>CM057000.1:28992925-31392925 GCA_029891345.1 Dryococelus australis | reverse complement strand
AATTACCAGACACGGAGCAGTCGCGACTGCCTGACGTCCAAGTTCGGAGGCGCAGTCCCGTTCCACCAAGTTCGGAGGCGCAGTCCCGTTCCACCTGTCTCTCCTGCGTAGGACGTGGTAGTGCGATTCACAGTTTTAGAACAGTGAGAGCCAGGTATTGTTCCCTACATGATACACTTAGACAGGAAGGTTTAATAGTGTAACCCAATAGTGACTTGCCTACATGAGCTCGATAAGAGTCCCCACTGATCTCCCACGGTATGTGGGCTGATCAGGGACATGGAGCCATAGGGACCGCCAAGTCTACTGGTTGTGCGTTCACACTAGGTTGAACGGTATAACTTCAGGCTACGATCACCACGCACTGACTTACTGCGAGTGGTGAGGAATATCCAGAGTCTGTCGCTCCTCCTGATGTGAAGGTGTTTCTAGTGGTTGTGGCGTTGCTGTTTCTCCCCCGCGAGTACCAACTTAGTGCTAATGTGTGACGGAATAAATAGGTAGCCGTCTAATATGTATGTCTTCTGATGTGCAGACACGTGAAAGTGTTCCACAATCAGGCTAACTCTGTTTAAATAAATCTCGTGGTTCCTGTCAGCAGTGCACGCGTATTCTGTCTCCAACCGTTGATTCAAACAAATACCCTGGAAAGGAAAAACAGAAAGGTAGAGAACAATGAGTGTTTATTGAATATTCAATAAACACGTGACCCGTGCTACCTCCTATCAGACCGTGTAGAGATGAAGGTAACTGCAGTTCCAGGTATAGGCGACCGGGTTCTAAGTTAAACGGGGGATAGCTGGTTCTAGACTAAAACAAATTAGTTAAAGTTAAACTGCGAAGTAAAGGATGTCTTAGAGGAGACAAATGGTGGTGAATACATATGTTTGTGTTAGTTGGTCGTCGAGTCAGGGGAGGGGGTTGCTTGCCAGGTTGCTTATTCTCCCGGTGAAGAGAATTCGTTCATAAGTTCCTGTTGCCTGTAGGGTACGTAAACGTGTCACTCACGTCTAGTAGTGGAAGAGGTACTCTTGACGATGAGTCGTAATTGTATTATATTAGTTGTATAAGTGGCACGCGTCAATTCGCCCCCTCTTTGGAAGGTCTAGAAGGTCTGGGTAGGCAGCGGTAGACGTAATGAGGCAGATAGCACAAAAAAAATTACGGAATGGTAAGCAGAACCCTTAAACTTGGGTGGCCTGACCGCTGTAGCGGTGCGTGTTCTGTGCGCTCTGATCGCCCGTCTGGCGAAGCGAGACATGAGACATGTAGTGGCTGCAGCCGGCTAGCGACCTTGATTCTCTCTCTCTTTCGGCGGGCGTCTTTCTCTGCCCCTCGTCCTGGTAATTGGGCTTTGCTGATGCAGCAAGTGTGTGTGTTCCCCCCGTGTTGCGAAGATTATGGGGTTAGGAAGCCACATGTGTCAGTTGTCCCACCGGCCTACATTTCTTATGCGTGCCATTGACAAAAATAGCATATCGCTGGTGATTATTACAAGGGAATCATACATAAAGACCTGAAAGAAAAATGATATTAAACAATGGTGTGTCAAATTAAGGGGATTAAAGTAATAATTATTAGAATATGTACAAGCCTTAATGGCGGAAGTCGGGGAAATGGCACTACAATCCTGGAGCTTGTTGCAGTGAGTTAAGAATTTAAAAGGACACTTTTTACAGGGAACCTTTGTGTCTGTCAGCAAGCTAAATAGTTACGTGTGACAGATTGCGAGGTAGACAACCACAGGCCTTTCAACAGGTGGGTTGACCAGCTAAATGAATACAAAGCAAGTACACTACATGCATGACTATCGCTGCAAATTATGCACACATTGGTCAGTTAATACAACATACATTAACACTCAATTGAAGTTGAAAATATCTTGCACCAGGTTTGGGGAGCTTTGATGCTCAGAGTCTTTGGTTGTTATACTGAGTAGGTGCACAAGATATTGCAAATAAAAGTACACACAAAATATAAGTATACAAATCATTATATTAAAATACCCTCCTACAAACTGCATTCTTTCTTGTAGGCGATCTTCTCATATACACTGTCAAAACATATTAAGATATTTAATTGTGTGCCTGCACACCAAATCAGATTTAATGCTGAAAAGCATAAAAAAATTACCCTAACTATCCCTTGCATGAGTCCATCTTATATGGTAGGTCTGACAGCTAGTATTTACACTGTGTATCTTCGTTGGAATGTTCAAGGTTATTTCGTAAGGAATGTTCACATTCGTAAGTGCTGAAAACACACTCTTACACTGCTGCATTTTTCATGTAAGCGATCTTCACATAAACACTTTCAAAATGTATGGTAACATTAAAGGTTTACTTACACATCAAGTCAGATTTAAGTGATGAATATTAATAAAAATATATAAAGCTATAATGTAATTGTTGCATCGAAGTCTCTGTCTTCAACTTAATCACTGGCACTGTGGTGAACGTCTTTACGTGATTCACTTATGGTAGCCATTACTGTCACTGTGGTGAGCGGCCATTCGTAATGCTACCTACTTAAGTGGGCTGTCTGTCACTGAAACATTTGAACCATGAGGTGTAAAATGTTACTGACGTACAGCTTTTTACGGCTATAATAGAAGTTTATTAGCACATAGTCGAGTGACTAATTACGGGTGCAATTACCTCGTTGGTTCTTTATACTTGATATTGTACTGGATACTTTTGACCTTAATTTAGCCTAAATGTGATTGTTTTGCTTACGTCACTGTCTTTGGTTTGCGGCTAAATCAAATGTGGGGCAAACAGCCTGTCTATAACAAGTCCTTTCCAACGTGCACGTAGTAGCGGTTTACGTCTACTGCACTGACTTTAATATTTGCGCACTTACCAGAGATCTTCGGTCTCACCTTCAGCGGGCCTCCCCCTCAGATGAAGGGCAATGTGCAGAAGGGACGGCCATATGTACCTGGATGTGGGTCTCCATGGCGATTCCTGGTACCGACCAGGCGTATGGGCGGCCTTGGAGGTACGTGGGGGCATCAGGTGTCGTGGAGCAGCCGAGGGCGTCGTGGCATCTGCTTCTGCCACAGCAAATTGGGAGCACTCTTTCAAGGGACGTTCAGGCAGTGCGGGGGAGTGACAAGCCCTCCACCCCGACTGCACGGTTTCCTACCCGTAAGGCAGGATGTTTCTCTGATGTGGCAGTGTGAGGGAGAAAGATCCCAACCCCGACTGCGAGCAGCACAGTTCGTCATGGTACCAGGTCGTGGGCGGCATTGACGGTCTCGGTGGCCAGGTCCTGGGGCGAGGCAGTGGAAGGGAGATTCTCCTCGACCTCCAGTGCGGGTGATGTGTCTGTTGAGGGGTAGTGGGTGGCATCAACGGTCTCGAGAAAAGCGGCCTCCCGCGTAGCAAGATGGTGGGACGGAGCACTTCCAACGTGGCAGCTCAGCGTCTGGGTCTGTGACGACTGGGGGACGGAGCATGTCTGTTGCAGCTTGATGCCCCGGGTAGCAGAGTTTCCTGTGTAACAGGAGGTTGGGACGGAGCACTCTTGTCCGAGCTCAACGTCCCGGTTGGCTGAACTTCCTGCATGGCAGGGTCTTGAGGCAGAGCACTTCCGGTGTGGCAGCTCAATGTCCCGATGGGTGGGTCTTTCTGCGTGGCAGGAGGTGGGGGCAGAGCACTCTCGTCAGAGCTTGACATCCCGGGTTCCGGTGGTCTAGTGGCATCGCATACTTTGTGTCGGAGCCAGAGGAGGACTTCGTCGAAGTTGGAAAGGCCTCGACTTCCAGCATCGTAGTTGTACCAGGTGTAGAGGTAGGCGCCTGGGGGATTTCTACCCCTCTCACCGAAGGTGCTTCCGACTGTTCGTTAATGTGACTTGATCGGCGAGGAGTTTGTCGGTGTTCTCTGTCACGTGGACTCCGCCAAGATTAATAGGAGCAACAAGATTTTGTTTTGGCTGCAATCTTCTTGGCGTAGCTGCGTGGCGTTGAGGGCATTGATATAATGGAGAATGCACCTTGGCATTGTTCTACACCTGAGTTCCATGGTGTGATGTAACTAGGAGCCTTGTCAAACATGATGTGCGTTGGTTGGGCTCTTGTCGAAGGTCCTGGCTCTGAATCTGGTACTGCTCTTTTTGGGGGTTCGTCTTCATCCCCTGATTGGGGAGGTGTTTCTCGTTTGGCTTTGTTGTCCCCAAGTATTGGCATATCCTCGGCCTAGTATACATTGTCTTGCTTGCCTAAGATGCAGTACGGTCTATCCCATTTGTCAGCAAGGCCAGCGCTGAATTGGTTGCTGGCTTTGCTGAGATGGTGACTTCGCAGGATGGCTTCCCCTAAGTTGAATTCTCTTACCCCTGTCTTTGGTTGGGTGTATTTCTTTAAAATATAGGCATTCTGGCTTTCTAGGAGTGCGTGGTACGGGCCAGGGCTTTTAACCAGATGTCCTCGGGTTGAGGCATATCAGTGGGCTCACTTTCCCACTGCCAGTCGCCTTGTCGGCGCATTGGTTGTCCCAGGAGTAGGACGCTCGGACTGGTGTCGATCACCTCATTCGTACGGCGTCGAAGTGCTTATCCCACTGCTTGTGATCATTACCCACACAGATACAGAGGCACTAGTTGATCACATGGTTCCTCCGTTCATTGGGGTTTGGCTTGTGGATGGTAGGGAGGGGTAGTCCAGGTTTCCACTTCCCACTGTTAACAGGGGTTTGCCATTGACGGCTCATGAACTGGGTGCCGTTGTATGTCAGAATGGCTTTCGGATAACCCCATCGTGCAGAAATCTCCCCCTCTATTTTCCGCACAATTGGGGTGGTTTCTTGGCTGGGTGGAGGAAATGCCTCTACCCATCTTGAAAATTGATCTGTTACTACGAGTAGGTAGCGGTTTTTTTTATGCTACGTGGATAGCGGCCCATCAGATCGGCGGTGATGTGGATCCAGGCCATCTTGGGTCTCCGTGGTTTTGCATTGGGAGAGGGAACCGTGTATGCTCTGCCATGGCAGCACGTGATGCAGTTGCTGACGTACTGCCGGATATTGTGGCTTTTTCCCATCCCAATTGTAACAAGTTTTTATATCCAGTATGGTTTCCGTAGTACCCAGGTGACCAATTTGGGGATGGTCTTTATGGTGCCGGCATATATCAGCTCATAGTTGCGGTGGAACCCAGATCTTCCACTGCGTATTGGACTGCCTGCTACTCGTCCACACAAAGTCATCCCGAAGTGCATACCGTAGGGGCTGTTTCCATAGTAGGCGCTGGATGGGATGTCTGGATCCTCCTGTTGGCCTAAGGTTATTTGTTGGCTGGCTATTTGCAATTGAAGAAGTCGGATTTGTTTTTCCGGAATTCTTTCGATCTGGGGGGGTGGGGTGGGACTATTTCTCCTTAACTTTTTCCTCCAACGTCAGGGAATAAGACAGGGCGTCTGGCAGCTCGTTCATCTTACTGGGTCAATGTTTTACCTTGAAGCCGAACTCAGTAAGGAATATGTTCCACCGGCCGAGCTTGGCCTTCGAATTCCGGGATTCATGTAGCCATTGGTGGGCTTTAGTGTTGGTCCATAGAATGAAGTGTTGACCTTAGAGATAATACCTATATTTCTTCACTGCCCAGATAATGGCACACACTCCTGCTCATTGATGTGGTAGCGCTGCTCGGTTTTGTTTGAGTGGGTTGATGCATATGCTCTCACATGGGGCTGTCCTACGTCGTGGTATAATATTGCGCCCAGGCCGTATTGACACGCATCTGTTTGCAGTATTAAGGGTTTGTCTCCTTGTGGCCGATGGATTTGGTAGATATTCTTGAAACTGCTCGTCGGAAAATGCTTGTTGTTCCAGGCCCTGTCGGCATCGAGTATCTTTCTCGAGGAGTGGTTGTAGTGGCGCTATATATTATGCATTGTTTGGAACAAAGTCTCATAGCCAATTACACAAACCCAAGTACCATAGTAGTTGTCGCTTATTTGTAGGTTTGTCCTCTTCTTCAACTGCTCGTATTGAACTGTGTTGGAGGAATTTTCCCTTGGATGATATGACATGTCCCAGATAATCTTTTGATGACTTGCCGAAGAAGCTTTTTGACAGCTTGCAAGTCGTTCCATGTAATTTGAGTCTCTCAAACACTCTTTACAGATGGCAAATAGGTTCCTCCCAACTATTAGAGTATATTATTACATCGTCGAGATAGGCTAAACAGAACTCGCTGATGTAACTTGTTAAT
Source organism: Dryococelus australis (assembly GCA_029891345.1). Classification (NCBI taxonomy): domain Eukaryota; kingdom Metazoa; phylum Arthropoda; class Insecta; order Phasmatodea; family Phasmatidae; genus Dryococelus; species Dryococelus australis. The sequence goes on along the minus strand of CM057000.1, from coordinate 31,386,709 downwards.
GCTCCCGCAGACATTACAGACATTAATTTTTGGAATGTTCCAAAGGCGTTTTTCATGCCGAAAGGCATGACTCAAAATTGTAGGGTTTTGCCCTCGGGTGTCGTAAAGGCCGTATATTTTCGATTGCATGGATGGACTGCATTCTGCCAGTATCCAGACACCGTGTCAAGAGTACTGAATATTTTGGCTTTTCCAATATCTCGTAGTGTAATAGACAAGTCTCTAGCTGGAGGGGCAATTGAGTGGGTAACTTCATTTAGCTACTTGTAATTGATGCAAAATCGCAATTTCTCATCTTTCTTGGGCACGAGGACCACGTGTGAGTTATATGGGTAATTCGATGACTCCGCGATCCCCTGATCCTTCATGTCGTTGACCTGCTCCATGATGAGGTCACGGCAGTGGGCTGACACTCTGTATTGATGGTTGTAGACTGGTATGTCAGTTGTGGGTCATATTTCATGTTGTATGGAACTTGTCTGTCGTAGCAGTCCTCCTTGTCCAATTGCTCGGGCATGCTCATCTAGTATGACTTTTAATTGGCATAATTCTGGTTCGTCGAGTTCGTGGTTAATGCTCATTGGGTCAATGGGAATGGGCGGGATGTCGTCTGGGTTTTGATCCCAGTTCACAGCAATCCGGTGGGTTTCTCCCAGATAGGCTCTACGTTGTCCGTGATCTAGAATGCATTGATTGCGGATGATCCACCGGCACCCTATTATTACCGATTTGAACATGGTTGGTGACAGGTGACAATAAATTCTGTCCGTGTTGCAATACTTTGAATTTTTATTTTCAGAGTAATACGGCCAGTTACGTCCAGGGTGGATTCTGGTTGCGCCATTCTTACTATTTGGGTTTACGGTCTTAATTCGGAGAGCTGGTTCGGTGTTAACATATTTCTTCTGATACAATTTCCGGTGGCCGCCGAGCCAAATAAGGCTAGTACCCTGTCGTTATTTACCTCCGCCTCTATGTGTGGGGCTGTGAGAATCTGTACTTCCTCACCGGGGGTGGTGGCCCGCTTCATACCCCAGCGTCAGCGTTTCCCGGCTTGGTTCCATTAGTTGGTTTTCCAGCTGGTCGTGTGGGGATATTTGACTGCGTTTTGTCGACTCTGTTTGTTGGAAAAATTCCTCCTTTGGTTTCCGAGAACAGTCCTTGTTCCAGTGGTTCTCCAGACAGAACCAGCATTTGCGTACGAATGCCATGGGAGGGAGGATGAGGTTGGTATGCCTTTAAGGTGCGCAACTGTTGGTGCTCATACCTCAGGGGCCTTGGCTGATACTAGTTTTTTGAGACTCGCTGTGCTGCAAATTTTTGCCCAGCTTCTCTGGCTCGACCAACTAATTCGTCCAAGGTAGTGGGTCTTGCTGTCAGGAGTACGTTCCTGAAATTTGGTATTAAAATTCCACCGTTGGAACGAACAGCAGTAGCTTTGTCGACTTCGAGGAACACACGTCAAAACATTTGTTCCTTCCTTCGTATGAAGATTTCTGATTGTTCGTTGAGTTCCTGGTTCTGTCTATAAAACTTTGTCATTAGCCTAGCCAACACCTCCTCGCCCGTGAATTCCGCCGCCATCCAGTTACTGAACTGCTTCCAGTTCGTTAAGAATTCTCGTTATCTTACCCACCACGTGAGGACAAGGCCTTTCAAATGAAGTTTGGCACGCTCGACCCATTGTTTTGGTGGCAGGTCCATTTCTTTAAATTATTTTTTGCTATTCTGTGCGTGAATGCTAGTGGGTCTTCATGTGGGCTACCTGCAAAGTCTTGTCATATGAATATCGTCGTCTTTACTGCATGACCAGGTGCCATTCCAGGTTGGATATATATCCGGAGAGGCTTGGGTTTGCGAGAGTGAGAGATGTGCTTTTTTCAGCATCTGTCGCACTGGAAGCCATCCCGGGCATGAGATGTGTTCGTCAGGCCACCCTATGCGTAGGTGATGATAGGGTTCACTGCACGTCGTGCATCCGATGTGGTTTATGCCTCGGCCAGGACACGTAATTTCATTGCATAAACTTTGTGACTGTTGACGGCAAACGGTACTCCAATCCGTCTGTATCCCGGGTCTCTTTAACCCAGCCAATGCAGGTATAATGAAAGAGATTAGTGGAGTAGGTGCAGTCTATCCTTAATGTGCCATAGCGGGGACAGTCTGCATGGCTACACTGTTCGTTGGATACGTTGTCTGAGTTTTCGCCGGTGGCGGCATTGCCCATGGTTTTTAACATGGTAGCGGTTAAGGACTCCACGAGGTGTTTTGAGGACTCCCCGAAGTCCGCTGGACTGATAGTTTCGACCCTTAGTTCTCGGGGTTTGGTTGGTCTAATTTGTGCTGATTACTGTGCACACCTATTCGTCTGACGCGCCACATTGGGCGCCAGAAAATCTCTTGATGCGTGCCCAATTAGACTGACTTGGCACATTGGTCAAGGATTTTGTCCGCTAGACCAAAAGTGGGGTAGTTTGGTTTAGATAGTCTGCATGAGGCGAGGGGTGCTGGTTAGTAACGACTTACTCCTGCTTCTTGGGTGTTGTGGTCAGGGTAGATTTCATTTAGACGCGATGGATTCTGTCTACGCCGTATTGGAGATTCCACAGGTGTGCTTCGTTGGTCCAAAAGTTGAGGTTGTCCCAGCCAGATCACACTTCGGTACCAGTCAGAACCCCTTTTGCCACAGGGCAACACGTAGGATGTTTGCTGATACAAGGTAGGAAGTCAATTACCAGAACTGGAGCAGGCGCAACTACTTGACGTCTAAGTTCGACGGTGCGATCCTGTTCCACCTGTCTCTCCTGCGTAGGACGTGGTAGTGTGATCCATGGTTTGAGAGCAGAGTGAGCCAGGTATTGTTCCCTACATCTTCTACCACTCCTCTTCTTGTGAAGGATAAGGCAAACAGTTCGACAGCCTACATGATGCACTTAGACAGGAAGGTTTAACAGTGTAATCCAATAGTGATTTGCCGGCACGAGCTCGGTAAGATTCCCCACTGATAACCACAGAACGTGGGCTGATCAGGGACATGGAGCCATGGGGACTGCCAAGTCTCTACTGGTTGAATGGCAAAACTTCAGCCTACTGTCACCGCGCACTGACATAGTGTGAGTGGTGAGAAATAACCTGAGTCTGTTGCCTCTCCTGATGTGAAGGTGTTTTTAGTGGTTGTGGCATTGAATATGTATGTCTTCTGAAGTGCATACACCTGAAAGGGTTCCACAGTCAAGCTAGCTCGCTTTAAATAAATCTCGCGGTTCCTGTCGCCAGTGCACGGCGTATTCTGTCTCCAACTGGTAATTCAAAAAATACCCTGGAAGTGAGAAACAGAAAGGTAGAGAACAGAGAGTGTTTGTTGAATATTCAATAAACGCGTGAACGTGCTACCACCTATAAAACCGTGGAGGAATGAAGGTAACTGCGGTTCCAGGTATAGGCGACCTGGTTCTAAGTTAACAGGGCGATAGCTGGTTCTAGACTAAAACAAATTAAAGTTAAACTGCTAAGTAAAAGGTGTCTAGAGGAGACAAAGTGGAGTTGAATACGAGAGGATGCATAAGAATTGCTGCGCTGCGGGGAGGGCATAACGTTCTTCTGCCCTGGTTGGAGTGGGATGTCTGGTCAGCGTTTCTGCTTCGTACCTCGTAGGTGGTGCTCATCCTTGCCCGAGGTCTGGGCAGCTTATTGGCTCTCAGCAGTTAGGTAGGGGGGTGCCTACTGGGTTGCTTATCCTCCACGTGAAGAGAATTTGCTCATAATTCCTGTTGCCTGTAGGGTAGGCAATGTGTCACGTCTGTAGTATTGGAAGAGATACTCTTGGCTGTGAGTCGTAATTGTATTAGATAAGTTGTATAAGCAGCAAGCGTCAAGGGTTTTTTTTTCTTCTTGAGGATACTTTTGCTTGAGAAATGTCACTAACCTGCGTTTCCTTTTTCTGGTATTCAGAAATGCATGGTTAGTGTTTTGGATGCACAGATTGAGATCTATCAAAATGGAACTCTACAAATTTTGCGACTGCATATATTTGATTTGTGGGCCCAACATTGTATGTGCACCATTTCTTCAGAAAATATGGTCTTCAAAGTATACCAGTAACACAAAGACCGAATAGTGTGTTTATTAAAAGAAATATATGTGAAATTTACTGCACAGTACACGATATGTAACAGTTATTTTATCAACCTTTATTATTACCTTTAAATGATAAATATAATTTGGAATTAAGTCATTAATATTTCAGGTTCTTTTCATATAAAGTGTGCATTCTGAGAGTTTTAAAATTAATTTAATAATATAGCAGGGTTGATTTTTATCCACTGATTCTTAAATATCCACTGTTCTTGTTACTAAGACATTAAGATTGTTAGTGCGTGATAAATATTTTACAGTAGAACCTCTCCATAACGACCCCTCACGGTTCCCTAGAACAGGGTGATAATAGTGGGGGGGGGGGGGGTCATAATAAAAAAATATGGAAAATTTTGGGCCGATTTTGCCCCATGCCTAACCCCTATGCCCACAAACTTGCCATTTTTTGCATAAAGTTTTGTTCCATCGACTCTAGTGCATAAAAAGATCACTTTTTAAATGAAATGTAAATAGTGTATGTATATTTTACTAACTGGAAGTCTCCTGATTAATTTGAGAAACACATATTGAACCACACATTGTCGTAAAAAGGAAGGCCTTGAAATGTACTGCAACAGTGGGTTAACGAACGTGTAATGTGTACCAACTATCACAAAGCCCCTCGTAAGGGCACCAATAAGAAATATTGCTTTTATTTCATATGAATATGTGATATAGTGTGGGAGCTGTGAAGAACACACACAAGGCCTCCTTGTTGTGCAATAGCCAATATGAGATATAATCATACATTTAAATATATATGTGTTGTATATGGTGTAGAATTAGCATACGCAACAATGAGACAACACATATAACACTTGAGTGACCAGGCTGCCTCTGTATAATTGCCCGGTGCAGTCCTGGGCCGGTAAGTGAACAAATTTATTACCATTACCACCATCTAGAAACTAGCATTTGGCATGTACATAATTTATGTACGTACGTCAAAATAAGGCAGATAATTGAATACTATAGTAAACACATATGTAAGGCCCTGGGTCTTACATATGTGGTTACATAGGTTAACTTGACACTACAGTAGAGAAAATGACAGAACAGATACGTCCTTTGAATAAATGTAATTAATTTAACTTTTCATTGCCTTTCTTATTGTAATTGTTTAAATCAGAAATAATTAAAAACCCTGATGGCAATATGCGAAAAACTATATAGACAACACACTATTCTAACAACCCTAAAAGTGGCCATGCCTAGCCTACTTGAATCCTTTTCCGGTTACATGACATAGCTTGCCATAGTCTGGATATACTGGTTTCAAGATCAAATTAATTAAACTGTTCTCTGTAGTAAATATTACGTTTTAAACAAATTGTGCTCTCACTAAACAGTCTAGCTCTGTTAGAAACTACCAGATGGCGTCACTTGTGTACTGATGCTAACGGACATCGAGCTGAATCAAACTGTAAATAAAATTAGGTCCAGGTGAAAATGTCAGATCTTTTGGTAGGACTTATCTTTTAATAACCAAGCGGATTGAAGGTAGGATGCTCTTGCAGGATTTGGCGTAGCAGGATTGAGGTGGAGATACGTGGAACTCCGCTCTATGCGTACATAGACAATATGTTTAAACTATCTAGCTCCTGGCCACTTAACCTCACGAATGGGCGACCATTGACACAAGCTCCATTGCTGGTTACAAGTGTAAGTTGGTTCAGGGACACATCTACACACCCTAAAACTAATTTAAAGTCCTACCTCTCCGTCCACTTCAGACGGGAGGTCCTGCCCTACGTCTGACGTCGTTGGAGGCACCTAGAGAAGAGAGCGTTAGTCTCTGCAAGCTGACGTTAGCTTAAGGGGGTCTATAGCGCCAGCCAATCACCAATCAGGATTTAAACCTGCGGGCCAATGGGTATCAAAACTATTCAAACCACCTACATGAGCTACTTATAACAACCTAAATGAAGAAAAACCAACGAATATGTGATCTCGGAACTGAGAAATAATACAATAAAAAGTAGAAAGACTTACAAAACTGAGATCACACCAAAAATAAATATTAATTATATAAAAATAAATACTCAATGAAAAATGAACTAGCCTATCAAAACTACACATAAATATTATGGCCACCATACATCTAAGTTTTAAAAATCTTACGTGTTAAGAAAAATAAAATTAATAAAAATAAATAGAATTTACATAGGTAGTTGAAATCATATAAGTGACATGTGTGAAAAAATATTACAATAACTCTTGCATGACAGTATGTGTAGCAATTAGAACAGGAAAAATAATTAATTGTATGCGTAAAAACCCTATTTTCGTGGGTGTTACAGTCTAAACATAGTATGACATGGTCATTGAAAATGTGTGAAAAGATTAGACTATGTATTATTAAAATATAAAGTTATTATTAAAGATCTATTATGCAGGTCTCATGGGTCATATATTGCTATGAGGCATGTAGTTATCACATAGTTTAATTGGCATTGCTCAATACGTGTGTGCGCGCCGTGCTCTCTCTTTGCTCTGGCCGTGTACTAGCTGGGTGACCGCCTAGATCCTCTGCAGCGCAGGCGTGGCGGCTTGCCGCCGAAGCTCATCCCTAGATCCTCAGACTGGGCAGCTGTCGGTCGGTCGCTACAAGATTACCCGTCTGGCGGGCTGCGGCCACCCGCCCGCCTGCAGCCACTGCCATTGTTACAGATCCGGTTCACTTCGTAACAGCGGCCCGGCAATGTGTTGAATTTATACTAAATGTAGCGGCGTTTTGGCCTCTGCACTGGCAAGATGAGGCCCGACAATGTTTACAGGAATATAAATATTTAGTGCGGTCTACTTGATATATTAACTATCCGGAATTTTTCATCAAAAACTTTTGACGTTGCCTATACACGCGCACTGTCTCACTCACCATAATATGGTACTGGTAACATAAGAACACATTTTATTTCCACACACTTATCTTTATTCACTTTACACATAAAATTGACTTCACAAGAAAAAAAATTTGCCCATCATAAAAAATTAGCATATTATGTAGACGTGGGCACACATAAACTTAAAAATAATCATTAAAAAAGGGGCATTGAATGAAATTTGAAGTTATCATACATGCACTGATTAAGAAACTAGTCTGTCTAATGTGCCACTGTTTTTACAGCAAAAGAGGAGGGATAATGGAAGCGAAAAAAGACAGGAAGGGTAAGACAAAGGTGGCAGCATGTGACTAGAACAAAGAATTCTTACTGACCCAGCCTGCAACTCTCACCCCCCCCCCCCCCCCCCACCACCACACCAACACACCACCACGCCGCCCATCTCAGGTACGAGTGATTATCGACTGCTCCGGTAACTATCTTATTTGTATCTCCATGCATACGAATTCATCCCTCATGTCATCCCGTGGTAAAAGGACTGTTAACCAGCATTGCTACAGGATTCGACTGGGATTATATCCACTTCTGGACAAACGAAGCTCACCTGTGGAATCGCCAGTTCGGAGTAGGCCAAGCTCACTACGTCTGCGTAAAACCCACTACGATCACGGCACCCAAGAAGAAATAGTAAATTCATACTAATCAACACCTCTCGTCTCCCATTTTGTATTTAATTTAGACCACCCCGCTTTTGGTCTAGTGGACAAAATCCTCGACGATTGTGCCTAGTAGCCTATCCGCGGCATGCAACAAAGCTCAGGCCCTGCGACACCTCGTCCCCGTCAATTCAGAGATACCGATGAATCTGTTGCAGGCTCCAACACGCTTGAGTCAGGAGGTACACCCATTGCTCATAGAGTACTTCAGCCAGCCTGACCCGCCGCCGACGGATCCTGTTGCATATCTCACCCCAGGTGTTCTGTCCCCATCGACACGACCAACTCACATCCAGCCTCCACAGATATCTGTAGCACTGCCACATACAGTTAATCTGCCACCAGCTAGTCCTAGCACAAATAATGTACGACGATCAGGTATATCGCCCAAAGTACCAAGCCTGAAGCAGAAAACCACCTTACCCGAACCTGACTTTGTGCCCTTTTACAAAGCTACCAGGCCAGTCCTTTATACTGGGGGAGCCCCGGTGCCACACAAGGACTAACTGCTAACTGAGCACCCAGCCACACTAGGGTACGCCAGATTTAGTGTCTGCCAAAAATGCCCCCCATTTAACGTAGTGTACTTTCAGGCGAAAGACCGCAGCGCGTCCAGGGGTTTGTGAATAGTTTACTGGAGTGAAGTGATCCTCTTAATTTACAAGTCTCGTGTGTGGGAACACTCCTGTGGACGTCGCAATATGATGTCTATTCTGTTATGTATGTAACATCAGTATGGTAAATCAGTTTGCGGTACAGTACCATCGATACAATATGCACGAACATGCATATTTGTGTTAGTATTTCAGTGTTTAAAATGGTATAATACTATTGTAGGTACATCTGATTGTGGATACTACCAGTACTATGAATGCCCTTTAGTTATTCATGGTTCACAACAGGCGTCTGTTTCTTTGGTGGCTGTAGTAACTGCAGGTCACGTGTTCATTTGTGTCACAGTGGTGAGACAGTCTGCTGATACTTAGATTGGTTATATATCGGCAAGCAGTGGGTTCATGAACCAGCAACCACTTACGTTATTCATAATTATGCAATTAGTTCATAATGTGGCAGGGAAACTATGTATGTTCCATTTAAATAAATAAAACTTTTTGTTGAAAGAGGTACTTTCATACTTTACAGGAATGTGTTTATCCTCTCACATTTTGAGCCCGTTATGTGGAAACAATCCTGTGTAAACTGTTTGGCAATATTTTGTTATGTTGCGGAATTATTTAAGGGCGCATAGTTAGGTGAGACATCTGCATAAACACTTCTTTCATACATGCAATATAAATAGTACTTCCCTGACAATTTTTTAGTACTATATATGTGTACTACTTTTTAATGAGTTGTTTGTCATGCATTCAGGTGCAATGCTCCTTTAAAAGCCACTCTTCTTCTACCTTTAGGAAATCTAAACATGGATGTACTATTACAATGTGGTTTTTTTATTAATATTATTGTCATAAATTCTGAATTGTGTTGAGAGTTGTTTGTATTAAGAGTAAATGTAAAAGTGATGTTTTCATTCAAGTGATGTGTTAAGAGGTCAGATGTAAGACAGCAAAATATTTTATTTGTGATGTGGAAAATAATATTTCGGGTCTGAAAATAGGTTGGTTGAATAAATATTAATTACTGTATGTTAATGAGTTTTTTTATTATATGAATTACTACATACAGCTTTGATAAATTGTTGGCACTTCTGGAAGTGTTACATAAGGGTTCCTCTCTTGTATTTGTAGAATAAAGAGGAAATACAGTAAAATCCTTTCAAGAAGTTCTCCTTTAAAATTTACCCTACTTAATAAGTTTATGTAATTTGAACCTGGTCTTTAAACACCAGATAATTAGAACCTCTTAAGAAGCTTTCGTGATCAATCTCACAATTTTGAGTCCATTAAAAAAAAAATTTTAAGAGAATTTTACTGTAATTAATTGTTTTGTAATTGAATTAGTGAAAAAATCAACTTGATTCAATGTCATAGTTAATTTTGACATATACGTGTTGTGTTTAACTGCAGCAGTCGACATGTGGGGTGCTGGAGTGATCCTCCTTTGCATTCTGAGTGGATGTTACCCATTCTTCCGTGCACCTGATGATTTGACAGCCCTAGCAGAAATAATTACAATATTTGGTTCTGCAAAAATTAAGCATGTGGCTCGTAAGCTAGGTAAGATACCTACGTAGTTGTACTGTATGTTGTGTGGATATGGGGTGAATGTTGTGCAATAATACATATGCTTGCAAATTTGTGATGCTAATCTTGTACCTTTTGGAGTTGTTTTTGGATTAGATTTAAAACCATAATTAATGGTACACATAGTAGAGTAGTTTGTTAAATGTTGTACAGTGAGTCGTATACACTAAAAATGATTTATTTTTTCTGCTTATTATATTGCACAAATTAGTTTTCATACGTGCAATCTTGTAACCACCAAAACTTATTTTTAACATGTTTTCTTTTCTAAAAGCATAAAACATATTTTGGGCACTTGCCAACATTCAAGTTTGCATATTTTTACCAGTTTCAGTTATTGCTTTTACTGGTTATGTACAATTTCAATCAAGGGCTATACCGTATTTACTCGTGTATAGCGTGCCCCCCCCCCCCCCCCCCCCCCCCCCAAAAAAAGGAAAAGGAAAACATTTCTGGGGTGTGGGCTGTACTTGGTGAGGGGGAGCAAGGGGGAGTGGAAGCCATAAATTGTCCGGGGACTGTTGTCTCACCTCTCATAACTCCTCTCCCTTCTCGGAGAGAAAACCTTAAGTTATGTGTAGGTAACAATCCCCCCCCCAACTATACCGCAAACCAGACGTGCCACGTGTTTACCTACCGCCCCCCTCCCTCTTGTAATAACACCCAGATGTTGCCGGTCGGTAATTCCGCCATCCCTCTTTGTTTCTGTGGCAGAGACTAGCTAGTCATGTTCCTGGGGGGGAAGAAGGGAAGAGAATTTTTTTTAGAGAAGGGTAGTGTGACACTCTAGCAGGGCAAAAAAGAGAGCAGGTCACTGCTAAAAGGAGAAAAAAGAAAAATCAAGCCCGAAATGTTGAGTAGTAGAAGAGGGAGGGTTCCGGATTTTTTTTTATTTTCGCTTTTTGCACCCAAGTCATTTAATTAAAATATTTTCCAAACATATCACAATCACCACACATTAATGTAAAAAATAATAATTTGTTCCATGCGTACTAACAGGGCGCCACAAATTTTTGGTGCAATTTTATTTTTGAAAAAAATTTCCCTTGAACTTGTTGCAAAAATCATGATGCACACTATACACGAGTGCGCATGATACATGAGTAAATACGTTAAATGGAAAATGTCCTGTTCTGATGATTACATTATGTTTGAGCAAGGCTGTAAAAGAGTTCCTCTGGGTGCTGGTTGCAGGGCGTCGTATCCAGTGCAGCCATGAGAAGAAACCGCTGGACTTGCGGAAGTTGTGTGAGCGGCTGCGGCGGCATTGCCTGGGGGGCGGTGCCCCTCGCGATGGCCCGACCTGCCCAGACTGCAAGCAGACCATCCAGAGCGATGGCTGCGTGTGCCTGGGGGCGGGTCCCAGTGCCACACTTCTCGATGTGGCCTTTCCAGATGCTGCCTACAACCTGATGTTGCGGTTGCTGGACTGTGACCCGGAGACAAGAATCACGGCTTCTGAGGCGCTGCAACATCCCTTCCTAGCTGATCTCTGACCTGATGGTCCCCTATTTCTCTCGTGCAATGTCTGTAAACCGTACAGTTTAGTGTTATAAAATCTTGGAACCCTCTACTCAACATTCCTCTGTCCTATGCTTATGTCAGGTGTCGTCCTGAGTTCATTTAATTAATCCAAACATTCAAAGTTACTGCTATATTGGACACAAAAAAATTTTTTAATTAATGTTGTTACAAATTTTTTTAATGTAGGTTGGTAGTTTGTGAAAACCATATTAACCTATTTTTTTAATTAAGAGATTTAATCAAAAATATAAACAATTAGCTGTACCCTCGCTCGCTTCTCTGGGTATTAATTTATTGTGAAAAAATTGTATTTATTTATTTATTTACAAAATTTAAAATTTGCAATTTAAAAGTAACTGTAAAAAATTTAAAATTCTTGCTAAAATAATACATGTATGTCAGAACTGGCTTATAATAATTTTGTAGCTAATTAAAAAAAAACTCTTGGCATGTTTACATACATACAATTATTTTGACTTAATAGCAAGTTAAAAGCAGCCCACCATCGCTTCACTCAGGTTATATGGAGTTGATACATTTCTTGATATATTTCTATCCACTGAGCCACTATTGCCCCATTTGGATTTGCTCTAGCCACTGGGTCACTACGGCCCCACTTGGGATTACTCTAGATACTGGGCCACTGCAGCCCCACTTGATATATTTCTATCCACTAAGCAGCTGCTGCCCCACTTGCGATCGCTCTACCCACTGGTCCACTGTGGCTCGACTTGTAATTACTTTACCCACAGGGCTTCTGTGGCCCCACTTGATATATGTATGTAGCTATATAGAAGAATGTAGCATGCTAACAATGAAAGAATTATAACAATCGGCCCTGCAGTTTTGGTAGAGCATGCATAGAAAGCAGCAAAATAGCTCCTGTTTTTCTTTTGTAAATTTTAAAATTTATTAGAAACAGAGAGGGCATCGGGAGCTGGGCTGGCCAAGGAAGCATCAGCATGCCTTGCAAATCATCGAGGTTGATCTGAACTGTACATTATAGTGTTTTGCGTTTGGGACACCCCTCTCAACAATAAACCTGCCTCAGCCAATTAGCATGACAATGTCCATTTAGTTACGGAGCATCCAAACAGCTTTGCACACTTTGCAAAATGTTGTCGTTCCTCGATTGTGGCTTTACTCTGACATCCATCTCTGTACTCTGGTCTCACTATGGACTGCTGTGGCGTAATACGACTGATGGTTGTTAGATCACAATGTGTTTCTTCCGCCATATGGACAAGGTCCAACTGACAGTAAGGAGACCTGTGTTGAAACCTCTCGTCAACTTGTGTATTTGATGTAATTGTGCATGACGTCATCTTAAATGCATTAAAGCACCTTATTCGTTCTCCAGACACAGTTGATGCGTGACTGCTGGGAAACTTGAGCACGTCAATGTCCCTAGAGGTTTTTATCTGTGCTCGGTTAGGGAGCACACACAGAGCTGGCTTTAACAGGGTGGCATTTGGAGGATCGGCTGCTGTGCTCTCACTGCACTCTTATAAACTGTTGGTAATGTTGGCCGTCTACTGGACACAAAGTCGGGCTGTGCAAGGTGGGCATCCGAGTGACTGGAGTTGGGGCGTTTGCAGGCTTACCACTTTGACTCCTCACCTGGGACTGTCGTGGGATCTGGTCCTGGAGAGCTGGTCATGGCACCAGATGATGAACGGTGGCTCTGGTCTCATACGGCGGTGGACGTGATGTCTGGCCGGCTGGGGTGCAGCCGGCAGCCATCAAGGTCACTAGTGCAGGTGGTGCTGATGTGTCTATAGACTCGGCCTCCACTCCCAGGGGGGAGGCTGTCCTTGGTGGAGGAGCTGGCCCACTGGATGTACAGCTCCGGGAAGCCTAATAAGAGGGTCGAGAGGTTGGTGGGATGGACTGTGAAGTTAGGCTTCTTCAGTCATCGGGCGGCTTGAGCTCGTTCTCAGGGGTTCAGGCAGCTAAAGATTGGTCTGGGTAGATTCCCTAAGGAATGACGAGCAGCAAGGAAAGCAGCTGTCCTATAGTTCCACCTTCCTCCTTGTCTTTGGCTGAACGGCATGTTCGGGTAGACTGCTACAGTTCACCCTCAGTGAAGCGACAGGCAACAGAACCTTAGCCAGAGTGTTTCCAGAAGTGCCTAATTCAGTCCTTGTTAGGCCAGGCACTCCTTCTGGCGGGTCTATATGCTCTGGAAGGAGTGGGTTAGCTGACTTTGATGGTTTATGCTTTGTCGTCTGTCTTGCTAATGGTTGGGGCTCTACCGTACGTGTGCACCAGGTGTCTTTGCACACCTGGTCCACAGTATGGGTGGCCGTCAAATATGTTATGTTTTTGATGTACGGGCAGTCCTGGTTTGGGACAGCCTGCAGTCCTACTCTAGTCTTGAAAACTGGTTGAAATCTCACTGTCTCCTGCCACTCCCTTGCAGAAAATGCTTATAGGGCTTGGTGTGGTTCACAGTTCACTCGAGATCAAGAAAAGAGTTGGTTGGATTAAAATAGGTGTTATGTTCCCTTGATTATATAACACAATAACCCGTACTATCTCCTACTTCAATCATTCCTAAGGATAACATATGGAATTGGTTGGGTTGCAAGACAGGAGAAGGTGCCTGTCAGCTTGAAGAGCGAAGGCATGAAGGGCGGAGCTAGGAGAGTGGGTAAAGCAACAACTAAGTAGCAGTGAAAACCACTAAACCCCAACTGAAGTCTCTTAGTCCTGTAGGAACTTGGGGCTTCTTTAGGGGTGTAAGTGTAGGGATGTGGTGATGCAAGTGTCTAAGGGGGCAGAATGATGACTCTTCGGAGCTTGAAGGGGTGGTTGATGATTTCTGTAGTACGCTAGAGGTTCTTGTAGAGGCTCCTCAAGAGGACGGCTGAGGGTAGCTTGCCTTGGCACAACTTGTGCCAAGGCGAGCTACTTGAACAACTGTATGTTGGCTCCTCAGGAAGGTGTTGGCAGAGAGTCCAAGCACTGGATGGTGCTAAGACGAGCTGCCTTGCCTCAACTGGCATTTCTGCCGGGTGCACAGCGTTATATTCTGCTGGCTGGCTTGTCTTTCGGTTCCTTCTTCTGCCGCACTGTTCAGGTCAGGCAGCAACTGAACTTCTATCTCTGTGGGTGGCCAGCGGCAGGGTAGCTTGGCCAGCTTTGCAGTTGGTATCCGCCACTCACTTAGGGGCAGACTTGGCTTATATTGTCGTCTGGCTCTTCTCACGTCTTTGGTGGGCAGGGGTGGGGTGATTGTGCTGGCCATGGAGGCGGCCATTCGGAGTTTGATCTCTTTCGGAGCACGAGGCTTGCGTGTGGTGATGCGAAGTAGATACCAAAAAAGAGAGTTGAAAATAAAATTACTCATCACAGTAACAGTCAAAACAACAGCCAAGACACATTGCACGGCTGAAGTGACGTGAATGACGTCTTCACTTGCTGACTGACTTTAATGACAACAGGTATATGTGTATCCACTCTGCATGATTTATGGTACTGATTCATGTCTTCATGGTGTGGCATTTTCTCTATCAGGCAATGTATGTCAGATATGTCGTGAGAGGAAGCACAGTCATGCCAAGATTCTATCGTAATCTACCAAAGATGTTGCTTCTCTGACTTTAAGGAAGGGAGAGCATGATTGGTGCAATGATGGTTGCTAGGCATATCATTTCTCTTAGGGGAGAGTTTTATAAACTGTGTAAGGAAAGTAATGCATATTTTCACTTGGAATAGATGTCGAGTACTGACAAGACAAAAAAATTTGTGCAGATAATATATTTCACTTAAAAAATTACGTCATAATTTGCTGAAAATGAAATCTCAGGTGTGGAATAACAACATACTTAATGCAGCATCCTTTGTGTTCTCATCTTCTGTTCAGCACTTGGAACAGTCAGGTGCAATGTTACTTCCTCCCTTACAGTACTGGTGAGTGGGGAAGTGGTCGCCTAGTAAATACATGGTTGCCACTCATCTGGAGAACAGGAAAAAGTCAGGGAATTTCAAAACTTTCAGGGAAATCAGGGCATTTTGAACAAATTAGCTAAATCTCAGGGAATTCTATTATATGAGTGCTAGATTTGGCTGTTTTATCATCAATCATGCACCACTACCAGATTCATATAAAATTGATATGATGATTGTAGATAAAGTTCTTAGGCATTTTTATTTGCAATTTATGGAGAGAGCAATTTTGTAAAATCAGAGTAGTATTTTAGTGTAAAGGTGTGTTATAATGGAAAGGCTTCAATCCTTGCAGAAATAAATTGTTAGCAAAAAGTCAGGGAGAAAATATTTTTGTCTGGAAATAAGGGAAATGTCAGGGAATTTTCCAATGGAAAGAAGGTGGCAACCCTGAAATAGCACTGCATCCTTGTATCCTTCCTCTCTACCAGCTGATAGGTGATGGACAGCTTGGCAGGGTTCCGTATGGTGTGTAACTAAAGTGAGGTGAAAGACTCTTCAGAGTAAAGAAACACTGCGACTGCAACTGGTAAATGGCTGAACTGTTTTTGCTCATTTCCTCTGCACTTTGTGGAAGGGGTGGCTGATGATCACCCTCTCCACATATTTGTTGTGGAAGGGTTCTTGCTAGGGATGGGTCAGTTCTGCTTACTGGTTCTTGGTTCCTCTAGTCCGCTAGTTCTTGACTTTAGAGAAATGGGACCGAGAACAGGTGTCAAACGCTTGTTTACGCTATGACCAAAACAGTAAAAACACTTGTTGTATACGTAGAAGTACAGTAAAATTCCATTATAATGTAGTACACATTAACGTATCTTTCACTGTAATGTAAGATTTTTAATTCCAGCCAAATTTCCTACGCAAAAATAGTTCACTTTAACGTACACAATATATGTTAACTTTCAGTACAATGAAAATTATTTTACCTCATTGCTTCCAAAACAGGATTGGTTAAATTTCAATTCACATGCTTTACGTAAAGGTATGCATATTGCAAAGTCGCATTCAGTTTAATGTTTACGTGCACACTGCAAACAATCATTTCTCATTGTCGACTCGACACCGTCGTCATGTGTCGACCTTGATTGGTTAACATGTAGAGTGAATGTGGGGTAGTGGTCACGTTGGCTGCGCAGAATCAAACTCATCCGACGCCAACACTGACTGCTTTGTTTCCAACACGACTACCTTAAACAATGTGAATAGGAATTGAGGTGAGAACGTTGGTTATGAAAAAAATTGTTTTGAGATATTTGTACACTTCTCTGGGAGATTTTTAATGCATTTAGATTAAAGTCAAGTTCACAAAAGTATTGTACAGTATTCAAATAGAGGCGCTTGTCTTTTGAAAATTAAGATATAAACAAGCACGTGCATTACTTTTGACCAAGTGACTCTTGACAGTTGTGTATCACCTCAAAGCCAGGTTCTTACTTTGGCTCTCCCAGTTTCTAGCACATGGAAAACACCCTTAGCCAGAAGTAGGGATGGAATGGTTTCATTGTTTTTCCAGTTCTTGGTTTGGTACTGGTTCTTAAAATTTGGTTCTCGATTGTTGATTTTTTTAATTATTATTGTTGCGTTAAGTATAGTGGCTCTGGTTTTTTGCAATATGGGATGATCATATGATAAAAATAAGTGTTGCTGTTTTCCCATTGTGGAGTTTTTACCAGACATTATAACACAAAATTGTAGGGTTCTGCTTAGTTTCCCCGTATGTAATAAAAATTTTTGCTGAGGAAAATCCCTGTGGATTCACGTACATAATGTATGATGAGAAAATATAATTTTAGTATCTTAGTTGTGGCCCATTGTGGAGCATAGTGTAGTGTTTTATGTAACTTACAACAGCTCACTAGCATTGTAAACACATAGTTCAGACATAATTTTGTTTCTTATTTCAAACTGTGTAGTACTTAAGTTTGATGTGATCCACTTCTGGTGTAGAATCCACTGTAGTGAGAAATTTTGTTAGGCTTAAATATGAGAGCATTTGGTCTGCTTCAATTTTGGTAGTTGTTTTACTGAACTGTGATGATATATTGAAATTGTTAAATTGGCAAAATGTGATACATGTCACAATTCTTAATTGAATGTGCTTGTAGACTGTAGATAGTACTCTTAATCCTTCAAAATTATGAGAAATTCTGAGCTTGCAGCAAACTTCTGACTTTCTGCATTGTTGAGAGTATTAGTGTATTATTTTCCATTAAACATTGTTAATTTTTAAAATTCATGATACAGTATTAAAAAGTGTCTTTTCTTTAATGTTTGAATACTAACAAATGTCGTAATTATCTCAGTTTCTTCCCCCCTCCCGCAAATATCACCCAGATGTTGCTGGTCGATAATTCTTTCTATATTTCCATGGCAGAGGCCAGCGAACCATGTTTGTGGGGGGGAGGGACAAGGAGACCCTTTTTTAGATAAGGGTAGTGCGACTTTCTAGCACAAGACAACCGTCACTTCTAAAAGGAGAAAAAAGAAAAACGAAGCTGGAAATGTTGAGTAGTAGGAGAAGTTTTTTTGGAATTTTTTTTTATTTTGCCTTTTTGCGCCCAAATTATTTAATTTAAGTATTTTCCAAACATATCACATTCACCACACATTAATGTAAAAAAGATTAATTTATTCCATACATACTAACAGGGCGCCACAAATTTTTGGTACAATTTTATTTTTAAAAAAAATTTCCCTGGAACTTGTTGAAAAAATCATGGTGCATGCATACACGAGTAAATGCGGTATGCATCGCTCAAAATATTTGCACCTAATCTCACTTGTATTTCAAAGCAAATGGTTTCACTTGAAAATGTTATGCACGACATTTTATTGAGGAATTATTATTTGTAGAGATGTTTTCTTTTGTTTTAAAGGTTGTTTTATCTGGTAAGGTTGGTGTTTCATTTATCTGGCATAAAATTAACATGACTTTAAAATGTAATATTTATTTAACTCAGGACAGCATCTTCACAAATAAAATTTTATTGATATTCCCAAAAGCATATACTCTACTACTTGTCAGCAAAAAAATTGTTTGAACATCGAGCGACTTGCATTATATGTGTTCATTTTCAGTAACTTCTTGCGGGGAAATCAGAGGATTTATATTAATTTATTTCAATAGACTCGCGTCTTTGAATAAACTGGTAATATAATATGTAAGCGCCTATTTGACACCTTTTGCCATCAAATAATGGATGGGTAGGTAAGCACCGAGTCGAGTGCAGTATAACTCATGACAGGGAAAATCAGAGGACGTGGTTTTGAATGATTAATTATTAAAGACAGTGAAGAAATCATTTATATTTGCCACATTTGTGTCTAAAAATTACAAGTTTTCTTTGCAGTAAAATATGATTAATTACTTTAAAAGACAGACATTTGCCAGATGTGCAAGGTGTCGCCAACAGGTAGCGACGTGGAGAGGTCATCGCTCCCCTTTTTTTTTTCCCCAACGTCTCCCTCATAAACCAACAGGCATGGTACTGCCCGATCGATAACTTCTCCGTGCGCTTTTAGCTGATAGTGCGCGTGGGACATTAAAAATTTGACTTGCATTTGGTGTCATATTATTTGCATTTTCAGAGGGTTTGGAAGTCTTAGGTCAGCTTGCATTTTGTGTCGGATTACAATAAATTATGTACACTATTTTAAGACATAATTTTCTTTATTTAAATGAGTCCAGGTTAAATGTTAATGTAATACTTTTTCTAAAATTCAGTGCAAAGGGCACGTTGGTATAGGTTTTTTGTATCGGGGTATCAGCAGTGGTATCAGTATCAGGAATCATGGTATCGGAACAACTCCAGAAATGGAAAAACAGGATATGTAGAAACCTACTTATTCTATTTTTCTAGAAATACTGATTAAATAATCCAAATATGTAATGCAGGATGCTGTGAAAACATATCAATTTTAACTTTATAAAAAAGAATTTTAATTAAGTTTGGGTGAAATATACATTTTATTTTAGTATTGTTGCATTTTTTAAGACCCATTAATGCAAAAAGTTTAGTGCTACTATTATAGATAAAAAAAGTTATGGAATTCCACCCATAGTATTTGCATAGCAGAATACTTTTCATGCAGTCTTTCATATCTGTTCATGTGACGTGTTTATCTGTGGGAATTTTATTTTGCACAGAATAATGTTACAGTAATTGTGATGGTAGTTTAGCTAAGAAATTTGTAATATTATATTTGATTCCTGATGACGAAAGAAAAATAGATAATTTTATTTAGGTATACATTTACAGCTGCCACAAAATTCTTCCTGGCAATAGGTATATTTTGCAAATCTATGAGGCAGTATTTTGTATATAGTTGTGAGGTTATTTAGTCACTTATTAACACATTAGTTGACGTTTCAGTGTGTCAGCATTGATAATACCTGTCAAGGCCAGTTTCGCCACTTTTTTGTGTGCCGGAGTTTAAGGTTGTGGTGTGAACCACGCACATCTAGCAAGTAAAGGCCCTTACACAATTGAAAACTTTAACATTTGACTTTATGTTTGCTTTCCAACGTGTTGTTTCTTATGGAGCTTGACACAATGGAACTGTCAAAGGTAAAGTCAGGCACTCTTGACTTTACAATTTCGAAAAGTTGAAATTTAAAGTCAAAGTCAAGCAGTCATTTTCGTGAGGATTGAACAGAGGTTATGTGGAAAGTGTGTTATTTTATTGTAGAGTGATTTTAATCTTGGTATACTAAACAAAGCACGTCTTAAATTAAATAAATGGCATACAAATATAATGTGAAGAGGAAATAAATGAATTGGCATATTTTAATAAAGTAAACAAATGAGTTTTTTGTTTTGAAATAAGCTTTTAATATAAATTTTAAGCCTATTATTAATAAACATACGTAAAATGTATTTTTGGATTATATCAAAATTACTTAGATAACAAGATATACATTTTTACGAAGCTCGCAGAACCGATGTTAAATTGTCTAAACTCTGACTTTACAATTGTATTATATATTGGTGGTTTTGTCAGATGAAAGGAAACGTAAAGTCAAGTGCTAAAGTTTTCTATTGTGTAAGGAGCTTAAGTAACTTGGTAGTAAATTGAAGTGTAGGGCTAGACATTTTGAAGAAAACAGTGCATCTAGAAAGCAGTGGCATAGGTTTGCCCACTAATGTGTGGAGTCATGAGTAATGTTGTCTGTGGAATGCAGGCTTGAAAGTGATAAGAGGAAGACATTCGTAAATTTTATAAAGTATTAAAAGAAAATAGTAATTGAAACAGCATCTCATACATTGATGTTATTCTGGATGTTCACGAACAAATGATAATAAACACCAGAGTGGGGTAGATAGGACAAATAGAGCACATTTCATTGACGAACCAATAATCTAACATCCATAGTTAACCTGCCAATGACAGTGACATCGTGCAAGGGTGAGTAGGCAATCACGATAACTAGGCTACAGGGAGAGCAATCAAATGACACTTGACGAATGACGTGCGCCATGATACTGCTCACTGTGCCAACCATGTCCACCTAAATATACCTGTTGTATACACGTCAGTACACAAAAAAAATATAAAAAAGGACACAGATAGAAGTACTCACAGTCTAGTAATTGTCAACAGACATACACAAAGAAGAAGAACACAGTCTTTATGCGGTTGGGAAGTTTCGCTGGCCAAGCTCACCTTCATTGGGGGCAAGTTGTAGGGCACTGCAATATGGTAGTGAACCTGGCTGCCAGGTGGCAAATTAGAGTGCGGTGGGAAAATCAAAATGTTTCTAGTATATCTGATGAGTATGGTTTTGTAGCTGTGATTATATCATAAATTGTGTTCGGGGGATGGCCTGGATTTTGTTATGAATTGATGAGCTGATTCCCAGCTCCCGAGTTCTGAGCTGTAAGAGCCCTACCATCTTCTGGCAATAGCTCAGAACTCAAGATGCTAGGAATTAGGTAATAAATTCTTAACAAAATCCAGACAGCCCCTGGCCTCTATAAGATGATCACAGCTCCAAAACCACATTCAACAGCTAAGCAACATTTCGATTTTCATACCACACCATAGTTTACCACGTGACTTCTAGGTGAACTACCACCATACTTCCACCGTATTGCAGTGCCCTACAACTTGCTAGCAGATGATGCTGGCCTAGCCAGCAAAAGAAAAACATTGCTACCTGTTAACAACATGAAAAATGTGTCTTCCTACAACAATCCTCTATTTTTTTCTTCCATATTACGTATTTGTGCAGCCAATGTTAGTTTAACTAAGCAGAGTTTAGGAAGTTAAATTGTCGAAAATGGGTGTTTACACTTACTCGGAATAGGACAAATTATTTTGATACTAATGAAAAAAATTGTAATTCAGTAATCGTAGTTAACTCGTGATTAAACTCTGCTTAGGTAATAAGATAAATGTGTATGGTGAACTTTCTCACTGATTTGAAATAGTGGAACCTCGCAAGTGCGAGTACGGGCCTTAACGAAGCCTTCATAATTTCTAGCATTTTGTAAAGCACAGTCAGTTTGTGTATGCTATTTATAGTAAAAGTGTTTGGTATGTACAAGTGGTATTTTCATGTGCACATTCGTAAATACGAGTGATTTGTCTTAGAAAAATTAAAAATTACAGTAAATATGCTACATGTAAACGCGTGTAATAATTGCTACAAGTGCTGTACCATGATGACACGTTCATTTAGCGCACCATCAGTTGCATTGTGTTGAAACAGATGATGTGGCAATGGTGGAATGGCCGCTGCATCTGGCAACCCTGCCATGAGCTTGCTTCTCTCTATCCTGCCGAATGTCCACGTATGTTCATCCAATCATCTGCTCGCGCTCATATTGATCCAGTGATGCTGTTCTAACTAAATGCCAGTGCCCCTACATTATAATGGCCATCTTGTGAAACCTGAATAGCATACCGCAAGCTGGTTCAATACTGTGGCTGTTCACACTTTACCTGCCGGCGCCAGCTCAAATAATACGTATTTTTTCTGGCCCAAAATCTGTAGAAAGCTAACAAATACTGTAGTCTTAAGGGGTTTGGTGCCTTATATATTATATTACTATTAATTATTCGACTGACATTTTTCACAGTTACGCATGAATGCATTAAAACATTTGGAAAAGGTTTAGAACAGTGGGGGGAACAGTGATGTAGGCAGACGTGCTGCTGGCTATCATTCATTGGCTCGTGACCTTGTTTATATTGGCAGTTGTATTAGTAAAAACCTAGGATTAGGAAGAACATGCATAATTTATTTGTATATACCTATAATCAATTCTTATTGATATTTGCATACAAAATTTTGTTGCACTGTTGCTGATTTTGTGAATGATCGTCAAACTTCGTTGTACTGTATATGCAAGTTGTTTCCATCCTGCAGATAAAAAGTTTTTAGCATCCAGTCGTTTGAAAAACGTTTTAATGGAGTTCTACTTACGTCATCATTTTTGTATACTAAAACGGGTCACGTGACCATTTAGTTAACTAAAACTGTGAATTGGAACACGGTCGTAAAAGTGCACACACACAAAAATATCACAAGAGATGGGTGGATGGATGTACGGTTTACTCGTTCATTGCAGTCAGCCATTTTTTTTGCCATATTTTGTGGTGATGTGTGAAAATTGTGGAATTCCGAACTCACAAATAACTCTCAAAGCAATTACATATCTCATTCCTCATAATAAACACAGACCTGTCGTCCTACTTGTGTAGTGTACTTCTTAATAGCAGAGATATCAACCAAGGTACATCGTAATAGAACTCCGGCCCTTTTAGTAACTCATGATGTTAGTTTCTTTGAATTTTCTTTTAATGCATACATTTGTTTACTACGAGTACTTGTAGATATGAGCATTTTTTGTACTGTTATGCCTTGCAACGAGGTTCCACTGTAAATTTGAAAAAAAAGCAATTGCTTGTATGCTGCACCACAATCATGCCTTCATTTATCCAACACCGATGGCCTGTAGTGGCACACGTGTAAGCTGGTGTGAAGGCTGTGGCCTACTTTTCAAGTGCAACTGCAACATGTGCTGGAGAGAAGCGAGGCAGGTCGTAGAGGAATGGGTGGTGTTGGCATGCTGCCGTTTCATTAAGGTTGTCAAGTTATAACAGTACAATTGAATAACCACACACAAAGCCTAAGAAACATAGGAGCTCAGGGATTGGAAGGCTGAGGTGGGAAGGGAGAGGTGAAGAGCAAAGGAGTCCTTTGTGATGTGTGCTTCACAAAGTCGGTAACTCAAATCACCGCTGGTGTAGTTTATCAGTTGGTTTAAAGAAACCTACTGAGAAATACCTACATATTATTGCCATGGGTAGTTGTTAGAATAATTTGGTTCCTACAACCCATACTTTTTCTTAGTTAGGGTAGAGAATGCCGGACCTCGAATCCTCTGGTGGAGCGGTGCTCGGTCGAGAGCAGAAAGTCGAAACGTCTCGGCCATGTGGGAGTTTTAGCGCAAGTGTCCGGGTTCTCGAACTATCTGCGCCCTTTCCTTCGTCTGATATTCAAGGTCAGGCGGCTCACAGGGTCTCTGGCACCATGTCCTCCCCGCTACATGCGGGCAGCAGCCACCCGCAGCTGTATTCTGTAACTCGTTAGCTGTGATACAACAATCGGTAACACCTGTTAATGAAAAATGTTGTTTACGTCACTGAAGAGTGATTCTGTAACATCGGTTTACCTATAAATGTCAGGACAGTATCGAAAATCCTCGTTAAGTACGCTATGGGCCAGTGAATTTATTTTGTTAGGGTTTCATTGCAACTTTTTTCCATTTTAGCAAGAATATTTCTTTTTATAAATTTTTGGTATTTTTTGGTTAAGATTGTGGTTTGTTTACTTACATGTGCGTTTTTTGTGGTTAGACTGTACACATTCACAGTTGAAACCTTCTGGTTAATATGCCTGAATTTTTTCAGTCCCTTGAGAAATGTGTTTCAGTTTTATTTCTGGCAAAAATTTCACAATATGTATTATGTGTCAGAAAAATTTTCCCTGCATGGTATACGCCGTACCTTTGTGTGGTACTGTTCATTAAATTTTATTTGTTCATAAATTAA
This sequence comes from Dryococelus australis, assembly GCA_029891345.1. NCBI lineage: Eukaryota > Metazoa > Arthropoda > Insecta > Phasmatodea > Phasmatidae > Dryococelus > Dryococelus australis. The sequence goes on along the minus strand of CM057000.1, from coordinate 31,362,277 downwards.
ATATTATGGCTGGTATTACTTATACATACATTAATTAGTGGCACATTAAATGCAAATGTTTAGGAGTTTGTTTAAGAGGACATGTAATATTTAGATGTTGGGTTTTTGGCCCCCCCCCCCCCCCCCCCCCCCCTTCCCCGGTTCATTATTTTTGTGTGTTTACAATTTAATACTGCTGCTAGCTAATGCAACTGTTTCCTGTGTTATTATTTTTTGTGTACTTATTTTATAAACTTTTATGAAAAGTTTTGTATTATGTTCCTCATGTATGTATGCAGTGTGTACTCTTGAACTAAGGCTTTTTCAAATGTATGCTTTAATATAAAACTTGATAACTACAGTAGAAAGCAGATTATCTGGACTGATAGGGACCAAAGGTAATTTAGATAAGCATAAAACCGGATAATGGAAATATGTTGAAAATTAAGATAAAAGAATTAGTATTAAAAAAATCATTTTCACACAAAGTAAAATTTATGACATGCATATAAAATAGTAAGCTTTGTACATAAAATAAAAATATAAAATTAGTTAAAAAATAACCACTCCCCTCCCGGATGTATTTTCTGTGAACAACACGTTCCCCATCATGAGTGCTTGTCTCAATTATGCAAGTAGGGAAAACACTGTGGTGAAAGAGACATTCGTGTTTTTCTATTCTCTTTATTTTTAAAACGAAGCTGGATAACTGGTCCTTATAACCAACGTTTGGGTAATCAACTTTCTACTGTACCGCTTAATCGCTTCCATTATATAGGAAACTGGCAGAATCTAGTTTATAGTACTGTGAAGTGACAATTGATGCTTCCATGGGCTTGGGGAATTTCATGAAAATAATTCTGAGAAAATAAAATTAACAGGAACCCTTTTTAGATGTAGAATTTTTTTGGCCCTGTCAAAAATAAATTATTTATAACTCCAGGTAGAAAGTGTAATATTTTATGTAAGTTTTAATTATTTTAGAAGAGAGAGACTTGGTTAAAAGTGTTGAGGTGCAGTCGTTGCCATTAAGCTGTAGGTTTATTTTAGTGCAGGCTTGCTGTCACAGTTGTGTTGATAGCATTGAACTTGAGGTGCTAGAAAGAGTTAGTTAGATATCAGCACATTGGGAATTTTGAATAATGTTTATATTCAAAAGCTAGAAAATATATTGAAATGTCATCATGTACAGTATTTTTTGGTTTGGAGTTGAAAAATGTAATTTTGAGTAACTAGACCAACTGTCAAGACTTAATACAAGGCCTTTGTTTTTATACATTTGATTTGCACCAAAATCATGTATGCTGTGCTTGTTCTGCATATGGGTCTTTGATTATTGCCATACCCACACTATGCAGCTCTGTCTAACCTAATCACTAATAATATATGGAGCATTTAGAGCTCAGCTTATTGGTCAGGTTTAAAATATTGCTTAATTTATACAGAAGAAAAATGATTTTACATTTGATAGGAAAAATTAGTAAATAGAAAATGTTTAGAATTTTGGAGTTTTAAGCTTTTACTGTAGGGTTTGGCCCTACCTTTGCACTAAATATTTGTATATTTCGTCATTAGCCTTTACTTGCTTCATTTTGCACTAACTTTCTTCCTCTGAAAACTCAGTTTTGTGTGCAAATGTAGTAGAGAAGAACCCAATTTCATCTATATTGAAGATGCCATGTAGGTTCATAATCCTGCAATTTATCTGGTAACTTTCTGCTCCAGTGGTTTGCAGTTTCGGGGTTGATACTATTAACTTTCAAGTAAAATCTTAGTGTTCACAAAATTGGTTTACAATTTCTGAAGTGTGAAATTTCTGGGCAAGAAGTCCACTCTGTTCTGCAGCAGCATTCTCATTTGATATTGTGTATGACTAGGGACCCCAAAAAATGGTGAAGCGCGAAATTCATGAAATAGCGCGAAAAGAGGATTATTTAAACGAATTCCACGATTTTTCCTTCGTTTCGACATAATCTGGAAATTACTGCATTTTCGCACGAAATTACATCTTTATGCCGCAAGTTCTATTTGTTTATACTATTGTAATAGCAGGCATAAAAAACAGAAAGACGATTGCCGTGATATTACCTTCGTTGTGACACATTCGTCAAATCCACAAATTTTCTTTACCCTGGAAATGTGTTTACACACTGGCAATGTCACCAATCACGAACAAAAAAAAGTGACGAATTGATACATTGAATATGTCGACAATCAATATGTGCGTAATACCAACACAACAAAATTGACTCACCACAATTTTTGTGGCTTGGAGTGATGTTTCTGCTGCAAGGTGTGCTGGTGTCGATCTTTCCAGCATGTAATAGTCTTAACGTGTCTGCTACTTTCATCGGTAGTCTTTGGTTTTTTGCGTGTACATATCTATGGTTTGGTTTCATCCATATTATTTACAAATACCGTCAACACATTTCGTAGTAGCTTGTGATGCAATTGTATTTGTGGGTTTACACTACAGATTGACAGTATGCCGAAAATGTTGGCAATATTTGATCGCGAAAGAGAAATGAAATCTGATGGATTTTATATTTTTGATTTGCGTGATAAAATTATGATATGCAAATTCTGCAACGTGCGGGTTGATTGGGCATGCAAAGAGACGCGCAGAAAGCATGTTGAAAATGACACACACAAAAGAAAATAACAACTATTTTGTCAGACAAATTGTACCGTATCTAAACAAATATTGATACACGAAAGTCTGAATACAGCAAACAAGCTAAAAGCGCAGAAACAAGAATTTGTTTGTAGTTTGTTTATATGATGCTAGAAGTTAATATTCCTCTAGAAAAAGCTGATCATCCAGCTATGAGGAAATGGTTGAACACCCACATTGAAGGTTAGTATAATTATAAGTAGGCCTAATTTTATTTAGAGAATTTTTCTTATTTTGCCCTCTAATAACTTCACTACAGAAGGTTAAATATAGGCAGGCGAATATGCAAATGCAGGCCTAAAATATTATTGCATTTATTGGTTGAGATTGATGCTGTCAGGTGAGACACGAGACAAATTATCACACAAATGCTTACTGGTAATATGGGTGCCAGCGATGCTTCCCAATCACCGCACTATTGAGACTCAGGGTTCTCAGTGATGCTGTGGGTTCTGTGTCCATCTCATCCATGCGTACTTACAAACACGTAGGCAATACTAAACATATTTATCACTTGAAAAACACGTGTGTCTAGGACACTCTCACTACAAAAGAGGTAAGTTCACTGTGAGACTTGTTTTTATTGATACTGTGCGTACAAATCAACGAGCCATGAAATTGATACACTCTGTGTGTCTAGCCAACTCCACTTGGGTGCTCCCCAGCCCTCAATTAATCTAGCGCACGCCTTACCACGGTGTATGAAAACACCATCTTCACAAGGGAAGAGAGAGTACAGCCGCTAGGATGGACTGACGTTTGTTCCCTGAAGATAGGACACTGCAAATTACAAAATGAAACCCTGATGATACATTAACACATGTGATTACTCGGCATCACTAATGCAAACTTGTCGGGGCTCGCCCTCCAGCACGGGAGTAGTATGGTGATGGTCTATACACACAGCTGGCTAGGATTGGAATAATTGCACCGTACACTAATTACAAAATTACTTTAACATTCAAAGATACATGAAACAAGATGAGTATTCACAATAAACACTCATGTGAAAACTAGTTTAGATGGTGCGGATACCGCTGGATGAAGTTCATAGCGGACCACGTGGTGCAGGTGGAATTGCAATATTTGTTTGTGGAAATGGCAAATTAAATTCAGACAAAATATTCTTGAGAAAGTTATTCTCGTAACAATTTCAGTGGTTACAAGCTTGTAACATGCCTGATGGCGTTAAAATCAAACATTAACAGGATGGCGCTGTCAAGTACAAAAAGTATCAATTCACGTGAAATTACACAGAACCCTAGGTAAAAATTTATCATAGAACCCTGAATAAAATATTGCACATACGATGTTACATAAATAAGCTCTCAAGACGTAATGATGGCATGTACAGACACTTGGCGTCGGTCGGCCACGTGGTTATACGTGATGCTGTAAAATATTCAAACATGAAAAATGCCCTCAAATACATACATAAAAACAAAGCCCTTGAAATTGCGCGTAGCAATAATGCAGAAATTACAATGAAACACGACTAACATAGGTGGATGGCTCCTGATTCAACTTGCGCAGGTCGCGTGACACCTCTGACATTTTTCTACTCCTTCTCCTTGATTAAGTTAAAACTGCCACAAGGGCGAAATTAATTAGTATAGCTGAAGCATAATGCTGGGGAAATGTCTGGCAAAACGTACGCAAGCAAAGGTTGGCCGGTAAACTAAATTGACTATTGCAATCTACATCAGTAAACAAAAGGTTGTAGTGTGTACGTGACAGTAGCTTACCTCGACAGACTGTCCAGAGACAATGGCCTGTAGTGTGTACGTGACAGTGGCTTACCTCGACAGACTGTCCAGAGAAAATGGCCTGTAGTGTGTACGTGACAGTGGCTTACCTTGACAGACTGTCCAGAAACAATGGCCACTTACGGGGTTCACATCAGCAGAAGTGCTATGCACACTGAGTAAAATTTTTTATTATAGAAAATAAAATATTGTTTTACATTTTTATAATTTTCTTATGAATTTTCATATTAATTTGTTGTCTTTATGACTGCGTTCATGCCGGAATATCAGTTTTCTTAATCTCAGTGCCGCGGGCACTTTCACGTTTATAACCAAATAATTTCAAAATAGCAACAAACACGTTAAGACATTTTAAGACTTATTAATCCCTGCAAATACAATATCATACATTTTACACTGAAAAATAATATTTATGTGAAAATTAGAAATTATTGGCCTCTTTGCGCACGTGACACATGCGTGGTGAGCGCTGTCATGGGCCCTAGCGCCGCTGACTGTTAGCCGGCGTCAAGAGATTAACAACTACACAAATAGTCTTCGAAAGGTTAGTTAAGATTAGGTTTGGCTAAGAATTGTTTTGAATAAATTTACCCATCACTATTTTCGGTAGTAAATGTCAGCTAATTAAAAGTAAATTGTATGTTTACATTTTAGCTGCAGGGGATTTGGCATCAGCCAACTCACTCAGAGAAACTTATGTCCCAAAAATTGGCCAGGCAAATAAAGAAACAGTAAGGTACGCTGTAGAAGACCAGCAGATTGTATTCTTATGTCATGAAACAACAGACAAAGTGGGCCTATGTATATTTGTGGTTTTTTTTTTTGCGTCTTGCATTGTAGTCCAGTTCCTCTTTTGTATGTTCGAGAGCAATTTTGTCAATTGTGTGAGAACTTGGAATAAAGTTTAAAAATGTTGTGGGGTGTTGTAACTGACACAGCAAAGTACATGACAACTTGTATGACTTCTCTGAAAGGGGTCTTCAATGATGGTATGGTGCATGTCCAATATTCGGCACATAAGCTCAACATCGTTGCTAGCTTGTGGAGTGCCAGTCTAACTGAACTGAACGTGTGCAAAGCATGCATTTGTCAGTGCAAGGAAGAGAAAGCACAGGTACGTGTCTTCCTTGAATGATAAGTACCCTTAGGATGAAAAAAAGCACACCCTGTTCCCACTTCCAGTAATGACTAGGTAGACTTCATGGTATACATCTGCCAAGTATGTAGGTGAACTTGTAGAAAAGTTGGTAGAATTTTTGTTTGCAGAAGAAGGGAGTAGTGTTGTTGTGTATTTCAAAAGACTCTCTCAAGATGATGTGGCTGTAATAAAGTGTTCATCGGTTTTTGTAGTTGAACGTAGCATTAAAACAGTTGAATCAATATTACTGTTGGAAAGTGCAAAGTATGCCTTTTCACATGAAGTGTACCCCACACTATTGGACATAAAAAACTCATTCACTTTGATTGGCAGGGGATCCCTAGGGGAAGACACTTGCACAAGCATAGCAAAGTTGTCTACTCAAGTAAAGCAGCATTCACTTCGTGAAGACCTTGTTAGTGTAGGATTGAAGTGTCGCCACACTTTCTGATTTGATGAATTGGGATGCTGGTAAAGACTACATTCTGCACATCAGCAAACTTTTTCTCTCCAGTAATGTTTCAAACAACCTAGTTGACGAAAAACTGTACAATTTTAAGTGCAAAAAAAAATCCTATTGTTTGCCAACTGCCCCAGACAAAATTTTTGGAAGGCTACTTAGCTTACCAGAATCGGGTTTCACAACTATTGGCTGAAATGCAGCTTGTTGATGTCAGTGTTTTGTTGAGCTTGCAAGTTCAACATACTGAATTTGTTCAGCACGGTGTGCCTCCACTGTGGATCCCATCCTCAAATGCAGACAGTGACCATGCATTTTCTGAATACGCGCACATTTTGGCAAACGCTAGAACAAATTTAAAGGTTTAAAATGTAGAAATTCTTTTCAGAAAAATTTTTGGTAGTAAGGCAGTGTCTGCTATTTTTTACTGTCCGTGTTAGATATTGTAACTGTTGTGTAACGTGTTATGTAATAACTTAGCTTTTCAACATTTAATTTTTCTGCAAAATAAGACATAATTTTTTATACAGTATTTAAAAATATTATGTATATATGTTTTAAAACTTTCAAAAAACTTACGTCGAGAGAATAAGAATTTTTTTGAGATGAGTACCAAGGTACCACACCATGTTATGTAAAATATTGCAATCCAAGTGTATAATAATTTTTAATTAAATAACTTGTAGATGTTTTTACTCTTTTTGTAGTTTATGTAAAGCAGATTTTTACATACACAATTTAACATCTATTTGCAATTCTATTTTTTATCTAAAATTATAAATATTCCTAAATACTGCTTTCTTCATTGGTATACACCGCTTGGAGGTTTTATTTCCTTTCCCCCCCCCCCCCCCCCCCTTCCCCGCCGCTGATGGCTTGATCTTTTTGCCATTTTTTGGGGTCTCTATGTACGACAAAAGCATTTGAGTGAAATTTAAACTGCATTGTAACATGTTTGAAATAATTTTTTGATTGTTTTTTTTTGCTGCAGTCTTTTTAAAAGCATTTTAATAACAATATATTTTTGTTAATTCAAACACTCGTAGAGAAGTGTTACTGTACTCCACAGATTGAATACATTATGTTAGTGAAACTGAACATGCATGATTTTGGTAGCCCAGTTGTACACAGAATGTAGGTTTTTAATGTGGTGATGGGTTAAACATCATAATTATTCCCATTGATGCTCAGTTATTAATTAAAATTGTTTGTAGTTAAAGTGGATATGTGTGGGTATTGTTTTTATCATATTTAAAGAAAATTGTGTCCCGTGTGCGTTTGCATGTGTTTAAACCGTAAATATGCTCATATGACTTGCTCAATTTTGAATTTTTATTGTTAAGTATGAGAGGAAGAAAACATTCCATTGAATGCCAAACACTGCCATAAAATAATATATTTGATTTCAGAAAGCCATCCATAAAGTTAAAAGTTGAGTTCCTATATAACATACAATGTTGTGTAATGTATGTAACAGTATTGTGATAGCTGAAGATGACATGGTTGCATGTAAGTGCTTTGTCTTCCACTAAAGTGAAATTGCAGGTTGCTATTTGAATAGATTTTTCACAACATTTTCATTTAAGCATGCCAGTACATACTGAGGACAAGTGTGTGTGAAATGCTTTTCTGTTAATCCTGTAGGCCTTGTGTGAATCCACTTACCTGGCATAGTTTAATAAAATGCTGTGTTGAATTTTCATTAAATTGGTTTTGATTATTATTTTAATATAATTATTTAAAAAAATTATGCATTTCTTGATTTTGAGTTATATAATTACAATTTTGCAACATATTTTAGTTAAAAATAAGTTAAATCTTGTATGTAAGTAAAATTACATGAGCGTTTCTGTGGCTGATTTGGTTCGGTCAACACTAGTTTCAATTTTGTCGCCTAAAAAAGAATTTTACCAGCAGTTAGTATAATAATTTTTATTTCTAAACATTAACTAAATGAAGCTCTGAAGATTTCTGCATTTCTAATGCACCACTGCCTTGGGATTTACGGATGCATGAGGGTAAACTATAGAGCACTAGCCATCTCGAAAATCAGCATGATGTTGCCAAAATGTAATGTTTTTTTTTATCTACATCCAGAGGATTTGTATTGGGATTCAGAAACTTAAGATTCATCTGAAACATATACCTAGAGAGTAAATCTCTTGGATAAATGATGATGCACAAATCAGCATTTTGAGATTTTATTAGGAGAAACATCTTGTGTGTCACTACATTCCTTGATATGTCAGTGTAACAGAAAAAGAAATTGTTAATTCCAAAGGCAACAAGTTACACGCTTCTGTAAAGACTATGACAATTGTTACAACTGTTACTTTTTTTAGTTAAGATGGCAAATAGGTTACTAAACATATATAAAAGGACAGGAATTCAAGTATTCACAGTCTAGTACTTGTCAACAGGCGCGCACACAAAGTAGGATGCCACATTTTCTACGCGGAATGCTCTGACTATTTGTTGAGATCACTGTTGGTGGACGAACAGTGATCTCAACAAACAGTTTGAACAAATAGCCAGAGCATTCCTAGACGGGTTACCCCATACACCTCGTCCACAAACAGATTCAGCAAGCCATCTCAAATACCAGAACACAAACCAAGGTCAACAACACTGATATACCCCTGGTGGTCCCATATCATGAAGGCTTAAATAAACTCAGAAACATTCTCCACTCTGGATACAAAATTCTAGCTTTTTCACCACAAACACAAGACCTGCTCTCCAAACCACCCAGATTGGTCTTCAAAAGGCCAACCTCTGCAACGTTTGTCCAAAGCTGCAGCCCACCACAAATGCCAACCAAAGTATCCCACCCCTGGAATAGCTCATGCTGCGGCGCCTACACCATTCACCAACCCTCAACTTCTTTCAGTAGCGGACTCACTAGCCATACATACCCCATCCAAGGCAATTACAACTGTACAAGAGAAATTCTGATTCATCAGCTACGATGCCAACACTGTAATGCAGAATACATCAGCCTCACCACTAACATACTCAGTCAGAGAATGAACAGCCACAAAGCAGACACCAAACACAAGCAGTAGCTGGTCACATCAATAACGTACAAGACAAACCAGTTGCAACACATGCAGCATCACACAACAAAGATTTTGATATATTTTAATAGCTCAGAACTCAAACGATTGGAATTAGCTCACTAATTTATAACAAAATCCAGGCAGCTGCCAGGCTTCAGCATAAGATAATCACAGCTCGTTACCACACTAATCAGATATACCAGAAATTTTTCAACTTTCGTGCCCCACTCTAGTTTGCTGCCCGGCCATGATGTTTACTAACAGCGCCCTTCCACCATATTGCAGTGTCATACAACTTGCCGCCTGATGAAACTGGGTTAGCCAGCGAAACGTTGCAATCGCGTGGAAAATGTGTCATCCTGCTTAGTGTGTATGCACGCGTCAACAAGTACTAGACTGTGAGTACTTGAATTCCTGTCCAGTTATATGTTTTTACACTTTTTTTTACTGTAGTCATGTGTGGTACTAGGAACAAATATTTTATTAAAAGATTTTATAAATGGTGAAAATTTGAACATATGTACTTCATTTAAAAATTAGATGTGATATACCTATTTGTAAATGTGTTAGAACAGCATGTTCAACTTAGTTAAAGATACATATTTTATATTTTGTAAAAATGTTCTCAATACAAACTTGTTTTGTGTTATGGTAAAGGTTGTCTTCTTTCTATGTTTGACCTTAAATATGTGTGTGATTTATAACAATAACTGTGTGCCAAATTAACACTAAAATTTTATGTGAAAATCTGTTCTGTTAATTTTAATTTTCCTTTCACACGCATCTGCAGAGGTTTAACCAAGGATGGCTTCCATTTAAGGTTGTCACATTTTCAAAATGAAAATAAGGAAGGTTTTGGAAATGACTGCAAAATCATCTTGTCGTGGCATTGTCAACATTTTTGCCATAATGAGGATCTTTGTATTTTTTGTTGGTTCATTCATTCATTCAAAGTTTTGATTTGATTCTGTAACATTTTCGTACTGGGTAGCATATTCTGCCAACCTGGTGGTATTTCTAAATGCAATGCAAATAGCTTGTGTGTATTTGCAGTCGTATTTAATCAGGCATAATTAAAGGCATGATTTTGTGGTAAATTATGATAAAACAAAATAACACCAAAATACAATTTAAAATGTGAAATAACACAAAATACAGACAAATGCACGGTATCTCACGAAATTGGGTTTCTCCACAAGAAATGAACTCTTCTCCCATGTTTATGTATTCACTCATTTAATTCGGCACTAAAAAAATAAATAAAATAATCTAAAGTTGTGCGAGTTCTAGGCAATATCGAGAAATACTCTAGATGAAAAAATTCTCTATTTGTCTTGAGACAATTTGTTAATCTCAGAAATTATAGTTCTACATGCAACACACGTACATAATTATGTTAATTTTTTTTCCTTGCATAACAAAATTTAAACAAACATAATTCAAATATTCACAAGCAGTAAAATATGCACTTTGAAATAAGCTACAGTAGTTTGACAAGCGCTAGTAACATTGGTGCAAAGTGAACACTCGCAACTAGAATGTGTGCAGTAATCTATGGCCGCATTTACGAATCAGTGTTTTTGTTGATATTTGCGTGAATAATTTCGTGAAACAAAATTGTGATATCTGAATTGATACATTAAACAGACTGTTTTCATTAAATATCTAGTTTCATAAATTATGAAAGATGCTGCAGCTTATGTAAAAGACCGTAAAATGTCTATCATTTGGATATTTTGTCAGTGCTAATGTATGTATTTAACCTTCAATGCACTGCAATTAATTTGTTTTGTTTGCATTCCGCAGTATATAAAACGCCACAATAAAATTAAAAGTTAAAAGTCACATTGGAAAATGTGCGAAAAGAATATATGGTACAAATGTATGACTTGCCTTAATGTTTCCAGTATATCCTTGAAATTATATTGTTTTAGGAAATGTGCAGTATCTTGAAATCACACGACATTGACACATTCGTTTTACCTAGCAGAGCCATTTCTACATGACAAAACTATAAATTTCTTCCACAGAGTTTTGGATGAAGTAGTTAATTGCCACTAAATTTGCTCATTCAGCTAAGAAAAACTATTTTCTCTTGCTCTCATTATTGGAGTTCCCGCTGTAAGTTGTATGAAATGTAGAACAGTTCAACTGCGTACAAAATGTTGCAATGTATTTAACATTAGTTGACAATCGAATAGAGTCCAGAATCAAAAATCAAAACTAAAATTGTTTATTTGCAACAATTTTTGCCTGTTATTACTTTCCGAGTCTCATTCAAATCTTAAAATTCTAACCAAAATCACTCCCGACAGTTTCCAATAATAGCTACACCCGTCAAAATACTGCCACTGTTATAATCTTTCCAATTCCCATTTACAATAACACCTCCACAGATCGTTAAATACATAGTCAAAGATTGTGTGATAAGTTTTCATTGTCGCCATCCTACGAATGTAGTAAAAAAAATCATAAAGTAGAACACAAAACTCTTGCAGGATGTAATTAATACTATTGATAGCACCAGTTGTTGATTATCCGCATTTTACATTCACGCAGTGTTCAAAAACGAATAGTGCACACAATCTTTGGCAAATTTGCCAATAGGAAATACTGGAAAATGTAAACGAGAACAAATCATCAAAAAATAATTTTTCCAAATATATTTTGGGTTGAAGCACGTGGGATTTAATAACCCCAACTTTTTATCCACCCGGTACAGAAGGAGACTTCTCCTTGAACCTAAAATGTTGGCGGAGCACTGTACCAATTATAGTTTGTGACGTGAGGATTAAAACCTTGTATGCTAACTTGTGTATAACACAGGGAATGTACACCAGTAACAAATCACTCATCTATGGAATCACCTGAGAGGTCAGGCTAGCCAAGGAGTGCGTTCTTCCCACGTCGAATGGGGAGACTATGAGATTAGGTATCTTGTGGCGTGTTAGATGTAGGTGACTTGGGGACGAATAACTTGAACTTGAGTGTACGCTTGTACACTGTGCGTGTACGAGAGGTTGGGTGGCCTTCAAATGCTTGGACGCAAGTGTCGCAGAGAGAGAGAGAGAGCATGCCCTGGGGAGATTATTCTCTCTTGGGCAAGGTACTAGCATAGATCATGGGACATGTGGGTTTGCACTTCGGGACAAAGTTTGAAATGCTGGGCAGCAAGCACTCCGTGTTGGCACATTACCTGTGGTCTCGCAGGCAACGGAGCCCTCCTCTGCTCCATTGGTGGTGCTGGGGCGGCCGACTGAGGAACAGCGGTTAACCCTGGCTGTTGCGGAGTGGTGCTCATCCAGCTTGTGAGGTGTAGGAAGGGGGTTGAGGGATGGCTGCGTATTCAGGTGAGAGTACAAAGGGTTCTATACCCAATGTGACTATCTCACAGTGAAGTATGTATAATTAAATATTCAAAAGGCAATCTACCAGGAATTCTAGTGGGTAAAGAAAACAGTAAATTACTTTCTTGCAGCTCAGAAATGGAATTGTTGATAATATCCTCCTCAAGGAGTTAAGATGGTTCTTTGTCACTTTTTTAATTGTTCGGCATGAGGCCAATATACAGAAATTAGTACTGATAAAATATAAATTGCCAAACAAGTGTAAATGCGTTCAAGCCAGGTATAGTTGTCCAGGTATATGACTAGACTTGATGTGTCTTGCCACTTAACCTCTTCTGGCCGTTCACTAGCCCGAAGGGTTATACAGCAGATCACATGCGCAGCTGCAATATCTGGGTGTTTTGAGTTCCTAGTGAAGGTCTCCCTTGAAGATTAGCCGGTGGAATACCCTGAGTATTACCTTGGTCAAACTCTGAATACCGCTCTGTGTTAGTTGTATTTACTGTTTGCGTGTAACCGGCAATACTTCACGTACGTGGAGAGCTAAAAATTTAGATTTTGGCTTGTATTTTATCTCACGAGGTGCACAAGGTTGAATACTACTAGGATTAAAAAGTCTCTGCAAATTCAGTGGTTTGGTGGCTTTAATACAGCATTGTAGGTTAATACAGCACAGTGAAATGATAGTTATTACTGTAATAAACTAGGGATGGGCCACTACCAACGATAATGATTCTCAGCTGCAGATGCTGCCGGTTACAGCGATGCCAATAGCCTACCAGTTTTGATGTGCACAACCATAATTCCCAATGTTTGGAAATACGTTTTTATTGCTTAAATTTAAGTTTTTAATTTTGTGAGCACGTTAATCACTTTGTATTAGGTGTCTACAGCATATAAATTAAGTACAACACTAATTTTAACAATAAATGAAGAGATAGACAACGCAAATAAGTGATTTAAAAATCAAGCAAAAACGGTTTCTAGACAATACAGCATTCATTGCAGAGTTCATAAAAGACAACCTTCAAAACTTCAGGCAATCTGATGCTGACTTGGATTTTAGATCTGAGAAATATCACACATAACCTCAAAATGCACTATGGCATCAGGCGTTACCAGAAGGTTTTTAATTTATAAAAAAATATTATATATATTGGCACCATCGGGTGAGACACGAGACAAACGGTGACACAACTTAGAGGTAGATGGGCACCAGCGATGTTTCCCAGTCACCGCAGTGTTGAGACTTAGGGTTCTCAGGGATGCTGTGGATTCTGTGAGTCTCTCTCACCCGAGTGTACTTACAAAACATTTTTCATTACTAAACATCGTCTAAACTTCTAACACTGAAAAATGAGGCGAGGTTGCTGTTAAGACCAGGATAGACTTTATGCACTGAGAATATGGTGTTTATTTTTACCATTTCTACGAAAATGTGCCAGAATCTTACGTGCTGAAACTCGGACGTGTCTAGCTAACTCTGTTGGGCGGCGCCCCAGCCCTCTATTTTTCTGGCGCACTCCTAGATGGATGACTTCTACCATGGTGTTTGATAACACATCCTTCACAAGGAAAGGGGTCTACAGCCACTAGGGTGGACTGCAGGTTTTTCTTGAAGACGGGGTGCAGAGAATTACAAAATGAATCGGAATATGAACACTTGTGATTATTTGACATTAACACGGACTCGTCTGGACTCCCCTCCCAGCACGTGGTGAGTGTGGTGATGGTCTTTACACATAGCCGGCTAGGACGGAAATATCACCATACAAATTACATGAATACATGTGAATTAGCATGGGGTATGAGATGAATGGTCACAATAAACACACAGATGCATGAAAACACAATTATATGGTGCCAATGCCGCTGGATAAAGTTCGTAGTGGATCACGTGGTGCAGGTGAAATTGCAAGATTTCGCTGGGAAAACTGCAAGTTATTCTCAGCCATGTTATTATTGATGTTGGGGAAAACCCAGACAATCTAAACAGATATAGGCTTGTAACACACCTGATGGCGGGAAAATCAATCTTGAACAAGACCGGGTGGTCAGACATACAAAGCATCAATTATGTGAAAAGTACATGGAACCCTTAATAAAAAATATGTAGAACCCTGAAATAAATTATGGCGCACATGATATTACACAAATAAACCCTCAAAGCGCATGAATAGTGCAGACATAAATTTGGCTGCTGTTAACCACGTAGTTGCAATTGATGTTGCCGTAAAACAATTAAACATGAAAATAAAGCCCTTAAAATTGCATGCAGCAATTATACAGAAATTACACTGAAACACCTTTAACATTGGCGGATGGCCCCTTATTCAAAGTTGCGTGGGCGATGCAACCTCTCAGACAACTTCCTCCTCTTCCTCATCCTCCTCGATTATATTCTAAAACCTGCGAGGGCACAAATTATTAGGTTAAGCCGAAGCATAATGCTGGAGAATGTTTGGTAAAAGTATGCAAAGCAAAGTTTAACTGGTATACTAAAGTGAAACTATTGTAAACTACATCAGTGCAAAAAGTTTGACATGCCAACGTGACAGCGTCTTATCTCGTCAGCTGTCCTCGACTAACTGCCCAGAGGCAAGCGTCGCGCGGACCTACCCTAGCCGCCTACGGGATTCACACAAACAGAAGTGCTATGCACACAGAGTAAAATATTTATCTTTGTAATTAAAAGGTGCTTAATTAATTTAAATATGTAAGTACATTGGACTTTTTAATTTTCTGTCTTCTCTGATTGTCATTTATTACGGTGTTCATTCCGGAAGAATAACGTTCATGTTCTTTGTGCAGCACACTTTTTGAATTTATAACCATACATTTTGCAACATTTTTATGAACATACAAATTTTTTTTAAATTTAATAACACTGAGCCCTGAAATAAAGAAAGACATGTTGAACACTTAAAACATAATAATCCCGTTATGGGGAAGTCCAGGTTAAGACCTCTTTGCGCACTTGTGCGCCCACGTGTCACGTGAGTGGTGAGCGCCGTCATGGTCTTAATGCGGCTGGCTATTAGCCAGCATCTAAATCTAATAATTTTTGTTCACAAATGCACGGAAGGATCAACTGATGCCAACATTAGTCGTTAACATTGTCCATAGAGGTCAGGGCAACATTGTAGTTTCTAATTCTACTATATTCTTCCTTGGTGCATGGTTGCTGCTGTTATTGTTACTGATTTTGTGGAAATACTGTATTTTTATTTTCTCCTCGTGCAAATAATGATGGGTGGGTGAGCGGTGTAGACCAAGGAGCCACGGAGGAGGAGGGGGTCAGGGAGGGGTCACTTGATGCCAGTATGCACGTGTGATATTGGTTAGAAAATGAAATTACGGAACTAAGTATTTTTGGCAAATTTAAAATTTAAGTTTTGTATGTGGATATTAGCAAAATAATGTAATATTATAGGTATGCAGTAACTAATGATTTTATTTTGCACTGTTAAGTTTAATATGAATTGGTAGGAACTGTTGAAATACTATTTAGATCTTCCTAAGTGTTCAGAGCTCAGTTCTTTGGAAGATGACAGCAATGAAGAACTTATTTCCCTGCGACCATCTGCATCTGTGGAATCTGAATATTATTTGAGATTATTATTCACGGATTAGTAGCACTAATTTATTTAACAATGTTAAATAACCCAGCATGCTATATCTTGTACAGCATTTATTTACTGCATTCGCCAATAAAATATTCTGTCCAAAACCCAAGATATATTTGCAACAATTGTTTTTTTGATGATTTGTTCCCGTTGTTTACATTTTACCGTATTTCCTGTTGGTACATTCTGCACCATAACTGGAAATCAACGTGTAAGTGCGCAAATGAGGGAATAGTGAAATAAAGCTGTTTTTTGTGAATTACGCACTCTTTTATTTCGCCAGCTGCCTAACGGCTGTTTACCTGTTCATAATTTTTCACGTAAATTTTTAGGCATTGAGATGGCCTATAACAGTCTTACTGGATTGAGTTAAGTGTTTGGAAGGGGCTATACATCTTCCACTAGCCTAAACACTATGGATGTATAGCTTATTCATCACCACCACCATCAACAGCAACCAGACGGAGGATCATCGGAGAAGGCCACTCTTGGGCCATCTGCCGCAGTGGTGTTTATTCTGTAGGTGCAAGGTAAGCAATGCTTACCCTGGAAATGTTTAACCTTTTATAGTTTTTGCCTTAACTTTATGCACATTTAATTCTGAGTTTCCCGTTTCCAATTCAAGAAACAGTGTTTTCGTAACTCCTGTACTGTACACACATAGTGCGGCTATATAGTATTTATTTCCATAAACAGAAGCAACTCGTGATGAATCGAATTCACCAGCAAGAACACACCACACGCTTAAGGATAAGCAGTAATTCTGTTTGCATCATTCAGTCCTACATTTTTCCTTGAAAAGTGTTTGAAAAAATCGAGTCTTATAATATTCAGTTTGATTTTAACAGTAAATACACGTGGAGGGTAAGCAAAGTTGGAAATGGAACCACAGCCCAGCACTAGCAAGACTGAGTCTAAAATGTGTTTATTTTAATTATTTTTCATGTTTAGGTTGCCTCTGTTCTGATTTAAAATTATTGTCAGTAAAATATCTTCGAATTAATATTATGGTTCCATTATTGCTCTTATATAAACCATGTATCATATTTTAATGGCATTTAGCTAAATGTTAGCACCCACATATTTGAGTATTTTAGATATATTGCTTACCCTGTAAAAACTCACTACACCCCACGGGTCGGCCTCACGACCTCGCATCACTTTGCTCTCCACGATGGCACCTACTAACTTGGCAAAACATCTTCGCATTATTTTCACCCAACCAAACTCCATTCCTGTGAAGACCAAAAACCAACCCCGTCAGCGTATGCAGCAAGTCTATTCACCATCTACATTATTGCTTGAAAGTAATGTTTGTTTATCAGCGTATACATGATGAATATCAAAGAATACCCCAACTTGGAAGGTCTATAATATTGCAACACAACTTAAAACTTTCGTTGACTATTCAAATGGCCTGTGGAACCATGAAGTTTGTTTACCATATCTTCATAAATGTTCAACATGGCCACCACAAGCTGTCCGAATGACATCTATGCGATACTCAAACTCGTTCCACGCACTTGGCAGCATGTCTGGTGTTACAGTTTGGATAGCATCCGTAATTCTCGTTTTGAGGTCTTCAGTGTTAGCCTGCTATGGTGGACGAAACACGTGATCCTTTATGTACCCGCATATAAAAAAAATTGCATATCCAAATAAGGGATTCCAGTAACAGTGGGCTCGCAAAAAAAAAAAGTGCCGAAAACAGTGACGTGTATCTAAAGCAAGGTTTATTGGCTCTTTCTTATTTTATGAGCCCACTGTTACTGGAATCCTTTATTTGGATGCTCTAGTCCCTGAGCAACTGTGGCTACAGTAACCAATAGAGGGGCTTCAGTGGCTAGAGCACCCAACAGTGGGGCTGCAGTGATTTAGTGGCTAGAGCACCTAATAGTGGGGCCACAGTGGCTCAGTGGGTAGAAACACCCAATAATGGGGCCACAGTGGCGCAGTGACTAGAGCACCCGAAGCTATTTAGTGCGTTTTAGTCACACAAATTAAGGAGCTATAACTGCGATACTGTCAAGCGCAATGAGTGTCCCGTCGTCGCTATGTATCACTCTCCGAACTGGTGCGTGAATATTTTTTGTCTTACAAAACTTACTTTTAGTCTTTAATATTCAACTCTCAAGTTTATACTATTAACGCTGGTCCACACGCAAGTGTTTGTACTCCGTAACGAATGCGTAGACAAACAGTGCAAATAAAATATTGCAGGTTTGCTGTGTCCACACTGTTATACACAATTCTTACCCCATCAGTTTTGAGAAATCTCTAGTGGAGAAGGTCTGTTTTCATTTTTTTTACAATAGGTATTTCTAAAGAGGACAAATTAATTCTTACACTGAGAAAAAGATTTTTGTGAAATCAAACAAAATTTGTTTGGGCAACTAAATTACTTTGTTCTTATTTGTTTCCCTCAAACAGAGATTTGTTTGGTTGAATGTACACTAACAATTTTTGTTTAGCATAAAAAAAACACTTTAGATGCGACCAGGACTTGAACTTAGGTACATCATCTTTGACCGAGTAATATGTCTTGGCAACCTCGGCTAAACTGACTACTGCTGAAAGAAGTTTTTTTTTTTTATATACTGGACAATGTGCGTAAATAAATGGTTCAAGTTTACCATTTTACTTTTTTGTTTCCTGTTTAACTTGTTTTATTATGATGTCTATACCGGTGTTAAGCATCATTAAATGCACTAGCAAACACTGTTACAATTATAACTTTCACGAAAAATGCAAACAAACTCTCGAGCTGGTTTTTTGAACGAAGGCAAGCAAATGAGTAACCAAAAAAGTCAAATAGGTGATTCAACCAAATTGTTTCGTGACAGTCTAATTTCTTTCGGCGGAACACAGTTATTGTTAATCCAATCACGTATTTTGTTAGTGGAACAAAATTAATTTGTTGGTTTCAAAGTTTTGTTTACTGAACAAAATATTGTATTGGGGCAACTAAATATTTTTTTGATCCTATACAAACAAATATTTTGTCAGGTTTTCTCTCAGTGTAAGTTAGTGACGGGTAGCATAGTTCACTAGAATGAACTAGGTCGTTCCGAACTAGTCACATTTGAGAACAGTTCATTGGGAACCATTCTTTTGAACTATATAGGTCACAGCCGAATGATCAGGCATACTGGCGAACTGCAGAGCTCAAGTCCGAGAACTAGATAGGTTTTTCTCTGTACCTCGGCTCAAGAACTAGATAGGCCTTTCTTTGTTTCCTCTTTCACAGTTCCATTTCCCCTCCCCAGAAGAATCTAAGCAAGCGTGAAACAGAAAGAGAAACAAATAAGTGATGTTTGTAAATTAATTGCTTAAGAATTAGTGCTTTATTGTGTGTAGATGAAATTACGTCTTTTTTATATAGAAGTAAGATAAATGAATAGTGAAAATATCTTTATACTGTTTTATCCACACCAATGCTGTGCAATATAACACCAAATTACTTTTGGCACTGACAGTAACGACCTCAACAATATTATAATAAGTTGTGTTGCGAGAGACAACCAGGTGTAAAGTTAATTTTTCCAAGTCATGCATGTACAAACTCAAAATGGTTCCGACACAATGGATTTATTCGTACCAGTATTAGAAACATTTTAACAGAACTTTAATTACGAAAATTACTTAATTTTAATAATATGCAAATAATGTCGAAAAGCTATATCTGAAGTATTGAAAAAGAAAGCAGTTTTTAACTTCTTTATTGCGAATGTGCAAAACTTGACATTACATTAATGAGCGTTTTTCTGTATTTTACTGTCGTAGCTATACTCGTATTAGTGCAGCTATCAGATGTATTTTCTTACAGATACGGGAATTTCTGTACGTCTGGCAACGTCGTATTTATAGTACGAGTGAGTGAGACGGTTTTATGCCACCGTAACAGTAAGGTTTTTAGTGCCGATGAGGGATGAAGTGAGATGAATGGACGACACAATCATCCATACCCTGATTGGATTTCGAACCCGGAGCCCCTCGCACCACGGACCGGCGTGCAACCGACTACGCAATTGGGGTCGGCACGAGAAAGTAAGAAAGAACGAAAGATCGCTGCATGGCCACAGGTCTGCCAACTGCCTCGCGCTGTGTGTCCTGCAGTTCCCGACCGATTTGCGACTGTCACTATTGTAGGTCTGCGCTGCGACCCCTGCAGTTCGAGGCAGTGCTGAACGAGCGATAGACAGGAGGCAGATAGATAAGAAGTATGCACTTTGCGATGTGGCCAGTCACGGGGAGGGGGTTATGCATGGTGCGACGAACGACGGATTATCTGAGCATGCGCAGTGGCGCACCTGGCGTAGTTGCTGGTACTGAGAGAATGACTGACCGATATCACAGGAGACTGGTTCTTTTATGTCGCGATGAACTATGTACCTAGTTCCTTTTGAAGACGAGTTCAAAATTAACTGGTAGTTCGTGAACTACCCATCACTAGTGTAAGTTCACCCGTCGTTCAAGTTGGTCCAGAAATTAGAAATTGGTTCACGACTGTGGTTGCTGACAGGAGCTGTGTTCAAATTCATTGCCACATGCCTTCGGTAACTTGCCTTTGAACACTTCAGTATCCAAAAATTCCCACATCACATTGATCTCTTGTTCCAGAGTGTGCATGATTTTGAACACCGTCTTCATTCTGGTCTTGTCAAAATCGCCAACGTACAAGGAAAAAAATTATTATTATTATTTATGATTTACGTTGCCTTTGTTTGTGTACAAACAAGCGTACCCAGTAAGTAGCGAAAAGATTTGATTTGTATTGTCATAAACAACTTGTTTCCTTGAGCTGTGTGAAAGAAATGAACTCGAATTCATGCATGATATACACTGTGGGACAAAAGGAAAAAAGTTTGAAAAGTGCTGCAGATGTTCGAAATATTATTTGAAACGATATTTTAACAATGATTGATCTGTTGTATGGCAAGATTAATTTGTATTACTGTGCGCCTCAGTGTGTTTTTGTGTAATGTAATGCTAAATGTCTATAACTTTATTTATGTTGACAATTAGTGGCAAAAATTATTTTCCTTATATTTTATTATTAAGGCTTCTCGTATTCGTAAAGTTTAACATGGAAGCTTCTTACACAAAAGAAAACTTTAGCATTAGTCGTTACGTTTCCTTTCCTCTGACGAAACCACCAATACACGATACAATTATAAAGTCAGAGTTCAGACAATTGAATATCGGTTCTACGAGCTTCGTAAAAATGTGTACCTTGTTATGAAAATTATTATAATATTCCCCAGGAATGCATTTTATGTACCTTTTTTTTTTAAAAATAGTCTTAAAACGTATATTAAAAGTTTATTTAAAAAACTCATTTGCTTACGTTGTTAAATTATGTCAATTTATATATTCCTTCTTCACATTATATTTGTTTGCCACTTATTTAATTTAAGACGAGTTTTGTTTGATATACCGAGATTAAGATCGGCCTTTAATAAAATAACGCACTTTCCACATAACCTCAGTTAGATACTCGGCAAAATGGCTGCTTGACTTTGACTTTAAATTTAAACTTTTCGAAATCGTAAAGTCAAGAGTGCCTGACTTTACCTTTGACAGTTCCATTGTGTCAAGTTCCATAAGAAACAACATCTCGGAAAGCAAACTTAAAGTCAAGTGTTAAATTTTTCAATTGTGTAAGAGCATTTGATTGTTTGTACACTACATCGTCCCCAGCGGTTTAAATGTCCTATATTTGGCAATATTTTCTGTAAGTGGACCTCAAAGGAATTTTTTTTGCTTGATTTTCTGTTGGTCGCGACATGAACCTTTTTTTTTTTGTACTTATATAACTCTATTCCTTTGATTTTACCCGCCGAAAACACGAAGAACTCTTGTATTATGAGTGTTAAAATTTCCGTTAGAAATTCACGTAAGAGCTGTCGAAAACACGCCATTACTTTGAACGAAGCGATGACGAAATGTTCCAGCTCTGAGTACAGAGTCGTGCACATGATCGGAGCAAAACTAAGGGCCTGTTGCACGTGCACCAACATCGCCCCCGATTCGAGAACGAATGATCCTAGTTCCGAACCGGGATCCAGTTTGAGCTTGATTCCAATGTAAAAGTGTTGTACCAACGGAATTTCGTGATTCTGGATCTTCGATTCATCGATTTTGGTTCCAAAGTGAGAGAGCGATATTAAGTATGAGACAAATCTTGCTATTGGTGCGTAATATATAACATCATGGAAGTAGATGTATATTTCATAATAGATAGAACTAGATGTGTGATCTTTTATCTGTTTTAAGTGAATTATTGTTGTACGAATTTCACTGAATAATATTCAAGTACGTATTTTTTTTTTCTTCCAAGAAAACAATTGAACGTAGTGCTATCTTTTGGCGTATTTTCAAACTACATTTGTCGACGATGGCTGCTGATCTGGGATCGAGTTTCGAACCACGATGGTGCAACCGGGCATAAGCCACGTGTGCGGAGAACGGGGGAAGCGTCCACAGTACACGCTCCGACAAGTCTGCGCAAGCCACGAAAACTGTGCATAGATACAGTAAATGCTCCCGCCTTTAGTTTCAGTATTTAGCCTCAGTGCTCTTTCTCACCGCAGTTCACAGAATATTGCAGTTTTCCTGTTCATAGTTAACATCTTGTATGCGACGTCTTGAACTGCACAGGCAAAACTTTGTACAGAACATTGCGTGTGGGCCGGCCCTATCACGTCGTGGAAAGATGAAATATGTGGTTTTAAATATAAGTACACAACAGTGATGTGATAACTGAATAATAATTATGTAGTTATTAAAATATTTTAGTTTGCCTTTAAATGCCATTTTTAAGGGAATGGAACTGAAATGTAAAATTTTACGTAGGATGTAGGCCTATCCGTGTGAAGCAAGGTCATCGCGTAGATTAAATGTAGGGAGACTGCCACCTAGCGAAACAGCAGCATAATTAAGACAGCATGGAAATACAAATAACCCGGATATTCTCACACCATTACCATGTCAGAATCCTCCCCGTGTGTCGAAAAATATGACTAAAGGCTGTTCATGATAAAGTGAGCACTTTTGAAATCAACCTTAGGAAAAATAAAATCACTGCCCCTGCCTGCATATATTTAAACGGGTGCACTGAGTGGCACGAGCCCAGTAAAGTTGGCAATGATGTATGGGAAATAGTTCCATATCTTAACGTCAAATAAATGTTAGATAACAATTTGTGCAAAGTGAAATTATTTCGTTTCTCTCTCTGGTTTTTTAGTGCGGCTTAGTATAAGAATGAGTACATTTGTAACATATGACAGACGCATGAATAAAGTGATGAGACCCATGGCAATGTTTTTTTTTTCTACATATGGCGGGGGGGGGGGGGGGGGGGGAACACAAAGTGCGTACAAGTAGATCTTAGGCAGTGCTTTCAAGCAAGCTCATTTTTACCGTGAACAGTCTATATCAGCCAAAACCTAGGACAGATCACAGTGGGCCCCTTGCCGTCTGTAGTCGAAGCCGGAGTGTGCAAATGTATAAAAGCTACGGAATTCTCTAACGGTCGTGCTCCACTGCCCCCAGGTACTCTTGTGAACACATGCGCCGTTCTGTTTCCCATGGTTTTTTTTTTTTTTTTTTTTTTTTTAATTGATAGGAGTGCTTATAGCTGAAGGCCTAAGCCTTGCGTGCAAAATGCGTCTTCTAACGAAGATACTAAAAACCCACAATTTTTCATCATAGTTATGAGCTTTGATAAATGTTTCTGTCAGTGGATTGCACACACAGCCCGTGTTGTTTAAATAAGTAGGGATCAAGTGAAGCATAGTTGATAACAATGTATAAAAAAAACAGCTTAAATTGTTTTTGCAAACATGTTTTCAGCTACTTTTCGACAACTTCAGGACCGATCGTTTATCTCATGCAACTGAAATTCCTTGTGGATATGAATTATATATATTATATTAAAACTGTAACGTACTGAATAAAAGTATAAGAAAAGAAACAGTTATTGTTTTAAATAAAGAAGAATGGTTCTGCAATTTAATTCTGTAATGGATGCAGTTGACAACGAACTTTTAGAAGACGAAATAATAATAAAATAGTAAAAGATACCAAATTTTATTTCAGAACCGAAAACTCTGTCACAGGATGTCTGGCCCGGAAGGGTAGTGTCACGCTCTTCTGTTTCAGAATGTTTTTTATATATTTTGTTTAGAAAATTACAGATTAACGATTCCCGCATTTGAAAGCAGTTAAAAATTAAAATATAAAGGTTAAATAATTGCACTATACCAAAAGTCAGATAAGTGTTTAAGGGGATGGTTATTCGTTTTTAAAACGACTGTATTTACCTAAGTTTTGGGATTGTACATCTCTTGCATACCTTTATAATCCACAGTGTTCCGTTTATAAAAAAAAATAAAAACTTAATTGAAATCAATATATACAGCAAATATTAATTTTTGTTAGACTTTTTAATTCCCTTATATAAAATAGGGGCCTACTTTATTAATGGTATGCTTTTCCTAATTTTATAGCTAAAAAAGCCAATGGCGTTACCTAATATTACAGTGGTGCCGCGGTGGTGTATTGGTTAGACTACTCTTCTCCCGCCTAGGCGAACCGGGTACGATTCCCGGCGGGGTCACTTCTCAATTTTCACTTATGGGAATCGTGCCGGACGATGCTGCTCGTCGGTGGCTCTTCTCGGGAATCTCCCCTTTCCTCCGCCCCTGCATTATTGCCCTTTCATTTCATCTCGCTTTACTCCCATCGGCTCTCAATACATCGATGTTAAGAGCCGCCCAAATCTCTCCAACTGAAATTACAGTAGCAGTGGGTAGTTTTCGCCACCCTTATTTTAAACGTGCGGTAAATATTTTCTCATGGATTTGATCGGAACCCAGAAAATTTAGCTTCTGTAATACGAAATGTCAATAATAATGATATGCGAATTGCGTTTCGCTTTTTGTGTGTGTGTGTGAGTGTGTGTGTGTGTGTGTGTGTGTGTGAGAGAGAGAGAGAGAGAGGAGAGAGAGAGAGAGAGAGAGAGAGCAGGGCCGGCTTTTAAAGTTTGGTGCCCCTAGGCACATTTTTGTGCCCCCCCCCCCCCCCTCCTTCCTCCCAAAGGAAAAAATCATAATTTTTGAGTCCACAATCCCGTCTTCGGTGACGAATGTCAATAGCTTAACTGTCGCTTTTCTTAGAATGTCACTTGCTTTCAATAAATGTGTACACTTTCTTGGCAACATATGATTAATACACAATGTCGTATATACAATAAACACAAAAAAAAACTATCAACTTTTTTCACAGTTTTTAAAAGTTTACTCTCTCTCTCTCTCTTTCACGTTTTTCGTTAGAAAGTTTTTGCGGAAAGCCGCCCCGCTCAACTTTTTTCGTTTGTCACTCATAATTGTTAAGTTCTACATACGTTTTCCTTGTTACGGTACAGTCGATACTTAGGAGGTTACGGCTGCCAACCCACCGTAATGGATATCCCTCAATCGCAGAACGTATCTATTCCTCTTATTAGATTAATAGCATCAAAATCAGAAGTACGTATGCAACTCTTACTTGTCAGTGTTTAGATTTTACTGTAAAATAATGTTATAATCTAATACTTAAGTAAAGTTTGTTGGCAGTATTAAAACAAACACTTATTTTTTCCCCCGAAATTCAATTTATACGGAACTACTATAGTTCCTGTACTCCAGGTGAAAACCTAAAAACAGGCCGTCTCGAAGTAGACGAAGATGCGAGGTAAGATTTAGGAAGAAGCTGGCCTGTATCGGTAGCCGCCAGCGTATATTTTCAGGTTAATTAGTTCCAACAACAACGTGTGTTTAAATGTGCTGGGATTGTAATGGCACTACAGGCCTGAGAGCCTGAATAGGAAAGCCCGAGATGAGAGGTCTTGTTGCGTCGAGGCGGATGTGACTGCCGACAACGAGATTGCCAGAAACGTCGAGAACTTCAAGAATTCTTCGTTTTTAAAATTATAATCACCTAAGTTTACGAACTATTTTATTAATGAGTAGAGACGAAGTTTTCTATTGAACTGACCTTATTTTATTTAACTATGGACATATTGGCATTAATAGTCTTTTGCTTAAAACACTGAGCTAGTCTGGAGCAAAGAAACAAAGTAATTAATTCATTTTTTCTGGAAGTTCGAAATTTTAATTGCCAGGCATAAAGTAAATGGATCACTTCAGTCACGAGAGAAGCTAGTTTTGCTGAGGCCGTCTGCAAATTAATTAAACATTTCCTGCCTGTCTGAATTAATTAGGTTATCAGAAAGCTAATTACATTCCACCTTTATCTTGCAGCGTCTCTGCTGACTAATTGTTTCCAGTACCAGTAGATATTTTTCCTGGGGATATTTATTGTTTTTTGGCAATTGAATTTTGTTATGTTATTGGTGGGTGTTCAACTGTCGCACGCTTAAGTTCCTACATCTGTTGTAATCTATGTCTCTACACGGCTTTAAATATCTCCATCCTTACACGTTTATGTTATGTAACGAAGATGCTATACGTGGCACCGTACACGGGCTCTACTAAATGTACACGTACACACGTAGTAGTGACTGAATTACATAATTTGGCTGCGACAACGTGAGGCGATCTATACTACGCTTGGAGGTCAGGTAGCTGCACTACAAAGCCTTAAATGGCGTGGTATAGACCGTCCACTGTAAAGTGAGCACTTTTTTAACATGTTTCATAAGACATAATAACCAATAGATATATTTAATTGTGGCCTCGGACTTTTGGTTTTGGGTAAGGTGAATGTATACACTGTGTTCATTACTCACATGGCAGAGTTTACATTAACAAGTAGTGGAAGGATATAAATTGGTCGAAAGAAAAAAGTAACTAGGGCTTCAAAAGTGCTCACTTTACCGTGAACGGCCCATACATACATATGTCGACTCCGACAGATCATTGTCATATCCAACTGGGGAGTGCTAATCTTTATATCATCTTAAAAGTACCTTTTCATTGCTCTCTTACCATTATTAGGCCTACATCCTGTAACTTCACGAATCAGCACGTTAATTCCCGGTTTTAAATGCACACCATGGTCCATGGTGTGCATTTAAAAACGACATCTCATGGTATCGAGGAAATATAGGAAACCAAAGTTCATGTTTGAAAGTATCCCACAGAGAGGTTTTTAAAGGCTGTTTATTGTAATGTTACCAGCCTGTAAGAAATGTTGGATCTTAAGCAAGGTAGTAAATATTTTTACATCATGCTCATATGTATTTTGAATAATGCTTCAGTATTTCAGTTTTTTAGGGACATTTTTTTTAATTACACACCGAAATATATATCCAATCAATTTTATAGTGTTGGAGTTTTTCACGTATAGTAGAAATTTCAGTGTAAAATATGCCTTTTCATATGTTACTTGTTAGTACATGTAGATCTGTGATTTGGATCAAAATTGGATCAATATACCAGGGATATGCTTCAGAAAACTCATGGTGATTTTTACAATTTTACAGTATCACTGCCATTTTTTCCCTTAAGGGTTTTTCTGTTGTTTGGTGAGACCTTGGGATCGTAGTTTCTTGTAGCTAAGCATCTTCGTTCAGTCCTAAGTGAAGGGGTGACCGAAGGGCATCACAGTTTGGAAATTACAGCCAACTACGCTAATACGTAGACATAGCGTATACTTGACCCTGTGACCCTTCTCGTCGTTGTGGGTAATACCTATGTTATGAATTTGGCGACTATATCATAAATGGTTCGGAAATTACCATCAACTATGCTTATAGTAGACATAGGGTGTACTTAACCCTGCGACCCTTTTTATTGTCGTGGGTGATGCCTATATTATGATTTTGAGAACTATATCTCAAATGGTTTGGGAATCACAGCCAACTATGCTTATAAGTAAACATAGAGTATACTTGGTCCTACCGCCATTATTGTCGTCATGGGCGATGCCTATGATATGAAATTTATGACTATAACTTTAATGGTTTGGAAATAATGGTCAACCATTCTTATAAGTTCGTGGGTGTCAGATGTAGACGTATTGCACTTAAAACATGACCTGCGGTGAGGTAACCACTGTGCTGTATTTCATGCTCGGACTGGTAACATAAGTAATCTAAAAATAAAAATAATCACTCCTATGTCTACTAAAATCAATATGACAACGAAAAAAGTGCAAATAATCAAAGTTCATACTATTAGTTTAGCATTCGATTTGAAAACTCAACTCAGAAAATATATAACACTTGGCATATTTACTAACAAATTTATATGCTTATAAAATCCAACATGGCGCTGGTCATAGTCATGTAATCATATATTTTGATGACATATTATTATCTGTCTTTCCAAAATGAGTTCGTAGACACATCACATGATACGCTTGTTTGTAAAAGTTAAGTAAATATAAATAAAATGAAATACACAACTTTTATTTGATAAAATTATGATTTTCCAAATCGATGGTTGTGACACATAATATAATTCTTCTGGAAAATACGAGTTCGCAGACAGGTTGCTCAATATAAATTAATATATAAACTTTTTTTTTCCTCCATAAACACGTATTCACATATATGCAATTTAAACCCCCTACTCCGACATGTATACCGTAGCCGAGTGGTTTAATGCGTTGGTCTGGCGACTACCAGGTTCGACGATACAATCTCGCCTCCCTACCAAAGGGGTTTTTTGAGCTGCCGTTAAAAAGACAGCGGACGTACTGGTAGGCGATGAAGGAAACAATGGTGGACACATCAGCGCTCCCTGGCAGGTGATGAACTAACTACTGCAAAAAATATGGCGGACAAGCGCCCCTGGCAGGGAGACAAAGAAACCAAAGATGGTGGCGGACACACCAGCGCCCCTGGTAAGTGGCCACCGAATGACATAGAGGGTGGCTGGTGAAGGCGAGAAGAGAGAACAGAGACATAGAAAGGGAGAGAAATGAAAGTAAGAATGAGAAAGAAAATGGAAACACTCGGAGAAAGCCCGTAGAACGATAGAACACGAAAAACCAAGACAAAATTATAGAGCATGAAAAATCAAGAAAGAATGATAGAGTAGGGAATTCCAGGTGCAACGATATGACAGAAAAATTAAATAATGGTTGCCAATATGGCAGATACGGCTTATTAGCTGCCAAGCTGATCGCCGAACACAAAGTGGCGGGAACGAGATGGTGGTGCCTGCCGCCATGTTGGGGCCTCAAGCCCCAGTGCCCAGATCGACATTTCTCTTCCACTATCCTCAATAATCAGTTGTTATACGCAACTAAAACATACAACTTTATTTACAGTAGAATAGAGGAATACTTATGCAATTTGTATTGCAACAGTATGGAAACTGCAAAAATAAACTGTTTTCGTAATGCTCATTAATGGTGACAACAATACATGCGGTGAATACAAAATGTTTAAATTATATCTGTGTTCAAACAAAGGAGAATGGTTTTACTGCAAAATTGCAGACATTGGCACTATTTCATCTCTTATACACGACACATGACTTCTTGGCCGTTCAGAATCAGCCTATCGGCGAGCATTATCAAGCCCTGTTGCCACATATTTCAAGCGTCCATCGCGTCATCGCGTCACAATACACGTAGTGAAATCTGAATTGTGTAATATAATTTACAAATCAATACATAAAGAAGCTTTTGAATATAGTAGAAACAATAAAACATGTGCGTGATATTTTGGAGAGTTTATATTTATTAGGAAACTGTCTTAGCAGAGAAACTACTAAATTTCTGTTTTTAGTTGTTGAGCTGACATATTTGTCTTAACGTGAAAGTATCTTAGCAGAAGGACCACGCAGATACATAGTTCTGGTTGTGCAGAGCACAAACATCTCCTTCCAAGAATTAACAAAGCTGTACTGACAGCTGCTGGCAGGCACAGCTGTTCTCGTCAGTCAAAATCCCGGTAAAAGACAGTTGTGGTTGAACAGCATCTGGATTTCTTATGAAGTTTTAGAATTAAAGTTTTAAATATCTTCCGGAAAAAAAATTAAATATCTATAAAATTCTGTTTAGCTATGCTTGGCGCCAGAGAGATCCATCAAAGTCAGGTGCGTTTAAAATTTAAATTATGTTTAAAACATAGAACACTAAGTATACAAGATTTTGCAACGAAGTATTATGAAGCTCCATAGAAATTTAAATACACTACTGGCAAATTAAAAGTCTTAGGTCGTTTCTTTGGTGAAATAGATGCTATGGTAAATTGTAGGTAAATTTTCATGGTTGAAAACATAGTTTTCCGTAGTAGGACACGCTTAGTGCCACCGCTTGCAAGGAACACATACACCAAGGTTAAAGGGAAGAGGGCATTTGAAACCCTTTAACACTCACACAAAATATTGAGTTAATTGTCTGGTTTGATGAAAAATATTTCAGTCGGTAGAGAAAAGAACTTAATCTGAAGTTCTTCGTGGTAAATGGTAGGAAGGTGCCGAATAAAATTTCAGTGTCAACTTACTCCATAAATTCACCTCAGGGGCATGAAAATATTCATTGCAAACGATGAAAATATCTTTACCGTATTTCAGCAGTTCTCGCGCCTTATTTGCTCCATGGCCCTCTTCTTTTGATCATCTGCTCACTGCGTCGGCTATAATTCAAATACTCGGCAAAATATTTTCCGTCGATGGCGCCTTTTAACCACTTAAATATACGGATTTTACATTAGGGATCAGCAACCCTGGCTGCCCTACATAATGACGTACAGAAACAAGATAGAGACTAGGTCCATTCATACACACAAATTTTCACTGATTATTCCAAATTCAAATTTGTACATGGGATATAGGGTTTACTAAGCAGGCACATTCAAAAAACCCCCTTAAGTATGACGTCATGCGTTACTGCCAACATAAGTGAACGGGAAAATATTATCAATACTTAACAACGCAATGAAAAATAATTAAATATTAAAGCTACTGTAGTATGATAATAAACAAACGTATGAATAATGCACGTAACAGTTTATGCCAATGTGAATGTCTATTATATTCACAATAGTGATATATCACAGGATTGACGAATACCATCACGAGACTTAACAGTTCTCCAATTCAAGTTGCGAGTGAATGTTCGATTCTTACAAGTATTCGATTCTTGAGAATATTTGATTCTAATCGTCACTATCACTCATCGCCTTACATATCCTGCATTGCCAATTTGTGCGTCATTACAAAAATGTGCGTAATTTCAACAGGTTTGTGTCAATTTTGTGTAATTCATTTTGAGCGTAATTTTTATCTAATTAAAAAATTATCGCAATTTTAATCATATCTTCCTTATGTTATAGGCGTGATGAGAGTTTATTTTTCTTGTAGTTTATACTCCCTTGAAACGATGTGTGATTAATCGCATCCAATGTATTGTTTTTGGCCAATGTTGAGGAATTCATCTCGGTATTACATGTTTAGACAAACTGCTTGCATACACGTTATGTGTTCTTCCGCCTTATGTAAAATTAACATTGTCACCGGCCTCGTCACTTTACTCATGCGTCGGCCAAGTGAAACTGTGAAATTATTAGAAAAGTAACGACTATAAATCTGCTCATTTTTACACTCCGATTAATTAAAAAATACAGAAAGCGACAGAATTAATTTAAGTTATCACAAATGGTTACCTAACACTTTTTGTTCGACGTTAAGAAATGGAACTGCATTCCCCTCCGTCGTTACCAACTCTACTGGACACGGGCCACTCTTTGTGGCAGCTAAAATATATGCAGGTAAGGGCAGTGACTTTTTCCTAAGGTTGATTTCAAAAGTGCTCACTTTATCGTGTGCAGCCTTTACCAAGGTATAGTTAACAACCACCCAATTTAATATTTTTGTAATGGTGAATGTGTATTTTTGTGTAGTTTAGTTTACGTGTTTGCGCAATTTGGAGGGTCAATTCTGGCAACGCTGTGCGTATCACCCGGACCCGTGTCAGAGCAGCGGAAGCAATATTCTTGATACTGAAGAGGCCGATGTTTCCGGAGGCGGGGCGCTGTCAGTTGACGGCTACCGGAAACAACTGCAGTTGGTATCGTCACTAAATACTAGGCGTGGCTTTGGTAAAGGGGGAAGGGGAACACCCCGAGGCAAGCCCCTCAAGTTTTCCCAGAGCCGCCGTCAGCTGACGGAATTCCCTCCGACCGCAATAAGTTTGACTTTCCTGTTTCGCTGCGTTTCTGTGACGTCTCTGGCCTTCATAACGTGGTCGTGAATATATGAAAACCACTGATTACAAGCTGCGACACAATTATAGCCAGATTACAGTATTCACGCTTCTCGGAACGTCGACATGAGTTTTATTGGCAATTCACGGTAAAGTGAGCACTTTTTGAAGTTCTCTGATTTTGAATAATAGTTAATAAATACATTTTATTGTAGCTTTAGATGTTAAACTTTCGAGTCCCATGGAATGTATAAACTTTGTTTATTATTTTGTTGATAATACCAATTTTAAAAAGTGGTCGACGGAAAAAAATATGGTGGACAGGAAAAAAGGGCCTCAATAGTGCTCACTTTACCGTGAACAGCCTATGACAGCTAATAGGCGGAAAACATGTAGTTTCGTAGTTGGCATTGTAGAATTTTTTAAAGCGATTTCTAAAGCTGGGTTTACAGTGGAACAATTAAGAGTTAAATAATGCGTTATGGCTTGTACAGAAGAACTGAAAGTGTTATCTTATGTATTATTGGTTACCAATGGAACATGGCAGGTTGTGTGCGATGTTGGGATTTCCATAAACGTTAAAAGAAATTGACATTGTTACAATTTCTCTCTCTCAAAATTCAGTGGGCTAAACCAAGTTCGTTAAGGGATGGAGGTCTTTATTACATAAAAGAGTTAATTACAATATCCTAATTTTATTTACAATAACTGCAAACTAAATTCTCACAATAAATTGATATCACTTACTGTTTAACATTAATGACTCCAATTAATACGATTTATAATTACCACAAAGAAATCAATGAAATTAAATAATTTAAAATCAGTCCCAATAGAGCGTGTATCAACCTATTAAATTATTTTATAAACTATGCGTCCATATTTGACAGATCCAATATTTACAATGAAATCCGTTTTACGTGTCCATTCAGTCCCACCTCAGTTAAGTCCATGCCCCACCAGTTCTAGAGTCGTCCGAGCGCCCTCACACACAGTAAGCTTCACTCGCCGGGTTTTCCACCCTCTTGTCCATTCACACAAAGAACACCTCATCCACAGTCGTACCGCACTCCACTTTGCACCCGCACTCAGCTAAATAGCCTCCGCCAATACCCCTGGCCGCTAGACCGCTGTGGTATTTATAGTGTCATATGCCATCAACCAGAATTTTTTCCAACTCGCGCACTGCGCCGAGTGTCCTAATTCCCATAATATTCTTGCGCCTCCTACAGGTATCAACTTCTTCAGCGGGGGAAGAGGAGGGGCTGTGACGCCAGCCAGTCTCGTCACAGTCAACCATTCACGGGCTTCCCAGAAGAAGGGGTGCAGCAAGACAGTGAGCATGCCAGTCTGGGAGGAGGGGAGGATCGAGGTGAGTCACCCCTACAACGCCGGACAGTAGCCCAGTCCCAGCTGCAGCGTGTTACACTACCCCCTTCTTAAGTCTGTTCGTCCCAAACAGGCTCTCCAACATCTGGACCTTCATACATGGCTAGTCAGTGGATGTGGACAACCTTAGGCTTCGCTCGAGAGCCCTGTCGACAAATCCGGTAGACCACGTCATTTATCTGCTTCAGGATCCTGTACAAGCCTTCCCAATATTTCTGTAGCTTCAGGCAATATCCCTTCTTCCTTTGAGGGTTGTAAACTACACCTGCTGTCCTTCTTGAAAAGTATCCTCAGACATTCTTCGGTTCTATAGTGTTTTCATTCTGTCACTATTAATTTTAAGGTACCTCTGGGCAAACTCATGAATGTCGGTTAACTTCTGATGTAGTTTAATGGCATATACTGGGGTAGCTGCTTCTTCTTCCACTGGATGTCCGAACAACAGGTCAGCAGGTAAGCAGAACTCTCTCCCAAACAGCATCCTTGAAGGTGTTACCCTTGTGGACTCGTGGACCGCCGAGCTATATGCTAGGAGCAATAAGGGTACCCTCGAGTCCCAATATTTCTGATTGCCTTCTACGAAGATCGTGAGATACTGTTCCGGGGTACGATTAAGCCTCCCGACCATCCCATCCGAGTGAGGGTGTGATGCTGTGGTATGGGTTTTCTTCATTCCTAAAATCCTCGTTACCTCTTGGAAAAGAGTCGCTTCAAAATTTCTTCCTGGATCAGAATTAAGTTCAAGTGGCACTCCAAACCTGGAGAAAACATACTCTACAAGAGCGTCAGCTACTATGCCAGCATCTTGGTTTGGAATCGGTATGACATCGGGCCATGTTGTGAAATAGTCTTGTGCTACCAGAAGGTACCTATTCCCCCTCTCAGTGATTGGTAGTGGTCCGAGAATGTCCACTGCCATTTTTTCGAATGGGGCTCCAACATTGTACTTCTGGAGGGAACTTCGTCCCAACTTTCAGACACTTCTTCGCGGTACATGTATCACACAAATGGCACCACTTCTAAACATCCTCCCGATAATGCAGCCAATAGAATCTCATTCGAAATCTGTCGAGTATCTTATTTACACAGAAGTGACCACCTGCTGCTGTGTTGTACAGTTCTCTTAGCGCTCCTGGGATTCGTCAGACTGGTTGGACCAATTGTAAATGACTTTGTCTCCCACCATTACTTTTCCAGTTCCTTTAAAGTACACCATTCTTTATAACAAGGGAACTGTGACCAGTATGCCTCGACTGTCATGTCTACGCTGGATATCTCCTTCCATCTCAGCCACCATCTGGTTTCCTTCCACTCCAATATTGGCCGCAAGGTGGGGTCACTTAGCTGATCATTTCTTATGTTAATTTTGTCACATGTAGGTGACCCATCACCAGATACAGGGCCTTGAATTCTTGTCCTCCTTGCTTTCCACAATACACCAACTTCTTCCTCTTGGTCTTCACAATGACAACAGAATTGTTCGCATGGTCTCCTGGAGAGTGCATCTGCATTGCTGTGAAGGCGTCCAGACCTGTGTAATATTTCAAAGTTATATTCTTGCAGGTGCTGTATCCACCGGGCTAGTTGACCTTCGGAGTTCTTGAAATTTAGCAGCCAGCATAATGAAGCATGATCAGTTCATAGGATGAAGTGTCTGCCATAAATATATGGGGGAAATGTGCAATCGCCCTCACCACTGCCAGAAGCTCCCTGTGTATCACAAAGCAGTACCTCTCGGGCTTGTGTAGACCTTACTGAAGTAGTCCAGTGGCCTCTCTTTTCCATCCCGAATCTGAGATAACACAGCCCCAATTCCAACATCACTAGCATCAGTATCCAGAATAAATTCACCCTCTCTACTCGGGAAGCCCAGTACTGTGGGAGATATCAGAATTTACTTTGGTCTATTGAAAACAATTTCGCACTCTAAGGGTCCAATAAAATGTTATTTTTGCCTCAGTCAGTTCATGCAGAGTCTTGGTGATAGTGGCGAACCTGGGCGCAGATCGACCTAGGTAGAACGAAAGTTTATAATTTATGAAAAATAATGTATAAGTTGTATTTGGACTATGGAAAAGTTTGCAGATTATTTGGATCATGCACCGTTCACTTTGTACGCGAACAACCAAGCACTCAGCTGGTTACTAAAATTGCAAAAGCCGGCAGACAGGTTGGCACGCTGGTTGGTAATATTGGTCCATTGCTATTTCAATGTGCAACACATTTGTTTTTCTTCTTGCAATCTGAAAATTGTCGTGTGTGTGACGCCGTCGAATACACGTAGCCGACAGATAAGCTTAACACTTACCAAATGGAAAGCTATTAACCCGTATGAAAGTAGATGAATCAGAACAAATGCATACATATTATATAAACCCTTGGATATTTATGACAGGAAAAACACACACATTTATGACACAAAACAAGAGAAAATGCATACAATTTGTATGAGTAAATTAAATGAAATAATACTAACTACTTTCAAAACTAAATAAACATAACACGTTTAAGCAGCTAGGGGAAATAGTTTTATTGCAAAGGGAGAGTCTGAAATAATTACAGTGTTCAAAAGAAAATTACGGTGAAAATTAAAATAGTTATTAAACTCCATTTTAATTCATATAAACTGAAAAACTGAGTCAAGAAAAATTAAAACTTCTCAATTAAACTAACTATCGCCTCTCTTTTACAAGTTATATTAGATTTCAAATCACGTTACAAAATATTTAAACTTGACATTTTTGACTGTAGAAAATCTTTAAAATCCTCAAATAAATGTTCAGAAATTGTATGGCACCTCGGCTAGCATGCACGAAGGTAAGTTAGGAGTTCAGATCACTGGTTATGTTCTCGGTAGAATAAATGTACCAAAATTTCCAGAAACATTAAAAGAAATTTCTAAATTAAAGTTTTACTCTTAGATTATAACATAAAAGTTCATGAGTAGTTACGGATTGAACAGTGGCGTAAGTCCTAATAGTCGTCTGGACTACGTGTAGTTGGCAGTGTTAGATTAAGATGAAACACCCAAAATGTAAAGCAGGTATTTTAGGACTCTTCTCTGTCTACGCACATTTCTTAAACTTTGGGGCGCCTCTCTACACCTTCTCTAGGCTTAGTGAAGTCGTGGCAAAATTTAGCAACGAATTTATGAGAGAAAAATTTACGATGGACTGCCTTTCATCACATCATGTTTGAGACTCCCGGGATTAACACAAAAAAGATAATATTCCGGATAAGATCTAGGATATAGTTATTTCCTGATAGCACGCACTTAAATTCAAATTACTAAAAGTTCATCCCTCCGAGGTGCAAATAAACTTACATACGCTTTAACAGGCTGGAGTGCAAAGAGAAAATAAAAAGAACATATATTTCTGCCACTGAATATAAACTGCACACTTTGGCAAGATTTAAACTCATAAGAATATGATATTATAAAGAAATTTAAAAGAGATTGTCCTAATGTTACAAAGCTAACCAAAACAAACAGAAAAATTTTTAAACAAATGTGTTTAAACTCAAAATATTGATTCAGTTCAGATGTAAATAAATTAATAAACATATGGTAGAACAGTGTCTCGCTACACTGTCCCTCTTCCCCTTATACCACACTGAATCTCATTACTCTTAATATTTACTAAGTAACATGGTAGTAATACAATTCAAAACATTAACAACTGAAGATTAAGTTAAACATAACCGAGAACTCGATCTAATGAAAAATATTTTAAAAGCCTTGGTCATTTTACAAATACATCAGTTTATTTAGTATTGAGTACAACACTTTTCTGTAAATTCCCAATGAGACGGATGGGCTTGACGGAATAATACCAGTTTCTCAATGTCAAGTTTGAAGTTAGTTAACATGAGTCTTAAAGCAACGTTTATAAATCCGGTGTCGATTTATTTCCTTGGAAAGGAGGCAATTGACCACACTAAAACTACGTTCAAACCAAACATGACGTAAATGCAGTCAAGAGCTTCTTAAAGCGATCGGGAATTTCCGTGTCTAACTAAAATTCGAAGAACGATTTCTTGAACTTTGGCTCCAGCTCAGTGTCATTTGGTAGCGCAGTTAGTTCTGCTTCCAGTAGCCCAACTTTCTCAATATCTCAAAATTAATTTATCACCCAGTCTGAAATTTCCATAATGAGAAGATCCTTGAATTTCCCCGGTATATCTTCACACATCATATTCTGATAGCCACAGAAAACTTGCCGATCATTATCTAGCACCTTAACTTTTTGTTCTAACTCAGTCATTCTTGGAAATTGACACAGCTCACGACGACCATGTTGAAATGTAGTTATAACAGTGCAACGAATAGAATCGAAGCTTATCAGAATTATGCCCGGCTAGGCTCTTGCTTTGTGGCTGAACTTATATAAAGGTAAGAAATGGTGTGATGAGATAGACATAACATTTGGAGCTCAACTCTACTCTACAAATAGACAGAACATTTAACAACCACTACAAATATTTCCAGCTCACTACAAAAAAGGGACTGCAAGCAGAACATTTAAATGTGATTTAATACGAAAAAAAGGAATAGGAATTGCATTAAATGTCATCAAATTAAATATTAGGTGCTTTACAATCCCGTGCACCATTCTTAAACACCTGTGCACATCTTTAAGCTATATTAAAACTCCGGCTCCATGAACATAAAATTTAAGATGACTTGAAAACTCGAACAGAACTAAACTTTCAAAAAGAAAACAATTTGCAACAAAAAGAGAGAAAAAATGTCGAAAGTATTATGGTTTTAGGCTTAGTGCCGCGTGTGTTACAAATTACTGTGTTAACTACGTGAGCAGTAAAATTAAGAAACGCTAGAAAAATGAAAATAAGAGAAGCACGAATAAAAAGTGACACACAGAAAATAATGATACATTACAACAGTTTTGAATTGTATAATATTAGTGCCATTTCTTTGCAACTGCAAGTCAATTTCAATGAAACTCAGACTAATGAAGCAATGTCAAGCCTGATTTCTTTGAGTTCCTCACTGATCGAAGCATCCTTGCCTTTAGAAAACTCCACAACAGTGTCGAAAATGTTGTAAAATCGTCTCAAGCAGTTTATTTTGATAACCAACGAACTTCAGTATGAAGCACCAAACGTTCGAAGTCTTCATAATCCATAGTTACGTAGGAGTGCCCCGACCAAAACGACTGTGGATATTCAGCGAGCAGTGTTGCCCACCTTGCAGCATTCTGTGACGGCTCAACGTCGTAAATGTTTTTACATTTTGCATTATTCAATATTCAAACATTCAGATAGCACAAATTACAGTAAAGGTTCACAGCCCTCTTTACATTTATTTGCTCGATAAGAATTATTACGACTTTTCGTATGAACGGAGGTTTTTTTTTTTTTTCAAACATTTATTTACCAACTGCTTAATGAGAATTCACATTACTGACTGTCAACTGAAAACTGCGAGCTGCTGGCTGCTCATTATGGAAGGAGCCTTACAATTTCCAGTGGAATTCGAGCGACGAAGTTTATTTGAATCGGGTAGGTGGGAAATATTAATACTGACTCAGAAATTTGTGTATCATTCTGTCATATTTAAAACTGAACACTGCAGTTGGCCTTATTATTTGTCTGCATGATTCGATCAAGTGACGGTATAACATTTCTTGAGACACAAATATGTTACAATTACGCATATTCTTACAATCATGATTGTAAAACAAAAGACGTTTATAAATACGAACATTAAACTTCCAACGAGAAGTTAAAACATAGAAAGAGCAACATGTCTCGTTATCAACATTACTGCCAGTGTTTGTGTTAAATTATAAGTAGTTACTAGGGGACTTTCTGACGTGAATACGTCTTTAAATTTTCGACCATAGTGGGAGGCAATTGAGAAAATCCGATGATAAAATCGGGGGATACAGTTTGTCATTGGTGCTCCGAATCGATCGTCTACATTCAAAATTCAACTACTCGATTGCCAAAGGATCAAAGACTATGTTACATTGAGTGAGGACTGCGAAGCATTGCGCACGTTAGAAGACTGCCGGGGGGGGGGGGGTGTATCGCCGCGTCTCATAACTTCCGCGTAGTATAACTTTTGACTAGGAGAAGCTACGACGCTCATTTAGGTTTCAATCGACAGCTCTCGTCAAGATCAAACGATTGCGTGCATAAAAACATTTGCGTGGCGTGGTTATGGTGAAACTGTGTGCGTTTAATGTAAAAAAAATATGAAAACTTAACACAATTTCGGCCTGTACTCGTCAAAAAGCCAGGTCGAAATACAGAAATCGTATACGGTTGAAAAGAGCATCTCAAAAACAATCCAGTGATACCCGTAAAACCCCATATGGGAGAGGCACCTAAGAGATCGCATCCCCTAAGAGTGCGCAGTGCCATTTCCTGGCAGTTGGAAACACTGAAAACACTACGTATGGCCTCAGTTCGTTCGTTACTGTGAGGCAAGTGTGTGGTGTGAAAGTTGCAGTTACTTGATGCTATTTGTAGATTTGACAGGTGAGAGAACAATTTTTGTTACTTTGATGTAATATTTTAAGGGCATAAGTTAAGCTTTGCCAAGTAAACGAAGGTGCATTAATTGTGCGTACATTATGTAACAACCATGGTTCCTAGCATTCTTGGCTATTTAACATGTTGTGCTTTGCCATTTTCTGCCATCTGTCGGGTATTTCAGAAATCTTGTGTTCGTCCCCAAAGAGTGTGCATCTAGATTATCCACAAGAGTGCGCGCACACTCTTTGGAGCATCTTGCGCACTCTTTGGGGCAACATGCGCACTCTTTGGAAACAGTTATAGTTTTTCGTATTAATGAACTGGTTTATATTTTTTTCAGAATGTCGTCGTCGTATAAAATAAAGTCAGACAGGAAGTTGATATTTACAAACGAATTGCTAAATGAAGCAAGGCGAAGAATACAAAATAGGGAAAGTCAAAGTCAAATGAATCGACACTAAGAAAACGTAAAACTGCGAGTACAAAAACGGACAAAATACCCTCGACTAGCGACGTGAGTCATGACGTTGTATTAGATTTTCCTGACCGCAGTGAGAATATTTCGCCTAGGGCCCCTGAGGTTAGTAGATCGGCTGGTGAAATAATTCTCGAGGCTGAAGTGCGTGCTTGTAAATCAAGTAAGGGCAGTGAAGAAGAAAGCAGCTCTACCAATGGCATTAAGAATAATAGGCGTACTACAGCAGAAAATAATGAAGCAACAGCAATCTCTACAGCCGACATCATTCCTATTCCAAAAGCAGACACTACTGGCAAGAGAAAAATAAAAGGTGGGCAATCACAGGTAATGATAGGCTCTCCATTTAAAAATGCTCATTTGCTTGCGAATGACAAGAAAGAGGCACGAGATTCACGGATGCGAAATAAAAGGGGAATATCTTCATATCCAGCAAAGAAGATTACATAATGAAAGACAGTAGAAATTGATATATTCTGCCCAGGATGCAATGAGATATACACCGAGCCTAACTTTGAAGACTGTATACAGTGTATCAAATGCTAACAAGGGTGTCATGAGCAATGTTCGTCATTCAAAGGAGGTTCAACATTTACATATGACGAGTTTTGAATGCGCAATCTTTGGGCACATGTTGCGCACTCTTAGGAGTTAGGTCTCCTAACAGTGAGCATTTGCAATTACTTGGTTTTTTTTGCATTTTGTGAACATTAGAACATGTTTATGTGATTGGGCCTGAAAGCAGGTAATTATAATTGATCAATAAAACGCCATGTGCATGAAACATATTTTTTCACTATAAACTGTAGCAGTAAAAGGGGGGTCGATTTGTTAGACGCGCACTCTTACGAGCTGTAACAGAGTACTGCACGCTGTTTACTGCATGTGGGAAGCCTCAGGCCAAGTGTTGTAGTCCGGATACGATGTGGTTTGCCGTGCCTTGTAGTTTCCTGTGGTTCACAGTTTGTTGCACCATACTACTTCCCGTGTCTTCTTCTTCTTCTTCTCCCCGCTGTTGTTGCAGCGTTGCATCTCCGTTACTAGATGTGTTTGTTAATTTTAAAGATGCAGTCCGTATGAGTTGGCAGTTATCTGCACTGAAGTGTCCCTCTCCATTTCATTCCCCGACAAAACTGGTCGTTAAGGCTCATTAAATTTCTTTCGTACTTGTGTTATAAACTTTTATCGACGATTTCTGCGGCGTACTCAACCAAATGGTCTTCATATTTTATTTTTAGTAACCGAGACAATTCTTATCTGAGTTTAAAATGAGAGTGATTTAATTTATTTCCTACGATTTTAAAAATATTTGCGTCCTCCAATATAATGCCGAATACTTAGTTGGGAACTTAAGTTGTCTATATGCTTCTGAACTGAAGAATTTGCCACTGCTGTATGCTTCCACATGCTGGGTGTCGTAGATATCCCATCGACGAGTAGCCAACTATTCTGGCATCAGTAACAGGTTTGTCCAAATGATAATGAAGGCTTGTGTTATAATAGTCCACATCATCTTGTTCGATATCACGCGAATACTGCATATGAATAAGGCAATTATAACTTCGCCATATTTAAAATTGCAGGCAATATCCAAATAGCCTTGTTCGAGGTCACAAGTTGCGCCTAAGACATAAATTTGGCAGCTATAACTTCAGTGGATCGAAAATGGCATACAACTATTCTTACAAGGATTCTAAGGCATGGTGGACACTATTGCCTTGATAGAGGTCACACGTAGTATATATTATGTGTATTCAGTGGTTATAGCACCAACTAATACAAAATAGCAGCCAACAATGATTATCAGAGAGCCTAGCATATAATGCTCTTTTTATTCTTGAACAGCCTTGTACTATTCTAAATGTTCCTAGTCCAATGTTCCTTACTCCAGCAATCGCTGAATAATGACCAACTATGCCTTTAAGTTGGTGTGGATACAACATGAACATACTATGCTAAACATGACTGTTCGTAAGGGACCCACTGGTCCTGTATTTGCAGCTTGCCGAACGTCGCACCTATGCCTGTTACATTCTAAATGGTTTTTAACATGTTAGAATAATTAAATTTTGGTTGTCATGTTAGCTTTAGACTTGAATACATGAGTAAGAAAATATACAACACTTGATATTTAAATATATCTGTGCTTACAAAATCCAATGTGGTGTTATACATAGACACACTAAATTTTCTTACATCATATTTGAATCCGCCTTATAAATATGAGCTTGCAGACATGTCGCTCGATATACTTATGCCTTTAAGTTTTAAAAGGTAAATAAAAATTAAAATGTTATATACAGCAACATACTTGTTCATAGTTAATGGTTGTGACGCAATGTTTGAATTCGCCTTTAAAGTATGGGTTCGGAGGCATGTTGCTCGATGTACTTAAGACTTCAAGATTTAAAAATTAAATGAAAATATTTAATTACACATTAAATGTGTAATTTTATGTATCCCACCTACGAGATGACCTCGTTGATCGTATTACTGTGTGTATATAATTTACATCCTTTATATTTTTACAAGTTCCAATGGCTCAGATGGCTTAAGATTTGCTCCGTGACCCATGTGTCGGTGGTTCACTGCTTCATCGCTCCAAGAGAGCGGTATTTAAGTAAGGGTGGAAGTCCCCACCACTATATATATATATATTATATTTCAATAGCCGATCTTACCTATGAATATTGAGGAAACAGTGACATCTAGTGGACGAAAAGAGAAGCTAACATTGCAGCCATAAATGGCGCACTCTGGTGGACAATGGAAGAAACAAACATGGCTTATATCGATCGCACACTGGCAGTTATAAAAGAAGATTAACGATATCAGCACACTATAGAGGCCGTAAACAAATATGGCGAA
Source organism: Dryococelus australis (assembly GCA_029891345.1). Lineage (NCBI taxonomy): Eukaryota > Metazoa > Arthropoda > Insecta > Phasmatodea > Phasmatidae > Dryococelus > Dryococelus australis. Next base: position 31,318,828 of record CM057000.1, on the reverse strand, counting down.
TCAGATGAGTGCAGTACCATAGTGACAGCCCATGTAAACATAACAGTAGAGCAGAAACAAAATCACCACTGGAATTATATTAAAAAATGGCGACAGTAAACAAGATGGCAAATGAAAACAAGATGGCCGAAAATCCAAAGTCAAGGACATGTACGATGGCCACCATATTTAGGCCATTATGACATCATCAAATATGGCAGAAACAACACGAAACCCTATTCCCCAGGCCCTTTGCTAAAACTGCCCAAACCCTTCTAATAATTACAGTCATAACATTAAATCTTGCCACACAGTATATTTATTTTCTTTTTAAAGTTTCGGTATCATTGTCTAATTTAAGATTGGTCCTAAACTTATATTAAGCCACCTAGTGAATTACAGTCCACAAAACTGGCCTTTAAGTAAAATCAGTTCAGTTTTCGTTCTCGTCTTAACTACTTCTACATAGAAAATATATTTTCAGTTCGGAATATTAGGAAGCCATTGTCTAGTTTCAGTTTGTGTTCGAACAGAAACGAAGCGACCTTGTGAATTACTGCCGGGTAAGGCGGATTTTCAGTGAAATCAGTTCAATTTCCGTTTTTATTCAAATTACTTTCTCATGGAAAATTTATTTTCAGTTCCGAAAATTTGGAGCTCATTGTCTAACTTCAGTTCGGACTTGAACCTAAATGATGCCACCTTGCGAATTGCAGTTCGGAAAGCAGTATTTTCAGTAAACCCAGTTCAAATATAGTGCGAATATTAAGTACTTCCACATATAACATTTATTTTCAGTTCGGAAAATCTGGGGCTCACTGTTTGATTTTAGTTCGAACTTATTCCGAAATAAAAACCACTTTGTGAATTACATTCCAGAATGTCGGATTTTTGGGAAAATCAGTTCAATTTCAATCTTCGCATTTATTTTAGCCACACGGTATATTTAATTTCAGTTCGAACTATTGGGGAAATATTCCATAATTTCAATCCTACTTCGAAACGAAATTATATTACTTTACGAATTTCAGTCCTGTGGAATGCCTTTCGAATATTCCAGTTCAATTCCGTGTGCGGATATAGCCAGTGTCGTGTAGAGAATTTTTTTTTATAGGGTAAGCAATATAATAGCCCCACATTTTTTAGTGTTTCGGATAACATTTGCTAGAGTCAGGACCGTGATTCCATTTTCAATTTCTACCAACCAACGCAACTTCCAACTTTGCTTATCCTCTACATGTATTTGCCGTTTTATAGTAACTTACCTAACAATAGTTATAAAAACCGAAACGAAATGAATGTAATAATAATAATTAAAGTGGGTGTTATTTAGAAAGCATATTACAAGTTATAAGAAAACTCCCGTTTCCCCGAACACTTACATCCATTTTCCAAGGAAAAATGAGCATTGGAGGACGCAAACAGAACGACTTAGCCTGCCGAAGGAACGCAGCAGAGTAACTCGCTTGCGAGTTCGATTCATCGCTAGTCGCTCCCGTTTGTGGAAATAAATACTAGATAGCAGCACTATGCGTGTACAGTACGGGAGCTACAAACACTGTTTCTCGAATCGGAAACGGGAAACTCAGAATTAAATGTGTTTAAATTTAAAATTATGGCTGAAACTATAAAGGGCCAAACATTTGCAATATGTATCGGGTAAGCATTGGTTACCTTGCGCCTATGGAATAAACGCCATTGGATATAGCTGCGGTTCTGATTGCTATTGGAGTCAGGATTAGCGCGACCCCTGCAAGTGCACAGGGAAGGTGGCCAAAGGGGGCACCACGGAGGGAAATCGTCGGGGAGAATAAAAAATATAAATCGAAGCGAAAAAATGTCTCATTAAAACTACGATAAATACAAAATGTTTTCGTTTGGTATTGTTTTATAAAATATTATTTGAACAGATTGTTAACAGTCTTTTTTTGGAGAATTTGAAGAAACTAGAACCGGTTAATGATTTTTTTTGTCATCTTCATTTTTATCATAATTCCTTTTAAAATAGCCTTTTACGTTATGAACCATTTAAAAACTGTAAGAAAAATTTTCGAATTTTTTAATATAACAATTGGAATAAAACTGTATTTAACATGTTTTAATTGTTTCTTCATTTTTGACCAACCACTGCTACTTCCTATTCGTATCATTTTTAACATAGTGGAAAAATTATTTTCATCATTTTTCAATTAGCTAAAGGAATTAATTATGGTAGGCCTCTAATGCAAGATTTACATGCAGTCTGTTGTAACATGTAATACGCGACTTTTGACTCTTGATAATACAATTGCTTTTATTTTTGGAAAAAATCTTCTTTTTGTGTTCTTCTTCAAGTCTAAGTAGTTAGTAGGCCTACTTTAAATAAAGTAAGAGCTTACGGCAGAAACAATCAATACTGTATGTAAAAATATATTACATACTATTACTGTATGTTAGGGCTAACAATAATTTTAGTCGTGTGCTTAGATTTTATATTTTCCAACTACAGGGATTGAATTCTATCTCGCGAAAAAGAGAAGTTAGGGGGACGGGGCGGCAATTATAATTTTGCACAGGACGGCGAAATAGCTGGCGCCGGCCCTAATTGGAGTCCAAACTAATCTAAACTGAAATATTTTTCTGAATTCATTTTCACACGAACAGGTATTTTCCTTTTCAGTTCAGCAACTTCGGAATGAAATTTAATCCCGGATACATACTTTTCATACCCAGTTCAATTTCGGTGCCTGTCCCTGACTGCAGGAACGAAATGTCCACAGCTGGCTATGTGTCATTTGATGTTGACCTGTCAACGTATTGTGTTGATGTAAAAGGCTACTTTTTTTTTTTTTAATTTTTGTGTAAATAATATCGCTAATACGGATGTCAGGCAAAAATCAAATATTCAAGTAGCTGCTGGAATTTACCGTTATCAATAAAATTTATGCTCCGTGTACACAGACCCTAAGTGTATACACATTACCTCCGCTAGGGTGGGCAAAAATAACACGTCATTTATCTATATTTGGTCTTACGGTTTTCATTAAAGTAACAGAAATAAAGCAGAGAGTTTGGAGAATTTATAGGACGTCACTAGATATTTCAATGAATTTCCACAATATTTTTACTGAAAGAAAAGCGTTCGTACCAGCCCCTATCTCTCCTACTTATTTATACAGTAATCAAAGCTACACGAAGTTATAGGCTATTCACGGTAAAGTAAGCACTTTTGAAAGCTCTTTCATTTGGAATACTAGCCAATAAATACATTCTATTTTAGCCTTAGACATTAACTTCCGATTGCGGTACAATATACACATTGTGTTTATCACATACATGTCAAGATTTATTTTAAAAGGTGGTTAAAGGATGTAATGTGGCTGAAAGGAAAAAGTAACTAGGGCCTCAAAAGTGCTCACTTTACCGTGAACAGTCTATATCTAGAGATTTCACATTCACGAAGAACTGAGCCTGTCAGGTGATGTAGTAGTTCTTAATTTTAAAATAAATTATAGAAAAAGTATTTTATATTTATAATCGATAACATTGCTAAATTTTTACATTGATCCCTCAGCCAGAGACCTAGATGTTAATTTTCTGGTAACATATTGATATCATCACAAACAGCATAATGCCCAAAGAAATATCCCATGTTGGATAGTAACATAATGAACACAATAACAGACAGTCGGTTTATTTCTATTAAATGTATTGATATGACGAATGTAGGACAGGGAGTGGTGTCTGTCTGACTTACCCCTCTCCTACTTCCTTGAGATTAAGACGATGCTGCACCCCTAATTGAATACACAAAACACTTCCAGCCAAATGACAAGTGTATAGGAAATGGCATGTTTAACTAGGTTCAAACTATTTAAACATGTTATTAGACATAATTTTGGGGGTGAAACACGTGATTCGGGTCTTAAATGAGGAACGCAAATGAAATCAAAAAGTGAAATAAACTTTTTTCTTTTTTTTTTGGGGGGGGGGGGGAGGGGGAATTGTGGACCATCCTCCAGCAGGAGAGGTGAGAGGGAAGATCCCAGTTTCCTTAAGCGAGAGACTAGGCATTAACATATCAAAGGCACAGTTTCATCGACAATCACAATTGCTAGAGGCTGTTCACGGTAAAGTGAGCACTTTTGAGGGCCTAGTTACTTTTTTCTTTCAGACATTTCTTATCCTTTAACCTACTTTTGAAATAAATATTGCCACGTAGGTAATAAACACAGTGTATATTATATTCCACCGCACTCGAAGATAAAGTATAAGGCTTATATATATATATATATATAAATAAATATATATATATATATATATATATATATATATATATATATATATATATATATATATATATATATATAGGATATTATTTCAAATGAGAGGGCTTTCAAAAATGCTCACTTTCTCGTGAACAGCCTATACAATTGATATGACTCTTGAAATGAGTGAAGCGATTTAGGTGGCTCTTAACATCGAGGTCTTGAGAGCCGATGGGGGAGAAGCGAGGTGAATATGGAGCACCGTCGGAATGCAAGGGCGGGGGAAACGGGAGATCTCCGATCAGCGCTGCCGATCAGCGGCTTCGCCCGGCACGAAAATCTGGGCGCGACCCCGCCAGGAATCGAACCCTGTTCGCCTTGATACAAAGGGTGGGGGGGGGGGGGGCGAATAGTCTAACCACTGGAACAGCTGGTAGAAGTTTTCGCCAAAAAAAAAAAAGCTTCTTTCGTGCAGAAATGAGATATTTTCTAAGAATCTCAGGTGTACCAAATTCATATAAACACTCGTTGAACGTGAATAACAGGGAAATTATTTCAAGACAATCTGATTGGTCTGCTTGTATTTAACACTAAAGGACAACGTACGGCTTGTGTAAATATTAATAGCAGTTAAAATGTTAAAATTGTCTGCCGTCAGCAGCGAGACATGGTCTGCAACGCTGTAGAACAGAACGACTATAGGCTGTTCATGGCAAAAATATCACTTTTGAAAGCCCTGCTTAAGATCTACTTGTATGCACGTTGTGTATTCTTCCACCCTATGTAAAATTAACATTGGCATGGCCTTCGTCTCTTTATTAATGCGTCGGTCAAGTAAAACTGTAAAATTATTAGAAAAATAAATAATATATTTATCTGCTCATCTCAACACTTTGATGCATAAAAAACAATAAGTGAAAGAAGTAATTATTAAGTTATTCTAAATGGTTACCTAACACTTTTTATTCGATGTTAAGATATGAAACTATTTTCCATCCTTCGTTAGCAATTTTACTGGGCCCATGTTACTCAGTGCGCCCGTTAAAATATATACAGGCAAGGGCAGTGACTCTCCTCTAAGGTTGATTTCAAAAATGCTCACTTTATCGTGAACAGCCTCTAACGTAGGTACGGTTCGAATGAGAGTGGGTTCAGAGGTGGTAACGATCTCGCATCTCATGGCAGCCAGCGTCCGTAACTTTGTGACGTACACAGTGTTCTTCGGAGTTCTTCACAGACAACAATATAACGGCGGTAATTCTGGAGATCTGGGTGAATACTCGACATTTCCTCGTCGGCCCAATCCCACCTCCCAACAAGTGTTTCATCCAGGAGCGACCCTACGTCTCGATGGTATAGGCTGTTCACGATAAAGTGAGCACTTTTGAAATCCACTTTAGAAAAAAGTCACTGCCTCTGCCTGCGTATATCTTAACGGGCGCCCTGAGTGACATGCGCCCAGTAAAGTTGGTAACGATGGATGGGAAGTAGTTCCATATATTAACGTCGAATAAAAAGATTTAGGTAGCCATTTCTCATAATTTAAATTATTTCTTTTGCTTTCTGTTTTTTTAATGCATCAAGTGTAAAAATAAGCTGATTTGTAAAATATTTACTTCTATAATAATTTCATAGTTTCACTTGACCGACGCATGACAATGTTAATCTCACATAAGGCGGAAGAATACACAACGCGCATACAAGTAGATCTCAAGCAGGGCTTTCAAAAGTGCTCATTTTAACGTGAATAGCCTAAAAAAGGGTTTGTACCACCACCCTGCTAGAAAATGCAATCATCATCTGGGTAGAGTTGGAGAACATTGCCATAATGTTTTCCTGTAACTTGGTAGGGCAACTTTCACCTGCCCTCATTTCGTCAAAAATGAATAGCCCCCACAATCATATGTCAGACGTAATGCATCTCACTGTTGACTCAGGAAGGTTAACTGCTTTCTCTGCCGCAATGTGGGTATTCTCTTTGGCCCAGTAGCCTACACACATTTGTGGCGGTTGACAGTTTCGTTCAGTTCAAAGTTTGCCTCATTGAACCAAACAATCACGCGAGTAAAATTTTCGTTGTGTCGACACTCCTTTTCATTCGTAGCGTTGGAATGTAGGGTCTCCACTTTACTTACTTTAAAACGCAACATGCACTTAATTTACTGGCACTTGACTCACGCTCAGCTTGTCGTACGGACTTGAGGAATTTAGGGGAACGCGTGAATGTGTGCGACACAGCCCCCCTTCCCTCACACTTACTTCGTCCGTTGTCGTTCACTTCCTGCCGGACCGTCATTTCTTCACGTCCCACACAGTTCCGTCTTTATGAAAACTGTCATGTAATCTTGTCATTGTTACACGTGATGGTGGCGCAGTGTCGAGTTCTGCCCTCCATCGTATCTGCAACTCAGTTATGCTCTCAAATTTCTAATGACACTTAAAAACCCACTTATTTACTCGAAAGTAAACCCTGTTACCTCGATCATTACCTCCCTCTTCAATTGTAAAGCTTCGGCTCGTGGTTGCGAAAAAAAACTTGTAACAGTAGAATGGCCACACGTGATCGCACGCATCCAACATTGTCCTTGCAGCGTCAAATACATGAAGCCCCATCTGAATGTCTTAAATAGTTTCGATCCAGACTCTCCATAGACTTAACAGTGTCATAAGGAAGAATTACTACCTTTCCTTGAGTCAAAGCAAACTGCGTGTCGTCTGCAAACTGTGACCAGCTGATAGTAATCTGTGCAGAAGACAGATGATCTGCCAATGTTACCAGTGATGCATAAATTATATTAAACGCGTCAATGAAACACATTTGAACAACTCGCATACCTCCCTGCGAGTTTAAGCATTTTGGAACATACAGTATTAAGTGATTTCCATTTCAGTTTCCACTTCTAACATCATTTCAAAACGATGCTCCAGAAATAAACAGAAGAAAATAACTGCCCAAGGAGGGACTCAGGTCAGTACTAACACTTTCTTGTTTCATGTACAAGTTTCTCGCTTGACAATGTATAGTATAACCTTTGTGGGATCCTGATTGGCTAAATCTCAAGCCACTGCAATAGTGACACGTAAAGTTAAACTAAGTTAAATTCCTCGTGCTATAACTGAGTGAGGTGGTGCAGTGGTAACGCCCTGGACTCGCATTCGGGAGGACCCGGGTTTGATTCCCGGTTCGGTCATCCTAATTTCGGTTATTCATGGTTTTCTGAAATCACCCCAGGCGAATGCTCGGATGGGTCCCTAGCAAAGGCCATTGCCAATTCCTTCCTATTCCCTCTGCATCGTCTCTAATGACCTTGATGACGACGAGACGTTAAGCCCAACTACCTACCTTCTCGCTACTAAAGATATATGTTTAGATAAGTGTAGTCCTTGCGATTGTAGCTTGTATTGTTTTACATGGTGTTTAACTCGCGTGTATGTTACTATGTTTAGTTTTATACCTTCGCCCGAACGTTGAGTTTCGGAAACCTGGAGTTCGGAAAATTAGGTTCGTTTGTGTTGTAAACAACACTAAAATGAAGTTTCGTTGGTCGTCACCAAGTTTCGTGTTGGGTGTTAGTTTGTGTGCTCAGTACAAAGGATTAGAAACTGTGGTTTCAGTTGTAATTTGTGTCCGGAAGTACTACTGCGATCAATTGTAGCTCGGGAAGCAAGGCGATTTTCATCTACATTAAGGTGAAATGTACTGCTGGCCATTGGAATTGTAACAGCTATAAGGGCGCGCCTGGAGGACTTCAAGTCGGAGAGATTTGTAGAGTAGGATAGAACAATGACGTCATTAAGTGTTCAGCAAAATAGTACAGTACGTGCGCCAACGGCGACATTGATGTTGAGTTCAAGGAGCAGCTAAGTGGTAGTGACATAGTGTTTACCTGCAGCTCGTGTGCACATACGGATTAAGCACGCCACGCCGAAGAATATGACAACCATACGAACTGGTATCCACCTTCGACCGCAGGAGAATCGTACCCTGTCGACATTGTGGGTTATCCTACAACGAAATTGGTTTTAGCGTTGGAAGAAATGCAACGACAGTGCAACTGACGTAGGATCATTGGGTCGAGGAGCGATGAGCTGAGCGGCGTGCAGGAAGACAATGGCCCCGCGTCCGTCGCATCAACGAGCGCGAGGACACGTTGTTATGATTGCGACACTAGCGCCACGCTGTGGGCTGGATCAGCATGAGCTGCACCGCGGAAGTGGAATTGTTCGACACAAACCTGCAAGTTGGGTCATTGTAATTAGGTCTGGCTGACACACAAGTAAGGGGCATCGGCCGGCAACCTTAACTCCACCCACACCAAGCTATCGGCGAATAGGGGAGGAGTTACATCACATTACCAGGAGGGGGGCGAGAAGTGTGGTCGAGGGATCCAAACCTGGAAACGGCGTCTTCCTGGGGCGTCGGCGACACGAGGCGGAAGCAGAGAGCGAGGGCGCCGATCTCCGGCCATCTTCAGGGGTGAGTTAGTGAGGGAAAGAGAGCAATTCCCTCGTCTGTCCTTCCCCAACCTACTACTATCCAATTGTAATTGTTTCGATTGTTTTAATTGTCAATAAAGGGAAGTAGTGTCTTTATTACTTCTTTTATATCACATTCTCACCCACCAACCTTTAAGCGGTGGTGTCGCCTTAAGTGACAACTACAACAACGTGATGCGCATGGCGATACACCCTCGCTCAGGAGGTCAGGCTAATGACACAATGTTCTCACACGTGGTGCGTCGCCGTCTGCATCATGAGAACATCGTGACACTACTGCGGCTGCCATTCACCACCGGCGGCGCCTGCGGGTAGAGTGCTCAGTGGAACATCGGGCCTGGAGAAATGAATGGCATTCCAGCACCTTCTCCGACGGATCCCGCTTCTGCTTGCAACACCACATTGATTGCATCCCACGTCTGGCATCCCACCTGGCTGAGTCCTGCATTATGCACCGTCACACCGACCTAGCATCTGGAGTTATTTTATGGGATGCCATCGGATTACAGTCCCGCTCGCGACTGGTACGCTAGCCTGTTGTTGTCCCCTACCTTCAGGACCAGCCTAAGCCCGTGTACCAATAAAACAATGCGCGACCTCATGTGGCACGCATCGTCCGACAGTTCATGGATGACCCCCATGCAAGGAGTGGCCTTGTCTCTGTATGATGAAGCCTTTCCGCCATGCCGAGGCGCCCAAAACATTGTAAACCTAGCCTGTCAAAATTAAAATGAAGTTGTTGTATCAGAGCATGTTGATGTTTAGCCTGAAAGTTTAGCTTCATTAACTGTTAATTGTTAAAAAAAAAAAAAAACTTCCACATTTTACATGCAATAAATACAAAAACCTACCTCAACATTCTCAATGTTTTGGCGATGGACGAAAATGCAGCTTCAGTGACGTCGTAGCATTACATCTTCCGTTATTTCTACCTCCATGCCACACTGCTTCCTTGACTTGCGTGTTCACAGGAATTTCCGCTCATCGAAAACGTGTGGTCACGGCCGTAGAAGACAGGTCTGAACACTCGCCTATCTAACAATGTTAGCGAATTGACACCCTTATTTACTGATTTAGTTCAACAGAGCGCTGCAAGCAAATTAGTATTGTTAGCGTTGCTGGTATACGGATGACACCTTAGAGATATGAACGCCATTTTCCCATTTTAAGAAAAAATTGCCATTCCCCTCCCTATGCTAGCCATGTCAACAGCACTACTTCGATAGCAGCGCTCTGGGCTGGGTTCATTAACTAAATGGGTCAACAAGGGCGTCAACTGTTCAAGCTAGTGTCCAGACCTGTGTTCTATAGGCTGTTCGCGGTAAAGTGAGTACTCTTTAGGGTCCTCCCAACAGGCTTTAACCACTAATAAATATATCTTATTGCAGCATCACGCATTAAATTTTGAGGGTGGTGGAATGTATACACCGTGTTCATTCGTCACAAAGCAATGTTTATATTAAAAAGCAGCAGAAAGAAGATTAAAATAGAATGAAAGGAAAAATTTATAAGGGCCTTAAAAAGTGCTCACTTTACCGTGAACAGCCTATACATGACTGGACGACGACTGGCGTGCTACGGGACACCCGCCGCCACAACGGATGAACTTCGGGCACACATTGAAGCGGCAAAGGGGCAGAGATGCCCGGGACGTACATCCACAGTATGAATGCCGCCGTCTTGTAGGAGCGGTTGGTCTCCCGTGGTAGGCCCCGCAGACCTGACAGCCTGTGTTCTGTGCGTCGTACAGAGCTGCGAGAGTAATCATGTCACCCGTGTGTATGATGGCTATTAAGTCCAGTAAGTCTGGTTGTGATAGCTGACGTCCTTCTTGGCATTGCAATTTTAATAGCCAACAATGTACTTATCCATCTTTTTTAAAATTTTATTTTCATATAACAAAATTACGATCGTTATTTGGAGTTCAAAATGTTTATGAAGCACTGCATTTAGAAGCTCATTAAGGAACTAGCTTTTCTCGCGACTTCGTTCGCGTGGACTTTAGGATTTGTTTACATACTTTTAAAATAGAAATAGAAAATTGAAATAAGGCATGAATAGCGTCAATCGAAATCTATACATAACAATTTCTACAATCAGAATAAAAACAATTAAAGTTTTAGATTTTAATCAAATAGAATTTACAAATCTAATTTTATGTTTAGAATTCTTTTTACATATTTTTAAAATATAAATTTCGCTTCGCTTAGGTTTTATGGAGGTATTAAAATTCAACCCACCATCGCTTCGCTCAGGTTTTATTTTTTAAAAAAGAAATATCGTTTCGTTCAGGTTTTATGGAGTTATTAAAATACAGCCCGCCTTCGTTTCGTCCAGGTTTTATAGAGATAGTGAAATACATACCTATATATTTGGTTTGAAAGATTGGTACTTTATTATCGGAAATAGTTTTATCGTCGCTTTAGTTTTGGTGGTTTGATAATATGCTATTTTACTAGGTAATTCCAAAAACTAACGTATCTTTTTCTATGATGAGTATTATATCGATGATTTTTTTTATCCGTTGTTGTTCCAACAATTATTTTTGACAATAATTCTTTTGGGAAAAGTAAGATATGAACATAAAGATAATTATATGAAAAAATTAATTTACTTCATGACCTTTTGAGCTTTTAAGATGAAATTAGATAAGATTTTAAATAGAAATAAACTCTATGATCTCTGAAAATGTTATAACAATCGATTCAGCCGTTTCGGAGCCTATTCTGCACAAATATCCAGACAGACAGACAAAAAATTTTTTAAACAGTTATTTATGCTTTAACATCGTTTAAATAGCATAATACGCTTAGATGTTGGTATGAATTTTAAAATGACAGACACTTTAATTTTATTTATTAGTATAGACGTATGCGACTTTAGTTAACGGTTCGGTAGAAAGTCATGGGTTTCCTGTGCATTCTATTCATTTTCTGATCAATAATTTTACAACCAAAAATGTTATTGGTATATTTTCCCTTTAGCAATCTCCGGTAAATAAGATCAAGCGAAACTATAGTTCCCCAAGAATTGAGTATCTTAATCTGGTATAAACATTTCAACAAAACCTCGCCTTCGAAAGTCGAGTTTTTCCGAATCTAAGGTTTCGGCTGATGGTATGTACAAGTATAGGCTGTTCACGGTAAAATGAGCACATTTGAAAGCCCCGATTAAGATCTACTTGCATACACGTTGTATATTCCTCCGCCTTATGTAAAACTAACATTGCTATGGTCTTCAGCACTTCATTCATGCGTCGATCAAATAAAACTGTGGAATTATCAAGTAAATAATTAATTTACAAATCTGCTCAACTTTACACTTCGATGCATTAAAAAAAAAAAAAAAAAAACAGAAAGTGAAAGAACTAATTTTAAGTTATTCAAAATGGTTACCTAACATTTTTTATTCGGCGTTAAGATATGGAACTACTTTCTATCCATCGTTACCAACTTTATTAGGCGAATGTCTCACTGTGCCCTTTAAAATGTATGCAGGTCGAGACAGTGACTTTTATTTCTAAGGTTCGTTTCTAAAGTGCTGACTTTATCGTGAACAGTCTTTATTGTGTAATAAGTTTGCGAAATGCTAGTGTCGGTTGCACATGGGCGCTGACAGAGATCCTATTTGCAGCCGTGGTTATGCCCCTCAAGGTCGCAGTTAGCTGTGGCTTCTGGGTATTCCGCACTTCTTTCCTGGTCCTCGTGGAGGGAGTGAGGCGATCACCACGCTCCAGGAAGTCATTGTTGCACATAAGGAAATCTCCATTTCTACAGCTGGCTATGGGCTTCACGAATCTGGCCGACATTTTGTCCTCTGGAAGGCTCGTATGTTTCTTTTTCTTGGAAACGTGCGATTGTGCAGCCGTCGGGCTGTCATGTGTGTATGTACGTATAATGTAAGTCCTAAAAAAAAAAAAGGGATGTGGCTGTGTTGGGGACACAGCCGTTTGTTTTGCGTGAATACGTCTACGTTGACGCGCTCGGACGCCTTGCTGGTATTTTTTTTTCTTTCTTACGTTCCCGGCATCACTTCACTCGATCATATGGGGTTTTATAGGTATCACTGAATTGCTTTTGAGATGCTCTTTCCAACCGCATACGATGTCTGTATTTCGACTTGGCTTTTTGATGAGTATAGGTTGACATTGCGTTAGATTTTCTTAATTTTTTACATTAAACTCGTACAATTTCACCATAACCACGCCACACAAATGTTTTTATACACACAATCGATTTATCTTGACGAGAACAGTCGATTGAAACTTAAACGAGCGTCGTAGCTTCTCCTTGACTAAAGTTAAACTACACGGGAGTTATTAAACGCGGCGAAACGAAATAAAAATGCACCCCCCCCCCCCCAACCACCCGCCATCCACGCGCAATGTTTCGCAGTCCTCACTAAACGTAACATATTCTTGGAACCTTTGGCAATCGAGTGGTGTAATTGAATTTTTAATGTAGACGATAGATTCGGAGCTGCAATGCCAAACTGTATCCCCCGATTTTGTTATCATCGGATTTTCTGGATTGCCTCCCACTATGGTCACAAATTTAAAGACGTATTCACGTCAAAAAAATTGGGTGTTACTGTGTCGGACAGACGCGTCCGTTGTTTTACATGAATAAAGGTGGACTCACAACCACCCGTTTCATCCGCCAGTCACCCGTCAGTCCGTCACGTGATTTTCAACCAATCGCTGGGTAACTTTGTTCCGACCCGTCAATCCGTCAAATATATATTAAACTTTAACTTTTGACGACCGACGATGCTCCATCGCCTTGTAATAAAGTTCCTTTAACATGGCTGTCGGAAAACAGAATTTTTTTTGTCTGAATATATATATATATATATATATATACACACAAAAGGCAGTGAAGTTGTTTAATTTTTACCTTTCACATTTGAATTGAATTGAAGATGACTTGTAGATTTGCAGAGGAAATGCTGTTAAATCATGTTAGGGAAAGAGCATATGTTTATGACATTCATTAAAAACATTTCCCTCTGCGCGAGAAAGTTCGTGTTGTTGGGTGGTAACACTGAAAATTTTTTTTGGCCAGACGGATCGACGGACGACGGATTGTTGTGAGTCGCTTTCAAATGACGGACGAAAAAACCGACGGACGGCCGACTGAAGGACGCGACGGATGGTTGTGAGCCCAGCTTAAGTCTGCGTTAGTGGTTAATGTTTTCTTTGGGATAATAGGCACGAAGTGAAATTAACGAAATGGATACTTGGCTTTTATGGCTTAAATAGACATATGTAGACGACATATTTCAACTGGAACCAAAACCAACAAGCTTTAACGTAGGAATCGCGAAAAATGCGTGCCCGAGAATTTTTGCTCACGCCCAGAATTGCCACCAGGCTACAGGCCCCCACCCGTAGCTCGTGTTTGTGCGGCGCTTTCTCAAGATCGCGCCCACATAGTAGTCGTGTACTTGATCGAACGAGACCACATTTACTTCGATCAATCGAGTTATTAGCCAGGAAGATGTAGTGTTGGAATCGATCACTCTGCAAACGGTTCATCGCCGTTTCCATCCTGGTAGAGGTTACTAACGGTAAAGTGAGCACTTTTAAAAGCCCTCTCATTTGGAATGATATTCAATAAACGAATTCTATTTTACCTTTATATGATAACTTCCAAGTGCGGTGGAATACTCACACCGTGTTTATCGCTTTGTTTATAAAGGCGGTGAAATGATAAAAAGAGGCTTAAAGGAGAAAGGTTACTAGGGCCTCAAAAGTGCTCACTTTACAGTGAACAGCCTATAGTCAAAAATAGTGTTGACGGTTAATTGTGTACTTTTGAAACCAACCGTTGAAAAATATCACTGCCCCTAGCTGCGTATATTATAACGACGGTGTATCATCTGAGTTATGATTAGGGTTAATTTGCATTTTGTTTATTAGCCAACTCAACGGTCATATTTTTGTTAGTACTGCTTATCTATGAGACATGGAAGGAATGTGTTTATGTTTAAAAACAATACTGATTTCCTCTTTGTAAGGAAAAGGTAATTTAATTATTTTTGCTTTATTGTATAGATGGAACGACGCTATCCGAGCAGTTAAATATTATAATTTTAATATATTGTAGTCTTCCTGCAACTGAAGATTTTCTGATGAGGTGCTATGAACTTTAATTAGCACAATTTAAGCCTGAGAACTTGATATCTGAAAAGATGAGAAGGAAAGATGTTCTTACTGCAAAGAAACAACTAGGCCGAGCAACATTTGGCTATTGAGGAGGTAGTAAGAAAATTACTAAGCTTATTTTATTTCGGCCATCAACATCACATCTACGACAACTGGATTTTGCAGCTAAGTACATTTTCGACTATATTTAAACGGAGGGCAGCACTAGTTAAAATTGGGATTTTCAGAAGAAATTATTAATTCAGTAATGAAAGGCTACTGTCGTTCCAAGTTAGTTCTGTTATAATTAAATACTTTTTTCTTTCAGAAAATTAATTTTGAACTTTCTCATTTGATACAAGCTTTCAAAACAATTTTTGCATATGAGCAATATAGTTTAAATGTTAAATCAATAATACTTTGTTTTTCAAGAAACAACTAATGTTGGCTAAATCTATGGATTTATTGTTACTATATCAGATTTAATCTTTTATTAATTAAATATCATATTAAGAGATACTACTGATTCTACTCTTAGAGTCGTTGAAATAGTTAGGGGCATATTTTGGATTCTTCAGAGTTGCTCCATCTTGTGATTCAAAATTTTAATAATTTGTGGTAATTTTGCTGTTTTGGTGCCTTAGGGTGTGATGAGAATGGTAAGATTGAAAAAAAAAATTAAGGGAAACTCCTGGCGTAATACTAGTAGCTGGCCGAGGCAACAATAAAAAGGGTGCACAAAAATAAATGTTTGTGCGAATGAAATGTGACATCTCAGTATTTACATTTCTATAGATTATGTTTCATTACAAGGGCACACTGACTCGCGTGCACACAAAGTTACATGCTTTTGACGTTGAATTAAAACTGTTAGGTAAACATTTGTGAATACTTAAACGATTTATTTCGCTTTCGTTTTTTTAATTCAAGTTATTTTGAGAAAGAGCAAATTGGTAAAATATTTACCTTTCTAGCAATTTTGCAGTTTCGCTCGATCGACGCATGGATAAAATGGACACGCCCATGGCGATATTAATTTTACCATGTACTAAAAGTGAGTCATCTTTAATATACGAATTTCACACGTGGCGGAAGAACACAAATTGTGCATACAAGTACATCTCAAGCAGGGTTGTCAAAAATACTCAGTTTACCATGAATAGCCAATGTAAAGACTGTTCACGATAAAGTGAGCACTTTTAAAATGAACCTTTGAAAAAAGTCACTGTCCCTGCCTGCATATATATATATAATATATATATATATATATATATATATATATATATATATATATATATATATATATATATATATAAATTGGCCTACCGAGTGACCTTCGCCCAGTAAAATAGGTAAAGGTGGATGGAAATTAGTTCCATATCTTAACGTCAAATAAAAAAATGGTATGTAACCATTTGTGATAACATGTATCATTTCTCTCGCTTAATGGCTTTCTTAATGCATCGAAGTGTGAAAATTGGCAGATTTGTAAAATATTTACGTTTCTAATAATTTAACAATTGTACTTTACCGACGTATGAATAAAGGGATGAAACCCATGGCTATGCTAATTTTACATAAGGCGGAAGAATACACAACGCGCATACAAGTAGATCATAAGCAGGATTTCAAAAGTGGCCATTTTACAATGAACAGCCTTTAGTACTTAGGTTTTCACATGGTTTGCTTAATTTTTCTTTTAAAAAATATCTGGCTGGGCTTTAGCAATGTGTTGGGCCTGGTAAAAATTCAATTCACGGGACTTAAGCATGTTACACAAGTGTGTTTCAACACCTAGAGAGTAGCTATAAAAGGGGAAGTCTGGCACACTGGCGCCTGGCGCAGGACACAAGACACACGGCCGCCATATAGGATTTTGTGCAATAAAAAACGCGTTTTTTGGACAGAAAAGTCCAAATTTGGCCAAAAACCAGCAAAACTTCGCGAAATAATCATGATTTTCGCACGTCTGCGGAATATGGATGCAAATTACTCAGTGACCCCTCATTGTGGTTTTTGACTCGTGGAACGTGGGATGTGCGGTTATCTTGGAGCAGAACTTCCGGCTTTGACAATCATACCACTGGCTAGCAAGATGGTGGTCATGCTTAGCACTGGCTAGCAAGATGGCGGCCATGCTTAGCAATGGCTAGCAAGTTAGCTGACAATTTGCACAATGAAGTGTGCAATTATTATGCAACCACTCCCGGCGGCCATATTGGACCAGAACCTCCTGCCCTATCATTCCAGTTCCCTCGGCACGCTGCTGCACTATTTTTACGCCATCTTGGCTTTGGCCGGCAGGCGGCAGGTCTGGAAGCTTTCCCTATCAATGCCGATTGGCAATATGGCGGCTGTCTCCCTAAGACGTAGCCCCTCCCTGCACTGACGGGCAAGATGGTGGTCCCTATGACGACGCCACCCCAGTGTGTCCCTATGTCAGTTTTTTTCCCTATGACGGCACCACCCGTGCCCCTATGGTGACGAGAACTTCCTGCTCTGTCAATCCTGTCCGCCATCTTGGACGAGAACTTCCTGCTCTGTCCGACATCTTGGACGAGAACTTCCTCCTCTATCAACACTGTCCGCAATCATGTCGGCGCCACCCACTCGCTGTGTCCCTATGGTGATGCTGGCTGGCAGGATGGCGACTGTGTCCCTATAGAAGCGCCACCCCAGCATGTCCCATGACATATGCGGGATGTCACCGGCGGTACCCATTTGACGACTTGGAAGTCACACTGTCTGGCAATATGGCGGGCGGCGTCTATCTAGAACTTTCGCAGTGGCCGGGCCTGCTCTGTGGGCCTTCTTGCCACTGGCTGACAATATGGCAGCAGAGGGCACACAACACCGACCATCTTAGCACTGGCTGGCAGCAGCAGCCTGCTCTTTCAATCCGGTCGGCCACTGACTGGCAAGATGGCAGTGGCCATGCCAATTGCAGCAGCCTACTCTGTCAATCCGGTCTTAGTGCTGACTGGCAAGATGGGCGGCCAGTACACCAACGACTCCTGCCATCTTGGACGTCTTGCTCTCTGGCACCGACTAGCAAGATGATGGGCAGGCGGCCAACGATGGAGAAACGTCTAGAATTCCCTGCTATATCAATCTGGTCGGCCATCACTGACTAGCAAGGTGGCGGCCAGCGGTCAGTATGCCAATATTGGATCGGTCACCCATGTTAGCACCGGTTGACAATATGGCGGCCAGTACACCAACGATGAGGAAATGTCTTGGACAAGAACTTACGTCCGCCATCTTGGAATTCATACCGACTGGCAAGATGGTGGGGGCAGGCAGCCATGTTCTCGGCAGAGAACTTCCTGCTCTGGTCGGCCATCTTGGAAGTCGCACTAGATGGCTGCCACAGCAGTGGGTGATGGTGTTGTCGGCCAGTCGCAGCAACCTTCCTGCTCTGGCAATCCGGTCGGTCATCATCGAAGTCGCACTGACTCGCAAAATGGCTGCCAGCTCAGTGGGTGTCAGCCACTCGCAGAGAACATCCTGCTCTGGTCGGTCATCTTGAAAGTCGCACTAGATGGTGACCATGATGGCAGTGGGCGGCCATGTTGCTGGCTAGCATGATGGGGAAGCTTCCCGATCTGTCATTCTGTTCTGTCATGGCAAAATGGAAGCTGTCTCCCTAAGACGGAGTCCCAATGCCACTGACTGGTGGCTGTCTCCCTAATACGGAACCCCAGCTGACTGGCAGCTGTCTCCCTAAGATGATGCCCCAACCGATATCTCCCTATGACGAAGTCCCAGCTGACTGGCGGCTATCTCCCTAAGACAGAACCCCACTTGATGGCCTGTGACGAAGCCCCATCGGAGGCCATGTTGTCGGCCAGTATGTCGGGAAACGTCCCGCTCCATAAGTCTGTTCTGCCAAACACGTAGGCCGCTGACTGGTGGCTATTTCCCTAATGCGAAGTCCCACCTGATGGCGTGTCTCCAAATGCCGAATCCCCGCCTGACCAGCGGCCATATTGTCGGCCAGTACATCGGGTAAATATCTGGAAGCGCTCTACGAGGAAGCCCCACCGGGGAAATATCCCTCTCTGCCCCACTGCTGACTGGCCGCTGTGTCCCTATTATGGAGTCTGATGTGTGTCCCTATGAAGAAGCCCCACTGCCAGCGCCAACGAAGTCTGTCCCTAGGACGGAGCCACTGACTGGCAAAATGGCGGCCATGTGTATCCCTATGAGGAAGCACCACCCGACCAGTGGTGGTAGGCAGACATGTTGGCGGCCAGTACGATGTATGTACGCTTCACTGTCCCTTCCATAAGTCTCAGCACATACATTCCAACCCGATGGCTGTGCCATCTTGGTCCTTTAACAATCTGGGTGCTCCCAATCAATATTCCTTCCTACCGAAAGTGTGCACTTCCCACTCACACATTCTATGTTGAAATCCCATTTCTAGAACCTTATCAGGTGAAGTATGAACTATACTTACATATGAGCATAATTGGCTGTAATTTCCGAACCATGTGAAATACAACTATCAAAAAATCATAACATAACCCCGGGCCGCATGGTCAAATATGACCTATAAGCATAGTTGGCTGTAATTTCCGAAATGTGTAAGATATAGTTGGCAAATTCATGACATAGGCATCACCCCAGATGATGAGAAGGCTCGCAAGGTCAAGTTTGACCTATACGCATAGTTGACTGTAATTCCCGAACTGTGATCTATACAACCACCAAAATCATAAACCCCCTATGACGAGAAGGGCCAAATATATACATGCTATGTCTACTTATAAGCTTAGTTGGCTGCATTTTCTGAACTGTGTAAGATATAGTTGACAAATTCATACAACAATTACACACACATTCCAACGAGGCATATTCTCTGCTTTTAGAAGATGTAAAAACATAAAGAGGTTTACCTGGTGTAGTAGAAAAACCTGGACACCATGAGCGCAGCTACTGATGCGAACTCGACGAATGCACAAACCACAATTATCGACTTCCCTATCCATACACAGTATACATTACTGGCCATGAAACAACTCCTCACTTGCGAGAATGCTATCCTTAACAAAATGTACTTACTTACTATTCTACAATTTAAGCATAGTTGGCTGTAATCCCCGATCCATGTAAGATATAGTTATCAAATTCATAACATTCATAACATAAATTCCCTAGATGATGAGAACTCTCATATGGTCAAGTTTTACCTGTCTAATCATAAGTAATAACATAGGCATCACCCAAGATGGCGAGAATGGTCGTGGGGCTATGTATGTCTACTTATAGACATATTAGGCTGTAACTTCCGAACTAGTTAAGATATAGTTCCCAAATTCATGACATATGCATCACCACCAGATGGTGAGAAGGGTCATGGGGCAAGTATGTCTACTTATAACCATAGTTTACTATAAGCAGTGGAAGGGACTAGCATAAAAATGGCAATTATACGATTCAGTCTTCACCAAATTATAAATACACACCTTTTATACAGTATTGATTCAGTATATATACATAGTATGTCACTCACTAATCATTGTCAGGTTGGCCGAGCAGTCTAATGTGCTTGAGTTAAGCTCTGGTTCCCCTACGCCTGACAAATACTTTTTTTTTGGTAATAAGACTGTAGGTCGGCTTCCTTGCTGTTGTGTATAGCATGTTAGATAAGGAATTTGTGCGCATAAAACAAGGGTATATATATATGTAGAGAAACAAGCTCTCTGGCTCATTCACAGTTCGTCTGTCGTTCGCAAGCTCTGACTGACTTGAGAGTGCATCTGAGGTCAGCAGTTACGCATCGTGGAAATGATGGAATCCTGTTCTAGCAGTCAGAAGATTATATCAGCTATTGTGGCATATGGAAAACATAACTCACTTGCAGCATTCGACAAAGAATCTGAGCTCGCATACTTGCCTAAATAATTCCTTGTGACATATGCTCGACATGAAATAAGATATGTCTACAAACATCTACCTGCACATCTACAACAGGACGAAGAAATACGCGACTGTCTCCCATGTATAGAGTGTTTGCAAGGATGTGCTACTGTTATGAACACACTACATTCAAGGGGCTGGGGTAATTCATGTCGGAAGAAGCAAGGAAAAAAGGAGCACTGATTCATTCCTTTAGGAACTCACGAAGGACAGAGAGATGTGTACCTGGAGCAGCTACATAGATGTTGACACAGATACGACTGAAAAATCACAGTTCTATCCCTTGGTGCTGTGGCAGGGTGCGATCTTGCACTCCTTCGGAGTCATCCTGGTGGTGGCTGGGAAACTCAAAGTAGTAGTAGTAGTTAAACTAGCAATATGATGGTTTAGTATAGGTTGGCCGGCTCAGTTGACATCCAGACTTCTTCGATGATGGAGGACAGTTGCTTGTGTCGCTACTGCAAGAAGACCTTTTTCTAAAAACTCTCATGCCCATCGACATGATACTGGTTACCCTCACAATATGAAGTATGCTTATGTATATTGTAAAAAGTGTCAGTCACATTTTAGACGATGTGATAACTTCAAACGACATATTGCAACATGCAAAGAACTTATTCCTGTACGTGTCAGTCGAATGTTGCTGAGATTAAAGCATGTCATGTTTGAGGGGCTACCTGTGAACAAACCGTCAACTACATTAAAATCATCATCCCCAACCATGGTAGGATCAGCTCCATGAAAATACTGTAACATGACATTTGCATGCACCTACACTGCGAAGAGACATATGAAACATAAATGCAAGCTGAATCTATATCGCACAGGATATCGATGTGATAAGAGTCAAGGTTTCTTCATTCGTACAGATAGTTTAAAAATACAAATGAAAAAGTGCAAAGGCCTTGTACCACAAACCTGTGGCGGTCAGGTGCCTGCTGTATCGAGTAGTGGTACATTAACTTCCGACCTACACGATCCTTCGGGGAGGAAACAGTGTCACTATTGTGGTAAGATCTTCCGTAGAAATAGCAATGCGCAACATGAGAGATCTACCTGCATACCAGAACCAAATATACGACCTAATGGGATTGTTGTTTAAATCTTCAGTATATATATATATATACTGAAGATCTTACCACGATAGTGATACTTTTTCCTCCCCGAAGAATCGTGCAGGTTGGAAGTTGATGTACCACTATACATGTGGGATTGATGGAATCGTCAATGTGTTGTTATTTGAAAAGTGAACATCGAAGATGGAACATACTTCAGAAAGCCATTTGTGCCGGTTCTGCAAGAAATCGTTTTCCAACAGCTGCCATGCTCGTCAACATGTGTCTGGGTGTACTAACAACACGAATCAGTCTACATTGACATGTGAACAGTGCAAATCTCAATTTGGTCGACGTGACATCTTAAAAACACATCTTGCATCATGCGATGGACTCTCTCCCATACCAGATAAGCAATCTAGGTCTGCTTTGGATACTAGCGCACTCCCACCTTCGACATCATCATACCCGAACAGTGTAAACAATTCCCCACAGATATGGTCTGCACCTGCTATATTGGATACTAGCACACAGTCACCGTGGTCAACGCCGATCTTGGACATGTACAATTCTCCGAAGAAATCGAGATATTTATGTTGCTACTGCGGTAAGACCTTTAGTACGCATTACAGTGCCCGTCAACATAAGAAACTTGGAATATGTTCGGAGAAAACGAGCTGGGGCATTGACACTACTCAATGTCATAAGTGTGGTCGTGAGTTCACATATTATCAAGCAACAGGAAGCATTCGAGCCGAAAGGCGACTCGAAATATATTCCTACCTGGAAAACTATACAGAGATGCGAGGAACAACCATATCAAAAATTGTACATATGAAAAACCTACACCAGTTCACGCTGCAAGCCTACCAAATGAGAATGGGTTCTACTGAAAGAATCTGCTTTCCAGGGTCTAATGAAGACATATGTTGCAACCGGTATGGCGAAAGATATTTGTACATACCTTAAGCATATGAAGCAGAATATTATAGATCAACTTACAGATGAAATGGAAAAAGAAGGTGCATTAAAATATATTATATGGATAGAATATCAATATACCAAACCAGAATAGCACGATGATAAATTTAGTGCGAGAGCCTTCAAGACCTCTAATGTTCCTCTGCACCAAACACACGACATCGAAGATAATGTTGAAACTAGTGTACAGAAGATTTGCACGGAGGAAGAAGAGTACATGGGAAAAGGTTCTGGTTGGACATTACAAAAGATAAATCGGCTACAGTTGAGAACAAATTCATACAGACCATTTCGTAAGTAGGTGCATAATCTACTACAACGGCATCTTCGACCAGCAGAATTAAACTACTACAACAGCAGAACATCGCACATAGTGTGTGCGACATCACGACTACTACATGAGGAGTCAGCCCAGAGGTGTGTGTGTGTATATATATATATATATATACACACACACACACACACACACGCTCACACACCCATGCTGCTACTGTGGGAAGAAAGTCAGTTTTGCTTCGCATGATGAAGGTGCAAGGTGATACTGTAGAGCATGCCTCTATGGCTGTATTTTTCTTCATGGCTGGAGCAAAACAGTGTTGCTCCTATGGAAAGATTTTCAGCAAAAGCTGCCATGCTCGTCGTCGTGAGAAAAGCAAATGTGTAAAAGGACCGACCCCCAGATGTGATATGTGTGGCGCGACATTTGGTAGAAGCGATAATCTAAAGATACACACTGGTAAGTGTAATGCACCTTTGCTTGACACGTGCCAGCATGACAAGACTAGATTTCCTGCTGATTCTTCAGATAAACTAACTATAGTCCGAGCACCCATAACATTATGCGGGCCTGCATGGTGCGAAGAAGGAACTACGAGAGTGCACGAACCATACAGATCGTCAGGGGTTGAGAACAACACTCCCGCACTGATAACGAGTAAAGTGAAACACGACGATGCTAACCAGGATGCTGAGAACGACAAGTATTCTGAGAATGACCATGTGACCTCCAAGTCTGCTGGTGATTCTACTGATGAAGACGTACCGCGAAAGCATGTTTCTGAAACCTACTCGGGACAGAACAGACATGGATTCGAACCTAGTACACCAGTTCAGAGGTAACTCGCAACCTACCCAACACAGAAGAAGAAGAAGAAGAAGAACATAGATTCTGACATGTATCGTGTGAAGTCTGGCTACTCTGAAGACTCCAATGACCTAGTTGATAGACTATGACAGTTGGTTTCATTGCAGAGTGTTGTATATGTGTCTCTCATCGGAGTGATAAATTCAATTATTGATAAACTCAGAGCTGGAGGCTTTATTGAATTATATGTGTGTATGATTTGGTTATGTATAAAATATAAACATCAACAATAAATATGTGTTTTTTTCCTAACATCTAAGAAATGTACCTACTTCTGTGTGTGTTAGCTGATCTCTTACTGCACTCGCTTCCCGATGAACGACACTGGATGTTATGTATAGAGGTTATCAACACGTGGATCACCTAAATAGTATTTCCGCACTTTGATACTGCAGCGTCTCTTCAGATGTCGATGCTGACAGTGTTAGTGTTTACAACAGAGCTGGCCCAGGATAACCGCGCACATGTCTTCGCTGCGAAGTGTAAAAGTAACGAGCAGATTAGTAAAATTCTACACATGCGTCGTAGTTATCACCTGCTGGATGGAATAGCAAACGATTTTCCCACGTACATCTTCTGACCGATACAATACAGAGGCACAATAATTCCGCTACCAAACAACACAAAATATGCAAGCATCGAGCGTCTCGCAACGTAACAATGGATGGAAAGTAGTTACATAAATGTTAATGTGGAATAAAGTGCAAGCATCGAGAATCTTAAAATAATTTGGTAATGATGGATGGAAAGTAGTTACATATTTTAATGTTGAATTAAAAAAATCCCCAGGTAAACATTTCGGATAACTTAAATTATAATTTTTTTAATGCACTGATGTGTAAAAAAATATGCAGATTAGCAAAGTACTTGACAGACGCATGAAAGTGTTAATTTACATATGTTGGAATAATACACAATGTGCATGCAAAAGTGCTCATTTTATCGTGAACAGCCTCTCGAAAAGGTGGCCAGGTGTGGTCGACCGATGGTGTAGGCAGATGAAGGCTGTAGCCAACACCTGCTCTGGTTTTCACACTGCCTAGCAGGTGGCGGACGGGCAGCCAGTACGTCGATGACAATGGCTGTCAGTGGTGGTCCACTCTGAGTGAGTAGATAAATGCAGTGGTGGCTGTGTGTTTAAGGCATCAGAATGGTAACCCAAGGGAAGCTGGAACGATCCCTAGCACCATCTTCTACATGTTTATTCTCCATCAGCCTGTCGTACGTAGCATTATTCATTAGCTTGAAGAAGTCCTGCTCGAAGGCATGGCTAAAGCCATACATCGAAATGAACACCGCCAGTCTTCCACGCCTTCAAGCGAGACTTTTTCAAGCTAATGAATAATGCAATGTACGACAAACTGATGGAGAATAAACTTGTAGGAGTTGGTGTTACTGGGGATCATTTCGGCTACCCGATGCCTTGACCACACGACCACCATTACATTCATCTTGCGAGGAGATAAAATAGTGTACATGTCAGACAGTGAATTCTCACTCGCAAGACACGACATGCAACATTTTTTTGTCATAACTGTCTCTCAGTGATGACTCTGCAAATAAATTTTGTATGTGTCTGCACCAGATAGAAACTAAGAATGTGGGTATGTTTTCTTTATCACTATGGGACACATAATTAGTAGTGAAGCAATATATTAATTTATAAAACATTTTTATTATAAGTTATAGTAAACACATGAAGTTATTAATATGTAAATCTATAAGTTTTAATGTCTCTGGCATTGTTAACCCAATGAGGCCCCCCCCCTTTCTCTCTCTCTCTCTCTCTCTCTCTCTCTCTCTCTCTCTCTCCCAATGCAAAGTTATACACATATCAAACATGAAAATTGCAAGCTACTTTAATGTGTCTACCACCGCGAGCTCGGGTAAAAGTTATACACAGCAAAAACATGAAGTTAATATTTCTACTGTCATGGGGTCGGACATGATGCAACACTTCCACTGAATCAGCTTCAAAGTCTCCTTCTTCGATGCTGCTGTCGTTAACCTGCTGCTGAGGTCGACTTCCACACTGGGGCGGCAGGCAGTGTCTGACACTCACCGATGATGATGTCGGGCTGCATCGATGCATCCATGTGTAGGCGTCGATGTAGTCGCATCGACTTTCCTCGTGCACCGTGTGGTGGTGCTGTTGGGTGGAACGTGCTTCGACACTCACATGCTGCTGGAAGCTAAGTTGACAATGACTGCAGGTCGAAGCTCACGATTGGAAGCTGTTTCCTATACATACTTGGCGTCAAGAAACACTTCACATGTGAGCGTAGAACACATCGTCATTCATGTCTCTGCACCACGTTGCATGATAATCGCAAGCTGTTCGCCTGTACAAGACTCCATCCATCGGGTAGTTCCAGCAGAGCTGTTCAATTCATTTGCAATTATCCACTGTATCCATACCTGACGAATAGTATCTTTATTTCCACGCTCTAGCAAAGCGATTGTGGTGCAAGGTAGCTCGGAGTCTGGGCGCAGACTGACAGGCAAAAATACTGCAGGGTGTTGGACTATACATTCCCCTTCAGTTTGACTCACCCAGTGCTCGAGCTCGGTACAGCTTTCCACTTATTCCAGACATCCAGGTGGTTGGAATCGAACTCTGCGGTAGCCGATCGTGACGCCTTCGTACTTGCTTATGTCCAAATGCAGTGTACATGACGAGTCTGACACTGCTTACATCCATCGAGAGAGAGAGAGAGAGAGAGAGAGAGAGAGAGAGAGAGAGAGAGAGAGAGAGAGAGAGAGAGAGAGAGAGAGAGAGAGCAGACATCTGCATTTTTTTAACAAAACTCTAAAACATGCATAGTCTTGCCATTAGATATTGGCTTGATACCACCATACGTTATATGAATGTCAGCCTCGTTCATCATCACCATATCGGCATCCGATATTTGTTGAATGTAGCGAGATGGTAGCCGCACTCTGAATGTGCCATCCAGTAAACCCGTGGCACATTTTTCGTAAGTAGTCTCAGCCCGTTGTAACTCCGCTGCTAGATAGCGTTTCCCAATTGTAAGTTCGTTGAGTGCCCTGTAGACTGCTTTCTCATTCAATTTTGTTAGTGACACGTCCATGAAGAATGTGCCAGGTACAATAGCCTGCACTTATCGCCATATGAGTATTTATACACAGTCACCAGCAATGCCCCCCTCCCCCCAATCCGATCAGCCTCTGTCACACAATCTCTCTCTGAGCCATCCAAGAGCCTCTACAATCCACCCAAGAGCCCCTACAAGCCCCCCAAGAGCCCCTACAAGCACCCCAAGAGCCCCCACAAACCCTCCAAGAGCCCCTGTTGATCCTCTGTTGAGCCCCTAGAGCCCCATTGAGCCCCTATCGAGCCCCTATCGAGCCCTTGTTCAGCCCCTGTCGAGCCTCTGCTGAACCCCTGTTGAGCCCCTGCTGAGCCCCTATCGAGCCAACCCTGTCGAGCCCCCTATGAGCCCCTATGAGCCCCAAATGAGCCCTCTCTGAGCCCTCCGAGAGCCCTGCCTTCGTCCCTGTACTGAGCCCGCCCACAATCTCCACTCTAACGATCAACAGGAGAAACAAAGATGGCGAGAGCATCTGTGTCAAACAGTCGTTCGTAGGGAGCTGAGTTCGATACTTGACCCTATTCTCTTTCAGACTTACACAAAACCTGGTAAGTTTTTCTTCTAGTGATAGAGGTGGACGTTATATTAGCAGGGGGTTTTGTTAGATGAATAAAACAGACATAATCTATACACTTTACCATTATTTACAGATATGACTGCATACTAATATGCAATACATGCTCTCATTCGAGCAAAAAAACAGACAGAATACTTCCTGCTGCCAGGCATTCTTATTCTCACACAGCAGTTAACACATGGATAGATAGTGGTGAATGGACAGTGAAGCATGGCACCAGTGTGCTTAACGAATGTCTTACTTGTGCTCGCTTCACGACGAACATTTCCTTTCTTGTTTGTCTATCGCTGCGGCTAAACACAGCAGTGGAACCTCTGGGCTGAACAAGCAAGTAGGTAAACACTACATCACACAGTGGAATGTATTGTATGCTGGGCTGAACAAGCAATGACTACTTTCATGTCGATGTGCATTACAACTTTTGCTAAAAGTATTTCCACAGTATTAACATTGATAACGTAGTGACTGTTCTGACGGTGTTACAAATGGCAAGTCTTCAACATTGTTCATATGGTAGCAGAGTACACAATCGCATTGGTAACAAGGATACCATAATGCTTCAGGGTCCCTTGCTCTTGTGTGTGTTACAGGTGACAAGTCATTGATTCTGTCTTCATGATGTAGCAGATTACTAGAAGCATGTATTAGTAACAGTCTGCTTTCCACCAGGCAAAACGACATCTGCTTTACATGATGCTTGCTTGTATACACTGCATGTATTGCCCATCTCTAGCTGTCTCAGTGCATGGTTGGATGTTACCTTATCCAGTCCTTCGATGTCTAGCCTGCGACCTCTCAACTTCTTTTACATTCGATCATCTTACATGTAGTCTTTATTCGAGCAATTCCTGCTGTGCACAATCCAGGTACTCTTATTCGAATATACCGCACAGCAGTTAACACATGGGTAGATCTTGTAAACAGTGGCATGTGGACAGTTACTCTCTTCATGACAGCTGGTATTGGCGTGCATAGTGAATGTCTTGCAGCATTACTTGCACTTACTTCCTGGTGAACGACGGACATTTCCTTTACACTTCTTGTTATGTCTATACTGGTTATTGCTGTGGGTTGAACACTGCGTTACAGTTATCACAGTGGAATGCCTTGTAAGCTGGACTGAATATGCAATGACTTCTGTCATATCGACGTGCAGTACGACTTGCACTAAAGGTATTTCCACAGTAGTAACATTGTTACTTTAATGTTTGCAATGACTCTTCGGGACTGTTTGCTGTCGCTGGCGTTACAGATGGTAAGTTTTCAACCATTGTTTCCATGTTCATATGGTAGCAGAGCACGCCATCGCAGTGGTGACATGGATACCGTAATGCTTCTAGCGACTCTTCAGAGTCACTTCCTGTTGGCTGTGTTACAGGTGACAAGTCTTCAACCATTGATTCCGTCTTCATGTTGTAGCAGAGAATATGATCGTAGTAGATGAATGTAGTTGTAATGATCCACTTTCCACCACACTCGGCGACGAACTGATGTCTGTTTTACATTATGTATGCTTATATACTGTTCACACTGTATGCTAGTTTGCATTGCTTGTCTCGGGTTGTCTCGACTGCTGGTTGCGTGATGCATACGTCGGCATTGTTATTGGACTGAAATATGTTACCTTTCGTTCGCTGTTTAGCCTGCGAAGTTGTCCTCTCAACTACTTTACGCCCATGTTTAACTTAGTCTTCGTTCGAGTAATTCCTGCTGTGAGCAATCAAGACACACTTATTCCCATATACAGCATCGCAATTAACACATGTGTAGGTCTTGTAGTTGATTTGCAAATGAGCAGTTACTATCTTCTTGGCACTGGTGTGGTTAGCGAATGTCTTGCCGAAATACTTACAGTCGCTTCCTGATGAATGACGAACACTTCCTTTGCACTTCTTGTTATGACTATACAGGTTATCACTACCTGCATCATGTTATCACAGTGGAATGCCTTTGGGTTGAACAAGTAATGGTAACTTTAATGACATAGTGCATTACCCTTATATTTAAAAGGTATTTCCACACATTGATACCTTAATGCGTGCAGCGACTCTTCGTGATGTTTGGCACTGGTGCGGTTAGCGAATGTCTTGCTGCACTTGCTTACGATGAATTGTCAAACCTAGTATTTACATGTTATCACAGGGAACAAGTGTATGCTGGGTTGAACTTGCAATGGTAACTTTCATGCCAGTGTTTACTACGACTTGTACTAAAAGTATTTCCACAATAGTAGTATCATAATGTTGTTGGCGATGGTGGTGACATAGCTAGCAAGTCTTTGTAGCAGAGTACACGGCTGTAGTAGTCGTAAAAATCTGCTTTCCACTCACAGATGAAATGTCATTCATGTTTATATGATGTTTACTTAGATACTGTTCACACTACATGCTAGTTTGCATTGATGGCTGCGTGTGGTGCAAACTTCAGCATGGTTGGTTACCATATCAAGTCAATCACTGTGCGATGTTGTTCTCTCAACTTCTCATCTTTCCATATTGGTTTGCCGCTCGCTCCTGTTGTGTCAGCTCCTGGTGTGTGTGTCTGTAACGATAGCACTACATTGACAGCCAAGAATCTCTCTGTTGCAGGTAGGTGTTTGTAAATGGATAACATGTCATGCGAGGTCTTCTTTAGGCATGCGGGTGAAAATGGCATCGTGTATTACAGCAGTTACTAAAGGTATTTCCACACTTATAACATTGGTGCCATAATGCTTGTCAGGCTCCTGGCTGTTGACGATACTGGCGGTGTATGGTAAGTCTTTAACCGATGATTCCACCTATAGGTGAATGTAGCGATCTGCTTCCCTGCCACGCTCTATGACCAAGTGCTCTTATAAGATTATCCGTGTCTTGGGTTGTCACAGTGTGACCTGCTTATTACCTATGACTGGTAGGCTGCAAGTATTTGTGATGATATGCTGGGCTGAACATGCAACTACTTTCTACTGGCTGCAGTTGTCACTGTGTGACCTGCTTGTTACCTATGACTGGCAGGCTGCAAGTATTTGTGATGGTATACTGGGCTGAACATGCAATGACTACTGGCTTCATGGTTGCTGGACTGGTTACATTATCTGGTTGTTCGTCTGTAGCCTATGAATTTGGCCTCTAAATTTCGTTTCACTCGTTCTTCTTACGCGATAAACTTAGTCTTCATTCGAACACTCCCTGCTGTATGCATACAAGGCACCCACTTATTTCGCCTGCACTTCATGGGTAGGTCTTGTAGTCGATGGTAAAAGAGCAGTTACTATCTTCATGATGTTTGGTAGGGGGGTTGTTAGTCTTGCTTCCACTCGCTTCCTGGCGAATGACATACATTGTCTATTCACTGCAGGCAAACATGAAATGACTACTTTTATGTCGGTGTGGATTACCACCAATTACATGTGAAATGATTTGACTCTCTATAGGAATTGAACCTACGATACCTTATTTTCAATGCAATGTCTCCACTGCCATCGGGTACATGTGTTAGTCCCTTTCAATGGTATATGTAACAAGTATGTATGTTTGGTCAAGGATGGTGGTGATGTACTTGCAGGTGTCGAGTTGCTTTCTTGGTCGGTAGTGAATACCATTCGCAGAAAGGCAGAATGGACATTGTAGTCTCTGATTCCAGTGAGTTCACAACGACGAGATGTGCTCGTGACCTACAGGTCTTCACTCCTACATCAGTTAAGGTAAACGATGCATGGGTAATTCGTTTAGTAATGAGCTGACAGTTCTAGCTTTATAAATGGTTCGTACACAAAGATGTACTATTTGCTGTTCTTGTCCCAGCATGTAGCATTGTCGTCTCTCTTGTATGACTAATGGTTTACATGTTGTTTCATAAGTACGTATGGTTCTGTCTCTAGGTACTGTATAACAGACTTCCTTTCAAAAAAGGGAGAAAGACATGTGTGACTCGACTGGTCTGCCACCCTGGTGTATCTGACAACTAGTGTTATTTACCATCCGTCCACTTGCCTGCACGATGCTCGCGCTGTCGATCGGCTGCTTGAGGTAGCCTTACAAATTCTCACATTGCTCATGTGGTAGGTTGGATGCATTCTGCTGCTAGCGTTGGCTGGTTACATTACACTCTGTTCGTACGGAATATGTTCTACCCAGGATTGTCTGGTTCTGTCTAACATCGGCATGTACTTACATTACTTGCAGGTGTCTTGGTAGGTAATATATAGCACGCGTGGAAAGGAAGGACGGTCATTGCTTCTAGTGAGTTCATGACGATGAGATGTGCGGCCTTCACTGCTACATCTGTTAAGGTAAACATGTGCTCTGCATCTTCTAAAAGCAGAGTATATACATTGTTGAAGCACATGTGTGTGTGTGTGTGTTACGATCTCTCCACCTTGCTCGAAATAAGTGTATGTATTATTTTATTTTCGAGTCCCCACCAGGAAATTCGTGTGCATGCTAGCCCCTGGTGGGATCGTCCCTGCCAAGACGCCAGGTGAATGGATCTCGGAATGAGTAAACCCTGTGGAATGTGTTCTGCCCAGGATGGTTTAGTCATGTCTAGCATAGATGATGGCTGCGACAGTGTAAACATATATGTGAGACAGGACATTTTAGTAATGCCTAGCATCGGCGATGGCTGCGACAGAAGAAACATATATGAGACAGAGTATGTCTGTCCTTTACACATACTGAAGGCTCGGTATATGACGAACCATGAGTGTGTCGAAAGGTCAGTTATGTCCGAATGTGCTACTAATAGGCCAGTTATGTCCGAACGTGCCACTACTAAGGACTTGTGCCCTGGGCCCTAGTGGTGTGGGACACGACTTAATTGATGGTTCGGTACACGAGTGCTCGTTGCAGACAGACTATGTCTAACACATTGAAAGTACGGTACATGAGCACATGATGGCTGCATGTGATGATTTTGTCAGGAGCTCATTCTGGCGTACTGACCAGGGTCTTGTCTAGCATTGTTTCACACGTTCTCTGTACTTGTATGATTATGTTGGTTGGTAAATACTTATAACTGTTTTCCTTTGCATCGATATTTGCCCCTTAGTGTTCTCACAAATAGTACTTTTTTTTCGTCTAACGTACAGTGCTCACACTATGCATTGGTTGGTAAATGCGCCTCGGTGCCTACCGGTGTCTTCTCTCTCTTGGAGTGATGGTTTCGTTCGTAAGGACAGCCTGGTCGTGTCTAGCATCATTGTAGCTCCCAATGCTTTCACTGGTTGGCAAGTACTTGAATGCCTCTCATACATGTATGGCTTGGCTGGACCCTGGAGCCCTGACACATTCTCTCTGCTAGTGTTTTGTGACATATCTTGGTGAGACCTGCACTATCGGTTGACCAGTTCGTGAATTATGGCCATGTGCATAGGGTGTGTGCGTGGTGCGACTAAGTGATCGTTGCCATGCTTCGCTCTATGTCGCGCAGTTGGAGACCCATTGAGATGCCAGGATATTTGGTGAATGGATCTCGGAAGGAGTAAACCCTGTTGGAATGGGACAACAGTGGAATGATAGACATAGGACATACTTGGCCCCACGAACTTTCTCGCCAACTGGGTTGATGCTTACGTTATGAATTAGACAACTGTATCTTCGATGGTTCGGAAATAACAACCAATTATGCTTATAAGTAGACATAGTCCATACTTCACCTTACCAGCCTTCTCGTCGTCTGGGGTGATGCTTATGTTATGAATGTGGAAACTATATATTACATAGTTCGGAAATTACAACCAACTATGCTTATATGTCATACTTGGCCTTGCAAGCCTTTCTCATTGTGTAGGGTGATCTCTGTGTTATGAATTTGGTAACTATATCTTAACCAGTTCGGAAATTACAGCCAATTATGTTTATAAGTACTCATAGGTCAAACTTAGCATTGCAAGTCTTCTCGTCATCTGATGTGATCCATATGTTATGATCTTGTAAACTATACATTACATGGTTCAGAAATTACGGCCAACTTTGCTTATAAATCAAACTTGACCTGGCGAGCCTTCTCGTCATCTGGGGTGATACCTATATTATTATTTTGATAGTTGTATCTCACACGGTTTGGAAATAGGTCAAACTTGACCTTTCGAGCCGTCTCGTCATCTGGTGTGATGACTATGTTATGAATTTGTCAACTATATCTTACACGGTTCGGAAATTACAACCAACTATGCTTATAGGTCATACTTGGCCCCGTGGTCCGGGGGTTACGATATGATTTTTTGATAGTTGTGTCTCACACAGTTCGGAAATTACAGCATAGGTCATACTTTACCTGCCAAGGTATCTGGGAATGGAGTCTCCACATGGAATGTGTGAGCGGGAAGTGCGCACTTTCGGTAGGAAGGAATATTGGTTGGGAGCACCCAGATTGTTCAAGGGCCAAGATGGTGCAACCCTCGGGTTGGAATGCATGTACTGAGACTTCTGGAAGGGATAGTGAAGCTTGGGGATTCGTCTTAGGGAGACAGCCGCCAGTCAGCGGCCGATATGCTCTGCAGAACAGACTTATCGAACGGGATGTTTACCCGACATACTGGCCGAATACATGGCCTCCGATGGGGCTTCGTCATAGGCCGTCAAGTGGGGCTATGTCTTAGGGAGACAACTGCCAGTCAGTTGGGGCTTCGTCATAGGGAGACGTCGGTTGGAGCATCATCTTATGGAGACAGCCACCAGTCAACTGGGGCTCCGTACTAGGGAGACAGCCACCAGTCAGCTGCATTGGGGCTCCGTCTTAGGGAGACAGCTTCCATTTTGCCATGGCAGAACATAATGATAGAGCAGGAAGCTTCCCATAATACTAGCCAGCAACATGGCCGCCCACCGCAATCGTGGTCGCCATCTAGTGCGACTTACAAGATGGACGACCAGAGCAGGAAGTTCTTTGCTACTGGCCGACACTCACTGCCGCTGGCAGCCATATTGTCAGTCAGTGCGACATTGAAGATGACCGACCGGATTGCCAGAGTAGGAAGGTTGCTGCTACTGGCCGACATCGTCACCCACTGCCGTTGGCAGCCATCTAGTGTGACTTCCAAGATGGCCTACCAGAGCAGGAAGTTCTCTGCCGAGAACATGGCTGCCTGCCACCACCATCTTGCCAGTCGGTATGAATTCCAAGATGGCGGACAGAAGTTCTCGTCCAAGACATTTCCCCATCGTTGGTGTACTGGCCACCATCTTCTCAATCGCTGCTAATATGGGTGACCGATCCGATATAGCCATACTGACCACTGGCCGCCACCTTGATAGTCAGTGATGGCCGACCAGATTGATAGAGCAGGACGTTCTAGACGTTTCTCCGCCGTTGGTCGCCTGCCCACAATCTTACTAGTCAGTGCCAGAGAGCAGGACGTCCAAGATGGTGGACAGGAGTGACAGAGGAGGAAGTTCTCGTTGCCATAGAGGCACGGATGGCACTGACATGGGGACACAAGCTGACATAGGGACACGCTGGGGTGGCGTCGTTATAGGGACCACCATCTTGCCAGTCAGTGCAGAGAGGGGCTACATCTTAGGGAGACAGCCGCCATATTGCCAGTCAGCATCGATAGGGAAAGCTTCCAGACCTGCCACCTGCCAGCTAGTGCCAAGATGGCGTAAAATTAGTGCAGCAGCATGCCGAGGGAACCCCTGCACTGGAATGATAGGGCAGGAGGTTCTGCTCCAAGATGGCCGCCGGGAGTGGTTGCACAATAATTGCACACTTCATTGGGCAAACTTTCTGCCAAGCATGGCCGCCATATTGCTAGCCAGCACTTTCGCATGACCGCCATCTTGCTAGGCAGTGATTGGATTGATATAGCAGGCAGTTCTGCTCCAAGATGGCCGCACATCCCACATCCCACATGAGTCAAAAACTGCAATGAGGGGTCATTGAGTAATTTAGATCCACATTCCGCAAACTTGCGAATAACATTATTATTTCGCGAAGTTTTGCTGGTTTCTGGCCGTTTTTGGAGGTTTTTTGTGCAAAATAATCACTCACGGTTTTTTGCACAAAATCGAAGATGTCGGCCGTGTGTCCTATGTCCTGGGCCAGGCGCCAGTGTTTCAGACTTCCTCTTTTATAACTGCTCTAGGGCAAAGTTACAAACTTGTGATAAATAAATAGACATGAATTTGTAATAGTTAATTTAGTCGTAAAAACAGTTTTCGGTTAAAACGTAAAATCTCGCACGCCCAATTATTTGTTTACGCGCGGGTTCACGCTCGCACATACACACGCACACTCACGCGAGCACCCACACACGCACAGTATAACGGCCACGACGCATATAGTCTATTCACCGTTTCTTCACATTTTTTTAAATCAGAAATTTGAAAATTACCCATGTATGACGTGTAGTTATCTCCTTAATGTCATGTATCACAAGTGTTTTATACCTACGTTAGCATAAAAGTATCTTATTTTTTGTTGAATTTAAGTTTGACCTATATTTGATTTATTAATTGTAATATTTCATTTATACTAAATACCATAAAAAACAGTCAGGAAACATGTGTGTTGGTAGCGCCTGTTAAGGAATAGTTCTCATGCAAAATATCATTACAACTGAGTGCGCACTAATTCTGTGCTTTGTCCTTTGGTGTAATTTTCGACTTTGTTACGCTTAGTTTGCACGAGGCGGAGAAATATCCCGGAAGTAGAACATTAGCAGTGATTGAGCTAAGTGTGACGTAACCGTGAATGCATTATATAGCACTGCAGTTTCAAGGCAATTGGCGTGCAATGCGCGGCATATATATATCTGCCACTTTAAGAGTGGGATGGAGCTGCGCGTCAAGGTCAAGAAGCGAGGGAGCGATACGGGCGACACTAACACGCACTTCTAGCGCCTCATCGCTCCTACGCGCAAGGCGTGCAGTGTTTCCCGTCGCATTGTCCGTTTCATATAAGTGGTCTCAAATTTGACAATTCTACGAAAGTAGTGCCAATGGCATCTGGGTGGCTATGTATCCTTCCGTCACAGCTGAACTGTCATTGAAGGTGACTGTTTGCAAACAAACACCATGTGACTGCCAGTATTTGTAAACACACAACATATGACTGACTGTTTTTGTAAACAGACTGCATGTGCCTCCTCCCAAATGAATTTTAGAAGCTGTGAAGGGCTGTTCAAACAGTTGCAGGTTGGCAACAATCACATTTTTTTTTTTTAGTTTATAAATATTTTATGTAAATGCATAACAGCCCATGTATTAAATCTATAAATTGATCATTTTTTTACTTTACAAGGAATTTATAACCAAGACGCACGAAAATGAAATTGTATTTCGGCTGTCAAATGAATAAGATATTTTACTGTTTTTTAATACACTCTAAATATATTAATGACAACTAATCTTGTCGCACTTACCTGAAGTAAGTTCTTGTAAAATAAAAATTTCGCATGGTTTCCACAAACACCAAATACCAAGATCCCCCCCCCCCCCCCAGGAATGCACAAATACCGAAATACCACCCCCCTCCCACACCTTCTTTTAAAACACAGTATACATTCTTACATACAGGCTATGCCTACTATTGCATTAAAAGTACATAGTTCAGCTTCGTGGTATGATATAACAAACTCTGTACAGCCTGATACTTTTATGGTGGTTATAATTCTCAGGATGTTAACGTCTGTAGGTAGCTAAAATAATATTTAAGCAAATGTTACTTAATTTCAGTAATTTTAATAACTCTCATTTAGTAACTCAAATGTTAAGTATTGCAGGGCTACATACAAAATACTTTAATAACTTTTCTCAAATACCTACGTGTTCAGTTATACTGCGAATAAAAACTTGTTTCTGAATCAGTGTTGATATTTACACTGAAGTTCAGTCGCACAATCCCCCTCCTCAAAATTGTGAGTACAGTCCTAGGCTTGTTCTCGGGTACCTAATGAAAAACTGTATTTCAGTTCAGAGATGTTACAAAGCGCTCTAGAGAAGCAGATGTGACCTACAGCAACAATATATCAAACGAACATGTTACTTACACACTAAAAAGATGCTCTACCTATCCAAGATTGAAGACATCATAAAGTTCATTTTCCTTAGCGATAAATTTTGAAATGTCGCAGTTCTTGCTGATGCATGAGACACTTCTTTATGATGTTGGAGCACCTTCGTGGGTTCTTAAATTGAAAGAATTTTGTTTGATAAGCATGTTGTAATTTATTTGATATCGAGAAGTTATCTTTCTAACGTAAATCCTGTTTACGTAAATTATTCTTCTGTTACTCTTACAATATTCTTAACAACGTATGTTGAAAACATACGAGCGCTTTTAATTTGCAAAACAAAACTGCTCAAAACGTTTATGAAAGACTCCAACGTTGAAACCTACATGCCATTATGTTACTTTCAAATACAGCTTTAAAAACAGGAAAAACCTTTAAATTTATTTGCTAACAAGTATCCCCGCGTAACAAGCTTGACAAATTTTATATACGTTCTAAAAAAAAATACAAATGATACAACTTACAAGTTTGTATGGCCAGTAAGTTTTACATTTTGAAACCCTCCAGAACCAGAGTGTTATATTTTCAATTAATAATAACACAAATAAATGTTCATAGCAATGAAATGTGGGCCTAATTAGGGTATCATCTTTATTTTATTTTAAGGGAAAAAGGAAAAAGTGAGCAGATTGGGGGGGCTTTAGTTTATCGTCTTTGTTAAGACGAGATTAATTTGATGTTCTTACGATGCCGTGCACAACGTGCACGACACGACGGCCAACAGCCAATGAAACACTAGATAGATTGTCGTAAGCCCGACCGATTATGTCGTCCGACCAGCAATTTTGGATTAAATGTGATTTCTATTCTTCGTCGTGTCGTGCGGCATGACGCACAGAATGTACAACATTGCAAACTGAAATTTTATTGCAAGCTTTTCCTACAATGGTAAATACGCATCTTAAAAGAAAAATAAATTAAAAACTACTGTATCTAACTCTTTAAAATAATCATTTTACTTTTGTATGCATTAGCGATACCAATTTGTCACCATTATGTATTACAAGTTTCCCTCTTGTTCGCCGCCTTTGAGACTAACGTAGCCTATCAGCACCTTCTAAATAGTTAGATTAAATGCCGAGAGCGTGGTGTCGGTCGTGCTATAAATTCAAGTAGTCATATTGAAATGTGTCGTGGTTGCGTTTTGGTCGTGACGTGCTTGATCGGTCTATGTGGTTCTGGCATGGGTGTGTGGCATTTTGAGTTGCATTTTGTTTTGATGGAGCAGTAGAAAATTTTGCTCGTATGGAAATAACATTTAAATTATTTAACTTTGAAAATTATGACTTTAATTAAAATACAAAAAGCGATACATACGTCGCTGTTCGTATTCGTACAGATGCAGCAATATACACACGCACACACTTTGACAGAAGTTAACCTTACACTCGAATTTACGATGTAGACAAACAAATATTGTTCACTCACTACAAAAGTGTGGAAAGTGCCACGTGCATTTCAATAATTATATTAGCGGTTTGCAAATACATTTACAAAACACGCAAACTTACTTTTGTAACCTCTTGAACACGTGTTTTTCTATGGCAATCCTTGCTTGTTTACTTCATTAAAATCACGTTTATCCGTCACTAGCATTAAATAATTTATTTGCACCATCATTCAGTAAAATCAACACTGCGCACGTTTCCTGATATAAACAAACTTAAACTTAAATACAGAAATTATAATCGTGTCACTTCATTGTGGAAGGCGGTTAGGAAAATGGCAGAACGAGCAGTTTTAACGACGTGCCGATTAATATTACATTTCACTTAACAAAACGCACTACAACGGTACCTACAACAGACCATGTTCAGAAAAAGCAAATTAAAACATGATTAACTACCGATTAAATATTCCGACTACACCAATAAGATATTCGTATAATAAACACGACGAGAAAAAAAAAGGGCACGCACAACTGCCTTCACCGGGCTGGAAACTGGAAACATAAACATGGCTAGCCATTGGCTGGAAACGTTTACTGTTCGTATGTGGCGACATACTCTGACATAATTGCTGAACGTGTTTTTAAAGTCTCGTTACTAATAGCCAAGAAAATCTAATATTGCTTTAGAAACATAATTTAAGCCATAAACGTTGTTAAGTATAGTAAAAATTAAATTACAGCTTTTAGTTCCGGGTACTATTTTCTTCCAAAGCCATCATCAAAATAGCCAACCTAACAACACGGATCCCGCATCAGTTCATCAGCTGATACAATACTGTAGGAGCGAGAGCATTTACTGTTTACATAGTGCGTAGGTTAGTCACATTGTCTGTCAAATTTGAGACCACTTATATGAAATGGACAATAACGCTACACTATGCGAATTGGGATCTGTAACAGTGGGGTTTAATTACACGCCATGAAAGCCCACAGATTAAACTACGCCCTTATCTGTGTACTTTTCTCTTGCCGCTTAAGAAAACTGCTTATACGCAAATTTTTAAAAATGTGATATTTAACAATTTTTACGATTTTTTTTCTCCAAGAATTCACTTAATATGACAAAGGTAATAAAAAAGGTGCATAGTTAATTTCTTTTTTCTTTTTTTTTTTTATCTTTTTTTTACAAAAAGTCGTATTTGCAGAAGATTTATTTACCAAGATACTGTGTGGGTCTGAGCTCTCCGACCGTGGCAGGAATGTGGAAGGGGAGGACCAAGGGGGGGGGGGGGGTGGCAAGTGCCACAACGGCGACCCTCCCCTCCTCGAAGCTCTTCAAACACAATGGATTAACGGTGATGCGAGAACTGACAAGTTACTACTCTCTGAAACAAAAATATTTACTCACTTTTCAAAGTGGCCGCGCCAAGTCGTCTTCGGACTCAAATAGCTCATCTGCAGAACCGGCTCTGTCGGTTATTGAACTCGAACTCTTGTTACTGCCACTACCACTACTGCTAGCTCCTAAATTGATCAGTACTGTCCCATTCTATTTTTTCCACATGTTTGCAATACCTTTCCCAGTATTGTTTATTGACTGACGAAATAGCCGATTCTGTAAGTTCTGCCGCCATTTTAAGTCGCAAGTCGTCAGTTATGTTTCTTTCTCTAAGTAATCTTTTTATTTTTGCCCATGCTAATTCAACTGCATTTAGGTCGCACATGTATGGAGGTAGTCTGAGAACAGTGTGACTATGGGATGCTAATTCAACTGCATTTAGGTCGCACATGTATGGAGGTAGTCTTCTGAGAACAGTGTGACCATGGGATGCTAATTCAACTGCATTTAGGTCGCACATGTATGGAGGTAGTCTGAGAACAGTGTGACTATGGGATGCTAATTCAACTGTATTTAGGTAGCACATGTATGGAGGTAGTCTGAGAACAGTGTGACCATGGGATGCTAATTCAACTGTATTTAGGTAGCACATGTATGGAGGTAGTCTGAGAACAGTGTGACCATGGGATGCTAATTCAACTGCATTTAGGTCGCACATGTATGGAGGTAGTCTGAGAACAGTGTGACCATGGGATGCTAGTTCAACTGCATTTAGGTCGCACATGTATGGAGGTAGTCTGAGAACAGTGTGACCATGGGATGCTAGTTCAACTGAATTTAGGTCGCACATGTATGGAGGTAGTCTGGGAACAGTGTGACCATGGGATGCTAATTCAACTGCATTTAGGTCGCACATGTATGGAGGTAGTCTTCTGAGAACAGTGTGACCATGGGATGCTAATTCAACTGCATTTAGGTCGCACATGTATGGAGGTAGTCTGAGAACAGTGTGACCATGGGATGCTAGTTCAACTGCATTTAGGTCGCACA
This sequence comes from Dryococelus australis, assembly GCA_029891345.1. NCBI lineage: Eukaryota > Metazoa > Arthropoda > Insecta > Phasmatodea > Phasmatidae > Dryococelus > Dryococelus australis. The sequence continues at coordinate 31,277,389 of CM057000.1, read as the reverse complement.
TGTATGGAGGTAGTCTTCTGAGAACAGTGTGACCATGGGATGCTAATTCAACTGCATTTAGGTCGCACATGTATGGAGGTAGTCTGAGAACAGTGTGACCATGGGATGCTAATTCAACTGCATTTAGGTCGCACATGTATGGAGGTAGTCTGAGAACAGTGTGACCATGGGATGCTAATTCAACTGCATTTAGGTCGCACATGTATGGAGGTAGTCTGAGAACAGTGTGACCATGGGATGCTAGTTCAACTGCATTTAGGTCGCACATGTATGGAGGTAGTCTGAGAACAGTGTGACCATGGGATGCTAATTCAACTGCATTTAGGTCGCACATGTATGGAGGTAGTCTGAGAACAGTGTGACCATGGGATGCTAATTCAACTGCATTTAGGTCGCACATGTATGGAGGTAGTCTGAGAACAGTGTGACCATGGGATGCTAGTTCAACTGCATTTAGGTCGCACATGTATGGAGGTAGTCTGAGAACAGTGTGACCATGGGATGCTAATTCAACTGCATTTAGGTCGCACATGTATGGAGGTAGTCTGAGAACAGTGTGACCATGGGATGCTAGTTCAACTGCATTTAGGTCGCACATGTATGGAGGTAGTCTGAGAACAGTGTGACCATGGGACGCTAATTCAACTGCATTTAGGTCGCACATGTATGGAGGTAGTCTGAGAACAGTGTGACCATGGGATGCTAGTTCAACTGCATTTAGGTCGCACATGTATGGAGGTAGTCTTCTGAGAACAGTGTGACCATGGGATGCTAATTCAACTGCATTTAGGTCGCACATGTATGGAGGTAGTCTGAGAACAGTGTGACCATGGGATGCTAATTCAACTGCATTTAGGTCGCACATGTATGGAGGTAGTCTGAGAACAGTGTGACCATGGGATGCTAATTCAACTGCATTTAGGTCGCACATGTATGGAGGTAGTCTGAGAACAGTGTGACCATGGGATGCTAGTTCAACTGCATTTAGGTCGCACATGTATGGAGGTAGTCTGAGAACAGTGTGACCATGGGATGCTAATTCAACTGCATTTAGGTCGCACATGTATGGAGGTAGTCTGAGAACAGTGTGACCATGGGATGCTAATTCAACTGCATTTAGGTCGCACTTGTATGGAGGTAGTCTGAGAACAGTGTGACCATGGGATGTTAGTTCCGCGTCTATTTTTAATTATTTTTGTCGTGGTTTCCTCGTTTCCACAAATTTATATAGATCAGCTTTATGCATTGAAGTGTAAACATACATTCACATAATAAATTAACTCTGTAATGGTTCTCGTTGTGCGCCACTCTGAAACAGTGTCTGTAATAGCTTGGGTGTCAGTCTATTTAGTGTGAGTTGGGAGAAAGAACAATTATAATTATTTAATAGATTTTGGGCGCATTATTATTCGCGATGCGACCTTGGACTTACCACACTGGAAACAGAAGCTCTTTGGCGATTCTGTAAACCTCGTGCAATCGAAAACGCATTCCAATCTTCACAGTAATTCATTTAAATCAAACATGTGTAACCTTGATAGTTAATATAAATAAAAAATTAAAAAAAAGGAAATAAATAAACTCAGACCCAAACATGTGAATAATTCAACAAGGTGCAAAACTAAATCTGTGTGTGTGACAGAAATCTCTTTACTCAAAAATGAAATTATGCTGTATGATAATTAACATAAATGACATATCACCATCCAAGTAAGAATAGGGATAAATCAGAATGTGAAATTGAATAAAAGATTGAAAAAAGCTGTGAAACTTTAAAGTTGCTATATAAAAAAATTATAAATATTTTACTTGAGATTTCAGTTCAAAATATTAATCAGTTTCCATAGAAAATAGCCTTCTTTGTATTGAAATTTCCAGAAAGTTTGGTAAGCTCTTACTTAAATTCTAAAATTTCTTGGATCACAGTCACTGATAATTCATTAAATGTTAAAAGTCAGTTCATCACTTAATTATCTCAAATCTGATACTTCACCAAATAAAATTACTCTGGATTTATATTGAAAGTTCAAATTAAGTCTTTAACTCCTCATTCCATATTGCTCCGGCTATACTATCTCATATGCGAAAGTTCGGGACTACTGGTTTAACATACTCGTGGGACTCACAGTCAAAACGTTGAAAAATCAAAATAGTAACTTTAGTAAAATAAGTTCATGTTTCTTAAAGTTCAATACTTGAAAAAACAGTTCATGTACTTAAGATTTCCATACGTTAAATTGCCTTGGCGTCACCTGAGGTCCTCTGGCGCTATCTCGTTACATAGCGCCGGCGTCGTAGTCTCGGCGTCCTTTTAGCCTCGTCAATTTAACACTCAAAATAATTATCTACGACTTAGCCTACAGCCTCTTCTTAAATATTCCTGCGGCGACTATCAAAAACTTAACTTCTGGGAGCATAATCTCTAAAATAAATGTATGATGGCGTTGGAATTTCAAAAGTTTAATTCCAACGAAAATTTAGACGCCTTACATGTTCAATGTCTTTCCCAGAAGCTCCTTCTTCCGGCTTCCGACCAACCAACAGCCAATCACGGCTCGCTTCCGGATTTACCTTCAATAAATAAAATTAAGGCATAAAATATTATGTCTGTGAATCCCAAAATAAATCAATCATTTAGCTTTAAAATTATGAAACAATTACTAAAAATAAAATCTAACACATTAAAACAATAATAAAAATATTGACATAACCACCATTATCGAAAAATTAAGGAAATTGAATGTTAACAAAAATATAATAAACATGTGAAAATAATTATATTAACATTCAAATAATATTTGAAATCAATTAAATATTACTGTCCAAAACATGTGTGTAGCTCAAATGCATATAATAAATATAACCTAATGGTTCCATGTCCAGTCGATCTGCGACAACACGAAGCCGTCTTATTTCCCTGTGCCAATTTAGCCAAAATAGTGCTATAGTTTATGCACAACAGCTTACTGATTATTGTACACGTAGCTTGCCTGCAGTACATGCGTCATACAATGCCAAGTGCCCTGCCATATGGATCTGCTGCTCGTGCTGTAGGTCTATTCCAAGTAGTATTAATATAAAATATGAGCAGACAGGATATTACCATGCAGCACTGAATAGAAAATACGTGACGTGTGGAATAACAGTAGTTTACTATTGAGTTGTTTGCATAACCATGCTCTCCTACATGCTTATAAAACAGTGTGAAATAAAAGCATGTGTTGATATCGTGTTTTAGGTTAGGTATATTGTTGCCAAAATTTATTACAACTGAGCAGTGTGATAGTAGAACATTTCTCCTCTGAGGAAAACGCCTGCCTTCCCCTTGCAGGCTCGAGAACCAGACGTTCGATGCGAAGAACACTCGCCTTAGTTTACCACACATACTTGAGACCAGTGACCATTTATCACACTCTGAAAATTATGCAACTTACTTTCCATAAGGACATGCAGAAATTATGCAGAACTGGGTAATCAGTGAAGGCGAGGAAGTGAAAAAATTATTCATGCAAATAGGAAAAGACGTCAGACTACATAGAGTTTCCAGCCAAATTGTTTTATTTCAAATTCAGTTTCTTTAATTGAGTTGACATGTATTCTGGCTGTGAATGAAACTAATTAAAAATCTTGATGGCAATAGCAAAGGGTTTATGAAAAGGATTCAAACTAGCACTTCCGATAGGAAGTGGTCACACATAACGGTCGTTAACAATACCCTTATTCAAAAACGTAAATTAGCCTTACGTGTCAGTTTGTCACTTCAAAAAATAATCACTGAAGGAAAGCGTCTGCAATTATTACTTGAAAAAAAAAAAAAAAAACTAAACTTATCTCAGCTTAGTGGCAGAACAATAAAATCTCTGTCTCTCAGGTTAAATTATGGTTAAAATGTGCTGGTTCTTAGCTGTTAAAAACGCCGTGCCAACATGGCGTTGTGTAGAATGTTCTATTACAAATGGCCGCTCTCTTAGGCCTATAGGACGTGTCGACTAAACTCGTAGAAAAACTAGTAGCGTAGAAAAATATTTTACTTGTAGGATGATACCATTTATAGTAGAAAGCAGGACGGGAACTCAGGAAGATGTAGAGTAAAATTCAAACTTCATAAAGTTAAGGCGTTTCTTAACGTGGCTTACAGCTCACGGAACGTCACATTGTATAACTAACTAACCTAAGCTCCTAAACAGCTGCTTACAATATGGAGGGGCTTACAGCACACTTCTCTACGTAGAAACAAAACAATATTAATTATGCAAGCTGTAGAAACTAAAACACCCTAATATACTACTTAAAATACCTATGCTACGTCCAACTTCTGGACGTGCGTCCTGACTTGGGTCTTAACCTGTTGAAAGATGGCGGCAGAGAGCGCGATCTCCTAATTGAAATTACCCGCCTAGCACTACGCTATCATGCTAGCCAATGGGGGTGCAGGATTCAAACCTGCCAGCCAACCGGAAGGCTTCCTACTCAAAACAACTAATTTGACACACTCCTAACGGCCTAATTCCCTATGTAAAAGAGTTACGGGTCTCGTAGAAGGTAATAAAAATAACACAATAAATTCCCCGAAACAATTCAAATGATGAGAGACCAAAAAAATAAATGAAAATATTGAATTATTAATTAAAATACAAACAAAAATAAAATATAGCTAACTAAGGAATTTAAACATAAATTATTACCATTCTAACATCTAATTGTTCAAAATCCTAAACATACGAAAATTAATCAACATAAATAAAAATTTAACATATGTGAAAAACGTGTGCAAATTACAGTGTTTGACATTGACAGTGTAGAATGTGTAAAAAATATACATAGATTATAATAATGGTTGCAGAAATTGCAAAAGTTTATGTTATAACATTGATTCTTTACAAGCGACGCCTTTCTTCTGCAGCCATGTTAACATGTCGCGCAAGACTATTTATCAGGCGGTTTATCTACTTGCATACAATGATACGGAGCGTTGTCCATTACTAAAACCGATTTTCCAGGCAAGTTTGGTAGCAGTTTTCCATTTACCCACTTTTCAAAGTTAATATGGTTCATCTGACCATGGTAGATCCAGCAGTGCACACTAGCTGTGCATTGGGAATAAATCCATTCCTGCTGCCTGCATGTACCACACTCAGTCTTTTCCTCGCACTGTTGTTTGCATGCAGGCCAAATTGTTTATTATGCTGCCAACGCATGGAAAAAGTTAAGTTGCTGTCAACCCAGCTTTCGTCCAGGAACACGATTTCGCGACCGATTTCACGGAAGTGTCTTATTGTGACCTAATAGTCATGCCGCCATGCCACAATATTAGCTCTCTCGACTAGTATTTTTACACTTTGACTGGCATTTTCTCCACCTAAAACCCATGCTTTTTAATAACCTGTTGAGTGACTTGTTTGTCCATGGAAAATTTATTTTATTTTTGATAACAAACTGGCGATTGTTAGCACCTTTTTCTCGCGCGCGTAGAAATCGCGAACAACGTTTCGGATAACTCATCGATCGAAATGGTCTACTGGAACTACTGTGTGTAGTGGTCTACTGGCGCGCTTCTTCCCCGGCGTACACAATTGTCCGTTTGGACCTGACTCATAACGTCTTTTATTTTCCTTGCGTATTGATTTAATTGTCGTTTCACTCTCACCGGTGTGAAATGCTGCGCGCCGAGTCGCTAGTTTTGCCAAAAGAGAAAACGGATTGCTCTTGGCATCTTCATCGCACTTTACTATGAAAGACTAATCATCTCGCGTCTTTCCCTATGAATAACTTTGATTCTTCTTCGGTGGAGACATTATAACACTGCTAGTTGTTAGAAATACGGAACCACACGTGACACGGACGAGAATTATGTACGAGTTAGAATGTCACCGGTTAGCTCACTATGCTCTGGCTGGCGGAGGCGATTCTTTCACTATGGATACTACACACCGAGAGCTGTCCAGAAGCACATTAGCAGCCACACACTTCCTCTGTCTGCCGCTCCCCCCGCCCTCCTTTACAACTCAAGCACTCTGTTTCACCACGACCCCCACCTCACCCTCGGCCAGGGGTGCAGACCTGAGTCCCGGGCAGTACCCGTGGTTCGCGCAAACAACTATTTCACAACAAAAAAAAAAAAAACGCGCCGGTCCATCCCGCTCTTCAGGATACAAAAGAAAGACATCCGCTCATACAGTGAACTCTAGCCGCACACGCCAGCAAAATGGAGCAACTCCGTCCACCAATCAGTGTTTGGTCACTTAATTGCCACGCGGCAGCTCATCCAACAGGGTATTTTCCGCAGCACGCATTAGCCAATCAGACAAAAGGTCTGATTCCAGAGACCCGCACAGCCAATCAGCGAGCGGGTGGGCCAAAGGAAACGCCACTCCATTTCGCTTCTGTGTACTTACCTATTCTGTTATCGTGCGGCGTGAAATGTTTGCATTTTACATCGTAATCTACTTGACATTTACTGGTAAAAGTACGCGGTTAGAAACTTTGGCTTATTGCTGGGAAAGTTGGTTGTTTGATAAGTCAACATACTGTGCACATGTCAGAAAATGTACTTTCATCATTATTGGTTGTCGTGTGTGTATGAAACGGCTCTTAACAGCGAGGTCTTGAGATCCGATGAGGATGATTGAGGTGAGTATAGAGTGGCGCCGGAATGAAAGGGTTGGGGAAACGGGAGATCACCGAGAAAACCCGCCGACTAACGTCATTGTCCGGCACGATTCCCACATGCAAAATCCGGTGACCCGGCCGGGGATTGAACCCGGTTCGCCTTGGTGCGAGGTGAGCGGGCTAACCGCTCGGCACTCAGTGCGGCCGTTAAAGTATACGCAGGTAGGAGCAGCGACTTTTTCCTTAGGTTGATTTCAATAAGTGCTCACTTTATCGTGAACAGCCTTTATCGTAAACGACAAGGATAGGATTTCAATTTGAAACACTTCTTAGTAAAAAAGTGCTTTCAAATGTTTGTTTAGTTTCTATAACTGATTTGTAATGCCGTTTGATTTAATACAAATTGGTACAAGTATTTTACAAATATAAAAGTGCTTGCCATTTAAAAATTAATATACCAATGAACAAACACGTTCATCTCTGTCTACCATGTGACTTTGATATTTGTGCTGGTTTGGGGTAGGTCAGTGTTGGGTACATGTGCAGAAGACAAATATCCGCCTGCATCGTCTTTAGCGTGTGAAGCAGGAATCACATAGCCCCGACAAACACAGCACGACACGACAAAAACCGCAACCACGACACAACATTTATATTTTCAATGTGACTGCTCGAATTTACAGCCCGGCAATTTACTGACGCGACACGAAGAGTAGAATTTTTCGGAACCACTTACAAGGCGCTGAATAATTACGCTAGTTTCAGTGGCGGTGGGCAGGCTGGAAATTAGGTATACATGATGGTGACAAATTGTTATCGCTAATGCACACGACGGAAAAATTATTATTTTTAAGTGTTACATACAGTAATGTTCAACTTTTTCTTCTTCTTTTAAGCTGCGTATTTGCCACTGTAGGGAAATCTTGCAATACAATTTCATTTTACAATGTTGTACACTCTGTGTGACGGGCCGCACGACACGACGAAAATAGATATAATTTCTAATCCAAAATCGCTGGTCGGACGACAGAATTTGTTGGGCTTACGCCAGATCTAGCTTGTATTTCATTGGCTATTTAGTTTTCCGTGCCGTGTCGAGGCTGTCGTGCCATGCGTGTCGGGGCTATGTGACACTGGCATGAGTTACTTCACGTCATTCAGCACGACACTGGGGTGGGCTTCAGACAATCGCAGCGGCTGTGGTGTAAGTGCGATAGAACACGTAGCAACGGCAGAACTACACGACGCCTATATATAACAAGAAGGCATTTTCTACACCGACACTACCAAGTCGCTTCTTCCATTTACCATCGTGTACGCAACCATATTTTTATGTACTTCTTTTTCAGGAAGAAAAAACCATTGGATATCCTGTTGCCAAATCATTTTTTCTTAAACCTACAAACATTTTTTGTACTAAACATTTGTGTGTGTGTGTGTATGTGTGTGTGTGTGTATGTGTGTGTGTGTTATATATATATATATATATATATATTATATATATATATATATATATTATATATATATATATATATATAATTAATGTTACGAATATTCCATTCCTGGTTTTTTCAACATTTTGAATCAAACCTTTGAAAAATCTCCCCAAGTATGACCGGTTTAGTTATTTCCAACATACTCCATATATCACAAGCGTTTCATAAAAGTTACTTTTTCCCCTGTTAAATTGAAATGTTATTCATATTTTATCTATAAAATATAATGCTTCATTTGTGAATAATTTGAATAAAAACAGGGAGAAAATAGGTGTGTTGGTAACACCTAGTGAGAAATAGTCCTTATACATAATACTGTTACAATAGAGTGCGCACGAGTGCGGTGCGTTGTCCTCTGATGTAATACTTCAGGAATAGTTAAGCTTAGTTTGTACGAGGTGGAGGAATATCCTGGAAGTAGAACTTTAGCAGGGCTTCAGAAAAGGCTGAAGTAACCCCGTGAATTGATTATACATTGAACTTCAACTATTCTGAAGTGGGAATACATTTTTGTGTTCTAGAAAACAGTTGTAATCAATAAGTATGGGCTATTCACGGTAAAGTGAGCACTTTTTAAGGCCCTGCACAATTTTAAAATTTTAACAAATTTCTATCTTCCCGCCACTTTGTAATATAAATCTTGCTACGTGACAAATTAACATAGGGTATACGTTTCACCACTTTCAACAATTAACGTCCAAGGCTGCAATAAAATATGTTTATTAGTGGTTAGTGCTTGTTGGAATGGCCTTAAAAAGTTTTCAGTGTACCGCAAATGGCGTATAACAAAGGAGTGGGGAAAATATTCTTTAGAGATATAATTCACGAAAAAAAAAATAATTGCATCTTGCCAGCTCGCTAACTAAAACCCACTCACCTTGCATTACCACACGACCAATTTCACTTCCGAGATAGTGGTTTGTTTTAACAAGACATAAATGTTTCCTCTAACTTAAGCAAAAATTACATATTTTCAAATCTTGGGAAGAATTAAGGTTAGCAATTTAGATAATGGCTGCACTAATGTAATTAAGCTCCGGCAGACCGACTGCACATTGGCACAGTTGCTCCAGTTTTATAATTGCATATTGTTTGCGTCTGAATAAAACAGTTATTAGCACTAAATACCCCAAAAAAATTAGTGTATAGTAGGTTCGGTTGCCTACAAACGTATTGGGCAAGAATGATACACATTACCTCATGATCACGTAAGCTTCTCTCTCCTAGGAATGTAAGGTGACAGGCAATTAAGTTTTGTTCACTCTAAAGGACGTTAAAGGTTGTTCAGTATAAAGTGAGCACTTTTTGCAACCAACCTTTGAAAAAAGTATCAGCTCCTCTCTGCATGTATTATAACGAGCGCACAGAGTGGCATGTGCCCAGTAAAGTTGGTAACGAAGAAGGGAAAATAGTTTCATATCTCAACTTCGAATAAAAAGTATCAGGCAACCATTTGCGATAACTTAAATTATTTCTTTCGCTTTCTATTTTTTTATTGCACCGAAGTGTAAAAATGTGCAGATTTGTAAAATATCTACTTTTGTAATAATTTCACTTTCACTTGACCGACGCATGAATAAAGTGATGAGTCCGATGGCAATGTTAATTTTATATAAGGCGGAAGAATACACAACGTGCATACAAGTAGATCTTAAGCAGAGTTTACAGATGCGCTCAGTTTACTGCGAGCAGCCTATATAAGGAAACATTCCCTGATTAATTTTAACAGCGCCTTATTCATGAACACATTCACTTGTTCTAAGGGAAATACTTATCACAGAGTGTAATAATTTGTAACTTTGTCTTCGCGATTTAAAGTGGTTCCTAGTCTGCACAAATATTTTTCCTAGACGTATTACAAATACCGCATTTTAACATTACAAAGCACAGATTTTACAAACGATAGTTTCGTATTATTTTGCAAAGGTTTATATTCGTACAAAGACACTCGCAGTTAAATTACGACCTTTGTAACGTTACAAAAAGTAAAGTTTTCAAAATATATTATTGAAGGTTTTTACAAATGTTTGTAAATGTAGGTCTACAAAGAAATTCTCAGTAAAATTTGTACATTTGTTTACAATATATATATAGTTAGCTAATTGTAGCGACAGGAAAGCTTCTCGTTTTAAACGACTTGTAGGTTAGACACCGCGATAAAGGCTGGTCACGGTAAAATTAGCACTTTTAAAAGCCCTGCTTAGGATCTGCTTGTATGCACGTTGTGTATTCTTTCACCTCATGTAAATTTAACATTGCCATGCGCCTCATCACTTTATTCATGCATCGGTAAAGAGGAAATGTAAAATCATTATAAAAGTAAATATTTCACAAATTTACTTAATTTTACACTTCGATGCATTAAAAAAAAACAGAAAGCGAAAGACATAATTTATGTCAAAACAAACGGTTACTCAACACTTCTTATTCGACGTTAAGGTATAGAACTACTTTCCGTCCGTAGCTACCAACTTTGTTGGGCGCATGCTACTCAATGCGTCCGTTGAAATATACGCAGGTAGGGGCAGTGACTTTTTTCTAAGGTTGGTTTCAAAAGTGCTCACTTTATCGTGAACCGCCTTTACAATGCGTTTCCGAGGCTCTACTGGCCAGTCTTCCCACCGACCAGGCGGCATGGCATTCTGTGCTTGTTCCCTTGCAGGCGTGTTATTGGCGCCGAGTTCACCTGCGCGTGTAAAATAAACTGTGATCCAATTGCAGACATAACATAACTGTACATCTGTTGAAGTCTAGCGAAATGTTCGAGTTCCTAACTATGTTTATTTAAAATATCACTTTGCTCTAAAGTAGTTGTGTTATGTGCTCTTTTCAAGAGCTCAGAGATTTTAACATTTGCATGTGAGTACATGTTTTCAGCTGTCCAAAAACAGTTATTTATATCAGAAAAATGAGTCCTTTCATAATCATGACACTAGAATAAAAAACACACACGTGGCTTCAGTTAACTTAAAACTTGTCCAGAAAGGGCCATCCTACCTTGGTAAACAACTTTTCAATAAGTTACCACAACACCTTCAAGAAATCTAACAAAAAACTCTTTAAATAACAGCTGAAAGAATTTTTTCTAAACCAACATTTCATAGTTTAGATGAATATCTAAATTTAAAAAATTAACAAATTATTGCATAACATGTCTATGTACGCATTTCTTGTTCCAGTTTCTCTCGTTTCCTTTTCTTCTGTTTCAGCAAAACGACGACGCCCCACAGCACGTTGGAGGAGGATTGGTGAAATTATGAGGGAAAGATGTGATGCGTGTGCGTTTAGTCTGACGTACATATGTATGTGTGTGTGTGTTTACTATGTCAAGTGTATAAACTTTGTATACTGCAATTTGACTTGTCTAATATCTTTGTACATCTATGTATTGAAAAAAAAATCTTACGGATGCAATAAAACAAAATAAAACCAACGAAGTCTCGATAACGAGACTGAAGAATAATAAAAGTGTAGCCAGTTTTACCTCAAAACATGTGGCACGTGACTGAGTGTTCGTTTTCTTGCAGGTCTGTTATTGGCCTAGAGTTTACCTGGGCGTGTATTGCAAACTGTGATCCAAACGCAAAACATGTCAGAAATGTACAGCACATCATTAATCAGCGAAAGTCACTCGGACAGAAGAGCCGCGTGGACATTTGCTGACACTGCGCTGTGAAGAATCGCCCACGTGGTAGTCACGTATCTATAGCTGCGTTTAACTCAGCAACTTAACACCGCCCCCCCCCCTTCCTCTAGCCACCTGTAGCGCAGTCGGATTGTGCGCCACCGGTCTGCGGTGTGGTAGGTTCTGGGTTCGAATCCTAGGCAAAGCCAGGTTAATAGTTTAACCCTTTCAGACCCACTTTAATAAACGGTTTCAGATGTTGCAGACAACAAAAATCATGATGCGTGCTGTACTTAAGCCGACATATAACGTGTTTCGTTGTCACAGCCAGTGGGATGCAGTCTATACGTTCGGCTAAAATTTATATGAACCGATTATGACTTAGATCAGTAAGACGGTTTGCGAATCATTTATCCACAAATAAGACCATTGGTCGTTCAGCTTCGTATTGTGCAGTATAGAGCAGAAATTACCTACCCGTATGTAATGTACACATTTGTGTTCACTGGGTCTGAATGGGTTAAGTCAGGTCGTAAGTCATTTTGTAAGCCTTCCCCTGATAAGCTTACAGGCATAACAATGGGGGAAGTAAATAAGACTTTTCCATTCCGCTAAATTTACATCAGTTAATATATCACACGCTGTGCAGAAACTTCCTGTTTCGTACTTATGTTGAGTATGAAACTATAAAAAAACTGCTTCAGAAGTTTATTTGTGAAAAAAAAGGGGGGGGGGTGTTCATTGATAAAAAAGAGAAACGCGCATATAACATTTTTTCAGCTTCCTCATTTTTCTCTTTTATTATACTATTTTATTGATCTAATTTCTCATTTTATTGATACGTAACTACATTTATTTTATAATGTGTCCTTTATATTTGGGAGGGCCCCCCCCCCCCCAACCATCTAACGCCCTTGATTGAACAGAATTATGTTTTCGTTATTTTACAGATAATAATACAAATCAGGCCAAAAGTTGAATGTCAATACCGAATAACAGGACACTTAAGATTAATTTTATAAGAAAACTTAAGGCAATGCTGTCTACACAAAGAGCCGCTTCGCTTCCACATTTGTCCGAGAACATTCGCCTATAAACTGTCAACTCTTGCCAACATACGAATCAACCGATCTGGAAACACAAATTACCGTATGGCTTTGTGCGAAATATCACGTCCCAATTATTGTTTTAAAAAATGGGGCGTGGCTGTGTTGGGGACACGGCCGTTTGTTTTGCGTGAATACGTCTTGGTAGACGCGCTCGGACGCCTTGAAGTTTTTTTTTTTTTTTTTTTTTTTTTTTTTTTTTTTTTTTTTTTTTTTTTTTTTCCACTCGATTGCTTTTGAGGTACTCTTTTCAACCGTATACGATTTCTGTATTTTGACTTGGCTTTTTGACGAGTATAGGCCGAAATTGTGTTCAGTTTTCTTAATGTTTTACATTAAACGATTACAATTTCACCATAACCACGCTACACAAATGTTTTTATACAAACAATCGATTGATAGTGACGTGAGCTGTCGATTGAAACCTAAACGAGCGTCGTAGCTTCTCCTTGACAAAAGTTATACTACACGCAAGTTATGCACAATGCTTCGCAGTCCTCACTCAACGTAACATATTCTTTGATCCTTTTGCAATCGAGTGGTTGAATGTAGGCGATAGATTCCGAGCTGCAATGCCAAACTGTATCAGCCGATTTTGTTATCGTTGGATTTTCTGGATTGCCTCCCACAATGGTTGCAAATTTAAAGACGTATTCACGTCAAAACAATTTATCTACTTTTATTTAGGCAGGTTTCTAGAGAGTTTGGTGACTAATACAGATTTAAATTCAAACCGATGGCACAGAACAGGAAAGTGTTTAGAAATGGAATGAAATGGCGGGTCATTTAATATGAGGATACCCGTTTGCTGAATGGCTGTGAAAGATTGTGGAACTCGGCTCTTGCCTGATTGGTTACTGTGTGCTGCGGAAGGTTCCCTATTGGCTGGGGCTGCCAGCTGTTAAGTAAGTTATAGGCTGTTAACGTTAACACGCTCGGTCGCACTTCAATTCCTAAGTTAAAGTGTCGCATTATCGTAATTTTATGGTACACACTGTACATATATTCAGAGCTTGTTTTGAAACCACTAAGGCTGTGTCTGAATTCGCCTGAAGTACATACTTAAGCCTACCTGTCCCCGGAAGTGACGTCGTAAGTGCTGTCCGAATTGCATGTGAAGTATGCAAGTATACAAGTAAACGAAGATGAATATTTCTCGCGTACTTGCGGAATATGTGCAGCCATTTTGAGAAGTTATTTGTAGGTTGCAAATGATTTTCGACATAATTATTTTATTTAAAGTTTAATAGGGAACATTACTACTTCACAGGCATATAAGTTTGAATTGAGTTAATAATTATCGCAAGGTTCACCTTAAAAAAAGGACTAAACAATAAATTCGTATTGGGCCTTGTTCCTAACCTACAAAAGCTAAGATAAATTGAGCAATCAAAATTGCACTCACATACAATAATGCCAGACAATAAATGTTATGTAAATCAAATTGAAATATTATTTAATTCTTGATTTAACCCTTAAACTATCGGGAATTATCAAATTCTTAGTCGTCATACATGTAGTTTAAAAATGGTTAGCTGGCTAATAACTGTTACCGAAGCCAACAAGACTGCCTGTCCGAATTCATCAAGTTTGGTGCCAAAGGTAAGTGAAGTATGCAAGGATGCAAGTACGCCAGTATATACCTGAATTCGGTGTTATTGGCGTTAACCATTCGTGTTAAAGAGGTGCAGGAAATTCCACAAATCAAATTATCCACGAGGAATACTGGGCACTGGTGCCTTGGCTGTGTACAGTACACGTCATAAATATTATTCATTTGCAACGTGTCGACGATCGTGGCAGGTGGTGACTGAACGGGTTTAAATGATCACTTTCAAAAGCCCTGTACAATATCTACTTCTCTTATTACATTATATCTGTGCACCATGCTGTGGGCGTGAACACTTTATTAATGCCCCTGTCAAGTAAGTAAACCTGTGAAATTATTAGAAATGAAAATGAATTTACGAATTTGCTAATTTCCACACTTAAAAAGCATTTAAGTAATACAAAGAAAATGAAATTATTTCGGTACTCTCGAAGTTTTACCTAACATATTGTATTGAACTTTAAGAAATGTAGTTATTTCCCCAGAACATATGCAGGTATGGGCAGCGAAATTTTTCAAAGGTTGATTTTTAAAAATGTTCGCTTTACCGCGAACAGCCTTTACAAGATGGTGATAGACCAACAGAGTTTCCAGCGTTGTTGGCCAGTGACGCCATTTTTTTTCTGGCGTGTGAGACTGTTTCACTTCTGTTTCCTTAAGGGGAATGGTGCACGAAAACTGTATGTTTACAAAATTTTTGTTACAACTTGTTACACGGAGGATTTTTCGAAATTTTTCTCTCGACAAGACGTAAATAACAGTTTTTGAACACCTTCTTACACTGTTACGGATTCACTGCGTTCGTTATTCTCGGAGCACTGATTGAAAATAAGAATTATATATATATATATATATATATATATATATATATATATATATATATATATACACTTCCAACAGTAATCCGAGACTACTGAAGGCAGTGAATATATAGCAACGTAAAAAGGCGTTGAAAATTATTATTTACGTCTTCTCGAGCCAACAATTTCGATAAACCCTTTGTAAAAACCACTTATATCGAAAACCGGGCAAATATACTGCTTTAATGCACCATTCCCCGGAAAGTGTTCTGTGCACAAGACTTGCCCGAACTCGAACTCAGAACCCTCCACAACGCAGGGGCCTGTGCTGGCGGGGATTTTTTTTTTTTACTGTGAAGATCGATGTCAAAGAGATTCAGTTAACCCAATTCAGATCCAGTGTACACAATTGTGCACATTACGCACATGTAGGTAACTTTTGATTTGTACTTCACAATGCGACGCTCAATAACCAATGGTACAGCATACATCATAAAAAGAATTTTGTTTGCAACACTTGAAACCGCGAATTAAAATGGGCCTAGAAGGGTCAATTCAATGCAGAAAAAGAGAGAAATTTTAAATATGTAAAACAGTTTAACTCCTTAACATATTACACCGAATATACTCGTTGACATGTTGCAAAATAGACAAAATCACGGTCAGTGCTGTAAAAAGTGAGAAACTATCGTAAATAAAGACAACACTTTTCCCCGGGCAATGCCATTGGCAGCTTCTGATACACGAAAATTTGGTTATTGGCTGCTGCAGGTGCACTGCAAATCACAATGGACAGTGATCTTACATTTGGGTAAATGATTTCTGGTCTAGGTCATAATTGGTTCTTATAACTGTAGCAGAACTTATAGCCTACAGCTCATTGGCTGTGACAACAAGTGCTGTATTGATTTAAGTAAAGCACAAGTCATAAGATTTGTGGTTTGCAACACACGAAACAGTAAATTAAATTAGATCTGAAAGGGTTAATGGTGACTCAGCTCACGACAGGTGGGGGTTCTATACTCGGGCGGGGAGAACTCGCCAAGGGGCTGAGATAGCCGCGGGTTGAAGTATCGATTATCGATTGTCGGCCGGAGCTGCCGCCGGAGTAGGATCGCGAACCAGCGACGTGTGTTGTCGCTTCTTTGTTTGTAAACACTGGCCGCACCAGCTGACACGCAAGTCACGTGCTCATCGCATGTTTGCGCTTATGCCCGCATCTCAGTAAACAAATGGCCTGGGAATGCGATTTATTTTTACAGGATGGATAAATAGGGACACCGGAGTTTCGCAAAAAAAAAAAAAAATATCATGACCAATTTAGTCTCATAACTAGAGACCCGAGAAATTCGCGAGTTCGATTACCTGCCACCGCCATTTTACATCACTGGGACGCTACTCCCTCAGCGCGGGGGTAGATCGGCTCCTTGTGAGGAACCTTGGCCACCCAGTTGGTTCTCAATTAGATGCGGAGGCGAGGAGAAGCTAACCCCCTCCCCCTCCGCTCCCTTCAAACATATTTTTTGCTTCAAAGCTAGCATTCTTGTACAGGATTCCCAGGGTAGCGCCTGGGAGCTGTTTCCATAACTGATTTTTACTCTCTTTTTCCCTGCCTGTACGGGATAAAAGAGAGTGGTGAAGTTAGTTGATTTTAACAGCGCGGAATTTTAAAGTTCAGGACTTGTGAAGTACTGTCACGAGCTCCCTGTGAGAGAGCTAGTGACAGTTTGGTATAAAAAGCGGAGGTTAATAGCCAAATGAAGTTAAATTTTCGATAAAAGTAGCTTTCCCATGACTGGAGTGGCAATGGTTTATATAATTAAATTAATTATATGTATATTGAAGTGGTGAATTTAAGTTTCGCGAAAATTTAAATCAGTGTAGTTGTTTCAGTTTCAGTAATTACTTCATATCTTATATGTTAAATACAATTAAATAATCTGATTGGTGTGTGAATGCATGTCTGAATGTACCTTGACGAGCGGCTAAAAGTGAAGTAAAACATGTTAACTTGGGGAAGTCCTAGAGCGATATGGCTGGCGCGATGCTAGCGCCAACTAGTTTTGTTAAATGTGGTCGATTTTTGTCCCGGGCCGATCGGAAAATTCCGGCCAGTTTCGGGGCCTTATTTCTATGAAATCGGGCGGTATAATTGCGCTGAAGGCGTGAATTTATATTTTAAAAATTGTTTTGAACTATATTCCGTATTGATAATTATTTAGACTTGTAAAATTCGAAAGCAGAGCCATGAAAACACGTCTCGTGAGTGGAGTTAAACAGTAATATTGGCCAGAGGGCTCTGATTGGCCGAGAGAACTTGGTGGGGCGGAGCTTATGAGGTTGCTCGAGATATGGCAGCATGATCGTTAATTTACCGTCAACAGCTTTTATTTGACACGGAAAAAATTTAAATATATTAAAAGCAGTTGTAATTAAAGTTATTAAATCGTCTCAAATAAATAATTGGTGTTGCGTAACTTAAAATGCTCAGTAGTGTACGACTAGGATATATACGCGATTATTTCGCTCGTCATAGTGATTTATGTTAATGTTATGTGTTTCGGAGTCGCTCCAGTACAGAGTAGGGGAATTGGCATATGCGATTCTAGTTAACGGGCTAGGGGGCCGCAAATGACGCCATGGCTTCGAGAAGTAGCCAGGTTCTCTCATGTTTTTCTGTGATGTTGCGGAGTTTTAGTATGTAGGGGTGGAAATGAGCCATGAGCGAGGCGAAGTCGCATGCTCTAAGGAATTCCATGAGTTCATGGAAATCCTGCATTACGTTTCGCATCTCTCCTGGCGAATTTCGCTGGCGAGGGCGGGACTGAGGTTGTGTATTTGGCATTGCAGGGGTGTCAAGAGTGGGAGCTGGTTTGTGAATAGACGCAGAGAGTGCCTGCGAGTACGTTTTGCCGGGCTGTAATGTCCTGACTGTGAACCTGGACGGGGCAGGAGGTTGTTTTGCAGTTTTTGGCGCGATTTTCGTAGCAGCAGCAGTAGTTCTTTTCTGCACCAAGTCCAGGAACTTGGGGCAGGCTTTTGAGAGAGCTGTGTGTTCGCCTGCGCAGTTACTGCATGTCGGCTTGGAGTTGGTTTCGTTTTTTTTGCAAGCACTCTCGGGGTGAGGGCCGGGGCAGTGAGGGCATTTTGTCGGCATTGAACAGTGATTTTTGGTGTGTCCTAAAGCGAGACAGTTGCGGCATTGTGCCACGTCTGTCGGGCGTTTCTGGTATTGTCGGGGATGAACTATTGTCATATTTATTCTCGTGACAGAGTGCAGAGGAGGGAGAGAAGTGTTCTCCGCCGCCGTGACACAGAAAAAAACGTTGCGGCTCCAACGTGAATTTGGTGGGGTCTGTTTGGTCTGTGATGCGTTTTTTAAATTGATAAATGTGCTGGATTGAGTATCCGGCACATTCCAGGTCTGTCTTGATGTCCGCAATGTCGGTTGTGGGGTGGAGGTCGAAAACGACTTTCTGTAGGAGCTCGGAAGCTTGACAGAAAGTAAAGTAATGTATGTAGTTCGCTTCTAGCATTGTGCGAGCAGCTGTGAAAAAATCAAAGTTTTTAGTGAGGATTTGCATTCCGCAAGCTGTGGGGAGAAGGGAGAACCCGTCCCTACTAATGGCTCGCAGTTTCTGGACAAGTAAGTTGTATTTAGTGGGGTCTGGAACCACTAATCTGTACTGGTTTTGTTTTTTCTGTCGTGTTTGTGGTGCAGCCGTTTGTGTTTTGTGGGTGGAGATGCTTGAAGAGCCGGGATGATTAACTGCTGAGGTTTTTTCTGTTACCTCCTTAAGCGGGGAAAACCTATTTTGTGTAGGAATGGTGTTTGTATGTGCCTCAGACGACACAGAATGGAGACGCTTGTTCTCCTGCGTTGTTGTTCTGTCCCCTTTTCGTTTTACTATCTGGAAGTCGGTTTCCATTTCAAATGTTTCATTTCCTGCGGCCGGTGTTGACGATCGGGAAGAAGTTGGTGTAGTCATTGTTGGCGTCGTTGGTTCCGTAAGAGTAGCCAGGAGTATGTCAATGTGGTCGGGGATGCCTTGAGGAAAAATGTCGTAAACAGTTTGGTGATTAGGTCATCTCTTTGCCAGTTCTAAAAATCGCTTGTTTTCCCGGAGGTACTGTAAGGAGTAAGGGCCAGTTCCCGTCATCCACGACGGCTCAGTCGGATCCCCGCCCGCCGCCATGACCCTCGAGGGAGGTAGGGGAGGGGTAGGCTCTTTGTGGAGCGACTCTCGATGTGGTGTTGTTTGCAAATTGCGAGAAATTGTTGTAAGAAAAGTACCTAGATCGGTGCTATACACTGTGACCGCTGACCCACTAGGGGCTAGGCTCAAGATGACCTGTTTCCAGGCCGATCACAGAGTCGTATACAGCCAGAAGAAGCAGGGACGCACCCTCCTTAGTCGAAGGCGAAGTCAACACGTTGTGAGTTGTGAGGTCTTGTATATACTCTCACACAGATATCAACTGTTTATTGGCTGATTGTTGTGGTGGTAAGTAAGGCGGTGGTTGGGCGCACAATTTATTGCATGTTTTTTATTGGCTTATTTATCTCCAGGAGGTGTTAAACAACACGTCGACCAATTACAAACGTAACATGAACGTACATGTGTGCGAATTCCAACTTGTATAGCGAAAAATCACTATAAGGCTGTTCACGATAAACTGAGCATTTTTGAAAACCCTGCTTAAGATCTAACTGTCTGCAAGTTGTGTATTCTTCGACCTTATGTAAAATTAACATTCCCATGGGCCTCATCACTAAAATTAACGCGCCGGTTAAGTGAAACTGTGAAATTAGTAAATATTGTAAAAATATGCCCAATTTACACTTCGATGTATAAAAATAAACAATAAGTGAAAGAACAATTAAGTTTTAACAATTGGTTACCTAACACCTCTTAATCGCTGTTAAGAGTGCGTGGGAGAAAAATTTTTACCGTGCACGGGCTGTTGGTATGGTTTTTTAGTTACTCGTAGGATAGCACCACATACGGCTACAACGTACGCAGCGCGATCTGAGCGGAGCTACCTTGAACTAGCAACACAATGCGTACGATGTTTTATTGTGAGAGTCAGAAGGGGAATAAGAGTGGAGAAAGATGATATCAGATACGGATATCTGTAGGCAGGTGACATGCTTGTGATTGCAGTCAGCGGACGGCTTTGCAATGAGCAGCTCACATTTATACAACTGAACTAACCAATGGTAGAACTGCTCTATCAATGGCAACTAAGGCCAGTTAGCCTGAAAATGTACTGGTTTTTATGTAAAATAATCTACTTATACCCTACTAGCAATTCCAGTTTTATTCATCCAGGAAGTGCCGCGGTGGTGTAGCGGCTAACAGTGCTCGCACATGTTCAAATCCAGACGAAGACAAATCCGAATTTTTCGCATTTTTTAAAACGAGGTGGATGTTGCTGTTAGCTAGTAGGCTTTCTCTGGGTCTTTGATATAGATCAATAGTATAAAAGAGAAATACTGTATGACCTTAAAATACATATTTTGAGCATTGCGCTTTAGACACTCTAACAACTGTAAACACTTTGCAGCTGTGTCCGATTAAACAGTACATTATATGCTACTTCTAAGAAAATGCCTGCTCCTTCTGTGAAATTTTTAGACTTCCACGTATTCGTATAACTCTTTTGCCAATTTAATGCATAACATTTTAAGGCATTTAACACTCTTTAACAAGTAGGTAGGTATATTTAATAGGTTTCCGCCAAAACTGCATTGTCCTACCTGGATAAATGTGGAAAGGTTTTTCTGTTACACTGCTGATAAACAGCATTCATATCTATGTCTATAAACATGCTCAGGACACTTTTGGACAAACTTATTTCTACCTACTGTGCACCTGGACCGAACAAGGTGGCGCAGGTGTAAAACTCTGAACTCACTTCCGGGAGGACCTGGGTTTGAATCTCGGTCCGGCGATCCTAATTAGGGTTTTCTATAGTTTCCCGAAATCGTGGCAGATGGAAAGTTAGATGTGATATAAATGGCTGATCAGGAAACAATAATTAGATACGGTTACGAGGGCAATATAACTGATTATCATAATAGTAAAGTTATTTTTTTATGTAATCCCATCTTGGTGAAATGTTAGTTACATGATATTAATATTTAAAAACTTCAATGCCATTTTTTAAGTGCCGACATATTTGTGAACCACCTATTCAAATTAATGTTATTTATTCAGGTTAGTGAATCGTATTATATACTTTCTTTTAGTTCATGTTACGTAATGTTAGCTCAATTCTCTCCAAGGATTACTTACCTAACCTCTAAGTTACTGAATAAAAAATAATGGTGGAATAGATTAGAACATTAATATTCCGTGTTCAGTCCCCGCGAGAAGCTACGTTTTATACGTTGGCCAGATTATATTTAGTAATTAATGTAGAGCAAATTGCAGATGATACTAAATGGAGGATAACGCTGATTTTACATAACATCCCAAATTGTGATTGAATACGCAAGTGATGCATACTTTTTTCACAGTCGCGCACTATGATCATGATAATTGCAATTTGAGAAACTATTATTCGAAAAATTTATAATAGGAAGTGTATGAGGGAGAAGCTGTATTCGGCAGGCAAACACGTTTACGATATATGCCTACTTGCGTAGTTTATCAATTAATTCTGACTAGGTAACTTAGACATACATATATTGTCCTCACATAACAAGCACTGTGCTGTGTCGTGTGTTAAGAAATTTGTTTTATATTTATATCACTAGTATAATTTAATTGTTTTCATCAAAACTGAATCATAGTGTATTTTCATGTGCGTTTTGTTTTTAAGTAGTTTCTTTTTGGCGCAATCGTGTGAGTTGTGCATAAAATAATTACGAATAAAAGTACGAAAAGATGAGTAAGATCATTGATCTCAATGTTTGAAATTATTTGGAAAGTAGAATTTTCTGTTCTTTCATCTGCAGTACACTTAACGTTAACAAATATCACTCAGAAAAATGTCTAACTCCAAAAATTTAATAGATCAAAACATTTTTGCTGTATCTTATTTAATATAATGTATTATTATATTATATACTGTAATATTGACTCAAATATTCAGAAAATCAATCATTCCAACTCACATTCGAATAGAATAAACTTGAAAACGTATGGTTGTAAGACACGATAACGTGATAAAATGTACTTGAAAATGTTAATTCTGGCACTGAAAATATTCGTAGACTTAACGTAAAAGTCAGTAAATTAAAATAATAATTAATTATAGTTCAACTGCCTTAAACTGAGTTTCAAAATAATATTCTCTCAGCGCGGCCAGCTTCGGATGCATGAGAAACTTCATGTCACGGTTACTGTGTAGTTGTCTGTTTTGCAGTCACGGACATAAAACAACGTTACTGTCCCAAACCATGACTTGGATGCCACAAATGTAACTAAAATATCTCATACGCCTCTGAATATGGTTTCGATATGTTAACTTCTGGATTTCTGGGTTATTCAAGGGTCTAATCAAACGAAGTCATTATTTTACAATTTGCGTTATCGGCCCCTACAAACGTCGCTATCGAAAACAAGATTATTTAACACGCCATTTCAGTGATGATATTTTAGGGCCTCTTCCTAGACTGTGTCCAGGGTAATTTGTACAAAAATACATGTCTTCAAGGTCCTAATATATAAGTGAAAACACTGACGAATTCTAATATGAAATTTCGGGCCGCAGCGGTCTCGAAATGGCCCATAACCGCGGGCTGTTCCTAAACGTTATTTAATTTTTGCTTTGTTAGCTACAAATCCAAAGAAAACGGTTCTCATAAACATGTAAATGTTAAAGCATATAACACCGACTTCACAATATATTATATAATCATTGAGGTCTATTATACCCATAGAAGTATAATAGAGAGAGGCGGCGTCTGTTATAAGAGGCTGTAAGAAAGGGTGTGTTCAAGATTGGGCCACGTGACTTTAGGAACATTGCGCAATGGCGAACTTGGACGCACCTTCGTGACGTCACGCTCCAGGGAGCGAATGGTGTGTTCGGAATCTGTCTCGTGACTTTAACAAAACATTGTTCCATGTTGAACACACTTTTATGACGTCACACCCCCTGTAGCGTATTATACCTCTATGATAAGTTATTAAATAAAACTTGATCATATTAAATTCTGACATTCCAAATCAGTCGCTGGTGTCATGAATAATTACTTTAATATTACAGAATAAGTTGATAAGAGGTTTGGATGGCTCTTATCATCTAAGCTAAGGTCTTTAGAGCCGATGAGAGATGAATGAGGCGGATATGGAGAAGTGCCTTGGAATGCAATGACGCGGAAGAAGGAAAACCGAAGATCTCAGAGAAAAACCGTCGACCTACTGCGTCGTCCAGGCACAATTCCTACATGCGAAAATCCGGGAGTGATCCCGCAAGTAAATGTGACAGTTAATGAATACTGCTCAGTATTCCTGATCTGTATCTTTCACCACATAAAAAATTAGTGCTGCTGGAATGCGATTCCGAAATAGCATCAACTAATTGTGGCCTCCGATTTTCAATAAATACACTCTACTGGCACCTTCTCTCATCCTAAACTGTGTTCCCAATGAAAACGGTCCTGAGTTAGTTACATAAAATTTTAAGAGTATCCCAGGTCTAATTAGAGACAAATATCAGCTCTATTCTGTCAGCTTCAAAACACTTTGCCAGAGTTCTCTATGGACACATGAGAGCTATTGTAGCTCTAAATCTAGACTTATAAACGTAGCTTCTCTTATCTATTGTCCGAAACATTGTGCAGAAAATCCGAGTAAGTACTGAAATAAAACGGGTGATTTTACGCTAATGGGAACCAAAAAGTAGAATCACATGCCACTAAGAAACTTTGTAAATCTTACAACCTGCACGCAAGGAACATTCATTTCTTTAACTGCAATTACTTATGGCTTCACAGTCATCTACAGCATGATCATTAAGGACAGGGGATATATATGCATATATAGTGATATACAGTGATATTAGTTTTAAATGCATTAGTCACATTATCAAAGCTGTTTTACACTTGTTTCAATAAAGATGTATGAAAATTATAACCTACATGCACAACCACCAATTATTATATTTATACATCAAATAATTGTGACTAGAAATTGGTTGCATTCACGTATTCGTCCCATAAAATAATTAAATACTGCTTATTAGCACAGTTTCTAATAAGTATAATTTTATTACCTTTCGTCTATTAGTGGTGCAAAAATTTCGCAATATTTCATTTATAAGCTCTCAGCTATAATTTCTTTCTTTTTACTTTGGAATACTACTGCATTAGCGTAAAATTCAAACCGCTTAAATCTATGATTAATCCGGCATAATCAACAGTATTGTTATGCCTTTAATCAATTTCTAAAATCACCATAAGGACCGCATATTTCTGTTATTAAATATTATTTTTACTTACCTTTTTTCCTTCCACCACGCTGTTTTTCACACCTATCTATGAAGATGACATCATAAATGTAATAAAAAATTTCAAAAGTAAAAGTTTGTGTAGAATAGATGAGGTACCCATGACTGCTAAAAGAAGTGTTCTTATTTAATAAAACTGCCTTTGACTTACATGTTCAATGAATGTCTTGCCCAGGGATTTTTTCTGATAGACTCAAATATGTAAAAGTAGTACCAATACATTAAAAAAATGACAAGGCATATTCATGGATAACTATATTCCTATTGCCCTTCTTACGTGCTTTTAAAAAATTGTTAGAGAAATTGACAGCAAATAAACTGACCAAATTCTCAATTTAAAAAACAAGGTTATTTCATTGAATCAGCATGGCTTTGCAGAGGGTAGAGCCACAGAACAAGCTTTTTAAAGTTTTACTGAAAATATTTTAACTTCTTTTGATAAAAGACAATTCTCAACAGGTTTTTTCGCAGACATTTCAAAAGCTTTTGATTTTGTCGACCACAATTTTATTGCAAAAACTTGAACAGTATGGAATAAGAGGCGTAACCAAAAATCTGTTTAAATCATATCTTGAAGACAGTTTCAGTGGACCTCTTGGTCTTGTACTCTTATATTTTTACGCAGCGCTCTTAGCTTAACGGCCTTACTGCACTTCGGCCTCTCAATAGGCGGGGGAGAGGTATCACGTCCTCTCAACGCAAGGAGGCCAAGATTAATGCGACTGTTGACCAGATCCTAAGCCCAAGCCTGGCACGTCTGCACATCCTCGCCCCTTCTACCACATAGGTTCTGAGATCCTCGCCCTCAGAAACCAAGCGTGTGGTCTGGCCGGGGTTCTATCCATGGCCCTAGAGCCTCTCCAGGGCACAATCGGAGCAGGTTGCCGCTCACCGCCCGGTCTGTCATCGAGATTGGAAATCTCTCCAGACCTCCCCCAGAATACGGAGTCAACCATTGCCAGCACGAGTCCAACCCTATGATCGAACACCAGAGAGAACTTCATGGTGGGGCCAACCAATCGTCCCGTGCTACCACTTACTTTCCATGGCACTTGTGGGTTATTAATGGTCGACATTATCCCCCGAATGGAGTGGCAAGAGGAATTCCCTTCCACACAAGGTGGTTGAGAAGACCACACTGGGCATAGCCTTACACCCAATGAAGGGCCGGTCACACTCCACTCCCTGGGAGCCACATTCTTAGTGGCGGGGAATTACTATGACCCAGAATGGCCACCACCCCGACGGCCGAGCACAAAAGAGCAGTCGGGACCCCTCCCCGGTGCCGCGGTTCACCGAGGATAGCAGCCCTTGTTCTGAAATGGAGAGTTTATATCATATATAGTCATATATTCTCCATAGTTTCATCACTGCAACCCAGCCATTGCTCCCTCGACCACCGAGGTGTTATGTGGCCAATTCCTGGCACAGGGGGGGGGGGGGGGCGTCCGTCACACTCCATTCCATGGCTTTGTACTTCTTCTTTGAAGTACAGACTTTGGGCCCCAAAAACCTGAGTGCTAAGTGGTCCAACACCCCACCAAGTGGCCGAGCCTTGGTACCATCTATCGGTCCAACCATCATGGCAGATACCCCTCGCCAGTCACGAGGACTCTGGCAACCCATAGGGAACAGGCGGCGTTGCCATTGGCTCAGCTATGATGTTTGCGGATGACACAAACATTTTGGTAACTATAGGCTGTTCACGATAAAGTGAGCACGTTTTAAGGCCCTCCCAACATGCATTAAACACTAATAAATATATCTTATTGCAGACTCAGGCATTAAATTTTGATGGTGGTGAAACACAGAGTGTACACACTCTGTGTTTATTGGTCACATTGAAATGTTTATATTAAAAATCAGCAGGAAGATGGAAATCGGATGAAAATAAAAATTTACAAGGGCTTTAAAAAGTGCTCACTTTACCGTGAACAGCCTATAGTTCAAATAACGCTGTTCTTGAAGGAGATATAAAACAAACAGTGATTGAGATGTCCTGTTGGTTCCAGTATAATATATTAATATTAAATGTAAACAAATCTATGTTCATGAGTTTCATGCAAAGAAATAAACATACAATGCAGGATAAAAGATGCACAACAATAGAAAAGGACGGGTTACAGACAGTAAATAATACTAAATTCGTAGGGCTCATTGTAGACAGTAATTTAACATGGACTGAACATGTTGATAGTTTCTGTAAAAAAAACTGAGTTCAGTGTGTTTTGCGGTACATACCTTAAAAAAGATTTGTAATAATAATACGATACTTGCATACTATTTCTCAAATATTCAGTCCATAATAAATTATGGAATCATATTTTGGGCTAAATCGACAAAATGGAAATAGGGTTTTTATACATACAATTAACTTATATTATTTTTCCTGTTCTTATTGCTACACATATTGTCATGCAAGAGTTAATGTAATATTTTTCACACATGTCACTTATATGATTTCAACTGCCTATGTAAATTTTATTTATTTTCATTAATTTTATTTTTCTTAACACGTAAGATTTTTAAAACTTAGCTGTATGGTGGTAATAATATTTATGTGCAATTTTGATAGGCTAGTTCATTTTCCATTGTGTATTTATTTTTAGATAATTAATATTTATTTTTGGGGTGATCTCAATTTTGTAAATCTTTCTACTTTTTATTGTATTATATCTCAGTTCCGAGATCACGTATTCTTTGGTTTTTCTTCATTTAGGTTGTTAGAAATGGTTCATGTGGGTGGTTTGAATAGTTTTGATACCCATTGGCCCGCAGGTTTAAATCCTGATTGTTGATTGGCTGGCGCTATAGGCCCCCTTAAGCTAGCGTCAGCCTGCAGAGACTAACGCTCTCTTCGCTAGCAGCCTCCAACAACGTCAGACGTAGGGCAGGACCTCCCGTCTGAAGTGGACGGAGAGGTAGGACTTTAAATTAGTTTTAGGGTGTGTAGATGTGTCCCTGAACCAACTTTTAAGTAAACTTGTAACCGACAATGGAGCTTGTTTCAATGGCCGCCCATTCGCGAGGTTAAGTGGTCAGGAGCTAGATAGTTTAAACATACTGTCTACGTACGCGTAGAGCGGAGTTCCACGTATCTCCACCTCAATCCTGCAACGCCAAATCCTGCAAGAGCATCCTACCTTCAATCCGCTTGGTTATTAAAAGATAAGTCCTACCAAAAGATCTGACATTTTCACCTGGACCTAATTTTATTTACAGTTTGATTCAGCTCGATGTCCGTTAGCATCAGTACACAAGCGACGCCATATTGACTTTTATAAGTACGTAAATTTCCAGCACACATACGCCCACTGTAAAACCTGTGATAAGAGTAATTTCTACCACAGCTAGACTGTTTAGTGAGAGCACAATTTGTTTAAAACGTAATATTTACTACAGAGAACAGTTTAATTAATTTGATCTTGAAACCAGTATATCCAGACTATGGCCAGCTATGTCATGTAACCGTAAAAGGATTCAAGTAGGCTAGGCATGGCCACTTTTAGCGTTGTTAGGATAGTGTGTTGTCTTTATAGTTTTTCTCATATTGCCATTAGGGTTTTTAATTATTTCTGATTTATACAATTACAATACAAAATGAAATGAAAAGTTAAATAAATTAAATATATTCAAAGGGCGTATCTGTTTTGTCGTTTTCTTCTCTACAGTAGTGTCAAGTTAACCTATTTCTTACCCAGGGTCTTACATATGTGTTTACTATAGTTTTCAATTGTCTGCCTTAGTTTGACAGACGTACATAAATGGTGTACGTGCCAAGCGCTAGTTTCTACAGGCTGATAGTGGTAATAAACTAGTTCCCCTACCGGCCCAGGACTGCACCGGGCAATTATACAGAGGCAGCCTAGGTAAGATCACATCCTTTCCCACTGATTTATTGCAAGTCAGCTGTGCAGCCTGGTCACTCAAGTGTTAGATGTGTTGTCCCATTGTTGCGTATGCTAATTCTACACCATACACAGCACATATATATTTCAATATAATATGATTATATCTCATATTGGCTAACACAACGAGGATGCCTTGTGTGTGTTCTTCACAGCTCCCACACTATATTACCTATTTATATGAAATATAAGCTATATTTCAGTCTTTTAGATTACAGAAGAATATAGTGAGATTAATATGTAATAAGGAAAAAAGAAGAAATTGTAGGCCGCTATCCTATATAATAAGTAGACGATCTCTGTCCATCTGTCTGTTTGTAAGTCTTTAATACCGCCAAGTCCCTTGAAACTCAACAGAAGTTCTTCAAATTTAGCAAAGCGAATCCTCGGGGTAAAACACAAGTCAAGTTAGTATTTCAGCAAGATCAGATTACGCAATCATCAACTTTTTCACTAAAAACTCATTTTTGATTACTTTTTCCTTATGAAAGTTTTGTATTAAGGCATAGAGAATATTGCATAGAGATATGAAGGTATTGGAATATCATTTTTGTTTACTTGAAATGTCTCGCGTCAATGTTGAATTAGTAAAGTGGAGCCGTATTGGCCAAAGGGGGCCTTAGTAGCTGAGTGGAGAGATAGATTCCATGTGGGGCCTCAGGGTCAAAGTGGCTAGAGCTATTGCAATTGGAGCCTTAGTGGCTCAGTGTATAGAGCGATTCCAAGTGGTGCCACAGTGGCTTAGTGAATAGAACTATATCCAATGTTTAGTTAATTTCACATCATATTTTTTTTAGTCTTTGTATGGTAACAAAATTTCGTAACATCGTAATTGTTCTAGGCACGTGACAGTACTAAAGCACTGTCACGGGCTAACCTCTAGTTTATAAATAACACAATTATCACTCTTCCATGGCATGTATATGTACCGTAGTATTCTTTTTTACATGGAAATCATTAAAAAAGTAAAAAATAGTGGTCTACACCATTACTACACCAGACAAGCTAATCATCTTCACCTATTCTCCTACAGAACCTCAAAATTTACATAAAATCCATACTATGCTGGGGCAAAACTAATAAATAACCTACTCAGTCATTTGAAGTCAATTAATTATTTTGCAGTAATTAAAAATAACTTAAATCCTACTTTTTTAATAAGGCCTTCTATTCCGTAGAAGAATACTTAAATAAAGATGAATTTCTATAACGCAGAACAAGACTGATATAAGGAGACTTCATGTAATACTTTGTGTTTCAATCTAAGTACACTTTACATATTTATACTTTAATATCGATCTGTACATGAATTGTAACAACTTGTACTGTAACCAAATGTAGTCTTGACATGTTTGTAGAGCTGCTAGAATTAATAAGTGTGTCAATTATATTATTTATCTGTTATATATTTTTATGTTAATGTAATTGTGTGCAAATATCCATATTGTATAACAAATATAAAAAAAATAATAATTGAAAAGTCCTTTCCAAAGTGTATTGGAATACGGGATGCAAATAAATAAATAAATAAATAAAGTGATTTCCCTTGGCTTCTTTTCCGCCATGCAGAAATAAGCATGTATCCTCTATCCCTGTTCTTTTTAAATCGTGTCCTATTACCACTCATTGTGGTGTCTCCCGCCAAATTCAAAAGAGTGGTTTCGCGTTACTGTAAAGTAAACAGTGACGGCCTCCAACACCTGTGATGCGTTACTGTAATGAATCACTGCGCACCGAGAGCCCGTCACGTATTGGTGGTCGCGTGAACTACGACGTATCTAATCAGTGCCAAATCCCGCGCGAACTGCCGTTTTCAAGGCTTGAGGCGCAATAGATTTTACAGCTTGTGTTGCTTCTACATGCATCCTGCATTTTTCAACGTCGTGTACACAGATGTGTTGTGGATTGACACTTTTCAGTTTTCCATTTGTAATGTGAATTTATTAGTATTCGCCTATTGAATTTCGTCATATTGACGGCTATGTAATTAGTAAAATGAAACACATTTCGAAATTTCGAGTAGTGGAAATCTAAAATCCAACCTTACACAATATCTTAACATTACCCTGATTTCAAAATATGTAACGGTTTTCACAGTATCTCTTGCACCACGAACGTCGATTTCGCAACCACATGTCCCACGCTCTCTTAAGATACGGTACTGCTTTCCCTCTATCGTTACCAACTTTACCGGGCGCATGTCACTAAGTCCGCCCGTTCAAATATATTCAAGTAGGAGTAGTTCCCTTTTCTAAGATATGGTACTGCTTTCCCTCTATCGTTACCAACTTTACCGGGCGCATGTCACTAAGTCCGCCCGTTCAAATATTTCGAAATTGCTCACTTTATTGTGAATAGCCTGTAGCAATATCATCGAGCGTACAACACGTTGCTCGCTGGCTGCAAGGCAAGAGCTGAGCACAAGTACGGCGCGCACCAGAAATAATTACGTAATTTCAATACTTCAACTTACAAATTAACGTGTGACCGAACATATCAAAGCTTGATCTTATTGAAATACTAAACGTAAACGAACTTATATGTCACTGCTTCGACCCGTCATGTTGACATATCTACGGGCAGGTAATAAACCAGCGTAGGCGGTAAGTGCACAGTACGGAAATTATTTTAAATCATCTTATTGTGGCGTGAATGCTGGTTAATGTGTTTAAAGGCTGTTCGCGATAAAGTGAGCACTTTTGAAATCAACCTTAGAAAAAGTCACTGCCTTTACCTGCATATACTTTAACGGGTGCAGTGAGTGGCATGCGCCCAGTAAAGTTGATAACGATGGAGGGAAAGTAGTTAAATATTTTAACGTCTAATAAAAAGTGTTGGGTAATCATGTGTGATAACTTAAATTATTTATCTTGCTTTCTGTTTTTTTTTTTTAAATTCATCGAAGGGTAAAGGTGAGCAGATTTGTAACATATTTACTTTTTTCACTAGACCGACGCACGAATAAAGTGATGAAGCCCATGGCAATGTTAATTTCACATTATTGTGGAAGAATACACAGTCGGCATACAAGTAGATCTTAAGCAAGGCTTTCAAAAGTACTCATTTTACCGTGAACAGCCTATAGAGTAATCTGATCGGCGGTTTACATAAATTAGTTATTTGTTTAATGTCTTATTGAAAGTGCAATATTTAGAATCAGCGACAAATTTTTAACATATTTTTATTGTTAGCGTAGGAAGAACTGAGATTTTAATCAACAGTGTCGTTGCACGTTCATGGTAATTCAAATTTTCACATGGCCGTGGGAGAATACAAGAGAACAGGGAGGATAAACAACCTGGGTTATCGAAATAACTCAGTCAACCTCGGGATCGCTGTATCTGTGTTCCATTCACCACGTGGTTTTCACATGAAAAGTTTACCAAAATGTAATAGGCTTTTCACGGTAAAGTGCCCACTTCTGAAGCCCTAGTTACTGTTTTATTTCAGCCATTTTTATCCTTTAACCACGTTTTTTTATAGAAAAAATATTGCCACGAGATTAATAAACACAGTATGTATATTTCACCGCATTCGGAAGTGAACGTGCAAAGCTAAAATAAAACACATTTATTGAACATTATTCCAAAATAAACACCTTTCAAAAGTGCCCACTTTACAGTGAATAGCCTCTATCAACTTCGCTAACCCGCAAGCATACCTGGCGCCTAGATGTGCTAGATTTCTCACATGACTGCGTTATACTTAGGGATAGGAAAATTTCGCGAGTTCAGTGACCTGTAGGCTAAACTCCACAGTTCTGCGTACACTCGAGCCTCAGATGTTTGTACATTGGCTGCTTCTCCAGTGAGTAGTCAGTGTTACTCCCCGCCTGGCAGTATGACACTCGCTACTTGTTACTGGCTAATATTGGCTCAGAGTAGTACAGGGTGTGTCTAATAAATTATGATCCAATTGCCGTCAGCTTCAGTGTACACGTGTTTGTCGTCTACCTTGTCCTGAAGTGAACTCGCGAAATTTTCCTATACCTAGTTATACTTAGGACCCTGCAAAAATCGCGTTATTTTTCGGCATCAAGCTAAAATTCACAGTACTGTGTATACTTAAGCAGGCGTCATTTCTCCATTGGCTGCTGCCTATATGTGAAGTCACTCCTTTTCTGAGTAACCTGCACGTGATTGGGGCACACGGTTGTGAAGTGTTCATTTATTGGCTCAGAGTTACCCGGGGCGTGCCAAATAAAGAATGGTCTAATGACAAACGCATTGCAAACGGAAAGTGTTTTTAAGTTTAAAATATCCTCAAATAATAACGCGAATTTTGCAGGTCTCTAGTTATACTTAATCGTTACCTCCTAGGCTGTTCACAGTAAAATGAGCACTTTTGAAGCCCCGTAGTTACTTTTTCCTTTCAGGTATTTTTTATCCTGTAACTACCTTTTTAAATAAATATGGTCGTGTAAGTAATAAACACAATGTATATATTTTACAGCACTCAGAAGTTAAAGTCTAACGCTACAATAAAATATATCTATTGACTTTTATTCGAGGTGAGAGGACATTCTAAAGTGCGTACTTTATTGTGATTAGTATATACGCTGTTAGATAAAATTCGTTTATGCC
Organism: Dryococelus australis; assembly: GCA_029891345.1. NCBI lineage: Eukaryota > Metazoa > Arthropoda > Insecta > Phasmatodea > Phasmatidae > Dryococelus > Dryococelus australis. The sequence goes on along the minus strand of CM057000.1, from coordinate 31,244,191 downwards.
AAATGAGATAAAAAGAAATGCGCACTTCAAAAATATTCCCATACCCCATTAGGGAAAACGATGTTCGGCGAAGTGTTATTATATTAAGAGCGTTTAGGCGTACCTCGGGCCAAAAGCTTTTCGAGGCAAATGCATGGAACAAAACACATGTGCAAACTGCAGTTAGGAGAAGCCCAGTGTTCATTAAATGTAGGTAACTGCATCATAGCTTTTTAAATATATTTTTTTTAAAACCATCACCGAGTGCAGTCACTATAACTATTTTCTGGACCTGGAGGAAAAGGGGGGAGGGGCGATCCTTCAATCAACATTCAGGCTACATGTTATTTTATAAACTTTTTTTTCTAACAGTTTAATATAGTTTTCTGTTTGTTATACCAGAAACAGGGTCGACTGAACATAAACTAATATTGACGATCACACAGGCATCTGAATACGAGTTTTCCATTAATGAAGTGAGGAGGACACCGCCCGAAGTCCCATGTCTGCACTCCGGGAAACAAATGTGGCAGCCACGAAATGTTTTGTTAGAATTCACCTTGCCAGAACACATACAAATAAAATATTTAATTTCTACCACTATGTTGTTGTGACAGTTAAAAATTTCTTTTGTGGTGCCCACAAAAGAATTTGACACCAACACTACCTTACAAAATATTCTTTCCTTTGTAGGCTTCACAACTGCAAGACTGCTCGCTAGTCCTACACTATCACACACACGTAGAGGTGTTGATGCATTTGATGCGTGAGTGATCGTCGCCCTTATGGTGTAATGAGTAGAGATAGGAAAATTTCGCGAATTCATTTCGGGACAAGATAGACGTCAAACACATATACAGTGACTTCACCGTCGCAATTGGACCACAGTTTATTAGCCCCGCCCTGCACGCCTCTGAGCCAATAACAGACTTGCAAGTAAACACCTTGCGAATCCCATAACTGCCAGGCGTGGGGCAACAGCCAATGCACACAGAGCTGAGACTCCAGTATGTACAGAACTGAGGAGTCAAGCCTACAGGTAATTGAATTCGCGAAATTTTCCTGTCCCTAGTAATGAGTGAAGTAAGATTTCAGACCCATACCCATATTAAGAATTGTATAAATTCCCATACGTACAGTAGCATGAGAAATTTGCTATTCAAATTAATTAAGATTGATATGTAATATAATGATGCAGAGTGCAATGAAAACTTGCATTTAAATTTATGCGGGTTAGTAATTTAGCTTCTTCAATCTATGTTTATGATAAGAGTAAAATTTTATGTTTCATGATCTGTTATGTAATGCTCTGTGTAATTGTTTATTGAATATGAAAGTTTCGCCAAAAATAATTCTACATGTTGTGTGTGTGGTTTTAAGAAAATACAATTTTTCAAGAACTGGAGTTTTATGATAGTGTATTGTGAATATTTAATTCAAGTTTTGAAGAAATGGGATTCTTATTGGAAGATATAACACACGTAATAACGATTATATTGTAATTGAGAAGAGTTTGATGTCTCATGATTATTTAATATGATTGGTTTATTACACCAAGAACACATTCATATGAAAGACATATGGTAATGTTGAAATTTATATTAATGTGCTGAGAACTCGGCCTCAGAAGAATAGTAATCGAATCTTAAACTAAATCGCAGTGGTTTTTTTTTTTAACGCCCAGAAGAAACCTGAGAGCTAAACTAATTTTGCAAGATCCGGAGATCCTTAACAAGAAATTTTAAAGGTTGATTACTAAGATTGAAAGCAGATAATATATTCGAATTTCATCATGTTCGATAATCACTATTCTTCTCTGATGGACCCTAAATATTCAAGGTTCTCATTTTGCTAGTTAATTGGAGAAGCACTGAAAACTGATATCTAGATTGCTTTTGTAGGAAGTAGTTGTAGATAGTTGGGATATAAAATATCTCAATCAGCTAAAAGCACTGTACATGTATTTATATTGCGATGTTGTTGTTGAAGGTAATGGTAATACGTGTCACGGAAATACGTGCGATAATTTATGCAACCACATAATATCTATTTAAAGATTCATAGATCTGGAATTCAAATTTAAAAAAATTGAATATCAGGGAAAATCATTAATATTATTCTCTATTGCTTTAATCACGACTTTTTTTCCACCACACTTTCTAGTGCAGAAGAAAATTTGTGTGTACACAATACATGCACACTTAACACATTATTTTCTACTGCGTGCATATAAGTATATGCAGAAAATTTGGCGCTGCAACGTGGTGACAGAGATAGTTAGATAATTAATCTCAAACATTGTTAGCGGTGGGGTTCAATAACCATTTTCAATCATTAAAAAATAATGATTCTCAAGTAGGCATGAATCAATTGTTTCACATGATGCAACCGTTGCATAGTGAAATGCAAAGCTCACAAAACAAACTAGGTAATGTACAAATTGAAATGCAAAGTTCACAAAACAAAATAAGCAATTTGCAAATTGATATGCTACAAGTGAAATCTGACTTGCAAACTGATATACAAGTCAAATCTAACATGTAACAGTTAGGCCCTACATTAAAGCCTGAAATGATTAACGATGTTAAAAGAATCCTTCATGAGGAAACTAAGTAAACACAAAGTGAACTACAAGCTGTACAAAAGAGTGTAAGTGTACAGAATATTCAAGTAGATAATCTTAAGTCCGCAAATGGGAATATTCAGCCTGAGGTTGATACATTGAAGACACAAAGTCAGGTAGACTCGGAAGAGTTGTCAGTGTAGCAGCTCAGTTGAATAATTTAGAAATCACATTGAAAACTCAGATTAATGAGATTATATCTACTACACAAAGTCAGACAGGAGCAGTTAATGCCAGCGTAGTTGTAGTACAAAGTGAGTTGGCTTCTACATCCAAGCAATGACAGTTAGAATTAGATAACTAATCCATTCGTTTTGAAACTCACATGGCCGCTGTAGATTCTAGATTAACTGCTTGTGAAAATGCTCGGATTGCATCTACTGCAAATCCTACTAATAATTCTGACACACTACAAGGGAATGATAAACAACTAACGTCTTTTGGCAGGCACTTGGAAACCCGTTTGTCTCAAACCGAAGCCTTTGAAAAGAATCTGTCTCAATTAAACCAACAGGTAAATTCAGTGAACGAAATTGTAGTACGATTTACTAATCATCTTCAAGGAACGTCTGCGCATATTTCAGGTTTTAACACAACCTTTAATTATACGCCGCGTGATGTAGGTGATCAAGCTGATTCAGAAAATGTAAGCCATGTACTCAGTGTTCTAAGATATGTACCATATGGTAGAGGAAAAGTTTAGGTTGGAGTACAGCAGCGCTTGGAACCACTAATTTTGCCGCTACCACAAATGCGTAATGGAGAGATGCTATTGTTAAGTAGTAATACAGACCAGATAAAAACAGAAATGTTTGATTTAATTAAGACATGGTTGTACCATGCAGCTGAAACTAGAAAGAAATATCAGAAAGTTCCTAAAATAAGTTCTTTTAATGTTGGATATCTCGTTTTAAGGAGATCTTGCTATATCGGTTCATTTTGGGAAAATGTAACATGAAAACTTGTCTTGTTACATGAAGGTCAATTTGGAGTGAAAGCGATAATCCACAAGAATTATTATGAACTTGAACGTTTAGATGGCAAACCAGCAGGGAGCTATAACATCACACAGTTAATGAACTACAACATGCCAAAGGTTTAAATATAATTTGTCGATGGAATGAAACAAAATTTTGTATCTGATTAATGAAGTAGCAATTATTGAAATGCACTAATAAAGCGCTGAATGTGATAATACCAATGATAAAGCAAAATATTTAGACTTCCATGACTAGTGTAATTTATGTGTCTTATGTATTTAGTGTTTAGGTAGTGATGTTGCTATATCATTTTTTTTGTGAGAACAATTGCTCTTATGTTAATGTGTTGATTTGTGCTATGTTTCGTCTTTGGAAGCTGTCTGAAGTTGCACGTGCATCAAGAGAAAACATTCAAAGTTGATGACTAGCTATATCCAGTTGTTAAAAAAATACTTCATTATAGTCACGAATATGTTTGTCTTGAAATACCAGCTAAAACATAAAAAGGCATATAAAACTACTTAAAAGGATGTTATTATTTAAAAATTAGAACCTGATGACATCTGTCATACTCGTGTTATCATGGAAATACAACTACCTTACAAATCAAATTTCACTCAATCTTCTAGATGAAGTTAACTGCCAGAATATTTATGAATATTTCTTACCTCTCAAGAACTTAAAGAATCTCAATAATTTGCACGATTTCAAGATCCCAAGATTCTCCAATATGGTCTGAAAGAGGCAGAAGAAAGAAGAGAAGAGTACTCTACTTAAACGGCTTTCCATCTTCCTACTCTAACTACCTAATTCATAGTGAAGTCATTCACATCTGAATTTTCTTAGATGGATCTAGGTCACATGCATGTAAATGAACCCATTTTGGTTGTTGCATAATTGATCATATTTATTAATTTTAATAAATCTAACAAGGTGTTGCTGTTAGTTTGTTTCTGGATACTCAAGTTTAAATCTGTCCATGACTCTATTTCCCTTCTTTAGTCTTCAAGTAAATGTTTTCTTTGGAAACAAATCATGTGATGATCGTGATATATACAGGAAGTTCGGAAATTCCCCTTACCAACTTCTAGGACTTGTAGAGGGGACTGAGTAGATGATCTTTTGAATAGGAACCCATGTCCGGAAACATACCGTTTCCATGTTACAACCATTATACCTCCCCACACATTGATAGAAAATCTGTGCTGGAATCCCTGGACATGCGTGGTATTAGGCTTTTCGTCTGCCCAGACATGATTGTTTCGAGAACCGAGAACACTGTTCCTAGTGAATTTACATTCATCTGTGAACAGAACGCTACGTGGGAACGTGCTCGTCGGTGCAACGGTACAGGAACCACATGCAAAATCGGCTGGACGCAAAGACTGTACCCTTTGGAGGTGATAAAGATGTAGTTGTTGTTCATGCAGAACCTCCCAGACTATGCTGAGAGCAACATCCATTGCACGCGCAATGGTTCTCTGATGGGCTCTGTCCAACGTGATGCAGTACAGCCTCCTCCAATTCGGGAGTTCGGCGTCTCTTCGGAGCACCACAGTCGTTCCTGTCGGCGGTGAAGGTACCTTGTTCTCGGTACCATTGCATAACTGTGGCAAAAAAAGGATATGGATGGTGTCGCACGTTGTGGATAACCGCTCTTGATACAGCTGACGAGCTACTCTTCCATTACTTTCAGCTGTGCCATACACAAAGATCATGTCTGTGTATTTCGAAACTTGTACTCAACCATTTTAATCGGAGACACAAAGGCGTGTGAATGGGTCTCGAGGCAGGGTAGATGTTCACCCATAAGCGCCTGGTAGCTCGCTTGACCAGCAGGCAGCCCAGCCAATAAGGAATCTTTCGTAGTACGCAGTAGCCAATCAGACACAATGCCACCTTCCAGAGCTTCATGCAGCCAATCATTTCATATCTGTGTACTTACTTACTCTGTGGCAGTACAAAGACTTCACATTGGGGCAGCAAGCAATAAACAATAGTCTCTCGAAAGTATAGAGGACATACGGATAACTCGTTGAGAAATAAATTCGTAGAACACCTGGGTCTCTAGTAATTAGTTCTAAGCAGCTGTGAGGAACATCAAGTTTTCCTCCAGCGGACGCCTACGTCGCTACTAGCCTGCAGGCTCAGCGAAGCGAAAGTAAAGACAATAGGAGGGGGAAAAACAAAACAGTTCCTCGAGAGGGAAAACGATGTCCTTGCAGATGCAGCGATCGGAATCCCCCGGGTCCTCAGTAGGAGGGGGCGACGCCAGTGCGCAGCGGCGCCGCGCATGTGCCGACAAGATGGCGGCGGCGGAGGGGAAAGTAGGGGAGGAAGTGTACGACGCGGCCGGCACCCGCCTGTCAGCGCGCCAGTGTCAGGAGGGTCATGCACGGAGACACATACCGCAACCTCGCAAGTGTTTGGGGCATTGAGACATGTATCAGCATGACCGCCACATACACGGTAAGGCACGCTTGCGCACTATGCCGCTTCTCTCTGCTTGTCCGTGGGAAATGTTGCACGATCCCCTCCACGACTCTTATACGAATGAAATCCTCCCGGATACCCTTGAAAACTACAATTGCTTTTACCTGATAAGGTGATAAGCAGTGACTCTTTCAGGCCCACTTTGACTTAACGGTCGTGTGTGTGTGTGTGTGTGTGTGTGTGTGTGTGTGTGTGTGTGTGTGTGTGTGTGTGTGTGTATATATATATATATATATATATATATATATATATATATATATATATATATATATATATATATATATATATATACGAAGCACAACACTTACTTGCTTTTTAAAACATGCCTAGTGTATTTTATGTACAGTTATTTGTTTCAGAAGTCATTTTATTTACGCATTCGCGCATGTGTTTTTAAAGTAAAAACAAATATGGCTCTGATTTTGTCTTTTTTTTTTTTTTTTTTTTTTGTTCGCTAACATCCGCTAGATACAAAATACGAAATAACTTACAAAATTTCCAAATCCGTCACCATTTTTGTAAACAAAATTGGGTCTCGTAATTTCGTCTACAAAATCTGCCAATTCGGATACGGCCTTAGGTTTTGGAATCCGGCTATAGTAAGTTGCACCACCCATAACAGTAACTTGGTTTACATGGGAAGATCACTGAACATTGAAACCTGCAGAGTACAGTACCCACCAGAAATTACCTCCGCGTTTGTAACGTTTGCTGCATACACTGCGTCTCAAGTAGGTTAGCTAAAAGGTGCACAAATAAAACCGTAGTTTCTGAAAATGTAAAAACGTATTCCCATAAATATTTTATAGTATTTAGCGAAAATTTATTTATTTTTCCTCCCCTCAAGAAACTAGGTCTTGGATACCAGCACGTAATCGAAGACTGTCTCGTCAGATAAACTTAACACTAACTTGCAAAAGAGGTTTAATTTTTTTAACACGCTATAAAATAAACACACGTTGACTTAAGTTATAAGGCTATGGTCCTGAACTATGGATTAGCGTGCGAGCAGTTACAAATGTTGATTTTCGTTTTCTTTTCATCCTTCAAATAATCATTTGACTGAGAAAATTTGATTGATTTATGACACTATTTGGTGTGTTTTTGGCAGTTGGTTGGTGTTAGTTACAGCATCAGTGCTTTGCTAGAAACATTAATTTTATATGTGTATATATGTATATATAGGCGACATATATGTATATGAGGTGAATTACGAAGCGGTGTTTTGGTTACCACAATTTTGAATTTACTGTTGCATGTTTGCTGTACGATCAGTTCCAAGAGGTCCGACATACTATTATTGTAAACTAACAGAATTAGTAGGGCACTCTAACAGTCCCTGCTTCGAACTGTGATCGAAGGTCATGAATTCCTCGTATTTGGTCAAATCACTAATTGAAGAGTCACACAAACGTGGCTAGATAAACTTATCAGCAGTTTGTGGGATACGAGTATCATTTCAGACGAATTATTCTTTTATCGGGGAACTACAACTATCAGATACAATTGTCTTAGCTCTTATCAACGCTCCTTATCTATTGGGTCTGTGTTCACCGATATTCGGACTAAATGAAGTTGAAGGTTTAAATACGATGAACACCCGAAGGCATCATGAGAGGGGCATACCGCAGTCACGAATCTGAAGTAGGACTGCGTGTACAATTAGGTACGTCACTTGCTTGTCCTTCGCTCTCTTGACGTTGACTGCTTTTTTCTTTTTACGTCCAACTGTCCCTATTGTAAACAGGTTTTTGAAAAATTTAATGTGTTTTCATTTTACACAAATGATGCAGTGGTTGATGCCCATTACGTATATTTAACAAGTATGTAGGCTGTTCGCGGTCAAATGAGCACTTTTGAAACACCTGCTAAAGATCTACTTGTATACACGTTATGTATTATTCCGCCTTATGTAAAATTAATATTGCCATGGGCCTCATTACTTTATTCATGTGTCGGTCATATGAAACTGTGACATTAGTAAGACAATAAATACTTTACAAATATGCTCATTTTTGTACTTCGATGCATTAAAAAAAACAGAAAGTGAAATAAATAATTTTATGTTATCACAAATGATTACCTATAATTTTTTATTCGACGTTAAGATATGGGACTACTTTCCATCCACCTTTACCAATTTTACTGGGCGAATGTCATTCAGTGTGCCCATTAGATATATGCATGCAGGGGCAGTGGCTTTTTTATAAGGTTCATTTATAAAGTGCTCACGTTATCGTAAACAGTCATTAGCTAAGTTGGTAATGAACTAAAAAAAATTTATCTTGACGCTTGAGGTCCTATTGCGTGTGTAATAGATAAATTTATGACAATTGAAGTTAATATTTGTTGTTTTATAAACGTTAGGGTACAAATTTACATATTAGTTACGCAAACTTCCTCAACATTCAGCAGTGTCATTTGGATGTGCCATTAGTCAAATTACTAGGCCTATGACGTTAATTTGACATGTAGCGGAATAAAACAAAATGAGAAGTAAATGTAGAGCCTAAGCTGGATTTTTAAAAGTGCTTGATAAACTGTGAACTACTTATGTGTGTTTTTTTTTTAATCAGTATAAATTTCAAATAATTTGTCTACTTTTAATTTTTCGTTATGACGTCCAAATTTTTCCAAACGTGATGCAAACCTTGCGGCCGTATTTTTGCGAAAAGATTTCAACACTCCTTGTATTTCACAACACTTCAGCTCAGATTCACTTTCGCGATTTGGATGGTTTCCGTGTTACGCGGTTTAGATGTCTGCGCGCTTATCACAGACGTACAGTATTGAAGTTACCTAACTATGATTGGCCAATGGAGTAGGAAAATGTCTTCTCAAAAAGACACGCTGCCAATAAGGTAAAGAAAACTGTTTGAATTTCCGTGGGGTATTGAAATCTTGCACTTTGGGAAAATATTTTTGGGAAATTCGGGTGTCCCTAATCACAGCATTGCCCTGTTTCACGATATTCGAAACTATATACAGGAAATTTTTAGTAAATTAATAGTCAGAAGAATATATTTAAGGCACTGTAATTTATTTATTCACTCGTTACTGACTTTGTAAAAAGCTAGTTTTACTCCCGAGTTGATAGTACTTCAAACATTTGTGTCGTGACTACAGTGATTTGTAGACACTTGAAAAATTCGTGAGTTCAATGATCTGCAGGCTAGACTCTACTGTGTTATGTACAAATATGCCGATATCAACTGCACATTGGTTGTCTGCTGTTACAGTGGAAGGTGACTATTGGACCAGCGTTCTTCAGGAGGTGTCAAACACCGTGTGGACCAATGGCTAAAGTTATATAAACAGACGTGTTTTGAATTATAGCTGATCTCGAAATTAATCCGTGAATTATTCAGGTCTCTAGTGATTTGACGTACCATGGCACGGTGAAGCACAAGGCAAACACTTGGATTATTTCCTGCGTCCGTCAATGAAAGAGTAGTGTGTGCGTGTGTGTGGGTGCGTGTATCTGGCCGAAGCCACGGAATTTTTAAGAATACAGTAGCCATTAAGGAACAAGACATATTTCCTGGGTTGCACGCAGGCAATAGATGCCCTGGTATGCTCGCACGAAAGGGACCGTAAAGTTGGGTTTACAATACAGTTATTAAGTGTTAATTTATACTTAGAGACCTGCAAAATTCACGTTATTATTTGAGGATGTTTTAAACTTAAAACACCTTTCATTTTCAATACGTTTGTCATTGGACCATTCTTTATTTGACACGCCCCTGGCGACCCTGCGCCAATAGATGAACACTTCACAATCACTTCACGTGCAGGTTACTCAGAAAGGAAGTGACTTCACATATAGGCAACAGCCGATGTATAAACAATAAATAACGCGAATTTTGCAGTTCTCTAGTTATGCGTTTTGCGACGTGTACAGAAGAACTAAAAATGTGTTATCTCATGTGTCAGTTTCCAATTGAACGTAGCAGGTCGGGCGCGTTGCTTCGACTTCCTTAAACGTTAAAAGAAATTGTAAAACATGTTAAAAAGGTGTGTGCATGTAGATGTTAATGATTAATTTTGTGAATTAAGTTCACAATAATAAGGCTATCTGCCAGAAAATGTCCACTCTGAAGTGTGATGTGCTTATACAGAATGTGTCCAAATTCGACTGACAAGCTTCTGTTGAAGGTTAATTACGAAAAAAGAAGTTGAAAACATATATACGACATATGATCTAAAATTAATTTTACGGGAGGTACACATTTTGGATGTTCTACCTGAAGGAATATGTTATTGCAGTACCACTTTAATGAGCTTCTCTCTGGAATCTTCCCCTCACTTTACTAGCCTCAACAGCATGTTGTTGGATATTGTGCTTGCCCCACCTGCCAGGTATTGTTAAATATTATTCGGATGGTAAAACACAAATTACTCTAAAACGGCGAGGCTTAACGGTGTTTACACAAGGGAACATTTTTGTTAATTGTGATATGGGGATTAATAATTCAGCTTTTAATTCTCGAATATGCTACCACAACACGGAGTTCAGTTCGAAATAGGGTTAGCAACCACAATTATTTATATGAAATATTTTGATGATAGCGACAGGTGTTGTAGAGTTTGAAGTTCTTTTTTCAGTGAACCATCATCCAGACAATCCTTCTTGAATATTGTCTCCAATAATTGCGATAAGCAAGTGCTTCAGGTTCGACTTCAATGATGTGTACCGCCCTTAGTATTCTATTTAGACCATAGGTCGTGAATATTTTTTCAACTTTTCTTTTATTTACCTGCAGCCCAAAATTTGTCGGTTGAATTTAGATACAACTTGTATATGGTTTTGTGATATGAGGTTAGGTTAGGAATAGTTGCTAACCAAAAGTAGACAGAACATGCTCGATGCGAGTTTTCTTTGGCTGGACTTAAGAATGATCGTGTGAACTGGGAATCGTAAATCCAGAATCATAGTTCCGGATGAGAGAACTGTGGTTAATGCATAAATCTTAATTCATAATTTCTCCAATCGTAAACTTAGCTCCACGCTATGTTCACCTCTGTGCAGATGCGTATCATGTAGCATCACACTCGCATTCTGCGCGGTATGTAGAAGCACTCTCGCATTCTGTGCGGTATGATCTCTCTCTCTCTTTCTTCTGCCTCGGGGAGGAAGACTCTCTCAGTCCCCTTTATTAAAATATTATTTTTCAGATGAGTTGTTACAAAGAAAGTTATTTCCGGAAATTTCGCGGATTCATTTGGCAGCAACCTAGACTCCACAATTCTATTTATAATCGAGCCTCAGTTGTTCATTGGCAGGGATAGGAAAATTCGAGAGTTCAATGTCTTGCAGGATAGACTCCACAGTGCTGTGTACACTCGAGCCTCAGATGTTTGTTCATTGGCTGCTGCCCCAGAGAGTAGCCAGTGTTACCTCACACCTGCCAGTATGGGGTTCGCTACTTGTTTCCTTCTCAGTCTGCTATTGGCTTAGAGTCGTCCAGGGCGTGTCTAATGAACTGTGATCAATCGGCAAAGGTGACTTCACTGTACACGTGTTGGACATCTATCTTGTCCTGAAATGAACTCGCGAAATTTTCCTATCTCTATTCATCTGTTGTTGCTCCAGTTTAAACCCAGACCAGGTGACATTGGGTCCGGTCTTCGTTCTCCTCCAAGTTAATTACTGGTTCAAATTCGTCCAGGGCGTGGCTTGCAAACTGTAATCCAATTAAAAATTAAGTCAAATGTTCACGGGTTTGAAGCCTAGCTTGTCCTCAAATGAATCTTCGAAATTTCCGGGTCTCTAATGATTAGATAACAATAAATATCACATTGAAACCTATACACTCTAGAAAATTTTGTAATTTTTATTGAGAAATTCTTTGTAATTCTACAAATGCTTGTAACAGGACAAATATTTTTCTTGTAAAACTACTCGTTCGTAAAACTACAAGGTCCGTGTAGACACTCAGCAACGTAAAACCATATAGGCTATAGCTGTTTGCGCAAAAAACGTTTGGTAATGTAAAATGTAGCTACGTGCAAAAGTGAATGTATTGCAAGTTCGAATTACGTAAAACACTTAAAACAACTCAAATGATCATAATAAAAGGACAATTTTAATAAAACGTGACCGTATTATTCATTATTTGATAGTGTTTCCTAGCTACACGTAACTCTTAAATCGGTTCTTAATAGCCCGTTGTTAATAGGCGTCCAAATCTCTTTTCTCAACAACTGAACTCTTAAAAAGAAATAAATATACATATTATTACATTTTAACTTCAATATAAGCGTTAATATCGCAAGTCAATTTGGTCTTGTGGTTAAAGGTACGGGCTGGTAATACAAGGAGCGTGGGTTCTAATTCACGTGCTGGCGAAGTATATATATATATTTTTAAATTATATTTTTTAATATATATTTTTTTAGTTGTTCTCTGTTACTAATTCATCACATTTGTTTTCTAGAAGAAAAACAGGTAATTTTATGTAATACAAGGCTATCATTTGTAATATTACAAGGAATTGTTTTGCAGATTTTACAACAAAAAATCTTTGTAGTTTTACAAAGTATTTTCTTGGCAACTGGCTTTTCAAGGATTTTTCTTGTAAAAGTACAAACTTTTTTAGGGTTTAGGCTATTCACGGTAAAATTAGCATTTTTGAAAGCCCTGCATAAGCTCTACTTGTATACATGTTGTGAATCCTCCACCTTATGTAAAATTAACTTTGCCATCGGCCTCATCACTTTATTCACGCGTCGGTCATATCAAACTGATATTAAGAAAGTAAATACTTTCCAAATCTGCTCATTTTCACACTACGATGGATTAAAAAAAAAAAAAAAAACAGAAAGCGAAATAAATTTTAAGTTATCACAAATGGTTACCTAACACGTTTTATTTTCGACATTAAGGTATGGAACTACTTTCCATTCATCGTTACCAACTTTACTGGACGAATGCCACTCAGTGCGCCCGTTAAAATATATGCATTCAGGGGGAGTGACTTTTTTCTAAGGTTCATTTATAAAGTGTTCACTTTATCGTGAACAGCCTTTAGCATAGGCCACTTCTACTTGCTGAAACCGTTGTGGGATTTTTATTTTATTGAACTTGTTAATTTACCCGCTGCCATGCCGGAAAAATAATTGGAGGGAATTATAAGCTAACTTAAGCTTAGATAATAAAATAAGATACGCTTATTTTGACGGGATAAATTGACTGATTGCTAACCCCAATGTGCTGTGTATTTGTTTGAGGGCTTTCTTTATATACTGACTGTCGATTTTGTGAGTGTTTGTGTGTAGGCTATTCATGCTAAAGTGAGCACTTTTGAAAGCCTTCCCGTTTGGAATACTAGTCAATAAATATACAGGTCGAGTATAAAATACTACCCCAACTTTGAAGGTCTATAATATCAAAACCTAACAACCTACAACCTTGGTTGACCAATCAAATGAACCGTGGAACAGTGAAGTTTGTAAATGTGTAGAATAAGAATAACATTTATAGCGATAATTTATGGCCCAGACCAACGCACTATATATGGAGCTACGGCCAAGGACATTTTTTAAAGGTTGGTGTCAAAAGTACTCATTTAACCGCGAACTAGCCAATCGGTACCAGCTCCCCGTGACTGTAGAAGAGGCGAGTGTGTAGGGTCGCATTCCGTAATTGCTGACGGGCACTGAAGACACTGGTGGGATGGTTCATCAGTGTTCGGCGCAGCATTAAGGGAACAGCACCCCGTGACTGTAGAAGAGGCGAGTGTGTAGGGTCGCATTCCGTAATTGCTGACGGGCACTGAAGACACTGGTGGGATGGTTCATCAGTGTTTCGGCGCAGCATTAAGGGAACAGCACCCCGTGACTGTAGAAGAGGCGAGTGTGTAGGGTCGCATTCCGTAATTGCTGACGGGCACTGAAGACACTGGTGGGATGGTTCATCAGTGTTCGGCGCAGCATTAAGGGAACAGCACCCCGTGACTGTAGAAGAGGCGAGTGTGTAGGGTCGCATTCCGTAATTGCTGACGGGCACTGAAGACACTGGTGGGATGGTTCATCAGTGTTCGGCGCAGCATTAAGGGAACAGCACCCCGTGACTGTAGAAGAGGCGAGTGTGTAGGGTCGCATTCCGTAATTGCTGACGGGCACTGAAGACACTGGTGGGATGGTTCATCAGTGTTCGGCGCAGCATTAAGGGAACAGCACCCCGTGACTGTAGAAGAGGCGAGTGTGTAGGGTCGCATTCCGTAATTGCAGACGGGCACTGAAGACACTGGTGGGATGGTTCATCAGTGTTCGGCGCAGCATTAAGGGAACAGCACCCCGTGACTGTAGAAGAGGCGAGTGTGTAGGGTCGCATTCCGTAATTGCTGACGGGCACTGAAGACACTGGTGGGATGGTTCATCAGTGTTCGGCGCAGCATTAAGGGAACAGCACCCCGTGACTGTAGAAGAGGCGAGTGTGTAGGGTCGCATTCCGTAATTGCTGACGGGCACTGAAGACACTGGTGGGATGGTTCATCAGTGTTCGGCGCAGCATTAAGGGAACAGCACCCCGTGACTGTAGAAGAGGCGAGTGTGTAGGGTCGCATTCCGTAATTGCAGACGGGCACTGAAGACACTGGTGGGATGGTTCATCAGTGTTCGGCGCAGCATTAAGGGAACAGCACCCCGTGACTGTAGAAGAGGCGAGTGTGTAGGGTCGCATTCCGTAATTGCTGACGGGCACTGAAGACACTGGTGGGATGGTTCATCAGTGTTCGGCGCAGCATTAAGGGAACAACCAGCAGGAATTCGTCAGTAAATTCATAACTTCGGAACACTTGGCAGGGACGGTGTTCGTTTAGAAATAAAATTATAGAAAGGAGATTAAGTATCAGAATTTATTTCCCTCTCGATATTAAAGACTACTTATGCGTAAAAAGAACGCGCCGATACTTGTTTGATTGAAGTAAATAAAATTCTTGTAAGAACATAAATTCTGTTTTGAGTATATTTTTGTATTGCTTTTGTGTGGAAATTCTCGGGGATATATAATATTTAACGATGCTTTCGTGTGGACATTTGTAAATATCTCGGAGAACCTACGACTTAAATCATCCGCCAATACTTTGTTCTAATGACACTGCACGACTTCCAGTGACCTCGGCAATTTCAGTAATCAGTAGGGACATGCAAAATTAGCGTTATTTTTTGGCCTGAAGCAAAAATTCACAGTACTGTGTATACTTGAGGAGGTGTCGTTTCTCCATTGGCTGCTGCCTATATGTGAAGTCACTTCCTTTCTGAGTAACCTGCGCGTGGTTGGGGTACACGATTGTGAAGTGTTCATTTATTGGCGCAGAGTTACCAGGGGCGTGCCAAATAAAGAATGGTCCAATGGAAATCTTATTACATAGGAAAAGTGTTTTTAATTTTAAAATGTCTACAAATAATAACGCGAATTTTGCTGGTCTCTAGTAATCAGCCTACTACCGTACAGTACGTATCATAACATATTTTTGTTTGGAAAGCCTGGAACTATAAATTAAAGTGGTTCGGTAAGGGTTAAACGACAAGCACTATTATATGACTAAAATACTTTTACCAATTTTAATATAACCAAACTGCATTACCAATTGGTTTGAGGATGTAGCACATGCATCTCAATGCATTATTGTTAGGGATAGGAAAATTCCCGCGAGTTCAATGACCTGTAGGCTAGACTCCACAATCCTGTGTACACTAGAGCCTCAGCTGTTTGTTCATTGGCTGCTGCTACAGTGTTACCTCACACCTGGCACCATGGGATTCGCTACTTGTTTCTTTGGAAGTTTGCTATTGGCTCAGATGCATCTAGGGAGTGTCTAATGAACTGTAATCCAATTGCAAAGGCGACTTCACTGTATATGTGTTTGACGTCTATCTTGTCCCGAAATGAATTCGCGAAATTTTCCTATCCCTAATTATTAGGGGCGCCTATTTTTCGCGAAAAAATTTCAGGACAAGTCGTGTTCCAACCCACTTAACTTAAGAACCAGTTTCGTGATTGGATCATTTGTATTGTTACGTGTCTTATCTGTCTACCCCCGAATTACGGACGGTCGGCATAGGAAAAACCTAATTCTGATTGGCTCAATCGTCTAACAGACTGTATTCACACAAAGACAAGCGGTCAATAGTCAAATGAAGACTGCAGGTGTGTACATAAGCTATTACAGCCTCCGCGTAAATCTTTCCGCGAAAAACGGGCGTCCCTACTAATTATTGTTTACAAATAACTTTTCTAACCGAAAATCCATACCACGCCGTTTTCACTAGACGTGTTCGCAGAAAAGCAGTTCAGTGTTGGGACAAGGAGACTGGTTGTGCTCAGCCAGCGAGATCGGTCCACCTCATCTTTAGTTTGTGGCATGGCGCCAACCAACGGCGTGGGGTAACGATTGTCGGTGATCATCAGTGTTCGTCAGCAGTATCAAAACCGTATCTAGTATAGTCCATTCACTGTTACTTCCAACTTTTCTGAAGCCCTGCTTAAGTTCTACTTCCAGGATAGTCCTCCGCCTCGTTCAAACAAAGCTTAACCAAAGAAAATTACACAAGAGGGAAGGCGTACTGCATTCGTGCGCGCTCAGTAGGGGCGTGCCAAAATCCGCGTTATTTTCTGGCATCACGCTATAATCCACCGTCCTATACACATTCGAGTCGTTTGTTTATTTGCTCCTGTAGCAGTGAGGGACGATTTTCTTTTGTTACTTGGTTGGACGTGATTGGGAAGCCTCTCGTTAGTGGTTTCCTATTGGTGCAAAGTCGTCCAGGGTGTGTCCGGACAAACTACAGTCCAATGACAGATACAATACAAAAGCACAAGTATCTGAAGTCTACTCTTACTTGAAATAATAACGGGAATTTTGCACGTTTCTAGCGCTCAGTGTAACAATATTTTGCATAGCGATTATGTATTTATAGGTATTACCAACACACCCATTTTCTTGCTGTTTTTATTCAAATTAATTATAAATGTAATATTACAATTAAAAGCTAAAATATAACTAGAAATTAATTTTAATTAAAAAATAAGGATTTCAATGTCAACGCAAGTATAAACGCCTGTGATACACGCCAATTTAGTGTAAAACCAAGCAAGTCATACATGGGGTAATTTTTCAAAGGTTTGATTTTATAAATGTGAAGAATAAACTGCGAATATACTACACTAAGGGCCCAGCCCGTGACCATATTTTTTAGCATTTCCACGTGCCTAGAAAAGTAACAATGTTAAAAAATGTATTTATCATCCGAAAAAAATTGCATACACACAAAAACACACACACACACACACACACACACACACACACACACACACACACCGCATCATAGTCATACAAAGATTGAAAAAAAAAAAAAATTCATACAGACATAAAATTATATTTAAATTAACTCAACTTATAATTTAGAGAAAACACTACCTTCATATTTCTACACAATAACCTATATGCATTAATACAAAACTTTCATAGGAAAAAGTAATAAAAAATGAGTTTTAGGGTGAAAAGTCATGATTGCGTAAACTGATCTAGCTGAAATTCGAACTTGACCTGTATTTGACCCTGAGGATTCGCTCTGCATAATTTGAAGAACTTCTGTTGAGTTTCAGGGGACTTAAAGAGGGACGGACAGACAGAGATCGTGTCATTATATAGTATATTATTGACATAATTGGCCAGCGAGATCTGCTATTGTCCGAATGCGGCGTAGACCTGTCATTCTGGAAGATGTGAGCCTCGAGCGCGGGAGACATGTGTCCCACTGGCCGACTATCGTGCCCGGCGGCGGGGGCGTAGTATAGGGCAGTGGCCGAATGTGTGGAGGGGCGGCTAGGGTCTGCCGGTACCCGGATCAATATGGCAGCCAGTCGCTTTCCTCCGACGCTCGCGCCGAGAGAGGCGCTGCTGTGTAGTAGCGTCCCCCCCCCCCCCCCCGGATCATAGTCGCCATTCTCCCTTCCAACCACTTCCTGTATTTTCTGCTTCACACAGTCGTCTACAAAACATGACGTTTAGTTACCGACCTGAAGAATTCGCGGATTCATTTTGGGACAAGCTGTAACTCGAAACGCGGACGTTTATATAATTTTAGCCATTGGTTCACACGATGTTTGACACCTGGAGAACGCTAGACGAATTATCGCCTTCCACTGTGATGGATAGGCGTACCTGTTTTTCGCGAAAATATTCAGGACACTTTTTTTTTTTAAACTACCCTATTCTAAGTGTTATGTGACGTTAAGGCTCTAAGGTAGGGCGGTGTTTTACTGCGTCTCAGGGCTAACCCCTTACGCCTACTAGGAAGGAAAATCATGCAAGGAGACATGCATCGCGGCAAAGAGGGATTGGGCAGCCATGGCCTGCACTTTGGGGTCATGACTACCTCCCTAAGTGTACTTAGAGCTAGTCTTAACTATGAAGAGCAAGGGAAAAACCTTCAAGAGAGACGTAAACACCCATGCGACAGAAAAGTAAAAATTCAAAATTATTGCATGTATTAAATTAAATTAAATAGAATGCTACAGGAGAGAAAGTGTTTGGAAAACATGCTCTTAGTTAGTATAGTTGGAAAGACTAGTAGAGAAGGGGCCGGAGCTTTGTATTCAGGGCAAGCTGTGTTCCAAAACACTTTAGTTCAGAACCACTTTGGTGATTGGATCATTTGAACTGTTACGCGTCTTATCTGTCTGCCCGCGATTCACGGACGATCAGTATCGGAGAAACTTATTTCTGATTGGCTCACTCATGTATCAGACTGTCTTAATACACAGACGAGCGGCCAATAACCATATGAAGAATTCAAGTGTCAACGTAGGATATTGTAGTCTAGCCTCCGTGTAAATGTTAACGCGAAAAACTGGTGACCCTAGTGATAGAAGACAACCAATGTACAGTTGATGTCAGCATATTTGTGCATAAGACTGTATATTAGAGCCTGCAGATCATTGAACCAGCGAATTTTTCAGGTCTCTACGTATACTACATTCACGGGTACTTCATACCAAGAGACCTGAAAAATTTGCGAGTTCAATGACCTGCAAGCTAGACTCTACAGTCTTATGTGTCAACTATTCATTGGTTGTCTGCTGTTACAGTGGAAGGCGACGATTGGGCCAACGTTCTTCAAGAGGTGTCAAACACCGTGTGGACCAATGGCTAAAGTTGTATAAACACACGTGTTTTAAATTATAGCTTGTCCCAGAATGAATCCGCGAATTCTTCAGGTCTCTATTCATACCTTTTTAAAGCCCTGCTGCATTTCTGCTTCCAAGATATTCCTCCATTTTACGCAAACAACGTTTAACAAAGTCTAGAAATTTACATCAAAGAAACAACATACCGCATTCGTGCGCCCTCAGTTTAACAGTATAGTTTATCATATGTGTGCATTTCAAAAAGGTAAAATGTTGACCTTGACATGTCATTTTGCAAAAAAAATAATAAAATAAAACCATGCGATATAAATTTTTTTTAATCTGAGGGAATGATTGTCTCAGATAATGTCAGCAAGTTGAACCTTATATATTACAGTACAATATAAAATAATATGTTTTTCCGCGGCCAAAGACCTTATAAATAGCGATAGGAAAATTTCGCGAGTTCAATGACGTGTAGGCTAGACTCCACAGTCCTATGTATAGTCGAGCTTCAGCTGTTTGTTCATTGGCTGGTGCCACAGTGTTACCTCACACCTAGCAGTATGGGATTCGCTACATGTTTCTTTGCCATTGGCTCATAGGCGTCTAGGCAGTGTCTAACGAACTATAATCGAATTGCAAAGATGACTTCACTGTATATGTGTTTGACGTCTATCTTGTCCCGAAATGAATTCGCGAAATTTTCCTATCTCTACTTATAAAAGAAAATTTCGAGTGAGTGAAGAGTGAAGAGATTTGGGCGGCTCTTAACAGCGAGGTCTTGACAGCCGACGAGGGTGATTGAAGTGCATTAGGAGCGCCGCTGGAATGAAGTAGCGGGGGAAACGGGAGATCCCCGAGAAAACCCGCCGACCAACGGCATCCGGTGACCCGGCCGGGGATTGAACCCAGTTCGCCTTGATGGGTGGCGAGCGTACTAATAGCTCAGCCACCGCGGCCTCCAAGAAAATTGCGAAAGTACCTCTATACCATGATATAGGCTGTTCACGGAAAAATGAGCACTTTTAAAAGCCCTGCTTAAGATCTACTTGCATACACATTGTGTGTTCTTACGCCTTAGGTAAAATTAACATTGCCGTGGGGATCACCACTTTATCCATGCGTCGGTCAAGTGAAACAGTGAAATTATTAGAAAAGTAATTATTATATAAATCCGCTCATTTTTACACTTCAGTGCATTACAAAATACAGAAAGCGAGCGAAATAATTTAGGTTATCAGAAATGGTCACCTACCATTTTTTTTGACGTTAATGTATGGAACTACTTTCCCCCCATAGTGACCAACTTTACTGGACTGGTGTCACTCTGTGCGCCAGTTAAAACATATGCAGGTAGGGGCAGTGACTTTTTCTAATGTTGATTTACAAAAGCGCTTACTTTATCGTGAACAGGCTTTAGTTATTTTACTTACACTGCATAACAGACGAGACAAGGGAACTACGAATTCATAATTAAGTCACAGTTATAATTCTGCCAAATTTTGGCAAAATCAATATTGTGACATAAATTCTAGTTCGTAAAGACTGTTCAAAATAAAGTGAGCACTTTAAAAAAAAAACCATATAAAATAGTCACTGCCCGTTCTTGCATATATTTCAACGGGTGCACGGAGTGACATGCGTC
Source organism: Dryococelus australis (assembly GCA_029891345.1). Lineage (NCBI taxonomy): Eukaryota > Metazoa > Arthropoda > Insecta > Phasmatodea > Phasmatidae > Dryococelus > Dryococelus australis. The sequence goes on along the minus strand of CM057000.1, from coordinate 31,223,333 downwards.
CAGTAAAGTTGGTAACGAGGGAAGGTAAGTAGTTCCATGTTTAACGTCGAATAAAAAGTGTTAGGTAAACATTTGTGATTAGTCAAATTATTTTTTTAGTTTGCGGTTTTTTTTAGCATCAGGGTGTAAAATTGAGCAGATTTTTTAGATATTCACTTTTCTAACAATTTTACGGTTTCACTTGACCGACGCATGAATAAAGTGACGGAACCCATTGCAATGTTAATTTTACATAAGGCGGAAGAATGCACAACGTGCATACAAGTATATCTTAAGCTGGGCTTTCAAATGTGCTCATTTTATCGCGAACACCTTTTGGTTCAGTAGCTATGTCTGTACTGCTCTGCGAGATCAATAGCTAGTTGAGTACAGGAGTTCATTCGGAATTTTTTATTTTAATAAACGAAAACGAGCCAGCAAAACCATGAATGTAATATGGCGGGGGAAGGTTCCTTTTAAGCATTCCTAAGTCTTGTCACGTAATGAGTAGATAGATTGTCTCGCTTCGATGTAGGATGTCTCATTCTCTGACAGTATGCGGGATGCTCCGGAAGCAAACCTGGAACCTGGTCGCCCACGTCTTGTGGTAGACGGCTCCGTATTGGTCGGTCTACGGTCAGGCGAGTTTGTTTTCTACACACTGCTTGACAAATAACTACCGTCCATGTTGCTGGCGAGTGAATCCATTTTTGGGTTTCTTGCGACGAGAGTATGTACAAGGCAGTTTCGTTCCTGTGTATGTGAATACAGTGTAAATAAAGCGGAGCAGTAAGAGAATGTGGAACGACTCAGTCTTTTAGGTTTGCACAATGCAACCGCAGGAATTTAAGTAGTGGCCCATCATCTTTCGACGCGATGGGGAAAATGATCAAGGTTGGACGCGTGTGCTGTGAGTTTCTTAAAGCATCTGTGTGTAGACTGCAAGGACATCTACGCCAATATCATAAAAAACAACGCCCTTTTTGCCAGCCCCGTTTAACAACTCAAATACAAAATTATAAATCAACTGTAAACCTTAATAATTTAAGGTTTTTTTTTTTGTGAACAAGCCATACTTAAAAATATTGAGTGGCTTTCAAATTAATATATATATAATCTGAATGGTTTTTGTTCTTAAAGAAAATTATAATCCGGTAAAATGGTCCTTTAACACAGAACAAAAGCACCTTTCCTAAATGCTGTTCACGGTAAAGTGAGCACTTTTGAGGCCTAGTTACTTTTTCCTTTCTGCTGCCATTTTTTATCGTCTAACCACCTGTTTTTTAAATAAATATTGCCACATAAGTAGTAAACACGGCGTGTATATTCCACGGTATTCTGAAGATAACGTCTAAGGTTAAAATAGAATATATTTATTCACTATTATTCCAAATGAGAGGGCTTTCAAAATTGGTCACTTTACCCTGAATAGCCTATATAATTGTTTTTATTTTCTTTTATTTTTAATGTTACACAGCTTTAAATCACAACACGGTTAGACGGTACACTTAATAATTACTAAAGCCTTCTTGTCTGTTCGTTGAAGTGGATGGGTGTGTGTTTGTTTTTCCCTGCAGCAGTAAACAGGCGCGCCGGAGCAAACTTCTTTGTGTTGCAGGGGGAGGGGGGGGGGGGGGCAAACACAAGAAACCAATGTATTTTTTCTGAATGACTCTCTCTCTCTCTCTCTCTCTCTCTCTCTCTCTCTCTTATATATATATATATATATATATATATATATATATATATATATATATATATATATATATAGAGTCCATTCCCTATTGGAAGCAACTTTCTCGGAGCCCTGCTAAATATCTACTTGCAGGCCCGTTTCGTAAAGGTTAATTTATTCAATAATACAGTACTTTAAAGTTAACCACAGTGTTAAATATCTGTGGAATACAGGTTATTGAAAAAACAGGTGACATGTTATGCCTAGAGTGTTCTTTTTAAAGGTTTTTTTCGTCTCTTCCAATCGGGAATGGACTATATATATATACACACATACATACATACATATATATTCTCCACAAATTACATGTCGCACATTATTACCTGTGTTACTTCACGGTAAGATAATGTACACAGTGATTTTAAACATTTTTTTCCTCTCAGATTGTTAATAACTGAAACACTCCATAGCCGTGAGTACATTGAAGACTCAAGTAGATTTTACATAATTTATTATCACAATGTCTAAAGTTCGTTTCACTAAAGACGAGCTGCAACATGTTTGACATGTGATTTTTTTTTTACAAGAACACTGTGTGGAATATTATAACAACAAACTTTACAAGTAAATTCTCATGAAATAATGTATTTACATGCAATAATGGTAGCAAGAATAAAAGGGTATTTGTATTATGTTAAGTTATGTTGAACATGCGTGCCTAAATGTACATTGTTCATTGTTTCGTTAATAGATTTTTGTAATTTTAAATTGCTATATATAATATATATATATATATATATATATATATATATATATATATATATATAACATAGAACAGTGGCATGTTTACTTAAAACATCACATGGCATCAACCTAAAGACATATGACAAGTGTTCAATAAATACACTGAATATTTTCTCCATTACTTTCCCAAATAAGGCATTTATTTCGTCCTTGCGGGAAATAAATTCTCTCATTATATCATTAAGATTTAGTACACTAGTTCTCTCTTCGTGGACATGAAGTAGCATCACATGTGTTGGACGTTTCTGCTTCATGGTGACCCGCAGATACGTCTTCAAACGGCGGAGGTTAGAAACTGGATAGTAATAAAATAAAAGTGATCGCACTCTCGTTCTGCACTACATAATACTCGTTGCATACTTACACTACACTGTACGTCTGCATCGACTACAGACAGAAGAGGAGTGAAGGCCGGGCGGGCACAGACAAACGAATTGCTGTTGTCCACACCTGTTGAAAGAATAGTATGTCTACACAGGAGGGAGGGGGAGTTCCGAAGCACGCGATATAAGGGATGTAGATAATGCACAGACGCTAGTCAGCGTGACGGCGTGTGAAAAGGGGAGGGGATAGTCACGGCACTGCACGCGACTTGTGTCGAGTCAACCGCCATCTCGCTCCAGCGGCTCGCATTCGACGACTGGACTATTCTATCGGCAGCGCACGTCGTTGTGAGGGCCAATATGCTGAAATAAAAACTTGCATGGCTGCTTGGTGGTTTATGATGTAATGAAGGAGTAGAATCGAAGGAACGTTACGGGGTTAAGTATTCTAAACTTGTGTACACAAAAAGTGGAGGGGCAAAACACATGTTTGGCCCCCCTCCCTTCCCCTTCAAAACGAGTGGGTGGGGGTTGGGTGCAACTGCCCCTGCTGCCCCCCCCCCCTTTCCCAGTTCCGGCACCACTGGCAGTAAAACACAGCTACGAAGTTCCGAGCAACACTGCCCACACATGTGACGCAGCAATTTCTCGCATGAAGCAACACGTGGCATTCCTAAACTCTTTACTTCAGGAAATGGAAACATAACAATGCCTGTTTTTCGCGAAAAGATTTATACAGAAGCTAGCCTTCAACATCCTATGTGCACACTGCCAGTCTTCATTTGACAATTGGCTGCTTGTCTTTGTGAGATGACAGTCTAAGTCTATTTCATGAGTGAGCCAATCAGGATTAAGTTACTGCCATACTGCCCGTTTGTAATTCACGGGCAGACAGATAAGACGCAGAAAAATTCAAATGACCCAATCACGAAAGTGGTTCTGAACTAGAGTGCGTTGGAACACAACTTGTCCTGAAATCTTTTCGCGAAAATCAGGTGCCTCTATCAATGCCTCACGAACAAGTCTAATTTTTATTGTAGGCAGCAAGATTTCGACGCTTTCTGGCACTCCTCTAGCACAGATATTATTCTCAGCATGAATATATTTTAACATTGATTTCAAATAATCCAGTAGCGATACTCGGGGTGACAATAATGTAAGGTACAATTCAAATGGAATGTGAAAATGCAGTTTAAAAAATGATGTAATCAGGTAAAATAGTTCCACCCATATGGAGCTCACAGAAATACGACTCTGCTTATTACAGTAGGCGCTCATCTGCGACAAATTAATTAACGCACGCTTTCGTGTATACCTAGGGCAGCGGTGGCTGAGCAGTTAGACTGCTCGCCTCCCACCAAGGCGAACCGCGTTCATTCCCCGGCCGGGTCACTCCGAGATTTTCGCAAGTATGAATCGTGTCGGACGATGCCGCTGGTCGGCGGGTTTTCTCGATGGTCTCCCATTTCCCCCACCCTCTTCATTCTCATCTCATTTCACCCCCATCGGCTCTCTAATCCTTGCTGTTAAAGTGCTGACGAGATCTCTCAACCCAACTCGCGTATATCTCTTTTAGAAACTCAGTTGGCAGTCGATGCAAGAAAGGCAAAAATCTTTCGATAGAATAACTTTTTGCACCAAACCTCACATTCGGTCATCAGTAGCTTGTGGGCGGCTGTCCGAACACAAATATGAAGGGTCGCAACATTGAACTGCTTTCCTGCCAATACGGCTGGCAAAAATGGCATAGATTGGATTTGACGTTAGAACACTGTTTACTAAACATGGGCTTTGAGATGTTTGTATACTTCCTCTAACTATTTTGGAATCCAGTCAGATTACATTCAAATTGGTGAAAGTATTTTATTCATATAAAAGTGCTTGTCTTTTGAAAATTATTATACAACAAACACGTTCATCACTGTTGATCATGTGACTTTGACAGTTGTGCTCGTTTGGGGGTAGGTCAATGTTGGGTACATGCGCAGAAGACGAATAAGCGGTCTGCCTCGTCGTTAGTCTATAGAAGAAACCGCAAAAATACTGTATCGGAGTAGCCTGATTCTGATCGTTCCAGCCAAATACCGCGCACTGTCCTCTGACGAAGACACCGCAGCCAGAAGTCGAAGAATGACTGTATCTAGATGTGCAAGTAGGGTATTGAAATCTACCCTGCTTGGAACTCATTCCGCGAAAATCAAGTATTGCTAGCACTGCTGTTCGGCTTCTGTATTCCTGCATATTCTGTCTCGGCGTGACTTGTTCCGGGCACACTCCGAGCATGTGCTGCAGCTGCTGGGATTGCACGTGTGTGCCGAGGACTCTAGATAACGCAAGCCTAGTATAGGCACGGCCTTTGACGAACACGCCAAGGGGTGGCCTTCCGCCAAGGTTCATGGGAACCTGGGTTGGCACAGTTTTCCCCACTCTGTGGAAAGTACTGGTTAGTTCCAGCATTTTCCGCGTGGTACAGAAATTCGACTCACATCAGTAAATGTTGAAGCAGGTTCATAACGCACATTTAAATTTTATTATAAAAACGAGAACCTTTATAAGAACCACAGTGTCTAATATTTTAAAATCATATCTCAAGCATGGCCTGTTTTTTTATCATAGCGACTCGATTTTAAGTATCCCTATTATAATATTTTAGAATGTGTTCTTAAGAAATGTTATTTTTATTATATTGCACTCCATTATCTAGTGGGGCTACTTGGAATCATAAACATCAAATCTTCAAGATAAACACGGAAATTATCTGGCTTCCTTTTATGAGTAACTGCTGGAGTAATTCTCATAGAATTACATTTTCATTTATCATTTTGAAACATAAGTCTGTATACGTATAACAAATATACGAACAAATAATCACACGCTGATTGAGTTAGTTGGAGTTAAAAGTAAAGATAAATTTTCGATAAAAACCAATAATTTTAACAAGTAGTCTAAGTTTTTTTTATACCTAGGTACATAATTATATTATATTTGCCGGTAAAAACCAGTATTTTCCGGTAAGAACCAGGATTTACTGAAAATTGGTGGCATTTTGCCAACCCTGTGGGAACACCTCGCTGACCGCTAGTGCTCCTAATGTACCCTAAGTGTGTATTATTGCAAGCGTGGCACATTAGGCAGTACAATTGCATAGGGATTGGTGTTTTGATTACCGGCACCGAGCATTGTAATGTTACGTGGTTGGGAAGTCACAATAATAACAGTATCACCCATAAATAGGGGCATTGATATTTCGCGAAAAGATTTCTAGATACAAAATACAGTTCAAAGAACTGTGGAGACGTCCACTTTCTTTTTAACTGGCTGAAACATATTTTGTTCGCGTTAACTGCTAGCTCACGAATAACGAAGGTTCAGTGTCGGAGTTACAGAATTCTGAGTAGCTCGTTCAAATTTGGAAACGACACCAGCAGTAAGTGGAGGTATGACAACAGCCGAGGTGTACATATGGTATTGAAGTCTACTGTGTGCTTCGATTTTTTTTTTTTTTCGCGAAAAATCACGGGCCTACCCATAAATGAAAAGTGGGCGGTATTTCTTAAGTGAGCTGCGAAGTAGCAACTCTCCGTTTGCCAAACTTGGATTGCGTGTCTGCCAATAGACCTGTCAAAAACAATGTCGTTAGGATTTGAGGTTAGAACACTGTTTTATGTAAACAAGTTACTTTGAGATGTTTGCACACTTCTCTAACCTAGTTTTAATAAAACTAGAATACATTGAAGTTGGTCAACGTAATTGATTCGTATAAAACGGCGAGTATTATTGAAAAATCAAATGTAAACATACATGTTCATCAGTGTTGATCACGTGACTTTGACAGTTGTTCTGGCGATGGGTAAATCAGTGCTGGAGCCACGCGCACAGGGCGAAAATCGGCCTACCTTAACTTTAGTTTATGGTTGAAACCAGTGGCTAGTGGGGAAGTGTTGCAAGGTAATCTGGCGCTTTCTCAGTGCTGTACACATTCGGCGCACACAGCAGGATCCAGTAACCAGAGCAGGGCCGAGAGACGCTGATTGTACCGTGACCACACATGAGAGAGCGGCGAGACACCCATTACAAATGTGCTGTGACGTCAATTACACTACTACGTTTAAGTGGCCGATGTGTAAACTAGCAAACGATGAGGTATATCACAGAGCAAAACACGGCTTAGCTTGCAATAGTTCTCTACACAGTGACGTATCGTTTGTTTATTCCTTTCACAACAAACCCGCGGCCAAACAAAAAAAAAATGCACTGCCTAAGTTATATTATATTTTCATTACGTCTAGGTTACAAGAAAACTACTAATATCTTAAAACGTTCATTTACGTAAACCCTGTGCTAACATTAGTACAATCCGCTAGGTTCTACAGTTCTAATGGAAGGAAAGAACGGCATTTCAGTGCTGCAACACATATATGGTTACTGCAAATGACACCGACGCAGTAATCATCTTATAGGTCCCGATTCTGAACTGCTTTACTTCCTAGAGAACGTCAAACCACGTGACTAATATCTGCATCGTTCTGATCGTCCAATCCGTTGGTTACACCCCAGACAACTTGCTGTCGACGAGAAGTATATGTGTGTATGTGTGTGTATATATAGGCCTACAGAGAGAGAGAGAGAGAGAGAGAGAGAGGAGAGAGAGAGAGGAGAGAGAGAGAGAGAGAGAGAGAGAGAGAGAGAGAGAGAGAGAGAGAGAGAGAGGAGAGAGAGAGAGAGAGAGAGAGAGAGAGAGAGAGGAGGGAGCAGAAGAGAGAATACATGTGTTTGTAGAGGATCTAGAGACCCATTAAGAAGGGACACTGAGAGTTATGCTGAAACTATAGACTTATCGGTAGAGATCAGAGAAATGTGCGAGTTCATTAACCTGTAGGCTAGACTTCACAGTCTTATATGTATACCCTAATACAGATATCAACTGTTTAGTGGTTGATTGTTGTGGTAGTAAAAGGCGGTGGTTGGACGCACAATTTATTGCATGTTTTTTATTGATTTATTTACCTCTAGAAGGTGTTAAACAATACGTGGACCAATTACAAAAGTAACATGTGTGTGAATTTCAACTTGTCTAGAAATGAACTCGCGAAATTCTCGGGTCTCTACTTATCAATATAAGTAGGGACAGAAAAATCTGACGGTTTAAACGTCACATAGGCTGGTCTACACAATCCTATGTATTTTCGAGCCTCAGCTTTCTGTTGATTGGCCGCTGCCCCAGTGTGAAGCCAGCATTACCTCAGACCAGGTGGCACGGGATTCGGTGCTTGTTTCCTTGCAGCTCTGTTATTGGCTCAGAGTTTACCTGGGCGTGTCTAATAAACCGTGATCCGATTGCAAACATAACAGAAATGTTCATGTGTTTGAAATCCAGCTTGTCCTAAAATGAATTCGTTTTATGGTTACATATAAATGCTGGTGTACATAGTGAGGCCATCTACACAATCTTTTTTTTTTTTTTTGTGAGATTGTACTGCGCATATGTATAAATCTTGAATGATTAAAAATGGTTTGAATAGGAATTTAATTTTATCGAGTGGAAAATCACGCTTGTGAAGGGGGGCCTCAAGTCCCCTTAGCGCCCCCCTCACTTTAAAAAGCGAAATGGGAAGGCATATTTTTTTCTTGAATGGGTCGAGAAAAACCAATGGAGTTGGACGAAATAATGGTTATATTTAAAGTGTTTGAAAGAAAAATTTAAATGCCATACATAGTAGTAAACCACATTATTTAAGTACAACTGGCATGTTCCAGAAAATTGTTGCCTAGTAAAAAAGTATTTAATTAAAATTTATTTTCACAAGCAGTTCTGAAAAACAGAATTTCTCAGATTTCCAGCGGAGTCGTTCGTTGTTCAGGCATATACTATCCCTTCCCGATATTTTCTTACCCTGCACTTTAACTCTACAGTTCCCCGGCATAAAAAAATAACTGAACGGTAATTTTGTACACTATGTTAATTATCGTGTGTTTGCTTCAATTGCAATTTCATCTTACTCAATTTTCAGTTTGGTTTTCAAATGCACGTAGACTATAATATGTTTTGTGTATACTTATGTATCATAAACTCTCAATATATATTTGTATCATTGAGTTATTTCATGACAGAAAAAAATCTGTAAAAATACGAGAGCTCTCTTCACGGATCTCAGGTTCCGTGGACAGAGTTAAGGAAGCTCGGTGTCAGAGCTGAGGAAGAGTAAGAAATGTTTACAAGCGCGAACAGAACAAACTACCGGGAGCGACGAAGAAACTCGGGAGATAAGAACGTGACGAACGAGCAGGGAAAGAGCCTAAAACAAAAACGATGCAGGTTAGAACAGCAACACAAGGCGAGGACGTCGACTTAACAAATCACGAAGGACGTGCAAAACAGTCGACAGTGTACGCTGTTCGGCTTCGTGTCAAATACAAACAACCGCGCAGTTGACCGAGGTTATGTTCTCAAGTAGTGCCTCTAGTTGAAGGTCATCGTGACATTTTTTTAATGTGCCTCTGAAGTGTTATTCCTGTCTAGAACTGCGTCAATTTCACCCGGAAACTGTAATGCTTGCAGCTAATTATGAGAAATAGTTCCACGTATCAACGTCTTATTAAAAGCGAGATATTTGAAGTGATGGCCGTTGAAAGTAGTTCCTGTTTGGTATTATCCTAATTAAAATAAGAAATGGCGTATTACTTAAGTTATTTTGTTTCTGGAAATTGCAGTTTTATTCCATTGATGTAAAAATACTTTAACTCTATCCATTCCAAAATGGCGGCTTGTATCACTCCGCACACTTGGGAAGTAGTGGTCATGTAGCTGGCCACTAACAAATGCGTCATTAGCAGTCCGCTATCTGAATCACGGTCCTCCACGTTCGTACCATAAAAGAAATGTTTACTATAGTTATATATTATTATTATTAAGCTCTATATGGTTTGTAAGTACTTTCCTGTTCTAAGTTTTCCAGCACGCTGACACATCAGTCCGTTCCGCCGCGTCCGCCATCTTACACAAAGCTGCTTACTCAAAAAGGAAACAACAAGAAAACATATATTTCCAAGGTGCAATCACGTGTGCTGCTCTCTTGTATACGCACAGATCGTTTGAATGTTATAGAGGTTAAAAGGGCTAAAATAATAACTAAAATTACTACGTTCGACCGAGATACTGTTGGAACAATTTTCTCCTTCAATTGCTGTGTGAACTGTCCAGTCAATTGTTTTTCTCTGTCACTGGACATTTTCATCACTGATGCTACCTTGGGATGGATTAAAGTATACTAATTCTGTACACGTCAGTGTTTTTTTTTTTTTTTTAGATGTGGCGGAAAGATACGTAAAATTCAAACAAGAGAGTAGGAAAGGCTTTCAGAAGTGTTCGATTAACCACCCTTTTATCCTCCTGCGGCCGTTGTCGGAACTATTTTGTCCCGTTCGCCGCCGCTAATCTCCTTGGTCCATTGCAGTCGCTCTCAGTTCTGACCAAGTGCTCTAACATCTCCCTCTTTTGCCAGCCCTACCCGGCTTCCGTTTGTGATCCTCCCTTCTCTTGCACACGTCCATCTGTATCATTTCTCCCAGCTTTCCTTACCCCCTACCACCAACACCCCCCCCCCCTCCCCATCATCTCTTCCCTCCAACTCACATCCTGAATAACTACTCCAATTGCTTTACCTCGTGCACTGTCTCGCGCCCCAAATTACTTCAAGCTGCACTCGAGTGCGGAATGGTTTTGTTTTCTTTGACACTCAAAGCGGGCGTAATTCTCTTCGTGTGCGTTCTCGTCCCCCGAAATTATTGGTGTTACCTCATTTAAACACGCGTCTATGATTCGAGTGAGCTGCTTGGAATTAATTTTCCTGTTGACTGCACGTTAATAATTCGGCATGTCGCAAGTTCACGCGACAATCGTTGTACCAAACAGTTTTAAAAATAAAATTTTTAGCTACCGATTTAAGTAAAGTTTGACCACATGGGAATAAAATAAGAGAGAACGTTAAAAATTATTTTACGGAATTTTGACTTGCGTTTAATGAAAATAAATTGAGGAAATTAAAAACTTTTCAGCGGGCTCAAAATTAGAGATACCAAATGATTTCTCTTTCAAATTACTGGAGGCTACCTTTTCGAATGCATTATTCGCAAACGTCACGGGCATCAACCCATTGTGTCATATTCAGAGCCAATGATTTTCCGCAGAAAAAAAACTGAACTCATAGTAAATATCAATACTCAAGTACAAACAGAAATCTTTATTTTGCTATTGGTTGCCCTCTGCGTAAGAAGCCGTTTCTGTTTTTAAATGGCCCAATTATAATTCAACAATTTTGGCAGTGAACCAAAGTCATTCTCTTACTGAGAGTTCACATGCTCGGAAACGTAATGCAGCCAATGGAGAAAGGTAAAATACCATAGAGTATTTTGAAGTATAACTTGTCTCGAAATATTTTCACGAACTTTCACTACCTCTAGTCATAATGTAATCGGAAAACTTCTTGCTTAAAAGATTAATTCGAAACGTTGACTATATCTGGAACTCACATTAGTGCGTAGTTGGCTTCAAGCTTATCAAGTTTCTAAACGTTGTTGAGTTGAAGATGTTTACAGCTCACAGGCTTGTGTTATCTCGTGTGGACCCTACAAGTATGTATTTACAAACGCTTCGTGAATAATTTCATTCGGTAGTGACAAAATCTCAAACACTTGAAATAGGGGCGTTGAAAATATATTGATATATCGAAAAGACCATATTATATCAGCGATTTATCAATATAAATCGTCTATATATATTTCAACGAAGTTTTATCGAAATCAACATCTTTTGATTAGGTGAAATATTTTAAACGTACTCCATTGCTACATATGTAGGGCCCTGCAAAATTCGCGTTAAACTTCAAACACATGTACCTTTGAAATACTGTTGTCATTGGACCATACTTCATTTGGTATGTCCTTGGTAACTCTGCGCCATTATACAAACACTTCACATTTGTGTAGCACAAACACGTGTAGTCCAGTCAAAAAGGGAGTGGCTCCACATTTATACAGCAACCAATGGAGAAACGACGCCAGCTCGAGTATATATAGTACTGCGACGTTTATCTTGATACCAAATAATAACGTGAATTTTGCAGGTCTCTAAACATATGTCGTCACAGAAAACCAAGTCTAAGACGTGAAATAAACACGAAAAACGTGCCAAGAGTGGTTTAGTTAAACGTATAATAAATCCCACGTTGAACTGATATATTTAGTTAAACGTATAATAAATCCCACGTTTAACTGATATATTTAGTTAAACGTATAATAAATCCCACGTTTAACTGATATATTTTGACTAAAGCCACTCTTGGTTGGTTTTCCATGTTTGTTTCATTTCTCAGACTTGGTTTTCTGTGACGACATAGTGTACCAATGGAATATGTTCAAAATATTTCACCTAATCATTCACCTCCATTGCAAGCATCTTTCAAACAACTCATCTAAATCTTTTTCCAGGTATCGGAAATAAATATTTTTAAAATGTTCTTTTAATAAGCTGTGTTTTGAATACATAAATTTGATTAGATATTACTGTATTCATTTTGACAACATGCGCGAAAAACAGGCGCCACATCTTTCTGCAACACCTTGTGTCCTCAGTATGTAAATTCCAAGCAGTTGTACACTGGTCAAGTGCTATATCACATAAAACACCGGATTCCGGTGTACCGAAAAGCGAATATATATATATAACATTATCGGTATTCTTTCAGATATCAACATTCCTAACTCGGAGAAAGGATAACGGGGACACCAATTATAGTATATTTGCGGTTTCTTCACATTTTAAAAATCAAACCTTCGAAAAATCACCCCAAGTACTGTATGACGCGTTTAGTTATATCCTAAATATGTTATGTATGACAAACGTTTTATACATTTGTTAACATGAAAGTATCTTATTTTTCGTTAGATTGAAGTTTTATATATATTTTATTTATTAAATTACAATAATTAGTTTATAATAAATGCCAAGAAAAACAGTGAGAAAAGATGTGTGTTGGTAGCACCTAGAAATAAATAGTTCTCATGCAATATATAATTACAACTGAGTGCGCACAAATTCGGTGCACTGTCCTTTAGTGTAATTCTCTAGTCTCAAATAAGCTTTATTTTCGTGAGGCGGAGGAATATCCTGGAAGTAGAACTTTAGCAGGGCTTCAGAAAAGTGTGAAGTAACCGTGATTGGATTATACGCTTGCATCTTCTCTCTGTACAATGTTGTCTCGTCATGCTGGTTGCGCTAGGTCAGGAATGACGTGTCGGCGTGGTGTGTTTACGATTAGTCCCAGAGTGTTCGTTAAACTTTGACGTACAGGCTGACGTGGTTTTCACAGGAATGAAAGTCAAGTACGTCCTGTCTTTGTAGGTAACAAATGCTTGTTCTTCATGCAATTTGTTTTGCTGTTGGTGTTAAGTCGACGTCGTGTTTTGTCAAGACGATTTTTTTATTTATACGTTGGCTCCACCAGAAACAAATGCTTGTTTTGTTATCCACGACAAATTTATTTTCAGAGTAATAAATACAGCTTTTTATATTGGTGTTTGTCGCATAATATTAGTCGATTGGGTAACTAAGATTTGAGGAATATTTCAAAATTACTTCACTTGCCAACGAAAAAGATAGCCCTCTTCATAGCGCAATATCTCGGACGTCCATACTTTTTTTTTTAGTTTATCGTCTTATTATACTGATAAAAACCGGATTAGAAAACATTTTACTGTAACTCCGGACCATTGCGCACATGAAAGCCAAGTCCCTGCGGACGTTAGGGCAGATTCTGTGAGGGTGTTAACATTTTTTTTTTGCGCCCACTTTTTCTAACATCATTTTACCCACGTCACCCACAAGGACGACTCCTAAGTTCTAAAAAGCAATGGACACGCGTCACAAACAAAGTTGGTTACGCCACGCTGGCGAGCGTGATGTGCAACTCTACATAAATACATCGTCTGCGATCTAGAGCAGCGAAGTGATCAGTTAGATGTCCTCGTAATCGCACTCGAGATCACGTGTTTGGAGCGCTGCACTGTCGCGTGCTGTGCGGTAACCGCGAATGTCAGCGTTGAGTGTTTCATGAGGACCGATTCTCGAGCGCCGTGAACGATCAGATTGTTGTATTCACAGCGCACACTGCAAATTGGACACAGCACATCTTTCGGTCAGTATAAAAAAAACGCGTATCAAGCTGCCCTTTCTTTCGTACCGTTGAACCTAAGACAATATAAAAACTTATGCAAGCATCGTACTAATAAATTATGGGTAGGAGGAGGCCTGCTCGAAAACGCAAAAGAGGCGAATTACACCTAGAATTTACGTGGTAAATGAAAAACAATAAGCAATACGTTCTTTATGTCAGAAGTTATTCTGTAGTCTTCTGTTTTTAATGGTTTTACAAAATCACTCCAGTTGAATTCTGGGATGATTCCTCAATGTAGGCCACTGCCGTTTCCTTCCCCCTTCTTGCTTATCTAAACAACTTGTTCTGTCTCTGATAAAGTCTGTTCAAGATAAAGTGAACACTTTTGAAATGAATCTTACAAAAAAGTCACTTCCCCTGCCTGCATATATTTTAGTAGGCGCACCTAGTGATATTCGCCCAGCAAAGTTGGCAACGATGGCTGGAAAGTAGTTCCATATCTAAACGTCGAATAAAATGCGTTAGGTAACCATTTGTGAAAAAATTAAATGATTTCTTTCGCTTTCTGTTTTTATTTTAAAGCAACAAATTTTAAGAATTAGAAGGTTTGTAAAATATTTACTTTCCTAATAATTTCACAGTTTCACGTGACCGATGCATGAATAAAGTGATTAGGCCCATGAAAATATTAATTTAATATAAGGCGGAAGAATACACAACATGCATACAAGTAGAAACTAATGAGGGCTTTCAAAAGTGCTAATTTTACCGTGAACAACCTGTAACCACACTTCCAAACAAGAAAAGGGAGGGGGGGGGGCACTCCAAGAACTACTTAGGCCTACCTACCATATTCTGACCGCACAGGTGACGTGTGTGACAAAGTGAAAAATTTTGACCACCCAAAATAAACACTGGAAACACCGGTAATTTACATTTGTCTTCGACGTAAATTGTGGCAATTCCCTACATCTACAGCCAATTCGTGGTTACTTCCAACTTTTCTGAAGCCCTGCTAAATTTCTACTTCCAGGATATTACTCCGCTTCACCAGAGAGCCAACACACCAAATTCGTGCGCGCTCATGTAATAATATTTTGCGTAAGAACTATTTCTTAGTAGGCATTACCAACAGACCCATTTACTCTCCGTCATAAATGAGATATTATAATTTGT
This sequence comes from Dryococelus australis, assembly GCA_029891345.1. Taxonomy (NCBI): domain Eukaryota; kingdom Metazoa; phylum Arthropoda; class Insecta; order Phasmatodea; family Phasmatidae; genus Dryococelus; species Dryococelus australis. The sequence goes on along the minus strand of CM057000.1, from coordinate 31,208,205 downwards.
AAATAAAATATAAGTAAAAGTTCAATTTAACCAAAAATAAATTAAAGGCTATTTTAACACGTGTATAAAACGCTTGTGATACTTGACATAATTAGGAAGCGACCAAACACGTCATACGTGGAATGTTTTCTCAAAGGTTTGGTTCAAAAAGTGTGCAGAAACCGCGAGTGGAATATAATCGTGACTAGCAAATCATTAGACGTGGGAAGGTAAGGATCAGGCATCTCTAACATTTATGGTTGAACGACCAAATGTCAGAGCTGTTAAAATTGCGGGAAAGTGAAGCGAATGGCTGTTTCTGCATCGTTCTGCTTCTTACACCGCTACCTTATCAACATAGCTACACGCCACAGGGAAAATATACATGTTATACGTTTTTTTAAATCGAAAATACGTGGTTTTAAAATGTACGCCCTTTCTTTTAGTTTTCAGTTTAATTTATAACGTTAGGATTTCTTAAACAAATAGCACGTATGAATGCACCCACTTCGCCACATTTAACGCATTTTAAATCTTCAAACCGAGCGCTGTGGTGGTCACGTGAATACGAAATGAAAGACGTAAAAGCGAAATGAAAGACTGAATGTTCCTGTTGCCTCGTAAAATGGTAATTTAATAAACGAAACTCCCATTAAAAAAATATATATATGGTTTCATTTGTTTGTGCGTTGTTATTTAATTTGGTACACTCTGATTGACAAATCATTGAAAAACAGTGAATTAAATGTTTAATGAATCAGTGGAACATGGCACTGAATCAATAAATAAAGAAAAACTGGAATTTTTTTTACTAATACGCCAATTAAATTGACTGAAGTGGCCGGTGAATAAGTCAGGTGCTAATATTGATTTAAACAGTGCAATTACCACTGATTCAGGTTTAGTGTGTACGTTGCAAGTAACTAAATCAATTGATGGGGTTTGTATTTGGAATTGGAGGCTCCTTCTTCATGCTCAAAACCAGTTAATATTACAATTATTAGTATTGATGACTATTGATGTTATTCTTTCTTTAGTATCTATTTTTTTTTAATTTGAATGATTTTTGTTTTCATTGTTATAGTCTGTTCACGGTAAATTGAGCACTTTTGAAAATCCTGATTAAGATCTACTTGTATGCAAGTAGAGTATTCTTCCTCCCTATGTAAAATTAACATTAAAATGGGCCTCATCACTTTATTCATGCGTCGGTCAAGTAAAACTTTAAAACTATTTGATAAAAAAATATTTAACAAATCTGCTCAATTTTACATTCCGGTGCGTAAAAAAAAAAAATAATAATAATAATAATTTAAGTCGTCACAAATTGTTACCTAACCCTTTTTATAAGACGTTAAGATATGGAACTAATTTCCCCCCATCGTTACCAACTTTACTGGGCGCATGCCACTCACAGCGCCCGTTAAAATAAATGCAGGTTGGAGTAGGGACTTTTTCTAAGGTTGATTTCAAAAGTGCTCACTTTATCGTTAATAGCCTTTACTTAATAAAAATGGCAGTTACCTGTAACGGAGCTCACATCTTGGGTAAGGCAACGACCACTATACAAATGGGCTTAGTTACGCGACATGCTTCCAGTGTACTTGTAGGCTATTGCTAGACGTGGTTGTTTATCGCAAAATTACTTTGTGCCAAGACAGAATTTCTAAACGTCTGCGTTTTCATTGTATGTGTATGACTGGATGATGCATTTTAGTTACAGTGGAGCCGCTTGCATGCAAGTCGCGGAGGACAAAAAAAAAAATTTAAGTTTATAAAAGTGAATCGGCCGGGTCATTCCCGAATCTTCGCATGTGTGAATAGTGCTGGATGAAGTCGCTAGTTAGCGGGTTTTCTCGGGGATCTCCCGTTTTCACCGCCCTTCCATTACGGTCCTGCTCCATACTCACCTCAATCACCCTCATTGGCTCTCAAGACCCCACTGTTAAGACCCGCCCAAATATCTTCACCCACTCATATTAAGGCTGTACACGTTTAAGTAAGCACTTTCGAAATCAACCCTTGAAAAATGTCACTGTCCCTACCTGAGTGTATTTTTAACGGGCCCGTGTAGTGGCATGCGCCCGGTAAAGTTGGTAATGGCAAACGGGTAAGTAGTTCCATGTCTTAACGTAGAATTAAAAATGTTTGGTACATATTTGTCAATTCTATAATGATTTAATTTTGTTTCTTGAATTTTTCAATGTGTAAATTGTATAGATTAGAAAATTGGTTAAATATTTACTTTTATAATAGTTTTACAGTTTCCCTTTACTGACTCATGAATAAAGTGATGACGTCCACGGCAATACTGATTTTACGTGTGGCGGAAGAATACACAACGTGCTTACATGTTTATCTTAAGCAGGGCTTTCAAAAGTGCTCATTTTACCGTGAACCACCTATAGAAGAGAATTTGCCCGACGGTTCCTTTGATGATGTGGGCGTAGGCGTTGTCCTGGGCGTGGCTCCGGATCGGGTCTTGGGCAACTGCGTGATGCTGCGAAAGATTCACTCTTATCTGGGTGGCCGACTGGCGAGTGAGCTGCCAGGCGCTAGTTGGTAATTGGCGTTGTCACATGTTGCTGGCCACTGACGCCATTTTGTTGGCGCGTGTGGCTCAAGTTACGCGGTGTATTCTTAACTTCTCTGTGGCACGTTCGTTCATTATCACTACAGAGACCCAGAAATTCCTCTTATTCATTCGGCATCGAGCTAGAATCCACAACCCTTTGGTCACTCGAGCATAAGTTATTAGCTCATTGGCTGTTGCTCCACTTTGACACCAAACCAGGTAGCACGTGATTCGTTATTGGCTTGAAGTCATCCGGGGCGTGTATAACAAATTAGTCCAATAGAAGAGGAAACTCGATTGTACGTGGGATTGAAGTCTAATTTGTCCTGAAATGAATTCGCGAAATTCCCGAATCTCTAGTCATAATTCAAGTCCTTAACCGGTATTAGCTTCTGTTGAAATCTGTTTTAAAACAGGCAATTGACTAGTGCAACAGGTCTCTTTGACAGATTCGGACGTTGGTAGAGTTGAAAGCTGATGGCAGCTGTATAATCGAAGTCGCTAATCCGTTAGTTGATTTGAATCCCCCGGTAGTACACGAACTCGTGTGCCGTTTCATAATGTAGTATATGGACAATTTAGCGTGTAAACCGCGTATATAGGGTATTATATCTAGAGCTGATGCCGTTACTCAGAACGTGCACACTTACATCTCTCCTTTGGCTATTGGCTGATAGTCTTTATGTGAAGAAAGTCTGTTACATGAGTGAGCCAATCAGAATTAAGTTTTCTCGATACTGACCGCTCGTGATTGGCGGGCAGACAAATAAGGTGCGTAACAATTCATATGAACCTATCACGAAAGTGATTCCGAACTAAAGTGTCTACTTGTCCTGACACTACTTGTCCTGAAACCTTTTTGCGGAAAAACAAGTGCCTCTAAGGATAATGTAATTGTGAGCATATGCATTTCAAAATTTCAATAATTAAGTTTTGTGAACTGGTAATAGTTAGGGTTAGTGAAATTTCGCGAAAAGATTTCAAGAAAAGTAATATTTCAAAACAATGTAGGGTTGTTTACCTAACTTGACTGGCTGAATTACTTTCCGACACGTGTTAACTGTCTGCACACGAATCACGTACGAGAGGTGCCGATGTTGCCGAATTCTAAGTGGCCAAGTCAAATATGAAAACGTCTTCTCAAGCAGATAGCATCCTATGGCAATATACAAACTGTTGTTGGGTGCTTATAGGATTGACGTCTACCGCGTACTCATATTTTTTTTCGTGAAAAATCACTAGCTTTAGCAATGGTACATCCTTGCCAAGTGACATAGGGCCTATATGTACAAAAAGAAGTATTTGTGTGCTTGTAATGGGCACTCGTGTGAAGTCAATAGCGTGTATTGTGAGAAATATAAATGGGCAGAATAAAAGGTTGGCCCTGCTTGCTTGGTCTGTCTCAGTGTAATTTAATTCAACGTCACTGATATATGTGTTCCGTCAGAGGTGGGGAAAATGTGGGATTGGAAGGTTTCTGTCGTGAAAATAGGGCAGGGAAAATGGCAAGGTTCTGCCTGGAAAACAGGGAAAAGTCAGGGAATTATAAAAAAGGATTTCAGTGGACGGGTTGAAAGCCGCGAAGTGAAACCTATGGCGGAAGTTTTTTAATGGCCAGTAGCGCTGAGTGCGTGTGACGTAGCGCTGAGTGCGTGTGACGGCATGGGTGAGTTCGAAAGCGCCGGACGATGGTGCAGTGATCTATCTGTAGGGATAGGAAAATTTTGCGAGTTCGATGACCAGTAGCCTAGACCCCACAGTCCTGTGTACACTCGAGCCTCAGATGTTTGTTCATTGGCTGCTGCACCAGAGAGCAGCCAGTGTTACCCCACACCTGGGAGTACGGCACTCGCTACTTGTTTCCTTACAAGTCTGCTATTGGCTCAGAGTCGTCCAGGGCGTGTCTAATAAAATACGATCCAATTGCAAACTCAACTTCAGTGTACACTTGTTCGACGTCTACCTTGTCCTGAAATTAACTCGCGAAATTTTCCTGTCCCTATATGTCTGTGAGTGCAGTGCAGTTTGCGACTGTCTGGAGAACAGAGGCGGGTGTCGACCAGCTCGATTGTAAGAAAACGGGACTTGTTTCGTGAGTGGCGGGAATTTGAATGACGTAAATGTAGGTCTATGGCAGTGGGCATTTTGATCAGATATTTATAATGAATGTAGAGACAGAGACACGTCAAACACTAGTCCTTTTGTATTGTGTTTTGTCATTGGACTGTAGTTTGTCCGGGCACACTCTGGACGACTTTGCACCAATAGGAAACCACTAACGAGAGTCTTGCCCAATCACGCCCAACCAACTCAAAAGGGGGAAATCGTCCCTCACTCCTGCACGAGCCAATAAACAAACGACGACGACTAGAATGTGTATAGGACAGTGGATTATAGCGTGATGCAATAAAACAGGGGCGTCATTGGAGGGGGGGGGGGGCATTTGCCTCTCCCCCTGATGTTGAGAAATTTTGTATGAAAATTGTATTAAATTTGTGTGAAAGTTATATTATTCAAGAAATACAGAACTTCCATGAACTGCAGTTTTAATATTAAAGTATCTAAATTTACAAAAACTTAATTAAGAAATAAAATATCGCAGTTTTAATCTGTGTAAGCAAAACATTGTAATTAATTATTTTTACTTTTATATATTGGCATTACTGAAAAATCGGTGTCTATATAGTGCAGTATGTGATGTAGCTTCATAAAATGCTCTCTAGATAGCATCGTAGTACTTAGTAAGTGGATGTCTAGCTTCGTAAGTTTCGCGCTAGATGGCATCGTCATTCAGAACAGGCAACAATATATTTTCCGTCGCATGGGTTGCAGCACACGCGTTTACCAGTGTCAGTGAATACGCTTTACAGTGTTCAGTAAATTCGTGCTAGTGAGGATATTGTGTTACTGTTGTTAGTGTTTTATGATGCAGTATATTTTGGATTTAATGTGTACTGAGTTTTTTAATTGTGACTATCATTGAAATGAAACCGACAAACAAAAATACTAGAGGTTTTTTAAAAGGACGAAAGCAGAACCGTCAGATAACACATCTGAGTCTGACATTGTTAGTACAGCAACAGAAACCTCGTCTTCACATCCGAGTGCAGGTAATGCTGCAAATTTTCGCATGGTAATACTTTATTTCCTTGAACTTAAAATATAATATAGTATTATCCTTTTTAGTATGAGGTCTATCTTTAAATCGCAAAATTACGAACTCCAGGCTGCAGCTCAGGAATAACCAAATTACAAACGAGTTGTTCCATTTGGAGGTTACAAAATAGAAAATGCAAATCACAAACTGCCAAGTTGAAAACCAATTAAACACGGCCTGAGCATTTAAAATGCACACATTATCTACATTTTTATTTCGAGTTCAATTAGATATTAATACAATCATGATATGACTCAATTGACTTACATTTGTGTGTAAATAACGAAACAGGTTTTGTCACTTAGCAAATATTTGATTTATAAGTGAAAGTAGGCGCACATGTGCAGTAAAAACTGATTAGTGTGTAACACTTGCATTGCGAATAGATAATACCAAAGTTAAATTGTTTTATGTATAAGGCTATGAAATAAGAATTTAATTTCGTATTATTAATTTTTTGAGTCTACGAAATATAGCTAGAGATGTTAATTCTACTTATTAGTAGGAATCATATTTTAAATATAACATTGATGTAAAATTATTAAAATAATAATATTGTAAAAATAATTATCTTTATTAATTTTTTTTGCCGAACCTCTACAGAGAGTGTTCAGCCACATACAAGTGGACCATTGGAGTCTCCTTCTCAATCAGTCATAAACCTTCCTCAGACTAAGGATAGAAGATTTTCTGTTCGATATTATAGTGTTCACCAGTGGATTGAATATTCAGAATATACCTAATATATACCTAATATTAACAGCAAACATAATTATTACATGATTGTTTAGAATAAAAATATGTAACTATGTTTATATGCTCTTCAAAATTTAATTATGACTGTACTCTTGGCAGCATTAGTGTTTCGCCTATTGTTTCGAATGTTCTGTTTATATAACGTTTTTGTATTTACTCAGTATTAAAAGCAATTATGTCAATTATTACATGATTGGTTAGGAAAAAACTATGTAGATATACTCTCATTTTCAAAATGTAATTATAACTGTACACTTGGCTGCATTAGAGTTTTTACCTATTATTGTTGTGAATGTTTTGTTTGTATAATGTATTTGCAACTTACGTGTTTTAATAGTAGGTATGTTAATTATTACATGATCGATAAGTAAAATAACTATGTGTACAAACACAAATTTAAGAATAGTTATTAATTTCAGGTGAAAAAGTACTGGGTACACGACGTGAAAATTCGTAACAAGGTCCTCCAAAACGCAACAAGGTATCTAACGGCCAAATAAATCTTGCCCCCCCCCCCCCAAAGAAAGCCTGAAACGACGCCCCTGCAAGAAAATAACGCGAATTTAGCAGGCACCTGTGAATGAGTGAAGATTAAGGGACTGTAGGTAGTACACAGACAGTGGTTAGGACTTCAATCCTAATTTTATGTAACGTTAATATTGCTATCGTTGATAAGGATGGGCAGTTGTATTTAGTAAATAACGTGTAGAGATCCGCCAGTTCCGCAAATTATTTTGGTAGCAGGTTAGACCTCAACAACTTTCTCGTGTGATCTTTTTTTTAATTGTAGCACAATTTTTTCGGACGCACCCTAGTCGAATCTTCGGCCAATAAAAAAGAAATAAGGAGAAAGGTCGTGACCGTATAACGCGTAGCCATAAGGCAAATAAAAAAGACTCCTCTCTTCATGTCATCAGCCAATGTCTGAATAATCAATACGAATAAATACGAGTCAATACGAATCAATACGAATCAATACAGTGAGAAAATAGTAATGTTGGCAATGCATAGTAATAAATAGTTTTTACGCAAACTATTATTAAAGCGAGTGCTCACGAATGCGACACGTTGTCCCTTAGTTTAATTTTATACACTTGGTTAAGCCTTGTTTGCACAAGGCGGAGGAATATCCTGGAAGTAGAACTACAGAAAGGATTCAGAAAAGTTGGAAGTAACCGTGAAAGGACTATACATCTTATTTGCGTTACAAATTCGGCCAAATTAGTTTAAAGGCTGTTCACGATAAAGTGAGCACTTTTCAAATGAACTTTAGAAAAAAGTCGCTGCCCTTGAACGCATATATTTTAATGGGCGCACTGAGTGACGTTTGCCCAGAAAAGTTGGTAACGATGGATGGAAAATAGTTCCATATTTTAACGTCGAATAAAAAGTGTTAGGTAATCATTTGTAATAACTTAAATGATTTATTTCGTATCCTGTTCTTTTAATGCATCGAGGTGTGAAAATGAGCAGATTAGTACAATATTTAGTTTCCTAAAAATGTCACATTTTTACACGATCGACGCATGAATAAAGTAACGAGGCCCGTGACAATGTTAATTTTTCATAAGATGGAAGAATACATCACGTGGATGCAAGTAGATCTTAAGCAGGGCTTTCAAAAGTGCTCATTTTACCCTGAGCAACGCATAGTAGCGTATCAAAGCATAGATATGTGTAAACACTGCGTTAACCTTAGCCGGATCCACGAGGCGTGTTGGGAGGAAATCAGTCCGGTGTTGGAACACGGAGAACTATTTCCGCGTAGCTGGCACGCGCACTCTACAAAATATTTACTCTGTGTTTCAGAAGTTTGTTCGACTGACGGGCGAACAGCTTGCAATAGTATTGGTTTCCCTGTTGTCTGCAGCCGTGACCGTCGCCGGGTCGAGGGCGGGTGTGGCAACCCTGGCTGTGGCCCTGACCTGGACGCCGCGCTATGGCTACGGCCGCGGTGCACACTACCCCCTAAAGGCCCTTACACAATTGAAAACTTTAATATTTGACTTCAGCATTTGACTTTACGTTTGCTTTCCGACATGTTGTTTCTAATGGAACTTGACACAATGGAACTGTCACAGGTAAAGTCTAGCACTCTTGACTTTACGATTTCGAAATTTTGAAATTTAAAGTGAAAGTCAAGCAGCCATTTTGCCGAGAATCTAACATAGGTTATGTGGAAAGTGTGTTATTTTATTGTAGGGCGATTTTAATCTGTGTATATTAAACAAAGCTCGTCTTAAATAAAATAAATGGTAAACGAATATAATGTGACGACGAAATATATGAATTGTCATAATTTAATAAAGTAAATAGATAAGTTTTTTGTTTTGAAATGAACTTTTAATATCAATTTTAAGCTTATGTTTTAAAAAAAAGGTACGTAAAATGCATTTCTGTATGATACGATAATGTTTTACATAACAAGGTACACATTTTTACGGAGCTCGCAAAAACGATGTTTAATTGTTTTCAACTCTAACTTTACAATTGTATTGTGTTATTGGTGGTTTCGTCAAATTAAAGGAAATGTAAAGTCAAATGTTAAAGTTCTCTATTGTCTAAGAAGCTTAACTCTGGGTACCGGCTCCTTACAGCGAGGTGTCGAGAGCCAACGGGGTTGAAATGAGGCGGGTATCTCCCTTTCCCCATGCCCTGGCTTCCGGCGCTGCTCCATTCTCACCTCGTTTCACCCTCGCCGGCTGTCGAGACCTCGATGTTACGGGTGCATAGCCACGAGATGTTTTTTTTTCTCGCTTTGGAGGCACAGCGATACGGGCGACAGTAACACGCGCGACCAGCGCCTCGTCGCCCTTACGCGCGAGGGATTTTGTTACACGCGATGAAAGCCCACAGATTAAACTACGACTGTACCGTTTTATCTTTCTCCTGCCTGTCAAGCAAACTGCGCAGGCGAGCTGTAAAAATTAGATTTTTTTTTTTATTTTTTATTTTTTTACCATTTTCACGATGTGTTTTCTTTTACAATACACTAAATATCATAAAAACAAAACTGCACGGGCCTAAATAATGGTTTTGTTTTTATCTTTTCTGGCAAAATGTTGTATGCCCAGGATATTTAAATGTTGAGATATGCGTAAGCGCGCAAACAACGAACGTACAGATATGTACAGAATGTATGTCCGGACTGCTAACTCTTAAGGTTGAAGTAAAGCAACTGCCTATGGAGCACTGCACCTGACAGTATATTGTGGGGAAAAAAAAAAAAAAAAAAAAAAAAAAAAAAAAAAAAAAAAAAAAAAAAAAAAAGTGTCGACACCATAAAAATTTTCAGAAAATTGCGATTTATGTTGTACATGAAAGAAGAATGTATTTATTTTGCAACATCATGAAATATCTTATTAAAATATACTTTTTAACTGTAAAAAAATTAATTGATCGATAGAGCTTGCATTTTTAATAAAATTTAAGTGAATTCCGTTTTGGATGCATAGGAAAACAGGATTTACAAGAAAGTCTTCTTCAAGAAAGATTGTTATAATATTTACTGTGATAATATGCAATAAAATCATAGTAATAATGTTTCATATCAATTTTATAATTAAATTAATTTACATCAGTTTTAGCCATAAATGTTTGTGACAAATGGACGCACATAAAATCAATTATGAAAATGATTTCGTACATTATTATTGCAATTTTCTTTCATACAATCATAGTAAATGTTATGACGGCATTTTCTTGCAAATTCTGCTTTCTGAAGCCTCCAGAATGGAAATATGCACAAATTTCGTTAAAAATTCAGACTATTTAAATAGATTATTTTTTTTTTACTTTTAAGAAGTATATTTTAGTAAGATATTTTGTAATGTTGCAAAATGTATACATTCTTATTTCATATACATACATCGCAGTTTACTGACATTTTTTATGGTGTCTGTATTACTTTTTTTTTAGTTCTTCACATTTTACTGTCAGGTGCAGTGCTCCATAGGCGGTTGCTTTACTTCAACGTTAAGAGCCACCTAGATCTCTCCACGTCTTGCGTCCTCCTCCCAGGAATCGCCTCTGGCTGCTTGGGAACCAGCAGCAGTCCTCGGCGGCTCCCCGTGCAGACGACAGTCGTATGTGTGCGCGCGTGCGCAGCGTTTTATTGACAGTTGACCCGAGTCACATCGCACGGGCGTGTCCAATAAATCCGCATCAGCGAGGAGAGGCTGCCCGCAGGAAGGCAACAACGCGCGGGCTCGCCTCCCAACACGCACGTTATCATAACTATAGGCTTCATCTCGGGGTAAAAGACTCCGTGTGCTGCAGGAGGTCTGGAGAGATTCCCACTCTCGATGACAGGCCGGGCGGTGAGCGGCAACCTGCTCCGGTTGTGCCCTGGAGAGGCTCTAGGGGCATGGATAGATCTCCGGCCAGACCACACGCTTGGTTTCTGAGGGCGAGCGTCTCAGAACCTCTGGGGTTAGAGGGAACGAGGATGTTCGGACGTGCCAGGCTTGGGCTAGGGTCTGGCCGGCGGTCATATTAATCCTGGTCTCTTTGCGGTGAGAGGACGTGATTCCTCTTCCCCGCCTATCGGGAGGCCGAAGCGCGGCAAGGCCGCCAGGCTAAGAGCGCTGCCTTAAAATACAAAATACATGGCCGAGAGGTCCAGTGTAACTGTTCGCGGTAAAATGCGCAGTTTTGAAAGCCCTGCTGAAGATCTACTTGCATGCACGTTGTGTGTTCTTCCACTTTGTGTAAAATAAACATTGAAATGGGCCTCATCACTTTATTCATGCGTCGGTCAAGTTAAACTGTGGAATTATTATAAAAGTTAACATATTACAAATCTGTTAACTTTTACACTCTGAGGCGTTAAAAAAAAACTTAACGCGAGAGATATAGCTTAAATTATCGCAAATGGTTACCTAACACTTTTCATCCTACGTTAACGCATGTAGCTACTTTCTATACCTCGTTGCCAACTTAAACGGGCGCTTGTCACTAAGTACGCCCGTTAAAATATGTGCAGGAAGGGGCAGTGATATTTTTCTAAGGTTGATTTCAAATGTGCTCCCTTTATCGTGAACAGCCTTTATAGTTCATTCGCGGTTACTTCGCACTTTCCTGAAGCCCTGCTAAAGTTCTATTTCCAGGATATCCCTCCGCGTCGTGCAAGCTAGGCTTAAATATGTCTGGAAAATAACACCATAGGACAACGCACCGCATTCGTGCGCACTCAGTTGTAATTATGTTTTGCATGATAACTATTTCTTACTAGGTGCTACCAACATACTTGTTTTCTCACTGTTTTAGATTCACGTTTTTTATAAATCAAATATAACATATGGAGAGGATATAAATAACGTTTCAATTAAACCGAAAAAAATGTTACTTTTTATGAAGACAAGAATAAACTCCTTGTGATACATGGTATAATTAGGAAATAACTAAGAATAAATAATGGGGTGACTTTCCAAAGGTTTTATTTTTTAAAATGCGAAGAAACCGCGAATATAGTCTATTCACGGTAGAGTGAGCATTTTTCAAAGCCTTCTCTTTTGGAATAATAGTCAATACATTAATTTTATTTTAGCCTTAGACATTAACTACCGGGTGCGGTGGAATTTTCACACTGTGTTTATTATTTAAATGCCAATATTTATTACAAAGGAGGATAAAAGATGGCTGAAAGGAAAAAGTAACAAGGGTCTCAAAGGTGCTCACTTTACCGTGAACAGCCTATTGATAAAGCCACTAGTATTTCGCGAATACATTCGGAGGCGAGGTAGACTCCATACACTTGTTCTTTTCTCCTACTGTTGTGATTGGACGACAGTTCTTTAGACGCATGCCCCTTTCAACTGTGCGCCAGTACTGAGCAGGAAGCAGTAGTGTGAGTGAGTGTTTATCAGTCATGTACAGAGGCCTCACTTGATCACAACAACCAATAAGTAGGGACAGGAAAATTTCGCGAGTTCATTTCAGGACAAGATAGACGTCCAGCACGTGTACTATGAAGTCACATTTGCAATTGGATCATAGTTTATTAGACACGCCCTGGACGACTTTAAGCCAATAGCAGACTAGAAAGTAAACAAGTAGCGAGTGCCATGCTGCCAGGTGTGTGGTAACACTGGCTACTCTCTGGGGGCAGCAGCCAGTGATAACACAACTGAGGCTAACTGAGGCTCGAGTGTACACAGGAATGTGGAAGCTAGCCTACAGGTCATTGAACTTGCAAAATTTCCCTATCCCTACCAATAAGCAAACTATAATGTCTCGAGTGTATAGGGTGCTGTCCAGCCTAGCTCGCTGGCAGCTCAAACCGCGAAATACTCGGGGCTCTAACACTAAAGTGATTTTTCAAAGGTTTGATTAAAAAAATGCGAAGAAACCGCATATAGACTATATCACCGAGAAGTAGGCTTGAAGCTAAACTTGGTTCACGATTGAATGAATGACCGAAACAGGAGAACATAGGTCGTGTGCACACGATTTGAGCGCTAGAATATCGAACGTATTTAATCTCGACTGTACATAACAGGTCGCGTGCATGGGAGGCTCTGGCGTAATGTACAAGGGGAATGGTAATATTTCATTTCTCGTGCAGGCGCGTTGGGCAACAGCCAACCAGAGCAATTTGTAACACTTTAGACGAAGTTCAGGGTGAAGATGACCGAGTACAACCACGTATATCTTAAGACATTTCTTCGTTTCGTAGCGTAACTACGTTCCTCCATTTTGAATAAATAAATCGGCTCTCAAGACATCGATGTCAAAGAGTCGCCCAATCTCTTCACTCACTTAACGGTCCTGCCTGCCAAGCCGGCAGCCGCGAACTTCAAATGGGGAGTCAATGTTAAACTAGATTCCTTCTCATTGCGTCATTTTTGAAGATAACTTTTTCAAACAAAAAGATACGTTGCCGACTGTTTTGTTTAATGTATTTATTTTTAAAATGTAACATTAATATTTACATAAACGAATTTTGTATAGACATATTTACTGAGAAAGTCACGTCAGAGTGTTTTGTTTGAAGTAGTGTTATCTTCAAAATTGACGACATTTCGTACCGATTAATAATGGTTACTATAATCGATTAAACTATTAATAATCGATTATGAATCGACTATTCGACGAAATTATTCCATGTAATACGTTTAGTAGAGTTTTGGGTACAAAGTTCAGCACGGACGAACACGCAGTACGCACATTCCCACATCTGTTATACAAAAAAATAATAAATAATCATTCTAGTAAACTTAAAACATATGCTACATCTTGATAACAAATTTTTATATGCGCTGGAGCAGCGCCATGACACTTTTCTTCACAAATCATAATGTCACAAACATTAGACAAATATTTAAAAAGAGAAGTGAATGTATCATGTATATGTAAAAATATCACTAAGTTACTGTTTCAAGTGCACAAGAAATATCAGAACTGTATAACTGTCTTCATTCCTATATTATTTTTCAAAAGTTAACTGTGCTGTGACAATTATTTTGTATAATCGATTATGGTTTCGGTTACGAAAATCAAAATTGATTATTTACGATTAGTTAAATATAATCGATTAATTTATTATCAACATAGATTATCCGTATCCCTAGACTTACAACTCCTCGAGTCACACCGGACGCAGATGCGATTTTTTTTATAACCAGGGCCGTCTTTAAGGGTGGACGAGCGGCTCCATTCCTCCCCTCCTCCCTCTGCCCAGACCCACGGCCGATTTTGCAGCACAAACGCGAGTATATTTCTTGAAAGTCTTGCAAAGGTGATTATGATATTACAGATACGTTTCCTCCAATGAGTCTGAAAGGAAACTATTGCCACTCATTTACGCACTTTCCATGCACACAGATTCGCTTCTCGATTTGTATGCGTGTTCGTTATCTTATTGGATTCTGTTACAACAATATAATCCCTTTGTTTACAATCTGTATCACATCAGTAGCTCAGGCAAGATTTCACATATTAATTAGTTCGCCTATTATATTTATTATTTCGTCTCCTCGTGATTATATTGCTATTTCAGTTGTATACACACAAGACGGCAGTATCCTGTATTCATTTACGATATAAATAGGAATAGGAAAATTTCGCGAGTTCAGTGACGTATAGGCTAGACTGCACAGTCGTGTGTATAGTCGAGCCTCAGATGTTTGTTCATTGGCTACTGCCACACAACTGGTAGTATGGGATTCACTACTTGTTTATTTGCAAGTTTGCTATTTGCTCATAGGCGTCTAGGCCGTGTCTAATGAACTGCAATCCAATTGCGAAGATGACTTCACTGTATATGCGTTTGAAGTCTATCTCGTCCCGCAATGAATTCGCGAAATTTTCCTATCTCTACATATTACCAATAAAATTTCCCTAATGTAAACTACTTGTGCAAAGTGACGGAATTCTATTGTATTCGTTTAAATGAATAAAGATATCAGTTAAAACAGTAAAATTCATTTAAAAATAATTTTTCTTAACACATTGAGGTCTGCGCACATTTACTGGCACTTAAAGAGAAATTAGAAGTGAGTTTTATCTATATCTACTACTGCAAGAACACCGGTTATGTTGGTGTCTGTGTTAGAACTCGCCATCGTCCTATTGGTCCATACCACACCGGACAGACTCCTGTACTTTACAGCATTCATTTTTGGCTGGTCGTCAACCAATGAAGAGCCGAGCTTATATTAATTCACTCAAATGTCCTTTATAGTACAAAGGGCTTTATAATCAATAGGGATAGGAAAATTTCGCGAGTTCATTTCAGGACAAGATTGACTTCTATCACGTGTACATTGAAATCACCTTTACAATTGGATCACAGTTTATTAGCCACGCCCTGGATGACTCTAAGCCAATAGCATACTGGAAAGGAAATAAGTAACGAGTGCCATAGTGCCAGGTGTGTGGTAACACTGGCTGCTCTCTGGGGCAGCAGCCAATGAACAAACATCTGAGGCTCGAGTGTACACAGCACCCTGGAGTCTAGCCTACATGTAATTGAGCTCGCGTAATTTTCCTATCCCTAATAATCAATCATGTCCCTTTGAGTGGCTATAAAAAAAAAGAAATTGTATCGCAAGCGATATCATTGTTACTGCGCTGTCGTGTTCTTGTGAGGTCATGTTAAACACTAGCAGAACAAAGACTTCACATCCATGCGAGTTCTGTTCTAAACAACAAGGCAATTTTCAAATTAGCTTTGCTCGAGCTACACTCCAGCATAGTTCACAACGTGTTAACCTACTCTAATTCTAAGTGTTAGATGTACGTCCGAGGTAGGATCAGGGTGCTAATTGCATCTCAGGGCGAACTCCTTACTCCAACAAGGATAGGAAATCATGCAAGGAGACATGCATCTCCGCAGAGAGGGATTGATTCTGTAGCCATGGCCAGCAATTGGGGCCACGACTATCTCCCCAAGTATGCATATAGCTAAACTATAACTAAGAGACTGGGAAAAACTGGCATAGCCACCGTAAAACCCAGTCGACAGGAAATAATTTAAAATTGTTGCATGTATTAATCAGAAATGCTATACAGGAGACAGAGTATGTGGAAAATTGCTCTTGTTAGTAGAGATGAAAAACTAGCAGAGAGGGGACCAGAACTTTACTATCCTTTTGCCCTTGTTTGTGGGATTTTGTACTATTACAATCAAAGTATGGGTAGTTGTATTAAAATAAAAATCCTAACAGAATAGTGACTTGTTCTACTTTTATTTAAGCCTACTGTGTCGTTCTACTATGATAAATTTGAACACTCACGCTGTGGCCCTTTCTTTATTACTGTGTGCCAAAAACAATGCATTTTAAATAGACTACGATTTTGTGCGGGAAATTACGGAGACAGCCATGTGGATGTGCGCGTGACATCACTGTACTTGTTCTTGGTTGCTCATACGCGGACTCCTTAGTGGGTTACGTGTGCATTTGGAATTTCTTATTATATTTCGTGGTTTCAGGTAATTTTGTTGTTATTGCAGCTTCACAGAACACCAGCAAGTTTTGCATAGTTCAACTGTGCAAAAATACCACGAAATGTACCCCTGAGAAGATACCTGCAAATATTCTAAGTGAAAAAATTAATCGGGAATCATGTCCTTACGTAGTAAGACCTGCGAAACATTAGGCAATTTGCGACAAAAGTATGTGTTTTTTGAGTGAAGATTATTTCAGCATTAGGTAAATGTGTTGTTTACTTACGCCAATTGAACTGGTGTAATTCGTAACAGGGTAGTGTTTATTTTAAAAGCAGAAATTGCTTTTACGTTTCATAAAAGTTTATAATACTGTTTGAACTATAACATAGGGATGTGTTTTCGCTCCTGATTAATAAACCTTAACCCTTGGAAATTATTTTATAATTTTGAGGCTATATGCTCCTGCTTATGCCTGCTACACAAGCCTACGTTTTAAAGATTAATTTTGAATAATAAAACCGTATCACCCTAATTTAATCCATAGAGACTTAATATTGTCCTTAATTTTTAGGACTGATTTCAAAATATAGGGATACCGACATGAGTCTAAATCACAGATGAATAAAAGGGTCGAAAAGTGGTTTTTCGTGAGTAAAATCCCAGAATAAATTATTTACAAGTTCAAATTCATTGCCTAATGTTAAGAGACCTAAAAAATTCACGGATTCATTTTGGGACAAGCTAGAATTCAAAACACATGTGTTTATATATAACCTTTGCCATTGGTCCACACGGTGTTAGACACCTCCTGGAGAACGGTGTCCCAATCATCGCCTTCCACTCTTGACAGCAGACAACCAATGCGCAGTAAATAAGACTGTAGGATATATCCTGCAGGTCATTGAACATGCGAATTTTTCAGGTGTCTACTAATGCAGTACTGGAAATTGTGAAACGCCGTCATTTCAGACATCAACGAAGGCGGGTATTTCGTTAGACGAACAAAATCAAATTTTTTTTTTGTTTACTCGACAAAACACTTAGTTGGGGGAACTAAATATAATTTTGGCCCAATGCAAACAAGTATTCCGTTCGCTTGAACAAATCTCTCTGTCAGTTTACGAACGTGTTGGACGTTCGTCACGGGCGTTGTTAAGCTTACTGCGCACGTTTCGTAAAGACGCGTTAGCAGCCCCAGAGAGGAGTTATGTCAACGAGGTCTGATTGGCTGGTAGAGAGATCAAGACACACTTAACCCTCGTCCCTACTTTCAACGCAGCCTCGTCCAGCGGCAGATTTGCCTGACTTGTTTCATTGACGTTCCAGCAATTGGAGTGTACAGCGACCGGACCCAGACCTGCGACGCGCATAAATAACAATTCGCAAACAAGACTGCGGACTCAAGTTGAAACAATTTCACATCCTCGTGAATTCAACCGCGTCAGTCGTAAATAAAACCCGCCTTTTAATCGGACGTGTTCATTTAGCCCGTTAGGAAGGCGCAGATTTACTGTTACTGAAGACACGGTTTAAGTGAGCTGCCTTTATTCTCCACTACACCAATACGAGTTGTGTAGGTCTCTGCATTTCTACCCACCCTTTTCCTATTGGTCCTGGTTACGTCGGACACGCTTACAATATTCCGCAACGTTTATTACTGTTCGCCAATCGGCCAATGGAGTGGCTTGTTGCTATGTGCCAATCAATATGTCGTGACAGACGTAACATGTTTCACAATCCATTGTGTTCATTTGAGAAATTATTAAAATTAACAGTTTTATTCTTATGAATTTAAATGTTGACTAGTTGTAAATTTTTACCTATAGCTTCCCATAGATTCCAGCGAAACCATAGAAGTGTGAGATTTGTCTTCAAGAGAAAAGACATTTCAAAATTAACGTTGTCCGAGTATATACGAGCATGCTCCTCAAAGGGTTAAGAGTCGGTACTTTTTCGCCAGAGATGTGCAAAATTCGCGTTGTTATATTTAAGGACAGACTGAACTGCAAGTTACTGTGTGTTTCACCGACTTCAGTCATTGGCCGGAAATACGTCTGGCACGCCTCGCAAACCCTTGAGCCAGTAATATTAGCTCAGCGGCGGGTGACCAATCTATTTTTGAGGAAATAGAGAAGTTAGGCGGCGTTGATTAAAGTGCAGCGGCCAATGGATACATGGACTGTGCTCACTTGTTTATAAGGCAGTGGAGTTTATCCTGCGACCGAAAAATAGCGAGTGAGTGAAGAGTAGAGCTACTGATTTTCCGCGAAAAAATATGAGTACACGATAAACTTCAATACTATAAGCACCCAAAAGCAATTTGTGTATTGCCATTGGCAGCTGTCTACTTGAGAAGGCGTTTTCATATTTGACCGGGCTACTCAGAATTAGGCAACATCGGCATGGCTACTAAGTGATTAGCGTGCAGACAGTTAACACGTGTCAGAACGTAATTCAGCCAGTCAAGGTAGGCAAACGACCCTACCGTGTTTGGAATATAACTACTATAATCATAATGTGAGGTGATTTTAAATGAATTAACAACGTGGACCGGTGGCAAAACACATATAAAGCGAACTCTTTTTTTGAAATCTTCGTATGTCGCTGAGCGGAAACGCGAATTTTGAGAGCTCTTATTTATGAGTACAGACCCGAGAAATTCGCGAGTTCATTGACCTGAAGGCTAGACTTCACAGTCTTGTATGCTCGCATTGGTTAATTGTAGTGGTAGTAAAAGGTGGTGGTTGAGAGCACAATTTCTTGCATGTTTGTTATTGGCTTATTCATCTCCAGGAGGTGTCAAAACACGTCGACCAATTACGCAAGTAATATGAGTGTACATGTGTGTGAATTCCAACTTGTCTAGAAATGAACCCACGAAATTCTCGGTTCTCTATTTATGAGTAGGGACGCCCTATTTTCGCGAAAAGATTTCACGCCCAGTTGAGTTTCATCACAGTTTGACTAAGATGCACTGTTGTGATTGGACGATCTAGGCGTTTCGCGTTTTAGGTGTCTGCCCGCGAATCACAGAAGTGCAGTATCGTAGTAACTAATTCTGATTGGCCAGTCAAGTAGAAAATGTCTTCTCACGGACACACGCCGCCGAATAAGTAAAAGAAAACTGCTGGTACGCCCGTAGAGTATTGAAATATAGCGTGCGCGGAAAACTTTTCGCGAAATTCGGGTAAGATCTATAATGCGAAGAGTCGAACCCCAAGGAGGGCGTATTTGCTCGTACATTCCACATGGCTCAAATTTCTTTTAGCTTGTACAATTTTTTTGAATGATGAGTAGATGCCTTTAGTCCCTAATTTCGCAAAATTATTCCGTGGCAAGATAGACAAGATAGATTATTTATTTATTGCACTGTTATGACTAGGGACCTGCAAAATTCGCGTTATTTCCCGACGTCACGCTATAATCCACCGTCCTATACACATTCGAGTCGTTGTCGTTTGTATATTGGTTCCTGCAGCAGCGAGAGACGAAATTCCCGTTTGACTTGGTTGGACGTGATTGGGCAAGCCTCTCGTTAGTTGTTTCCTATTGGTGCAGAGTCCTAAGGGTGTCTCCGGACAAACTACAGTCAAATGACAAACACAATACAAAAGCACAAGTGTTTGAAGTCTACTCTGTCTCGAAATAATAACTCGAATTTTGCACGTCTGGAGTAATGACCATAGCCCTGAGTACTTCCAGAATTCATTCGGTGGCGAGATAGGCTTCAAACACTTGTTCTTTTCTCCGGCTACTGTGATTGGACGGTAGTTATTTAGACACGCCCCGTTCAACTATGAGCCATTAATAAGCAGGAATCCGTAGTATGAGTGAGCGTTGATCAGTCCTGTACGAAGGGCTTACCAATAAGCTAACAATAGTGTCGAGTGTATAGAGGACTGTCAAGCCTAGCCTGCTACCAGATTACTCCGTGAAATACACGGGCCTCTAGTTATGACTAGACCACAGTTCTTTAGACACGTGCCGTTTAAATGCGTGCCAGTCCTGTTACAGCAAGGAAAAGTTTGACTGAGTCATGTTCTTGTGACAGCAGCGAATTAAAAGAAGATATAGGGTTTCAAGTGTAAACAGGACTTCGGGGTCTAGCCTGCTTGCCAAATCGCCTTGCGAAATAATCTGAGCTGTATTTATTAGAAAAGCACGTTCGTCTGTTATGTCCCTGAACCAATAGTCAACACTAGCCACGCCCTAGCAGCGTATCAGAAGGGCTATAAATTTATGGCGACGTAAATTCGCTACTTGACGGCTTTAAAAATCCAAGAGATCAAGCTTATTTCAACTGTTCAGTAGAAGAGCTTTTAAACACGGCTTTAAGGAATCGATAGGGACGTGCAAAATCCGCGTTATTTTCTGTCATCACGCTATAATCCACCGTCCTATACACATTCGAGTAGTTGTCATCGTTTGTTTATTGGCTCCTACACTGCTAAAAAAAATTTCCTCCATTTTAAGGAAAAGTGCTGGTTAAAATTTATCCAGAAGTGTCTGTAAACTCGCCGTAAATTTACAGACACATTGATTTTCAGAAACGGACTCTCCGTAAATTTCACGGAACCTCTCCGTTAATTTCCAAGTTAGTTTTCTGTACTTTCCGTATAAAATAAAAAGAGATAATGAAAATGTTTTTAATTTTCGTTATGTGGGTGTTATACCGTGCATAAAAATTTTTATTAAAAAAGTTAAAATACTTGGTACTTAAGCGAGGTTTGAAACCAAGTCAAAACATTACCAGTTCACAAGTCTAACAATTTTTTTTTGCCATTGTTGTTGTAGTTGCAGTTGGTTATTCACCTACAACTCTCGCTTGAAAATGCAACTATAACTTAAATATTTATATTCGAAAGAGAAAACCAAAATTCAGTTTCTATTAAATTTAGTGTGTTTTTAGTGTTGCCAAATGTTACAGACGCCTGATGCTATTTTTCATTGTTTGAAAGAATAGGCCACAGTCGCGTGGATAACCTTAAATGCCGCAGAAACGATAATTTTCTTGTTACAGTGGCGAAGAAAGCTTCGTGTAGAATCGGCATTGTTCGTCCCCGTAACTCGAAGCCAAAGAGAATACGTAGACTCCGTAATTTGTATTTACGGACTACTCCGTTTTTCGTCATTACGGATTGCCTTTCCGTATATACATTGTACATTTCCGTAAAACATTCCTTAAATATACGGAAATTTAACAGTGTACAGCAGTGAGGGACGATTTTCCCTTTTGACTTGGTTGGCCGTGATTAGGCAAACCTCTTGTTAGTGGTTTCCTATTGGTGCAAAGTCACCCAGGGTGTGTCCGGACACACTACAGTCCAATGACGAACACAATAAAAAAGCACAAGTATTTACACGCCTCTAGGAATCGATAAAATATCTTCACTCTCGAGGCTTGCTGATATGTTTTGAGAGTATCAATTAGATCTTTTGCGCAGGTTCGAGATTGAAAGGAAGCGGCAACAAAATAACTTATTTTTAAAGTGATTTAGAGACAATTGCAGAGATTAAAATCGCTGCTGTTACATCAAACAGAACCCAGCTTTATCTTTGTTGCCAATCTTGCTCTTGTAGTAATAAGAAAAAAAAAACATCTTTTTCATTAAATCACACCTCCACTTTCCCACAGACGTAAAAATGTATTATACATACCTAGTTGATTTCACATAGCCTTTGGACAATTTCAACGTCAATACTGGCAGTGATTTATGAACAGAGAGATTTAACGTTTTCATTTGTTAGCAAATTAAAATTAAATAGGTTACCAGTGAGATCCTTTCTTTTGTTTTTATACGTTTCTGTAAGACCCAGCTGGTTTCTCAAGACCTCGTTATTAAGAGCCATCCAAATCTCTCCACTCAAGTAAGACTCGGCGTAATAATAATATCCGTGTTTGTAATAATTTCACAGTATCGCTGATGAATACAAGCCACTGGGTCATTGGCAATGGCTATTGTTTACACGTGGCCACAGAATACTTAGGGATACAGAAGTGAAACAGCCGCTTGTACTGCGAGCCAATCAACGGCTGGTAGCTTGCTTACCCGCCGGCAGCCGAATAAGGAAACTTGCGTAGCACGCGACAGCCAATCAGACGTTAAGTCCCGTTCACAGAGCCTCGCGCAGCCAATCAGATAATGGATACGCCCACATCAAAGGAACGGCCACGCCAATTCCCTTCTATAGATCCACCTTTTCTGTGATGTGGCGAAAGGATACGTGACAAGGTAAGGGAAAAAGAAATAAGCTCGTTTACATAAGTAGGTATTAATCTGACGATGAACCAACCACACAGTGTACAACACTGTTAAACGCTGTTCACGATAAAGTGAGCACTTTTGAAACCAACCCTAGAAAAAAGTCACTGCCCCTGCCTGCATTTACTTCAACGGGCGCACTGAGTGACATGCGCCCAATGAACTTGGTAACGAAGTGTTAGGTAATCATTTATAATAATTTAAATTATTTATTTCGCATTCGGTTTTTTTTAATGCACCAGTGTGTAAAAATTACCAGATTTATAAAAAATTTTGAGACAAATTATAATACAAAACACGTGTGTTAAGATAACTCTAGCCATTGGCAGAGACGGATGTTTTTCGCGAAAATATTTATGATCATGCTATACTTCACTATCCTACGTCCACAACCACAACTTCCTTTGGTTATTGGCCTCGTGTCTACGTGAGAAGGCATATCCCTTTTTGACTGGGCCAATCGTAATGAAGTACTCCGATGCTGAACGTCCATGATTCGCGGACAGACTCTTGAGGATCGTGACATTTAAAATCATCCAACTACGAACGTGCATATGAACTATAGTTCTTTGGAGTACAACTGCACTTGAGATCTTTTTGCGAAAAACACCTGTCCGTAGCCACTGGTCCACAAGGTGTTTTGTTCCTGAAGAACGCTGGACCAATCGTCGACTTCCGCCGTGACAGCAGACAACCAATACGCAGTTGATATCGGCATATTTCTATGAAAGACTGCAGTGTCTAACCTGCAGGTCGTTGAACTCGCGAATTTTTCAGGTCTCTATAAACAGTATGCATAACAACAGAGAGAAAATGTACATGTTAATTCCTAGGTCTCATCATGCAAAATATTATTACCATGAGTGCGCATGAATGCGGTGCGTTTGCTCACTAGTGTCATTTTCTAAGCTTTATTTGCACGAGGAGGAGGAATATCCTGGAAGTAGAACTTGAGCAGGGTTTCAGGAAAGTTGGAAGTAACCGCGAATGGACTAAGAGACATGAACAATTTGTGAGATCAATGACCTTTAGGCTATACTTCAGAAATCTTATAGCCAATCAAGGGCATGGATGTTCATGTTGACCATTGATCTCGTTCCGCCTTTCTCGTTCAATCACTCACTCTATTTATTCTGTAGAAGGTAATTATGAACACGGCTTGAAAGTATTACTTGTATGTTGCAAAACGAAAACATTACATGATTACGTAGATAGCATAACTAATTTAATAATAATAATTAAACATCTAAACAAACTGCTAGGGAATAATTAATGTTTCATGTCAAAAATTACCGAATTCCGTCTACAATATTAGCCAATTTACATTTATGTATTTACTGCAGTTATCGCCGGCCTCTGTGTCGTAGTCGGTAGCACACCGGCTTACGGTGCGAGAGGCCCTGGGTTCGAATCCCGGCAAGGACATGGATGTTTGTTTTGTTTACTTAGGTTTGCGTTAACTTATAAGTAGGGGCGCCCGAATTTCGCGAAAAGTTGTATTTCATAAAACTTTAGTTAAATCCATGTTTGTGATTGGGTGATATATATGTTACGGGTCTTAAGTATCTACCCGCGAACCAGAGACGTACAGTATCGGAGCAATTTAATTCTGATTGGCCAGTTAAATAATAAAATGTCTTCTCACAAACATACCCCGCCAATAAGCAAAAGGAAGCTGCTGGTATGCTCGTAGGATATTGCAATCCAGTATGTGCGGAAGTATTTTCGCGAAATTCGGGTGTCCCTACTTATAAGCCGTCCCCTATTAAGGCTACACAGGCATAAAACCGGGGGGACGTTAATAAGCCTTCTTAATAACAATAACTGAAGTTATCACTACGATATTTAAAAACATAAAATGTGCTGGCAATTTTTTATTAAAAAAAAATTCAACCTATACGCGGAAATTGATTAAAGTAAGCCTGAAAATATTTAGCTCCGTGATAAATTATTACTACCAACAGAAAAGCTCGAATTCGCTATTATATGAATTGTTATTAAGGTACCTACAATCTTTATCAGCCTAGCCAAATGTCATTTTAATGTAAACTAATACTGTAGGTAAATTGATATGAATCCAGTGATGCTGTGGAACGAATGGAATTTTTATATTGTACATATTTTAATTGCAAGAGCTCTAAATGTTTAACTTCCCCATGCTAACGAATTTTGTTTGCAAATTAAAATATGCACTCGTCGTACTGTAAAGCACACTTATTTGCAGCAAGACTGGCCATGGGAAATAACTTCATTCCCTGTGTTAAACTGAACAACAAATAATAAGATAATAATTATGGAAATGCATATAAAGCTGGAACAAGACACTGCAATAGCAACTATACGACAGGCAGTTTTCCTAAACAGCAAAATAATATGCTCTGGTCTCTGGTGAGAAAAAATCCTGCCAATGAAGAGGGGAGGGATATTTCTGTAAAGGGCCTTGAGCTCGGGGAGTTGCGGGTGATTCATGGGCCCGCGCTGTGGAGCTGCTTCGTACACTACCCGACGAGAAAACTAGTTTTGATAACGCTGCTTTCTGCTTTCATCTTTGTAAAACATTGTCTTAGTACAATAGCATTTCCGTGCAAAGCATCAAAGATAATAGAACAAAATTTGCAGGCTGGTTTCATTAATATTATATCCAATAAAGGAAGATTTTCTATGGTCATGCAAACAAAGTTAGGTTGTGTTTTAAGTCTTCAAACTCTCATAAATTTTGTACATATTTACACTGTGGTGGAAAAAAAAAAAAAAAAAAAAAAAAAAAAAAAAAAAAAAAAAAAAAAAAAAAAAAACTATTTGCACCTACAACACAAGCTTAAAATCTTCTTTCTAATTAACGAAATTTTGAATCTGATGCTGCTTTACTTCTGTTATAAACTTCAAATAATATTGCTATATCATACTAATCAATTAATTTCAGTATGCACTATTCAAATATGAAATTTAAAAAATTACTCCGATTTGCCTTAATGTGTCATTAGGAGGAGATGATTGGGCATGCATTTCGTTGCTTCTTTAGTTACTGGCTCAGAGATAAACACACGGTGTCATAAAACACATGGACCAATAGCAAAAGTAATACAAATGTAGGAGTTTTTTAATTCTGCCATGTCCTAAAAGGAATTCGCGAATTATTTCCGGTCAATTCTCATAGTCCATAAAAACTTTAAGAAAAACTAATCGACAACTGGCTGACACACAACAATATAATGTTACACAGTAAAATTTTTCCGTTACTTGCTGAAATATAATACAATTTTTTCAACCTCTTCATAGCGTTAAAATATACCACAGATCGTACTGATAATATGAAATGTTGAATGCCACCATTAAAAATATTTGGGAACTTTGCCATTTATTAATTGTGCCTTTCCAGTACGCGTATACACTGATGTGGTGACTTTGTAGACAGTAACTAAAAGTTTAAAAAAATTAAATAAGAATAACAATTAAAAATATATGATAAAAAAAACCGTGCGCCGTATGAAAAACCTGTAAATTGAAGAAAATATAAAAGTCGTCGCTGAATTTTATTAATAATGCTGCAAAGCAAAGTATCGTCGAAACTGAATCTAAGTTGACTCTTAACGGCAGTTAATACATTTATATTGGTATGCGGTGTTCACGGTAAATTGAGAACTTTTGAAAGCCCTGTTTTATGCACGTTGTGTATTCTTTCGCGTTATGTAATATTAACACTGACATGGCCTCTTCACTTTATTTATGCGACGGTCAAGTAAACCTGTTGCAGTTATTAGAACATTGAATATATTATAAATCTGATAAATTTTGCTCTTATATGCATTAAAATAAAACGGAAAGGGAAAGAAATAATTTAATAATTTAAGTTACCACAAATAGTTACCTAAAACTTTAATTCGACGTCAGGACACGGAAGTACTTTTCCTCCATCGTTACCAACTTGACTAGGAGCATTTTACTCAGAGCTCCCGTTAAAATATATGCAGGTAGGAGCAGCAACTTTTCTCTAAGGTCGATTTCAAAAGTGCTCACATTATCGTGAACAGCTTTAACCCGTGTTTCTTTGAAAGCAACGTTAATCCTTAGATGTCCTGGAAAAGGAGTAGAAAGTTTTTATCCCAGAGCGGAGCTCTGTCCCCGAACCGCCTGATAAACGTATGCTTGTCTGAAGAAACGAGATTGTAAATAAATAGAGGACTTGCGCGCTCTTTATCATAATTTTGCTTCTGTGTGCGCGAAGTCCCGGAGCCGGGGTCCGGCGGGACTTGCTCGCCAGCTATTAATGGCCATTAGTGTCCAAATGTGAAACTAGACCCGCCTTCTACCCTCGCGGCATGAGCCCTGTGCGGTACTTACCACCCTCCGAGGAACACGCCGTATTGCCAACTGTGTAACACTGGCTCTGTGAATACAGTTAGAGCCCCGAGTATTTCGCGGATTGAGTTGGCAGCAAGCTAAGCTGGACAGCCCTCTATACACTCGAGACGTTATCGTTTGTTTATTGGTTGCTGTGATCAAGTGAGGCCTCTGTACAGGACTGTTAAACACTCACTCACACTACTGCCTAGAGCTTATCACTAGACACCTGAAGAATTCGCAGAGTCATTTCGGGATAAGCTAGAATTCAAAACACGTGTGTTTATAGCACTTTAGACATTAGTCTACACGGTGTTGACACCTCTTGAAGAACGTTGGCCCAATCGTCGCCTTCCACTGTGACAGCAGACAACCAATGTGCAGTTGATATCGGCATATTTGTACATAAGACTGTAGCGTCTAGCTTGCAGGTCATTGAACTCGCGAATTGTTCAGGTCTCTACTTATTATTGGCTCACAGTTAAACGGGGTGTGTCTAAAGAACTGTTGTCCAATCAGAACAGTAGGGAAAAGAACAAATGTTTGGAGTCTACCTCGTCTCCGAATGAATTCGCGAAATAATCGTGGCTCTACATATAGTTCATTCACGGTTAAGTAGGTTTAACAACGGCCCGTCGCATCCGTCCGTAAATCACGTGACCAGCAGCCAATCAGAGGTGGCCATTAATTCTATCCGTCCGTCAAAATCTTGGCAAGCTTTAACTTTTGGAGAACGAACGGATGAAATTTCAGCTTTCTAAACTTGCGCGCTTTGTTACCCGTTCATCCCGAGTTCTTTACAAGGCTGTGTGGTGTGTGCAATGTTTGGTTTCGACTGTCTTTTGTTTTAATGTTTGTTTATGTAACTGTAAAATGAAATTAAGTTACATTTTTCCTGAAGACTAATTGATAATTACGTTTGGAAACACGAGCTCCTTCCGTGCAATAGAAAAAATAGTAAAATTATGCTTTATATGCTATTAAATTTTTTTTTCATCGATCGATTTCCGTTACGTACGTCTATGGTAGTTTTAGGCACATAAAAACACAATACCGCAAAAGATTTTCACATTTTATGGAGAATTTTTTTTCCTTTTTATTAATTTGCAGCAATGAACGTATAACGGACGTACGAAGTTTGGTTGTAAATCGCTCGGCTGGGAGACGGACGAACGTGTGACGGACGGGCGGATGACGGACGGTCGCGACGGGCTGTTGTAAATCCTGCCCTACTTCCAACTTTTCTGGTGCCCTGCTCAAGTTCTACTTCCAGGATATTCCTCCGCCTCATGCGAACAAAGCTTGAACTACTATAGAAAATTAAACCAAACGGACAGTGCACCGCATTCGTGCGCACTCTGTGTAGTAATTTTTTTTTGTATAAGAACTGTTTCTTACTAGGTATTCCCGACATAAATTTTCTCCCTGTTTTATTCATATTAATACTAAACTAAATAATATAATTTATAGATAAAATATAAGCAGGAGTTCAATTTGTAAAAATATAAGATACTTTTATCTTGAGAGAAATACAAAACCACTTGCGATACATGACATATTTAGGAAACATCCAAACACGTCATATGTGGAGTGTTTTTCCAAAGGTTTGATTCAAAAAGTGTGACGAAACCGCGGACAGCCCGTTACATACTTTGAATAATATATAATTCCGAGATTAATCCATTCCCAAATTTTTATTTACGAGCTCAAGTATTGCAATCGCTCAATATTCAGGTGATAACGTGTGTTCGCGTACTCTTCGTAAGCAGTGTCGTAAGTGAGAATCTCTCCGGTCGATGCCACTCGTCGGCGGGTTTCCTCGGCGATCTCCCGTTTCCTCCGCCCTTTCATTCCGGCGCTGCTCAATACTCACCTCACTTCACCCCCATCGGCTCTGAAGAACTCGTTATTCCTAAATTTCTCAACTCTACTGTAGAAAACTCGATTAGGTTCTGTCCACAGCTTACACAGGCGCAGAAAACATTGAGCACATAGCAACTAAGCAGTTTTCACACAATTCCGTTAACTGCCGTCTCCATAAGATCGACCATTCAGCTTGCGTGAATCAAAGTCTGCGCAGAAAATCAGGAAGAGAAAAAAAATAATATTTATAATTTAGTACTGATTTCCAGGACAGTTTGAACAGAGGAGTTTGCTGATGTGCTTCGTGAATACTAAGAGAAGCATGCGATTTCAAAGTGATTGTAAATCCTGTACTCAAGAGATCATGGCTGGAAGCTGCAGACAGTTAGCAGAATCACAGGGATGTAGATAAATAGCTAGACAGATAGATAGGAGCAACCAGTTATGATCAGGACTTAAAGGGATTAAGGGATTGGAAATAACTAAGATTAGTGATAGTTAATTGGTGTCAGCATTTAAACAGCGGTTGCAAACGTGTAAAATAAATTATTAGACACTTATCGCACATGTTTACGTGTATGTATGTATGTATATATAAATGATGAATGGAAATTCTACCTATTCCTTGAAAGGGGTTATAAAGTAGAGCCATTTTGCAGTAAACTTTACCATAGTTGTTGTCGAGATACTTTAGGTTTTATGTTATTTAAATCATGTAAAATACCGTCGATAAGCAAACTAAAAATACAAGTTGTGGAAAAACCGCTTATTTTATGGCACTTATTTGAGTGTTTTCTGATAGTTAACAAAGCAGTAATTGTATAATACTTAGAACTCACATTATAAAAATTGTAACTTTGGGTAAACAGTTATCCAAGGTACAAATGTTGCTAACAATCGTGCCGTGAACAATCCAGTTTCCCCGACAATGAGTAGGGATAGGAAAATTTCGCGAGTTCAATGACCTGTAGGCTAGACTCCTCAGTCCTCTGCATAATGGAGACTCAGCTGTGTGTTCATTGGCTTCTGCCCTGCACATGGCAGTTACGAGATTTGCAAGGTGTTTCCTTGCAAGTCTGCTATTGGCTCAGAGGTGTGCAGGTCGGGTATAATAAACTGTGATCCAATTGACAACGTGACTTCACTGTACATGTGTTTGACGTCTATCTTGTCCCGAAATGAATTCGCGAAATTTTCCTATCCCTAGCAATGAGTGAGTGGAGAGATTTGGGCGGCTCTAAACATCGAGGTCTTCAGAGCCAACGATGGTGATTGAGGCAACCAATGGCAACAGAAAAACTGCGTTTGGGCGCTTACAGTATTGAAGTCTACCGTGTACTTTTTTTTTTTTTTCGCTAAAAATCACTAGCGCTAATAATTGGACATTTTTTTTAAATTAAAAATTTACCATAATTTTCACACAATGCTGTTTTAAAATCAGTAAACATATTCGTGATTTTTTATTTACTATTTAACAGTGTTTGTCATACGTTCTTTATCAAAACAAAATTAGCAAAATTACTCCTGCGCCCTCTCTCTAATTTCATCCTTGTAGGAAACATTCCATCGAAAATCGCACACGACCAATTACTAGGGCCAGGTGTTTTTCGTGAAAATATTTATGGCCGTGCTAGACTTCAATATCATAGTCCATAACCACAACTTCCTTTGGTTATTGGCCGCATGTCTACATGAGAATACGTGGTCTTATTTGACTAGGCCAATAAGAACAATGTACTTCGATACTGTACGTCCATGATTCGCGGATAGACACGTGTCTCAACGTGACATTGAAAATAATCCAACCACGAACGTGCATTTGAACAGAAGCGTTTTGGAGTACAACTGGTCTTAACCTTTTTAGGCCCACTTTAATTTAGGGTTTCAGGTGTTGTAAACAAAAAAAAAAAAAAATATGATGCGTGCTGTACTTTAGACGACAAATCACTTTATTTCGTTGTCACAGCCAATGAGCTGTAGTTTATACGTTGGGCCACATTTATACGAACCAATAATGACCTAGACCGTTAAGACGGTTTGCTAATCATTTACGGACAGGTAATATAATTGGTAATTGAGGTTTGCGGTGTGCAGTACAGACCAAGAATCACCTGCTCGTGCGTAATGTACACGATTGTCTACACTGGGTCTGAACGAGTTAAAATCTTTTCGCGAAAAACACATGTCCCTAACAATTACGAAAACGTCCTCCATGTTATAGTTTGTTATACTTATAATTACTAATGATAGGAACATTTCGCGAGTTCATTGACCTGTAGGCTAGTCTTCAGAGTCTTATGTACACTAGAACCTCAGCTGTGTGTTCATTGGCTGCTGGTACAGTGTTACCTCACACACGGCAGTATGGACTTCGCTACTTGTTTAATTGCGAGTATGCTACTGGCTCAGATGCGTCTAGGATGTGTCTAATGAACTGCAATCCAACTGCAAAGGTGACTTCACTGTATATGTGTTTTGCGTCTATCTTGTCCCGAAATGAATTCGCGAAATTTCCCTATCCCTAATAATTACGAACCAAGGAGGTAACCGTGAAAAAGGCTAGCAGTAGGCCAAATCTTGCATAGAACCTCACGTACAAGCGACCATGCAGGCTTGCATGGAATCGTCCAAGGAATATTCCACCTTGGTGTAAAAGCTCGAGACTTTAATACGGTCGGCGCGTGTCGTTTGTAGAGTTTGGAAGCCCATGGCCGTCGTCACGGTCCATCGGGCATGCTGACGCGAAGGACATGCCGGGGAGAGAAGCTAGAAAGCGCCTGGCCATCACGCCGTCCCAGGGACGTTCCAATATAAAGCCTAATAGCTAGAGCCACCGGTTTCTCGCGAAAAGATTCCAGGACTACATGTACTCCAAAACACTAAAGCTGCGAACCACTTTTGTAATTGAATGATTTCAGCTGTCACGCACTGCAGGTGTCTGCCCACAAATCACGGACACTCATAGTTAGGAGCACCGATTCTTCGCGAATAAATCTGAGCACACAGTAGACTCCAATACTATATACACACACATCGTGGTTGTTGCCATACCTCCATTGGCTGCTGGTGTTGTTTCCGCATTCGACCGAGCCACTCAGGATACCGTATCTCTGAAACTGCACCTTCGTGATTCGTGTGAAAACAGTTAACACCGACCAGAACATGCTTCAGCCAATCAAAAAGCTGGACGACCCTACAGTGCTTGTAAATGTATCTTGTCTCGGAATCTTTTCGCGAAATATCACTGCCACTAACTATAGCCCATTCTCGGTCACTTGCATTTTTTTCTGTAGCCCTACTGCTTAAGTTCTACTCCCAGGATATGTCTCCACCTCATGCAAACTAAGTTTTACTAAGTCTAGAATATTTCTTAATAGGAACAACACACCGCAATTTTGCGCATTCAGTGTAATAATACTTTGTATAAGAGCTATTTTTTACTAGGTATTACCAACACACTTACGTTATCTCTGATTTTATTGATATTAATTATAA
Source organism: Dryococelus australis (assembly GCA_029891345.1). Taxonomy (NCBI): domain Eukaryota; kingdom Metazoa; phylum Arthropoda; class Insecta; order Phasmatodea; family Phasmatidae; genus Dryococelus; species Dryococelus australis. The sequence continues at coordinate 31,175,884 of CM057000.1, read as the reverse complement.
ATTAAATTTCTAATTGATGAAAAAAAATATAATAAGAGGTTCAATTTGACCAAAAATGTGGTAATTTTATTTTAACACGCGTATAAAAAGGTTGCAATACTTGGCACATTTAGGAAACAACCAAACATGTCATATGGGGTGATTTTTCAATGGTCTGATTCAAAAATTGTAATGAACTCTCGAATCATCTATATTCCCAGCCCGTACTCTCTCTGTCTACATCGTTTCCTGGCTGTCTCGTGGTTAGAGACCTGCAAAATTCGTGTTATTATTTGAGGACGTTTTAAACTTAAAAAACACTTTTCCTTTTCAATACGTTTGTCATTGGACCGTTTTATTATTTGACACGCCCCAGGTAACTCTGCGCCAATAAACTAACACGTCACAATCGTGTACCCTAATCACGTGCAGGTTACTCAGAAAGGGAGTGACTTCGCATATAGGCAGCAGCCAATGGAGAAACGACGCCTGCTCGAGTATACACAGTACTGTGAATTTTACCTTGATGTCAAAAAATAACGCGAATTTTGCAGGTCCCTTCTGATGGTTTTTCCGCGGTACGCTGTTTTCACCAGATTTTTGGGAAACACATTACAATTACCCATACAATGTATTTATTCAGCACACAATCACTGTGCGTTGGCATTTACTTGCTGTTTTCTTCCGGAATTGTTTGTGTATTTTTACACGTGGGGTAATGATAAGTAATGAAATTTGAAATCAACAAATCGCGACTTCCACGAACATATTGACTGTACTACGTAAATCTGAATGGGTGAGTGAGTGAAGACATTTGGGCGGCTCTTAACAGCGAGGTCTTGAGAGCCGATGTGGGTGATTGAGGTGAGTATAGAGCGGGCGGGGGACACGGCACATCCCCGAGAAAACTCGCCGACCAGCGGTATCGTCCGACGCGTTTTCCCCATGCGAAAATCCGGGAATGACCCGGCCGGGGATTGAACCCGGTTAGCCTTGGTGGGAGGCGAGCAGGCTAACCGCTCAGCCACCGCAGCCCCCTCAAGTGAGAAAAGAGTTTCTCACTAGAACGTCTGCTGGTACCGAGAATAATGTTTCACACATGTGCAAAGGACACTGAACATTAACAAGCATCCTCAACGTATTCGTCACCAGCCACCATTTACGAAAATAATGTTTTATCATTATTATCGGTAGGGACAGGTAGATTTCGCTTTTTAAAAGACCTGCAAGCTATATGCCACAGTCCTATGTATTTTGAAACTTTAACTTTTTGCCGATTGGCTGCAATCCCAGTGTCGTATAACTAGGGGCACCTGTTTTTCGCGAAAATATTTTAGGACAAGTTGTGTTGTAACGCATTTTAGTTCAGAACCACTTCCGAGATTGGATCACTTGAATCGTTACGCGTCTTGTCTGTCTGCCCTCTAATCACGGACGGTCAGTATCGGAGAAACTTATTTCTGATTGGCTCACTCATGTAACAGACTGTCTTCACACAAAGGCAAGTGGCAAATAGTCAAGTGACGACCACAAGAGTGCACATAGGATGTTGAAGTATAGCCTCCACGAAACGCGAAAAACAGGTGGCCCTACATATAACACAGTTTCTGCAAGTCCACAAGTGTACAACTTATTGACTTGTAGACTCGAAACAATAAGTAGTTGAGAACTGGAACAAGTGGTTTTGTAAATTACATTTTTTTTGTTTGGTTGTTGACTATGATTTTGTTTTCATCCAATTGCTACAGACAAATAGTTTGTAAAATAAAAGCGTAACGATAAACTGACTAATAGCAAAAAAAAAAAAAAAAAAAACCTTATAAATATACCAGAGAAAAATTATCTACTGTTTGGTATTTTTGCACATAGCATCGCAAAAGAAACAGTCATCCACAGGCATATATACCAAAACTGCATTATATTTTCACTACATATGCACTTATAAACAATGTATACCTAGGGTCTTAGACTTGTAGAGAAGAAATAACAATTGTAGATTTTACTGAAACGTATTTTACAAGTTTGTAAGTCTGTGTTACAAAACTGGTCTACAAGGGTGTAATTTCATTTCTAGTTACAAGTCTTGCATTGGTACCTACAAGTATGCTCGTGTTACAGAAGATATACAAGTGTACACTTGTACTTGCAACTTGAAGGACTTATGTTATAAGTAGGGATAGGTGTTTTTCGCAAAAATATTTACGGCCATGCTAGACTTCACTATCCTACGTCTACAACCAAAACTTCCTTCGGTTATTGGCCACGTGTCTACGTGAGAAAACATGTTCCTATTTGGCTGGGCCAATCGTAATGAAGTACTCCGATGCTGAACGTCCATGATTCGCCCCAGGTTCGGTCATTATTATTTTCTTGAAATATTTTTACCAACGAAGGGTTGTCGAGAGTGTGCCTAGAACACTGCGATCCAATTGAAAAATAAACTAATTTTACAGAAGTTCTAAATGTAAATTGTCTTGCAATTTACTCATGAAATTTTTGGGAACCGACCTATGGCTTCCTTTTAAGTAATCATATAATTGTAATTTTTTAGGACGACATTTATTCTCGATGTGGGTGGACATTCTTGTAAGCATAGCTGCATTAGTTTTATTTCCAAGGGCGTTAAAACTTTTATAATACCGTTGCTGTAACTACACTCGAACATGGTTTACAAAGTGTTAACACCACAGTCCTTGATAGAATACATGACTCGAAACACCCGTCGATTTCCGAGTTCGCTGACACTGCAGTACCTCCTGACCTTCCTTGATTGATCAGCGCTTGTCAGCAGCTGACTTTCCCGAGCTCGCCATGCCAGCGCTAAGTTCTAGTATCAGAAGACGGCCACATCGCAATAGTAACGACTTGGCTACAACAACTGTAAAAGCTAGGACGTTAACATTTTGAGTGATGCAAAATTCGCGTTTTTTTTTTCTGGCATCACTCTGTAATCCACCGTCCTATACACATTCGAGTCGTCATTTGTTTATTAGCTCCTGAAGCAGTGAGGGGTGATTTTTTTTTCCTTTTTTTGAATTGGTTGAACGTGATTGGGTAAGCCTCTCGTTAGTGGTTCCTTATTGGTGCAAAGTCGTCCAGGGTGTGTCCCGATAAACTACAGTCCAATGAACAACACAATACAGAATCGTAAGTGCTTGAAGTCTACTCTTACTTGAAATAATATCGCAAATTTCGCACGTCTCTAGTGATGTCGACATAATAGTACATGACCTGAATCTGAGTTATATGGAGTTTGCCATAACATTACGAAATCCGCAAAGAAATATTAAAAGTGGTTTCTATAAGGTTTTCTGCAATGCTATATTACACCAGCAACTCTCAAACTGTTAATTACGCAAATGAACCGAATGGAATGAATATTCTTCTACCTAAGAAGTAACGTCTGATTGGGAAACTTTCAGCTCGGAATTACATTGGCAGAGAGCCAACCAGTAATGAAAGTTCGGTTAGTTCTAACTTTTCCGAATTCCTGCTTAAGTTCTACTTTTAGCATATTCCTCCCCCTTATTTGAATGAACCTTAACTAATGATAAAGGCTGTTCACGATAAAGTGAGCACTTTATAAATGAAACTTAGGAAAAAGTCGCTGCCCCTGCATGCATATATTTTAATGGGCGCACTGAGTGACATTCGCACAGTAAAGTTGGTAACGATGGATAGAAAGTAGTTCCATATCTTAACGCCGAATAAAAAGTGTTAGGTAACAGTTTGTGATAACTTGAAATTATTTTTTAGCTTTCTGGTTTTTTATTGCATCGCAGCGTAAAAATGGGCAGATTAGTAAAGTATTTACTTTCTTAATAATTTCACAGTTTCATTTGACCGACGCATGAATAAAGTGATGAGGCCCATGGCAATGTTAATTTTACATAAGGACAGAAGAATATGCAACATGTATACAAGTAGATCTTAAGCAGGCCTTCCAGAAGTGCTCATTTTACCGTTAACAGCGTATAGAAAATTACACAAAAGGACAACGCGCACTGCAAATCGAAATCAGTTATTTCTTACTGATTGTCAGTTGAAACTGCTCCATCCGGAATCAGAAGAAAAAATATCATTAATTCATCAGTTAAAAGAAATCTACTAATTAAAGCAGTAGAAAACTACTTATTTATAGTTGTTATTAATAAATAAGCACAAAGCATTCCTATGTGATGTAAGTTAGGTACGATTTATTTTGTCTCAGAACACAGATATTGTCTACACAAAAACGTTTTTGGACGTGGTTGGGCTCGAACCTCCGCCCATAAAGCAAAGCATGCTGAAGCTTTCATGATCAGCCATATCCACTGCCCTATTTTACCACTGCCAAATGTGTGCTCGTATTATGGGTACTGAACCACAAAATGTAATATCAAATATTGCAGTAAATTTCGTGATGTGGAAGGATTTCTTGTTGTCGAAAAATATAGATTTTCTGCGCAAAGTTCGAAAGTCAATCCATCTTTAGTTTAGTTCGGATTCTGTGCTTTAAAAGATAAATATAGGGGTTTCAATGCACGAGGCTATCGATGTCTACTAGTATTCGCCATTTTACAATGCAACGAGACAAATGTAAGTTTATGTTACTACGCAAATGTGAGTCCGTTTCTCTCGGTGGCAAAGTAGCAGAGTTCGTAAAACGTCAGCCAAAAGAAACAAGAAAATGTGTTGCGTTTTGAGGTGGCGGTTCGATACCAGCCACTTCCAAAATTTCCTTGTATGTACATGTAATAATTTTGTTTTGCGACAAAATAATTGTATACCTAATTTATTTAAAAGCGTAATTCGCGGTTTTCAATCCTTGTGCATTTTATTAGTCGACTATAAGTAACAGATTTTCTACTGTTTGTATTAGTGGATTTCATTTAACTGAAGAGATTTGTGGTTTTCTTTTTCTACTGATTCCGGTTGGAGCAGTTACAACTGACAATAAGTAAAAAATAACTGATTCCGATTTAGAGTGCACAGAATTCCTGTGCACTCAGTTTAGTAATATTTAGCATTAGAGCTATTCCTTACTAGGCCTCACCAACAAACACATGTTCTCTCAGCTCTCATTCATATTACTTATAATCGAAATATTATAGCTAGGAATAGGAACATTTCGCGAGTACATTTCAGGGCAAGATAGACGTCAAACACTTGTACACTGAAGTTGACTTTGCAATTGGATCGCAGTTTATAAGACACGCCCTGGACGACTCTGAGCTAATAGCTGACTTGCAAGGAAACAAGTAGCGAGTGCCGTACTGCCAGGTGTGAAGTAACACTGGCTAATCTATGGAGCAGCAGCCAATGAACAAATATCTGAGGCTCGAGTATATACATGACTGTGGATTCTAGCCTACAGGTCATTGAACTCGCGATTTTTCCTATCCCTGATTATAACACATAAAAATTAAGCAAAATTTCAGTTTTACCAAAAAAAAAAAAAGATACTTTTATGTTAACAGATGCACAAAAGGCTTGTAATATGACCAGGGACACCAGAATTTCGTGAAAATATTCCCGCGCACGCTTATACCCTACGGGCGTACCAGCAGATTTCCTCCACTCATTGGTGATGTGTGTTTGTGAGAAAGCATTTTCTTACGTGACTGGCCAATCAGAATTAGGTTACACCTAAGCTGAGCGTCAGAGGATCGCGGGCAGGCGCGTAAAACTAGAAGCACGTAGATCTTCCAATCACGGATGTGGATCTGAGCTGAAGTGATACGAAACTCAGTTGGTCGCGAAATCTTTCCGCTGAAATCGGGTGTCCCTAGATATGACATATTTAGGAAACAATTAAACTTGTCATACTGAGGTGATTTTTCAAGGGTTTGATTCAATAAGTGTGGTGACATTGCGAATACACTATAGTAAGCGTGGCCGGTGTTGTGTAAATCCAATGCTATGGTTTTAAAAGGGAGTACAGATACTAGAAGAATTGATGCCGTGAACATAGTTAACTCACTTCTAGCTTGTCTTAATTGTCAGTAAATCTGAACCGCACTATAATGTTGAAGAATTATAGTGCCACTGGAACTATAGGCTGCTCACGGTAAATTGAGCACTTTTGAAAGTCCTGCTCCTCCGCCTTATGTAAAATTAGTATTGCCATGGGCCTCATGACTTCATGCATGCGTCGGTCAAATGAAATCGTGAAATAAGTAAATACTTTACATATGTGCTCATTTTTACACCCCGATGCATTAAAAAAGCAGAAAGCGAAAGAAATAAGTTCAAGTTATCACAAATGGTTACCTAACACTTTTTATTCGACGTTAAGATGTGCTCACTTTATCGTGGACAGCCTTTAAAACATGTTTTATTTACACGTGAAATGGGCTCTATAGAAGTTTTATTTCCACAACTGGTTTGTTGTTTATTACACGACCCTTTCGACGTTTCCGATTCAACAATCGTGGCATTTGCTTGGTGAAGACCAATTTATAGGTTTTTATATTTTAATGTTTGTCTTAACCTCTTGTTATCGACACAGAAATGCTTAAATCTAAAAGCGTGAAACGAACCTTGATACTGTGACCTCAAGCCGCACGTGCTAGCAAATCGGCGTCGCTTGCAAGCAACTTATCGTAATACCATTGGTCGCTCAGCGTCTGGTAGGTGGCTTGCCAGCCCGGCAACACAGCCAATGAGGAACGTTTTGCAGCACGCAGTAGCCAATCAAGCTCAAGAGTTGCTCCATGTCCTCGTGCAGCCAATCAGCGTATGAGTATGCGCTCATCTAAGGAGCCGCCACACCACTGCACTTGTGTAAAGGCTGTTTGCGACGAAGTGAGCACTTTGGAAATCAGCTTTAGAAAAAAATCACTGCCCCCAGCCTGCATATATTTTAACGGATGCACTGAGCGACATGCGCCCAGTAAAGTTGGTAACGATGAATGGAAAGTAGTTACGTATCTCAACGACGAATAAAAAGTGTAAGGTAACCATTTGCGATAACATAAATTACACCTTTCGCCTCCTCTTTTTTATTGTATGGAATTGTAAAAATAAGCAGATTTGTAAAATATTTATTTTATAATTATTTTACACTTTTACTTGACCGACGCATGAATAAAGTGATGAGACCCATGGCGACGATAATTTTGCATAAGGCGGAAGACTACACAACGTGCATACAAGTAAATCTTAGGCGGGCACATGAGCGCGTGTTTCTCAAGTGACTGCGTTCTTTTCACCGTCTCGTGCAGCACACGAACAGTCGAGAATGAAGTACCGTACTCATCTACATTTCATATTGTCAGCTGACATTTTTATGGCGCACCAATGAAGATAAGGTCGTGGGCGATTCTTGTGTGAATCTGCGAAGTTCGTTCGTTCGTTGGCGCTATTGTCGCATAAGCTCTTGGAGTAATTTTCAAGAACCAGAAGTACCTTTAAAATATTAATCATATATTAGGACACCCAATTCCCTCGAAAGGATTTCACGACCAGTACAATTTCACAGAATTCTAGCTCAGATCCACGCCCGTGATTGGTTGATCTAGGTGTTCCGCGTTTTAGGCATCTGCCCGCGAATCACAGACGTGCAGTATCGTAGTAACCTAACACTGACTGGCCAGTCAAGTAAGAAAATGTCTCCTCACAGACACACGCCGCCAATAAGTAAAAGAAAACTGCTGGTACGTCCGTAAGGTATCGAAATCCAGCACGCGCAGAAATATTTCCACGTAATTGGCATGTCCTTAACCATATCTATATAATTTTTAATCCCATCTGCTGCTAGATGGTACTATCAAAACACGGAGAGATGCGCAAACTTCGTCGAGTTCAGGAACTCACTTGCAGATAAATCGTACGAAGTAAGAAGGCAAAATCAATAAAATTTCATATGCTAATTTTTATGGCATCAGTTTGTTTTCCTTTGATTAAATTTTGTAATTTAAGCTACTGGATTATTTTGCACGCCACCTCTTCCTGAGCATATGTGGGTTCATTATTTTGCGTGTGTATTAGCATGAACACTTATTTACACTTATAGATAGAGATCTGAATAATCCAAGAGTTTACTATCAATTAGGATATCCTTCACAGTCTCATCTACAATCATGCAGATCTAAATTGCTGCCGGTGTCTTGCTGCCACAGGGCAAGGCCTACATTTTGTTGAACGTTTGTAATTGGCTCAATGTTGTCCAGGAATTTATTCTCAATCAACACCTGAGGAAATTGCTAAAAATCCATACACGTACCAGTTTTTCAAGTCTAGCTTATGTCGAAATGAATTCGCGAATTTTCCTGGTCTCAGATTGCAAACCGTTGTCGTCGCAAGGCCCGCGGTTTATCCTCGTTTATATACAATTTATAAGGACCTGCAAAATTCGCGTTATTTTGTCAAGCTAAAATTCACAGTAGTGTATACTTGAGCAGGTAACCTACACTTGATTGAGGCACAAGACTGTGAAGTGTTCATTTATTGGCGCAGAGTTACCCGAGGTGTGTCAAATAAAGAATGGCCCAATGACAAACGTATTGCAAAGAAAAAATGTTTTGAAGTTTAAAATGCCTCGAAACAATAACGCGAATTTTGCAGGTTTCTAACAATTTATTATAAATTTACATAATCTACTTGCGAGTGATGGGCTGTAAGCTTGTCACATTACGTTGTTTGCTTTAAAAAAAAAAACCCTCTACAATTTATGAGCTTACTTTTCTTTACATGGATGCAAATAATTTTGATGCTTTTATTAAAAGCTTACAAGGTTAGTATGCCTTGACGTCTCGTTGATAGCGATATCACAAGATATGTAACCAGAAACATATGCAAGCCTAGTGAAACGATTACAGATACACGCATGCCTACTTGGGACTCGAACTCAGAACACCTTGTACTAGTTTGTTTTTCAAGTAGTGATGTTTTCCAAAAGGTAGGTCCAATAACAACATCCCGTTCTAAATTCAATACCTAGATTATGCACTTTCCTGATACCGAATTTGGTTTAAATCGGTTTAAGGGTTTCCATTATATGACATAGCACCCTCAATTTTAAAATGACCGTCATATTGAAAAAGAGCACCCTGCATGGTCGAAAACTATAAAAAGTAGAATATCCTTACTAAGTATTACATGAGTAGTGAGTAGGGGTAGGAAAATTTCGCGAGTTCAATGACCGGTAGGCTAGTCTCCACAATCCTGTATATTCTAGAGACTTATGTGTCGGTTCATTGGCTGTTGCCTCGGATAGTATACATAGTTACGCCACACCTGGCAGCATGTGATTCGCTATATGTTTCCTTGCAAGTCTGCTATTGGCTCAGAGGCGCACACGGCGTGTCCAATAAACTGTGATCCAATTGCAAAGGTGACTTCACTTTATATGGGTTTGACGCCTGCCTTGTCCCGAAATGAATTCGCGAAATTTTTCTATCTCTAGTAATGAGGTTTGTGAAATTCGGTTAATAGGTTCAAAAGTTATTGGGGGAGGAGTAGGGACACATCCAGTTAGGCATTCGGACGATTTTATAAGACTACCTTTCTAAGGAAAGTAGGCTAAAATTGTGCTCTGGGGAGTTTTATTTATGTTGGCATAGAGGAGACGGATGCAGCGCCTTTTTGAGACTCTCTCTATTTCTCTCTCAAGACCCCTCTGTAAACAGCTGCCCACAGCTCTCTCTCTCTCTCTCTCTCTCTCTCTCTCTCTCTCTCCGCCTCTGAGACTCCGACGGAAAGAGTATTACGACACTCCGTGTTTGGTCTCTTTCCAATATAGCGAAAAAAATTGTTTTAAATAAATACGAGATGTTTGTCAATGAAGAGGAATTTGGGAGCCTGAGAAAAAAAAATTATGTACCAGAACACACATTCTTACACTACTTACGAACGTCACAAGAATTTAATATGTGTTTTAAATCCTTTTTTTTTTGTACTGACCAGGTTGCACAAAAGATACGTAGTGTAGTAATTGTCAGAACGCGTGATTTAGGGGTCTTCGATAGTCATGCACGTTAAGGGTATTGGAGGATTCCGAATCGGTGATGAAATTCACCAAACCCTTTCTATGTTTTAATTCATGAGCACCCAGTCAGCGCGACTTGTTCGGGACCTCGCCATAATCTGGACGTTCTTTCAAGTTGCATGTCCATAACCGTGCCACAGAATACTTAAAGAGTGGGATGGAGCTGCACGTCAAGGTCGCGAAGCGAGGGAGCGATACGGGCGACACTAACACGCACGCCTAGTGCCTAATCGCTCCTACGCGTAAGGCGTGCAGCGTTTCCGTCGTGACGCTGTACTGTGCAAATTAGATCTGTAACAGTGCGATTTTATTACACGCGATGAAAGATCACATATTAAACTACGCCCGTATCTTTGTACTTTTCTCTTGCCGCTAAATAAAACTGCATAGGCGAGCTTTAAAAATGCGATATTTGACCATTTTAAAGAATTTTTCTCTCCAATAATACACTTAATATGACAAAAGTAAAAAATGATGTTCATAGATAATTGTTTTTTATCTTTTTGACAAAGAGTCGTATTTGCAGAACATTTATTTACCAAGATACGCGTATTCGCGTCAACAACTATTTGACAAAAAAACGCGTGGGTCCACTCTTAGATACAAAAGGACATCCACTTATCCAGTCAACTATAGCCGCACACGCCAGTAAAATGGCGCAACATCGTCCACCGATCAGTGCTTGGTCACTTAACTGCCATGCGGCAGCTCAACTACAGGGCATCTATTGCAGCACACGTTAGTAGAGACCTGAAAAATTTGAGAGTTCAGTGACCTACAGTCTAGACTGTATAGTCTTATGCACAAATTTGACGGTGTAAACTGTGCAGTGGTTGTCTGCTGTCACAATGGAAGGCGACGATTGGGCCAGCCTTCTCCAGTAGGTGTCAAACACCGTGTTGGCGAATGGCTAATGTTAATGTTATATAAACACACATGTTTTGAATTATAGCTTGTCCCAAAATGAAACCACGAATTCTTCAGTCCTCTACACATTAGCCAATCAGACAAAAGGTCTACTTACGGAGACTCGCGCAGCCAATCAACAAGTGGGTTCGCCGAAGGAAACGCCATGCCATTTCGCTTCTGTGTACTTACCTATTCTGTGATCGTGCGGCGTGAAATATTTGCTTTTTACTTCATGTTCTACATGACATTTCCTGGAAAAAGTACGTGGTTAGAAACAATGGTTTATCACTGGGAAAGTTGACTGTTTGTTACGTTTCAACATAATGTGTACATGCCAGAAATTTCTTTCATCATTATTGATTGTTGTGTGTGTATGAAACCACTGTTCACGATAAAATGAGCGCTTTTAAAATCAACCTTAGAAAACAGTCACTGCCCTCTGAACCCATATATTTTAACGGGCACACTGAGTGACATGTGCCCAGAAAATTGGTAACGATAGAGGGAAAATAGTTTCATATCTTAACGTCGAAAAAAGGTTTTAAGTAATAATTTATAATGACTTAATAAATTATTTCTTTCGCTTCTAGTTTTTTTTTTTAAGTGCTTCGACGTCTATAAAAGAGCAGATTTGTAAAATTTTCCTCATAATAATTTCACCGTTTTACTAGACCAATGCATGAATAAAGAGATGAGGCCAATAACAACTTTAATTTAACGTAAGACGGAAAAATACTCAACGTGCATACAAGTAGATCATAAGCAGGGCTTTCAAGAGTGCTTATTTTACCGTGAACAACCATTAGTGAGAATTCTGACTCACTATAATACTAAACCTTTATTACTGGCGTGCAGTACCAGACCGAGTCCAAAAGGGATCATTCAATCTTAAAATGATAATAAAGTTACAATAAAAAAAAATACGCTGGCATTTTTTTTTTCAGTGTTGGTATTTACGTTGTTATAATACTTGGCCAAGCTTGTACATGGTTAATTGAGTTCTTTGAAATCAATATTTAAAATGTCAATGTCTCTACGTGCATACATTTTAACGGAGGCGTAGAGATGAACGCGCCCAATAAAGTTGGTAACGATTGAGAGGAATTAGTTCCACGTCTTTACGTTTTATAAAAACTGTTAGATAAACGCTTGTGACTACAGAAAAGAACTCTTTTTGCTTTCTGGGTTTTTTATGCGTATAAGTGTAAGGATTAGCGAATTTGTAGACACATGAAAAATTCGCGGATTCATTTTGGGACAAACTAGAATTCAAAACACGTGCGTTTATATAACATTACCCATTGGCCCATACTTTGCTTGGCACCTCTTGGAGAACGGTGTCTGATTGTCGTCTTCCACTGTGGCAGCAGACAACCAATGTGCAGTTGATAATGGCGCATTAGTACATAAGACTGTAGAGTCTAGCCTGCAGGTCATTGAGCTCGCTAATTTTTCAGGTCTCTACGAATTTATTAAATATCTACTTTTCTAATCAATTTTATTTTCACTCACCGACGCATGAATAAAGTGACGAGGCCCATGATAGTTTTGATGCCACTCATGATGAACGATTACATAGTGTGCGTACGAGTAGTTTTGAAGCAAGGCTTTCGAAAGCTCGACTTAAAACCCCTTGAGGAGTATGCACGTATATGCTCGGCGCTACGTTTATATTTCAATTTTTTTTGCTCTCGAAAACACGTCTCACGATTTTATAGTTTTACTGTTGTGCTGCAGTTTATCGGATACTAAGTAACAAATTATAACTAGCCAGTATTTCTGTTCTTCAAAATAAAATTGTTTTTTTAAATAATTTCTCAAACGAACACACTGGATTTTAAAATCTGTTACATTTGTCGCGAGACGTTAATTGGTGCACTGTAAAATATTATCTGGTAAACTTCCTAAACTGTAATGGAAGTTTTTAACGTATACACTGCATGGTAATAATACTACACATAAAGCTGCAACTATAGTAATGTTTAGCGTCGCTACTATAAAAAGTTTGGAATTTCTCTACGCATTTTAGTGTTTCCTTCGCAAATGCAGTAACGCTACAATGAGTGTATAAGCGAAAACATTACAATTCCTGCTTTATCACTAAGCGTATACACTGATATGGTAAATTTCCGAATAATTTCTTACAGTGTACAGTCAACGCTTGGCTTCGCTGGGTGAGGCCAGCCAGTAATAAACGTCGAAGAGTACTGTAAGCGTGTCCGGTGCGGCCAGGAACATTAGGACGACGGTAAGTGGATATACAGAGACCAACGTGACTGATATTGCTGTAGTGGAGAATATAGGCAGCTCGCTTCAACCTTGTCTTCATCTTCAGTGGTGGTAAACATGTGGCATCCTTAATGGTAGTGAAATTTCGCGAAAATATTTCACAACCAGTTGCATTTCATGACACTTAAGATCAGATCCACTATCGTGATTGGATGGTTTCCGTGCTACGCGTCTTTAGGTGTCTGCCCGCGAATCAAAGACTCGCAGTGTTGATGTTACCTAGTCCTGATTGACCAGTTAAGTAGGAGAAGATCTTCTCACAAGGACACGCCGCCAATAAGCAAAATAAAACAGCTGATACTTCTGTAGTGTGTTGAAATCCAGCATGCGCGGAAATCTTTTCGCGAAATTCGGGTGCCTCTAGTGTTAACTGTCTGCATACGAATAACGTAGGAGCTGTGTCGATGTTGCCGAAGTCTCATTGGCCCAGTCAAATATGAATACACCTTTCAAGCAGACAGCAATCAATGACAGTAGACAAACTGCTGTTGGGTGCTTATAGTTTTGAAGTCTACCGTGTACCTGAAATTTATTTCGCGAAAAATTACTATCCCTAGCCATCCTCAAATGCTTAAAACCCTAACTTTTTACGTCGTGCTTTATTTGAAGTTTATTAGGAAAAGTTCCGTGCTGTTGTTATACTTGGTAGGTTATAAAGAAATTATAGGAATGGTAAACAGACACAATTCATGGGAGATGTTACAGCCCCGACGTTGGAAATTAGCACAAATCATAGCAATATGTACCACTTCTTTCCCATGTCATGATCAGGAAAATTGATTAATATACACAGACTATTATAGATCGCAGAAAAAAACTTACTACTAACATAATACAAGGAAACAATTTGAAGAAAGCTTAGGAAAATATAATTAAAGAAATAATGGAAAATCTCATTTTCTACTCACGTGCAACATATTTAGACCCTTTTTAACAGAATACATCTAATGTTCAAAGATACTGCTGTCAGTTGTCAAAGTAAATAATGTGTGACAAAATAAACAATTGATTTCCCTAAAATAATCACACAATAGCTCTAATAAATTACCAAACATATTATTTGACTACTAAAATTAACTGAAGAATATTCCGAATATTCTTATATGGGCAACCGGGCTTAGTTCATCAGTAGAGCTTAAGAATCTAAGTCGTTTATGGTAATTTAATACCACACACTCGGACCACTGGACTTTCATATTATTAAATTCCACATACAACTTCATAGCAATGTGTTGCATTATTAAATAGTAAAGAAAAACCTTACTTGAATAGTTCTGCAGATATTAAGTCCCAATGGCTGGTATGCCAGACTGCCTCAGAACACCAACCGGGAAATGCATAATGAATAATCCTCCTGCAGTTAGATATTATCCGGTGTGTTTAGCAGTGATACTTAATACTGCTTAGCCTCAATACTAAAACCTTCATAAACTTCATTTAACGTCAGACAAATTAGTCATACATGCTACTTCTGCATGGAGACCATTTGTTCCTTCTTTAGTATCTTTTTATACAACATAAAATATTCAGTCAAGTCCTTCCTAACAAACAAAACATGTCTGCATTCTCACATTCCAAAACCACCAATTTTTTTTTCTGCTGGGCACACTTTCATATATCTCCTACCAATGAGAAACAGATATCACATATTTTAAACATTAATTTCCATCATTAAAAATTATACAGCTAAACTGCCAATCTAGTAGAGTGTGGATAAAAGTTGCAGTATTGTTTTTGACATAGCTAAGATTGACTGCTTTAAATAAATTACAGCATGTGAAAATACCTGTTAATTAATGCGACATGTAAAATAATTTAATTTAAGTCATTCAAATTAAGTTAATAACATATGTTCAAAATATTTAAATAACCATAAATGGTGTGTGTAGAACTTTAGAAACAATAAAGTGTCATGTGGAGACTCCCGGTACGTAAACTCCGCACACAGTGTCGGTAGTGAGGGCTGGGTAATTTATTCTACAGTTACGCTAAAGATAAAAAAAAACACCGAGAATGAGCCGTGACTCGGACATCTTGTGTGGACGTGACTGGCGGCACGAACCGCCTCTGTCGACGTCTGCGGGGGTTTCGACACCACCCCCTCCCCCTCCCTAGGCAACCAGCGAGCCTAGGTCCTTGGCGATCTGTATCAGGCAAAAAACTTGGTTAGGCAACACGTCCGCAGTCATAGTTAGCAACTGGAGGATATCGCGAATTCATTGCAGGACAAACCAGACTCATAACTAGTGGCACCTGATTTTCGCGAAAAGATTTCAGGACAAGTTGTGTTCCAACGCACTCTAGTTCAGAACCACTTTCGTGATTGGGTCATTTGAATTTTTCTCCGTCTTATTTGTCTGCTCGTGAATTACAAACGGGCAGTATCGCAGAAACTTAATCCTGATTGGCTCGCTCATGAAATAGACTGTCTTCTCACAAAGACAAGCAGCCAATTGTCAAATAAAGACTGGAAGTGTGCACATAGGATGTTGAAGTCTAGCGTCTGTATAAATCTTTTCGCGAAAAACAGGTGGCCCTACTTATAACTATGGCCACAAGTTTTTCGCGAAAAGATTTACGTGGAGGCTATACTTCAACATCCTATGTGCACACTTGTAGTCGTCATTTGACTACTGGCCGCTTGTCTTCGTGTGAAGAGAGTCTGTTACATGAGTGAGCCAATCAGAAATAAGTTTCTCCGATACTGATCGTCCGTGATTAGAGAGCAGACAGACAAGACGCGTAACAATTCAAATGATAAAATCTCGAAAGTGGTTCTGAACTAAAATGCGTTACAACAAAACTTGTCGTAGAATCTTTTCGTGGAAAACAGGTACCCCCGCACTTATAACTAGAGACCGGAAGAATTTGCGGATTCATTTTGGGACAAGCTAGAATTCAAAACCCTATGTTTATATAACATAAGCTATTGGTGCACACGGTGTTTGGCATCTTTTGGAGAACGGTGACCCAATCGTCGCACTCCTCTGTGACAGCAGGCAACCAAAATGCTGTTTACACCTGCATATTTGTACATAAGACTGCAGAGTCTAGCCTACGGGTCATTGAAGTCGTGAATTTTTCAGGTCTGTACTTATAACCCTTTCAGACCCACTTTAATTTATGGCTTCAGGTGTTGCAAACAAACATTCTTATGATGCGTGCTTTACTGTAGTCAACACAACGCTTCTTCTGTTGAAATAGCCAATGATCAGTAAGTCTATATGTTCGGCTTCAGTAATAAGAACCAATTATGGCCTAGACCAGTAAGATGATTTGCCAATCATTTACACACAGTTAAGATCCTTGGTCATTGATAGAGACGTACGAAATTCGCGCCATTATTTCAAGACAGAGTAGACTTCAAACACTTGTGCTTTTGTATTGTGTTTTTCATTGGACTGTAGTTTGTCCGGACACACCCTGGACGACTTTACACCAATAGGAAACTACTAACGAGAGGCTTGCCCAATCACGTCCAACCAAGACAAAAGGGAAAAATCGTCCCTCACTGCTGCAGGAGCCAATAAACAAACGACAACAACTCAAAGGTGTATAGGATGGTGGATTATAGCGAGATGCCAGAAAATTACGCGAATTTTGCAGGTCCCTACTCACAGGCTATTCACGGTAAAATGAGCACTTTTGAAATTGACCTTTCAAAAATGACGCTGTCCCTAAGTACATATTTTTAATGGGCACAATTACTTGCATTCGCCCAGTTAAGTTGGTAGCGACGGAGGGAAAGTACTTTCATGACTTACCGTTGAATTAAAAGTGATAAAGGCTGTTCACGATAAGGTGAGCACTTTTGAAATCAACCTTAGGAAAAAGCAAATGCCCCTAACTGCATATATTTTAACGGGCGTAATGAGTGACATGCGCCCAGTAAAGTTGGTAACGAGTGATGGAAAGTAGTTCTAGATCTCAACGTTGAATAAAAAGTGTCAGGTAACCATTTGTGATGATTTAAATTATTGCATTCGCTTTCTATTTTTTTAATGCATCGAAGTATAAAATAACCAGATTAAAAAAAAATTAGTTTCTAATAATTTCACAGTTTCATCTGGCCGACGCGTGAATAAAGTGATGAGGCCCGTGGCAACGTTAATTTTACATGGGAAAATACACAACTTGCATACAAACAGATCTTAAGCAGGGCTTTCAAAAGTGCACATTTTACTGTGAACAGCTTATCGATAAAGTAAACATTTGTTAATATTGAAAAAATCAAGTTTGCTTCCTAGTTTTTTTAATGCATATAAGTTAAAAAAATTAGGTAAATGGTAAATTATTTACTATTTTAATATGTTTACAGTTTCACTAGGCTGACGTATGAACAATGTGATCAAGCCAATGGCAATGGCTGTTTTACATGTGGAGGAAGACTATACAATGTGCATACAAGTAGATCTTAATAAGGGCATTCAAAAGCGTCCAGTTCGTCGTAAAAAAAAAAACGTATACATGAATGAACGCGTTCGTAAACACACAAATGTTCGCGTAGTACGCGGCAGTGGCGGCTTGTGACTTTTGAAACTGGGAGTGCTGTCGCGATCCTAACTCATATAATTACAAATATCATTTTTTTTTAAATAGTCACAGTGATAAATATATTGCGTACGACAGGCTTAAGTAAGTGTAGCTTATGTAGCTAAATACAAAAAAATAAGTGTAGTTGTTTGAAGAAAATTGTATCATCGCCCGATTTGTAATGGTCAACATGCTGTGGCCGCTGGTTCAGATATACATCACTACCACAGGTGTATGTTTGTTTTAAGATTGTTTAGGTTATATGCCTTCCAACTAGTACCTACATGATGTGGTACATTACACGAGACAACGAGAGATAACATAATAATACCAATTCTACCATACTAATGATGATAATAACTTAAATATACTAAAACAAATATTTTTAAAACCAAATACTGATTTACATAGCCCACAGTACATTCAAAATGCATGTTAAATTTAAATTAGAGGATGAAAGTGGCATATCTTAAGTAATGTATTTGTAAAAAAAATCCTTTCTTCAACTTGTACGCGCTATCTAACTAGCAATATATATTCACCTTACCCAGCAATGAAAATTTTATGGCATTTTTTATATGTTGCGGACATGAGTTATGTCTTTTAACTTTGTCTCTCAAATGTTTTAAATATTTTACTCCAGTGACAGTCCACGCAAGATCATTAGGTTTCATTAGGGGGGGGGGGGGGGGGGAACGACACATTTTCAACTTCACACCCGCATAGCCAGTCCGCGAAATTGTATGTACTTACGTCGAATTTTCTCGTATACGAACCATTTACTACCTTGGCTTTGTTGTTGAATTATATTTAACTGTGGCCTTGCTGGTCCCAGATTCTGTAGCTCTAGTTTATTCTCGTAACTGAAAATCTTTGTCGTAATAAGGTTTAAAATGTTACTCACCGAATGAACAATTATTTACAAGTTTACACAACACGACATTAACAACAATTCAACCCTGCTTCTGACCGATGCTCATAGCTCATCATTAATTAACAACAAACTTATTCAGAGTATTACATGCTATATTTGAAGCTCACGCGAGTTTGAACGATATCTCTAAATAAAAAAAAATACTCGAAATAATTACAAGCAACACTGCAAAAGAGTGGAGCACGAAAGTGTGTTTACAAAACATGTAGTTTTGGTAGCATTGTCAAGTTTCAGGAAACCTTTTTTTTTGTTTGAGCAGGGGCGCGCCCAGCTCTCTCGGATTTACAGCATGCGATTGGCTGAAAAGGGCCGAGCCCCTGAAGTCTTCCCTCCAGCCCGTAGCTCCCCTATCAACATGTTACGGTCATCTCTCTATCTCTCTCTACTAGCTCTACCCATTTCGGGGCGAAGAATCTGCCGCCTCACCACTCGACATTTTCAAAAACATTTCTCTCGTGACAAGAGTCTCGTCCATCTCAAAAACATTAGTTGCGAAGTAACCTCCGTATTCGTACGCAGTATTATTTATAGAGTAGCAGAAAAGTAGAGGTAAACGTCCTGAGATTTTATTAGGGGGGCTGCGCCCCGCGGCCCTATCTCTGCAGCCGTCACTGGCACGCGGTTTCCTGTCGTGGCGTAGGCTATGAGGCGATGCAGGAAAGGACGGGCGGAATTCCCCGCGTCTACTTGTTGCGGTTGGAAACAGAACTTCTCGGATGAATCTCGTCGCGTGGCTTTTTCCGGGCGGACCTTGCCGTGCAGCGCGTCGACACTATCGTGAAGACCCGCTGTCCCCTCTTACTGGTTCACCGGCGTCGCCGCTTGGAGCGCCACTTACCTCGCGCGGGATCATCGGCAATCATCGATTATTTCCGTCGGGCCGCGCATACACATGTAGATAGATATCCGCGTATCGGCGCACACACGTTAACGGCATTCCCTAATGAAATATTGCCTTTTAAATCCGTGTTTGCGCGAACAGGCTGTTCAAGGTAAAGTGATCACATTTTAAGTCCCTCCCAGCAGACATAACAACTAATCTATATATAGTATATAACAAAGTCGCCCAGTCGCGTGTGTATGTGTATTCGGCTAAGGCTTCTAAACTACTTAATAGATTTTGATGCGATTTTCACCATAAATTAGAGAATTTCTCGATGAATGTTTAGGCGTATAATACATTAATATTTAATGTGAGGATAGTAGAGAAATGTCGACGTTTTCTAATCAAGTCGGAAAAGGCCTCTTTTCGGACGCTTACATGGCTTACGCTGACTAAACCATACGAGATACACCAAATTAGTGTACTACAGAATTGCAGATCTCAAAAAAATCTACAAGAATGTCCGCAACAGCATATGCTTATCTTTTAAGGTTGACCCACAGTAATCATGTTTGTCTTTTAAAACTCACTTACGAAGACTTTGTGAACAACACAGTATTGATACTATGTTATTTACCTTAAGTATTTAGTGTATATACTTACTGTAAATCTGAACAACGCCATATTTGTAAATCGCACCCGAGCGGGGCCCTGGGCGGGTCGATAGTGTATTCTATTTGCAGTTTCATCACACGTTTTGAATCAAACCTTGGAAAAGTCACCCCATGTAGGACATGCTTAATTGTTTCCCTTAAGTATTCCGCGTATCATAAGTAGAACCAATGAATTTTCGCGGAGAAATCTGAACACATGGCTGATTTCAATACCCTAAGCACAAACATAAATGTTTATTTTGCCATCGGTCGCCTTCTGCATGAGAAGCCGTTTCTGTTTTTAACTGGGCCAATTAGAATCCAACAACTTTGGCAGTGAACCCATGTGATTCGCGTACTAAGAGTTAACATGCCCAGAAACGCAATGGAGCCAATCGAGAAAGGTAAAATGCCATACAGTGTTTTGAAATATATATTGCCTCAGAAGATTTTTCGCGAAATGACACTACTTCTAATCATAAGCGTTCTATAATTCTGTTAACATAAGAATAACTTAGTTCTGGTTAACTTGATATTTTTCATATATTATACATATAAATTATAATATGCAATTTATAGTCAATATGAATAAAAACAGCGAGAAAACATGTGTGTTGGTAACGGCTAGTAATAAATAGTTCTTATGCAAAATATTATTCCACGGAGTGTGGACGAATGCGGTGCGGTGTTCCTTGGTGAAATTTTCAAATTTTCTAAGCGGAGGAATATCCTGGAAGTATAACTCCAGCAAGGCTTCAGAAAAGTGTGAAGTAACTGTGAACGGACTATAGTGAATATATTTTATTGCAACCTCATGTGTTAACTTTCGAGGAGAAATTGAGCAGTAAGTACATGTTCTGGGAATACGTTTATTTTGCAGGAAAGGTAATAAATAAATAATTTACAGGCGCCAATTTTTTTACAGTTATCCTATCTTCGCTTTTTTACTAAATTAATATTTTATTTATCACATATGTTTCCTGCACAATGAATTTTAATGCGTCTGAGTTCGTAATATTGTGCGCAATATTCACTTAAAACAGCATTCATACACATACATCTTCTACGCTTCTACATAAATTAATTATCTTCATTACGTACTTCGTTTGCAGCAATAGTTTGTTATTTTAAAGTATCTTGACGTCCATTTTTGTCGTGCACGATTCTGTTTGGTTGAGACCGTCAAGTATCGAAGACATTTAAGAACCGGTCCACTCACACGGACAAATATGGCGTCGTTTATGACGTTTCAATGATGTCATAACTGTCCAACTTTAATTTGATCAAACTTACTGGAAGCAGTTTGACGGAAGCACACACTCCTTTACAGCCCTCGTCAGGAGTGTGTGTTCTGATCGTAGATCAACACATCGTACGCACGCTCTGCGATGCAATGCAAGTGCCGTGTAGGCCTCTTCCTAAAGCCTGTCCACGATAAAGTGACCACTTTCGAAAACAACCTTAGAAATATGTCACTGCTCTTACCTTCATACATTTTTATGGGGGCCCTGAGTAACATGTGCGCAGTTAAGTTGGCAACGATGGATGAGAAAGTAGTTCCGTATCTTAACGTCGAATATAAAGGTTTAGGTAACTATCTCTGTCAACTTAAATTATTTCTTTCGCTATCCGGTTTTTTCTGCATGGAAGTGTAAAAATGAGCAGATTTTTTAAATATTAACTTTTCTTATAATTTGACAGTTTCACTTGACCGACGCATCAATGTAGTGGTGAGGCCAATAACAATGTTAATCTTACATAATGCGGAAGAATACACAACGTGCATACAAGTAGATCTTAAAGCAGGGCTTTAAAAGGTGCACATTTGATCGAGAACAGTCTACAGTTGTCCTGGCAGCCTGGTTGCATGAATGCGTTGGAGAAAAAGTGTACCTACACTCTCGTCACGAACAACTTGTCAACAAACAAAACACTGGGCTGTGACTGTGGCGGGTTGCGGGCGAGCGCCAACGCGCCTGTGTGACAAGTGGCGCTGCGGTCGGCGACGCCGGCAACTCGCCGCTGTTGGCGGGAATTCCAAGCGTTGAGTGGAGGGGGGAAGGTCATCTCCACACTCGGCCGAGTAGAGGGAGAGGAGGCCAGTATGAGAGGACAAGCCGGCCACGGCGGACGATGAAAGGCAAGATCTTGGAGCTCCTGTGTTCGTCGCGGTCCGTGCACAACAGTCTAGGTAAAGACATCCTCTGCGAGACAGATGACTATGCTAGTTGGCTGCAATTTTCTTTTGCGGAATAAAAGCTTGTAGGCCGGGTGCAAAACTCAAGAAGTCGCCTTCACTTATCTTATTAGAAGAGCCAAGGAAATTTCGCGAGTTCATTTGACGGCCAGGCTAAGTTCGACAGTTGTGTATACGGCCCAGACCTCACGAAGAGCACTTTGTCTTGTTTTTGTTAATGGTTTACGGTCCTGCAGGGGGTATTAGGAAACGAGTAACCCAGTCACTAAAATAACAACAAATTACATGTTTGAAATCTTTCGTAGCATTGCTGGAACTGCACGAAATCCCCTCGCCTCTTGTTATGTAATATTTGACAAACCCGAGTGTCTTCCCTCTAACGTGTACTGTGGATTCTATTATTCCAACTAAAACATTTAAAATTTTGTTATGAGTTTATGGATTGTCAGGTACAAACGAGCTGTAAAGACTCAACATATCGTCAATACATATTTTACAGGGAAGAGACAACGAAATATAATCTTTAAATGGAGAATCTATATTTTATTTTACGTTGCGAATAAACATGACGGAAATGTCGACACAGAAAATAAATTTTCGGAGCTTTTAATACCACTGCCTTCAATAAAAACTCCACTTCCTCTGAGATAAAAAAAATCTGGGGTTCCCTACTAACACTCTTCATGTATCAGGACACAGTTCACAAACATTCAATATCAAATACTTAAAATAACTGCGCCTGGCTAACTCTAGGTCATGCCAAGAAAGATATGAGTTTCTGGCATACTCGCAAGATACCGACATCTACTCCATAATCAAAAGAAAAAAATACTCTGGTCCATGTTCGTTGTTTCATAATATAATCCCAAAATGACAGGCTTGTATTCCATGACTAGAGATAACTTACGATGATTGCTAGATTGAGCATACGTACTTCTTGCCAAAGGCTACGAGCACAAATTTTCTTTTCCCGGGGAGAAAAAGGAATGCGAGATTGCGGGGCCAGTGAGGCTTGTTTTCGTAGTAGATATCGGAAAACCTGCGCGAAGTTGCGAGGTTATGTTCAGCAGCGGGACAGATCCTCTTTCGACAGTGGGTCAACCCGGGCTGCCGTGTAGCTGCCCTCGTACGGTGTCTCGTCTCCGTGGTTGCTATTTTTACCGCTTAGCTGCGTGCCGCGCGCTCCTATCCTCTCCTCCTTTCCCTCTCGGGACGTTGGAGGGGAGGGCGTAAGGCGCCTTGGCGTCCCCCGCTTCTTCCCCTCACACACGCCTCCCGGACTTGGACCGAGGAGGAAGTACTACTCGACTCGCTTTCTTCGCTGAATTCGCCACTCCAAGGACTCGTTATTTTCTTGCGATTGTTATTCCGGTTTGACTCTACAGCTCGTTTGGAGAGCGCAGGAAGTTAGTTTCGCTTGCGTGAAGACGTAGCGAGCCGAAAAGAACGTAGTTCGTTTGCTTAGCACTTAACAACACAAGAGCCAATTTAATTTAGAGTAAGCTTACTGTATGCCCAATCTTATCTGACTACGTAATTACATAAAGCCCGATAGCCAATTAAAAATATCTCGTCATCCTCCTCCCTTAAAATTTAACTGTATTCTACTTTCAAAAAAATTGCTTGTCAAAGGAAACGTCTTTTAAAATTTACTTTCGCCTGGATGAAACAGTAAAAGTATACGATAATCTGAAAAAGCTGAAGTATGGGCGCATTATATGTGGAACGTATTCTGAAATAGTTTATATGGGTCATGATGGCTAATAGCGCCAGAGATAAGAAGAAACATGAAATGGTTTGGCATAACAACACCTGCCAACGTTCGACAGGTAATAAGGTAATTTTAAATTATAATAACAAACAGTAATTAAAGAAAACTAATTTAATGGAGCAATTATGCTACGATAATTTTTTTTTACTCCAGAACGCATAACTGAAATTGAATGCATAGGCAGCAAATTATGGAATTTCTTACTATGAACGAAGTTTATGCAATGGCGATGCTTTTCCTTTGGCTTGCGGCAGTATTTCCATTATCAGATATCGCTGAACTATGAATTACATGAGTTCATTCATCAGGAAATATCTCTGTTAAATCCTAAGCTATTTCTCGTATTACATTATTTTCCAGCACATAAAATTTGGGAATTTAATAGTATTCCCTAACAAATATTTAGATTTCCGGCCGTAATAAAACCAACCAAATTTCGAAATACAACGTATACAGTTTACATTTTTGACTAAATGTCCAAATTGAGTATTTTTTTTTTGTCTGACAAGTTTTCTCGCATTGCAGCATTAATTTCTGGTAATGTAAACCACTCACAGTAGTTGATTTCATAACTAGAAACGCGAGTCTGTGTTCTAATTTGCTAAATTTAGTAAATTCCATAGTTTGAAATAAAACTCCTGACCTCATATCACTAATCACATTAGTCAAAGATCCTTTGGTACTGGACAGCAGTCATGTTATCCCTCTGCTTTATGTGTCGTGGATTTAATGCTCTCGAAAACCAATAGGTTGCATAATTTTTAAGCTCTTCTCGTTGCAGCCTCTTGATCCTACCTGACAGATGGTTAGTTATATATAAAACCGGTGTATAAAATATTTTCCGGTTTCCTTACGATTTTGTAAAGCCTATGCCAAGAGGCCGCGCCAACTACTTGGCGAATATTTTTCCGCACTATTATTTTCACAGGTTATCTATTGAGGGCTTCTTCCCACATTCTGGTTTTTATGATGTACTGTAACAAAAATAGAAATAAATATATTTTTTTAATTCTGCGCTGTACGTTGTTTTAAAAAAGTTGTGCGTAATTTATTACACCGCAGTTTTGTTGTCATTCATTAATGCTGCAAAATGTAACACAAAGAGCTGAGTTTTATTTTGTTGTGCAGAACAGCGCTTATAGCGTGAAATTCTCAGTAAAGAAAACAAGCAGAATTCAAACAAAACACGAACTCTGCAGAATGACACGGTCTGATAACCTATACATTCGATTCCTGGATGTTTACGTGAATTCGTTGCCAGCCGTGGCTGCGCTCGAATCAGGGAACGGCCGGCAGAACGATCTGACTCGGTTCTCTAGGAACGGTGGAGTAATGAGCGACATGACGTCGCGATCACACTCGCGAGCATTTGTTTCATTCTGTGCTGTACCGCGCGCGGGTTTCGGACCGCAAACGCCAGCGCTAGTTGTACTACAATACGATCTGCCAAGCGCTGTGAATGATCAGGTCGCTCTGCAGACCGCAATCCTTGCCAACTCGTTAAAACACGCCGGAAAATGTCGCGCACTGGTTTTACGTGCGTCAAATAAACTAAGTTGTTTTATTTTTTATTTTTTATTTATTTATTTATTTATTTTAAGGCTAGTGCGTGTTCCAAGAGCTCGCCCCAGTCGGGCGTTTTTCTGGAGTGCATGCAAGTGATGCTTGACCTTGGGTGCATTCCTATCTCGATCGAGCATGACCAATGTTCGTCATCTCGTGAGCTTGGTCGCGTCTGCTGCATTCTGGAGTAGCGCTTACCACGCGTTTACTGAAGGCTGTCCGCCATAAAGCGAGCACTTTCGAAATCAACCTTAGAAAAATGTCCCTGCTCCTACTTGCATATATGTCAACAGGCGCACTGATGGCATTCGCTCACTAAAGTTGGCAACGATGGATAGAAAGTAGTTCCACGGCTTAACGTCGAATAAAAAATGTTTAGTTAAACATCCGTGCTTACTTAAATTACATACTTGGCTTTCAGTTTTTTTTTACTGCATCTAAAAGTAAGAATTAGCAGATTTGTAAAATACTTACTTTTCTAATAATTTTATTGTTTCACATGACCGAAACATGAATAAAAGGACGAGGTCCATGGCAATGTTAATTTCACACAAGGCGGAACAATACCGAATGTGCATACAAGTGGATCATAAGCAGAACTTTCAAAAGTGCTCATTTTAACGTGAACATCCTTTACCTACATCTATCCAGTCCAAGCAAATGTTTGTGAACTCTCGTGCAATTCACACTTATTCGTCTTCAGTCATTTGGACGAGATCTGGCTGTCATGTTATTGTACGCCAAGGAAAAATATATGAGGTTCTCATTTAATTGAAAACTTTTGAAATCAGCCTCTGAAAAAGAAATATCACTCCACATATCACGTACTTTAACATAAACGCTATTAATGGCAGAAAATTACGAAAGTATATTTTTTTAATTTTATTAAAATTTTATTTTTTAAATTTATTGTCAAAAATATCGGTCGTTACCTATTAGAGTAGGATGTGGCGATAAAGTAACATACCTGTTTTTAAAATTTCACAGATTCATTTGATTGCCGCGTAAAAAATTGTGAATAACCACACTGCAGTCTAATTTTTACATGTGGCAATAGAATTCTCAGCGAACGGGAAAAAATAAACTAAGCTGAATTTTTAGAAGTTTTTCAGTTAACGTAAAACATCCTTAAAGATAATTGTCACTACTGTCAAGTGTTTTCAGGGTAAGTGTTGGTCAGTTCCACAGGTTGACCCAGGTGTTCTTTGTTCGTTGTTCCAGAAAATAATGTACCCAGTAAGGATGGAGTCCATTTACGCAGTAATGGGACAGTCAACGGCACAGCAAGTGCTGGGAATGGCACAGCAGGCGGGACCTTCACAGGTGAGTGTCCGACTCTCTGTTTCACGACTGTGCGATATAGCGATATTTCGCTCACTAATCGATATGCATACACTGAGAAAAAGATTTTGTCGAATCAAACAAGGTTTCTTTGGTGCAACCAAATTATTTGTTTGTATAGAGGCAGTGAAATATTTTGTTTCTGAAACCAATTTTATTTTGTTGTTTTCATTTGGTTGCCCCAAACTGTAATATTTGGTTGGTGCAACTAAAGATTTGTTTGGCTACAAGTACATTAATCAGTTTGGTCCGATATAAGAAGGGAACTTGTAACCAGCTCATCCGAGTATCGAACCTGAATCACCTGCGTCGGATCGCTACGCCTTAGTAATCTTTTTTTTTTTTTCTTAACCTTCATTTGACGTTGTTGTGACAGTTTTGACGTTGACGAAGCTCTAGTGAGACCGACTTGTTGACGAATTCCCAGTGCTACAATCGAGCTGAGCATCTGCCACGTCGGGGGGCGAGCCCGCGACCCTCCGACTGCAAGTCAGCCACCCTACCCCTGCGCTACGAGGGCAGGGCTCTCAACTAATGTGACAAGTGAGGACACCAGAAGGCTTTTAAATAGATATACTTCAAATTTTGGGCAACTGTGTAAATAAATATTTCAAGTTTTACGGCTTTATTTGTCAGTTTCTTATTGAATTGTTTTTTATTAATTTGCTTATACGATCGTTAAGCATCGATAGATACACTAACAAATATAGTTACTATCCTAATTGTCACAAAAAATTAAAACAAACTCTGGAGCTGTATTTTTGAACGAAGGCAATCAAATGAGTGGCCAAACAAATATATACAATTCCTTCAACAAAATATTTAGTTACCGGTCTAATTTCTTTTTGCCCAACACAAGGATTTTATTTATTCAAACATATATTTTGTTAGAACAAAAGTAATTTTGTTGCTTTTCAAATATTGTTTTCTCAACAATATATTTTGTAAGGGAAACCAAATATATATTTTGCCCTATACAATCAAATATTTTGTTCGATTTTCTCTCAATGTATAGAACGTCAAATTTTCGTCCAGGTAATTTATACATCAACAATATATATCTGAAATTCTTTTATGTTTACATTTTTAAAGCGCTGCGACAGTATACTAACAATATTGTTGTACCTATGTGAACATTTTAAATATACTACGACATTAAATCTACCAATATTGATGTATGTTGCAATTGTTTAAAAAATTGTTTTATTTTAACATTGTTAAAAATCTGTGACAATAAACTAATAATATTGTTATATGTTCACTTTGTTAGAACACTGCGACAGTAAACAAACCTGTGCTATATGAATACGCAAATCCCTCAGATTGTTGTGCATTGCGCCTAGAACTTTCTTGTTGCAGTTCGTGGTTACGATGTTAGCTCTTTCAGTTCTGGTGGTCCATATATTGGTAGGGGTAGGAACATTTCGCGAGTTCGGTGACCTGGAGGCTAGTCCTCACAGTCCTGTGTATGCTGGAGGACTTATGTATCGGTTCATTGGCTGTTACCCAACACCTGGCAGCATGTGATTAGCTACTTGTTTCCATGCAAGTCTGCTATTGGCTCAGAGGAGCCCACGGCGTGTCTAATAAACTGTGATTCAATTGCAAAGGTGACTTCGCTTTATACGTGTTTGGCGCCTGTCTTGTCCCGAAATGAATTCTCGAAATTTGTCTATCTCTATATATTGGACGTTGAATAGGAACGTGGCAAGGGACACCATTCGCTGCTTAGACTATATTCTGTAGTCGTATAAACATCTGCTGCATATAAAATTGGACGCAAACACATCATCACCTGTTGCGACATACACGCAGAGCATTCAACCAATACAAATACAGTCGCATGCAGGGAAAAGTGTTCGTTGCAACAGCGAAATTGCATATATATATATATTATATATATATATATATATATATATATATATATATATATATATACATATGCCTGGACGAGATAAAGGAAGTCCTGGCAAGACGTTGTCCGTCGCAAAAGTCCGATATTATCGCTGTTTCAATATTGGCTGTTTTGCAATATTGGCGATTTCGACTGCACAGTATCGAGTATCGGCGATGCTGTAATATCATCAGCTTCCTGATATTTCCTGCCGATAACGGCATTAAACAATATTTCCACATTTCATTTGATATTCAATGCTTGTAGATGATGGTTTTTCGCGGGAGAAGTTGACTGATTTGCTAGAATTCAACGTACTGTACACATTTCCGACAAGTTTTCTTTCCTTATTGGCTGTCGAGCATGTATGAAGCTACTACCGCATTTCACTGGCCCAACGAGGATTCGATACTATGAGGTAAAACGTTGTGTTTGGTCTGCAAAAACTTAGACGAGCCAGAACCTTGTTCACCAATCATGAAGAATAAACGTTGGAGTGTTGTATAAGATATGTTGGCTCAAAAATCTTCGCGATTTTCATCATCTCTATGTATTCTCTGTTTTAATGAGAAACTATAGCCATTCGCGTAAAGTGAGCACTTTTGAAGCCATTCATTTGGAATAAGTTATATAATATATAATATATATTTTAGCTATAGACATTAACTTCGAGTGCGTGGAACATACACACTGTGTTTTACTTACGTGGCAATATTTATTTAAAGTGTGGTTAAAGTATAAAAAATGGCTGATAGGGAAAAAATAACTAGGTTCTCAAAAGTGCTCACTTTACTGTGAAAGGTATAATAACTTTGTTTCTTTCCCTTTTTTTTTTCTACAAAGTGTTTAAATACCATAAATATTTCGATTTAGATCTCCAAAATATTATAAGTTATGAGGAAATGATTTTGTGCGTTTTAAATATCGCGATATGTGCTAGTATTAAAGTACTCGCATTAACACGCTATGTTTAGCGTGTACATATGAGAGGTATTAAAAGTACAAGTTTACTTCCTTAGTTTCTCCACATTAAGCTAGAAACTAAATTAGTGAGCTTACAGTACATAATAGAGAACCATAAAACGATGTGGCCATAGTTAGCGTACAGGACGGATAGAGTAGGATTGCCACTAATAAATCATTTTAGCATCCCATGGCACCCCAGGCAAGCAAGGGGAGGAGCTTATTTCACAGCTTACTAGGATCAAAATATTGACATCGCTATATCTTCGTACCTGCCACCTCGTCGGAAATTTTTCTTTTCCCGGTTAAATGCATATTACATTTTGAGCACTTAATACTGCAACATTTCAGTTAGTATACAATTTTAATTTGAACATTCTAACCACCAGTTGCAACAAAAACCTTACAACAGCACCTACCAAAATATTGGCATCATGAATTTATAAATACATAAGCGCTGATTCACCAGTGTTTAAAACCAACAACTCAAATAATCATTAGAGTTATGCTTCCAAACTAATGCTGCACATATTTGGAAATATATACTACGAATATGTCAGATTGTTATGGTGCTATCGGGTGAGGCTCTTGGCATCACAGGGGCCGCGGTTGCTGGGCGGTTAGACTGCTCGCCTCCCACCAAGGCGAACTGGGTTCAATCCCCGGCTGGGTCACCCGGATTTTCGCAAGTGGGAATCGTGCCGGACGATGGCGCTGGTCAGCGGGTTTCCGCGGGGATCTCCAGCCCCCCGTCCTTGCATTCCGACGCTGCTCCATTCTCCCCCCTTTTCACCAACATCGGCTCTCAAGACCTCGTTGTTAAGAGTCGCCCAAGTTTCTCAACTCAACTTTTGGCGTTATATTCGGTTGTCACGCTACACCAGGTTTTTTTTTAAATCCTGTATTGTACAGCTTGTTCACGGTAAAATGAGCACTTTTGATAGCCCTGCTTAAGATTTAATTGTATGCACACTGTGTATCTTCCCGCCTTATGTAAAATTAGCATTGACATGGACCTCATTAATTTATTCAAGCGTCATCGGTCAAGTGAAGAGTGTGAAATTATTAGGAAAGTAAATATTTTCAAATCTGCCCATTTTTACACTTCGACGCATTAAAAAAAAAAGCATAGCGAAAGAAATAATTTAAGTCATCACAAATGGTTACCTAACACTTTTTATTCGATGTTGAGATATGGAACTACTTTTCATCCATCGTTACCAACTTTACTGGGGGAATGTCACTTAGTACGCCAGTTAAAATATGTGCAGTCAGGGGCAGTGACTATTTTCTAAGGTTCATTTCAAAAGTGCTCACTTAATCGTGAACAGTCTTCGAAAGTATTTTTGGTGTAATTCAAACTTACTTACGCCCTCGCTTCATAGAGTACGTGGCTGCTCAGCGAAGCTCTAAGCCTTCGCCGCGGGTGTCTCTTGTAGACTTACGATTTTTCTTAATTTAGGCTGTAAGCGTTTTTTATAAACCTCCCTGCACAAAACTGGAAAGTGACCAACCCAACAAATTAAAAATAATTTGACATAAACTATATATTTGGTATGAGCCATAACCGTGTAATATTGTTTTCAAGATTATTGTAACTAGAGTATAAACATATTTGCAGTGAAAGCGCGTTACGAAATACATGATGCAAGCCCAAGAAAAATAACATGAAACGCGAAGTGTTATCTATATAGATTACGCTATACACGTGGTGATTTCATAAGATGTTACGCGGAAACAGTGCCTACACTGGGCACGTGTTAGTAAACAGTTATCGGTTTTGCTTTGCGAAGAAGTGAAGTTCAAATGCACATGTGTTATGCTTCTAGTTACCCTGTTTTGGCATACGGTTCGTAAACTCATTTTCATAACACCAGTAATGTGCATTGTGGAAATTACAGATAAATATGCCTTCTGCGTGCGTTTTATCGTCGTCTGCTAGGCAGGCAACGATACATAGCTGTAGGCTTAAGTTGCATACATGGTAGGAGCACGCCACTTGATCATTACAATTATTTCTCTGTATGGAAGTGTTCACACCGATATATTTATGATAAAATTATATTAATTTCTTTACCTATAGCTACATTCAGTTAACCAGTGGAATGAAGATTAATATACACAGCAACGGAACCTTGA
Organism: Dryococelus australis; assembly: GCA_029891345.1. Taxonomy (NCBI): domain Eukaryota; kingdom Metazoa; phylum Arthropoda; class Insecta; order Phasmatodea; family Phasmatidae; genus Dryococelus; species Dryococelus australis. The sequence goes on along the minus strand of CM057000.1, from coordinate 31,143,926 downwards.
ATAGGTGTTCGCATTAATGTGATATCGTTATGATCAAGTGTCACAAACTTAGCAGCCATGGACGGATGTATTCCCAGCAAAGAAATAGGGTAGTACTGTTTCTAAGATGGTGATTCATCTCATTTTTGAAACCACCGAGGTATGTCACGACATATCAGATACTGTGCAAAGACAGCCTTATTGTTATAAACACATTTGTAGTACCAGCAAAGAAAATAATATATTGTCATAACAGTAACATAAGAAAATTTCGATGGAAAAAAATAAAAGGAAATACGAAATACTTTAAACTAACCGTTTGATATTACATAATTTAATATATGACTTGATAGTAAAAATGTTTTGTTAACAGAGAAACCAAATTCTGCTCAAAGATAAATTAAAATTACGTTAAAAATTTTTAATCTTTAAAGAAATTTCTGACTGCGTTTAAACAGCAGCTTGTTAAAATTGAGTAAAAAAAATAGTATATGGTTTCACGGTATATTCACATTATTGAAAACAAAAAAATTTAAACTCTGGCGTGTTTAATTGTTTTGTGAGTGAATAATATATAGAGACGGGTGTTTTCGCGAAAATATTGATGACCATGATATACTTCATTGTCCTACGTACACAACCACGACTTCCTTTGGTTATTGGCCGCGTGTCTACGTGAGAAGACATGTTCTTATTTGACTGGGCCAATCGTAATAAAGTACTCCGATACTGAACGTCCATGATTCGCGGACAGACACTTGAGGCTCGTGACATTTGAAATCATCCAACCATGAAAGTGCATATGGACAAACGTGTTTTAGAGTACAACTGCACTTCAAATCTTTTCGCGAAAAACACCTGTCTCTAATAATATAACATAATCATTTCGTACCTCCGTTAATATTTAAGTAAATTATTTCTAATAAAATTAAAGCTTTATTGCGATTTTGTTAAAAAATTTATTTTGTTTGTACCGTAGTCAGTGCTCATTAAGAACACATATAAAGGAGGTATGTTGATAATAACTAGTAACAAACAGTTCTTATGTAAAATGCTGTTTTTGAGGAGTGACTTTTAAATGTTATTTGCCTCCATATTTACGTTTTCAAGTGACGGTGGAAACGTGGTTAATTGCTATGCATTAAAAACACATATTTTTGATTGAGCCACCCATTGCACAAATACGGTGCGTCATCTTCCTTTTGGTATATACTTTTCAAGATTTGTATGTTTTATTTACATTTAGCGGAAGGACGCATAGTCTGAAAGTAGAACCCCAACAGGCCTCCAGTAAAGTTACAGGTGGTCACGAATAGACTATAATACTTTCTTAACTCTTAGCTGTATGAGTGTGTATACACGCTTGTAGGACGGTCACAGTTAATTGAACACTTTAGAGCTACTATCCTCCCAATTTTGTACCCTTCCGCCATGTGTAAAACTTACATACCCATAGACGCAATGATTTTATTCGTGCGCCAGTCGAGTGAAAATACGAACTGATTAGGAATCTAAAATATGTCTTACTGACAGGTCATAAGGCAATTCGTACTTGTCTCTCAAGACCTCGATGTTAAGAGCCGCTTAAATCTTTTCATTCTTCACTTCGTACTGTTGCTGTGTATATAGGCTGTTCACTATAAAGTGAGCACTTTTTAAGGCCATTCTCAATTTTTCGTTCCATCCAATTTCCATCTTCCTGCTGCTTTTTAGTACAAACGTTGTAACGTGACCAATAAACACGGTGTATAAATTTTACCACCCTCAAAATTTAATGCGTCAGGCTGCAATAAGATATATTTATTAGTGGCTAATGCCTGTTACGAGGGCCTTAAAAAGTGCTCACTTTACCGTAAACAGTCTACAAAGCAAAAATCACCTTGACCAAACAAAAATTTAAACTTTAAATTCGCGGTACAACGTTAAGACTTAGCATTTTCTCTGCCAAATTAACTGCGAGATTGCATGCCAGTGTATGCGGTAGCAATAGCATAGATAGCACGTATAGTCTATTAAAGGTTTCTTCGCACTTTTTGAATGAAACCTTTGAAAAATTACCCCATGTCTGTCGTATTTAGTTATTTCCTAATTATGCCATGTATCACGAGCGTATTGTAGGATCTGTTAACAAAAAAGTATCTTCAAAATTGAAGATTTGCCTATACTTAATTTATTAATAGTAATATTTCATTTATAATAAATATGAACAATATACTTGAGGAAACATCTGTGTAGGTAGTGCCTAGCAAGAACTAGATCCCGTGCAGAATACCGTTACATGTGAGTGCGTACGACTTTGGTGTAGTTGACTAGACTTGGCTAAGCATAGTTTTCACGTGGCGCAGGAATATCCTGGATGCAGAACTTTAGCAGGGCTTCAGTGAAGTGTGAAGTAAGCGTGAATAGATCATAGTTAGGGGCACTGATTTTTCGCGAATAAATCTGAGCACACAGTAGACTCCAATACTATATACACACACATCGTGGTTGTTGCCGTACCTCCATTGGCTGCTGGTGTTGTTTCCGCATTCGACCGAGCCACTCAGGATTCCGTAACTGTGACACTACACCTTCGTGACTCGTGTGAAAACAGTTAACACGAACAAGAACTTGCTTCAGCCAATCGAAAAGCTGGACGACCCTACAGTGCTTGCAACTGTATCTTGTCTCGGAATATCACTGCCCTTAATTATAGTGCATGCGAAAGTTTCTGCCAAAAGTTAAGATCACCAGCCATTTTCACACATTGTGTCGTTGGTAGTAAACTTTTGAAGTAATAATCTTTGGACTAAATTTTTTATTTTCGTACCTTGTAAAATAAAACTTTTTTCAATTTGTGGCCTAACTTTTAGCAGCAAGTTCATCGTTCAAACTACTTTTCCACCCGATTAAAATTTTTTTTTACTGCACAAAAAACACCATGTAATGTGTAGCCTATCTGTACTGTGTAAATATTTTTATACCAAACAACCCGTCGAAGTCGTTCCTGAAGAAAGTAAAGAATCTATTTAGTACACTATTTTATTTAGTACACAATTCATTACGTCCTGCTTAAGAAACGCCATTGAAGACTCGTTTGGTATAAGAATATTAATGCCAATTAGTACACTTAATGTAGTGTTTTTGAAAAATAAAAAATAAAAATTTAATCGGGTGGAAAAGTAACTTGTGCGATTAACTTGCTGCTGAAAGATAGGCCATAATTTATTTGTTGTACAATACACATAGTGAAAAATCATTAAGCTTATACAAGTAGCATTTGTATTTGAATATTTTTAAAATGGGTAATGTACTGTTTTTTCTTTCTATTAATACATTTTAAAATCGTTAGTTAATGAAGAAGACAGCTGTGTTTAAGTTTCTTTTTGAAATGTTTTTTTACAAGTAGAATTATAAAAATATAGACCAAGTTCATTGCTTTAAAAGTTTACGACCAATGGCACGTTGTGTGAAAATGGCTTGTCGTATTTAACTTTTGATAGAAACTGTAGTTGTGGATAGTGTTATTCTTTTCAAATGTTGGCTTAGAAAGTGATTAACTTACCGTAAATAGTGTATAAAGTCTGTTCAGGATAAAGTGAACCCTTTTGAAATCAACCTTAGAAAAAGTGACTGGGCCTGCCTGCATATATTTTAAAGGGCGCACTGAGTGACATGCCCCAGTTAAAGTTGATAACAAAGAATGGAAAGTAGTTCCATATCTTAACGTCGATCAAAAAAAAAGTCAGGTAACCATTTGTGATAACGTAAATTACTTTTTCCATTTCTACTTTTTTAATTAATAGAAGTGTAAAAATGAGCAGACTTAATGAGCAGTGTTAATTTTACTTAAGGCGGACGAAGACACAAAGTGCATACAAGTAGATCTTAAGCAGGACTTTCGAAAGTATAGATCATACAGTGGATAGTGTGCTATAGTCGTGTGTGACGTGGGCGTGTGGCATGTGTGTCAGGTGAAGCTGATGCGGTGTCCGAAGTGGCCGTCTCAGGGGGAGACAAGCTGGAGGGGGCGGACACAGTTGAGGACGACGCTCTTCACCTCAAGAGACGGGTGGGACTCTTCAGTGGGGTGGCTCTAATCGTCGGGACCATGATAGGTGAGTGCCTCAACCTCCACTCCTCGTACACACACGCCCACGTGTGTTGGCTGTCTTCCAGAGTAAACACCATTTCACTTTACGATTTAACTTTACGTTTGCTTCCCACCCGACATGTTGTTTCTTACGGAACTTGACACAGTGGAACTATCAGAGCTAATGTCGAGCACTCTTGACTTTGCGATTTCGAAAAGTTGACTTTTAAAGTCTAAGTCAAGGATCCATTTTGCCGAGAATCTAACAGAGGTTATGTGAAATGAGTGTTATTTTATTGCAGGGCGATTTTCACCTCAGTATATTAAAACAAGCTCGTCTAAATTAAATATATGGCAAATGAATATAACGTGAAGAAGAAATATATTTAAATTAATTAAACAAATAAGTTTTTGTTTCGAAATAGATTTTTTTGTATAATTATTAAGCCTATTAAAAATACGTAAAATACATTATTAGATAATATGATAATGATTTACGTAACAGAATATACATTTTTACAAAGCTCGCAGATTCGCTTTTCAGTTGTCTCAACTTTGACTTTACAATTGTATTGTGTATTGGAGGTTTCGCCAAGGGAAGGTAATGTAAAGTCAAATGCTAAAGTTTTATATTGTGCAAGGGCCTTACATCTCCCCCTGCCATGCTCAACTATATCTACCCCGCCTTCGCAGTCTCGGGGCGCCAGACGATGCGCTAAGCCTAGGTAGAGTGCGCGCCCAGGATGCTCAGTACCAACCCCGTGTCCCAGCATTGTGCTGCTTTTCTGCCGACATGACTATCATAAACGGCGTTGATAGTATTTGAGGTCAAAACACTGTTTATGCACACAAGTGCTTCGATATGTTTATGTAATTACTCTAACGAGTTTTTATTGAAATTAGATTAAATTATAATTGGCAAAAGTATTTCATTCATACAAAAGGACTTGTCTTTTGAAAATTAAAATTTAAACCAACACGTTCCCTTGTTGCCCATGTAATTTTGACGGTTGTATTGTTGTGCGTTAGGTCAGTGTTTGGTACATGCGCATAAGATAATGACCTGTTTACCTCATCTTTAGTCCATGGCACGAATATGTAAAAAAATACTTGGGATTTAAGTAAAATGGCTTCCATTTCAGCACTGTACCCCTTCATACAACAAACAGAACTCGTTAAAAAGTACAACACCCATACTACCGAAATTGTCAGAAAAGTACGATTTATATCGCACATGAAATAAAAATATTACATATATATTACCGCTGTAAAATAGCGTTCCATAGCATACATTTTTTAATGTTGAAACAATTAATTAAAGTTATATTTTTGAAATCATAACTCAACCGTTTTTTCGTTTTCATTGCACATTTCGCAAGACAACCTTCATCAAGCAAGGCAGTCATAACAAATAATATGGATGTACGAAAGAAAATATTTGTGCTATTGTTAAGAAATATGTTTAAGAATTGATTCTATGTACGTAAATTTATCTCAGGAGCGACTGTTACACATTTTATTCCTGGAAAGTACTACTGTACGATTTCCGATGAAACCTTGCGGTACATAACTTTCCTCGTGCTATCTGCCCTCTGAAGGCTGTAACTGTGGAACATCGAACGTTTTGTTTCGGTCGACGTTAATCACTCTGTAAACGCCAGGTTGTAGATATTTGCCGCGCTATCGGTTCCGCGATAACCCAGTGTTGTGGTAGCGAGTTTTAGCACGCGCCAATGCCGCTGCAGAAGTTACACTGAGAAGAAGTGTTTTGTTGAATGCAACAAGATTTGTTTGGTGCAACCAAATTACTGGTTTGTATAGGGACAAAGAAATATTTTGTTGCTGAAACCAAATTACTTTGTTGTTCTCATTTGGTTGCCCATAATTGTAAGATTTGGTTGGTGCAGCTAAAGATTTGTTTTGCTACATGCACTGTAGTACATTAAACAGTTTGGGCTGACATAGAAAAAAAATTATAAGTTCGACCGGGTTTCGAACCAAGATCATCTGCGTCCGAGCGCTACGCCTTAGCAATGCCAGCTAATATGACAACTGGTGAAGCCGCAAAATAGATACACTACAAATAGTAGGCAACGTGTGCAAGCAAATATTTCAAGTTTTACAGATTTTCTTGTCAGTTTCTTGTTGCATTGTTTAATTAATGTGTTTATACTATTGTTAATCATCAATAGATGAACTAACGAACACGGTTACTGTCCTAATTGTACAAAAAAAAATACAAACTTTCGAGCTGTATTTTCGAACGAAGGCAGTCAAATGAGTGTCCAAACAAATATATACAGTTGATTCAACAAAATATTTAGTTGACAGTCTAATTTTTTGGCCCAACACAGAGATTTTGTTTATTCAAAACATATATATTTTTTCAGACAACCAAAAGTAATTTTGTTGCTTTTCAAATTTTGTTCGCTGAACAATATATTTCGTAAGGGCAACTGAATATATATTTGGCCCTATACACACCAATATATTGTTCGATTTTCTCTCAGTGTGCGAGTTCGATGGCGAACGACCATGCATAACCTTCTGTTCCCCCACGAGAAGTCGCGTCTGTGGCCCGTCATGGCCACGGTCACTGAGTACGCGTAGGTACAGGCTAATTCAACGCAAAGTCGGCACTTTTGAAATCAACGCTCCCAAAATGTCACTCTCCACATATGCGTGTATTTTTAACGGGCACACAGAAATGGCAAGCGTCCAGTAAAGTTGGTATTGGCGGAGGGAAAGTAGTTCCATGTGTCAACGTTGAATTATAAATGCTCGGTAAACATTTGTCAGTACTAGATTTTTATTCTTCTTTCCGATTTTTGCAATGCATATAACTGTTTGGATTATAAAATTCGCAAGATATTTCATTTCACAATAATTTTACTGTTTCCCTTTTCTGACGAATGAATAAAGCAATCAGGCCTATGAAAACGTTGATTTTACATTAGGCAGAAGGATACACAATGTGTTTACAAGTAAATCTAAAGCAGGGCTTTCAAAAGTGCGCATTCGATCGTGAACAGCCTATAACGGCGGAGAGCAAGTGGTTTCACGTCTTACCGTTGAATGCAAAGTGTTCGGTTAATATCTGTGGACATGTTACTGAAGTATTTCTTTTGTTTTCTGTTGTGAAATGCATGTCAACGTTCAGAACGAGCGAATTAGTAAATTATTTACTTTTCTAGTTACTGCAGTTTTACTTCGCCGCCGCATTAATAAAGTGACGATGCTCATGGAAGTGCCAATTTTACACGTGACAGAGAAGACAAAACGTGCAGATAAGTACATCTCAAGCAGAAGTTCCAAAAGTGCACGGTCCATGAACCGGTTTTCATCTCTTGCGCATGTCTCCAACACCGACTCGCCCACACTGTTAAAAAAACCTTCCTTCTATTTTACGGAAAAGTGCTGGTAAAATTTATCCAGAGGTGTCCCGCAAATTTTTCGTAATATTACGGACACGCTGATTAAAAAAACGGACTTTACGTAAATTTCGCAAAACTTTTCGTGAATTCATGGAACCTCTCCTTTAATTTCAGTCATTTTTCAGTACTTCGAGTTAAAAAAAAAAAGGATAATGAAAAAGTTTTTTATTTTCGTTATGCGGGTGTTCTACAGTTTTATAGAAGACATTTAAAACAGCTAAAATACTTTATAATTTAGCAAAATTTGAACCCGAGTAAAAAAATATAAAATCCACATCTCTAATAACCCACCTACAAATCTTCCATGATATTCGTATTATAACTTTGGTATTCCTACTCTGTACAGTCTCTTAACAAACACATTAAATGTCTATTTAAGTTAGTGTATTTTAAGTGTTGCTTAGTATTAGAGACGCCTGATGCAACTTTTAAATGTTTGTAAAAATATGTCTTAAATGAGTGGATAAGCTAACTGCCACAGAAACGATAATTTTCTAGTTACAGTGGCGAAGAAATTCTCGTGTAGACTCAGCATTTTTCGTCCCCAAAACCTGTAGCTATAGGGAATACGGAGTCTTTCCGTATTATTTACGGACTTAACTCGGGTTTTTTGTCATTCCGTGTTACGTTTCTGTATATTCACTATACATTTCCATAAAATTTTTCGTAAATAAACGGAAATTCTTGACAGTGGATCGCCAGTAACAACTGTCAAAATAATATGTTTAACAGTGAAGAACGTTCTGTTTACTTTTGAATTTTAAACACAGTGTATCGTTCTTACTTAATGAAATACTTTTGGCTAACTTGAATATGTTCTAGTGGCGTTTAAAACGAGGAAGTTGAAGGAGTTGTAGAAGAACCTCAAATAACTTACGTAAATAATCTATGTTACAACCTCAAATACCATCCTCACAGTGCGATTGGCGGGAAAGTAGTACAATGTTGAAACACAGAGAGCGGCTACTGCGCATCTCACATGCGCACTCTGGCTGATTTCCCCTCTACGGCACAATTATAGTTAATTCGCGGTTTCTTCACACTTTTTGAATAAAGCCTTTGAATAATCACCCCATGTATGACGTGTTTGGTTATTTTCCTAAATACGCCACGTATCACACCCGTTTTACAACTCTGTTAACATAACACCATCCTATTTTTCGTTAATTTCAAGTTTTAAGCATATTTTATTTATAAATTATAATATATAATTTATAATAAATATGAATAAAAACAGTGAGAAAATACTTGTGTTGGTAGCGCCTAGTACAAACTACTATCACAACTGAGTGCGTAAGGATTCGGTGCGATGTACTTTGGCGTAATTTTATAGACTTAGTTAAGCTTAGTTTGCACAAAGCGGAGGAATATCCTGAAAGTAGAACTTTAGCAGGGCTTCAGAAATGTGTGAAATAACCGTGAATGGATTATAGCACTAAGGTGGCTACAGTGCGTCATGTTTTCACCGCAATGCGCTGTCGCATCTACTTTCAGAATAAAAAAAAATTATCTTTGTCCCTTTACAACGTTGAACCACTCAAGAAGAAGAAAATAAAAAATTGAAAACTATTACAACAATAGAAAGCAAATTTTTTTACCTCCCGTTAATTCATTTTACATTTTTTAAAAAATTACTTTTGGGATCTCGCCATAAGCTTTCCTGTAGAATAACGGGCAATATCACAGATATAATTTTATCCTTCCTGTTTCGTAAGCTACATCCAAACAATGTACGGGTAAGCGCTGTTCAAGTTTAGCCAATGAAATTCACGATTAAAATTCTATAGTAGCCTAGGTACTTAATTAATTTATTATTTACCATTAGTACAATTGACATCCAATTGCAAAGGCCATTACAGAATGTCCGTTTTAAGAAAAACCTGAGATAGTACAGATTTGACCAAAATAGAGGTCAAGGAATTCGATTGTGGAGTTTTTTTGCACAGTCTATACTGCTTAAACTGAGCTCAAAATCTCCATTCTATAAAGTCATATCCAGGATTTGGGACAGTTTTTCGCGAGTAACTCAAAACGATGGGTAGTGGTCACAGTGGCCTTTAAAATTGGATGGCTCAATTATTATATGTTAGTTGTTAATAAATGTATTAGATTTCTCTCTTAGTTTTATTAAGGTTCTTTCTATTACAGGTTGGGAAGATCACTGTTAAAAGTTTGCCAACCGAAAATTTCCGCCGTTAGGTAAGCGCTAGTGTCGCAAGTGTAGAATAAGTTTTTCTATTATCTACTTTAATAAAGAGGATAGTTGCAATTATTATAAACTAAATTAAAAATAACTTCGTAACTAAGTGAATTCTTTCTCTTTTATAAATCACGTAGCTTAACAATTTTAATTAAAAGTTACTTTTGGAACACTGCGCACCTAGCGGGAGAAAATTTCCCTATGTCACATTTTCTCATAAGCAATCTCATTTTGTTCCTAACCTGAGTAGAATGAACCTTAGTTTTATGTACGTTGCTCGTGACGCTCCAGTCGGCCGAAGTAGTGTAGAAAAGTGTGTTCGTGTCCACAGGATCTGGAATATTCGTGTCCCCGTCGGGTTTGCTGATACGCACCGGTTCGGTCGGAATGAGTTTCGTTATCTGGTTGGCATGTGGTCTGCTCTCGCTGCTCGGTGAGTATACGCTACCTGCATTCTTCACACGCCTGGTTCACTCTTAAATGAACAACTTTTCTAAACAGCTTCGAAAAAAAAATAGCCTAACCCGTTAACTGTTAGGACAAGCCCTTACAGTAATGTTACGAGTACACTAATGGAAATAATTACATATTTTAGTACCCCATTAAATTTTAAATATTTCACTCCGTACTCCCTTAAGTTTGTTGCGTATTCTATTTTATTTCCTAAATAATAATTGGCATAATAATAAATAAAACATATTTATATTTCCACAAATTTCATGATATTAAATGAACGACTAGTTGACTCTAGGTATTAGATCCTAACAAACAACATCTTTTAAACATGGCGGAATGGTATGTTTGGGCAAAAGAAATAAATTATGCAGGAATTTTGAAAAGTTTTCAATTAACGGTGAACCATTTCATAAATAAATTTTTATGCATTTGTGTATGAATATCAACAATGAATTGCGACAATATTGCATCGGATTCCACCTGAAAAATATTATCATGATCATGAAAGGTTCCAACAAAATGTGTGTACATACTACACAGCAACTCTCTCTCTCTCTCTCTCTCTCTCTCTATATATATATATATATACACACACACACACACACCAAGTATTTTTTTGGAACATATTAGATTGCATGACTATTGTGACGTGTCACGTAGCATATATTTTACCTTACGGTGTAAACCTGATGTGTTAGTGAAATTTTGACGAGAAATAAGCGCCAGCACTGGAGGAAGGAGAGAAAACAAGCGTCACAAAATACTGCGTCAAATTTATACTTTCAAATGCCAAATTTGCATTCATCCATTATATTCTGCGCGTGCGTTCTGGCTGGCATATTCGAAGTGGCCACGACGTCATATTTGTCCGTGTTTGTTTCTTTGCATCAGGTTACGAACTAATTCAAGCGCGATATTTTTTAAGAACATCGTTTATTTCCTTTCTTTCTGGTAAATAAGTAAATGTTACACGTAAATGTTTCCAGAAAATTAACTTTCCATGAGGTGAACAGTGCAGGCCATGTCTTGTGCTCCACATATTAGACTAATGTCGTCTACATGCTCCAGACCAGACTACGTGTTCACGATGAGTGAGGCGGTACAACGGTAACAAGCTTGAGCTTACATGCGAGAGGTCAAGCGTTCGAGACCGTCTCCAGACGGTGCGTATTTAAGAATTTACTGGTTGGTGACCACTAACATCATTTTATGGTTACCACTAAATACCGGAATTACAAATATTTGGTGCTACAAAATATTTTGCCATGTCTGCATTGACGAAAGACTTTTGTTGACACCAATAAAATTTCGTTGGTCACGACAAACCCGTTTATTCAGTGTGTGGCTAGAGTTCGCGATAAAAGTTGCCGCCTTAGTTTCTGCAGTAAAAAATATTCTGTGGTATCGGATTTTTCGTTTACATAACACCACGACTACGTAAGTACGAACTATACACAAGTTAGGACTAGGGCAAGTTTCTGAATATAACGGATCGGTAATCGCGTCGACTTTGGAGTATCAGCGACAATTATTAGGTGGAATCTCCCAAGGAAGGATGTTTAATCTTCTACTTGTTACCGACAAGAAGTATTAGAGCACTTAGCAGCTACTAGTTGACACGTTTCTGTTAGTCGAACCAAGCTGTTAACACCTGGTCTCCCGTGCAATAATACTTTAATATGTGTGTCCATTGCCAGCAATGATTTATAGTCCATAAGTCCTCAGTTATGTAACGCCTGTTAAGTGTACTGTTATGTGTTCTTTCGTTGGTGGAAATTTTCGATTTCATTTTACAGACATAACATATTTACTACAAAAATTACGCCGCAGTTAATAATATTAGCAGATCTGGCAGACTGTATCCGTGCTGATAGAGCTGGGTTAAAAACTGTTTTCGAAATGTTGAACTGAGATCGTTAGTTACAAACACGTGGACCAGCAAAATGCGCTTTCTTACAGACAAACAAATATACAAAGTCAATTAGGACAAACATCTGACATCAGACACGAATTAGTTGACACGACTGTCGAAATTTGGCTGCCGCTATCCAAACAATTTTTTGGGGTGAAAAAATTTCTTTCAGCGCTGATTGCATTAATCGATTCAGCTTTCTCGCGGTCGGCTTCCATGGAATGGCCAGCTTAACGGCGTTAAGAGATTGTGGGTTCGAGTCCCAGGTTAGTCACGGCCGTCTGGTCATACTTGGAAATAATTTTAGGTTTAGTTTAGTGTTCAAGTAAGGCCGATCCAAGGTATTTGGTCTCCCCGCCCCTGACTTTTCACTTTCTCATATCTTATATATACTAATTTGAATTCAAAAGGCGACGATGCAGTTCCTCGTGGTCTGAGTTTCTTACTGTATTATTATTATTATGTTTTGAATTTGTTAAATATAAACAAAATATTATTTTTCATACTAATTAGTCAGTTTAAAACCCAATGTGTAATATTGATCCCACAGTAATTCAGTGCCTATAAAAAGATAATTTATATAATTACTATAATAATTTTATAACTACAGTTCACTGCGATTTTGATTATTTCTACCTAAGTGTGAGCTGTTACCTAAAATATGAATACTAATGTGAAAGTTAAATATGCATGTTTTTTTTTGCCAAAAATACCACTCAAAATAACTGTTTTTAAATTCAGCTTTGAAATTAGGGATCGAGAGAAACCCCTCTTTACTCGTGGGTGAGTAATGTTATTTGGTATTGATACCTTCCCTTATTTATTAATTTAAAAATATTACTACGTTGTTTATGAGCTTGGTCACAGAAGTTATCAGTTAACAAGGAGTGAGTGAGTGAGTGAGTGAAGATATTTGGGCGACTCTCAACATCGAGGTCTTGGGAGCCGGTGAGGGTGAAGTGAGATGAATATGGCGCAGTGCTGGAATGCACCGGCTGGGGTAACGGGAGATCACCGAGAAAGCCCGCCAGCCAGCGGCATCGTCCAGCATGATTCTGACATGTGAAGGTCCTGGAGCGGCCCCGTCAGGAATCGAACCCCGTTCGCCTTGGTGGGAGGCGAGAAGTTTAACCACTACACCACTGCGGCACCCGTCGGTTAATAAAAAGAATGATGGAACATGGTGAAACTTGTTTGAGGCATCATATGCTCTATAACATTCTAACTAGTTTATTTTTTCATAATTTGATAAACAAAGGTTTGACTCCGCTAAGTTGTTTGCCGACCAATCACGAACGTTCTGCCTTATATTGTCACAATCCTCATTAGTCCAATCCCCGGCCGGGTCACCAGATTTTCGCAAGGGAGAATCGTGCCGGACGATGCCGTTGGTTGGCAGGTTTTCTCGGGGATTTCCCGTTTCCCCCGCCTCTTCATTCCGGCGCCGCTCCATATTCACTTCAAACACCCTCGTCGGCTCTGAAGACCTCGATGTTAAAGAGACGCCCAAATCTCTTCACTCACTCATTGGTCCAGTGAAATGTGGTAGTATCTTCATACATGCATGACAGCCAATAAAGAAAGAAAACATGCCGGACATGTGTACAGTACGTTCAATCCTTAGCAAAGAGTAAAACTTTCCCCGCGATAAACCATCATCTTTACGAATAAGTAAAAAGTTACAGTAGTGTACGGGAACGGAGCTGGGAGTACGTGACCGTAGTCACGACGACAGTGACTGGCCGCTTATAGGCGCCAAGGCCGAATTAGCACCCGCCATAGCGTTGCCTCGCTCGCATTCCTCTCTGTCGCCGGACATTCTATGGCAGGAGTATAGGCGTTCCACTTTTTAAAACATGCGCTCTTGGCTCCGCGCGCAGGCGCACTTGGCTGTCTCTAGTCGAGAGTTATTGTCACAGACCTGCATATTTCGCGCTATTTTCTGGCAGCAGACTAAAATTCACCCTACTATACATATCTGAGTCGGCGCCATTTGTCTATTGGCTTCTGCAGCAGTGAGGACACATCTCCCTTTTTTAATTTTACAAATTTACTGGTACTGAGGACAAGATTGAAGTGAGCTGCCTATATTTTCCACTTCAGCAATATCAATTGTGTTGGTCAGTGCATTTTCACATACCATCGTCCTATTGGTCCTGGCTACACCGGGCATGCTTACGGTGCCCTGCAATGTTTATTATTGACTGGTCGTCGGCCAATGAAGTCGCGCGTTGATTGTGCTACAATTAATGTGATGCGACGGAGTTAACATGTTTTACAATCCATCGTGTCCATTTGAGAAATTATCAAAAATAACAATTTAATCTTACGAAATGAAATGTTGACTAATTAAATTTTTTTTACTTCGATTCCGATAAAGTCCAGTGAATTGGTAAACTAATAAACGCGTGAGTTTTGTCTGGAAGAGCAAAGAAATTTACACACACACACACACACACACACACACACACACACACACACACACACACGCACACGTGTATACTCTTCAAAGGGTTAGTTGCTTGCTAACTATGCAAAGCGTCCAGGGCGTCTCCGTACAAACTCTAGTCCAATGACAAACGCTGTACAACAGTACAAGTGTTTTATGTCTAAGTCTGCCGTGAAATAATAACGCGAATTTTACAGGTCTCTAGTTATTGCCAACCTCCATCCCCCGCTGGCGGGAATGATCACCCCTCCTTACACTTCTAGTCAACTCCGTTGCGATCCTCTTCATCGTCCCCTTTATATTACTTTTAGCGTTACCAACTTCGGATGAATCACAGCTGTGTGGCACAGGGCGGTTGTGGCACTGCGAACAATCAGTCTGAATGTTAATTATTCGGCTGGTTGAAGTCCCTGCGCCGTCCTACGCAACTCTGAGCTGGTCTCTGCCTCGGCGCTGTTTTTGCGGCTTCGACTCTCGGTGATGGTGGAGCGCTCTGTATTTTCCCCTCCCCTCTCCCTTTCCTTCTACCTCTATGTCTTGCCCCTCTCCTCTCCAAGCGCATGCGTATTAGATACCTTCGTACCATTCTGCTGGTTGTTGCCGTCGCTTAATGACGTACTACTTTTAGCTATCATGTTTTAACGGGAGTCGATAACTTTTAAGGTAAGTCACTGGTGCATTGTTTGACTTTTAATTAACTTTGGAGAGTTTTTAACACGACAAGTGCAGGCTCTGGGTTTAGTGATTTTAGGGAGCTTCTTTGTAGTTGGCTTAGCTTCTAAATTGTATTTTTAGCCGCCGTTCGAAATTGAGTATCGGTAAGCCGCTTCACAGTATGCTGTCTGGAATTAACTAGTTAATCCTTTTATTGATTTTTGCTGGGAAGTTTGTGCGTAGTAACGATGGTCGAATGGGCCTTTGTGTGTGTTGCCCCTGATTGTACCTGCTTTTAACACTGCATTCGTTGACTTGTGGGTTAGTTCCTTCTTTTTTTTAATATGATTCCATTTGGGTTTTGTGGAATTAATATTAAATGCATATCAACCCTCATGTCAATCTTTAATGTAATCTATATAGTTTTTTTTTGGAACTGCGCTACTTATACCTATCTAGTTTAACTTCAAAATACTGTAGCGGAGTATTCATTTTTAATATGCACTTTGCAATTATATTTTTAATTCATTTCATTTCGTTGTCAGCAATTTTTTATGCCTCTTTCACCGTGAGTTGGGAGACTTTGATTGACCGGACAGGCGCCCTCCCATCTCGAGGCATTCTACGTTGTTGTAATTCTTTAACTTCCTTTATGAATTGTTATATATATATATATATATATATGGTCACTTTCTAGTCAAAGTAATTAGTAAAGAGTTTTGACACAATCTATTGCGTGTGGTGGCCATTTCTATTAAATACGCTTCATATAATTTTTGAGTGCATACAAATACATAAGAAATAATAACCACTGAATGCGAGTCACAATATTTGGTAGTCCAATGTTGTTGCTAACCACTGTCATGTTTTAGTGGTTGATACGCCAGCCACATACATACTTCATAATTCTTTTTGCACTCTTTTACAGTTCGTTTTTTTTCCCTTTCGAATACGCTCTAATAACTGTTTATAGGCTATTCAAGGTAAAGTGAGCACTTTTGATAGCTCTCTCATGTGAAATAATGGTCAATAAATATATTTTATTGTAGCTTTAGACGTTACTTCCAGAGTGCAGTGGAATATACACACTGTGTTTATTACTTACATGGCTATATTTATTTTAAGAGGTGGTTAAAGGATGAAAAATGACTGAAAGGAAAAAGTAACTAGGGCTTCAAAAGCGCTCACTTAACCGTGAACAGCCTATATCAAGTTTACCGCATCTCCCGGAAAGAGTTGAACGCTCCCAGCCGTGTAGGGACCGTGGTGGTGTAGTGGTTAGACTACTCGCCTCCCACCAAGGAGAACCGGGGTCGATTCCCTGGCGGGGTCGCTCCCGGATTTTCGCTTGTGGGAATCGGGCCGGACGATGCCGCTGGCCGACGGGTTTTCTCGGGGATCTCCCATTTCTCTCGCCCTTGCATTCCAGCGTTGCTCCATTCCCGCTTCATTTCACCCTTATTGGCTCTCAAGACCTCGTTAAGAGCCACGCAAATCTCCCAGCTCAACTCAACTCAGCTCCGAGCTGTGCGAGATAGAATGTCCATATTTGCCGCCGTATTATTTAAAGGTTAAAAACTTCTATTACCATTTTATAATTTTACTTTAAATAAAATGCCACAGTGTAAGTTTAGCAGTTTCTTGTAGGAAGGCGTAGCCAATTTAAGCGGCCCATGGCGCAGTTCACGCCCCATAGAGGCTGGGACGACTCTGTTGTCTTTATAGTGGCGAGTGTCCAGGGCATGCTTCATTTCCCATGTCGACAAACCACGAGCTTTATATAACCCACCTAGTTTTCCACGTCCGACCACACATCTTTAGTCAAGTCTATTTTTATCAATACACCGAATATGTGGACTCGTTCGACGGCTGAACGGCTAGCATTATATGTGCGTATATACGTGTTTGTATACACACACTCACACACTACATATTGAGTGCGTGTGTGTATGTATATATATATATATACAGGAAGAGAGAAATAGAGGTAATAGATTATAACAGTTTTCCAGAAAAACGTCAAGCGTGCAACTACGAATGCCATGTTGACAATCGAGTCGTAGGCCCACTGTAATAAAGAAGGCCCGTAGTCATGGCCCCATGTTGACAATCGAGTCGTAGGCCCACTATAATAAAGAAGGCCCGTAGTCATGGCCCCATGTTGACAATCGAGTCGTAGGCCCACTGTAATAAAGAAGGCCCGTAGTTATGGCCCCATGTTGACAATCAAGTCATAGGCCCACTATAATAAAGAAGGCCCGTAGTCATGGCCCCATGTTTTGAAAGACCGTGCAACGTAAATTACAGTCTTAAGAGCCCCTGTCACCAACCATATTGAATTTTTTAAAATATATTTCTTCTTGATTAAGATTTAGGAGGATTTATTGTAAAATGCGACAATGTAAGCTTAGCTAATTACTTTACCCGCCATCACAGGCATATGCCCTATGTATGAAGTACTAACGCGTTTTTATGCAACAGTTAAGGTAATACAAATTTTTAGGTATCAATTAATTTTAGCCTTTTTAATGACAACCTATTAGAAACCATTAAAAATCAGGTACAAAAATTTGAACAGAAACATGAAATCCAATGCTTTTATAACGAAACATTTTCAGTAATGACCTGACTCTTCTGTTGTGATGCTGAAACGAATAATTTCTGTATAAGGGGCGATAAAGTCTCTTAAAAATGACTGCAGCCAAAAACTGAGGTTCACAGCTGAAAAATCATAAATTGAGACTCGCGCAATAATCGTCGATGGTTTATACGAAACCAAGGCTTTTGCATTCACGACTCGCAGATGAGACGGGAGGTTTGCTTCCAGCCATATGAAGTTGCGGCAACTCTGCGCTGTTATCGCTCTATTGAGAGGGAGACCTGAAAAACTCGCGGATTCATTTTGGGAAAAGCTAGAGTTCAAAACACGTGCGTTTATAAAACTTCAGCCTTTGGCCCACACTGTGTTTTACATCTCCTGGAGAAGGCTGGCCCAATCGTCGCCTTCCACTGTGACAGCAGACAACCAATGCACACTTGACATCGGCAAATTTGTACGTAAGACTGTAAGAGTCTAGCGTGCAGGTCATTGAACTCGCCAATTTTCCAGTCCTCTAGTCATGTATCACAAGCGTTTTAAGGTGGACTCACAATAGTCCGTCGTATCCGTCAGTCGTCCGTCCGTCTGGCAGTCGCCCGTCTTTATTTTTCGTCCGTCATTTGAAAGCGATTCACAACAATCCGCTGTCCGTCAATCTTTCAGTATGGCAACATTTCAGTGTGACAACTTAACATAGCGATTCTTTCTTAAGTTGCAGATATATTTTGGTTGGAAATACATTTTCATTACAGAAATATTTTAGGGAAATAATTTTTTTACGCGATAAGAAATTATACTTTTTCTTTCTTGCATTTCAAATTTCAGAATTTACCACCAAAAATTAATACCGATCCACAGCCTTGTATTTTATTTCAAAGTACGTATACACATCTAAGCGGTGGCTCATACGTGCGTTCGTCGAAAGTTAAAGTTTGGTAAATATTTGACGGATGGACGGATAGAAAAATAGTTGCCTTGCGATTGGTTGAAGATCACGTGACCGTCGGACGGACGGCTGACGGATCGACGGAGTCCAGCATGATACTTCCGTTAACATAAAAGTATCTTATTCTTTGTTAAATTGAATTTTTATTTATATTTATGCATGAATTACAACATTTCGTTTATAAAGAATAGGAATAAAAGAAATGAGAAATAGGTGTGTTGGTTATGGCTAGTATAGGCTGTGCACGGTAAAGTTAACACTTTTGGGGGTCCTAGTTACTTTTTTCTTTCAGCCACTTTTTATCCTTTGTACCAGTGTTTTTTTTTTTTTTTTTTTTTTTAAATAAATATTGCCATGTAAGTAATAAACACAGTGTATACATACCACTGCACTCGGAAGTTAACGTCTAAGGCAAAAATGAAACAAACGTATTAACTATTATTCCAATTGAGAAGGCTTTCTAAAGTGCTCACTTTACCGTGAACCGCCAATAATAAATAGTTCTCATGCAAAATATTATTTAACTGAAAGCGCACAAACGCGGTGCGATGGCCCTTTGGTGTAATTTCCCAATTTTGTTTGTAAGAGGCGGAGTAACAGCGCGGAAGTAGACCTTCAGTAGGGCTTCAAAATGTTGTAAGTGACCACTAGCAGATTACATGCACGGGAAGCCCCCGCTAGGCCGTTCACAAGTGCACTGCGAATGGGAGCGGGCAGTGGGGGTTAGTGTTTCTCCGGGCGACGCGGGTCCAGGCGGTGTTGCGTCACCCGGCACAAGCGAACTATTTCCGAGGCGGTCTCCTTATTTCGGGAGCGACGTCTTGAATGGAGGCTTCAGCCGCGTGACGACACGACCACGATTCCCGCCCTTATGCCTCCTACTCGTATTTATATCCCTCCGCCTCCACGCCACGCGCCGAACACCGCCAGCCAATTAACTGGAACTACCCTCAGACAGCTGCGTAAAGGCTGTTCACGATGAAGTTAGCACTTTTGAAATCAACATTAGAAAAAAGTTACTGCTCCTACTTGCATATATTTTAATGGGCGCGCTGAGTAACATGTATCCAGTAAAGTTGGTAACGATGGAGGGGAAAGTAGTTCCATATCTACCGTAGAATAAAACTGTTGGGTAACAATTTATGATAGCTTAAATCATTAATTTTGCTTCCTGTTTTTTATAAGCTTCGAAGGGTAAAAAAAGAGCAGATTTTTAAAATATTTGTTTTTATAATAATTTCACAGTTTCACTTGGCCGGTGCATGAATAAAGTGATGAGGCCCATGTCAATGTTAACTTTACATAAGGTGGAATAATACACAACGTGCATACAAGCAAATCCTAAGCAGGGTTTTCAAAAGTGCTCAGTTCACCGTGAACAGCCTATGTCTGTGCTGCCGACATGGTATATGGGCCTATATCTGGCATTAGAAAATAACGTAAATTAGCTTAACACGCCTGCCAAGGATGGATTTGTACATGTTATAGGCTGTTCACGGTAAAATGAGCACTTTTCAAAGCCCTGCTTAAGATCTACTTATATGCACGTTGTGTAGTCTTACGCTTTATGTAAAAATAACACTCATCGGCCTCATCACCTTATTCATGCATCGGTCCAGCGAAATTGTGAAATTATTAGAAAAGCAAATATTTTTGAAATCTGCTAATTTTAAACTTCAATGCATTAAAAAAATCGAAATAAATAATTATTCGTCAGAAATGGTTACCTAACACTTTTTATTCGACGTAGTTATATGGAACTACTTTCCCTTTATCGTCACTATGTCACTCAATGCGCCCGTTAAAATATATGCAGGTAGGAGGAGTGGTTTTTTCTAAGGTTGATTTCAAAAGTGCTCACTTTATCGTGAAAAGTTTTTAATTATGAATTAATTAATTTTGATAAATAATAATTCCTCTATGGTTAGATAAGATTGTGAATTTTACGTTTGTTTTTATTGCTTAGTTTAAATTGTAAATACGCTTCTCCTTATCTATTAAAGATAGATATACGCTACCGCTGACTTTTTTGTAGATAATTTAATTTTATACTGTTATTTCGTACACGATTTTGTTATATCGGTAAAGGATTAGACAGCGTATTCCACAAGAGCGCGCTGGTGGTGAATTTATTCCTGACTTGATTCACTAATACCGTTAATGCTCAGTTCCTATAAGTGCCACAGCAATTTTTATTTTTAATTCACGTAAACCTTCCTCGATAAATGCAGATCATAATAGTAAAAACCGCATCCAAATCAGTCCGGCGGTTCTCGAGATTAGCGCAGCTATACAGACGAACAGACGCGCGCCAGGTAATTCCTTTTATAATATGTATTGATTATTATTGCCAAACCTAATCGCACTTAAAAAGTAGTTAGTTACCAGGGCTCTCAGGTATGCCCAATTAATAAATGGTAAATGTTTATTTTCAAGTAAATGAAATAACAGACCTTGAAATGTTACACTGTTAAATTTTTTAACGCAACTATTTGAAAATTAGTTGCCATGAATATTTTTGTAAAACTGCAACTACATCAGAGCGAATCTTACGACACGTTGAATTTGAACAAGTACTGTGTAAATGAGTATGCATACGTCGGCCCCGCCTGGGGCAGGGTCGCTTGTAGACGTCGGGAGGCTGGAGCTGCTCGGAGCCCGCTCCCCCCTCCATGTTTATCGCTTCTGTCAGCTCGATAAACGAATGAGGTGAGACAAGATGGGCGTGGTGACACAGCAGAATGAAGGCGGGGGAGGAAATTGGAGAGCTCCAAGATCCCACCTCCCTCCCCTTCTCAAAACATCACAACAGTGTCCGCCACCCTCTGCACATAAAACCTCCCGTCCGAAATGTTCCAACCCGCCGGGTCGTGAGTTCAAACCACAAGCGTCAGACATGGGAGGCCAGTGTCTAAAGCTGATCCAGCCGTGGGTCCAGTACTGTAGAGTTCACGTAATGATAAAAATGAAAGATAAAAATTGTCCTTGTAGTAGGGACGTGTACGTTGTAAAACACATTTGATTAATTGGATTATCGATTTGATTGATTTGATTATCGGTTTGATTATCTCGTTTGATTAATCCGATCAAAAGATCAGATTAAGGATAAATTAGTATA
This sequence comes from Dryococelus australis, assembly GCA_029891345.1. Classification (NCBI taxonomy): domain Eukaryota; kingdom Metazoa; phylum Arthropoda; class Insecta; order Phasmatodea; family Phasmatidae; genus Dryococelus; species Dryococelus australis. The sequence continues at coordinate 31,122,107 of CM057000.1, read as the reverse complement.
ATCGGATGAAAAGTTTGATCAAAGAAGTTTGATGCAATAACTTTGATGACATTTCTTTGATGAGTTTTTTTAATGTTTGTGATTTTATCTTTGGTATGTGCAAGAGTGTCATAAGGGTGTTGGGTGTATATATATATATATTCGCTCTGATATATGTATATATATATATATATATATATATATATATATATATATATATATATATATAGAGCACATCACTAGGTACACCCGAATTCCACGAAAAGATTACAAGATCAGTTGTTTTTCATAACACTAGCTCAGATCCACTTTCATGATCGGATGGTTCTCGTATACAGTAATGCATCTTAGATGTCTGCTCGCGTATCACAGACCTACACTATATGAGTTCCTCAGTTATGATTGGCCAGTCACGTAAGAAAATGTCTCGTCACAAAGACACGTCGCCAATAAGCATAAGAAAACTACTGATTATGCCCGTAAGCTGTTGAAGTCTAGTGTGCGGAAATATGTTTGCGAAATTAGGGTGTTCCTACATATCACTTGTAGTGTTGTAAGAAAAAACTTCAGCCAGCTTCCAAGGAATTGTTTAAGAGTGTACATATGTTTCTTTACTGTGTACACGGATTTTTTTTTATACTATCAAGTAAGACTATTCAGTCAGCGGCCCGCAGGCTACACGGGGCTGGCCAGATTCCTCAAGACTGGCCCACGAGCAAAATAGTTTATCAGCCATTGTTTTTTTATATTTACTTTGTAGTACAATTTCCAAATTTAACATCAACTATCAAAATCGTAATAATTGTAATAGTAAAAATATACAATATACAGTATACAATATTGCACTTATTACACATCCACGAGAATAAACTGATTGTAGATACGTCAGCCACACTTTTGTAACAAGAGAGGATGGCCAATGAGAAGACTAATTGAATGGTCATGCAGTGTTGGGGATTGCGATACTCGGCGTCGTGTTAAACATACAAGGAGGCGTGTTCGCCACACTAGCGGGGAACGGTAGGCCTATTTCGTGCGTGTGGCGATGTCTAAGTATCTAGGACTCCAGACAGGGCGCACGCAAATGCAATGCTGTAACCCCCGCAAGGACGGCCCAGTACGGCGGCTGTGTTTCCTCTCGGAGAAGGCCGGTGACAAGTTGGAGGGCGCTCCAACTCGGCTCTTGGCCTGGCTCCAGCAGATTGCATCCCAGGCCACACTCCATCATCCCACCGCTCGAAACCATACGGCTCCTCGGCTGCGGAGGCTGAGCGATTAGCCTGCTCGCCTTCCACCCATGGCGAACCGTGTTCGATCCCCGGCCGGGCCACTCCTTGACCTTCGCGCGTGGGAATCGTGCCGGACGATGCCGCTGGACGGCGGGTTTTCTCGGGGATCTCCCGTTTCAGCCCACCCCTTCATTCAGGCTCTGCTCCATGCACACCACAATCGTACTCATCGGCTCTCAAGACCTCGCCGTCAAGAGCCGCCCAAATATCAGCTCCTGTGTAGTTGGCTCAAAAAATCATTTTTAAGATACATTTTTCACGCGAATGAAATAAATTTTTATAAAATGAAATTTTGAAGTGGTGTAAATGTAAAAATGCTATAGAGTATGGAGGTATCTGGCTAGTATTATTTTATAACGTCACCAAGTATTAAGCAGTGCTCTTGGTTTCGTCATGTGACATTAAGATGCAAGTCGCCTGGGGAAGATGCGTTTTAATGTGACCGGCTTGAGTGGAATTTACAGAACTGAAAATATTCAAGAACAAATTAGTATAAAAAACACATTCAAAAAAACATACATTTACATAAACACACACACACGCACATGGTCGCCCGCGCCTATTTTTCTGTTTTTATGCGACCAGCACACAATACTACCCATCTAAGGAAACATCTGCTCCACTGTAAAGTAATTGTCTCGTGTGTAGCCGAGTCCCATGTTGTCTAGGTACTCGTCACGGCGCCTCGTCTGTTGTCTAAACATCGACGTCGTTGTGAGCCTGCACCAATCAGCGGCGCTACAAAACAGCACGTGCGCGTTGATTTCTTTTCGTCGATACAACAAGCGGATGCATGTTACTAGGGGCGCAATCGCCAGGCACCGACGTATCCGGTAAACATCGCAATAATCTGTTCCAACACAGTAAACGGATGTGCATTACATGAAAAGTGACTGCTTCTGAACATGACATCCGTTCACCGCTTACTGCACTGACGACTACGAATCAACACGCACGTGGTGTTCTGCTACGATTGACGTTTTCGTAGATGGGTAGTATAGTGTGATGGTTGCATAGCAATTAAATAAACTAGATGTTGAGCCTTCTTTACTCCATAGACGATATGTGTCCACCTTGGTCTTCGTCGCTATATTGACTATAGAAGTTGTAATCACTACACAAATCACGCAGTAATATTTGAGACGATAATTTGACTGGTTAAATTGCACACTCTTACCAATTCTTCACTTAAAACGCAACTTAAAAACCTTGAGTTCCGACTGGAACTGCATACACTTATATTAATCCCATAAGATTGCTTTAGTATATGCTAGCTAATGGCAATGTTGAAGGATACTATTATACGCTGGGAAGGTCTTGGCTCGTATACTTTACTTTAGCTTAGTACCTTCTTGCATTGCAATCAAATGTACATACAAGTATACGACTTAGTACATAAAGCGACAAACAGGCATTCCTCTAGCGTCATTCTTACTCTCATGTTCCTTCTTGGTTTCCGAAACCTGTATAGGTTGGTTAACCTTTCCAGCTGTAGTTGCTGTTGCACGCGCAGCTAACATTCTCCACATCTCATATATCCACTTGCAGGTTTGTGCCGCCGAGCAGAAAAGGCACAAAACTAGAACACTTTGTCAGAACGAATGAATGTTGGCAGCAAGAACACCGTCGTGGCGTTGAAGTCACGTCAAAATCTGAACGTCTGAAGCGCTTCATGGGTTGCGGTTTCAATAGCGACCTCCAATGACGATATTTCTGAGAGCGATGTTATACACGTCGCTTCTATCAGCAAGCTCAACGTTCGGAATTTGTGTTTCGGGTCATCAGGCCTTAAAAATATTTAACGCCCGGAAATCGCGCAGTGTACTAAACCGATGGAGCTATTTTTATATTTTATTCCTTCCCGACTGGTTATCTCACGAGGTCGAGTACACTTGCTTGCTTTCCTGCCAAGATGACTACGCTGACGGGGGAATCTGCGCACTTGTCAGTACCTTTCTGCTCTGTCCGTTCAGATATTGATTATAAAAGATAATACTTCGCAGGAAACGACACTACAAGAGATTTCCCTCGCCCTTTATCAAACTGGTTTCCAGGACGCGATGGCTGAGCGGTTAGACTACTCGCCTCCCAACAAGGCGAACCGGGTTCGATCCCCCGGCCGGGTCACTCCCGGATTTTTGCAAGTGGGAATCGTGCCGGACAATGCCGCTGGTCGGCGGGTTTCCTCGGGGATCTCGCGTTTATACCACCCTTGCATTCCGGCGCTGCTCCATTCTCACCTCATCTCGCCCTCATCGGCTCTCAAGACCTCGTTGTCGAGAGCCGCCCAAATATCTCAACTCATCTCAACTCAACTGAAAAGGCTCGACTCAAGTTAGCTCTACAATCGCTCCTGTTTGCCCGTGGCACCATCGTTCAGCAAGCTACGCAGCTTACCGCAAGTCGTAGCTAGAGGTAGTGAAATTTCGCCAAAAATATTTCGAGGTAAGTTACATTTCAAAACACTGCATTGTCGCTTACCTTTCTCGATTGGCAACTTAATGACTTAGGACATGTTAACTCTAAGTACGCGAATCACTTTGATTCACTGCCAAAGATGTTGAATTCTAATTGGCCCGATTGAAGACGGAAACTGCTTGTCATGCAGAGAGCGACCAATGGAAATATAAACATTTCTCTTTGTGCTTACAGTATTGAAATCTACCATGTGTCCAGATATTTTTTTTTCGCGAAAAATCACTACCTCTAGGCACAGCCCCTTCCATTCCCCTTCCTCTTCTGCAGCACACTGATGGTGCCCATGTAAAGCTCTGTTCACGATGAAGAACTTGATTGACAAGTCTGGTCTGCATTACGTTGAAACTGTGAAAGATTCTAGTCTGTACTAATCGTTGGGACACGAAAATTTCGCGAAAATAGTCCCACGCAGGCTTGGGTCTTAATATACTGCGTGTGCGTCTACAGGTTCCCTCCCTTTGATTACTGTCCGCGTTTCCTTGTGACAAGACGTTATGATATATGACTCGGTCAATATGAACTGGACGTCTGTGATTCGCAGGCTCTTACCTATCACTGCATACGCATATTGGAATTAAAATAGACAAAAACTCCTTTCGCGAATATCAATACTGCACATCCGTGATTAGCCTGTAAATATGTGCGACATTTATTTGTGGTATTCTGGCGGATACAGCAATCATTTTTAGTGGCAAACAAACATGTTTATTATGTTTATAGACATGGAAAAATTCGCGAGTTCAAAGATCTGTATGCTAGACTTCGGTTTCATTGTTTGCAGTCATCTATACATTGTATAAAACAAAGTCGCCCGGCCGCGTGTGTCTGTGTATTCGGCTAAGGCTTCTAAACTACTTGATGGATTTTGATGCAGCTTTCACCATAATTTATAGAATTTATTGAGGAAGCTTTAAGTGTATCACACATTAAAATTTAAGCAAGGATAGTAGCGAAATGTCGACGTTTTCTAATCAAGTAGGAAAAAGCCGCTTTTCGGGCGCTTACATGGTTTGTGCTGACTAAACCATGGGGCCTACGCCATATTAATGTTCTACACAATTGTAGATCTCAAAAAGGTCTAAAAAAAGTCTGCGACATCATATGTTTATCTTTTAAGGATGACCCCCAGTAACCATTTTTTTCTTTTATGTGATTGAAAATAAGGTTTCTCTTACGAAGACTTTTTGAATAACACAGTATTAATCCTATGTTAGTTACCGTAAGTATTTAGTGTGTATACTTGTTGTAAACCTAAACAACGCCATACTTGTAAATGGCACCCGAGCGAGGCCGGGGCGGGTCGCTAGTGCAAGTATAAGTTGTTCATTGATATTGCTCACGGTCAGAGCGGAAGGCGATGATTGGATCTTTATTTTGCTGCATGTTGATTCGAGTATTTTTAGGCCTCTAACTATGTTTAATTTGAAGTTCGTACAGAGAATGATGTATCTTTAAAATTCACGCAATTCCTTTACTTAGTTTTCGTAACTAAATTTACCAAATTTTTTGCACTTCAATGAATCTGCTATTTGATATAATTACAAAAATGTAAAACATCGCCATTAAAATACATTGTCTAGTCACAGAACAGGTAAGCGTACAGAAGTGAAATAACGTGGTGGTTCCTTTCGATCTGGACGTACACATTCTGTAGTTGGCTGTGCGAGGCTCTGGTCGTGTCTGATCGACGACTGTGTGCTGTTGCTTTATTGGCTGCGCTGCCTGCTATAGTATATCCATAGTACATCCCCACTTTATCAATCAAGTTTTGTTAAAATAAACGTATCTTATATTTGTTGTATATCACTTTCGATTATATTTTATCTATACATTATAATTATTAACTTATCATTCATACGCATTAAATTGCCTGGAAACAGATGTGTTGGTAATGATGAATAATAAATAGTTCTCATGGAAAATATTATTAAACCGAGTGCGCATAAATACGGTGCGTTCTTTCCTTTGGTGTAATTTTCTAGACTTGGTTAAGTTTCGTTTGAACGAGGCGGAAGAATATCCTGGAAGTATAACTTGAGCAGGACAAAAAAAAAAAAAAAAAAACTCACTATAGTTAGTGAGTTAGGTTCCGTCATGTCGCTGGCAAGCGGATGTTTCAGCTCTGTACAGCCACGAAGCTACAGTAATTCGAAATATGCCTGGGATGAAGTAAACTCGCTCCACTGGTTGACCGTCTGTAATGATGGTCGGATGTAAACATGCGCGGTCCATGGAAAAGGAGAGAGCTAGAGGCAGAGGCCGCGGTATGCAGGGTTGCATGCCTTGCAGGCGGAGCAGGGATCTCCTCGCGCCTCGTACACCGGGCCCCCGGCGACGTTGCCCGCTGGGCCGTAGTTACGGACGAGCAAGTGGTACCTCCAGGGGTCCTTGCTGTGCTCAAAGACGTACAGTATCGGAGTAACCTAACACTGATTATCATATCAGGTAAGAAAATGTCTCCTCGTAGACACGGACAGCCAATAAGTAGAGTCGGTGATTTTTCGCGAAAAAAATCTGAACACGTGGTAGATTTCAGTGCTGTAAGCACAAACAAAAACGTTTATTTTGTCATTGGTCATTCTCTGCGTGAGAAGAAATTTCTGTTATCAATCGGGCCAATTAGAATTCAACAACTTTTGCGGTGAACCAAGGTGATTCGTGTACGTACAGTTAACACTTGTATACACATTGTTAGAGACCGGAAAAATTCGCGAGTTCAATAACCTGCAGACTAGACTCTACAGTCTTATGTACAAATTTGCCGATGTCAACTGTGCATTCCTTGTCTGCTGTCACAGTGGAAGGCGACGATTGGGTCAGCCTTCTCCAGGAGGTGTCAAACACCGTGTGGACCAATGGCTAATGTTATATATACACATATGATTTGGATGCTAGCTCGTCCCAATCCGCGAATTCTTCAGGTCTCTACACATTGTGTATTCTTCCACCAAGGTGAAGCGGGAGGGTGGGCGGGGGAGTGGTTATCCTACTCGTCTTCTCACCGAGCCGAATCGGGTTCGATTCCCGGCGGGGCCTCACCAGGATTTTCGCATGTCGGTATCGTGCCGGATGATGCCGCTGGTCGGCGAGTTTTTGTAGGGGATCTCCAGTTCCCCTTGGCTATTCATTCCAGAGCTGCTCCATACTCACCTCATTTCACCCTCATCGGCTCTCAAGGCCTCCCAAATCTCTTAACTCATTCGCTTCCTCTAAATATTTAGTAATGCAGTTCCTGAACTGAACGCTGTGTCGTTCCAATATGCCAACACTCTGGATTCAGAATAATGAATTTGAATGCGATTATCACCAGGAACCATATAACTTTACTTGTGCACTAATATGCTGTAACTGTGAGTTTGTTATAAATTTAAATATGTACCTAGTTGTTTTACACGTGCGTGCACAGTTAAATAAATTTAATGTCTAAAAATTACAAATTTCAAAAAGTCACGGGATTTCTTTCCCTATATTACTACAGACGGTACAGGCAACATGCAGATCAGCGAGTCCATTAAAATACATGTAGTGCCACTCATTTTTTGCGAAAAATATTTACTCGCACACTATATTCAAATTTCAATAACGATTACAACTTTCATTCGATCACTGGCCGCATGTCTTCGTGAGAAGATATTTGTTTTTACTTAAGTCGGCCAATCAGAATTACGTTACTCGGACACCGAACATCTGTGATTCGCTCGTAGACACATACGACACGTAACAATTAAAATCATTCAATGACGAAAGAGGAACTCAACTTAAGTGCTTAGGAGTAAAACTACCCGTGGAAGCGTTAGGCGAAAAGCAATTTATAGGGGCAGTGAAATTTCGCGAAAAGATTTCAAGTCAAGTCATATTTCAAAATACTGTAGAGTCGTTTACCTATATTGATTGCCTGAATTACTTTTTGACAGGTTGTTAACTGTCTGCACACAAATCACGTAGTAACCTTGCCGATGTTGCGCAATTCTGAGTGGCCCGGTCAATAATGAGAACGCTTTCTCAAGCAGACAGCAACCAATGGCAATAAACAAACTGCTCTTGGGTGATTACAGTATTGAAGTATACTGTGTACTCATAATTTTTCGCGAAAATTCACGGGCTCTAGCAATTCATTCTAAATGCATACAGTTATATGAAGGCTATTTTTCGAAGGTTTTTTTCCCCCCAAAGTATTTTAAATCAAACGCGAAATAAGTCTACGTCCTTTGCGCTAAGTTTCTGCCTTCACACTGTCCAGATTTTGTATCCACAGTCGTGGAGATGCTGCACAGGAAAGAGGTGTGTGTATGTGTGTGTGTGTGTGTATATATATATATATATATATATATATATATATATAATAATATTATAATAATACGTTATAAACGTTATAAACGTTATATATATATATATAACGTTTATTACCCTAGGAAGGTTTATCGTAATATTTTGACTTTTACTAAGGATGTCAATAAAGATGATAAGTCTTGGACAGTTAAGATCCTTGAAATAGAAGAGTGTTATATTTTGTTGTCTCTTTTGTACCGTTTTGGTCTTCAAGGAATAACTGCTAAAGCTGGTAGCGGTTTCTTGGAAATGTGTTTCTTCAGAAGGTCTCGTGTAGAGAAGGAGCCTGCACCAAAGGATATTAGTGAGATTGATCAAAACAGGATAATCTGCTGGAAGACTTTTCCAGTTCAGGAGGGCAAGGCAGACAATACTGCTGTAATTAGTGTTTTTGGTAATGCGTCTTATGTATTCACATAAGAAGATGAAAATGGAACTTGGTGATCAGATTCGGTTGTGTCGGAAATTAGTTGGTGCTGCTGGCGACATGCATTTTTTTGTTCACGTGGAATTGTTTTTCAAGCTGTGATGATGTGTTATGTATTTTTTATTTTGCAAATAAATGTTTTATAGGTAAGAAATGTATTGCGGCGTTTTTTCGTATTATATATATTTCTGGTTATATGTATATATAACCAGAAACGTACACGATAAATAAAACAACCAAAGACAGTCAGTAGCTTCCCATAGGTTTAGTGTTTTGTAAGCACTGCCGCTCGCCTGGTTTAGATCAAATTTATACCGAGGGACAGGAAAATTTCGCGTTTCAAACAGTCTGCTCTGTACAAAATATTTTTGAGCCTCAGCTATTTGTTCATTGGCTACTGCCCCAGTGTGTAGCCAGTTCTGTCTCAGATCAAGTGACGCGGGATTTGTTTTAATACAGGACTGTTATTGGCTCAAAGTTCACCTGGTGTGTGTCTAATAAACTGTGATCCAATTGAAAACATATCAGAAATTTACACGCATTTGAAGTCCAGCTTGTCCTAAAATGAATTCGCGAAATTTTCTAAAGGCTGTTTACAATAAAGCGAGCCCTTTAGAAATGAACCTTAGAAATATGTCAACGCTCCTGAATGCATGTATTTTAATAGGCGCAGTGAGTGACATTTGCCCAGAAAAGTTGGTAACGATGGAGGGAATGTAGTTCCATATCTTAACGTCGAATAAAAAGTGTTAATTAACCATTTGTGATAACTGAAATTATTAATTTCACTTTCCGGTTTTTTAAAGCATCGAAGTGTGAAAATGATCAGATTTATATAATATTTACTTTCCTAATAATTTCAAATTTTACTTGACCGGCATTTAACTATTAAATATATTTAATCACTAATGGATGTCGGGTATAAGAGTTTTGAAATTCAACTATTCTGAAACCTTTTCACAGAAAATCAGGTTTTCCCTAGGTGTTGTGATATTGTTATAAATAGGGCCACCTATTTCTCACGAAAATATTTACGCAAAGGCTATACTCCGATGTCGTACGGCATATCAGCAGTTTTCCTTTGGTTACTGGCCACGTGTCTTCGTCGGGAGACATATCCTTCTACCTGACGGGGCCAAACAGAATTAGGTAACTCCAAAGATGAGCGACCTTAAATAAGAATTATGATAATAGTTACTTAAAATGACAGTAACGAAGTATTTTATTCTTACTTCAGATATCTATATCGCTAATATTAACTTTGAGATATTCTATACTATGGATATTTGCGCTATTACTACTGAATCCTGATTACTATTGGAAGCGACATGGCGAATCAGTCGCGACATATTCGGCTTGCATCGAAACGATAATTGAATGAGTGGGTGAGTGAAGAGATTTGGGCGGCTCTCAACAGCGAGGTCTTCAGAGCCAATGAGGGTGATTGATGTGAGTATGGAGCAGCGCCAGAACAAAAGGGCGGGGGAAAAAGGGAGATCCCCGAGAAAACTCACCAACCAGTAGCATCGTCCGGTACGATTCCCAGATGAAAAAATCTAGGAGTGACCCGGCCAGGGATTTAACCCGGTTCGTCTTGGTGGGAGGCGAGCAGGCCAACCGCTGAGCCACTGTGGCTCCGAAACGATAGTTGAAAAGCGTTTATTTAACAGCCCTGCTCGTAAGTAGAACAGCCACAGAGGCAAAACCAGGTATCATTCCTGCCACCTACAAGTCGATAACTTGAAATCTTGAGCAATGTTCAAATATTAAATATCTACGCGTAATTCAGGAGCACCTGATATTCGAAAAAGTTCTTCGCATGTCATATTACAATATCCTACTTACTTACCTTCAGACTTTCTTTGATTTTTGATTGCATGTCTACGGCAGAAGACAGCATGGTTTTTCATTGGGACAATCAGAATGATCTAATTCCGATACTTAATGTCTGTGATTCATGGGTAGTCACTTAAAACATACAGCATTTAAACAAGTCATTCTCGAGAGTATATCTTAGCAGATCTTTTCAGAGGTATAAGGGCATAGGCCATTTCAGTTTTTGAGGCCCCATCTCACATATGAAAAAATAGTAAATGCAAAATTAAATTGCATATATTATGAATATTTATATAATTAAAATAATATAACCATGTGCAATTTATTTAACAAACGCTTCTGTTCTTGTTTTAAAATGCAATGCAAAATTCGCGTTATTATTAAGGGACACATTAAAGTTAAAACACATCTACATTTGCATTAAGTTTGTTATTGGCCTATACTTTATCTGACACGCCCTGAGTAGCTCTGCGCCAATAAACGAGCACTTCGCAATTGTGCAGTCCAATCGCGTGCAATCCAGTCAGAAAGGGAGTGACTTCACATCTATGCAGCAGTTAATAGAGAAACAACGCCGGCTCAACTATATACAGCACTGTGAAGTTTAGCCTGATGCCAAATAATAATGCGAATTTCGCAGGTCTCTAACAATGACCATATCATTAATTTGAGGCCTTCTATGAAGTGACACCTGGGCCAAATATCCCTGTCTGGATCTCAGATAAAGCGTTTTAAAATACAGGCACTCCTTTCGCAAAAATCGGGTGTTCCTATGTATTACTGTGTTGGTACCTGTGAGCAGGTGTCTTGCGCCTGCGCAGCTGCAACCCAGCCGCACACCATCAGCGTGGCCGCTTCCCACATTGTGCAAGGTCATGTCTTCTCTCACTGCCAGCCTGCCGCGCAAGTCCCATACACAGCGTCCTTGATCACGTACTGTAGCTCAACTACACTTCAACAACACTGTATTATAGGTACTAGCACAGAATAACCTCATCATTGCCGAAGCTCAGAGCGGGGGGTGTGCTCGGGCCCTTGTGAGGGCCCTTATACCACCCATTCGGTTGCAGCAGTTGTATCTCTCTGCGGGCTGAGGAAGTTTCCCTCACCAGACCGCAAAGAACACATAGCCCAGAGGTCAGGACGCCCTGCACGTCCCGGCGCAACTCAGACAGCCCGCCAGTCAGACCAGCAAGCCGCGGTTTCCCTAACCCTGTCCTTCCCTGCCTGCGGGGGGTTGGTGGGTGGCAAACATTTAACTGAGTGCCCAAGTTTTTATTACAGTAACGGTTTCAATTTTGAAAATACAGGTCTTGTGAATTTAAATATTAACAAGGCTGGCATATGGTTTCGAAGAATCCATATGCCTGCAGTAGATTTTTTTTTTTTTTTTTTTTTTTTTTTTTAGCCGAAATTCTCGTGAAGTTAATTTCAAGGTTCGTGAGTTCTGCTTGCCATGAATTGCGAAATGGTAGGGTGAAGTGTGAGATGGTAATTAATGATTTTAAATTTAAGTTATATTTCCATTTACGAGAAAAATTATGAAGTTAATTATAATAATCGGCGCGAAATAGGCTCAAATTGCAGCTGAATGAGAAGGAGCTAATGCTGGAGGCGTGTTGTTATTATTTTGGTGGGGTGTGGAGATGTGCGCAGCTCCGATGATGATTAAGAAGTGTACTGGAAACAGCCACAGGGAAGTAGTTTTGTTAAAAGTTTGCGAATTTCCGTCCCGGACTGATCAGAGAATTTCCTCGCTCTGCCGAGGTTTTAATGTGTTATTTGCAGTTTTGTTTTTACTGTGTTAATTTCGGCATTTTAGGTCTTTTTAAGTGGTTACGCGTGTCTGGTTGGTACTGCCCTATCCTTTTGAGTACGGGGTTTGTATGTGTTATTAATTTATCATAGAACTTATTGTTTTGAGAATGGAATTTATTGCCTATGTACGGTACTTTAAGTGCGTCGTGAATGTCGCAAATGCGTGTACGCGGCGGTGCATTTGTTATTATTTTTAAATATTTATTCTGGACGACTTGAAGTTGTTTGATTAGTGTTTTAGATGCGGTTCCCCATACTTCATTTCCATACATCATGGCTGAGCGGATTTGAGAGGTATATATTAAAAGTTTTAGCCGTTTAGGAAGCCGAGGCGATTTTAGTAGGGGGTAAATTAAGGGGATTTTTCCTAGAGCTTTTTTCCTTGTTTCTTTAATGTGTGCGGACCATTTTAATTTATTATCTATTGTTAGGCCTAAATATTTAGCTGTGTCTGAGTAGGCAATGTCTACATTATTGTATTTTAATGGTTTAATTTCTGGCTGTTTCCTGCGCGTGATAATGAGTGCTTGACTTTTTTCTGCATTAATTTTAATTTTCCATCGGTTATACCACTGACTCAGCTCGTCTAGTTGGCACTGTGCAAACAAATGTGCATATTTTATATGCTTATCCTTTGAATAGAAGAGGGTGTCGTCAGCATACATCTGTAGAGTGCAGTAAGTGCTGGGGATATCGGCAGTGTAAATATTATATAGAAATGGGGATATAACGGAGCCTTGAGGTACTCCTGCAGTAAGGGGTCGGTGGGAGGAGTTTGCGCCTTCTAAATTTACGAAGAATGTTCTGTTGGTGAAGTAGTTACTTATGAGGTGGATGTAGCAATCGGGAAATTTAAAATTTATGAGTTTTTGGATAAGGCCAGGTATCCAAACCTTGTCGAAAGCTTTAGCCACATCCAGGAATACAGCTATTGAATATTGTTTATTTATGCGTGAAGTTTTTATTACTTCTGTAATAAAAGTGGTTAGAGCGTGAGTTGTGGAGTGGCCTGCCCTAAAGCCGAACTGCCTTTGCGGAATAATACGTTTTTTAATAGCATGGGAGTTTAATCTAGCTAAGAGAATTCTTTCAAAAACTTTGCTTAGAGAGCTGAGTAGCGATATGGGCCTCCGGTTTGCGGGTAATTGTGGGTCCTTGCCTGGTTTAGGGATAGTGATCACTTTTGCCAATTTCCATGCAGGTGGGAAGTGGTTGAATTTTAGTATGGCGTTTAGGATATCCAGTATAAGACAGAGGGCTTCGTATGGGAGGTTTTTAATAGTTAGGTTGTTAATTTTGTCTGGGCCTGGCGCTTTTTTAGGGTGTAGGTTTTTAATGGTAGTTATTAATTCTGGCATGGTTATTAATTCCGGTTCCTTTTTTGGTTTTTTATTTAGAAATTTCTGCGTGGTTGTTATAACATCTCTGGTAAAATTTGTCTCCGAGGTCCTCATTCGGAGTGAATTGGTTTTCCAAGGAATTTGCTATCGTTTCTGCTTTAGTTTGGGGGTCGTAAGCTAGTCCTGTTGGGGAGAGGATCGGTGTAGATTGAGTTTTCTTGCTAGAACCTCGGAGCACTCTGGATATCCGCCAGAATTGGTTTATGTTGTCTGAAAGTTTGGTAACAAAATTTTCCCATTTATTTATTTTTTGTGTTTCTAATTTGATTTTTAATTGTTTTTTTTTAGCTTGTTGTATTTAGCTTTGTTTGCTTCTGTCCTGTTGCGTTGGTATACATGTCTAGCTTGTCGTTTTTCGCCAAGTAGCATGTCTATGTCTGGGAAATTTTGCTTTAAAAATTCTCGCCTGTTTAAAAATTGTGTGTGTTTTGCTAATTGGGTTTTTAAAGTATTTTCCAGGATTTCTATAGCTGGATCGATATCAATTTTGTCGCGGATCGTTAGGTGTTGTTCTGTAAATATTTCCGATAGTTCACTTTTAAAACCTTTCCAGTTAGTTACCGGGATTTTTGCTAAGATGGTTTCTGGGTGTTGAAGAGATTTAGTGCTGATTTTGCATAGAACTGGCATGTGATCTGAGTCTAGTTCGGTTAGGGCCGTAAGTTCAGTAAATAAATTTGGTAGGTTAGTAATAACTATGTCAAGCACATCCGGATTATGTCTGTGATTTGCAGGAAAGAAGGTAGGTGAGTCGGGGGCCTGAATAATATAGCTGTGGAGCTGCGCGTGGTTTTGTAATGTGTTACCACTAGTATTATTAATTCTACTGTGCCAATCAGTATGTTTTGCGTTTAAGTTGCCTGCAATAATGAAGGGGTAGGGCTGGTTTATTAATTTATCGAGATCCGTGGTTTTTAATTTCGCTCCGGGCGCTAGGTATGCAGAGATGACGGTTATATGGCCGGAGTTTGTGTTTATATTGATAGTGGTTGTTTCTATGTTTTCACAGTCGGGGTCCTTATTAACGTGATGTTGGATTTTATTATGAACTAGTATTAAGGTACCTCCGCCTGCTCGTACTCTGTCCGTACGGTATGTAATGTAGTTTTTAATGGCAAAACGACGACGTGGTTTCAGTCTGGTTTCTTGTATTAACGCGATTTCTATCCCGTACGTCTCCAGCACTCTCTCCAACTCGTAAAGCTGTGTGAAAATACCGTTACTGTTCCAGTACAACAGGGATAGGGATCCGGAAGCTTGCAGGGATTGTGGGTCCATTTAGGGCATCTGCTCCGCAAAAGTCATGAGCGCCTCCATGAGGAGCATGGACTTGGTTTGTGGGTCTGGGTGGGTGTTTGCTACTATCATGTAGCCGCGGAAATGGCTCATGATGGCCCGGAAATTTGCCTCTTTTAGGAACCTCATGAGGTCCATGAGGTCCTTCATGGTGCTTCCCAGGTCGCCAGGAGCCGATGGGGCGGAGCTGGGGACAGGTGCGGGGGTTTGCCGGCTGGGTGGGGCGGTTGGCATCTGTAGGGTTTCGTGGTCCAGGGGCACCTGCGTGGCGTGTGTTGGAATTGAAAAGAGGCGGACGGGGCCTCTGGCTGCCTGTGCGTAGGAGGCTTGCGGGGGAAGAGATTTTGCGTCAAGGAGTTTAGGATATTGTGAGATATCCCTAGGTGGAACTTGTGGGGCAGACGTCGTTGCCATTGGTGTATTCATTCTAGATTGCATTTTTTTAAATGCAGTTTGCTGTCGCTGCTGCACGATTGCTAGTAATTTAGGGCAGTCTTTTGAGTTGGCCAGGTGGTCGCCATTGCAATTTACGCATTTCGGTGCAGCAGCTATCTGGGGACAGGCATCCAGAGTGTGTGGCCCGGTGCAGTGTGGGCAGACTACTTTCAGTTTGCAGTAGTTTTTTGTGTGGTCCAGGGCCTGGCAGAGCTTGCATTGAGCAACGTCACTGAGCTTCCTTTGGTACTGGCGGGGATGAACAACTGTCATGTTAAGCCGGGTTACTGATATAAGGGGGTTGAGAGTGTCATTTTTAGCTACAGTGACACAGAAGCGGTTCTGTGTTACGAGCTGGAATTGGGAAGGGTCTTGATCGGTTTGTTTTTTGTACTTAAACTGGTACACTTCAGTTACCTGGTACCCGCGCAGTGTGAGCTCCTCTGCGATTGTATTTGGGTCCGTGTCTGCCGGCAGATCAAACACGACCTTCTGGGGAGGGTCGATGTTAGTGCTGTATGTGAAATAAGGGATGCCCGTGTTTTTGAGCAGTGTTTGTCGCTGCCTCGTATTTTTGTAGGTCAGTTGCAACAATGTGCAGACCGTTCCTGGCCATGCTGATTGTAAAACCAGAGGGATGGATAGTTCGGAGCTGCCGAACTAGGAAAGCATACCTGCCTGTGTCACGCACCACGAGGCGGAAAGTGGATTTTCTGAGTTGCGCATTGTTGCGAAGGGTCAGGTTAACATTTGGTGGTTGGCTTGAAGAGCCGGGGGTTGAGGTGGAAGCCACTTGCTCCCTCAAAATGGCGTACCGGTTTCGAACAGGAATGTTAGGCTGCACGTCCAGTGCCGTGCCAGTGGAACATTTTGCCTGTTGGCTGGATTCACCCAGGGTTTGTTGTTCGTATTCGATGTTCTCCTTTGCTTGTCGCTTACTTAATTGTGTTCGAAGAGCGGCTCTGGCATCCTCCGAGTTTTCATAAGAGTTGCGCCTTTTCAGGTTGCTACCCTGTAGTTCAAATTCAAAATCCATTACGGAGGAAGAGAGGGGAAAAGTGGAATTAGCTTCCCGGCTGGAAAAAAGAGAAGACCTATTGTTCAGGTTCGGGTCTATAATTCAGCACCAGGTGCTGTGTTTTTCACCTGACGATGTACATCGTCAGTCTCATTGGGGGGCCCAACCCCCTCCACCGAGCTACGCCCGTCCAGGACCCGGAGAATAAAAAAAAAAATAAAAAAAAAGTACTTGGAAAGTAACGGTAAAAGATAGAATTAAATATACCTATTCTCTGCAAGAGAGTCTGTCGCCGCTGACCCCCAAGGGGCTAGGCTCGAGATGACTGTTAGGTTTTGAGACCCAACAGCCGACGAGCAGACACTCACAAGTCGCGAAAGCTATACAAACCTACAGTGGCAGGCCCAACTCCTTACTCCTTGAAGACACGTCCAAACTCGTCGATACCAGGATCACGAGTCTAGCACAGAATAGAGTTTGTGCACTCAAGTTAAATAGTGTTGCAGTTCCTGTAATGTGGGGGTGCCCACTCTCTCATTGGCTTCGTAACATGCCTTGCTTGCATATGATTGGATACTGAGAGCTGCGCACTGCTGACTGGCAAGTATGCTACCAGGCGCTGATTGGCGAACAGTGTTGAACAATGTTATTTGTCAGTGACGCCGTTGAGTTGCCGTACGGTTAAAGGGGCTGTTCCGCTTCTGTATTCCCGAGTATTTTTTGTATACAGTATTCACGGTAAAGTGAGAACTTTTGTAAGCCCTCTCATTTGGAATTATAGTCAATAAATATGTTTTATTTTAGACTTGGGCGTTAACTTCCGAGTGCGGTGGAATATACTCACTGCGTTTATTACCTACATAGCAATATTGATTTTAAAAGTTTTTTATATGATAAAAATGGCTGAAATAAATGACACTAGGGCCTTAAAAGTTCTCACTTCACCGTGAACAGCCTATACGTAGCGACACCCGACTTTCACGAAAAAAAATCCCTCGCGCGTCATACTTCAGTACTCTACGGGAACACCAGCAGTTTTCTTTTGCTTGTTGGCGGCTTGTGTCTGTGAAGAGACATTTTCCTTACTCAACTGAACAATCAGAATTAGGTTACTCCGATTCTGTTCTTCTGTGATTCGCGGCGGGCAGGCACCTGAAACTCTAACGCCTACATCATCCAAGCACGCATGTGGATCTGAGTTAAAGTGTTATGAAACTCAACTGGTAGTGAAATATTTTTTTTCCTCGCGAAAATGGGGTGAGTCCCCAACTATGCGTATATGAGTGATCATTAGAGAACTGAAGAATTCGCGGATTCATTTTGGGACAAACTAGAATTCAAAACGCGTGGGTTTATAGAATTTCAGCCATTGGTCCACACGGTGTTTGATACCTCCTGGAGAAGGCTGGCCCAATCATCGCCTTCCACCGTGACAGCAGACAACCAATGCACAGTTGACATCGGCATGTTTGTACATAAGACTCTATAGGATATATCCTGCAGGTCATTGAACTCACGACGAATTTTTTAGGTCTCCAGCTATCATGGGCCTCTCTGGAGAAAGGACACGGGTCCATCCCCCCTCCCTCCTAAAATTAATTAAAAATTATATATATTCAATGCATCGCCGTCATCTACCGCTGTAATATCCTGACGTGTGGTGTATTCTCAGTCCTTTGGCCACGTTGCCCGCTAACATCAGTATTGCAGATGACGGTGAGTGTGATGTGCAACCCCAGTTATAGGCTGTTCCCGGTAAAATGAACACTTTTGATGCCCTATTTTCTTTTTTCATTCAGCCGATTTTTATCCTTTAACCAACTTTTAAAATAAATATCGCCATGCAAATAATAAACGCAGTCAGTATATTCCATCGCACTCGGAAGTTAACGTATAATGTTAAAATAAAATTTATTTATTTTATTAACTATTCTTTCAAATGAGAGGGCTTTCAAAAGTTTGCACTTTACGGTGAATAGCCTATACTCGTCATCACTGATGACTCAAAACCACTCGAAATACAACGTGGTGGTCAGAACGAATGGTGCCGTGGGCACGTTTTCATGGCCGCGGACTCAAAACCCGCGCGTAGAATATTCCTTTACGTGTGTGTCCGAACGTGAAAGTCGGTTTTGTCATATTAATTAATATTGCTTCGTGGGTAGAGACGGTAATTTATAGCGAGGATGCTGGAGAGATTGTTAGGATTTCGACGTCCTGTGCGATTATATACATCATTTCTCTTGTCACTGGCTCTTGTCACGTGTGAAAAATATTTTCTTGTTCGAACGGCGGAGTGATACTTCCGCTGCTCTTAAATTGCAACGACCATGATTAGTTTCACAGTAGCAATGGGTTCCCTTGCAAGTATAGGCTAACCACATGTAACTGTGAGCATTCGAAATCAACCTTTAAAAAATACACCACTCCTAGCAGCATAAAATTTTACCCGCACACAGACTTCCGTGCCCCTAGTAAAATTGGTAACGGAGAAGGGGAAAATAGTTCCATGTCTTAATGTTGAATTAAAAGTGTTATGAGCACTGAACGGATTAATTTTGCTTCCTGTTTCATGCATATAAATGTAAGAATGAGCAAATATGTGTAATATTTACTTTTATAATAATTTCACAGTTTTACTTGACCGGCGCATGAATAATGTAAGCAGGCCCCTTTCAATGTTAGTGCTATAAAACGGAAGAAAAAAAGACAATGTGCATGCAAGAAGAGTTTTCGATAGTGCTCAGTATACCGCGAATATCCTGTAGCTATAAGAATCATGATTGAGCGAATTTGGAGACACCAAGTTTTTTTTTTATGTGTGTGTCTTTATAACGTTTCAAATTCGTGTATTTTAAATCATTTCAACGAAACATAAAAAAAACATTTTTTTTTATTATTGTCACCAATTACGGGCAAAAAAATTCGCGTGGTTTGTATGATAATATTAAAATGTTATTAACAGATAGATTATAAATTGATTATAAAAAGAGTTTTAAAATTTTTGAATGACAAAAAATATTATCTTACATATACGCAACCGAAGCTATAAAAAATCAAGAATTTTATTGAATAGTTATTATATCACAGTGTGTTAACATCATTATATAATAGAAGCAAATAAATGTTTGGTTATGAAAAAATAGTTTATGACAGTTATTCAAAACTATATGATGTTTTAATGACAATCGTATAACGTGTTAACATGACATTTTTACGAATTGAATAAGGGGAAAAAATAATGTAAATATATTTATATCTACATTATTTTGATTAATAGATACGATGTTGTCAAATGTTCCAATAAACTCAAGCTAGAACTAGCGGAATATATACTACAGTATAGGCTGTTCACGGTAAAGTGAGCACTTTTGATGTCCTGGTTACTTTTTTCTTTCAGCCAAGTTTTACCCTTTCGCCACTTGTTAATGTGAACACTACTACTTCAGTAATGAACACGGTGTATATATTTCGTCATAACCGAAATCAGAAGTCCAAAGCCACAGTGAAACATATTTATTGGTTATTATGTCTGATAAGTAGGGATAAGAAAAATTCCCCGAGTTCAACGACCTGTAGGCTAGACTCCACAGTCATGTGTATACTTGGGCCTCAGATGTTTGTTCATTGGCTGCTGCCCCATAGAGTAGCCAGTGTTACTTCACACTTGGTGGTACGGCACTCGCTGCTTGTTTCCTTACAAGTCTGCTATTGGCTCAGAGCAGTCCAGGGCATGTCAAATAAACTGCTATCCAATTGCAAAGTCAACTTCAGTGTACACTTGTTTGACGCCTATCTTGTCCTGAAATGAACTTGCGAAATGTTCCTATCCCTACTGATAAGACTGCCTCAAAAATCGTTCACTTTACCGTGGACAACCTATATCTACTATTGTTATGCGGACGAGGTGTCTTGTAGCGTGAGCGTGTATTTTACAATGCTACACGGATGACTCATTTCCTGGATATAAACACATTTTACTAGCGGCGCGGAAATTATACGGCACGTCATGTTAACACGCTCATCAACAACGTGTTATAGGCTGTTCACTGTAAAGTGAGCACTTTTGAGGCCCTAGTTATTTTTTTCTTTCGCCCATCTTTTATCTATTTACTATCCTTTAAAATAAATGTTGTCTTGTAAGTAATAAACAAAATGTGTACATTCCTCCGCAGTCGGAAGTTAACGCCTAAGGCTAGAACGAAATATATTCATTGGCTAATATTGTCAATGAGAGAGCTTTCAAAAGTGCTCACTTTGCCGTGAACAGCATATAACTGCCTGTCTCCTGTACGTCGCGCGACATCCACAAGCCGAGACGGCGTGAAGGTTGTTTCGCCTTCACCCGCGGGTTGTGATCCCGGACCCCGACATGCGAGCACAGAATAGTCGAGAATGCAGAAGTGGAACCACTCCTACCGCGAACCCCACCCGCACACGCTGGCTTGCAACATGCCTGGTTACTTGTTTGCCAACCAGTATCCCGGCCAATAGGGAAGATTACGCAGCGCGCAGTGGCCTGTCAGACACGAGGTCCCGTCTCAGAGAGCCTTGCGCAGCCAATAGCGGGAGGATATACCCACATAAAAGGAACCACCGCCGCGACACTTCGAGGAATAATATTACCTCGCCAGCTGATTTCATGGCGTCTGCTGCACAGTATTAAGAGGACCAAAACCCGCCCGTACACTTTACTTACAGAGTAGCGTACGGTATACCCAATCATTGAATAGGCCAATTATTTTTACCGAAAAATTGCAAGACTATACGTGCTTCAGAATTTTCCATTTTCATTCTAACAATTATTATTAGGCGACATATTTATCTACACGTAGTATTTGTGCACACGCCAAGCATGGAGGTTCTTTCTTGCAGTAAACGAGGCCTGAGTGACCAGGCGGGATAGACAAGCAACTAGTCATGGCCGTAACAGCCAGTGATAATCAGAGACCTGCAAAATCCGCGTTATTATTTGGCATCAGGCTAAACTTCACAGTGCCATACACACTCAAACCAGCGTCGTTTATCTATTGACTGCTGCATAGATGTGGAGTCACTCCCTTTTTGATTGGATTGCACGTAATTGGACTACACAATTGCAAAGGGCTCGATTATTGGCGCAGAGCTACTCAGATAAAGTATAGGCCAATGACAAACTTAATGCAAATGTACATGTGTTTTAAGTTTAATGTGTCCCTTAATAATAACACGAATTTTGCAGGTCTCTAGTGATAAGATTTAAAATAAATGCAAATATCTACCTAGCGCATTTAAAACTATCCTGCACTAAGATTATTTCGCGGAAATCAGTGGCTGGAATTACTGTCTCTGTTGTCAGAATACAACATTTGGGAAAATATCTTGCTTCTGGGGGAATGCGATAAAAGTTCTGTGGTGTTAAAACAACTGAAGAGGGGAAAAAAAAAAAAAAAAAAAAAAAAAAAAATGCAAATACCAAAAAATATAACACGAAAAAATAAAGACTATATTTCCTCGACACATATCTCGCATCATCTCTCGTGAGACCTAAATAAACGAGAACTAATTATATTTGCATTATTTTTTTTGCTGCTCTCAGTTTTATGAGCATTTACGCCACATCATTTGTCAAGAGAAAATATTAAAAACGTCGCACAGCGTTATCTCCTATCTCCAGTTCTGTAATAAACTGCAGTTAAGGAAACATGAAATATAGTAAAATGTGCGGAATTATGAGATACAAATTCACTTTAGTTGGTCCTTCGTGCTTACTGACTCTACCTATTTGGCACAGTAATCAGAAAGGTGTTTCTGAGTGAACAATTTGGTTTTTAACAGTCGTAGAACTACACTGCAGGAGCATTACTGGGATTTTACTATCCTGTTTACCGTGTGTTTGCACTGAGCAGTCGATGTTCAAGACTGAACTTACAGAGTAAGCCTTTGCTGTATGCATTATGCAAATGTGTTTCACGAGTGTGTTATTTAAAGTAAAAATTGAATCTGGCATTCAAAATCAGTTGAGGTAACAATGCTGAATACATAATGTAAATTTTATTTAACCCTCTGAGGATTCCACAAATTTACTGGCACTGAAGACAGGCTTGAAGTGAGCTGCCTGTAGTCTCTACTACAGCAATATCAGTTGCGTTCGTCTCTGAATCTCTACTACCATCGTCTTATTGGTCCTGGGTACACCGGACACGCCTACTGTACCCCGCAACATTTATTATTGGCTGGCTGTTGGCCAATGAAGTCACAAGTTGACTGTGTACCAATTAATTTATCGCGACAGATGTAACAGGTTTTACAATGCATCGTGTTCATTTGAGAAATTATTGAAAACAAGAGTTTTGTTGCTACGAAATGATCTATTGTTACTGTTGTAACATTGTACTCAGATTTTTATAAAGCACAGGGAAACAGTGAAGCTATAAAAGTGCTGTTCTGTTTTAGAGAGCAAAGAAATCACATTATAAATCCATCTCCGAGAATATATGTCCATATTCCTCAAAGTGTTAATTGCTTTTCGTTTCTAGCAAACGTATATAGAAATTATCATAAGTTGACTACCACGTACTAGATTATGCGGCTTAAGGGAGCGCTACACATACGAAACTAAGTTTAAACGATAATGAAATCAACACTTTACTTGAGGTTCGACCCTGGATCTTTACCTCCAAGAGACGTTGGTTGTCAGAAACCTGCTGGTTACCTAATTTTACGCAAAGTTCAAAAGTTCAATACAGGCTCATATCATAGTTGGTAGTATGTATAAAGGTAAAATATCCTGAGAAGGATGGAGGGGGGGGGGATTCTAACAATGTTGGAGGGTTCCAAAATAATGTTATAATGTTTATAAAATGCGTAGTGTCATGCAAGTACCATTCTCTCCCCCGTTTCCCCCGACCACTAATTCCGGTGCCGCTTCTTATTCACTTCAATCACCCTCATCGGCTCTGAAGACATCGTTGTTAAGAACCACCCAAATCTCTTAATTCCACTTCACCATTCTCTCCTTCTGTCCGATGTGTTTTCTTTTCGTATAGTGGAGGCACGTTAAATAGTTTCGTAACACAACCGTATTTCAAACATGATGTAGCCCAATTAAAGTGCCAAGCAGGTGACGACCTTAAATGTGAGAATTATGTTCATAAAATGCATAGAGTTCAAAATTAAATTGTATTTGGACTAACCTGATTCCTAGGGACACCCGAATTTCGCGAAAAGATTTCCTCGCACGGTATGTTTCAATACCCTACGGGCGTACCAGCAGTTTTATTTTACTTATTTGCAGCGTGTCTATGTGAGAAGATATTGTCTTATTTGACTGGCCAATCAGAATTAGGTTACTCCGATACTGTACGTCTGTGATTCGCGGACAGACACCTGAAACGCTAAACACCCGTAACATCCAATCATGGATGTGGATCTGAGCTAAATTGTTATGAAGCTCAATTGGACGTGAAATTTTTTCGCAAAGATCGGGTGTCCCTGATGCCTAAGGGATGATGGCTACGCCATTGGAAGTGGAGTTGTAAAATGAATTTTCCCGCGTAGTCTAAAAAATAAACTTGGAAGTAAACAAATATTTGGAAGTCTTTATTTGAGAGATAAAGTAGGGTACGTTTGAAACCAGTGGCCTGATGCCAACCGGCTTCTTTAATAAAATATGGGTAGCAGATCTCATAATTTCATTACAGTTTGAAACGCTGCCGAGTAGGTGACTCCATAAAACACTTCATTTAGGACATAATGTTGCCGAAAGTGTTTCAGATGTTACAAACCGTTCAGCAGTTACAACTTTCTTAATTTAAGAGAAAATGTTGACGGCTAACGGGTGGCGAACATTAGTCTTATGGGTAGAGACCCGCAAAATTCGCGTTATTATTTGAGGACGTTTTAAACTTAAAAACTCTTTTCCTTTTCAATACGGTTGTCATTGGACCGTTCTTTATTTGACACACCACGGGTAACTCTGCGCCAATAAATGAACACTTCACAATCGTGTACCCCAATCGTGCGCAGGTTACTCAGAAAGGGAGTGACTTCACATACAAACAGCAGCCAATGGAGTAACGACGCCTGCTCAAGTATACACAGTACTGTGAATTTTAGCATGATGCCAGAAAATAACGCGAATTTTGCAGGTCCCTACTTATGGGTAGACACCCGAAAATTTCGCTGGTTTATTTCTAGACAAGTTGGAATTCACACCGTTGTACGTTCATGTTACTTTTGTAACTGGCTGACGCGGTGTTTGACTGCTCCTGGAGATAAGTGAACCAGTAACAAAATTCAATAAATTGTGCGCCCAATCACCACATTTTACTATAAAGAGTTGATATCTGTATGAGAATATATAAAACTGTGAAGTCTAGCATGCAGGACATTGAACTCGCGAATTTCTCTGGTCTCTACCTGAAAAATCCGCGAGTTCAATGACCTGCAGGCTAGACTCTACAGTCTTATGTACAAATATGCAGGTATAAACTGCACATTGGTTGCCTGCTGTCCCAGTAGAAGGCGACTATTGGGCCAGCGTTCGCCAGGAGGTGTCGAACACTGTGTGGACCAATGGATAATGTTATATAAACACATATGATTTGAATTCTAGCTTGTCCCAAAAAGAATCCGCGAATTCTTCAGGTCTCTACCGATGACACAGACCACTGACGAACACAGAAGTGAAACAGCCCCGAGTACCACAAACTCCAGCCGCGCACGCCTTCATAATGGCGTCACTGGCTGGCAACATGGTGCAGTGCCGTCGTTCGCCAATGAGTAGAGCCCTGAGTATTTCGCGGATTGAGTTGGCAGCAAGCTAGGTTGGGCAGCCCTCTGTACACTCAAGACATAATCGTTTGCTTATTGGTTGCTGTGATCAAGTAAGGCCTCTGTACAGAGCCTATAAACACTCACTCAGACCACTGTTTCCTGTTTATTACTGGCTCACTTTTAAACGGGGAGTGTCTAAATAACTTTCGTCCAATCACAACAGTAGGGGAGAAGAACAAGTGTTTGGAGTCTACCTCGCCTCCGAATGAATTCGCGAAATACTCGTGGCTCTACCAATGAGTGCCTGACAACTTGCTCGCCAGCCGGTAACTAAGCCAAATAGGGAACATTTTGCAACATATAGCAGCCAATAAGGACACGAGGCATGTTCCAGAGCCTCTCGCAGTCAGCCAATGAATATGCCGACGTCAAAGGAACTGCAACGCCACCTAAATTCTGTATAGTTACCTTTTCTGTGCCGAGGACGTACCGTAGGTTATTTGACACTTGTCCAAAGTATGATGAGTAGAGCCAGTGATTTTTCTCGAAGAAAATCTGAGCAAATGGTAGATTTCAATAACTGTAAGCACAAACAGAAATGTTAATTTTGCCATTGGTCATTTTCTGCACGAGAAGCAGTTTCTGTTTTTAACCGGATAGAATTCATTAACGTTTGCAGTAAACCAGAGTGATTCGCGTACTTACAGTAAATATGTTCTAAGGCATAAATTAGCCAATCGAGAAAGGTAAACGATCATACAGTGTTTTGAAATATAACTTGTCTTGAAATCTTTTCGTGTAATTTCACTGCCTCTAGTCATGACCTTCAGTATGTTACGTAAGTTCTATAACTGACTTGCGGACTACGTCCTGTAGTTCTCAAAGACAGTTACGCGCTTTGCAGAAATACATATGTTCGCTCTAAGAATATCCACTTATATGTCTGCCTTCGCCTCATTGACGATTACGGTCTGTCATAAATGTATGACAAGTTTAAGTACACTATACATCTCGTACTAATATTCCAGACCAGTACTTCGGCCAATATATATTTTAGATTATGTTTATTTACCTTCCAAGTTTCGCGGAGGTGAGAGCAAATTCCCGGACACTAGAACTGAACCCGAAAGATCTGGGAGACCCGGAGAAAGTAAACTGCGGATACATATATAAATGCACCACGGGACGTTCCCCTTTACGAAATTGGAACTAATCCTTCAGAGAGTCATGAGTCGTCACTCGTTGTTCGCGAATAATATTTATGCTCGAACTAGACTTCAACTTGTTACGTACAAACTTCCGTTGGCTATTGGCTGAGTGTTTTATCAGAAGACATTTTCTACTCGACTTGGCGGATAAAAATAAAGTTACCCGGATATTACTGAACGTCCGTGATTGGCTGGCAGACACTTAAGACACGTGCGAGTTTAAATCCCCTCAACCGCGATATTGGTTCTGAACTAGCGTGTTTTGGAGTACAACGAGTGCTGAAATCTTTTCGCGAAAAACAGGTGACCCTAGTCATGACCAGCAAAATTCGCGTTATTTCCTGACGTCACGGTATAATCCACCGTCCTATGCACGTTCAAGTCGTTGTCGTTTGTATATTGGCTCCTGCAGCAGTGAGGGACGATTTTCCCTTTTTACTTGGTCGGTCGTGATTGGGCAAGCCTCTCGTTAGTGGTTTCCTATTGGTGCAAAGTCGTCCAGGGTGTGTCGGGACAAATTGCAGTCCAATGACGAACATAATACAAAAATCACAAGTGTTTTAAGTCTACTCTTGCTTGAAATGATAACGCGAATTTTGCACGTCTCTAGTCACGAGTGTTTCAATTTTGCCGGAAGTTCAAGGCAAGCGTGGTGCCCTTGCAGAACTTCTGGCTGGAACACGCATGCGCCCTTCAGGCGGCAGGACACTCGATCGATGTGCTCCAGCGCGGATGTAGGGGGAAGGGACGTGAAAGGGAGACCAACTGTGTGACGTCACGACCAATCGGCTGTGTCTTCTCGTCTTGGCCCCGCCCTCGCTCCGGCGCACAAGTATTGCATTTTCTGAAAAACAAGGCTCAGTTAAACTTGGTTCACACACAAATCTTCAAACCACCAAAAGTTTTTTTTTCTTTTTATATATATAACCCTTTCGATTACAGACAAATCAATAATTTTAGGCGTTGCAACAAACAAATATTTTGTTCGGAACTGTACTGATATCGATACGACGTTTTGTAATACATTGGGACCAATAAAAACCTGTCCATGCTTTATCATACTGGCCGCAGCGGTTTATGAGGCTACGGAATTTAGTTTCAACAGCGAATAATGTTTACCACACGTTCCATGTAGGGGACACTGTGACTGAAATTATTAATGCAATAACCTCTTGACACAAGAAGACATTCTCTCTACGATGGAATTCACGAATTCAGTATATGTAAGATGACATCAGAAGGTTTACGTCCTCAACGCATTTTCTCAACACATACTAACTGCCAACAGAACTGTCAAAATAAAGAGGTCAAACAATAATTTGGACGTTTTATTATGTTTGGTTTCACAAAATACTCATGTTTTTAAATTTTAGAAATAATTCTAATGCGCACTACTTGCGTTAAAACTTGGTCAGAAAGGAGTGTACTGACTTTTCAAGTGAACTATTTACGGAAATAGCATTGTAAACATTAGTAAGAGTCACCTAGTTTTGCCAGTTTTGCTTGCGAAAGCCATTCAATGTTCAGGAAGCAGGAATTGTTCACTGTGCAGCTGGAGTGCGCACTCTACTACATATTCCCTTCTTTCTCTTCTAAGAACGAGCATCCGTAGACTTAACTACTTTTTTATGCGTGCACTCTATTATGATTTAATTGAATCCCAACAACGCATTTAGAACACGTTTTAAAATTTCGATAACTATGCCCGAGCGTCGATCGGCCAATATTTGCGTGAAAACTATCCCAGATATAGTTACATTGTTTCATTATTTTCATCACAATTTCACTAGGAAACAATTACTCAAATATAATATATTTGTTTATTGGTATTGTTGATCGCGAAAATATTCCACTAGTTGTACATCAAAACTCTTTGGTCCACTCTCAAGACCTCGATGTTAAGAGCCGTCCAAATCTCTTCACTATTCCTCTTTGTTCCACATCCACTTCGTGATTGGATGATTTTAATTGCTACGCGTCTTAGATGTCTGATCGCTAATCATGGACATTTTGTGCCGAAGTAACTTCATTCTAATAGGCCAGACAGACAGGAAAAACGCACACAAAAACACGTGACCAATAGCGGAATGCACGTAGGCTGTTGAAGTCTAGCTCGCTCTTAATTCTTTTCGCGAAAAATAGGTGGCTCTATTAAAATATGTATTTACTGGAATGAAAACGATGGAATGTAAATCCTGATACACAATAACGAATATTTGGTTGGTAGACTGTTAACTATGCACTCATTGCCAGAAAGTCTGGCATGGTGGTGACCAATAGGAGGCAGTACACTCTAAATTCGAATCAATGAGAAACCACTGATTCACAATGAAATTCAACAACTCTAATCACTGAAAATGGCTCCACTTAGAATCAGTGGAAAACCACTAATGGTTTCAGCTAAAATTCCACTGACTGAATTACTGACATGAAACAATTTCACTTACTGAATAAGTGACGGCCGACTGCAGTGGCGAATTAAATATTGCTTCTATTGAATGTAGGCAAATAATTACGGGAAATAAACATATTCACGATAGTTTACTATTTATATTGTGTAATTAAAAAAAGTAAGAAGCAATCGCGGGTGCCCGGGATAGAATTCGCGCTCCCTTCGACTCAAGGCAGTTGCCTTGCCATGAGAGCTACCTTGCCATGTTGAAACTGCGAGAGGAAAATTTATGACTTCCGGTGTGAAATCGTGTAGTTTGAAATTGTATGCTCACACGTTTCGTGTTTGGTTTGATTGGTACCGTTAAGATTGTTAAAACGAATATTATATGCGAGTATACTGTCTTCACCACATGAAATGCAGTTTAAACCTTCAAACAGAGAGCTGTGGCGATTACATGGATTCGAAATGAAGGACGTTAAAACGGTATGTAAGACTGTATGTTCATATTACCTCGTAAAATTGCGTTTTGAAAAACGAAACACATTTATTTTGTATTATTTTAATTAGTTGTTACTTCATTTGATACACGTTGTTTAACGGCAATTTTTTAAACGATGTTCGACGGTCATTTTTACACGCAGTTTCACTGATACATCAGTCAAAAATAATTAGAGACGGAGCAAGTTGCTCAGATGTTTCACTGATCCATCAGTCAGAAAATAAACCACTGAGAAAACAAAAAAAATGACTGACGAATCAGTGGGAAATGCCACTGAATCAATCAGTGAATAATATGTACAAATGCGTTATATCTTTAAAGTGTCGTTCTGTTCGCGTCCGCGGTGTGATTTCTTTTCGTCGATAAACATAATACTGACACGTCTACTAGCTTCTTAAAAACATATTAAAAAATGTTGCTGGAACTCCTCTTTGTACTAAGACAACACAGAAGGACTTGTAGGCCGTTCATGGTAAACTGAGCAATTTTGAAAGCACTGCTAAATATCTGTTTGTATGCTCAATATGTATTCTTCCACCATATGTAAAATGTAACCATTTCATGAGTCTGGTTACTTTGTTAATGCGTCGGTTAAGTGAAACGGAATTTATTAGGAAAGTAAATATTTAACATATTTGCTTATTCGAACACTTATATGCATGAAAAAAAAAGCAGGAAGCAAAATTAATAGGGACCTGAACAATTCGCGGATTCATTTTGAAATAAGCTATACCGAAAATATCTTGCATTTTAAAAATACTTCTTCAATATTGTTCTTCGCGTAGTTAGAAACCTCCTGTTAAAAGTTGAACCAATAATAAACACGTAGTAGAATACATATCCAATCACCGTCTTCCACTGAGACAACAAGCAACCAATGAGCTGTCCGTAACTGCATGACCGCACATAAGGATATGGAGTCTAGCCTCCAGCTCAATGAATTCGCGAGATCTTCAGGTCTCTGAATATGAACCATTTCAGTATTCAAAATGTTTATGGCCGCACCAAATTCTCGGGTCTCTATTTATCACAATTGGTAACCTAACACTTTTAATTCGACTTTAAATATGGAACTACTTTCCATCCATTGTTATAGCCTATTCACGGCAAAATGAGCACTTTTGGAAGCCTGCTTAAAATCTACTATGCGCGTTGTGTATTCTTCCGCCATATGTAAGATTAACACTGTCGTGGGCATCATCACTTTATCCATTCGTCGGTCAAGTGAAAATGTGAAATTATTTGGAAAGTAAATATCTAATAAAACTGATCATTATTAAACTTCATTGTATTAAAAGATGAACAGAAACAGAAAGAAATAATTTAAGTTATCAGAAATGGTTACCCAACACTTTATATTCGACGTTAAGTTACGGAACCACTTCCCATCCTTCGTTACCAACTTAAGTGGAAGCATGTCACTCAGGACGCCCGTTAAAATATTTGAAGGTAGGGGCAGTGACATTTTTGTAAGGTTGGTTTCGAAAGTGGTCACTTTATCGTGAAGAGCTCATACAACAAGCTGCGAGGTCACGTGGGCGGAAATTGCCGAGAAGAGTCGAAGTAACCTTCGTTGCCACTACCCGGAAAATCGTTGTTTCTGTGGCAACGGGCGAACTTGGTACTTCTACGCACACAGGATAATTTTTTAATGCGAGAACAAACCATGTTCAACAGGCTTCATTAGTTTAAAGTACCCAATAAAAAGCCGGACGGAAAATCTGTAGGCGGCGTGAGTGTGCGTACACTGGAAAACATTTTCTAGTAAACTTACTGAACACTAATGGATAGCGACCTGCAAAATTCGCGTCATTTTTTTTGGCGTCAAGCTAAAATTCGCAGTACTGGGTATACTTGAGCAGGCGTCGTTTCTCCATTGGCTGCTGCCTGTATGTGAAGTCACTCCATATTTGAGTAACCTGCGCGTGATTGGGTCACACGATTGTGAAGTGTTCATTTATTGGCGCAGTGTTGGCCGGGGCGTGTCAAATAAAGTATGGACCAATTAAAAACGTATTGCAAAAGAAAAGCGTTTTTGTAAGTTTAAAATGTATTTAAATAAATGAAAGTTTTTAACGTGCCGCTTGTTGTGGAAATAATACCACACGTCAGGCTGCAAATGTAGGAATGTCTAGCGTCGCTACTATACAAAGTTAGGAACTTCCCTACGCATTTGACTGTTTCCCTACGCATTTGACTGTTTCCTGAGCAAACGAAGGAACGCTACCACCGATGGTTGGGAAACGACCTCACCATTCACGGTTTCTTACTATACACTGTTCACGGTAAAGTGAGTACTTTTGAGGCCCTAGTTACTTTTTACTTCAGCTATTTTTTTTAAATCATTTAACCACCTTTTTAAATTAACCTTTGCCTTGTAAGTAATACACACAGTTTGTATGTTCCACCGCACTCGGAAGTTAACGTCTATAATCCAGATGCGAGGGCTTTCAAGAATGCTCATTGTACTGTGAATAGCCTATATATGTATGCACTGATGAGGCAAATGTGCGAATCATTTCTTAGAGTATACTGTAATTATTGTCGTGTGATTTGGGACTGGCTATGTACGTCGTTGGTTCAGTAACTACTGCTTGTGTTTTAATTCAAATTGGCGGAGGGAGATTTGGTCGGCTATTAACATCGAGTTATTCAGAGCCGATGAGGGTAATTGAGATAGGTATGGAGCAGCTCCGGAATAAAGGGGCTGGGGGGAAAAAGGGAGATCCCAGAGAAAACTCGCCGATCAACGGCTTCGTCCGGCACAATTCCCACATGCGAAAATCCGGAGTGACCCGGCCGGGGATCGAACCCGTACCCCCTGGCTGGTAGTGGAAAATCTCATTTATGGTTGGAAAATTACCTTACATCTGTATCTGCATCTGCATCTGTTCAGCATTCTCAACAGTTCAATTTTGGGGGAGGGGAGACGACGAAAGAAACAATTCTTTAACACGCTTATATTCACAGACGCTGTCACGCTGTCGTCGTGGTGTAATCTGTAATGCATAGTGCATCGTCCTATCGTGATAGAGGACAATGGTTCGCGCCCAACCACCAGCAAGTACCCTGTCGTGGATTTTAGTGTTGAGGTTTCGGTTATTATTCGTCAGAGGCTATAGATAATAACATAATTAACAGTACTGAAACTCCGGAATAATTTTATTATATATTACAGTTAATTTTCTTTTGCTTGTGTAGGATCCCCCCCACCATTGTCAGGTACGTTTCCCATATAATTAGGGGGGAATAGTACTTGTTATGTAAATTTACTCTTCATTTAAGAGGTAGTTAAGTTCCCTTACTTGTAAAGGAATTTTACCTCAATTTTTTTTTAAAGTGTATCTATTTTGTGATCGTATTGTGAACTTGAATAACAATGTGTACTCTTGTTTTCTTTCCTATGTGATCTACGAAAAATGTGCACGGGCTTATGAGTTTGAAAATAAAAGACGTACCTTGCTTTCTGTCCGCTTTGGGGCCGTTGCTCTGATTTGCTGTAGTCTGCGTGCAACTGTCTGTTTTGATTTGCTGTATCAGCCGCGCTGCTTTGTAACTACACGCGCAAGAGCTGTTTGTCACTGAAAACTGCGTGTAACCTGAAACAAGTTACGACTTTGTGTTCGATGCCGTTTAATGTATTAGCGGAACGACTCAGTGAAAGAAAACGCGACTAGGAATGCTGGGAAAGTCTTGTGAGTACTGCGGGGTGCAAATGGCTCTTAGATAAGTTCAGGACTGCGCTTGTAAACGAAGCATAGGCTGTTCACGGTAAAATGAGCTCTTTTGAAAGCTCTTCTTAAGCTCTACTTGTATGCCCGTAGTGTATTTTTCCGCCTTATGTAAAAATTATCATTGCCCTGGGCTTCATCACTTTATTCATGTCCAGGTCAGGTGAAACTGTAAAATTATTGGAAAATAAAAAATTTAGAAATCTGGTCATTTTATACTTCGATTTATTAAAAAAAATAAAGACAGAAATAAATTGTTTAAGTTATTACAAATGGGTTACCTAGCACTTTTTATTCAACGTTAAGACATGGAACTACTTACTATCGATCGTTACCAACTAGACGCATGTCTCTCAGTGCTCCCTTAAAAATATAATAGTAGCAGTGACATTTTTCTTAGGTTGATTTCAAAAATGCTCACTTTATTTTTAACAGCCTTTGCGAACTATTCGTAAGCTGTTAGCGAGTTTTGTTTTAAACAAGTACCCTTCCTTCCCCCTCCCCTCGTCTACCCATGTGATGCAGGGTTGTAGTTGCTTCTAATGGATAACGTTTGAGTGGCACTAAGTTATACAAAGTAGTATTGATGATTGTGTATAATTCAATTGTTCACTTGTAACCTTTGTGTAGTACATGTTAAATGTGGCCGCAAAGCAAGTAACATATTCTGGGATATTTCATGAGGCCGTCAGTCTTCTTAGACCCTTAACTATAGCTAGTGATTTTTTGCGAAAAAATAGCAGTACACGGTATACTTTAATTCTATGAGCACCCAAAAGCATATTGTCTATTACCATTGGTTGCTGTCTGCTTGAGAAGGCCTTTTCATATTTGACCTGTTCACTCAGAATTCGGCAACATTGGCATGGCTCCTACGTGATTCGTCTGCAGACAGTTAACACGTGTCAAAAAGTAATTCAGCCAACCAAGATAGCTAAACGACCGTAGAGTGTTTTTAAATACAGCTTGTCTTGAAATCTTTCCGCGAAATTTCACTACTACTTCTTAGTGTGCCATGGACCTACTGAAACACTAATCTCAGCTGTTATTGGAAATAGTTTGGTTCTTTTCCCGCCAGATTATTATTATTTTTTTTTTGCAACAGCGCAATCAAAAAATTAATGTTAACCTTAATGGGTTAAGGCATTTTATCTTTAATAGTGCACAAGCATACTTAAATGTCTTATCAGCAGATACACCCAATATTCTTGAAAGGATTTCACGACCAGTTGAGTTTCATTACACTTTAGCTCAGATCCATATCTAGGTGCTTCGCGTTTTAGAAGTCTGCCCGCGAATCGCTGACGTACAGTATCCGAGGAACCTAATTCTGATTGGCCAGCCAAGTAATAAAATATCTCTTCGCAAACACACTCCGCCAGTATGCAAAATAAAACTGCTGGTACCGGTCGTAGAGTATTGAAATCTAGAATGCGTGGATATATATATATATATTTGCTGAGTGTCCTGCAGGTAACTTGGTAACCGATCAGAGAACGAAGTTCTTCTCTGATGTGTCTCGACGTTGTTGGACACTAGCCACTTCGTCACGAGACCCCATTTAGTCACTAACCTCTTCACCCAGTCAGAGTCTCACACACAGACACTCCTGTTGTTTATCCGACACTAAGAGCCCTACATGTGTTGCTTCTGGTCTCTCCCCCCGTCCGCCCCTTTAACAAGGCCATTCCGTTCCCGCGTCCACGATCGAGGAAATGTTGCAAACGAAGGATACTTATGGTCGGCGCTGTACACAGAAAGGGATCAGCACCCGGCATGTTGAGCGTCTTCCTCGTGAGCAACATGATTTGCTTAACCCTTTCGGACACACTTTAATTTACGGTTCCAAGGTGCTGCGAACAAACAATTTTATGATGCGTGCTGTACTTGAGTCGACACAACACTTGTTTCGTTGTCACAGCCAATGAGCTGTAGGCTATGTGTTCGGTTACAGTCATAAGAACCAATTATGACCTAGACCAGTACGACTGTTTGCGAATCATGTACCCACAGGTAAGTTCACGGGTCGTTAAGCTTTACAGTGTGCAGTACAAACCAAAAAATTACCTTCACGTGTGTACTGTACACAACTGTGTACAGTGGACCTGAATGGATTAAGTTTCTGCAACTCTCGTTTATGATTGGTTCACGATAAGCCAAGCATTTCTGAAAGAAAGCCCTGCTTACGATATACTTGTATGCACGTTGTGTATTCTTCCGCCTAATGTAAAATTAATATTTCCATGAGCCTCATTACTTTATTCATACGTCGGTAAAGTAAAACTGTGAAATTATTAGGAAAGTAAATATTTTACCAATCTGCTAAATTTTACACTTCGATACATTAAAGAAAAAGCAGAAAGGGAAAGAAATAATTTATGTTATCACAAATGGTTACGTAAAACTTTTTATCCGACGTTAAGAACTACTTTCCCTCCATCGTTACCAACTTTATTGGGCGAATGTCACTCAGTGTGCCCGTTAAAATATATGCAGGCAGAGGTAGTGACTTTTTTCAAAGGTTCATTTCAAAAATGGCTCAAATTTATCGTGAACAGCCTTTAAGAAACTTTTAGATGTGCGTCCAACGTGTTCATCGACGAAAACAACACACACTTCAGACGCGGGCTTTTGAGAGCTTTCAAGACATCACGAACATTAGAATTACCATCTTCGAGTACTCCAAAAAACGGGTTTTTCAAAGCGCTATATCTCAGGATATACGCTTCATATACATACAAAACTACTTAAGGGCCTTGCATTGAACCTTCCTACAGACTTTTCATTAATAAAATTAAAGGGTCTCCGCTGAAAGTCCCACAGGCACACGCAGTGCGACGAGAACGCTGCACGCCAGTTGAGAGTCTCGCGCTTAGCGTCGATGGTGCACTTGATACGTGGTGCGGTGTCGCCCTTATCTCTCCCGCGCTGCTCGACCTCAAACGAGAAAAAAACCGCTATGTAGGCGGGAACCTTAACCACTATCGTGAACACGTTGCACACTGATTAGTTTATTAAACCACTAATTTTTTTCAGTGAAAAAATGTCACTGATTGAATTAGTAACGCTAAACTATTTCACTGATTGAATACGTGACGACTAACTGCAGTGGCGAATTAAATACAGTTGTTATTTAAATTAGCCAAATAAGTACGCGAAAAAAGCATATTCACGTTAGTTTACTGTTAATATCGGGCAATTTACCGTAATTTAAAAATTAAAAAAAAATTCTGCGGTTGGCGAGATCGAACTCACATACCCTTCGCTCTTAGCTTTTAAGTCGCTGCCTTACCATCTGCGATACCAAGGAAAGTTGGGAAATATAAAAGGAAAATGTATGTCTAATAATATTTAACGAAACTGTGAAGATTTAAATTGTATGCCCTTAGATTTTGTGTTTGGTTTAATTTGTACCGTTAGGATTGTTAAAACGAATAGTATATACGAGTGCACTCTCCTCGCGACATTATATGAAGTTTAAACCTTCAAACAGAGCGCTGTGTTGATTACATGAAAACGAAATGAAAGACGTAAACACGGAATGAAAGGCTGAATGTTCATATTACTTCGTAAAATGGTGTTTCGAAAAATTAAAGACATTTTAGAAAGTATTTTTTATTGGTTTTATTATTATATTCGTTGTTATTTTCCTTGGCACACGTTCTTTAGCGGCCATTTTTACACGCAGTTTCACTGATACATCAGTCAAAAATAATTGGAGACGTACCATGTTGCTCAGATGTTTCACTGGTCCATCAGTCAGAAAATAAACCACTGAGAAAACAGTGGAAAAAATGAATGACGAATCAGTGGAAATGTTACTGAATCGACGAGTGAAGGAAATCTGTTTTTTTTTTTTTTTTTTTTTTTACATTTAAATTCTCTGAAGTGACTGTTGAATCAACCAGGTACTGTTGACTGATTGAAACAGTGAAATGCTCACAGATTCAGATTTATAGTGCAGAGATGGCGTGTGGCCAGTCGCCGGTCATGACTCAGCGATGTACGATCAAAGTGTGTTTTTCAGGTGGCACTGAGCCCGACATGATCACGAAGTGCCTTTGCCCTGAGCACAGCCGCCGCACAGAATATTTTAGTATACAGAAGCGCATCAGTACCTTCTATCATCAACTCCGGCCGCACGCCCCAGCTAAACGGCGTCTACGTCCAGATAGGGATGTTGATATCGCCAAAAACATCGATATTATTTATATTGGTTATTCAAAAAATTAAAGTTTTACGAAACGATACATCGATAGAAAATATAGATTTTCTGGCACATCTGAATCCGAAAATTTATGGGCAGAACAAGTGATTTTTCTCGGGGGAAAAAAAAAATATATATATATATGTGTGTGTGTGTACGGTAGGCTTCAATACTGTAAGCGCCCAGCAGCAGTTTCTGTGTTGCCATTGATTGCTGTCTGCTTGAGAAAGCGTCTTCATATTTGACCAGACCACTCAAAATTCGACATCATCGGCACCGCTCCTACATGGTTCGTGTGCAGACAGAACACGTGTCAAAAATTAATTAAGCTAATCAAGATAGCTAAATGACCCTACAGTGTTTTGAAATGTATCTTGTCTTGAAATCTTTTTGCGAAATTTCACTATCTCTATTTATGGGTGCCCGCGGTGTCTGAGCGGTTAGAATGCTCGCATCCCACCAAGGTGGACCGTGTTCAATTTCCGACCGGGTTTCTCCAGGATTTTCGAGAGTGGGAACCGTACCGGACGATGCCGCTGGTCGGCGGGTTTTCTCGGGGATCTCCCGGACGTCGGAATGCAAAGGCGGGGCAAACGAGAGATCCGCGAAAAAAACTCGCCGACCAGCGGCATCGTCCGGCACGATTCCCACGTGCGAAAATCCGGGAGCGACCCCGCCGGGAATCGAGCACGATTCACGTGGGTGGGAGGCGAGTAGTCTGGCCACTACACCACCGCGGCCCCCACATACCAAAGATAATATTACTCGTTAACGCAAACATATTCACGCAAAACACCACGGCCGTGTCCCGACTCAGCTACATTCCGATATTATCACGAGAAGAGTAGACGTCCATGGCATAGTTGGTTCATACGAGAGTCCCGGGTTTGAATCCCTGGAAGGCACAGATATATGTGTGTGTTTGTGTGTCGATTTTGAAAAGTAATTTTGAGTTATTCTCTTTTCTGCGCCGACTCACTCTTTCCGTTACCCTGCATAAAGCGAGGGCATCAATAAGAAACAACTGAAAACTTGACATCGTGAGCAGCTATATGTAGTTGTAACATCTTAAGTGCGGTAAAGATTTACCGACAATCAAAAAATGGTAAAGACTGTTCACGATAAAGTGAGCACTTTAGGAATGAACCTTAGAAAAATGTCACTGCCCCCTGCATGCATATATTTTAATGAGCGCACTGAGTGACTTTCGCCCAGTAAAGTTGGTAACGATGGAGGGAATGTAGTTCCATATCTTAACGTCGAATAAAAAGTGTTGTTAACAATTTGTAACAACTTAAATTTATTTCTTTAGCTGTCTGCATTTTTTATAATCACAGAAGTGTAGAAATTAGCATATTTTTAAAGTATTTCCTTTTCTAATAGTTTTACAGTTTCACTTGATTGGCGCACGACTATAGTGGCGAGGCCCATGGCAATGTTAATTTTACATAAGGCGGAGGAATACATAACGTGCATACAAGTAGATCCTAAGCAGGGCTTTCAAAAGTGCTCATTTTACCGTGAACAGCGTATAGAAGCAGTCGCATCTACGATTGCATGACCACTAGTTCTATGGAATCTGTATTACCATTTACAAACGTTCTGTTGGTTCACGCAACACATGACACGAGCCCTCTATACACTGTACAACGTCCAGTACTGATCGGCTCTCTGCCAATATAATGCCTAGTTGAGGGTCTCACTATCAATAATTCTTTCCTACACTATCTATCCTGTTGTTATGGAGTGATCAGGCCTTAGCTGAACGGCCTGCCTGATCACACCTTCAAACATTGAACTAGGATACGAGCGGGATTGCAATAACACCTCGCGAAAGACAGTTGCAGAAACCACCTCCATCGGCCAGTAACCGAGGACGAAAATACTAAAAAACACGACCAATATAGGCCAACGTAACACTGGGAGCGGCGTATTTTGTCATCGGTGTAGCGGACCAAGAATATATGGAGATGGGGTTGTCCGACCGTCGTTAATCACCTCCTAGAATCGGCCTCCAGCAACATGAACAAGATGGGGACTTTCCAGGTAGATTTTAATAGTAGTGGCGTGCGGTAATAAAACTTATTATAATTAATTAGGGTCTTGGTATTCCATTTAAGTTCCCCCGAACAACAGTCACGTAAATATATATTGTATCATCCTTATGTTCAATAAACTCCATATCATAGTGTTGTGCTCTACCTAATCATGACTTATTATTTAACTACGGTCATAGCCCCTTTCAGGCATGAATTAACTTAAAAACTAATTCGTAGACACATGAAAAATTCGCGAGTTCAATGACCTGCAGGCTAGAACCTATAGTCTTTATGCCGATATTTATTGCACTTTGATCGTATGCTGTCACACTAGAAGGCGTCGGTTGGGCCAGCCTTCTACAGAAGCTGTCAAACTCCGTGTGGACCAAGGGCTGAATTAGGCACACCCGAATTTCGCGAAAATATTTCCGTGCATGCTAGATTTCAACCCCTACGGACTTTTCAGCAGTTTTATTTTGGTTATTGGTGGCGTGGCTCTGCGAGAAGACATTTTGTTACTTGACTGGCCAATCAGACATAGGTTACACCGACACTGCACGTCTGTGATTCGTGGGCAGACACCCAAGACCCGTAACACGTGGATCATACAATCAAGAAAGTGGATCTGTGCTAAATTGTTATGAAATAATACAACTGGTCCTGAAATATTTTCGCGAAATTCGGGCTTCCCTAGTTGAAGTTATATAAACGCACGAGTTTTGAATTCTAGCTTGTCCCGAAATGAATCCGTGACATTTCTCAAATCTCTACTCTTTCGTAACACTGATCATCTGAATAATTCACACTGCGAGTGTTGCTGACGTAATGTTACACTGCAGAGAACCTTATAGAACTGTTGGCGAAGTAATATTTATTCACCAGTGCCTTTAGAGGTCGCGGATTTCGGGAGGTCAGGGCAAACCGAGTACAAAGAGAGGTGCGCTAGTATCTGTCGCAAAACCCACGACAGTCTTCATTTAACACGTGGTGGAATAATTCAAATGCCTATTCGCTCGGAAGACTACTTCACACTACAAGAAATATGTGACGTTTTTTTTCTTCTACAAAATAATTGATCTTGACAAATGAGTTTAGTATATCCAGCTTTATGAACATTTGTAAAGGCTGTTCATGGTAAAGTGAGCACTTTTTAAGGCCCCGCTAAAATTTTCCTTTCAGCCAATTTATATCTTTCTGCCACGTTTTAATATAAATATTGGCATGTCCCTGATAAACACAGTATGCATATTTCATCACTTTCAAAAGTTAACTCTTGGCCTGCAATACAATATATTTATTAATGGTTAATGCCTATTGGAAGGGCCTTAAAAAGTGTCCACTTTACCGTGAACAGCCTATACTGAATGCAAAACTTCGATTTATTCATCTCGGTCAGAACACATATTTCGTTAGCTCAAAGAAAATCTGCTCGGAAGTGCCGTATTACTCCAGCGTGCCACTGCCCTTAATTACTCCATTAACACGTGGGCGAAAGTAATAACGATGCTGATGGATTCCTCGTTTGTTTTGTGTTCGGTCATTAAAATTTGCATTTTCCTAAGGTCCTAAAAGCCTTTAATGGAGCGGGGAGAAAAGCATTTAATTTGCTACTGCCTATAATGAGTCTAGGAAATGAATCGTAAGCTTTAAATCCCACGTGCCTACATCTTTCGCTTTATTAGGGAAACTCGATATCTTGCAAGGCTACAGTAAACGAAGTGAAAATAATCAACAATACAGCTTGCAGGTAATTCTGATTAGGTTACCTTAGCTTAAAAGAAAAGTGTTTACGGCGATTTTCCGAACGGTGAAATTATGCTTTCGTTCGTCCGGGCTGAGCTTATTACGGCGATGTTCATGTTTCTCTGGACGTTTCACAAAGCATTTTCGACAATGCTGCTGCCTATAGGTATTTCAGAAGACGAAAGTGAAACAGCCGCTTATATAGTAAACATTTCTATACTTGTAATAATTCTTTTAAAAATTATTTGCCGAACATTCCCTTGCAACTCTACGCAGGAAATATTGTATAATTACTATATATCATTTTAGAAAACATACATTTTTTATGTAGCTAAAAGTTGATTATAAAATTGAATTCTACACCACTTGCATATTAAATTTCAACTTTAGTTTTACACAGTTCACACTAAGGATTTGTGAGTGGGTGAGTGAAGAGATTTGAGCGGCTCTTAACCACGAGGACTTGAGAGCCGATGAGGGTGAAACGAGGTGTGTGTGTGTGTAGTAGCGCGGGAATGAAGGGACGGGGAAAATGGGAGATCCCCGAGAAAACCCGGTGACCAGCGGCATCGTCAGGCACGATTCCCACTTACAAAAATCCGAAGTGAACGGGCCGGGGATTGAATCCGGTTCGCCTTGATGGGAAGCGAGCAGTCTAACCGCTCAACCACCATGGCCTCTAGTAAGGTTTTGTGAAATTGACTATAATTTATCTGTAATTATATATACTAGTTTCCAGAAATGCTTTTGTTAAAGTACCAAACAATATTCAGTGTATACAATGCACTCCAGTCACACAGGGGCCGCGATGGCTGAGCGGTTAAGACGCTCGCCTCCTATCAAGACGAGCTGAGTTCAATCCCCAGCTGGGTCATTCCAGATTTTGGCAAGTGGGAATCGTGCCAGACGATGCCGCCGGTCGTTGGGTTTTCTCGGGGATCTCCCCGTTTCCCCCACCCTTGCTTTCCGGCGCTGCTCCATTCTCACCTCTTTTCACCCTCGTCGGCTCTCAAGACCACGTTGTTAAGAGTCGACCAAATATCTCAACTCAACTCCAGCCACACACGCCAGATAAATGGACGTAGGCCAGCCGCCAATAGGAAATCTTTCGCAGCACACAGAAGCCAATCAGACACAGGACCCACTTCCAGAACCTCATGCAGCTAATCAGCGAATGGGCGACACCCATATCAGTGTAACCGCCACACCATTACACTTCTGGGTACTTGTATGTTCTCTTATTCCGTGGTACCATAAATAGGGATACCCGTTTTTTGCGAAGAGGTAGGTAGTTGGGCTTAACGTCTCGTCGACAACGCGGTCATTAGAGACTGTGCAGGTTGCACAGGGCATTTGTTAGGGACCCATCCCAGCGTTCGCTTGGAGTGATTTCGGAAAGCAATGGAAAACAGAAACCAGGATGGCTGGACAGGGAATCGAACCCGGGTCCTCCCGACTGCGAGTCCAGTGAGTTACAACTGCGCCACCTTCCTCGGTTTTGCGAAAATATTTAATTAATACTCGTATTTCATCACAGTTTAGGACATATCCACTTTCGCCATTGGATGAGTTACGAGTTACGCGCCTTGTGTGTCTGCCCGCGAATAGCAGACGTAAAACTATCGGAGTAACCTAATTCTGACTGACGAGTCAAGTATGGTCCATTCTCGGATACTTCCAACAATTGTGAAGCCCTGTTAAAGGACAACGCTTTGCATTTGTGCTGCTCACTAAGTGTAATAATTAGAGACCTGCAAAATTCGCATTATTATTATTTGGCATCAGGCTAAACTTCACAGTGCCGTATATATTCGAACCAGCGTCGATTTTCCATTGGTCGCGCATATTTATGTGAAATCACTGCATTTTTGACTGTATTGCACCTGACTGGACTACACAATTGCGAAGTGCTCGTTTACTGACGCAGAGTTACTCAGGGCGTGTCAGATAAAGTATATGCCAATGACAAACTTAATGTAAATGTATATGTGCTTTAAGTTTAAAGTGCCCTTTGATAATAACGCGAATTTTGCAGGTCTCTAGTAATAATATTTTGTACAAGAACTATTTCTTACTAGGCATTATTACCAACATATACGCCCATTTTCTCACTGTTTATTCATATTAATTAATAATGTAATATTATCTATACATAGTATAAAACGAAGTCGCCCGGCACCGTGTGTCTAAGTATTCGGATAAGGCTTGCAAATTACTCGATTTTGATGCGGTTTTCAACATCATTTTAGAATTTTTTTTAGGAAGGTGTCGTTATATAATACATTAGTATTTAATGTAAAGATAGCAAAGAAATGTCGACGTTTTCTAATCAAGTAGGAAAAAGCCGCTTTTGGGGCACTTACATTGCTTACGCTGAAGAAACAACACTCTTAAAATTTTTCTGGCAAACTTCCTAAACTGAAATGGAAGTTTTTAACCTATACACTGTATGGTAATGATACCACACATCAAGCTGCAGATATAGGATTGTTTAGTGTTGCTACTATACAAGGTTCGGAACTTCCCTACGCATTTGACTGTTTCCTAAGCAACCGTAGGAACGCTAGAATGAATGTATAAGGGAAAAAACATTACCACTCCTGCTTTCTCACTAAGCGTATATACTCGTATGGCAAATTTCCGAATAATTTCTTAGAGTACACAAGAGCTACACCAAATTAGAGTACCGCGAATTTGTAAATCTCAAAAAATAAAGTGGACGACAGCATATATGTTTATCTTTTAAGGATAACTCATAGTAATAATTTTTGTCTTAAAATTTGATTAATAACATTACGTTTTGAACAACACAGTATTAATTCTTATCAAATTAAATACGTTAGTTACACCATGTCATTTTAGGAGGTAGCACAGATTTATTAATTACGCGCAACAAAATAATAACAGCGGTCGAGCGTGCTGATGGGTAGGGACACCCGAATTTCGCGAAGAGATATCCCCGCACGCAATATTTCACTACCCTACGGGAGAACCAGCAGTTTTATTTTGCTTATTGGCGGCGTGTGTCTGTGAGGAGTCATTTTCTTGCTTGGCTGGCCAATCAGAATTAGCTTACTCCGATACTGTGCGTATGTGATTCGCGGGCAGACACCTGAAACGCGGAACACGTAGATTATCCAATCACGGATGTGGATCTCAGCTAAAGTGTTACGAAACTCAACTGGTCATGAAATATTTTCGCAAAAACCGGGTGTCCCTACTGATGAGGAAAAATATACGTCACATTGCTCAACGCGGCCGGCTCAATATATTTAAATCGCACCCGAGCGATGCTGGGGCGGGCCGCAAGTAATATATAAAAATATAAATAGAAGTTCAATTTCACTAAAAATGAGATTATTTTGTGTTAACAGATGTAGAAAACGCTTTTTATACATGCCATTTACAGGAAACAATCTACGCGTCATACATGAGGTGATTTGTCGAAGGTTTGGTTAAAAAAAGTGTGAAGAAACCGTGAATATAAGCGGATGTTTGTTTCACCTCTATTGTTAAGTGTTATGTGCAACCAGTCGTAAATTCACTGACAAAGGAAACTCATTCCTTGCAACGCCTGGAAAATTATATATTTTCCTGTGACAGGAAAGGTTATACTTGTTGCGAAAGTGCTAATTTGACCGCAAGTTTACGTCACTTTGGTGTTTTATAGTTACTTGTTTTCCTTACGTTACTGGCACTTAATGGCTGGTTCAGTGCAATGCCCATTCA
Source organism: Dryococelus australis (assembly GCA_029891345.1). Classification (NCBI taxonomy): domain Eukaryota; kingdom Metazoa; phylum Arthropoda; class Insecta; order Phasmatodea; family Phasmatidae; genus Dryococelus; species Dryococelus australis. The sequence goes on along the minus strand of CM057000.1, from coordinate 31,077,494 downwards.
CGTCATGGCTAGAGACCTGCAAAAATTGCATCATCTTCCGGTGCCAGGATAAACTCCACTGCCTTATACGTAAGTGAGCACAGTCAGTGGGTTTTATTGTCCGGTAACCTTAAAGTGGAGTCACCCACCTGTTTGACTTCATTAAAGACGATTGGCCACTCCATCGCTGAAGTGACATTATCGGCTCAATATCCTCGCAATGCGTGCCACACATAATGCCGGCCTATGACAGAAGTCGGCCTGATGCGCAATAACTTGGTGTTCAGCCTGCAGATAAATAATAACTAGAGATAGGAAAATCTCGCGAGTTCAATTATTTGTAGGCTAGACTCCCTAGTACTCTGCATACTGAACCCTCAGCTGTGTGTTCATTGGCTGTAGCCCCACACCTGGCAGTTATGGGATTCGCAAGTTGTGTCCTTGCAAGTCTGCTATTGGCTCAGAGGCGTGCATGGCAGGTCTAATAAACTATGATTCAGTTGCGAAGGTGACTTCACTGTATATGTGTTTGACATCTATCTTGTCTCGACATGAATTCGCATAATTTTCCTATCCCTAATAATAACGCGAATTTCGCGGGTCTCTAGTCGGGGTTCTCCTCTGTGCGGTGTCGCCATTTACGCGGCGTGACGAGGTTTTTTACGGTCGGGGCTTCCGCAGCTCCTCGGCTTAGTTTATGACCCTCTGCCAGTTCCGCGCAGGCATTTACAAGCGATTATGTGCCGGACCCTAACAAGCGAGGTCGCAAGTCGTAACTTCTCGCGGCGACACTTGCCACGTCACCTAAACAAACATGCTTGAAACGATGACGCTACGCCAACATCTTTCTACTCACCTCCACTCCGTAGATAGGGCCACCTGTTTTCCTCGGGAAGGTTTTCACGCAGGCTAATCATTAGACACCTGAAAAATTTACGGGTTCAATGACCTGCAGGCTAGACTCTACAGTGTTACGTACAAATATTCCGCTGTCAACTGTGCATTGGTTGCCTGCTGTCACAGTGGAAGGCAACGATTGGGCAAGCCTTCTCCAGGAGGTGTTAAACACCGTACACATGTTTTGAATTCTAGCTTGTCCCAAAATGGAACCGCGAATTCGTGTTAGGCTCAACACCAAGCTATTGTGCATCAGACCGACTTCTGCCATAGGATGGCGGTATGTCTGACAAGCACCGCGAGTATCTTGGGCCAATAATTTCACTTCAGCGCTGGAGTGTCCAATCGTCATTAATTAAGTCAAACAGGTGGGCGACTTCACTTTAAGGTTAGCGACCATTAAAACCACTGACTGTGCTCACTTATGTATAAGGCAGTGGAGTTTATCTGAAAGATAACGCGAATTTTGCTGGTCTCTACTAATTAGTAGGTACCTGCAAAATTCGCGTTATCTTTTGGCTTCAAGCTAAAATACACAGTACTGTGTATCGTTGAGCAGGCGTTGTTTCTCCATTGGCTGCTGCCTGTATGTGAAGTCACTCCCTTTCTGAGTAACCTGCGAATGATTGGGGTACACGATTGTGAAGTGTTCATTTATTGGCGCAGAGTTACCCGGGGTGTGTCAAATAAAAAATGGTCCAATGACAAACGTATTGCAATTAAAAAGAATTTTGAAGTTTAAAATGTTCTCAAATAATAACGCGAATTTTGTAGGTCTCTACTAATTAGTATTCAATGCCCTGCGCGCATACTTGCCCCTCGCTTTTGGTTATTGACCTCGTGTCTTTATGAGAAAACGTTTTCATTCCTGACTAGGCCAGTCGGAATTAAGTAGCTACGATACCAAACGTTCTTCATTCGCAGGAAGATATTTAAGACGCGTGATAATTGTAATCCTCCAACCACGAAAATGAGTCCGAGCGAAAGCGTTAAAGGAAAAAAGGAACGAATCCTATGTTGCATGTCACTGACTGAAGCAGCAGTCAATGAACAAACAGTTGATGCTCGAGTATGCACGTGACTCTGGAGTATATAGCCTACAGGTAGAGATAAGAACATTTCGGGAGTTCATTTCGGGACAAGATAGACGTCAAACACGTGCACACTGAAGTTGACTTTGGAATTGGATCGCAGTTTATTAGACATGCCCTGGACTGCTCTGAGCCAATAGCAGACTTGTAAGGAAACAAGTAGCGAGTGCCGTACCACCAGGTGTGAAGTAACACTGGCTAATCTATGGGGCAGCAGCCAATGAACAAACATCTGAGGCCCGAGTATACACATGACTGTGGAGTCTAGCCTACAGGTCATTGAACTCGCGAATTTTTCCTATCCCTACCTACAGGTCACTGAACCCGCGACATTTTCCAGTCTCTAATGATTAGAGACCCTGCCATTTCGCGTTACAAAAAGGCGCCAATTTTGACTCTACATTACTCTACAAACTCGAGCAGATGTCACGTATTCACAGGCGGAACTCATCCTCCTGTTTCACCCGGACACGCGGACTGAAGCCACCAGAGTGTCGAATGTTTACTATCTATTCTGCGTCATGCAAGGGTGTTTGGGATTAGCGGACGTCCAATGATCCGGGCACCCTAATTTCGCGAAAAGATCTCACGGCCAGTTGTACTTCATAACACGTTAGCGAAGATCCACCTTCGAGATTGGACAATCTAGTTGTCACGCCTCTTAGGTCTCTGCCCGTGAATCACATAGGTACAGTAGCGGAGTAACCTAATTCTGATTGGCCAGTCAAGTGAGAAAATTTCTTCTTACAGAGACACGTGGCCAATAAGGAACAACAAACTGCTGGTACGCCCGTAGGGTATTGATATATAGCATGCGCGAAAATTATTTCGCGAAATTCGAGTGTCCCTACCAATGACACACATCACACTAACATATACTTGTATGGCATTCACTTTTCTACTGAATTATTACGTGAAAATCTTTACTTAAGATACATAGAGACCGGATTATATCGCTAGTGCACTAGAGGACAAACTTCTTTCCAAACACATGTCTGTTCAGTTATTTTCGCAGTGGGATTGTTTATAAGTAGAGGCACCTGTTTTTCGCGAAGAGAATTTAAGACCAGTTGTATTCCAAAACACTTTAGTTCAGAACCACTTTCGTGATTGGATCGTTTGAATTGTTATTGTTACGTGTCTTATCTGTCTGCCGGCGAATCACGAACGGTCATCATCGGAGAAACTTAATCCTAATTGGCTCACTCATGTAACAGTCAGCCTTCACACAGTGACAAGCACCCAATAGCCAAATGAATACTGCAAGTGTGCAAATAGAATATCGAAATCTAGCCACCGCGAAAATCCTTTCGCGAAAAACAGGTGGCCCTTTTATAAGCCACTTCCACGACGAGTCTTGGTCAGTAACAATCCTGTAGGAAAACCATGTGAATGTACCCGTGACACTTTGTCCAACTGGATATTCAGTGCGGTGGCGGGCAATACGGAAGACTGTGACATCTAACATACAGCTCACTGAACCTGGGAAAATGTTCTAGTACGCATTTATTTACATTATGTATAATTCTAAAAGCCAAAGTTGGTAAACCAAGAATTAAAATACTTGTGAAAAATGTCTATAGTCTAAATAATAATTACAGATGTAACCAGCGATCTTTCGCAAAACAATCCGTGTACTCGGCATATTTCAACACTACATATACATACCAGCAGTTTTCCTCTCGCCATTGGCTGTTCTCTGCAAATGAAGACGTTTCCATATTTGCTCGGGCCACTCAGTGGGAGTGGCAGTTGGGAGATCTGGGCGACTCTTTAACAGCGACGTCTTGAGAGCCGATGAGGGTGAATTACTAGTCTAGGTCATAATTGGTCCATATAACTGCAGCTGAACCTATAACCTACAGATCATTGGCAGTGACAGCGAAACAAGTGTTGTGTCGACCTTAGTATAGAACACATCATAAATTTTTTCGTTTGAAACACCTGAACCGGAAAACTAATGTGTGTCTGAAAGTGTTAACTCATAAGTAGAGCCACGCGAATTTCGCGAATACATTCGAAGGCGAGGTAGACTCCAAACACTTGTTCTTTCTCCTACTGTTGTGATTGGACGATAGTTCTTCAGACCCGTCCCGTTCGACTGTATGAGCCAGTAACAAGCAGGAAGTAGTAGTGCGAGTGAGTGTTTAATAGTCCTCTACAGAGGTCTCACTTCAGCACAGCAACCAATAAGCAAACGATAATGGCTCGAGTGTATAGAGGGCTGTCCTGCCTAGTTTGCTGCCAACTCAGTTCGAGAAATACTCGGGGCTCTACTCATAAGGCATGCAGTATGGGGCCGTAGATGAACACTGAAGAAAATACAAGACATGAACTTGTTTTACCGCCTCTACCCAGGTATTGAATACATTAAAAATTAATTCAACAATTCGCATTTATTCCTTGCTTTATGTACTGCAAATAAGAAATATTTCGATGCGTGGTGTACTTCGGCTGAATCACTACCTCTCTTGTTATTACAACTAATGAGATGCAGGCTTTGTGTTGGGTGACAGTGATATGAAACAGTGATAACCTGGAGCAGTATAGGCTGTTCACGGTAAAATGAACACTTTTGAAAGCCCTGCTTAAGATCTACTTGTATGCACGTTATGTATTCTTCTGCCGTATGTAAAATTAACATTGCCACGGGCCTCATCACTTTATTCATGCGTCGGTCAAGTATAACTGTAAAATTTTTAGGAAAGTTAATATTATACAAATCTGCTTATTTTCACTCGTCTATGCATTTAAAAAACAGAAAGCGATAGAAGCAATTTAAGTCATCACACATCGTTACCTAACATTTTTTATTCGACGGTAAGATATGAACTAGTTTTCATCCATCGTTGCTAACTTTACTGAGCAAATATCACTGAGTACGCCCATTAAAATATGCGTTCATGGGCAGTGACTTTTTTCTAAGGTTAATTTAAAAAGTGCTCACTTTATCGTGAACAACCTTCATCACGGCTTAGGGATCAATTACCCACAGGGAATGTTATTGGGCACTAAGCCTCTCAGTATAAAGTAACCGCCAAATACAACCTTCCCGTGCATTAACTACACAGTTGTGTACGCTAGATTTAAGTGGACAATATTAATTTTGAAAATAATAACATGTCTAAGATTGTAGATAGTGATTAAGGTCCCCGCCTACCTTGAACGATTTCCCGCGTTTGATGTCGAGAAGAGCGGGAGAGATAAGGGCTATAGTGCTACACGCGTCAAGTGCGCCATCGCCACTAAACGCAAGGCTCTAAACTGACGTGCAGTGTTCTCGTCGCGCTGCCTGTGTGTACCTGCTATTGGACTTTCAATGGTAACCCTATAATATTATTGGTAGAAAGTCTGTATGAACGTTCAATGTAGGGCCCTTGAGTAGTTTTGTATGTCTCTGATGTGTATATTTTGAGCTACAGGTCTTTGAAAATGTAATTTTTAGCAGTTTTGGAGTACTCCGAAATGGTGTTTCGAACGTGCGTGACATTTTGAAAGCACTCAGCAGCCCTCGTCTTGTACCACCCACCCTGTCTTTAAAAGACGTGCGTCGGATGATCGTCAGACTTCAACAACACATAACCTACAAAACCGAGAGTGGTGTACAGGGAGACGTGGATCAGATTGCCAATACCAGTGTTTTGCGAGGAGCGATGAAAAATTTAGGCCGAGCCCCCCGCTCCTACGATTACCATGCAACCAATCATACATATATAATTTCCACATAAATAAAAAATATTCACTTCGTTTTGTCTGCAAAATTGAAAGAAACATGAGAATTCCTAAAGTAAGTTGCAGATGCGAGACTGCGCCATAAAACTACACTACTTTAAACGCAATATAAAGAGAAAAAAAAAACAAGAATTTTTACATACGAAGGTAAACACATAAACGAGAAAAAACTAGATACAGATAAGTAAAACGCTCACTCGCCGTGCCACTAAACGGCACAGTCTGAAGTGGGTGCTCTTTTTGTAAACCAGCACAATGGATTCACGTTTAATAGATCCGTGAAAAATGTGTATTTCAAACACACTGCAGCGCAGATCAAGCGCTTTAAACACCACACGATACAGGATTATCTACTTGCTTTCCTTACTACAAATTTTTTAGTGGCAGAGTTAAGGTTAGGTAGGCCTACTGACACAACAAGATGTTTCGGAAAGGATCTATAAGTTAGAATGGCAGGCGGTCTGTGAAGTGGCCCGTGAGCCAGTCAAATGTTTTGGCCGTTTCCGATCTGGGGTATCGTCTGCTGTACTGTGACAGCGATCTCGAGCTCCTAGAGTGTTGCGAGGGCCGACTGTTGAGTCTCGTGTGATCTACAGCTGTGCGATGTCCACTTTATAATATCGTCTCGAAACCTGTTGACCATGCAGGTATCCGCGCGATATGTCATTCCCAAAGAACGTTCGAATCCGATGACGATATGCGTATCGCAAACATCGCATATCGCCAACATCGCACTTCGCTAATAAGTAGAGCCCACGAATTTCCGCGGAAAAATCTTAACACCTGGTCGATGTCAATACTCTACGCACAAACAGAAATGTTCACTTTGCCATTGGTAGCCCTCGGCTTGAAAAGCCGTTTCTGTTATTAACTGGCCCAATTATATTTCAACAATGTTGGCAGTGAACCAAAGTGTTTCCTTGCTGAGAGTTAACATGCTCGGAAACGTAATATAACCAATGGAGAAAGGTAAAATGCCATACAGTGTTTTGAAATAACTTGTCTCGAAATATTTTAGTGAAATTTCACTACCTCTACTAATAACTTAACGCATATGCCAAAATAGTCTATGCCAACATCGCATATCGCTAACCCTTTGATGATGATGGCGCAAATTTACTAGCACTGAAGACAATGTTGAAGTGAGCTGCCTATATTCTCCACTACACCAACATCAGTTGTGTTGGTCTCTGTATTTCCACTTACCATAGTCCTATTGGTCCTGGCTTCACCGGACACGCCTACCGTACTATGCAACGTTTACTATTGGCTGGCCGATGACCAATCAAGTCGTGCTTTGACTGTCTACCAATTAAAGTCTCGCGATAGGGTTAACCGGTTACACAATCCATCGTGTTCATTTGAGTAATTATCGAAAGGAACCGTTTTTATTGCTTCGAACTGAATTGTTGACTAGCTGTAATGTTTTACTTAGGTGTTGATAAAGTCCAGAGAAACAGTAAAAATATAAACGTGCGAGTCTTGTCTTCAAGAGCAAAGAAATTTCCATACAAACGTATCCACGAGTGTGTGTGTGTGTGTGTGTGTGTGTGTGTATATATATATATATATTTATATATATGCGCGTACTCCTCAAAGGGTTAAATCGCGATATGCCACGTATTGCTGTACAGTGCTGGGTCATATCACAGTTGCGATAATTCATAAGCACTGTTTCGTGATCGATATATCGCGATATCGCACAGCTCTAGTGTGCGCTGTGCGGACGGGTGGTGGTCGCGGACGGAGCGAGTTTCGACACGCGCGGCCATGGAACACGGGGCGTTTCGAGAGGCGCTAGGGGCTGGCCGCCGTCCAGACGCTGTACCTGGCGTCCTCCCCCGACACTTTGGCACCCACCGCACTGCCTCCCCCTCCCTCCTGTCACACCCCAACAACCCCTTTGCTTTCATTTGCCGCCGCAGGGAAGGCAAATAAATGGGTCAGCCGCCGCCGTTGGCCAGGAGTTTCTCGCTGCGCAGCCGCGAATCTCGAGCTCAGAAATACCCCCGTGCGGCTTGTAGCTTGCCGCCGGCCGTTCATACCCTGGTCCCGGTGTAACCTGCGAATCTTACCCCCAGGTGGATATTACCCCCATGTAAAGGCCGTCCACGGTAACGTGAGCACTTTTTGAAGCTGTTTCATCAGACATAATAACCAATAAATACATTTCATTGTGGCCTCGGACTTTTGGTTTTGGCTATGGTGAATTTATAGGTACGCTGTGTTTATTACTCACATGACCGAATTTACATTAGCAAGCGCTGGAAGGATATAAATTGGTTGAAAAGAAAAAGTAACTAGGGCTTCAAAAGTGCTCACTTTATCGTGAACGACCTAAAATAAAGGAGGGATACCCTCGCGATCGAGAAAGGAAAAGAACGTATTATAACACTGATGAGATGTCGGGACAGTGGGGTGCCGTAGCGGAAAGAAAAGGGTAAATGTTCAGAATAGGGGCTTTTCGGGGGGGGGGGGGGGAATCTTTCTCTTTTTGTGGACAGTGGTATAATTGTACTCTACTCATTACACAGAACACTCATTTACTACGCTTGAAAATAGTTTCTTAGGAGACTGCAAGCTTCGCTGATGCGTGATCGCTTTGTCGTCATCACCTACAAAAAACAGCCGGCGCGCCTTGAATCACTGTTTTGGGTATTAACTCACTTGCTGGCGCTGAGTACTCTGACTCGCTTGATCAGTAATTTTATTTGCACCCATTAAAATATACGCATGTAAGATCAGTGACTTTTTTTCTAAGGTTCATGTATAAAGTACTCACTTTATCGTGAACAGCCTTTACCTCTGATTATATTGAATCAGGTTCTCCAGGAGGCGTCAACGTGTGGAACAACTGAAAATGTAATACACATTCTAAAATAAAAACAGTGAAAATTGCTCCCCGGATCAGCGAATTTCGCTGTGGATCTGTCGAAACTGCTCCACTTAAACAAGTAAAATTCTGCTGATTGTTTTAGTTGCTTGTATTCGCTTACTAAACAGTGATTTCTAGAGGCCTGAAAAATTCGCGAGTCCAATGACCTGCAGGCTAGACTTTGCAGTCTTATGCACAAATTTGCCGATGCCCACTGTGCATTGGTTGTCTGTTGTCGCAGTGGAAGGCGACGATTGGGCCAGCCTTCTCCAGGAAGTATCAAACACCGTGTGGATGAAAGGCTAATATTATATAAACACACATGTTTTCAATTTTAGCTTGTCCCAAAATGAAGTCTCGAATTATTCAGGTCTCTGGTGATTTCTACTGATCGCTAAAGGCAATTCTCGGTAAAGTGAGCACTTTTGAAATAAACCATTGAAAAAAATGTCACTGCCACTTCCTGCATACGTTTTTATGAGTACATTGACTGGCGTGCACCCAGTTAAGTTGGTAACAATGGAGAGAAAGTAATTTCATGTATGAACGTTGAATTAAAAGTGTTATATAATTATTTGTGAATATTTAATTAACTTATTTCACTTTTATAGTTTTTTTAAATCGCATATTAAATTTAAAATGAGCGAATTGTGAAATATGTCGTTTTCTAATAATTTCTCAATTTCTCTTGACCGATGTACGAATAAAGTGATGAGGTCTTTGGCTATGTTAACATACATATGACGTAAGAATACGCAACGCTAATACAAGTATCTCTTTATCAGGGCATCCAAAGTGATCATTGTAACTCGAAGAGCCTATAATGAATTGCACTGGTCTGGCAGTGGAACCGCAATGCACTCCACTGCTTCCATTGATTCGCATTAACTGAAGTTTCAGGAAAATAATTCTTCTGACTGAAAGCCCTGGTTTCGTTTAGGAGTGTAAACGTACGTTTTGCTTTTAAATTCTAGTTTTCCCACACGCGGATTTCCTCATTTTTCAAGCGTCTGCTACACATTTGGGTTGCGGCCAATACGAAAAAAAAAAAAAAAGCCGTGGCTCGAATGTACAGAGGAAAGAAGATCTTATCTGTAGGTCACTGAACTCACGAAATTGTTCTGTATCCAGTTACGAGACGATGTCCATTCTCTGGTACGCTAGAGGCGAACGACAAATTCTCCAGTACTACGACCTCGGATTCCACAACAGAAGTTCAGATGATTGCGAATAGTACGGATACGTACATACATTTGCCATTTCGTTTTCAGAGCTTACGCTTGGTATATATATATATATATATATATATATATGTCTGGGTAAAGGGCCTTAAACAATAGAAAACTTTAGCATTTGACTTTACATTTCCTTTATGGTCGTTCTACCAGCTGTCTCGCAAACAGCTGTTAAACCGCTGTTAAACAAAGACTGAAGACCGTATGTTTGTGGGGCGACGCGTATGCTACCGGGCCGTACTGTGGTCGCTGAGCTACAGACTAGCGATCCCAGAAGTCTGCCGTGCACTATAGTATTGCTTCCCTTGAGACATGTCCACACTTCGCTGCTGAGACAAGCGTCGCTGACGGGAAGATTGCGTGCCAGTTCAGTGTCTTGCTCGTAGAGGCTGGGATGAGGCGGATTGTGCGCATGCGTGGGTCACCACGACTAGGCCTTGAACCATCTGCGCAAGTACCGAACACTGACCTACCTCACAGCAACACGACTGCCTGAGTCACGTGGTCAGTACTGATGAACGTGATTGTTTATATCTTGATTTCCAAAAGACGAGCAATTTTGTACGATTAAAATACTTGCACTGATACTCGTATTTAATAAAACTGCATTACAAATTGAGCAGAGGAGTTATAATTCATTCACAGTTACTTCACACTTTTCTGCTGAAGCCCTGCTAAAGTTCTACTTCTATTATATTCCTCCGCCTCATAAGCAAACTAAGCTTAATTAAGTCTACAAAATTACACTAAAGTACGACGCACCGAATTCGTGCGCACTCAATTTTAATAATAGCTTGCATGAGAACTATTTCTTACTAGCTGCTACCGACACACATGTATTCTCACTGTTTTCCTTCGTATTTATTATAAGTGAATGATTAAAATTTATAAATAAAATGCAGATAAAACTTCAATTTATGGAAAAGTAAGAAACGATCATGTTAGCAGAGGTATAAATCGTCTGTGATACATGGCATATTTAGGAAATAACTAAATGCCTCATACATGGGGTGATTTATCAAAGGTTTAATTCAAAAAGTCTGAAGAAACTGCGAATAGACTATAAACAATTATTTCTAAGTAATTGTTTGTTAAACAGTGTTCTAACCTCATATTCAATCCACTTCGTTTATTGCTGGAATCAAAATAGTATGACAGATGCGACGTGAAGGGCGCGACAACTAAAATTCGCGTTTAATGTGAACACTAGATTTCACCACCTCGCGATCAACATTATAAAACATGTTTTATAAATGGTTTCTTGCTACTACATGCTAACCTCTTTTACGATGGCCGTTAATGTTTCCATTATTTTCTTATTTTGCAATCCTTTCAAAAAATTCCTTCCTTGTCCATTGGTACTTCGAGCGTGAAAATATGGCTGTAATTACATCTAGGCAATAAAATGCATTGCTTTGCTTATTAATACAGTAAATAATAGTGCACGTAAAATTTTAGCACCAAAAATATGTTTAGACAGATTTACAGACCTGTCGCGCCCGTGACGTGAATAAATTAGATATGTTTTCTATTCGGTAATCTAGTTCCCGCGGGCGATTTTCGTAGTGTTGACGTCACAGAAGTTTCTGTCCTGATTGGCTGAAAAATTATTCGCATCGCGTCTGTCGCGCTGTTGTGATTCCAGCGTAAGATGTTCGTATTGGCAGGAAAACAGTCCAATATCGGGACACGGAGATTGGTTGAGCGCAGCTAGAGCGGTAAAGGCCGGGCTACAATTGATTTAGCATATGCACAGCACATGCGATAGCACAGAACACACGCACAGCTCGAATCTGAAAGCTACAACCAAAATCGCACTCGCACAGAAAAAGGGGAATGTTTACAGAAAACAGTCGAGAAAATGAAAGGAAACGATGCTCGGCAAATTTCTCGTGCGTGTTTTGGTCACATTGCTGTACAATAACAATTTCAATCAAAACAAACTTCTGTTTATATGGCGCCAAACTTTTCAAGCACTAGTCAAATTCACTACTTTTGTAGCAATTTTCATTATCATATGAACTCGGTGGTATCGACATTCTGATTGGCCACGCACGGCACACACGCACAGGAATCATATGACATAGCTCTACTTTCTGTGCGTGATTGTAGCGAGTGTCGTGCTAATAAATGTATTCTACCTCCTGTGCCCGTGCTGTTTTCTGTTCTAAATCAACTGTAGCCCGGCCTTAACTCTCCGCCTCGGATGCACAAAGTACTTAACTGACGGCGAGCCAGATATAAGGTGCGTGATCTCGTGCAATACAGAGGCGAGCCGCAGTCCTACAAAATCGCCCGCTGCTGCCAGCTGCCCCCGGACCGACCCTGGCAGCCAATCAGAGCGTGCGCAGCTCCCTGGCCCCGCCGATCGGGCCAAGATCGCCCGCCAAACTGAGCCCTCGTCGATGTCTGTCGTAACCGGCGCCGCGCCACCGCACACAGAATGCTTCACTATACAGAAGTAAGGTTTACTCTACTCAAGTTGGGAAGCTCAATGCTTTCAGTTAGGCAACTAACATTTTTCGCCGCTAGGTAAGCGCTAGTGTCGTATTGTTTACCGGATTTTTTCTATTTTCTACGTTAAAAAAAAAAAAAACAAAATAATTGCAATAACCTATACTAATAAATAAAATCAAAGTGTCTGTCCGTTATTTATAAATTGATACCAATATCTAAGCGTAATATGCTATTTAAACGATGCTGCAGCATAAATAACTGTTTTTAAAATTTTTGTCTGTCTGTCTTTCTGTCTGTCTGGATGTTTGTCCAGAATAGGCTCCGAAACAGCAAAATCGATTTTGATAAGATTTTCAGATAGCATAGAGTGTATTTCTTTTTAAATTTTGCTCTTTATTTCATCTCGATATCTCAAATGGTTATTAAGTAAAACAATTTTGTATATAATTTTCTGTATGTTTCATATCTTATTTTTTTTTGCAAAAGGATTATTTTCAAAAAACCTAGTTGAAACAATAATAGTATTTTAAATAACCCTTGATATAATACACATCATAGAAAAAGATAGGGGACTACATTAATTTTTGGAAAAACATAGCAAAATAACATATTATATAACAACCAACACTAATGCGACGATAAAACTATTTGCGATAGTAAAGTAACAATCTTTAAAATTGATTATAGAGGTATATATTTCAATAACTCCATAAAACCTGAACGAAGCGATATTTATATTTTAAACATAAAACCTGTGTGAAGCGATGGTGGGCTATATTCTAATAACTCCATAAAACCTAAGCGAAGCGAAATTTCTATTTTCAACATATGTGAATAAATACTAAAGTTCACGTGAACGAAGTCGCAGGCACTGTATTAATTTCTATCTATATATAAAAATACATTTGTAAATGTTATTTGATAAATATTTAAAACTTTGAAATCAATTTTTTGTTTTGATTATAGAAATTATTATGTATAAATTTTGATTGACAATATTCACGCCTTATTTCAATTCTCTATTTCTATTTTTAAAATATGTAAACAATTCCTAAAGTCCACGCGAACAAAGTCGCGGGAACAGCTAGTTATAAATGAAATATAAAATAACTACTTAACTAAGTGAAATCTTTGTATTTTATTATTCACGTAACTCAAAATTGAAATTTAAAGATACCTCTTTGGAACACTAGCGCTTAGGTTACCTAGTGGCGGAAATTTCCCCTTTGCCAAACTCGCCCATAAGAAAACTAGTTTTGTTCCAAACCTGAGTAGAATTAACTTTAACAGAAGTGAAACAGACTCGCGTACCACGAACTCAAGCCGCACGCGCCAGTAAAATGGCGTCACTGGCTTATGACGTGGAACGCCGTCTATCATCAAGGGTCCGCGGGCCGTGGCGGTATAGTGGTTAGACTACTCGCCTTCCACCTAGGCGAACAGGGTTCAGTTCCCGGCGGAGTCGCTCTCGGATTTTCCCATGTGGGAACCGTGCCGGACGATGCCTCTGGTCGGCGGGTTTTCTCGGGGTGCTCCACACTCACCTCTCTTCACCAAGTTGGCTCTCAAGACCTCGATGTTGAGAGCCGCCCAGATCTCTTCACTCACTCTTCACTTACCCACAGACTGCAGCCTCTCGCAGCCTGCAGCGATCAAGCAGACACGAGGCGTGTTCCAGAACCTCGCGCACCAAATCAGCGAACACGTACGCCTACACCGAACGAGAATTGTCGCGTTACTTCGCTTCTATGTACTTGGCTATTCTGTAGCCACACAATTCCGCTCCCTCCGTGAGAAACTCCTGCAACTCCCAGAGCCAATGTCCCGTGACATGAGTCATTACTAGGGATAGGAAAATTTCGCGAATTCATTTCGGGACAAGATAGACGTCGAACACATATACAGTGAAGTAAGTAACCTTCGCAATTGGATCACAGTTTATTAGACCTGCCCTGCACGCCTCTGAGCCAGTAGCAGACTTGCAAGGAAACAAATTGCGAATCCCATAACTGCCAGGTGTGGAGCAACAGCCAATGAACACACAGCTGAGGCTCCAGTATGCAAGGGGACTAAGGAGCCTAGCCTACAAGTCATTGAACTCGCGAAATTTTCATATTTATAGTCATTAAAAATAAGTAGAGACGTGCAAAATTCGCGGTGTATTTCAGCGGCAGACTAAACTACAAGGTGTTGTGCGCTCTACTGACGTCAGTCAATGACTGAGAGTATTTGTGGCACGACGTGAAAGACTCTTCCAACCAACAGCAACAGTTCAATGGTAACACATTTACACAGGCACGTGACCTCGTATAGAACCCATAAGCCAATGAAATCACATATAAATAAAAATGTGAAAAAAATAATAATAATGCGCAAAACATTATTACTGAACACCTGTGTAATCCGTTTTCAAAGCGGCTCTAAACTTCAATACTATCACCAGAAAGTCACGCCTGCTCATTGAAGCTATAGTTGCAGGAATATTTTAATTGTTATTCGACTGGAAGGAAACAAAGTTCTCCACTGTAGGAGCTATATTTATAGTATCAGAGATAACATACATCGATTCAAGTTGTATGACCTGTTCGCAGTTAGTTGAGTGCTTTTGAAATCAACCTTTAAAAATGTCACTGCCATTACGTGCACATATTTTAAAAGGCACTCTGTGCAAATGCGCAGTAAAACTGGTAATGACTAAGGGGAAGTAGTTCTATGTTTCAACCTTGGATTGAAAGTGTTGATAAACATTTGTGATTGCTGAAATAATTGTTTCTATCGTTCTACTTTTAATGCATATGAGAATAAAATATATTTATTGATCATTATTGAAAATGAGAGGGCTTTCAAAAGTGCTCATTTTAACGAGAATGGCTTATAACTTACTTGCCAAAAGGCTGCCCATCCAGTAGAAAACGTTTTCTAGCACGCGGTAGCCAATGAGACACGAGGCCCGTTGCAGAGCCTCGCACAGCCAAATAGCGAATGGATATTGCCACATCAAATGATAATTTCTGTATAGTTACATATTCTGTGCTTTACATTGTACTTATAGTCTACCTTCTCGCTACCGCCACTTCACAGTCTTGGAAGGTTATGGATAAACCAATAGTTGTTCCTGCAACCTGTCCGTCTGTACGTTCGCTGCGCAGTCCCGTTCTCTCTCTCTCTCTCTCTCTCTCTCTCTCTCTCTCTCTCTCTCTCTCTCTCTCTCAGAGTCATCCGTAACAATCAAGGTCGATGTTGTCGTGACTCACTGGAAATATAAAAAAACTGCTCTTGCAGTTCTAACAGATTTTTTTTATCACTTAGTTTTTGGTCTTACGGTTTTATCGCACGGCTAAAAACGAAGGGACCTTCTAGTAATTGCGAGCTTCGAATTTCATAAGGAATTCGGAGCAGTGTGTGCATGTCAGCTGAACAGTAACCAATTCACAAGACCCAAAACTGGATCTCTTTCTTTTTCCCCCACAAAAAAATGTTTAAACTACGTGGGTTGTGTTCTGTGTGTGTGCACTGTTTAAAGTTAGGTGATGTGAAATGTAAGTATAGGCTGTTTACGGTAAAATGGTAAAATGAGTACTTTTGATAGCCGTGCTTAATATCTACTTATACGTACGTTGTGTATTCCTCCGCCGTATGTAAAATTAACATTCCAATTGGCCATGCGTCGGTCAGGTGAAACTGTGGAATTATAAGAAAAGAAAACATGTTACAATTCTGGTCATTTTTACACCTCAATGCATTAAAAAAAATAATCAGAAAGCGAAATAAATTATCTAAGAAATCACAAATGTTTACCTAACACTTATTATTCGACGTTAAGTTGTGGAACTATTTTCCATCTATCATTACCAATTTCACTGGACGCAGTCGATCAGTGCGCCCGTTAAAACATATGCAGGCAAAGGCTAGCTTTTCTCTAAGGTTGATTTCAAAAGTGCTCACTTTATCGTGAACAGCCTTTACAGAGGTAAACGATTTTGTAATACATTTGGAATATAATCAGAATATGCATTTTTTAATTTTAAAATAAACGTGTGGGTCTGTTGAAAGAACGAATTAGAAAATTTCACGTCCCTTTAGGCCAGGTTGTTTTGAAATGTGAAGCCATGAGGAAGTCAATGTCGGGGTTCTGGGCAGAACTCAAATATCAGTCCTTCTACCTCGTCTTAGTCTAGGGTCCGAACTACTACAACAATAAACACACTTGATCGAGGTTACGTTGGGAGGTTGGGCACGAATATACGATATAAATTAACAACAACAAAACAGTTTGTACGTCCTTTTGACTTAGGAATTCTTATACTCATCCATTGACTGCGTTGTACTGCGGGGGAGGAGCCCGGCGTTTGATTGGGTACGCCATGCTATGGGAGAGACTGTTAAGGTTCGTCTGTCTTAAGGGATATCACTAGGGATAGGAAAATTTCGCGAGTTCAATGACCTGTAGGCTAGACTCCACAGTACTGTGTATACTCGAGCCTCAGATGTTTGTTCATTGGCTGCTGCATCAGAGAGTAGTCAGTTTTACTTCACACCTGGCAGTATGTCACTTTCTACTTGCTTCCTTTCCAGTCTGCTATTGGTTTAGAGTCGTCCAGGGCGTGTCTAATAAACTATGATCCAATTACAAATGTGACTTCAGTTTACAAGTGTTGGACGTCTATCTTGTCCTGAAATGAACTCGAGAAATTTTCCTATCCCTAGCTATGACCAATACATAGGCCCACGATTAGTCAACGAGAAAAACTTGTGGTTGATAAACCGAATTTATGAACCCACAACCCATCTATACTGTTAATGTAGAGACAGCTATCGTATTGGTTGTTGGTACAATATAAATAATTGTGCATCTGTTCAGTGATAGCAACAGGACTGTATGTTGTTGACACAGCAGTACAGCACTTCTTTGTAAAAATAGCAAAATAACACATTATCAAACCACCAACACTAACGTGACGATAAAACTATTTTCGATAATAAAGTAACAATCTTTCGAAACAATTATAAATTTTGTAGGTATGTATTTCAATAACTCCATAAAACCTAAATGAAGCAAGTTTAGTAAAAAATCAGTTTCTTTTATATTAACAGAATTATAAAAAGCTTTTAATACATGACATATCCAGGAAACAACCAACAACGTCATACAGGGGATGATTTTTCAAAGGTTGGATTCAAACAATCTAAAGATAGCGTGAATAGGCTATACGTGGCAGTCTATGTGCTTATAGGCTGTTCACGGTAAATTGAGCACTTTTGAAAGTCTTCTCATTTGGAATAATAGTCAGTAAATATATTTTATTTTCGCCTTAGACGTTAAAATTCACGCGTGGTGGAATATAAACACTGTGTTCATTGCTTACATGGCAATGTTTATTTAAAAGGGTATTTAACCCTTTCAGACCCACTTTAATAAACGGTTTCAGATGTTGCAAACAAAAAATTTATGATACGTGCTGTACTTAAGTCGACATTACACTTGTTTCGTTGTCATAGCCAATGGACAGAGCCAGCGATTTTTTGAGAAAAAAATATGAGTACATGGTAGACTTCAATACTATAAGCACCCAACAGCAGTTCGTCTATTGCTATTGGTTGATGTCTGCTTCAGAAGACTTTTTCATATTTGACTTGGCCACTTAGAATTCTGCATCATCGGCACCTCTCCTACGTGATTCGTGTACAGACAGTTAAAACGTGTCGAAAAATAATTCAGCCAATCAAGGTAGGTAAACAACCCTACAGTGTTTTGAAATATAACCTGTCTTAAAATTTTTTGGCGAAATTTTACTACCGCTACCAATGGACTGTAGGCTACACGTTTGGCTAAAGTTTTTATGAACCAATTATGACTTATACCAGTAAAACGGTTTGCGAATCATTTATCCGGAGGTAAGACCATTGGTCGCTCAGCTTCGTAGTGCGCAGTACAGAGCAAAAATTACCTACACGTGCGTAATGTACACATTTGTGTACACTGAGTCTGAATGGGTTAAATTATAAGAAATGGCTGAATGGAAAAAGTAACTAAGGCCTCAAAAGTGCTCAGTTTACCGTGAACAGGCTATAGAAGTGAATATAGCAAGCAGGCAGGCAGGCAGGCAGGCAGGCAACTGTTAGAGGGGGGCAGGCTGGTGGGTAGCAGCACATTATCAGGGAAGTATAAGCCGGGAGGCAGTAAATCTCGGTGACAAAGTCAGTAGCGTGGTGCCTAGTGTAGAGTACTGTCGAACAATCCTGCTGGTGAAGGGGCGCCATTGTCTCTCCTCTGTCGGCTTGACAACGCCTGGGCGAGCGCCAGCGCCAGCTCTGTGGAATGTGAAGCGATGCCGCGCACCTCAACACTGCTTGCGTCTTTCCCTGGATGTTCAGCGCAGGAGAGAGATTTGGGCGACTCTCAACCCTTTGAGGAGTATGCACGTTTATGCCCGTGGCTACGTTTCACATGACATTTTCTGTGCTCTTGAAGACAAGAGACTAGCACTTTTATACTTATACAATTTCTCTGAACTTATCAAAATCTAAGTAAAACATTACAACTAGTCAACAATTCAGTTCGTAGCAATGCAACTGTTCCTTTCAATAATTACTCAAATGAACACGATGGATTGTAAAACCGGTTAACCCTATCGAAGACTTTAATTGTTAGACAGTCAAAGCACTATTTGGTTGGTCAACGGCCGGCCAATAATAAACGTTGCCGTGTAGGGTGTAGCCAAGACCAATAGGCAGATACCTGAAAAAATCGCGAGTTCAACAAATTGCAGGCTAGACTCTACAGTCTTATGTACAAATATGCTTATATCAACTGCGCATTGGTTGTCTGCTATCACAATGGAAGGCGACAATTGGACACCGTTCTCGAGAAGGAGTCAAATACCGTGTGGATCAATGGCTAAAGTTATATAAACGCACGCGTTTTGTATTCTAGCTTCTCCCAAAATGAATCCGGGAATTATTCAGGTCTCTACCAATAGGACGAGAGTAAGTGGAGATACAGAGGCAAACACAACTAATGTTGCTGTAGTGAAGAATATAGGCAGCCCACGTCAACCTTGTTTTCAGTGCCAATAAATTTGTACCGTCCTCAAATGGTTATCATTGAGATCTTGAGAGTCGATGAGGATGAAGTGAGGCGAGTAATTGGACAGTGCCGGAATGCAAAGGTAGGGGGAAACGGGAGATCCACCGAGGAAATCCATCCGACCAGCGGCATCGTCCAGCACGATTCCCACATGCGAAAATCCGGGAGCGACCCCGCCAGGAATCGAACCCGGTTAGCTTATGTGGGAAGAGAGCAGTCTGGCCACTACACCGCTGCGTACCCAAGATTTTGAGCATATTTTATGGTGTTGTGACGTGGTTTCAATAGCAATTTGACAAAAATAACATGTAATTTGAAAAATAACATTCATAAAGTTTTCTTTTAGCGGAAATAGGAGAACTTGAACTTAATGACTTTAATGCATTTTTTTTTAAAGTGTGTATTAAAGTTACAGTAGTGGTGTATTGCAATTTCTGCAGTGAGAGTTTTTAACCTCTAGCTTTAACTTTCTCTGGCTTTAAATTTTATCTCAGAAGTTGAAATTGAAACATGGGTAAACCCCACTACAAATTTAATAATAATAAAAAACTTCATGACTTTGGTGGCATGGGAAGTTATTTTGAGCTGCCACCCAACGTTTTTTTTTTTTTTTTTTTTTTTTTTTTTGCACGAGAGAAAAAAAAATTTCTGTGGTTCCTTTTATTCGTTTTTGAAATATAACTTTCTCCCATTTCAAGACTTTTTTGACTACTTTTACATATCACAACAAAAAAAAAAAAAAACTTGACAAGCCAAAAAGCTGTCTCAGCTTACTATAGGGTACAAGGAGAAATATCGTCGCAGGAATGGTAAAGGCTGTTCACGATAAAGTGAGCACTTTTGAAATGAATCTTAGAAAAAGCTCACTGCTCCTGCATGCATATATTTTAACGGGCAAACTGAGTGACATGCGCCCAGTAAAGTTGGTAACGATGAATGGAAAGTAGTTCCAATTTTTAACTTCGAATAAAAAGTGTCAGGTAACCATTTGTGATAACTTAAATTATTTATTTCACTTTCTGGTTTTTTTTTAGTGTATCGAAGTGTAAAAATTAGCATATTTGCAGGACATTTTATTTTGTGATAATTTCACAGTTGCACTTGACCAGCACATGAATAAAGTGACCGAGGCCCATGACAATGTTAATGTGGCATATGGCGGAAGAATACACAATGTGCATACAAGTAGATCTTAAGCAGGGCTTTCAAAAGTGCTCATTTTACCGGTAACAGCCTATAATAAAACACATCTGGAATATACTTACGTGGTAGTATCAAATAAACTCCCGTGCTAGTGTGGGAATACTGTGTAAGTTTATTACACTTCCATTCGATGTAGAAATATTCAAAATATTGCTGAAGTACTTCTGTTGACTATCTAGAGCTCTGCTTTAGAGAGTGTATGCAGCCTGTAGTGTAGTGCTAGTAAATATACAAGGGGGTAAGCAGGTAATAGATTTCATTACTTTCCGAAATAGCATTTGAAGCAACGTTTAATCAAAAGTTGTTTTTAATTTCCTTCTCCAGGTAGGAATGCAAATATGCGAAATAGGCTGATTATTATTTATCATTGTTTGTAAATTGCAATTTCCTGGAAAGATTTAACTAAACCGGGGTGGCTCAAGCCAGTAGAAATTAAGACCACAGCTGGGTTTTGTGGTCATCTGCAGGAGTAATTGGCTCGTAGAAGTCCAAGCATTAGAAATGAATGACCCACGCAAAAAAAGTGGAAGTTCAGATTCACAGATGGGCATTTGACAAACGACATGTTGTAGTTACTGATCTAAACCAAACTGACAGCTGCCGAACCTAACTGGGAATACTGGCTTACATGCAAATATACAGAATGATGTCATATTAGTTAAAATTAGCGAGCTGGGGCGACTGGATTAAACCACAATTCATAATTAAATATTTATTTATCCCACCTCAGAAGAAAGATGTTTCCAATTTGTATGCCTTATTAAAGCAAGGAATTACATTGAAGTTACTTATGTGTTTAGAGAAATTAAAATCAATGGACTGCATTAGAGAACGTATCTCATGGATGGGCCTATTGGAGCTATACCGTAAAGCCTAAATAGCTCACAAACACGTCTTTTTGAGGAATATACCTTGTCAGTTGGATTGCTTCGACTCCGTATTTTTGACTTCACAGAATAACCAGGCATAAACAGGAGAAATGGTGGCGTGATCTGCAATATCTTTGAAGGTAGCGTGAAAAGTACGTATACTGTTGGGCTATGTCGTGCGGACAGCATCTCCATTAAATCTCCTTATTTTTGACGCTAAATTTCAGTTCTTCTGAATCTTACGCTTGTGTCGTCTACTAGTGAAATTTAAATACTCTGTATAGCATAAAGTATTACTGGCCAACAAGATGACGACAGCTTTCGAATAAAATCGGCTCATTTCGTCTCTGTATACTTATTTATTGCGTGAGCTTTTACAATATACTTACAGACATAAACACATAAAGGATTAGGATTTATTGAATGTCTTGTCGTTCTTACTCTCTGGAATAATAATATGGACTACATAGTACTAACTACCCAAATGAGTGTTGTTTCTGTATCAGCAATCTAGATGTATTAAAGGGGATAAGAAATTTAGTTCCTGCCTTTAAGCATATACCTATGCATGCATGGAGTAGCCTCTGAATATTGCTGGTGCTATGTTGTCATGTATGAATTGGTTTCTAACTTCATGCTCCGTTTCATGATAGCGGCAGTCTTGCATTACAGTATCGTAGCGTTTTGTGCGGCCGCCTGGTTGAATGAACTTTGCACGTCTGAGGTCTAAAAGCGTGGGAGCGCTAGGGGCGACCGAGACACGTGCATCAACTCTCTCATCGCCTCTACGCGCAAATCACTGAATTGGCGTGCAGTCTTGCCGTCGATAACGCGCCTCTATGAGACTTTCAGAGGAGACCCTACCATTTTATGACACAATAATAAGAATAAAGGTTTGAAACACGCCCCTATTCCTTTTTTTATGTTTTGAACCAGAATGTTCATATAGGCTGTTCAAGGTAAAGTGAGCACTTTCGAGGCCCTAGTTACTTTTTCCTTTCAGCAATTTCTTATCCTTTAACCACCTTTTTATATAAACATTGCCGTGTAAGTAATAAACACAGTGTATATATTCCATCACATTCGGAAGTTAACGTCTAAGATTACAATAAAATATATTTATTGACTATTATTCCAAATGAGAGAGCTTTCAAAAGTGCTCACTTTACCGCGAATAGCTGTTACCTAAAAATAAACCCAAAAACACCCATTTGAACCATTTTCACTATCATAAAAGCATGCTTTAGAGAGAAATGGAGGAATTGAAAGACGTATACAGATGCGTAATGTTTGTTAAATGCTGTTGGTAAGCAGACCTCTTTGAGACACGTTAGACGGTTTCTTAATAAAACGGTCGACCGGGCTGCAGACCGTTCGGTGGCCTACCCAGGCGGCAAACTTAACTTCATGTATGAATTTGTTTACATCGAATGTTTACGTCGCCATAAGAGTATCGTATGTAACTGTTTTCGTGAGGGGTACCTAAAAGTCAGCAAAAGTTTTTTTTTATTCCATGTAAAACATTTTCGCAGTGTTTTAAGGACTCTATACAAGACCTGCAATTTTTGGCTTAACCGTCTGTAGTTTATAATAGCCATGAAATGCTTACTTTTCCCCGCCATTGATGTGCGTTTCACAGATAGTGTGGCAAAGGCCTGTCTATCCTGATATGACCAAACATTCCTGCAACCGTATTTTTTTCTTACTGGGACATCTTCCCATTTCTTAGGCGCGTAAGAGCGCCTATTCGTTATGTTATGTTTGCACCTAACACCCTTCAAAGTGTAGATATTATTAAACGTGACGGTACTTTCATCAAAAAAAGAATCGAGTTCATAGTTTTGCACAGCAGAATTATGACATTACAATTTTTGGAACACATAAGTAAGAAAATCTCCCACACTTACAGGAATTTGATAATTTCAGTTTTTTTTTAAATGGGCTATTTAAAGAAATATATGTAATTACAAATTACTTTTTTTTAAATTTCTATTTAACTGTCTAAAATAAGGAATTGTTTCCATATCTTTTGTTATTTATTGGTGATTATATACTGTCGAATTATTCATAAACAATTTTTCCTAAGTACCAAAAAATGAATTATGAATGTGCATTTCAGTTTCCCTCGTTTATTATTTATAATTGATTAATTTTATTAGAGTTTTCTAAAAATCAATAGAAGTGTAATTTTTTTTGAAATGTGGTCATGACAAAACGATGAAAACTAAATTTA
Source organism: Dryococelus australis (assembly GCA_029891345.1). Taxonomy (NCBI): domain Eukaryota; kingdom Metazoa; phylum Arthropoda; class Insecta; order Phasmatodea; family Phasmatidae; genus Dryococelus; species Dryococelus australis. The sequence goes on along the minus strand of CM057000.1, from coordinate 31,053,836 downwards.
ATTTAATTGAAATGAAATATCGTGCATTTTTTTAAAAATAAATTCAACGGTTTTGTTTATATAAACCAGGGGATACCATTTATTCTTCGTTTAAGAAGGGGATATACCGTGAGAAAATTTTCTGTTGGATGTAAGTGTGGAACATAAATCACGGAGAGCCTCGAGTGGTTTGACATACTGAGCAAACTAAAACTAGCAATGAAAGTTTCATGAAACTGTATCAGCAGTGAGGTGAACTCGGGTGTCAGCTCCTACACGGTATTCGCCCCGGCTGTCCCTGGTTCGGTTGTGCGATATCGACTTTTCCGTATCGTTTTGATGCATGCTAAACGTATCGACGTCAATGCGGTTTATTGCTTCGACTAAAGTATTGAAATTCGATGGTGATGTATCCCAAGGATTGCACGTATTCAAATCGCAAATATCCCCGAAATCGATATTACAAATCTCGACATCACGAGTTTTAATCATATTGCTAATGAAGACATCGACATCGTAAATATGGTTTGCGCTAGCAGACACATCGGTAAAATCTCTATCGATATACTGATGACAGAAAAAAGGTCGAACTCACTAATATTTGCATCACCAGAACCTAGAGACCTTAAAAATTCGCGAGTTCAATGACCTGCAGGCTAGACTCTACAGTCTTATGTACACATTTTCCGATCCAACTGTGCGTTGGTTATCTGCTATCGCAGTGGAAGGCGACGATTGGGTCAGCCTTCTCCACGAGGTGTCAAACAACGTGTTGGTCAATGGCTAATGTTATATAAACAGAGGTGTTCTGAATTCTAGCCTGTCCAAAAATGAAGCCACCAGTTCTTCATGTCTCTACATAGCGCAGTTGCTGGAATATTGAAATATCGCAAACATCGCGATATCGCTCTATATTATTGAACAATGAAGTCCACTGTTCGGCGAAATTGAGACTCACAAAGTTCCCGCCAGTCGGTAGCAGCTTATTAACTAAATTTACAACGAGAAGCACTCGATTGATTGAAGGAACTGGTTTAGTTTTATATCGAAAGAGTCTATTACACTTAAATGATTGGATTTCACTGATATCACAGTGGTTTACTACTATAGGCCATTCACGATAAAGTAAGCACTTTTAAATGCCCTCTCATTTGGAATAATAGCAAATAAATTTATTTTATTGTAGCGTTAGACGTTAATTTCCGAGTGCGGTGGAATATATACGCTGTGTTTATTACTTACATGGAAATATTTGATTTCAAAATACTGTAGAAGAATAAAATATGGCTGAAAGTAAAAAGTAACTAGGGCCTCAAAAGTGCTCACTTTACCGTGAGGAGCCTATAACCATGTCGCACGGGTTACAAGTAGCCTAACGTAAACTGCTGTGGATTTCAACAGTTACTTTGGGCGAGTCCGTTAAAAAACTGCGTACCCACTTTTCCCCTAAACTTCGCAGCTTTATAAAATCCCAAAGTAGTTTCCGCATTTGCGTGTGAAGTTTTCAATTGTAGGTTAAGTTCCATACCTTTCCAAATTAATTGCAGTTTTTGAAAAATAAATAAATTTTTGATTTATGTGACGCGGTTATGCATACAGAGACTTGAGACAACGGAACCCGCTGATTATAGCCGACTCCAAACCACATGTATAGCTGCAAACTCTGTGCTAATATAGAGCACGGCTACCAAAAACCCAGAAGTTTAGCGTATAAAAAGTTAGTGAAATTAATGCATAATAAATATCTAAAAATGAAAATCAGTAGATAGGTTTGGAGGAGTGTGGTATAATATGTATTTTAAATGGAATAAAACTGTCACCTGGCACCGGAACCAGAGCCGGCCGGCCGCCATGTTGTGACGTCACCCAAACGCCATATTGGATCAAGGTGACATGTGACCTTGACCTTTGGCATTGACCTTGAATGGCCTTGAAGGCAAAAATTTCCAAAAACATTCCAAAATATTAAAAAAATAATAAATAAATATTTTAAAATGATATAAAAAGTATTCAAAAATCCGAAAAATTTCCAAAAAATTACAACAAATACTCAAAAACCCTTAACAGTTGACTCAAGACTCAATACCCAAGACCTTAGACTCAAGTCTTAATACCCAAGACCCAAGACCAATGACTTTGACTAAAAACTCAAGACCCAAGACCCTTGACCCTTGACTCAAAACTCAAGATCGTTGACCCAAGACTCATGACTCAATACTCAAGGCCTAAGACTCAAGACTATTAACCTAAGATTCAAGACCCGTAACAAAATATTAATTCCCAAAATTATAATTTTAAAGAGTTCAGATTCCTATAAAATAATTAGCATTATATATGTAAAATTAACTTTTATATATAATACGTTGTTGACTATGTAGTTTGTTTATTAAAAAAACTTATTTTAACTGTGAATTAGACCACTTGTTTTTTTCGTGATAAGAGCTAATGCGCAGGCTAGACTTCAACAATCTACCTGCAGCTTTGAAAATTTTCCGGTCGTTACTGGCTACTTGTATCTGTGAGAAGACATTTTATTGCCTGACTGACCAATCAGAATTATGTTACTCCAACAATGGACGTCCGTGATTAGCCACCAGACACCTAAGACGCGTGACTGTTAAAAGAATCCAACCGCGAAACTGAATGTGAAGTACAGAGTTTCGGAGCACAACTTAAAGATGCGTTATTGCTAGATCCAGTGATTTTTCGTGAAAAAGTCTGAGCACATGGTATATTTCAGTACTCTAAGCACAAATATAACTGTTTATTTTTCCATTGGTCGCTCTCTGCATGAGAAGCAGTTTCTGTTTTTAAATGGGCCAGATAGAATTCAAAGTCTTTGGCAGTGAACCAAAGTGATTCGCGTGCTTACAGTTAACATGTTCCAAGACATGAAGTAGCCAATCAAGAAAGGTAAACGACTATACAGTGTTTTGAAGCGTAACTCGTCTCGAAACCTTTTCGCGAAATTTCACACCTCTAGCTATTCGCTGTAGGGCCTAAATATTAGGTGCAATCTTGACAAGTTGAAAGTGCTGGAACAAACGATTCTCGCTCAAGAATAAGGCGCGTGGTGTATTCTCGGGTTCGACTGGGAGGCTTCTGCCAGTTCTCCATTCTGGCGCCTAACTGGCTGGATGCCCAGACACCATGTTGTCCTTCTACTGTCTACTGACAGCTAATGCAGCTCTTCTTTGACTGTTCACAGCAACACAGTGTAACACGTCTTGCGGACACAGTGATTCTTATGTTCGCTCGGAAACTGGTCTTGTTCGGCTAAACTGCTATTCGTAACTTAATAACAGCCCCGAACTTATTTATTAGAATTTGAAATATGCAGAAGCATTTTGTTTGGGACCATCTAAACCGTATATCAATTTATCGTGACAAAATTATTTCATATCCACTCATTCAATGTCTAAGCTTAATCTTGAAGTCTGATGCCACAGCTATATAAAATCAGTTATCTTTGGTGTTTAATTTTTGTAAAAAATGTTTGGTAATTTACCGAAAACTCTTTACGTTAGATAAGAGCGAAACTATACATACACTATTCATGGTAAACTGAGCATTTTTGAAAGCCCTTCTTAAGATCTACTTGCATGCACGTTGCGTATTCTTCCGCCTTATGTAAAATTAACGTTGACATGGGCTTATCACTTTATTTGAGCGTTGATAAAGTGAAAGTGTGAAATTATTAAAAACATAAATATTTTACAAATCTGGTAATTCTTGCACTTAGATGCATAAAAAAAATAAAAAGCAAAATTAATACTTAAGGTTCCGTAAATGTTCACGTAACACTTGCGCATGCCACACAGTGCACCCGTTAAAATATACGCAGGTAGGAGCAGTGTCTTTTTTCTAAAGTTGATTTGAAAAGTGCTCACTTTATCGTGAACAGCCTTTAAATCTTCTGACTTGCATGATATTTTAGCACAATCAAAACAATGTCAAATAAATTAACCTCTTTATGTACACAATCGAATTTCGTTTGGGATGTTGGATCTGAAAAGTACTTATAGGCTGTTCACGGTAAAGTGAGCACTTTTTAGGGTTCTTCTACATTTTTTTCCACCCCATTTCTATCTTCCTGCTGCTTTTTAATATAAACATTGCAATGTAGCCAATAAACACAGTGTATACATTTCACCAATCTCAAAAGTTAATGCTTTATGCTGCAATAAAACATATTTATTAGTAGTTAATGCATGTTGTGAGGGCATTAAAAATGCTCACTTTAACGTGAATAGCCTATACAGATTTCTTACAGCAACTGACACTTTGGAATCTATGGGAAGTGTGTCAATAGATCCATGGCACAAGAAGCAACCAATTATAAAATAGTTCGTGTGTCAGCAACAACCAATAGCGTTGCCCAGGGGAAGGCGATGTTCGTATCGTTGCTAGTGTGTGATCTTGTACTACAGAGACCATAATTTCACCCGCTCTGCAACATGACAGACGTGGACGAGTATATTCGGGGTAATACGTTAAGGGGCAGCGAAGTGTTGTGAATTGTTGCAAGGTTTGCTGTATTTTGCTCTGTGCTATACCTAATCGCTTGCTACTTTACACATAGAGTCACTTAAAAGTAGTAGTGCATTTGACGTCACAGCACGTGCGTACTGGGTTCCTCGCCGCTCTCTCGTGAGTGGCCGCAGTACATCCAGTTTGCTCCGGCTCCAACCTGGTTACTGGTTCCTGCTACGTGCGCCATCTACAGTGCTGAGCAAGCACCTGCTTATCTTGCAACACTTCACCACGCGCTGCTATTAAGGGGTTAATTGTTTGTGAATGCTGTTCACGATAAAGTGAGCACTTTAGTAATGAACCTTAAAAAAAGTCACTGCCCCTGAATGCATATGTTTTAATGGGTGCACTGAGTGACATTCGCCCAGTAAAGTTGGTAACGATGGATGGGAAGTAATTCCATATCTTAACGACGAATAAAAAGTGTTAGTTATAGGAAGATCTTAAACAGGGCTTTCAAAAGTTCTCTTTTTTTTTTTTTTTTCCCCGAGAACAGCCTTTAAATGTGTGCGTGTGTGCGCAGGCGCACTGGCGTACGCCGAGCTGGGCACCATGAACACCAGTTCCGGGGCGGAGTACGCGTACTTCATGGACGCGTTCGGCTCGCTGCCCGCCTTCCTCTTCTCCTGGGTGTCGACGCTTGTGCTCAAACCCTCCCAGATGGCCATCATCTGCCTCAGCTTCGCCAAGTACGCTGTCGAGGCCTTCGTGTCCGAGTGCGAGCCCCCGGAAGCCGCCATCAAGATGGTGGCTCTGCTCGCCATTGGTGAGTGTGTCTACACTTCCCGTCTTATAACGTGAATGATGCACGCCAAAAATTATATATATATATATATATATAATTATTGTTAGAGACCCGGAAATTTCCCGTATTCATTTGGCAACAAGCTGGACCCCAGAATTCTTTGTGCACTTGAGCATCAGTTAGCAGTTCATTGGTTCGTTATTGGTAGAGACCTGCAAAATTCGCGTTATTGTTTGAGTACATGTTAAACTTTAAACACTTTTCTTTTGCAATAGGTCTTTCATTGGACCAGTATTTATTTGACACGCCCCTGGTAACTCCGCCAATAAATGAACGTTCCACAACCATGTGCCCCAATTGCGTGCAGTTCACTCAGAAAGGGCGTGACTTAACATCAAGGCAGCAGCCAATAGAGAAACGACGCCAACTCGAGTAATGCAGTACTGTGATTTTTAGCTTGTCGCAAAAAAAAATATATAACGCGAATTTTGCAGGTCTCTAGTTATTGGTTGAAAGTCGTTCAGGGCGTGTCTAACAAACTATTGTCCAGTGGAAGCACAAACACATATGTACACGTGAATGCTGTTTAACTTATCCTCAGATGAATCCGCGAAATTTCCGAGTCTCTGTAATTATTGTTAGCGACCTGAAAAATTCCTGTTATTTTTTGGCATCAAGCTAAAATTCACAGTACTGTGTATACTTGAGCAGGTGTCGTTTCTCCATTGGCTGCTGCCTATATGAGAAGTCACTCCTTTTCTGAGTAACCTGCGCCTACTTGGGGCACACGGTTGTGAAGTGTTCATTCATTGGCGCAGATTTACCCTGGGCGTGACAAATAAAGAATGGCCCAATGACAAACGTATTACAAGGAAAAGTGTTTTTAAGTTTAAGATGTCCTCAAATAATAACGCGAATTTTACAGGTCTCTAACTATTGTATATTATACATTATTTATCAACTTGTAGACATTACTCATGAGTACTGTTTCCTCGCATAAAAAAAGACCTCGTATTTTTTCCATAATGGCACGTGAGTGTGGAGTACAATTTGTAGTGTTATTGTGACGAACTCACTTCTCCAAAATCAGACACTTCACGTCGATAAAAATATTATTAATTACTTTCAAGAAATGTTTAATCTCTCGCTGTGAAATGTGTTCGCAATTTTTTAACACTGCTCAAAATGAAGGAAATTTCTGCATATTTTTGATTTTCAGCAGTCTGTGAATTTTTGTCAATTGAATTTTGCGAAGCATAACTTAAATACAGTATATCAAGACATGACATTTCAGTCACCGTAGTTAATTTTTCTGTAAATTTCTTCGCTTTTTTGTACGTATCCATTAACGCTAAAACTGTTATTTTGACATGCCATCATGCAAAATCTGTGCGATCTAAAATTCTACTTGAGTCAAACGTTATTTCGTACGAATATAAAATAACGAATTTTTTGATGATCAGCGCTGTTTATCGAGTGTGTAGACTATAGGATGTTCACGGTAAACTAAGCACTTTTGAAAACCCTGCTGAAGATCTACTTGTATGCACGTTGTTTGTTCTTTCGCGTTATGAAAAATTAACATTGCCATGGCCTCATCACTTTTTTCATGCGTCGGTCAAGTGAAACTGCGGAATTATTAGGAAAGCAAATATTTTACAAATCTGCTCCTTTTCACACTTCTACGCATAAAAAAAAAAACTGAAAGCGAAACAAATAATTTAAATTATTACAAATGGTTCCATAACACTTTTTAATCGACGTTTAGACATGGGACTTCTTTCCCTCCATCGTTACCAACTTAAATGAGCGCATGTCACTCAGTGCGCCATTAAAATATATGCAGGTAAGGGCAGTGAGTTTTTTTATAAGGTTGATTTCAAAAGTGCTCTATCGCAAACTGTCCGCGGCTACTGCACATGCGTTTATGAGCGGTCATCGTTTCTGTGCATGGGTTTCTGTCCATTCATGGTTACTTTACTCTTTTCTGAAACTCTGCTAAAGTTCTACTTCCAAGATGTTCCTTCGCCCCGTGCAAACTAAACTTAATTAGGTTTAGATAACTACACCGCAGGACAACGCACTGAATTCGTGCGCTTTCAATTGTAATAATATTTTGCTTGAGAACTATTTCTTAATAGGCGCTACCAACATACATTATTGTCACTCTCTTCTTCTTCTTGATATTTTTTTAAAAATGGAATATTATTAATTATAAAGAACATATAGTTAACTACAATTTTAACAAAAAATTAAATACTTTTATGTTAACAGAGGTATAAAACGCTTGTGATAAAATACTTATTTAGGAAATCACTTAACACTTCATACATGGGGGAATTTTCAAAGGTTTGATTCAAAAAGTTTGAAGGAACCGCGAATAGACTATAGAATAAATATCGGGCAGCACGACCTGGCTGGCTGCACACGATCAGTCTCCATGCTCCAACACTGAACTGCTTCTCTGCCAATGCGACTAGGAAAACTGACGTTGATTGGATTTGAGATTAGAATACTATTTAGTACACAAGTGCATTGAGATGTTTTTATACTTTCTCTAACCAATTTGTAATGCAGTTTATATTAAATTAAAAACAGGTAAAAGAGTTTATTTTTTTAATATGAAAGAGTTTGGCATTTCAACATTGCGGTATAAACAAACACGTTCATCATTGTTGACCATGTCAATGTTGTGTACATGCGCAGAAGACGAACAAGCGCTCTACCTCACCTTTTGTCAATTGTTTTCACGCGTAATTTTTCAACAAGGTGTCCTTATCTAACAGGACCCACGTGTTTTTACAGTTAAAACAACCTATAATTAGAGACTGGACATGCTAGACTTCGATCACGTGTATTTATGTTCTGTTTGCAATTGGATCAGAGTTTATTAGACACGCCCAGGTGAAAAATGCGTAGAGCTAGTGATTTTTCGCGAAATAAGATGACTACACGGTAGACTTCAATACTATAAGGACACAACAGCAGTTTGTCAAATGCCATTGGTTGCTGTCTGCCTGAGAAGACGTTTTCATATTTGACTTGGCCACTTAGAATTTGGCATCATCGGCACCTCTCCTACGTGATTCACGGACACATGCAAAATTCGCGTTATTATTTGGCACCACGCTAGATTCCTCCGCACTATATACATTATTAGTGTATGTGTCATTTGTTTATTGGCTTCTGCAAATGCGAGGAGTCACAATCCGTTTTGACTAGGCGGGACGTGATTAGGCTATCTTGTCGTTACTTGCTTCCGATTGGTTCAAGACAGCCCAGTGCGTGTCAGACCAGCTGTACTCCAATGACAGGAGTAGTACAAAAGCATATGTGTTTGAAGTCTATTCTGTCTCCAAATGATAACGCTAATTTTGCAGGTCTCTAGTGATTCGTGTGCAGACAGTTAACACGTGTCGAAAAGTTATTCACCCAATCAAGATAGGTAAACAACCCTACAGTGTTTTGAAATATAACATGTATTGAAATCTTTTCGCGAAATTTCACTACTCCTAACTATGAGCCAGTAATTGTATTGGTTGTTTACATGCAAAGCGCCATGAAGATTCGATAACGATGTCCTGCTATGTGCAAGCGACACCGCAAATCTAATGACGTTGGAACTAGTACAAGTTTTTGTCCCAAAGAACGACGTAAGTTCTTTTTTCTATTTTGCACGTTGCAAAAGCAGAACTTTTTGGTTTAATAAGCACTGGTAGTAACTTAACAGAGTTTCTGTTGGGCGACTGCAGAGCCAGCAGCCAATTACACATTATCGGCTTGCCAGAAGCCGCAAATAGCTTCACCCACGTAATTGTTCTCTTCAGATAGTTTGCAGATTACCAGAGTAGTGAACACACGGACACGAACACACAGAGCGGCCGCGGTGACTGAGCGATTAGCACGCTGGCCTCCCACCAAGGCGAACCGGGTACGATCCCCTGCCGGGTCACCGGATTTTCGCAAGTGGGAATCATGCCGGACGATGCTGTTGGTCGGCGGATTTTCTCGGGTATCTCCCGTTTTCCCCGACCCTTCATTCCGGCGTCGCTCCATATTTACTTCCATCGCACTCACTGGCTCTCAAGACCTCGCTGTTCAGAGCCACCCATATCTCTTCACTCACGAACACACACACGCACACGTACACACACACCCACACACTGTGGTTAGTCTTGAGAGCCGATGAGGGTGAAACGTTGTGAGTATGGAGCAGCGCCGGAATGCAAGGGCGGGGGAAACGGGAGATCCCCATGTTGCAGAGACACATGTGAAATGCTGGCCGTCCTCGGTCTGTGCGCACTGTTTGGCTTGAGAAAGCGATACGTCAGCACATCAACGACATGCCCTTCACTAGTACACGCTCCATAGCGCGCCAAATGGGCGTGTCCCATTCAACCTTGTGGCACGTACTGTGGGTAAATTGCCACCATCCCTAGCGCTGACAGAAAGTACAAGAAATTCAGCGAAAATACATTTTCAAAAGCCAATTTTCACAGTTTCGTATCTCTTTTAATGTTCTGATTATTTATAAGGTGTCCTATATGTTTTCGACTTTATTTTTCGTAAGGAATTACCTCCCACAGTTTGGGCGTTTAATTTCCGAATATCCTGTGTATATATAAATACATATACATACATCTACACACCGCACACTAAGTTCTGCAGGCACTGTTGCTCTACAGACAAGCCACAAGCGCGATCACTATAAAAAAAGTCTCAGTTACATACACTAGGGAAAATAAGTGACTGTACAAAACATTTTTTTGTAACTGTGGGTAGAAAGTTCTTCGTTCGCTTCAGTGAGTGCAATGAAGGGAAATAATCATAGTTATTTTATTAAAATAGCTTGACCAGACGAGAAAGTTGTAGATCTGCACTCCTAAACTTGTGACTGGGTCATTTGCATTTGTTCACCTTTCACCGTTATAGGGCCAATGTTGAGTGGATAGATGACACTTTATAAGTTCCTGGAACAGATTTCTCGTGTACTCAGTTTGATGGGCATGAATCTGCAATCCGTTGTCCCTAGGGCTAGGAACATTTCGCTAAGTTCATTTCAGGACAAAGTAGACGTCAAAAATGTGTACACCGAAGTTGTCTTTGATATTAGATCGCATTTTATTAGACACACCCTGGACGACTCTGGGCCAGTAGCAGACTTGTAAGGAAACAAGGATCGAATCCCATACTACCAGGAGTGGAGTAACGCTGGTTACTGACTGGGACAGCAGCCAATAAGGCAACAACTGAGGCTCGAGTGTACACAGCACTGTGGAGTCTAGCCTATAGTTATGGATAGGAAAATTTCGCGAATTCATTGACGTGTCAGCTAGACTCCGCAGTCCTGTGTTTACCGGAGCGATAGCTGTTTGTTCATTGGCTGCTGCCACAGTGTTACCTCGCACCTGGCAGTGTGGGATTCGCCGCTTGTTTCTTTACAACTTTTCTATTGGCTCATAGGCGTATAGGCGCGTGTCTAATGAACTGTAATCGAATTGTAAAGGCGACTTCACTGTTTATGTATTTGACGCCTATCTTGTCCCGAAATGAATCCGCGAAATTTTCCTGTCCCTACCTATAGGTTAGTGAACTCGCGACATTTTCCTATCCCTAGCTATCGCCGGACTGCTTAAGTATGTTCTCCTAAGTGAGTATTAATTTTTTCAATGAAGTTATTTAATTTATATGCTACATCACTTAAGATTATCTGGAAACCATCCACGTACGAGTGGTAATTTGAGTACTTCAAACATTCGGGTAAATATTTTATAAAAACGGAAAATAATAATGGTCAAAGGTTTAATAATCCCTTGGGACGCCACATGACACACTACGTTTTATTAGAAAGAAGAATCGTTTACTTTAACGCACTGCCTACGGTCAGCGAGGTAGGAATAAACCCACTTCACTGCGATACGGGAGAGAATGAAGAGAAATTATATATGTTCAATATCATGTTATGATGAAACACTTATGTGTTAAAGGCTGTACACGGTAAAATGAGCACTTCCGAAAGCCCTGATTATGATCTACTTATATACACGTTGTGTTTTCTTCCGCCTTATGTAAATTTAACATTGCCGTGGGCCTCATCACTTTATTCATGCTTCGGTCAAGTGAAATGGTGAAATTATTAAGAAAATCAATACTTTAAAAATCAGCACAATTTTACATTTCGATGCATTAAAAAAACAGAAAGCGAAAGAAATAATTTTAAGTTATCATAAATATTTACCTAACACTTTTTATTCAACGTTAATATACGGAACTACTTCCCATCCATCGTTACCAACTTTACTGGGTGAATGTCATTAGAAGAGCTCATTAAAATATATGCATGCATGAGCAGTGACTTTCTTCTAAGGTTTATTTCTAAAGTGCTCACTTTATCGTGAACATTCTTTACCAATATGTCAGCGCGTAAATGTTTATAAAGGAAAAAAATACAGACTTGATTTGTTATAATTTTAAACTTTACACTCTCAATACGTCAATACTTTAATATTTTCCTTGATTCACTGCCAACTTAACTGGGGTCCTGCTTGCCAGTGCATTTTATGAGCAGAGATTTTTTTTTCTTCAAAGGTCGATAAAAAAGTTTTTACTTTACCATGAACAACTTATAGCAGCTTATATCTTATTGACCAGTCAAGTAAATAACTATTCGTGAAAATACACTCTGCCAGTACCGAAAGCAATGTTGTATATGCGCATTTAGGAATTCGAAGTCTAGCTTGCACGTAAACATTCTCGTGAAATACAGCTGGCTCTACATGTAGCAGCAAACCACTGATTCTACTACAAAAAAATATACAAATCCATTCACAGAACAACTTCCGCAGTATTTATACCGTTCCTTCGAAATCTAGAAATGTAATACGCTAAAAGAATATTCTGGGGCTAATTCATCAATTTGATCGGCGCTACCCTGAAAATCGATAGCAGAACTCTTCCATGGCCATTTCTCTTTTGCCTTTTATTTATTGCGAGTATGAAGTAGAAGCAGATCATATTGCTCCATGAAGCGCCTCCAGCTCTGAGGGAAAGGAGAAAGCCAGCAGACTGCATAACGTGTAAAGGCTGTTCACGGTAAAATGAGCACTTTCGAAAGCCCTGCTTAAGATCTACTCGTATGCACGTTGTGAATGTTTCCTCCTTATGTAAGATTATCATTGTCATGGACCTCATAACTCTATTCATTGGTCGGTCAAATGAAACCGTGAAGTTATTAGAAAAGTAAATACTTTACAAATCTGATAATTTTTGCTCGTCGATTCATTAAAAAAGAACTTAAAGCGAAAAAAATTATTTAAGTTACCAGAAATGGTTACCTAACACTTTTTATTCGACATTAAGATACAGAACTACTTCCCATCCATCGTTACCAACTTGACTGGGCGAATGTGACTCAGTGCGCCAGTTAAAATATATGCAGGTAGGAGCGGTGATGTGTTTCCAAGGTTGATTTCAAAAGTGCTCAATTTATCGTGAACAGCCTTTATCGGCGGGGTTCAGACGTTTAACTGTTAGTAATGCACAGCGGCTCGCTCTGATACGCCTTTTTTTTTTTTTTTCGGTCAGTTGAGCACTTTTGAAAGCTCTGCTGAAGTTTTACTCTGCCCATCTTGTATCCTTCCGCCACGTGTAACATGAACGTTGCCGTTGATCCTTTACCCATTCATCAATCAAGTTAGAATGTAAAATTACTAGGAATTTAAATATGTAATTAATGCGCCAATCATTAATCGGTATGCTCATTAAAAATATAAATTATACTAAATATACTAAGGAGTCCGCAAATTTAAACATGGCACTTGTAATACAACGTTAAAATGTGGAACTACTTTCTAATCTCGTTGCCAACTTAACCGAAAGCACGTCAGCAACTGTATAACCTTTAAAATATCAACATTCGCCAGCAGGAATATTCGTCAATGGTTGACTCCGAGAGTGTTCCAATTAACCGTGAAATACTAGTCTCAGAATGATTGAAAATACAAAAGTGAAACAGCCCCTTCTAATGCGATCTCCAGTCACACACCCGGCAAAATGGTGGCACTTGTCAGTAACATGTCGGAGACGTAGACTTAAGATGAGGCAGACCGCTCGTTCGTCTTCTGCGCATGTACCAACATTGACTTACTCCAAAGGAACACAACTGTCAAAGTCACGTGGTCAACAGTGATGAACGTGTTTGTTTGAATCTTAATTTTTAAACGATATGTACTATTATGTTAACCCATTAATACCCAGTGTAACAATTGTGTACATTACGTACGTGTAGGTAATTTTTGGTCTTTAATGCACACTACTAATCTCAATAACCAATGATCTTACCTGTGGGTAAATGATTTGCAAACCGTCTTACTGGTCTACGTCATAATTGGTTCGTATAACTGCAGACGAACATTCAGCCTACAGCTCGTTGGCTGTAACAATTAAAATAGTGTTGTGTCAACTTGAATACAGCATGCATCATAAATTTTCTTGTGTGCAACATCTGAAAACATAAATTTAAGTGGGCCTGAAAGGGTTAATAAAATACCTTTACCAGTTAGAATTTAATAAAAAATCATTACAATTTGATTAGAGGAATTATCTCAAAAGCATTTTTTTTTTACTACTACTACTAAATAGTGTGCTAACCTCAAACCCAAACCACGCCATTTTTACTAGTCTTATTGGTAGAAAAGCAGTTCAATGTTGGGACACACAGATTGGTTGTGCGCAGACAGCGAGTTCGGTCTACTTATTCTTTAGTCTATAGTCGGAACGCAGTTCGCCAATCAGCGCCTGGGAACTAAAGCTAGCTCACAACCATCCGTCGTACCCGTCAGTCACCCGGGGCCACGGTGGCTGAGCGGTTAGCCTGCCCGCCTCCCACCAAGGCGACCCCGGCCGGGTCACTCTGGATTTTTGCACGTGGGAATCGTGACGGACGATACCGTTGGTCGGCGGGTTTTCTCAGGGATCTCCCGTTTCCCCTCCCTTTCATTCCGGCGCTGCTCTATACTCACCTCAATCACGCTCATTGGCTCTCAAGACCTCGATTTTAAGAGCCGTCCAAATATCTTCCCCTCCCCTCCCCTCGTCACTCGCTCATCAGTCACCCTTCCGTCAGCCAGTCATCCGTCAGTTTTTTCATCCGTCTGTTTAAAGCGACTCCAACAATCCTTATGTACGGCAAAATTTCAGTGTGACATCTTAACATCGTGATATTTCTTTAGTTGGTGGTATATTTTGGTTGGAAATACACTTTCAAAAGAGAAACATTTCGAGGAAATATATGTTTTAAGCAATAAGAATTTATACTGAATTATTGTTTACATTTTAAATTTCTGAATTTACCACCAAAGATAACATACAGAAATCCACCGCCTTGTACTTTATTTCAAAGTGCGTATTCGCATCTACAGAATGTCGTCAATAGGCGGTGGCCCATCCGTCGGTTCGTCGAAATATTTGACGGATTGATGGATGGAAAAATGGGCTGTGGCTGTGTTGGGGACACGGCCGTTTGTTTTACGTGAATACGTCTACGTTGACGCGCTCGGACGCCTTGATGTTTATTTACCTTATCGGCACCGCTTCACTCGATCATATGGGGTTTTATGGGTATCGCTGGATTGCTTTTGAGATGTTCGTTCCAACCGTATACCATTTCTGTATTTCGGCTTGGCTTTTTGACGAGTACAGGCCGAAATTGTGTTAAGTTTTCTTTATTTTTTGTACATTAAACGCATGCAATTTCACCATAACCACGCCACACAAGTGTGTTTATACACGCAATCGATTGATCTTGAAGATAACTGTCGATCGAAACTTAAGCGAGTGCAGTAGCTTCTACTAGTCAAAAGTTATACTAAGCGGAAGTTATGAGACGGGTTGAAACGAACTCAAAATTGCCCCCCCCCCCCCCAAATTCCCCTTTCCGGAGCGATGCTTCTCAGTCCTCACTCAACGTAACCATATTCTTTGATCCTTTGGCAATCGAGTGGTGTAATTGAATTTTGAATGTAGACGATAGATTCGGAGCTTCAATGCCAAACTGTATCCCCAGATTTTGTTATCATCGGATTTTCGGGATTGCCTGCCATTATGGTCGCAAATTCAAAGACGTATTCACGTCAGAAAAAGTTTCCCAGCGATTGGTTGAAGATCGCGTGACCGCCTGACGGACGGGCTACTGACGGATGCGACGGATTGTGAGTCCAGCTTCACTTGCCAGCCGGCAGCTCGGCCACAAGGTAACTTCTCGTACCACGGAGTAGCAAGTCGGACGGAAGGCCCTCTCCACAGTCTCGCCAACCAATCAGCGAGTGTGCACACTCACGTCAAAGAAACCGCCACGCCATCTCGCTTCCGGGTTGAAGCATCCCACTATCTTAGAATATTAACAAACGTTTACATTTTTTTAACATGTCGTTTATTTTCATGTGTTTCGTCTCATTTTTAAATTGTATTTCTTAGACCGTTTTCTCCACTAAGAGGCTATGACATCCCTATGTAATTGCTAATATTGTCTTATTAATTTAATAAGTGAGATTATTTTTAATACGTAAATATGTTATGGAATTTAATATTTTCAATTTTAAATGCTATTTGGTTTGTTAAATTTTTATTGTACATTGAGATAAATTGAAAATTGTGAGTCTGTAACTTACTCAGCATTCGTACCACTTTATCACTGTTTTAATTGAGGTACAATTGACCTTCAATGCAATGGAAATCAGTTAGAATATTATTTGTTTTTAATTTGGATTAAATTTTTAAAATACGCGCATTATTTTTTTTTTAGAGTCGTTAAGCGAAACTAGGACGCTTGAAATTCAACAACTTAAAAATAACGTTTTTGGATCTTTGATGGCGAATGCAATACAGAGCGTAATCTCTAGGATTTAATACCTAAAAAGGTTGATGAAAATTTTGTTTTAATTTTATAATAATTGATGTTTCATGACTACATTCTGGGTTCACTGATCTCGTGCACCGAGAGAAAGGTTTTGTTAAATTAATAGAGACCTGAAAAATTCGCGGATTAATTTTGGAACATGCCATGCCCCGAAAATCCAGTGCATTTTTAGTACTTCTTCAATTGGTCTACGCGTGATTTGACACCTCCTGGAAAACGCTGAACCAATAATAAACATGTAGTAGAATACAGATCCAATCACCGTCTTCCACTGAGGCAAAAGCAACCAATGAGCTGTCCACATCTACATGGCTGCACGTAAGAATACGAAGCTTAGCCTGCTGCTCATTGAATTAGCGAATTCTTCTGTTCTCTACAAATAAAACAGAGTTTGTTTGGCGCAACCAAATTAATTCTTTGTATAAGGGAAATTAATTAATTAATTGTTAAAACGAATTACTTTGTTCTTGTTATTTCGCTGTCCTAAACTGTAATATTCGGTCGGTGCAGTTAAAGATTTTAACGGTACTGTGTGCATTTATCAGTTTCGGTTATTATTTTTTAAAATACTAAAGCATAACCGGGTTTCGAATCTGTACCATCTGCGCGTGAATGCTACTCCCTTAGAGCGACGTCAGATACAGTGAATACTGACTAAACAAGAATATTTTTTATCAGATACATCCGAAACACAGTATAGTTTTATAGCTTTTTTTTTAGTTTCCTGTTGATCTTGTTTTATTGGGATTTTATGCCATTATTAAGCATCAATAAATGCACTAAGAAACGCTGTTACTTTCCTCGTTGTGATAAATTTACAAAAAAAAAAAAAAAATCTGGAGCTGTGTTTTCGAACTGAGGCAATCAAATTACTGAGTGGCCAAGTAAATATAGTATACAGCTAATTCAACTAAATATTTTTCACACACTACTTTTATTGGCACAACCTAAAGATTTTGTTTATTCAAGTGTGGATTTTGTTAGATAAGTTTTGTAACTTTTTAAGTTTTGTTTACTCAAGAAAATATTTTGTTGGGGCTACTAAATATATGTTTGGCCGTATGCAGACGAGCACCTTGCCAGCAGGAACAATTCTTTCTCTCAGCGCCGGTATAAACAAGGGCAGTTGGTTAGACAGTTAACATTTTATTTCCGATTTTAAATGCACACTATTGTTTCAGGGCAATGAGAGATGAATTTCTACGTCCGAAATTTCGTTTTTACCACCAATTTAAAGTTTTTTTTTTTCGAGTTCTGCCGTTTCTCACCTGTGACTTACCGTGTCTAAACTACGCACTGTTCTACCCGTATCGTATATAAGGTCATCTGCTCATTTACTGCCAACACTTTTTATTTTTATTTTTAAACACAATGCACGCACATACACTCGACTCGTCTCTGTATTCCATTCTCCGTTGCTTCGAAATTTTTCTGAAGCCCTGAAAAAGTTCTACTGCCCAGATGTTCCTCCGCCTCATGCGAACTAAGCTTAACCGAGTCTACAAAATTACACCAAAAGCATTCGTGCTCAATCGGTGTAATAATATTTTGCATAGGAACTATTTCTTACTAGGTATTGCCAACACTCCTATTATTGCTATTAATTATAAATGAAATACTATGGCTTATAGACTAAATATAAGTAGATGTACAATTTAGTAAAAAATAAGGTACTTTTGTGTTAACACTAGTATAAACGCTTGTGATACATGACATATTTAGGAAACAACCAAGAACGTCATACATGGGATGATTTTTCAAAGGTTTAAGTAAAAAAGTGTGAAGAAACCGCTTATAGACTGGCTATTCACGGTAAAGTGAGCATTCTTGAGGCATTAGCTACTTCTTTCCATCAGCCATTTTTTATCCTTTAACTACCTTTTCAAATAAATATTGTCTTGTAATAAATAAACACAGTGTGTATATTCCACCGCACTCGGAAGTTGACGTCTAAGGCTAAAATAAAATACATTTACTGTCTGTCATTCCATATGAAAGGGCGTTCTAAAATGCTCACTTTACCGTGAATAGCATGTACCTATTGTGTGCTACAGTCGCGGGTATTTCTCTTGAAATGCCATCTGGCGACGTAGGAGCCTGTCCTAGCCTGGCTTCACATTCCACGCTTCGTTCCTCCAACCCGTAGCGAAGAGAGCTCGCATTCTGCCAGCGGTAATCTTTATTCATTTCCCGCGCAATTTGGCTGATCGGGGGTTTAACTCAGTGTCGTGGGAAGTGGGAAGACGCACATAAACGCTCTAATTCTCTCTGTGTCTCTTTTTCTCTCCGCCATTACTGAGTGGACCACTTCCACATTGCCAGCTTCTAATTAAAAGTTACATTCCGAGAAGTTTTCTTTTTCTCAAACTTACTACATAACTGCATTCGCGTACTGAGAAAGCAGGGACGTGAAGATATTTTTCCCATCACGAAAGAATCAAAGACGTAGGGTATGCTATGAACCACTTAAAATTTCCGTTTCAATTTAGCATGTTTACTGAAAGGTTTTTACAGTGTATTTAACCTAGTTATGAACGTATTTGGTGTACTATTTTCGCTATATTTGTTCAGAATTTCGTTGCCCTTGTGAGAAAACCTCTCAATTCTATTTGCGGTGAGGTTCGTTACGCAACTGTAACAAAAAGAAAAAAAGTTCATATTTTAATGAATGTTTTAAAATGCTTTACAAACAGGAAATAGAAACCTTGCAGCTCCACTATGAGATTTAAAATAGCAAAATCTCGTATGTCCAATACATATTTTTAATGCAAATTTATCTTCAAATATTATATTAATTGAATAACGTACATGTGTAAACTACTAATAACAATTTTGTGTTAAAAAGTATAAAATTGCGTTCGAAATCAAAAAGTTAGTATGTGTTTTTGCCTCTCCTGTAAAATACTCATGGCACTTTAAACTATTTTATAAATAGGGAAAAAAGGCATTAAAGGAAAACAGAGGCTTTGTTTCACGCCTCCCCCCCCCCCCCTTTTTTTCCAAAACCCTCGCTCCAACACACGCACGTGTTGGAAAGCAGTTTGATGTGGCTACGGCTCGATGTTGCGGACACGTAATACAGAAACCACTCTCACATTCATTTTCTCAGCTTGTATGTGTACGTACAGGAACCTGCAAACTAAACTTCAAGGTGTGTGGTCGTTTCACATCTGCCAATTAGCACGGTCACGAAGGCAAACAACTTCTTGTGGATTTACTTCAGATATGCGTAGGACGATGAAGTCTACATAAATGATCAATTATATATAATTACTAGGGATAGGAAAATTTCGCGAGTTCAGTGACCTGTGGGGTAGACTCCTCAGTCCTCTGCACACTGGAGCCTCAACTGTATGTTCATTGGCTGTTGCCCCACACCTGGCATTTATGGGATTCGCGAGGCGTTTCCTTGTAAGTCTGCTATTGGCTCAGAGGCGTGCAGGGCGGTCATAACAAAGTGTGATCCATTCGCGAAGGTTACTTCCCTATATATGTGTTTGGCGTCTATATTGTCCCGAAATGAATTCGCAAAATTTTCTTATCCCTAATGATAACAAATAAATGATAAAGCTAATTTTGCATGTCTGTACTGAGAGCACAAAATCCGACGTCGCTTTCCAGTGCGGGTGTAAAAAAAAAATAGTTTATCCCTCCTTCTCACAACGTAATCACCTTTCGAGCAATACATATACATTTTATCGTGAAATATACAGGCTGTTGCAAAATTGCATTTCAATGCTTCGGGGAAATATTTTTCACGTCTGGAGGATGAAAACGTGCTATATGAATATAGGTTTGCAAACGATTCGTTTCCTTACTACAGCTCGTAATACATAACGGACAGTGTATGGCCCGCGGACTGGATCATGTTACTGTGGAATGCCATCGCCGCGTTCGTTTGCATGATACACGACACTTCATACTAAGCCACTACACCTATACCAGTAGGAACTGCGCAGGAATCAGTTACACGTGTGTGAGAGTTTATCGTCGGCACTGAAGGAAATGTTCAAAATGCTCTCCATCAGCACGAACACATCCATCAACTCTCCGTATCATAGACTCCAGGATGTGTTGATGAATCCCTAGAGAATTCCTGATTGTTTCGAAACCCGCCGCAATACGGTTACGAAAGGTGTCCACATCATCCACTCGGGCTGCATACACAAGTGCCTTTAAATGTCCCTACAAATAGAAGTCTAGTGGTTCAAATAAGGGGGCTGGTATGGGCCTGCCAATCACAGGTGCGATGGCATTCCACAGCAAGACGATCCAGCCCGCGGGCCATGCACTGTACGTTATGTATTACGAGCTGTAGTAAAAAGAAAAACGAAGCATCATACAAAATTTCTCGTCCTCCAGATGTGAGGAATGTTTCCCCGAAGTACTGACATGCAATTTTGCAACAGTCTGTATAACTCACAACCAAACGGATACTAAATATTTAAATATGTTTATTAAATGTATTTTGTTCTGGGCGCGAGGCTTTGCTAGGCGCCAGATCCCAGTTGTTGGCCCAGTGTGGAACCTGTCGCACACCCCTGAGGACGGGCTTGATCGAGAGTCACGCGATGGGATTGGCCCCTAGCCATCGCAGTCTTGGCCTCTTCGTCACATGACGGCGACGTCTCTGCAACCACGTCCACCAAGCACTGTACACACTCGCTGTTCAGGAACGTCTCTGAGAGCCGGGTGCATCTGGAATGCAGGATGGAACCAACTTGATTTAATCCTTTGAGCCCGTCTCTCGCCAGGAGAAGTTCGCGGCGATAAGTTGGCAACATCCAGTAGACCGCGCGCGTTACCCTGTCGTGAATTAGTTATAGTATATTCGCGGTTTCTTCGCATTTTTGAATCGAACCTTTGAAAACTCACATCCTGTACTCTAACTCTGAATCAGTGAGAATTTCATTGTTTCAATCAGTCAAACGTATCTGACTGATACAACAGACACTTCAGTGAATTTAAGTGATGAACCAGTGAAAAAATGCCATATTTTCTTCACTGATTCATCCAGTGACATTTCCCACTGATTCGTCAGTCATTTTTTCTTCTGTTTTCTCGGTGGTTTATTTTCTGACTGATGGACCAGTGAAACATCTGAGCAACTTTCAATGTCTCTAATTATTTTTGACTGGTGTATCAGTGAAACTACGTGTAAAAATGGCCGTTAAACAACGCGTATCAAGAGAAGTAACAACGAATAAAGAGTAAAACTAATACAATTTTTTTTTTCTGAAATGTGTTTCGTCTTTTAAAACGCCATTTAACGAGGTAATATGAACACACAGCCTTTCATTCCGTTTTTACGTATTTCATTTCGATTCCATGTAATCGTCACAGCGCCCTGTCTGAAGGTTTAAACTGAATTTAATGTGGCGAAAAGAGTACACTCATATGTACTATTCGTTTTAACAATACTTACAGTACCGATCAAACACAAACACGAAAAGTTTGAACATACGTCGTCAAACTACATGATTTTGAGGCACATATACCTTCCTCATGTAATTTCAATTTAGTGTGGTAGCTCAGATGACAAGGTAACGGCCTAGCGTCGAAGGGTGCGCGGGTTCAGTCTCGGCTACCTGCAAATGCTTTTTTTACTTATTTAAATTACGGTAATTTGAACAATATAAATAGTAAACTATCGTAAATATGATTACTTTACGTAATTATTTGCCTACATCCAATAAAAGCAATATTTATTTCGCCACTGCAGTCGGCCGTCACTTATTCAATCAGTGAAATTGTTTCACGTCACTAATTCAATAAGTTAAATTTTTTCACTGAAGCAATCAGTGGTTTTCCAACTGATTCTAAGTGGAGCCATTTTCACTAGTTAGAGTAGTTGAATTTCACTGCGAATCAGTGGTTTCTCACTGATTCGAATTTAGTGCGTGTACAACGTGTTTGGTTGTTTCCTAACTGTGGCATGTATCACAAGCGTTTCATAATTATGTTAACATAGAAATACGATATGTTTGGTTAAATTAAAATTGTATTGATATTTTATGAATAAATTATTATATTTTATTTATAATTAATATGAATAAAACAGTGAGAAATGCCTAGTAAGAAATAGTTCTCATGCAAAATATTATGACTGCACGAATGTGATGCCGTCGTCCCTTTGGTGTAATTTTCCAGACTTGATTAAGCTTTGCTTTCATGAGGCGGAGGAATATCTTGGAAGTAGAACTTTAAGCAGAGCTTCAGAAACGTTTGAAGTAACCGTGGATAGTCTATACTGTCGGATCGCGCAAACTCGCGATGCGCGGACTGTTTTTACTTCGCAGTTAGGCGAGCACGTCCGAAAGAATTCTACTACAGGTTGGGAACATCGATGTTGAAAGTTTCGCAAAGGGGAAATTTTCGCCACTAGGCAAGCGCTAGTGTCAGCATTGTACCAGGTTTTCTCTACTTTCTACTTTCAGAAAAACAGGATAATTGCCGTAATGATAAATCCTTAATTAGTTTAAAAACAAATTCGCCCGGCCGCGTGTGTCTGTGTATTCGGCTAAGGCTTCTAAACTACTTGATGGATTTTGATGCGGTTTCCACCATTATAAGTGTTTCTTGAGTAATCCTAGGCTTATAATACATAAATTTTTACTCTAAGGGTACTAGAGAAATGTCGACGTTTTCTAATCCAATCGGAAAAAGCCACTTTTCGGGCGTTTATATGGTTTACGCTGACTAAACAATAAGCGATATACCAAATTAATGTACTACATAATTGTAGATCTCAAAAAGGTTTACAAAAAAGTCCGTGGCAGCATATGTTTATATATTTTAAGGATGAGACACAGTAACGATTTTTAAACAACGCCAGGAGTTTCTTTTCTCCGCATTATGTAACATCCCGCCGTATGAAAAATCAATACTGCCATAGGTCGATCATGCGAAACTGCGAAATCGTTAGGGAAGTAGTGTAACTAAAGTCTGTTAACGTTATCTTCAAATTTTTTTCAATCACACTCCTGAAAAATTATCCTTTGTGCAACATGTTTGGTTAGTTCCTAAATTAATTACATATCACAAACGTTTTATACGTCTTTGTTTAAATAAATGTTTCACTTATATTTTGTCTATAATTAGGAAACGTTTTAAAAAAATGGAGAAAAAGGAAACGTATTGGTAATGGCTAGTAATAATTTGTAATTGTGAAAAATAATCAGAAATCGAGTTATGTTACGTTATTTGTAAAGCAAACGTTTCTTACAAATATATTTTCGTTTTGAGGTACCCTGGAGGAAATAGTTTCGTGTAAAATGTATTTATAGGCTGTTCACGGTAAAATAAGCACTTTCGAAAGCCCTGCTGAAGAGTTACTTGTAAACCAGTTGTGTATTCTTCCGCCTTATGTAAAATTAACATTGCCATGGGCCTCATCACTTTATTCATGCATCGGTCAAATGAAACTGGCAAATTGTTAAGAAAGTAAGTACTTTACAAATATGCTCATTTTTACACTTTGATGCATAAAAAATACACAGAAAGCGAAAGAAATAATTTTTAAGTTATCACAATTTGTTACCTAACACTTCTTATTCGACGTTAAGATATAGAACTACTTTCTGTCCATTGTTACCAACTTTGCTGAGTGAATGTTACTCAGTGCACCCATTAAAATACATGGATGCAGGGCCAGTGACTTTTTTCTAAGGTTCATTTCTTGAGTGCTCACATTGTCGTGAACAGCCTTTAAGATTATTGGTCCAGTTGGTCTCTCCTTTAAGATTTTTCTA
This sequence comes from Dryococelus australis, assembly GCA_029891345.1. NCBI lineage: Eukaryota > Metazoa > Arthropoda > Insecta > Phasmatodea > Phasmatidae > Dryococelus > Dryococelus australis. Next base: position 31,029,913 of record CM057000.1, on the reverse strand, counting down.
GACCCGTGTAAGTTTTTTTGCACGTTGCGGAAGGCTTGACTACATAGTAAATAGCCGAAAGCATAACTTAAGCAGGGCTTAAGAAAAGTTGGGAATAACAATTGATAGATTACAACGTGTATATTCTTGTACTAATTTGCAAAGAAGTAAAACCAAAAGATATAAATTCAACGCCTACGTAATTTTAATATAATTGTGATACGAAGATGAAACGCGGAAATTCTTTCCCTGCGTCGTTACGAACGCTACTGAAATCATGCCAGTAAGTCTGCGCTTTTCTTCACACTTTTCTGATCAAACCTCTGAAAAATCACCCCATATATGACTTGCTTAGTTATTTTATAAATATGCCGTGTATCACAACCGTTTTATACCTCTGTTAACATAAAATTATCTTATTTTTCGTTAAATTGAAGTTTGACAAATATTTTATTTATAAATTACAATGTTTTATTTTTAATAAATCTGTATGAAAACAGTGAGAAAACATGAGTGTTGGTAGTGCCTAGTAAGAAATAGTTCTCATGCAAAACATTAATTCAACAAGTGCGCACGAATTCAGTGCATTATCCTTTGGTATAATTTTCTAGAATTACTTAAAGCTTAGTTTGTACGAAGCATAGGAATAATCCGGAAGTATAACTTTAGCAGGGCTTCAGAAAAATGTGAAGTAACCGTGAATAGATTATATGTGCAGTTAGTGGTAGGGAACTTTTTCTTCAAATATTGATTTATAAACTGCTCAATAAATTGCAAACCAGCGGTAAACGGTTAATTTTAATTTTTCAGGGTATGATATAATTGGTGAGGCATGGGTTTGAGAACATGTGTGAAAGTGAGAAGTATTGTCTGCACTATCGGTTCATTGGACCAGGAACTTTAATGTGAGCGTTTGTGGAATTTTTCATTTAATATTACACATTTCTAAATATATATTATGCTTATTAAAGCCCTGTCTTGATGGCGGAAAGATGGCGAGGGGTTGTCTACACAATAAACTAAACCTAAGGTCAGTAAGGAGTATTAATTCCAATTTTATTTTTCGCCACAACCGGAGAGTACAGCCCACAGAAAGCAATTAATTATTTTTACTCGTCGTTTAGAAAGTCGGAAAACTACCGAGACAGTAAATGTGTAACAATATTAATATTTTTCGTATGATATTATTTATTCTTTGTCACGCTAGAAGCCACCTTGATACGACTTGTAAAATATAAGTAGTAAAAAATAAAAAATAAAAAAATGTGAGAGATTAATTACCATAATCTCTAAACGGCGCAGTCATCCATGGTTTATCCGGGACTGGAATACAGAACTTAGATCTGGAGGTAATTCCTTAGGGCGGGTTTACAGTTGAAAAATTATGCGTTAAATTAATAACTGTTACGTGTACGGAAGAATTCGAACTGCGTTATTCAACGTGCTAGTGTACAATAGAACTTATCAGGTCGTGCATTTTGTTGGTTTCCCTTAAGAAAAATTTCTGTGGCAGTTGCCATTCAGAGCATAACAATAGTTGGTAATACGAAACTGGTATTCACGGTTATAAGCAAGCATATAGAAAAATGCGAGGGGCATGTAAATTTGTTTCGCAGCGAGAAGGGTCCCTTCCGGAAATGATCAGCCTTGAATGTGATATGTCTACTAATCACCTAATCTCACGCAACACGAGCAGTATTTAGAGAGCCGAGAATTTCGCGGGTTCATTTGTTTCACAAGTTGAAATTCACACACATGTACGTTCATGTTACTTTTGCAATTGGTCGACGTGTTGTTTAACACCTCTTGGAGATAAATAAGCCAATAAAAACATGCAATAAAGCGTGCGCCCAACCACCGCCTTTTACTACCACAACAATAAACCAATAAGCAGTTTATATCTGTATGAGATTATATGAATAAGACTGTGAACTCTAGCGTACAGGTAATTGAACTCGCGGATGTTTCAGGTCTCTAGTGATTAGTTATATACAAGATTCAAAAAGGTCACGCTCATCACGAGTACTCATTGACTGTAATTAAAAATTATCATATGGAATGTGAATCCTAAACACAGAAATATTAGGTTCGTGTGCGCGTTCGGCTGTTGCTGCATATTTTTCTCTACTGTAAAACACCTTCCTTAAACTTGGCACTAGAGGTCATTTTAGGACAAGCTGAATGTTAACCCTTTGGGGATACGCACGTATATACTCGTGTCTACGTTTGTATAGATATGTCTTTGCTCTTGAAGACAAGACTCGCACGTTTATAATTTTACTGTTTCTCTGGACTTTATCAAAACCCAAGTAAAACATTCAGTTAGTAGCAATAAAACTGCTCCATTCAATAATTACTCAAATTAACACGATGGATTGTAAAACCGGTTAACCCTGTCGCGAGAATTTAAGACAGTCAAAGCATGACTTGATTGGTCATCGGCCAGCCAATAGTAAACGTTGCATAGTACGGTAGGCGTGTCCGGTGAAGCCAGGACCAATAGGACTATGGTAAGTGGAAATACAGAGACCAACACAAGTGATGTTAGTGTAGTGGATAATATAGGCAGCTCACTTCTACATTGTCTTTAGTGCTAGTAAATTTGTGCCGCCCTCAAAAGGTTAAACACACCTACATTTCTGTCATGTTTGCAATTGGATAACAGTTTATTAGACACGCCCAAGTAAACCATGGACCAGTAACAGGCCTATAAGAAACCAAGCATCGAATCCCATGTCATCTGGTCTGAGGTAGAACTGGCTACACACTGGGGCAGCAGCCATTGGACAGAAAGCTGAGGCTTGAGGAAATACACAGGTTATTGGAGTCTAGTCTGCAGGTCGTTTAAAACGCGAATTTTTCCTGTCCCTGGTTATTAGTAGAGACCCGGGAAATTCACGAGTTCAATGACCTGTAGGCTAGACTTCACAGTCTGATATACCCTCGTACAGATATCAACTGTTTATTGGCTGATTGTTGTGGTAGTAAAAGACGGTGGTTGGGTGCACAATTTTTTGCATGTTTTTATTGGCTTATTTATCTCCAGGAGGTGTTAAACAACACGTCGACCAATTGCAAACGTAACATGAACGTGCATGTGTATGGATTCCAACTTGTCTAGAAATGAACCCGCGAAATACTCGGGTCTCTAGTTATTAGCATAGGCCTGAAAAATGCGTGAGTTCATTGAACTGCAGGTTATATTTTGCTGTGTTGGGCACAAGTAATCAATTGCTCATTGGCTGTTTGTTATCACAGTGGAAGACAATGGTTGGCCTGCGTTTTGTTGTGCTTTTGGTATTGGCTCAGTCTTCTCCAGGAGCTATCAACGCGTGGACCAACTGCAAGAGTAATACACATGTGTGAGTTCTTGAATTCTAGCTCATCCCAAATGAATGTGAGACTTTTTCAAGGTTTTAGTATTCCGTAGAGCCCCGAGTATTTATCGAATTAATTTAGCGTCAAGGTAGACTTAAAAAATGTATTCCTTTAATTTTACGAATGGGCCGCAGTTCTTTAGATACACTCGATTTAAATGTGAGCCAGTGATAACGAGAAACCAATACTCTCATTGAGTGATGTTACTATTGCAGAAGTCAACAAAATAAAACCTAGCGGGTCAGTTATAAAGAGGATTTTTAAATCCAACTGTATCCCGCTTTCGAGTCGACTCGCGAAATAATCAGGGTTGCAGTCGTTAGGCATGATGTGTTTTTGTAGAAGTGAATCCCGATGTTCTGATCAGATACACAACACCCAAGAAATGGAGACAGAACCTACACCCTTCCCACACGCCAGCAGGGTTGTAGGCTCCCGCCGTCCACAACATGACACAACACATATACTAGACAGTCCTAGGCTAGACTTGGAGGGTGCTAGGCAGTCTAAGGCTAGATTTGGAGGGTGCTGATCTCATAAGGGAAGTTTTGTTATGGGCAGTGGCGTGGTGTAGGGCATTTCCTCGGCTCTTCCTCTTCTTCACCGCCTTCATTTCACTTCCGTCGTACTGAGATCTCGCATCTCGCTATGCACTCACCAGACTGACTGCTTCGAGCTAAACTGGCCCTGGTTAGTCTACTTTCATCCGACTACGTATCCTTCCATCACCGAATGTAAACTTTAACATTGGCAAGGTCCTAGTATACATTCGCCACTCAAACGAAACTGCAAAGTTCTCATAAACACAAACTACGCCAGATTACGTCAACAGCAAGTATTCAAGTAATGTCCTATAAATAATATATTAACAGAAGGAACTAGTTTTCCTGACTTTATGACCATAGTGATATAAATACCTCAATCTATTTTTTTTAAGTTGAATACTTTCCTGGTAAGATGACTATATTGTAAGCATTTTCATAATTTAATTTTGTCAGTGACTCAGTTAAAATATGCTGCGAAGTATTAATTTCATACATTTTGTCCGGCAAATTAATTAACTGACCTTTAGATTAAAGTTCTGCAATATTAATAAATTTTAAACTATTTAATAAACAGGCTTTGATTAAGCATGTTTCAAGTAACCCGGAATTATTACTAATCCTACAGGCACTTTATTTACAAAACTCGTATATATACTTTTGTTATTAACAACACTGAGACAAAATTGTGGCCAAATTCGAATTTTTTCGATATTCTTCCCGTAGTATCTGACGGTAACATTTTGGCAATGAGTTTCTGAGCTTTAATGTGTAGAAGTACAGAAATGTGTACTGTGTATAGCAGGAACAATACTGTTGAACCATTCATGTTCAGTGCATGATTGAACATCATGATGAACTTCATTACGAACAGCCAAATATGGTGGTTCGAAGACATGCTCTAAGATGAGAGAAGAGTAAACTTAGGTGGTAATGCTCAGGTGTCCATTGTTCCACATATTCTATACGAATAATTTAAATAATTATCAATGTAGGTTGATGTTACAGTCTGCGAATGTAAAATGTAGGTATATATAATGAAATAAGTGTATCCAAATGTTAATTTAAATAAAAAATATACGAATGAAAGTAAATTGGAAATAAACCGATATATAGCACTAATGTCAAACATATTCTGGAAGTATAACACATCACTATATACATTTAAAATTTTAATTAAATGGAATTTCTAATTCATTAAACCTTTCAGACCCACTTTAATATATGGCTTCAGCTGTTGCAAACAAAAAAATGTATGATGCATGCTGTATTTAGGTCGACACAACACTTGTTTCGTTGTCACAGCCAATGAGCCGTAGGCTATATGTTTGGCTGAAGTTATATGCACCAATTATGACTTAGACCACTAAGACGGTTTTGCGAATCATTTATCCACAGGTAAGACCATTGGTCGCTCAGCTTCGTAGTGTGCAGTACAGAGCAAAAATTACCTACACGTACGTAATGTACACATTTGTGTACACTGGGTCTGAATGGGTTAAAGTTACTAAAGCAAAGAAAAAATATAGCATTGTATATTTCAGAATATTGGTATTAAAAACAACGAACCAATAAGCGTGGTCGTGAATTAAGTTTCGAACCAAACACAAAAAATAATTGTTATGTTCTGTATAAAGTATTTTGTATTTCTGTAGTCGTGTACACGTTATTTGAAACGTCCCCCCTCCCCAATCCACACTTTTCTACATGCGATTATATAATTGTGTGGCCAATTTTGCAGACCATTCAACCAGATTCACAGTGAAAAAAATACTAGCATGTGAAGCCAAACTAGTCAGTATTCTCGTTGACTGTAAAACAAAGAAATAACATGACATCAAAAAGTGAGAGTCAATCACAAAATGTGTTTTACTTCCAATCGTAGATTACAATTTTTCTGAACTGAGGTCAGGAGATATACGATCAGAACTCTGTAAGTCAGGTTGGTGTCACACTTTTTACACTGGAATTCAGATTCAAGTGACGATCATGTTGGAACCAGGACAGTCACTGGTACATACGGTTCTCTCGATGCGCTCGGGGGCAGAGACCCAAGCTGTCTTGTTGGCAGTTCTCACAGCAGAGCCGCCCAGGGTATTTTGGGGGATTAAAGCAAATCTAATTTTGATGCTCTGTATCTTAGGGGTTTGTGGCAAAGTTGTTTTTGCGGCCAACTGTTTGATGCGACACTCGGGCCTACATATTTTATAACACGTTACCAGTGGAAAACATGTTGCTTGCAGTCTGCGTATGGTTAACTGAGCGCTTATTAAATCAACCTCTGAAAAATGTCACTGTCTCTACATGCGAATGTTAAATGTAGATATGTATAATGAAATAAGCGAATCCAAATGTTAATTAAAATAAAAAATATATGAATAAACGTAAATTGGAAATAACCCGATAGATAGTACTAATGTCAAACATGTTCTGGAAGTATAACACATCACTATATACCATTAAAATTTTAATAAAATAGAATTTGTAATTCATTAAACCTTTCAGGCCCACTTTAATATATGGTTTCAACTATTGCAAACAAAAAAAATTATGACGCATGCTGTATTTAGGTCGACACAACACTTGTTTCGTTGTCACAGCCAATGAGCCCAAACCGATATATATATATATATATATATATATATATATATATATATATATATATATATATATATATATATATATATATATATATATATATACACACACATATATTTTTTTAAATATATATTTTAATATATATATATATAAATCCTGTTACAATTTTTTTATGTAGTCTAATTTTTTCAACACAAAAACGGTATAATTTTAACTAATTATTAAATAAGCAAAAATTCCTTAATTAATAAATTGGATAAAAGTTTACAGATTTTGTGTTGAAAAAATTAGACAACATAATAAAAACAATTTTTTGCACAATTGTAAGAGAATTTTACAATTTCGTCTCCCGTTTGGGTTCAAAAAATTAACTCTCGTAAAAGCTGTAGAAATGGGAGATCATGGCCTTAATGTGCATAATTTAAGAACTAGTCAATTTGTTATATATTATATATATATAATTTCGTAGTTTCACTTGACCGGCTGATGATTTAAGTGACGAGGCCCAGCGTAATGCTAAATCTACGTGTGGTGGAAGAATAAGTACTCAATGTCCATACAATCATATCTCAATTAGGGCTTTCAAAAGTGCTCATTTTACCGTGAAAAACCTTTAGAAACACGGTTATCGTTTACTGTCAAACTGATAAGTACTGATTTGTATACGGCAAATAGTATCCTCTTCAAATTAAACTTTTGCGAAGTGTGTTCTTAAGTGTGCACATTATTCGATGGCTGAGTTTAGCACCGCCATATGAGTCAATGGCGTCGTTCGGAAAATCTTTCTTAGTCTTCAAGGACTGCGGTGGTGTAGTGGGGATCGTGCCGTACGATGCCGCTGGTCGGCGGGGTTTCTCGGGGTTCTTCAGTTTCCCCCGACCTTGCATTCCGGTGCTGCTCCGTACTTACCTCACTTTTATATCATCGGCTCTGAAGAGCTCTATGTTAGAAGTCGCTCAACCCCTCCACTCACCATTTATTTGTGTACAGGCTCGGAGGAGCCCTTTGGGATCAGGGGACTGGGAAAAAAAATGCCCCATTTGCCGCGCCTTGTGGGCGACCCTATGTCACAGCACGACAGAGGTACCCGCGCTGAATGCGCCAGGGCTGGTGGGTTAAGGGTTCTATGTACTAAAACGTTTTCTGTGAAATCGTTGTTTGTGCGTAAACGCGTGTCTCGGTAAATAAATATTCTGGAAATACGAAGTTTTGTTTAAAAAAAAAAAAAAAAAAAAAAAAAAAAAAAAAAAAAAAAAAAAAAAAAAAAAAAAAAAAAAAAAAAACTATAGTCTATATCGCTATCTTTTTAATTTTATCGCAATAAGTATATTGACGGAGAAAAAAATCGTGAAAGCGGTCAAATATCGCATTTTTAAAGCTTGCCTATGATGTTTCTTTAAGCGGTAAGAGAAAAGTACGACTATACGCAGGTAGTTTTATCTGGTGTACTTTCATCGCGTGTAATAAAACCCCAAAGTTACAGATCTAGTTTGCACTCGTCACGACGGAAACACTGCACGCCTTGCGCGTAGGAGCGATGAGGCGCTAGGCGAGCGTGTTAGTGTCGCCCGTATTGATCCATCGCTTCTTGACCTTGGCCGCGCAGGTACATAGGATCCTTTTAAGTGGCTGCCAGAAATAAGCAGCTTCCTCCCTCCCCCTCCCCGGCGGGACATTCTAGTCATCCCGAAGACAGCAGCGCTCCCTTCCCCTCATCTTTGCGTCCATCGCTTTAGTACGACAGCATTCATCAGTTATACGCACCCAATTAGCCGGCATGCCAATTCGATGCCTCTGATCTCCCGAGCGATCGCCACGGAGCTGGCAACACATGCACTTCAACTGCGGCAATCAGTACGCTGTTAAGAACTGAGGAACTCACTTCAAAATAACGCCTGCCTGCCCTGTATTACTTTCAAACACAATGGAGCTGGCCTTATACCCGGTTGCACCAACGTCTTCCCCGATCTGAGTTCCAATAATCCTAGTTCCGAACCAGGATCCAGGTTGATCTTGGTTCTAATGTAAAAGTATTGCACCAACGAAATTTCATGATTCAGGATCTCCGATTTGTCGATCTTGGTTCCAAAGTGAGAGATCGAGATTAAGTATGAGACAAATTTCGCGTTAGTAATATATGACGTCATGGAAGTAGGCGTATTTTTCACTATAGATAGAACAAGATGTGCGATGTTTTATCTATTTTAAGAGAATTATTGTTGTAAGAATTTTACTGAATAATTTTCAAGTGCGTATAATGTTGTTTTAATTTCCCAAGAAAACAATCGAACGTAGTTCTATCTGTTGGCGTATTTTCAAACTACATTTGTCGAAAATGTATGCTGATCTCGGATCGAGATTTCAAACTTCATCTCGATATCCAGTCCAGCTCTGAACTCGAATGGTGCAACAGCTTGCTGTGTGGACCTGAGATGCGATCTCGGATCGAGTTTCGAACTACGATGGTGCAACCGGGCATAAGTCATTTAGTCATTTAGATGAAGTTTTAACTATGTCCCATACGCGGTTTCGCCACACTATTTAAATTAAACTTTTAAAAAATCAGCCTACATATGTCGTGTTTGGTTTCCTAAATGTGTAATGTGTCACGAGCATTTTTTACTCCTGTTAACATAAAACTACCTAATTTTTGGTTAAACTGAATATTTTGTTTATATTTTATCTGTAAATTATAAACATTAAATTTATAATTAACTAGCTCATACCCGCGGCTTAGCCCGCAAAAATCAGCGAAAAGATGAATATGTTGGGCATATTTTATATATTCCCTACGAAACTATTCGTTTTTCGTGGAAGAAACGTACTCTATGTGCTAATAAAGAATATAATCTACTCCTGCACGAAATTTCATCCAAATACGTCGAGCCGTTACGACGTGAATTATTTAATTTACACGTACTAACAAGACTCCAGTGGCTTAAACTGCAGGATGTTCAGTAAGTAGTGGGATCTCCATGTTGGAAGATGCATTGCGGAAACCCGACATGACATCGATTCGATGAGTGTCCGAATAATGTCTCGGTGTATCGTGAGCGCGTGTGTTGTTGATCCGAGTACACATGTCATCTTCACTTTGCGGGAGTGAGAGGGTATTTAAAACGGGTGTCCAATCGTGTCCCGCGGATTCTCGATTGATGTCTGCACACCTTGAAAAGAATCGAGGCTAATGTGAGCTGTATGTGGCGGGAGTTATCCGATGAAAATGTGTGTTTGGGGCACTCTGGAGATATGGTATTTCCAGGGGCCGCAATACTCCATCAACATAGCGGCATACTAGAGTGAGTGGCTGTTGGCACTGGTAACTCATGACTAGGGGTAGTTAAATTTTGCTAAAATATTTCAAGACAAGTTATATTTCAATACACTGTAGGGTCGTTTACCAATCTTGATTAGCTTGATTAATACTTGACACCTATTGATTGCCTGCACACAAATCACGTAGGAGCCATGCCGATGTTGCCCGATTCTGAGTGGCCTGGTCAAATTTGAAGACGCCTTCTCAAGCAAACAGCAGCCAATGGCAACAGAGAAACTGCTGTTGGACGCTTACAGTAATGAAGTATACCGTGTACTCATATTTTTACGCGAAACATCACTAGCTCTATTCATGACCCCACGTCGACTGATAGCAGGGCGCTTCACAACGGCAGGGGAATCCACCCAATGGCCACGTCGCATCGCCGCTACTCACACACGGTGATCATCATTGGTGAAACAGAAATGGAATTCGTCACAAAAGATATCACTGGTCCATGATGCACCCCACGCAGTTCTGGAACGACACTATTCCAAGTGATGTCGCCGATGGCTCGTGTTGATATAGGAGCAAACTTAGCAAAATGTCGCCAGTCGCGGACTGTGGGTGTGCTACGGCATGGAGTCAGATGCGACGATCTGTGCATTAAGGTGGCCAACATCCGATCTCCGGTACCGCGTGGACCACTGTCGCCGGGCGCGACCAGCGGTTGTGGCATCGCGTTGCAACACCGCGCAAGCGCCAACAAGCAGCACGGGGAACTACAGTTGAACCTCTCGTCAACGCATCCATTTGAAGTGATAGCGAACGACGGCGTCTTGAAGGGCTTCCGACGGCTCGTGCGTTCTGCAGACACAGCTGCAGCCACTCCGCGAGGCCTTGCCGATGTCTTGGATGACGGCTGGTCGCCCGCCTGTGTCAAGCGCGCGGTTCGTGTCGTGACGTTCCCGTATGGGGAGCCGTCCAAAGTATGTGGGGGGTGCGTGACTCTGAGGTAGAACACAATATTAATTCACTCCGTCATTTTATTAAAAAAACTTTAAGAGAATATCACATTACATTATAAATTATAAAACATTTTACATTTTTATTTGTATACCTTAAATAGCGCCGGAGGAGCGTGTTAGGTTATATGACTAATCCTGCATTTCATTATATATTCATCTAATTAAACAATTCTCACGCATATTTTTACGCGAGAACATGGACGCATTACCAAATACACTAATAACAGCAGTATCATCTGCCTTCCCTTCATGAACAGAATAAGTCTTCCAACATATTATATCACGGCATTACCTTAGCGTTGCCTACGGCTGATTGTCATCTCGACTGCGGCGGCAGAAACCCCATCTGCTGGTCCATCTTGTCCCGTCGTCTGCTTGAAGCGTTAAGACCTAACTCTTCCCCGGCCATAAATATACAAGCCGTTTACAAATCATTCCGTTTGTTTGCAAAACTGCTCGTCGCGGCGACGCTTCGCTTCCGTGACCTTATTCTCTGTAGACGTGTGCTTGTGTGTTCAGGCAAGCAAGCGCCACTGCAAGGGCTTGCCCACACCGTAACAATGTGGTTGGCCAGAAATGATAATCACATGCACAACAGACATCGGCTCTCTACGTTTCATGGCATAGTCCATTCATAGTCACTGCCAACTTTTACGAAGCACTGCTAAAGTTCTACTTCAAGGATATTCCTCCGCCTCACGCAAATAAAGCTCAACTAAGTCTAATAAAATACACCAAAGGGACAACTTACCCGGTGCTCCCACCAATGTTACGATTTAAATATTTCTGTTACTCCAACAGGAAAGGGTTATGGGTTTTATGGCTGTGATTCATGATAGGGGCTGTAGCTTATGGTAGAGCAAAGGGGGTTGGTTGATTGACTGTAAGACTGTCTGGAATAAAGCCGGGTTATTATTGTAGTAACAGAAGATTACAATTACAGGAAGCACTGAATGATCCGGGGAGCAATTTGATATTAACTGTTAATTAACTAAAGGCTGTTCATGATAAAGTGAGCACTTTTGAAATCAACCTTAGAATAAAGTCACTACTCCTATCTGCAAATATTTTATCGGATGCACTCGGTAACATGCACTCAGTGAAGTTGGTTGCGATGGATAGAAAGTAGTTCCATATTCAACGTCGAATAAAATGTGTTAGGTAAGCTTGAATAATATCTTTCGATTTCTGTTTTTTTTTTTAATGCCTAGGAAGTATAAAAATAACCAGATTTGTAAAATATTTATTTTTCTAATAATCCCACAGTTTCACTTGACCGACACATGACTAAAGTGACGAGGTCCACGGAAATGTTAATTTTGCATAAGACGAAAGAATACACAACGTTCATACAAGTATATCGTAAGCAAGGCTTTCAAAAGAGCTCATTTTACTATGAACAGCCTTTACATGGCTGTTACGGCGATCGGCACAGTTGGTCTCTGGAAGAGTTCATCACAGCTCGTGTAACGAGGACGAAAGACGATGCCCGCCACTCAGTATTGTTCTGTATCGGCGTTGCATGGTGCAATCTGGCCTGATTCTTGGTCAGTAGTGGCGGTCCGCGCCTACTGTAATTTGGCAATGCAGCCCCGCTTGCCGCAATCGCTGTCCTGGTTTCTACTTAATGTGAACGGGCGTGTTCAGGCGACGATGTAATTAACGGCGCCTTCACGACAGTGTAACAGTTCGCACTAACTGCAATAGTATTTTGTATGGGAACTATTTCTTACTAAACATTACCAACACACGTATGTTCTTCCTATTAATGTTCTTATGAATAGGGACCTCCAAATTCACGTTATTTTTTGGTATCAAGCTAAAATTCACAGTACTGAGTATACTTGAGCAGGCGTTGTTTCTCCATTGGCTGCTGCCTGTATGAGAAGTCACTCCCTTTCTGAGTAACATGCACGTGATTGGGGCACACGATTGTGAAGTGTTCATTTATTGGCGCAGAGTTAGCCGGGGCGTGTCAAATAAAGAATGGTCAAATAACAAACGCATTGCAAATAAAAATGTTTTTTTTTTTTAAGTTTAAAATGTCGTCAAATAATAACGCGAATTTTGCAGGTTTCTACTTATGGAATATTATAATTTATAGATAAACTATAAACAAAATTATAATTTAATCAAAAATAAGGTACTTTTATGTTAACTGAAGTATAAAACGATTGTGATGTGTGGCATAGGATACAAGTAATCGCATCATCCATGGCGTAGTTTTCAAATGTTTGCTGATTCAAAAAGTGTGAAGAAACCGCGAACAGTCTATACTGCACGCACGCCTTCATAAAGTGTGTGGCATGTTCTCTGTCGGACAGTGCAGTGTATAGGGAGCAGTTTAACGGCGGGTTGGTAGTCTCATCTGCATGCACGGGGCTCGGCCTGGCTGCGGTCCAGAGACGGCGCCTGATTCCATCCCCAGAGCCTGCCCCCGTCTTTATAAATACTCCGCACGCAGCCTCCGCTACCTGAACCGTACACCGCCCGTAGGAACACGGCGTTATTCATCACGACTCCTTCCGGTCATCTAGCATCCCTTGCCCCGCGGTCCTCCTGCCCGACGCCGAGAGGAAAATTAACACTTTGTAGACTACGCTCGAGTGTAGCTCAAGCAACGCTAATTTGAAAATTTCTTTGTCGTTCAGAACGAAACTCTCATGAATGTGCAGTCTTTGCTCGGCTAGTGTTTAACACGACCTCACAAGAACACGACAGTGCAGTAACAATGAGATTGCTAATGACAGAATTACTTTTATAGCCACTCAAAGGGTCATGATTGACTGTAAATAATTTTATACGATAAAGGGCATTTGATTGGGTCAATATCAGCTCAGTTCTCCGTTGGTTGATGACAGGCCAATAATGAACGCTGTAAAGTGCAGGTTAGTGTCCGGTGTGGTATGGACCAATAGATCGATGGCGAGTTCTCACACAGACTCCAACAGAACCGGTTTTCTTGCTGTAGAGGATGTAGGTGACTCACTTCTAATTTGTCTTAACTGCCAGTAAATGTGTGCAGACCTCAGTGTGTTAATATAGTTTTTGTATCTACGGCGTAGCTCGTGAATAAATATAAGAACTTGGAATTAGCGAAGCGGTCTTTCCACTGGCGCGTGTTTGTGCGAGCAAGCCGACGTCACGTGCCCGTGGGTACACCGCAGACTATGCGCGGGCAGCTATTTCCACTTGTTTGTCCTTCCCCATTACGAACAATGGTCGCTGGGTCGGTGTCTTTGATCGCGGCTCACGCGGGCGGGGAGGATCGTCCCGAACATGCTTGACACACGCCAAGCAAAGGTTTACACTTCACTGAACACGAATCTGTGGAAAGGTCGCTTAACGTGTCACTTGTTAGAACACACCCTCGTACGACATCGTCTCGTTTCCCTTTCTAAAATTGTTCACTGCGTTCTAGGAAATAATTTTCCCTCCATTTCCCATCTCGGGAAATACAGAGCGCTGTGAATACGTCAACCACGTTTTCAACAGAGCACGCTTGACTGGTTACAACTTAAAGTCTTCTACCAACTGCGCCACATGATGATTGTAATTATTCCGCTTTTGTGTTACAGAGTTATTGTGAGCTACATGTCAAAACGCAACCAAAAAATTCATCATGTAAAGTTATACAGAAAACAAAATCCATATTAAAACCTTTTCAGGTATTTAATTGTCCAAAATTGTAAAGAAAATATAACCCAGGTCAGATAATTCCTACGCAAAATTAACACTTGAAATATGAAACCTATTCTGACCTACCCGCTCTTAATTATGGAAATTTTCAGAACACTTCATTCAAAATTATAAGTAACTGCTTGTGATGACACAAAACCCCTTAATAGAAAAGTGATTGCTCAAAATACGAAGGTTTTGACTGTTCGTTAATCAGTATCTTCCATTTTCATTTCGAGAATGAAACTCTGTCAGTTTGCATATCCGACAGGCAAATAATCATACCATTTCAAACTTCGCAGGTTTCTATCGTCATGAAATTTGGGTTGAGAGTGTCATACTAGAGGCAGTATTGTTGATAATTTATACTTTATAATACATGTCCATTATACAAACTTCCTCTTCATATCAGACTTTCAAAGTTTTCGCGATAATAACATGACAACCCCTATTTTCTTCATGAAGTGGTCGACGTCATTTACCAAACTTACAGAGATTGCAGACGTGCATTCAAAGAAACTCCATTTAGGTTTTTTTCTTTTCTCAAGTAGTTTCTAATATTCTAAAATAAAGTTATACGAAAATGTGAGTTTTCAGTGTCTCCATTAAAAACCACTAAAGGCATAAGTCATATGTTTTTCTCATTTTGCATTAGAGATATTTATCTTGGAGTTTAGAATAATTCTGCATTGTATTTTAATAAAAGCAAAAATACTTAAAAAAAAAAAAAAAAAAAAAAAAAATTGAAAATTTCCGTTACTTGTTTAAGGGCAGAAGTTATAGATTATATATAATCATATCACACGCCTGTACCTATTAATGGTCACATCATCCAAAGTGTACAGTGATACAGCCGTTGCCGCTGCAGTTATGATTCCTTCATGGGAAGGCGTACTGAAGTTCTACTTTCAAGCTATCCTTCCACCACAACCAGAAAAATACTAACAGAAGTCTAGAAAATTACTCCAAAGGGACAACACACCGTATTTCTACGCACTTGATTTAACTATATTTTGAATGGGAACTATTTCCTGCTAGGTATTACCTACACATATCTTAATTTATATGCAGTTCAAATTAAATATAACTTATTTTTAAATATAAATCAATGTTGAACGTATTCAAAAATAAGAATATTTTATTTTAACAGAAGTATGAAACACTTGTGATACGCGTATTTTGGAAACACCCAGACACGTCATACAAGGAGTGATTTTCCAAATGTTTGGTTTAAAAAAATGCGGAGGTATTGCGAATAGACTACAGAACGTTCCTGGCATTCTCCGGTGGCTGGGAAGGCTCGGCCTGGCGGCGTGGAAGTAAGCCTCGCCGCCTACTGGACGGTGAAGTGCCAAGATGAACATTTCCATTGGCTTCTGCTGGAGAGTTTGCGAGCCAAGATTCCCACATATTTGTTTTCCTCAATTATGACAAAACTAATGTTGTGACGTAATTATTATGAGTTGTGTTGTTATGCCTGTACTGTTGTGTGAGGTCAATAGCTAGTTGGGGTACATGAGGAATTTCCTTTATTTAAAACGTAAATAGACTATACAAACCAAGGATCCAGTATGGCGGCGGAAGGATTCCCATAATGCCCGGCCACTTCTTGAACACGTGACTAGGCAGGCCTGTTCGCAAACAAAACATCTAGGTATAGGCTGTTCACGTTAAACTGATCACTTTTGAGAGCCCTTATTAGGTTCTACTTGCAGACACGTTGTGTATTCTTCCACCTTATGTATAATTGACGTTGAAATGGAGCTTTATCACTTTATTCATGCGTCGGTCGAGTGAAACCGAAATAATTAGAAAAGTAAATATTTTACAAATTTTCTCATAATTACCTTTTTATGCATTAAAGAATATGAAACGGAAGAAATAATTCCAGTATTCACAAATGTTTAGCTAACACTTTTAATTCACAACGTTAAGACATTAAACTACATCCCTTCCGTGATTACCAACCCCACTGGCCACATGCCACTCAGTGTGTTCGTTACAATATATTGCAGGTATAGAGGCAGTGACATTTTTCAGAAGTTGATCTCAGAAGTGCTCACTTTATCGCGAACAGCCTTTAAGTGATAAATATTGATTCGGAGATTCAGGGGTATCGTTTGACGGTAACGTCTATGGCGCTCGTCTCCCTGGCTAGCGAACTGGGCCGCAGTGTGTTTGCAATGCACATTTTTGGAAACAAACTACTTCACATGTGCACAATATGTCTGCACGCGAAAATAAATATCACTTCTGGCTAGGGCGGAACACAATTTTAAACAGATCACGCATATTGCAAACACTATCGTGAAGCTCTTCGACATGGCTTTTCTCGGCGAATTACCGCGATGCTAGTAATAGGCGCTCTCTGAACGTCGCTGCATACACTAAAGATGAGGTAGACCACTTATCCGTCTTCTGCGCATGTACCCAACTTTGACGTACCCCAAATTAACGCAGATGTCAATGTCACATGGTCAACAGTGATGAACGTGTTTGTTCATATCTTGATTTTAAAAAGACAAGCACTTCAATATGGATAAAATATTTTCACCGATTTGAAGTGCATTAAAAATTGGCCAGAGTAAGTATAAAAACATATAAAAGCACTTGTTAGTAAACAGTGTTTTAACCTCAAATCCAGTCCACGCAGATTTTGCTAGTCGTGTTGTCAGAAAAGCAGTTCAATGTTGGGACGCTGATACTGTTTGTGCGCAGCCAGCGAGATCGGTCTACCTCATCATAAGTCTACCCATTAATACTTTATTTACTATTACCAATTTTTAAAAAGGTTCAAGAATAGGAGTCGCCTTACAAACTAAACAAGGGCCTAAAAGCGACACAAGCATCCATTATTGCGTATTCGAACTCAGAACCACTCGCTCCGAAGACTGGATGTCGGACAGAAAATCTCATCACCAAATCACGATTGCAACAAAAGTTGCAAGTTTCTGCCACCGTCACAGGAGCTCACGGAAATGTCTGGCGTTTCCAGCGACAAAACACGTTCTCACAATGCCGCCGCCAGTGTGAGAAGGTTTCGTCGACGACGCTTAAGGGCGAAGCAGCGTAGCGGAATGTCGTTTGTCGCGGCCCTTGTTCGCAGTCGCTCCGGCGGTAACAAGTACAGACGTACACACAGGGTCTGGGGGCCAGCACTCCCTTTGTCTAGTCACCCTGGGAGACTAGTCAGCTCGCTACGAGCACCCGCCTTCTCTCGCGAACAATGCAGCCGTCTTTGAAATGTGCTTTCTGAACTTCGTCACCACGTTCTCTCCCCGCCCACATCTGCCAACGACAGTAACGCTGCTGTGATGCAGCGAGAGAGTGACTGTCAGTGGCGTGTTGTGAGTTTTTTTTTACAGGATAAGCAGTATAATAGCCCCACATATATGAGTGTTTTAGATAACGTGGTTCCATTTCCAATTTCTACTAACAAACGCAACTTCCATCTTTTCTTACCCTTCACGTATCTTTACTGTTTTATAATACCTAGCATTGGTTATAAAAAGGGAAACGAAATGAATGTAATAATAATTAAACTGAATATTATTTAGAGAGCATATTAGAAATTATAAGAAAACTCCCGTTCTCCCGAACCCTTTCATCCACTTTCCAAAGAAAATGTAGGACTGGAGGACGCACACAGAACGACTGCTTACCCTGCCGCGTTCCTTCGGCAGGGTAACTCGTTTGCGAGTTCGATGCATCGGTAGCCGCTCCCGTTTGTGGAAATAAATACTAGATAGCAGCACTATACGTGTACAGTACGGGAATTACGAAAACTCTGTTTCTCTAATCGGAAACGGGAAACTCAGAATTAAATGTGTTTAAAGTTAAAGTTAAGACTGAGACTATAAAGGGTCAAACATGTCCAATGCTTGCCTTGTGTCTATGGAATACACGCCACTGACTGTGCGGCAGAGCAAGTTCTTGGCCTTCAAAGAGATGCATGACATGCAGAGTAGTTTTGTGTTAACTGGCGAGACACATAAGGGCGGTAGGGAGGACGAAAACAAAAATACTTCAGTCACTAACCGAGCGAGGTGATTCAGTGGCAAACCCTGGGATCAACGTTCGGAAAACCTGGGTTCGAATCCCGGTCCAGCCACCCTGATTTCGGTTTTCCACGTGCAATGGTTCGTATATACAGTATTTACTATTTAAACCATTCAGGTAGCATTTTATATTGGTAGTTGGGTCAATCATAACGCACAAAATACAAAGTATAAAAAGGGTTATATTTAGAGTTATATCCGGATTTAAAACATTATAATACGATTACATTTACTGCAACGCGCGGAGGGATATTTAGTTAAATAAGTGCCATCTATTCAATCTAGTATAAATTATCATTCTGCACGCTCACCTTCTGTTGGTTGAGTCGTCGCCGTAGACTGGTCGTCATTGCGAATTAGGTGGTCGTGCACAATGGCGCTGCGTCCAGGGGAGCATCTTCTCATCTCAGTGGCTGGCCGCAGACAGACAGCTTTTCCGGGTTCAGTCTGCGTTTATTAACGATTATGTATTATAAACTTGTCCTGGTTTACCTACCTCCTCGAACCGAAACTGCTGAGGGCTTGTTTTGTTCCCGTAGGTCCGTGTTGACGTGTCCTTGCGGCTAGCGACGTATTGGAATTCTTTCCCCGCGGGTGTTTGCGAATTGTCCTGAATACTGCGGCGTCTACCTCCGTTGCGTTCAGCGAGTATGTTCGTTTAAAGGCAGGTTCACGCCAGTGCCCACCATCACACGTGGTTTAGCCCAAGTCCCTACAGGAGAATGCAGGGACGGGCTTCCTACAGGTCCTGCTAGATTCCTTCTCCAATCCTGCTTCCCCGAGCAACTTTTTACGTCTCTAATGACCTCGCAGTCGACGAGACGTCAAACAGTAACCACCTGCCTATAGTTCATCCACAGTTCCTTACAACTTTTTTAAAAACCTGCTCAAGTTTTTCTTTCAGGCTATTGCTCCGCCTCATGCAAACAAAGCTTAACCGAGTCTTAGAAAATTGCACCTTAGCAACAATACACAGCATCCTGCGCAACCAGTGTAATAATATTTTGCATAAGAACTATTTCTTACTAGGCATTACTAACATGCTTATTTTCCTACTGTTTTTATTAATATGAATTATAGGTATATAAAATAATATAATTTGCAGGAATACATCAAAACTTCAATTTAACCAAAAATAAGGTTTTTTTTATGTTGACAGATGCATATAAAAGTAGTGATATATTACATATTTATGAAGAAAAAAAGCACGTAATATATGGTGTGATTTTTCAAAGATTTGATTCAAAAAGTGCGAAGAAACTGCGAAAGGACTACACTTATCTTCGTTCACAATACACGCTTAAGAGAATGTATACACCAGTCACGATAAATTGAGCACTTTTGAAAGCTCTCTCATTTGGAATAACAGTCAATATATATACACACACATATATATATATATATATACATATATAATTTTAGTTTTAGACGGTAATTTCCGAGTGCGGTGGAATATACACATTCTGTTTATCACTTATATGGCAATATTTATTTTAAGAAAGGTGGTTTAAGGTTAAAAAAAATGACTGAACGGAAAAAGTAACAAGGACCTCAAAAGTTCTCCCTTTACCGTAAACAGCCTATAAGCGTTCACCGTCAACGTATATAGAAAATACTTTGGAGACGCCTGTAAATAGGCAACCGTCAACATACAGTAATCACTCTCTTTGCATACTTCGCAGGCGCCATCAGCTGCCCGTTTCCCTCAGTCAACCACCAGAGTGGACTGTGGACGGTTATGAGCCTCTAAGATTCCTGTTGTTAGTCATTAACTGTTTTTGTACGTCTATAGCTGACAAACCCACCTGTCTTGGTATAATAGTCAGCATACACTTCACATAAATACGCACTGCCGAATGTTATTGCGCTTGCTCTGGCCAAATTCTAATACAACTGGTATGTATTAAAGTAACGTGAAATATTTTTCTACAAAAATAATCGTCCTTTGGGAAACCAAGAAATATATTACGTTTTCATCATTGTATGACCCTGTGGTTTTTCACAGTAATGTTCGCATTAAGTCAGTCAATGTAGTGGACTTGCGAAGAAGACGAATAATCAATCTACCTTTTCTTTAGTCACCCACATACTGCCAGCAAGTTTATGATGTGACCCGCCTACTAACACTCACAATGTAGTATACACAGCTGCATTATTATAAACAGTATTTCTAAAACCAACAATGTAATTCTAATAATCAGTTAAACTCAGTCTGGCGAAGATAAATTTGACATGCAATTCTGTTAAAGCAGTTCCGCCAACATGCTTAAAAAGGATACTTTGATGTTACGACTGCCAGCTTTAGCGCCGTACTTACAGAGACACCTGATTTTACCAAAATTATTTAATGGCTAACATTGTTTCAATACACTTTAACTCATATCCACTTTCCAGGTTGGATCGTTTAAAATTTTAAGCTTCTTAGGTTGTCTGTACGTGAATCACATACCTTCAACATCGTAATTACCTTAGGCTGGAATCACATCCATTCGTCACACCCTTCAATCAGTAAGTTATCCGTCTGTGTTTTCGTCCGTCAGCTGAAAGCGACTCACAACAATCCGTCGTCCGTCAATCCTTTTGTACAGCAAAATTTCAGAGTGACAACATCGAGGTATTTCTTTAGTTGGAGGTATATTTTGGTTGGAAACACATATTAATGAGAGAAACAGTTAGTGGAAATAAATTGTTTACTTTATGACAATTTAAACTGAATTATTGTTTATATTTTAAATTCCTGAGTTTACAACCAAAAATAAAGATACACATCCACCACCTTGCACTTTATTTCAAAATGCGTATTCGCGTCTACGACAGAATGTTACCAGAAGACGGTGGCCCATCCGTCCGTCCGGCCGTCATAAGTTGAAGTTTGAGATATATTTGACGTATCGACAGATAGAAAAAAAGTTTCCTCGTGATTGGGTGAAGATCACGTGACCGCGGGACGGACGAGCGAATGACGGATGTAACGGATGGTTGTGAGTCCACCTTCATTCTTATTTTCACAGTCAAGTTGTCTTCTCGCACAGACACGCGGCTAACAAGCGAAGTAAAACGGCACGTGTATACACGGAATACTGAAGAATAGCCTACACGGATATTTTACCGCTAAAACCTGTCTCTCTAACTATAGTCTCTCCGCAGTGGCTAAACACTTTTTGAATCAAACTTCCGAAAAATCACCCCATGCAGGACGTGTTTGGTTATTTCCTAAATGCTCCATGTCTCACACGCGTTTTATATTTCTGTTGAGTAACTAATTTTTGGTTAAACTAAACTTTTACTTATAATTTATCTGCAACTTACGTAATCTCATTTATAGTTAATATAAACGAACACAGACAATAAATAGGTGTGTTGGTAATACCCAGTAAGAAATAGTTAACATGCGAAATATTATGGAACTTAAGTGTGCACGAATGTGGCGCGTAGTTCCTTTCGTGTGATTTTCTAAACTTAGTTAATCTTTATTTAGATGAGACGAGGCAGAAGTACAGCCTGTGAGTAGAACCTAAGCAGGGATTCAGAAAAGTTAGAGGTAACCACAAATAGACTATATGCCTCTGTAGAGCTGACCGGGAGATGTGGTCCTCAGCATAAGAATCTCCTTATTTTTTTCCTTCTTCGCTGACCGAGGGTGTCTGGTCATGCCGAATAGTGTTAGACACATACGAGAGGTGATATACTCGATTTCGGCCAGCTACAGTGAGGTTTGGTTCTCCCGACCCAGTTTAGGAAATTATTGGTACAGTTTCTTGAAACAGACTTATCCATTCACCTACTCTATAAATATCCTGGTCAGTTAATGCTTATAAAATATAAAAAACGAAAAACAACCATTATTCGTTACTGTCCACTCAGTCTTTCTAATGACGTTGCATACTTGGCAGTAGTGTGTGTGTGTGTGTGTATATATATATATATATATATATATATATATATATATATATATATATATATATATATATCTGCGTGTGTGTGTATATATATACACACATCCATCTGAGGGTGTGTGTGTGTGTGTGTGTGTGAGAGAGAGAGAGAGAGAGAGAGAGAGAGAGAGAGAGAGAGAGAGAGAGAGAGAGAGAGAGAGAGAAAAGAACACCTTGATGGACGTTTCACAAGAGATACAAATTTTATTCACATACAGTACAACTAGTATAAAGAACACGATCACTAGTAAAAGAATATCCGCTGGAATATAATGTCTGCAGAGTCGTGCTAAGGGATCGTTTAGTTGTGTGCCCTTCTCAAGTAGTAATGCTGGCAGAAATTGTTGCATGTAAACGATCATAGAGCTGACGAATATCGTATTGCGGAATGGAGTTCCACGCGCGTTGCACTTGGTAAAGGTTGTCCACGATAAAGTGAGCACTTCTTTAGAAACGAACCTTAGAAAAAATTCGCTACCCCTACATGCATATATTTTAATGTGCGCACTGAGTGACATTCGTCCAGTAAAATTAGTAACGATGGATGCAAAGTAGTTTCATATATATTAAAGTCAAATAAAATGTGTTAAGTAACCATTTTTGATAACGTAAAGTTAAATATTTCACTTTCTTTTTATACGACGTGAAGATATGGAACTATTTTCCATCCATCGTTATCAACTTTACTGGGCGAATATCACTCAGTGCGCTCGTTAAAATATATGCATGCAGGGGCAGTGACTGTTTTCTAAGGTTCATTTCTAAAGTGCTCACTTTATAGTGAACAGCCTTTATACACTTCTCCCAATGTTCACCTGGTTACTTCTGTGTACTTTAACTCTGCCGCTTCAACTCCGCAGACTTCCCTAGTCCTGCACTTACGATCCCTGCATGTGCTGCCCTCTAGTAATGTCTTGTGCGGATTTGGTCGTTTCCAATCACTTCCATCAGGGTGTTCTGTTTTTATTTTCCTATATATACGTGTATATATGTATATAACTATATATAATACTTAAGTACCCGTGTCTAGTAGAAATGTTCACATCGCGGCTGGCCTGTAAGGGCATACGACGATATGCTTAGTTATATGTAGTTTAGACACGTTCAATTGAAATTGAACTCTTTGGAATGCAAAACACGTAATCAGTTTTCAGCTGTCCGCATAATGTTATTAAAAAAAAAAGAAGAACTTTGGAAGTGTCGCATACGGGCAGCATGTACAGCAACATTCTGCCCAGGAAGTGAAAACTTGTTACTACTGCCGCTTTACGGAGACCTCACAGCGACGTAGATGATCGCCGAGGGTTGGGACGCGCACCGGACGTTTGTTTAATAAACACAGACTGTAAGCAGTCAGGACTAAGTCGTCGAGGAAAGCATTGCGTGCTGCATTAAAAATATACACGAAAGCAATCGAGGACTAGCGCCCGGTTGCACCAACATCTTCTCCGATCTGAGATAGAATGAGCCCAGTTCCGAACAAGGTTGCAGCTTGATCTTGGTTCCAATGTAAAAGTGTTGCACCAACGAAATTCTCTGATTCGTCGATCTTGGTTCCAAAGTGAGAGATAGAAATTAAATATGAGACAAATTTTGCTATTGGTTAGTAATATGACGTCATAGAAGTAGGTGTATTTTTCACTATAGATAGAGCTAGCTGTGCGATGTTTTATCTGTTTTAAGTGAATTATTGTTGTACGAATTTTACTGAATAATATTCAAGAGCGTATAATGTTGTTTTAATTTCCTAAGAAAACAATCGAACCTAGTTCTATCTGCTAGCGTATTTTCAAACTACGTTTGTCGACGATGGCTGCTGATCTCGGATCGAGATTTTGAACCACCAATTTTGTCGGTTCGAAATGTACTTCACCTCTATCTTCAGTCCAGCTCTGAACCCGAATGGTGCAACAGTTTTCTGTGTCAATCTTAGGTCCGATCTCTGATCGAGTTTCGAACCACGGTGGTGCAACCGGGTATAGGTGTTGTCAACAGGTATTGAAAAAAAAAATTATAATCCAACAAGGAACTAAGTCAAAATTTCTACAAATACTAAACAAACGAAACAAGACGAGAAACAAATGAGCGAGCAACAAATACAAGAAAATACGTACAAATATATGCAAAAAAACTCTAGACGACACCTACGAAGGTAACACAAACGAAGACAGCAGAGAAGAATGCACACAGTTACTTACCCACCATTACAAGCATCAATAAAAGAAATAAGGGCTGCTGAAGAAATGGCAACCAACTATAGTGTCCACAGAAGACGGTGGAGAAGCAGGGCTTATTTAAGTGGCATCGACCTGTTGCAACACAGTCGACAAGTCATCGTCTTGGCTACTTCAAGAAAACGACCTCGACCCAATAACGAGGTTTTTTTTTTTTTTTTTTTTTTTTTTAACGCAGTATCTTTTACGCTGGAGCTGGAAGGCTGCCCAAGTTATTTTCAAATTATACTGTAACGTGTTCACTGTTGAGCTGAGTTGAGTGGGTTTAACAGCGAGGTCTTGAGAGCCGGTGAGGTTGAAATGAGGTGCAGATGGAACAGTGGTGGAGTGCAAGGGTAGGGGAAACAGGAGTACTCCGAGAAAACTAGCCAGCCAACGACAGCGTCCGCCAGTTTCCCACGTGCGAAAATCCGGGAATCTGTTCACGGTGAACTGAGCACTTTTGAAAGCCCTGTTTTAAGATCTACTTGTACGCACATTGCGTATTATTCCGCCATATGTAATAATAACATTACCATAGGCCTCATCACTTTATTCATGCGTCGGTCGAATGAACCTGTGAAACTATTGGAAAAAATAAATATTTTACAAATTTGCTAATTCGCAAACTAATATGCATTAAAAATACAGAAGGCAAGATAAATTAGTTTTGTATTCATAAATGTTTACCTAAAGCCTTTGATTCGACGTTAAGGCGCGGAACTACTTTCGCTGCGTCGTTGCCAGCTTTACCGGGCGCATGTCAGTCAGCTCGCCCTGCAGGTAGGAGCAGTGACGTTTCTCAGAGGTTGGTTCTAAAAGTGCTCACTTCACCGTGAACAGCCTATACCCCACCGCGTCACCCTGTGATCGCCATTATTAAACCGCTTTGAAATAGACCTTTACAAAATTCAAAACTGTCCGCAAGTGCGCATATTATATAACGCAGACACTCACTTAGATGTATATTGAACATCTGGTACGCAAATTAGGAAAATTAGTTCAATGTCTTAGCCTTCATATTAACTGTAGCATATTTCAACTTTCAGTTCCTGAAATTATTTTATTTATTTCGTATTCCTTTAATTACATAAGAGGAAGAACTTGCAAGTTGGTAACATTATACGTTCCTAATAGTTTTACAGCTTTATTTGTTCGACGTGTGAATAAAGCGGGAAGGTCCATGGCAGTTTTAAAGTTACATATGGCGGAAGGATACAAATAGAAACAGGTAGAGAATTATATTCCGAGCAAGGCTTTCGAAAGAACTCAGTGAACCGCAAACAACCTACACCTGAGTTTGAATATCAACCTGATAAAAAAATATTTCCGTTGGTTACCACCGACAACAGTTTTCAAATATAGTACGTAGGATATAGTATAATCTTGTCAACTTCCACGTATAAGTATCCTTAGCGACCCGTTTATTAACAATGCCAGGTTATACTCAGAAGTCTCGAATTTTCTGAACTTAAAATTCGCGATTCATGTCACTGCAAGTATGTCACTACAATTGTAAAGCCTGTTCACGATGAAGTGAGCACTTTAGAAATGAACCGTAGAAAAAAGTCACTGCTCCTACCTGCATAATATTTTAATGGGCACACTGAGTGACATGCGCCTAGTAAAGTTGGTAACGATGGAGAGAAAGTAATTCCATACCTTACCGTCGAATAAAACGTGTTAGGTAACCATTTGTAACTATTAAATTATTCATTTCGCTTTCAATTTTTTTAAATTCATCGGAGTGTAAAAATGAGCAGATTTGTAAAATATTTACATTAATAATAATTTCACATATTTACTTGAACGACGTATGAATAAAGTTATGAGGCCTATGACAATGTTAATTTTACATAAGGCGGAAGAATACACACGTGTATACAAGTAGATCTTAAGCAGGACTTTCCAAAGTGCTAATTTTACCGTGAGCAGCCTATATCAGTAGAGTACGCGGACGCGATGTTGATGCATGAGTCACGAAGCGACCGTAAAATGGTTGAACGCTATGCCGACCATTGTACAGCATGGATTAGGAAAGCCTTTGAAAAACGTTCGTTTTGAACGGTCGCGAAACGCTTGCAGTATAGTACTCTGCATGTCGTGCCAAGATAGGCGAGCGGGGCTTAGCACATCGTCGACAATGAAGGTTATTTTTTAACCTACCTTAAAACTAAGAGGAGAGTCCGAGGTCCAGGGTAGTGATAGGACCTAAGTGCGTCTCAGGGCTGAGCCCCAAACGCCTAGGCATGCAGGGAAGTTTCTAACTGCAAGGGAACGTGCTCGCGGCTTTACTGTGACTGGGCAAAGACATGGCCGCGATTAGGCTAACTTAACCTGAACTACAAAGGGAGGTGGAAAAACTGGCATAGGTACCGTAAAAACCCCTCGACAGAAAAGAATTGTCAGTTTGCATGCAATTTATGAAGTAGAAAAATATTTATACAGGCTATTCTCAGTAAAATTAGCACTTTTGTAAGCCCTGCTTAGTATCTACTTATATGTACGTTGTGTATTCTTCCGCCTTATGTAAAATTAACATTCTCATGTGTTTAATCATATTAGTTATGCGTCGGTCAAGTGAATCTGTGAAATTATTATAAAAGTAAATATTTTTCAAATCTGCTCATTTTTATACTCCGATGAATTAAAAAAAAAAAATAGAAAGCGAAATAGAAAATTTAATACTCACGAATGGTTACCTAACACTTTTCATTCGACGTTAAGGTACGGAACTACTTTCCCTCCATCGTTACCAACTTTACTGCGAGCATGTCCGTTAAAATATTTTGCATGTAGGAGCAGTGACTTTTTCCTAACCTAGATTTCGAAAGTGCTCACTTTATCGTGAACAGCCTATACTAGAGTAGAGGACGGAAAAGGATAGTCTGCATTGAACGAGTGTTTGAAACACTAGAAGAGAAAGATTGGATTTGGGTGGGGGAGGGGCGGTGGTGTACAGCGAGGTAATTGGAGAAGGAGCAAGTTGCCTGAAGAGGCAGAAAGGGTAAGGAATCGACCATGGCCTTGTAAATAGAAACCATCATCACGGCGTTCCCCTGGGATGTTCGAACCCGGTTTCGAACCCACGACCTCCCGAATGAGAGCCCAAAGGTTCACCACTACGCCACCTCGCTGAGTCGTGCCAACTTAATCGCCAGCTCAACAGTTGAATCTCACGAATGTATCGATAAGTGATACCATTTACATTGACTCGCGTGCTCCTGTTTTAACGACACTGCCTGTACTCTTGTCTTGTCAGTTGGAAAATGGCGCACTGGAGCGCGGGATTAACTTGCAGCCTCGTGGACTGAAGATGCTTTGGCACAGGCCGGAGGAGGGGAGGGGTTGGGAAATTAGGTGAGGTCTTCGACCCAAGAAACGAGAAAACAACAGCAAGTTGGCGATCTCGGACTAGCTGCCCAACGAGTGAGCCTGTATCTACCTTCGTCCCAAGTACAGTACATCTTGATTCTCTACTTATTTAATTCTCAAAGCTGAAGTAGAAATACCACCGCGTGAATGCTGACTATTATTACAGAAGCGATAATTCCGTTATTATATTTTTATCTCATTGTGCGTACGTGAGCGTTCTTACTACGCTGGCAGGGCTACCACAAGTGATCTGAAACGAAAGCTCTCTTGTGTAGCTGTATATTGCTGTGCAACAATAATGTCTGATGATTGGTGTACACAAAACTAGAATAATACAGGAAAAAAATATTTTCCCTTTCCTATAATTCCTTTAATTTTAATTTCCAAGAACTTTGGACAGTTTGTAAGTAGTTTGGGTTGGAACTGACCATTATGTACATTAGTATTTTAGTATCTTGATTCGGAAGCAGTCTATAGTCCCTTGTTGAGCGATGGTAGCAAATTCAGTAATTTAGTATTTCTGATAAGTTTTATTACATACTAAAAATTAAACAATAAAATAGAAAGTACGTCATCATTTTAGTCTGCTAATTCAGGTCACCCGAGCTTTTATTAAACTAAAAGTGTCAATTCGAACACGGCCTGTAGTACAGCAGCTAACATCACAAATATATGTATTTATATTTTTCCTGCTATAAAAATTGCAGGTAACAGTGATCATATGGGCACGCGCGATTGCAGTTTTGCCATAGTTCCAGTGATTGTTTTAATGTATTATGCAGCATTCTGCATTTTCATAAATGTACTCCTTAGATGATGCAAGTAGCATGTTGGAATGAATTCCGAACTTGCTATGATATTTCATAGATCTTTCCCTACCACAATATGATAAAGGTTATAGTGTAAAAATACCGGATCTTTATGTCACAGCGAGAAAGTTTGCCTCCAATAAACTCTCTCAGCTTCTTTTTCATTAATGGATTGTCTCAAGCTTACAACGATAAGTGTGGCAACTAAACACTTTTGAAAACAGGCTTTTAAAAAATTCTAACCGCAACTGCGTGTATTATAGCAGGAGCATTGACAAACATACATGCCACAACGCTGGCTCGTGGACAGAATACCAGTACTAAATAATGGCTCAGCAACAGTGAGACTGCCTAGACGAATGTCCACAAGTGTTTTTGACTCACCTATAGTAAGGCTATTCACATAACATGGCGCATTAGCCTTATAAACGTTCATGTATACAGGATAGAACTTGTTAGAAACACGACTTTCAAACGAATTAAGAAAACGGTGACTGTATGTTAACTAATTTTCCTTAAAAGTGTAATTTTCACGGTAGAAGTCAGCCAAAGTGGTCTTTTTTAATTTTATACATATAACGCTGGGAAGTATCATAATAACATTATTATATTTCTAACGATCTTGAAATATCACTTGAAGACACGTGCTTCCTATAGCAGTGAAAATATAAAAGACAAAGTGAGTGAGATTTGAACGGCTTTTAACATCGAAGTCTTGAGAGCCGATGAGATGAGTATGGAGAGGCGCCGGAATGGAAGGGCGGGGGAAACCCGTCGACCAACGGCATCGTCCCGCACGATTCCCACATGCGAAAATCAGGAGTGAACCGGCCGGGGATTAAACCCGGGTCGCCTTGGTGGGAGGCGAGCAGGCTAACCGCTCAACCACCGTGGCAAAGCCGTATAACGCTCACTTTCCCAGCAACACACCTTCAGTACACTCTCCCAGTGTGCTTGGAGATTTATCAAACCGTCCTGTCGCATTTCTTCATCCCGTTAGTCTCTACGACCTGCACGGAGTTTCTTACCAAACCCTGATAAACTTCAACCATTCAGCGAGCGCTCCTTTAGAAGGACAGGCAAGAGAAATAAACCGGAAGTTGTAGATAAAGCAAGCAGTAGCTTTGAATGGTAAAAAAGCACACGTCGTTTCCAGGTTCTGACATACGTAGTTGTATTCTCGTTCCATGGACTGACAGCATTTTATCTGTCCACTAACTTGTCAGTTATTGGACTTATTTCAACTACATAAAAAAAATTCCATTAAATATAAGACATTTAAGCTGCACGTGGACATAAATTGTACACTAATAGTAAACTGCTTTGGCAAGAAAAAATTAATAAGTGTATGGCATCATATTCAGTACACTTCCGTGATATGAAGTACTTTCAGTCAACATAAATTGTACGCTAATAGTAAACTGCTTTGGCAAGGAAAACTAAATAAGTGTATGGCATCATATTCAGTACACTTCCGTGATCTGAAGTACTTTCAGTCAACATAAATTGTACGCTAATAGTAAACTGCTTTGGCAAGGAAAACTAAATAAGTGTATGGCATCATATTCAGTACACTTCCGTGATCTGAAGTACTTTCAGTCAACATAAATTGTACGCTAATAGTAAACTGCTTTGGCAAGGAAAACTAAATAAGTGTATGGCATCATATTCAGTACACTTCCGTGATCTGAAGTACTTTCAGTCAACATAAATTGTACGCTAATAGTAAACTGCTTTGGCAAGGAAAACTAAATAAGTGTATGGCATCATATTCAGTACACTTCCGTGATCTGAAGTACTTTCAGTCAACATAAATTGTACGCTAATAGTAAACTGCTTTGGTAAGGAAAACTAAATAAGTGTATGGCATCATATTCAGTACACTTCCGTGATCTGAAGTACTTTCAGTCAACATAAATTGTACGCTAATAGTAAACTGCTTTGGTAAGGAAAACTAAATAAGTGTATGGCATCATATTCAGTACACTTCCGTGATATGAAGTACTCTCAGTCAACATAAAAATGTTATATGAAATAATGTTTTTTTGGGTCATATTCATTTAGTCTCCTCGCTTATCTGTAATTAATGGCTACTGGTTCGTGAACAACTGCTTCCTCTAAGAAAGCAGTACCAAAAATAGCTTCTCCAACTGCCGGACTGAAATGCAAACTATTATCTGCTAGTTTTCCAGATTCCTGGCAATTAAATGCATCGGGCAAAATAAGCTGTATTCTGTCTTTCTGTAACCATGCAAACTTGGACAAAACTTTGTTATAATTGTTCACAGTAAACTGAACT
Source organism: Dryococelus australis (assembly GCA_029891345.1). NCBI lineage: Eukaryota > Metazoa > Arthropoda > Insecta > Phasmatodea > Phasmatidae > Dryococelus > Dryococelus australis. The sequence goes on along the minus strand of CM057000.1, from coordinate 30,998,765 downwards.
TTTGAAAGCGCTACTTAGGATCTACTTATACGCACATTGTGATATGCCAACAACACATTGTGTATTCTCCCTTCAACGATGAGGCCGGTGGTGATGTATTTTACTGTCACAGTAAAATACACTACCTCGAGCAACATCTCATTATTCATGCACCAGTCAAGAGAAAGTGAATATTTAAAAAAAAATGTGCTTACCCTTACACATACATGCAATAAGAATAAACATAAATAAAAAGAAAATACCTTTAATTCGTCGTTAACGAATGGAACTACTTTCCCTCCATCGTTACCAACTTCACTGGGTACATGCTAGTCAGTCTGCTACATAAAACACATACAGTTAGTTCAGTTAGCCGTAAACAAACATCCTTTCGAATTGGGACGCCTAAACATTTGCTGGACTGATATCAACACAACGGCGTATCAAATAATTTGAGCAACTTCGTAATGCGAGTGGGTTATTCCGGAGCGATCCCTTCCCCATACTCGTGTGCTTGTTAAATGCTATTCACGGTAAACTGAGCACTTTTGAAAGCCCTGATTAACATTTCCTTGTATGCGCGTTGTGTATTCTTCCGCCTTATGTAAAATTAGCATTGGCATGGACGTGGTCGCTTCGTTCAAGCATCAGTCAAGTAAAACTGTGGAATTATTGGAAAAGTAAATATTTTACGAATTTTCCAATTATATAACAGAAAACAGAAGTAAAAATTACAGTATTCACTGAGAAATGTTTTCGTAACACTTTTCAGTCAACATTATAACATGGAACTACTGTCGTTTCGCCGTTACCAATTTTACAAGACGCATGCCGTTCATTGTACCAATTAAAAAATGTGCAGTTAGGGACGGTGACATATTTCAAAGGTTGATTTCAAAAGCGTTCACTTTATTGTGACCAGCCTTTAGCTTGGCGGGGCGAGCCCGCTCGCCTCCCACCGAGGCGAACCGGGTTCAATCCCCGACCGGGTCACCAGATTTTCGCATGTGGGAATCGTGCCGGACGATGCCCTTGGTCGGAGGGTTTTCTATGGGATCTCCCGTTTCCTCCTCCATTTCATTCGGGCGCTGCTCCATGCTCGCCTCAATCACCCTCATCGGCTCTCAAGACCTCGCTCGCTTCAGCTTGCGCGGCATTTCAAAATTTTTTCTTCTTCTCTCTCCCCCCCCCTCCACGTCGGAGAAATAAACCGAGACTAGGATAAGCGATGACGACGCCCATTGACGGACGCGCGCGAAGACGGGGCGCGGTTAGATCACGCGGTACACGCTTGTAGTGGGCGGGACGTGCGCGCGTTCACAAGAATTCTCAACCCTCCCCCCCCCCATACACCGTCACAGTGAACGTGACGTCAGAGACAGCCAACAGCTGCGGGCAAAGGTGCATTCAAACACACGCCTCCCACGCGCGCGCGGCGAACCAACAAACCCAGCCCTCTTCTTCAGTCCGCCGGCCGCAAAACATTTACAACTCGTGATAACAAGTAGCTGGCCCCGAGCCTTGTTTAGTTACGGGTTCGTGGGAGGGTTGGGGGGGGGGGGACGCTTCAGTGGAGGACGTGGCTAGACATTGTCTTGTCTGCTTGCCAGAGGTCACCACCAGGAACAAGAACCAGCGGAGTTTGTGAAATTCTTGTGCCGTTAAGGTCGTGGCCTGCATTTTATCGACCTCCTCTTTCGCCGTGGAGACATCCTCGACTCGCCCTTATTATACTCGTCGCAATTAGAAACATCTGACGGCAGTTTCCAACAGGGAATGTTCCTTTTCTTAATGCTAGTCTTGCGTTTGCTAATGCACAGTCTGTTGTCAGTTCGTAGCATAGCCAGGTAATTTTAAAGAGGCTAGCGTTTATTTAATGCGTCTTCTTGAAGTCAAATAATCAAGAAATTACAACATAATCAGTACACTCTAAAACCGAATTTGTGATTTCGATCATTATAATAATTTCGCTGAATCTTTAGTTATTGAGTTAATGTCTAATGGCGAATCAGTGGAACGTCTTGAGGTTTCATTGCCAGTACCAGGTCAGTGAAACTCACTAAAGGCTGTTCGCGATAAAGTGAGAACTTTAGAAACGAACCTTAGGAAAAAAATCACTGCCCCTGCATGCATATATCTTAATGAGCGCGCTGAGTGACATTCACCCAGTAAGTTGGTAAAGATGGTTGGGAAGTAGTCCCATATCTTAACGTCCAATAAAAAGTGTTAGGTAACCATTTGTGATAACTTAAAATTGCTTGTTTCGCTTTCTGTTTTTTAATGCATCAGAGTGTAAAAATGAGCAGATTTGTAAAGTATTTACATCGTTAATGATTTCACAGTTCCACTTGACCGAAGCATGAATAAAGTGGTGAGGCCTTTGGCAATGTTAATTATACATAAGACGGAGGAATACGCAACGTGTATACAAGTAGATACTAAGCAAAGCTTTCGAAATTGTTCATTTTACTGTGAGCCGCATATAGTAATCAGTAGAAATCACTGTTTAATTGTGAATACCAGAAACTAAAATAGTCAGTAGAATTTTGCCTATTCAAGAAGAGCAGTTCCAACACTTCTGCAGTCAAATTCAGTCATTTGGGACTGTTTTTGAATGTTTCGATTTCAGTGCGTACACTTAACTAATGGATGCACTAATAAATAAGTGGTACTGCAAAAAGAAAGTTTCGCCTGTTATTCCGCACAGCGCAGCAACGTGAAAACAAAGCCTAGAGGCCACGATATACATCGTAGGAGCATAAACATTCGTCTCCTTAGCGCGCGCGCACACACACACACATATATTTATAAAGGAATGTTAGAAAGTAAGTTGACGAATAGTGTTCGATGTACGTCTATAAATATGGCTAGTTTCGTGTGACTGAAAGGGGCACGTGTATTATTCTCCGACCCAAGTGAGGCTCATCACGAACGGGTGAGGCTTGTGCTAGGTGGATTAGGGTAGGCAACGCGAAGAATGCGCGAAATGTGCTGAGATGGGTTTAGAACAGTGACGTGCCGAATGAGTGCTGGCAAGGAGGGAAGAAAACAACTGTAGAATAGAAGACACCCGCTCCAAGATACGGGCCTCGCAGCACACCGTACATGAGAATATTCACATGCTGGAGCCTGGGATAGATCAAGGAACTGCGGCAGTGGAGGCTAGGCCATTGAGCTTACTGCCAGTTCTGTTTGCGTTTAACGTAGTTCGTCGAAATAACATGGCACATTTGTATAACCGTTACATAGTAAAATTAATTACCTATATTTTATATATTGCGCCAAATACTATTCAGTTTGTAGACATCGCTTATTATGTTATCTCCAACATTTAAAAAAATTGCAGTTAGTTTTTTTCAGATGCATAGCTAGGTTACTAAAAACGACCTTATTTGCTGAAATAGTTCAATTTAATATTTAAAAACGCTAGCATATACATTAAGATAATTTTAAATACTTTCAATGAAACAGAGAAATACGTTGCAATTTTTCAGTACTAAATAGAATTCAATGTTTTCGATTTCCTGTTGTATGTCAAATATTGTTGAATCATGCTAAGTACCTTAAATTTTAAAAAATAATTAAGCCAGTATCTTTAAGCCTTTGTTTTTCTTCTAAATTGTTTGTTTTTATTTTATTAGCGTGTCTTAGAAAGCGCAGGACTGATCTGTTGTGTGATTATCCAAAAACTGCAGACTCTAGTAATTTTTATTTCCCAAACACACGTGATAATATGTAATTTCCAAAAGTTAAAAACAGTTAAAGTGTTTGTCACTATGTAAACTTCTTATATTTGTTATCTCCTGCGCTTTTAAGATGCCAGAGCACTGCACATACTGGTTTTAGCCAGACTGGCGTAGAGATACACGCTGTTTGCGATAAACATACTGTATTCCTTTATGCACAAAATACCCTTTATAGAGCCCCCTCTGACAGGACCGTTTGTTTGCAAACATAGTGAATTGAAGTGCATTTCTTGGAAGTGTTTGATGTCAAGTAAGGATTAGAATAAATCCGAATTTATCGTGTCTGAACTACACAGAAGCCAGATCAATAGCACTTTAACATATCACTGCAACCCGGGTCAGCAACCCTTTTCCATTATTTTCCACCATTTCATTTGGAATGGAATGATAATTCCAGCACTGCTGTTTTAAAACCCTGACGTCATTGGTATATACTTTAAAAATAAATACAGCTGAACCGTGTTCTGGGTTAAACTAGAAAATGTCCCTGAATTCGCAGTGCTAGTTTATTTTCCATGCATGTACAGGAAATATAGTCTATTCGCGGTATCTTCACAGTTTTTGGACAAAACCTTTGGAAAATTACCCCACGTATGGTGTATTTAATTATTTCCTAAACATGCTATTGTCAAAAGCGTTATATAACTCTGTTATCGTAGAAGTATCTTATTTTTTCGCTAAATTGAACTTTCACCTATATTATGTTTATAAATTATAATATTTAATTGATAATAAATATTAATAAAAACAGTGGGGAAACGTGTGTTGGTAGTACCTAGTAAGAAATAGTTCTCATACAAAATGTAATTACAACTGAGTGGCCACGAATTCGGTGCGTTTTCCTTTGGTATAATTGACTAGACTTAGTTAGGCTTAGTCTGCACGAGGCGGAGGAATATTCTGGAAGCATGACTTTAGTAGGGATTCAGAAAAGTGCGAAGTAACCGTGAATGGATAATAAGGAACAAGTATCACAAAGTGATAGGGTGGGTGCAGCACTTCAACAATATTTCTCATCACGCAGTGCATGATTACACGTAGCTGCATCGTTACGAGCCGCCATAACACAGATGGGGTTTGTGAATTTTGGCAGTTTTGGTCTACCATCGCGCCGTCATATTTGCGCAGCGCGGGCGTGGTTGAGAGCAACGAGCTATGCCCGGCGCAAATTACCCATGATTCTCTACTTGATTCCGTCCTTGATTATAAGTACTCACGCTGCGGTGGCAGTTTAATTAAGGATTTCCGTGGTTAAACCATGGTCGCACACACCCTACTGCAATTTACCTGTAATTTTCGCGCCGAAGAAATAACGTTGTTTACCACGTTGTAGAGAAGAAACTACGTGGAAAAATTTCCATATTCAAAATTAAAAACCGTTTATGAATGGAGGAAAATTTTATTTTTTTGCTTCGTATTATTTAGCATTTTTCACTACGGCCGAAACTAATTTTTATTGTTTTTGAACACAAACTATTTTTTTTTCTTCCGAATTTCATGTATAAACACTGAGAGAAAATCGAACAAAATATTTGTTTTTATAGGGCCAAATATATATTTAGTTGCCCTAACAAAATATATTGTTGAGCAAACAAAATTTGAAAAGCAACAAAATTATCTGTGTTCGTCTAAGAAAATATATGTTTGAATAAACAAAATCTCTGTGTTGGGCCAAGATAAAAATTAGACTGTTAAATAAATATTTTGTTGAATCAACTGTATATATTTGTTTGGCCACTCATTTGGCTCCCTTCGTTCTAAAATACAGCTCGAGAGTTTGTTTGTATTTCTTGTGACAATTATGATAGTAAACAATGTTTGTTAATGCACCGACCAAATCTTACAATTTGGGGTAACCAAATGAGAAAATAATAATTTCGTTTCAGAAACAAAATATTTCACTGCCCCTATACAAACAAATAGTTTGGTTTGCACCAAACAAATCTTGTTTGATTCAACAAAACCTTTTGATCAGTGCAAGGGCCGTGGTGATGTAGTGGTCAGACTACTTGCCTTCCACCTGGGCGAACTGGGCTCGATTCCCGGAGGGGTCGCTCCGTGATTTTCGCGTGTGAGAATCGTGCCAGACGATGCCGCAGGCTGGCAGCAACGTGCTCCACATTTTTTTTCCCCAACCTGAGTTTTTCCGTATTCAGGATCTGCAAGAGTTCAGAACAGCGCCATATTTCATATTGGGTGACAGATGTGACATACGCGACAATTATGTCAAATCCGACAAATTTGTCAATATGTCATGACAATATTATGTTACCAAAATAATACAAGTTCCCCTTATTTGACAAGCAAAAAAAGTGTAAATTGCCAGCCTTGAAATAACAGTTTCATAAACGCGTCAGTTATACCAAAAACCGTAGGTTTCATTTTTTACACACTAGATAGCTCTCAAGTGCGCTTACGATAATCGATTGCAGCCTTATATGCGACTCTTGAACAGTCGATTAGTACCACAAATAATTAAGCGGTAAATAATAATCCCGCCCACGTAACTTTGTTCATTATAGCAAGTAATAGGGATGAGATTACTATATTAAACCTGATCCGAGAGGAAAAGGATGTGCTATTTGGCAAGCAATGTTAATTCACACAATATTGAAACACAATTGCACTGCTATGTTATATAAGCATTACAAATTACTGGTTACATAAGAAAGCTTGCCTGTCATTTCTGCAGTGACAATTCTACAAATTTGTAGATATGTCACCGAGTGATTATACTTATGTTTCATAAAACAGTATATAGTGTAATATTTGTCTGATTTTTACTTGTCAGCTCAAAACTTTTGTGAAACAACAATTTTTCAAATTGTCATACAATTTGAGACGAATTGGTTCTTCCCGGGGAAATTTGTTGTTACTAGTTGTTTTTCGTCAAGGTTGGTACTAACTTGTAAATTTTTATAATAAAGTCACCTACTGCTATGAAAATAAATTAAGAAATAAAACCGAAAGCTGGCGATGTGATATATATATATATATATATATATATATATATATATATAATATATATATATATATATACAATTTATTATTAGAGACGTTTTTGTTCGTGATACAAGATCACATTTAAGACGAGGCTCCTTCCTGCCCCGCGGGGCGTGTGATATTAGGTATAGTCCATTCACGGTTACTTCAGCCTTTTCTGAAGCCCTGCTAATGTTCTACTTCCAAGATAGTCCTCCGCCTCGAACAAATTAAGCTTAAGAGGTCTGGAGAATTACACCAGGGGGACAACGCACCAAATTCGTGCGCACTCAGTTGTAATTATATTTTATATAAGAACTGTTTCTCACTAGGAGTTACCAACATACCTATTATCTCCCTGTTTTTTATTCAAATTATTCATCAATGAAGCATTATAATTTGTAGATAAGATATTAATAACATTTCAATTTAACAGGAGAAAAAGTAACTTTTATGAACACAAGAATAAAACGCTTGTGATACAGGGCACATTTAGGAAATAATTAAACACGTCATACATGGGGAGATTTTTCAATGGTTTGATTTAAAAAAAAAACCGAAGAAACCGTGAATGGACTATAGTGTTGTTTTAAGAGTGGGGCGGGATTGGCCTAGCTGATACCCCTGCCGGGGTAGAGGGCGTCTCAAATTCTACAAATTTGCCGTGACAAATGTGTAAACTTGTCAGCTGTTATGAGATACACATTTGTAGGGTTGTAGACCGGTCTGACAATTTTATGTTCCCCTCACCTGTCGAATTGCAACTTTGATGAAACATGCCTCTGGTTACGTAATGTTCTGCACGAACAGCCGGAGGAACATTTTTCCGAGCTGGTTACACACCACAGTGGGCGCACACCTCGCCGAGAGAGATATTGATGAGTTTTAAAGGTCGGTGCACTATGCCTAACCTTCGCGTGTTTCACTGGCACTCTAGCGGCTTGTGGCGACAGCGCGACATGCAAACGGACATGCATTGTATGATGAAAAATTGTTTCCACCGGTGTATGTACCGCACTTGCCCCTTCGGTTTGCGTGGGAATTTCGGATAATACCAACACTTTGCCGGGTCTCCAGTAGTATAACATATATTTACCACGGAACTGTGGAGTTTATTTTTATGAATTATTGTCATTGTTTTCGTATTTGACAAATATCAGTTTACAGTTAACTCCACTCCTTTCCCAGTAAACATTGTCAAAAGTCGCTCTATCGGCTTTCAAGATCCCAACGTTAAGCGTCTCCCAAACTCTCCACTCCAAATTTTCATTGGCTAGCGAAATAAACGTGAAGAATAAATTGCAATAAGCAGTCATAAATAAGCATATAAATATTTTGTTGTGATCTTCTTCGTAGCAATATCGAAATCCGAACAATTTAAATAAATAAACTCATACCTATATCATTTGTTTCCAAAAAAAATCGGGTGCTTGAACAAGATTACGGCTTTTTATAACACATTACATTAATCATGAATAGTAAATTTCCCTTAAAGGGCCCAATGAATACTTAAAGAGTCTAATGAATATTTAAAAAATCGAATGATTACTCCACATGCACTGAATGTGTTTTAGAAACACCTAAATCAGGATTAAGGTATTTTAATATAGAAACAAATGCCGTTATTCCAAAATATAAATTTTATTCCCACTGTTAGCTTTCTTTCATACTTTAAGACATCAGTCCTTACATTTCGATACACTCATTTTTGGGTTTGTCGAGTAATTTTTTTTTCTTACGTTTATGATCGTTACCTTGGACTGTTTAAATATTTTGTGATGCAGCATTTTTAAAAATTACATTGGCAATATAAGTTTACCTGCATGTGATCAAATATTTTATCAACTGGACTTATTTTCGATTTGTTTTTTACTTTAAGTTTATATGGCAGTTTTGGGAGTATTCCTAAATCCACGAGTAAAAATAAAACGTTTATTTAAGAATTTTTAACACGATTATCGTTGAAAGTTGTATTGGTATCTATTATATTGGGCGGAAAAATGTTTGAAGTATCATTTGTGCCACGAAAGTCAGTACCAAGGTTCCTTATTAAAACCTTCCTCAGTTCGAAAACAGTAATGTGTGTTACAGATAATTATCTAAAAATACAGATTTTTTTAGTTGTCTGACAGCACATTGCTAGTAGAATGATCCATCTTCGAATTTCAGTCATCCCTCAGATTATTATGACTGCAATCTCGCCGTTTCATTGACTCAGTTTATCACTAGATATTTCTATATCCAAATTGTTTCACAGCCTTTATCACTTGTAATGTTAGGTTTTCATCACAGTTAAATCAAACGTTCCTATTGCATAGATCACACTGGCGAAATTATTTTCTTTCGCCTTTTCCTAGATACGTCATGTAGATACATGACGTTTAATACTTGCGTTAACATAAGTATCATATTTTTGGTTAAATTCAAATTTACTAATATTTCATCCATAATTCATAATATCTCATTTATAATTAATATGAATAAAAACAGGGAGAAAATAGGCGTGTTGGTAATACCTAGTAAAAAATAGTTCTTATGCTAAATATAATTACACTGAGTGAGCACGAATTCGGTGCGTTGTCCCTTTGGTGTAATTCCCTAGACTCGGTTAATCTTTGTTTGCATCAGGCGGAAAAACAGATTGAAATTATAACTTTAGTAAGGCTTAAGAAAAGTTCGAAGTATCCGTGAATGGACTAAATATGTAATTTGTAAGTATAATTTGCCGGCACGGAGAACGCGGTAAATGTTCTCAAAGTGCGAATGTATCGTGAACTAAAACCGCTATAAGCAGAGGCAGAGGAATTGCCTTGCGTGTTGCCTACACGTCATAGACGCAGGTATCTTGCCGCAGTGACAGCCTGAGGGTTATGCAACACGCTTGGCAGTCATGTACTGCGTTCCTGCCAGTTTCCCCTTATTGTTCTCTAGCTTTTGCGGATGTTCCCGATAAAGTAAGCCCTTTTGAAATCAACCTTGGAAAAAAGTCACTGCCACTGCCTGCATATATTATAAAGGGCGCACTTTGCCACACACGCCCGCAAAGTTGGTAACGATGGATGTAAAATAGTTCCATATCTTAACACCATTCGTAACAACTTAAATTATTTACTTCGCTTTGAACTTTTTTTAACGTATCGAAGTGTAAAACACTTTGTGAAATATTTCCGTTTATAATAGATTAAAAGTTTTACTTAATCGGCGCATGAATAAAGTGATGAAGACCGTGGCAGTGTTAATTTTATATAAGGCGGAAGAATACACAACATGCATACAAGTAGATATTAAGAAGGGTTTTCAAAAGTGTTCATTTTACCGTGAACAGCCTATACCTGCCGCTTCATTCGCTGCAAAAATCAAACCTTAATTATATTGACCAAGTGCTTTATATTAATGGTTGGTGGGATATTTTACATATTCCCTTAGAATCTATTCGTTTTTCTGGGATGAAAAGTACCCTATGTGCTGATCCAGAAAATAATCCACCACTCTACCAAATTTCATCCAAATCCGTCGAGTCGTTACGACGTGATTGAGTAACAAACAAACATACAGATTTTCGCGTTTATAATATTGTTAGGATTCGCGGTTACTTCTACATTTCCTGAAGCCCTGCCAAAGTTATACTTTCAAGATATCCCTCAGCCTCAGGCAAACGAAACTTAACCGAGTCCAGAAAATTACACCAAAGGGCCAACGCACCGCATTCGTGCGCACTCAGTGTAATTATATTGAGCATAAGAACTATTTCGTACCAGCACACCTATTTCCTCTTTGCTCTTAATCATAATAATTATAAATGGAATAGCATAATTTAGAGATAAAATATAAGTAAATGTATTAATTAACCAAAAATAACGTACTTTTACATTGGCAGAAAGATAAAATTCTCATTCTACATGCCATATTTAGAAAACAACGAAACATGTCATACATATGGCGAGTTTTCAGATGTTTGGTTCAAAAAGTGTAAGGAACCGAGAGTAGACTTTTAGTATTTCGTATCTCTTGTCTAGTCTTCTCTGATGCAACCCATAGACTAAAGATAAGGCAGACCGATCTCGCTGGCTGCGCCCAACCTGTCTCCAGGATTGTCTGCGTGGATTGGATTTGAGGTTATAATACCGTTTAGTAAACAAGTACTTTGAGATGTAGGTATACTTCCTCTAACCAATTTGTAATGCAATTTTATTGAATTGAAGTTGGTGAAAGTAATTTATTCATATAAAAGTGCTTGTCTTTTGAAAATCGAGATATAAAGAAACGTGTTGATCAGTGGCGACCATGTTGTTTTGACAGTTGTGTGTGCTTGGGGTAGGTCAATGTTGGGTGCATGCGCAGAAGACGAATAGTAGGTCTTTCTCATCTTTAGTCTATGATGGCACCGAGGAATGCACATGTACGGACTGCCACAACTGAGTTTTCCGGAGACGTTACAAACTCTACATTCCGAAAAATAACTCTAGAGTGCAGTACATATCGTGCCAGATTTAAACTTTCCCTTCTTCAATTCTTTTTCATTTATGTTCGACTAGTTTATTAATACAGTTTTGAAAGGCTGTTCGAATTAAATATATTAAATTTTTACATACAGTTTCGAACTTTAGTTAGGCTACATAAGCGTGTTAATAAGGCTAAATTAAAGAAAGTTCATTAATTTATCCTCAAAACATTCTTCACTAATTAAAAACAATAAGTTGTACTTTATTTCAAATGCCGGTATTAAAAGTTAGATGCTACAAATCACAATGGAGAGGGGAAGATCATAAAAACTAACTATAGCTTTTGGACACGAAGAGATATGGCACAAGGGACACCAGACGGACAACGGACATGACGTTGCAGGTCACGCGTGCCAATCAGCGTGCAGTGTTAGAGTGGCGCAGCCTTGTGTCAAGTCAAGTGCGGCACATACCTTTTTTTGCTAGCAGCCCCGCATTCAATTTGACCAGATGTTGTGAATTAAAACTGACTTGCCTGACGAACAAGGTTTACTGAAACTGCCTACTTTATATAGAACTACCTGTTTTATATAGAACTGCCGTATGAGTTTTCAATTTTGCGAGAGGAGTATTCGAAAATTTTGGCATTCGGATTCAAAAAATGTATTACTTCACCTCTCGAATTTGTATTTCTTACATGCAATGCTTTATGAATTGTAAATGGGTGGTCAATTGTTAAGAGTCCTGTGTACTGAAACGTTTTATGTGAAATCGTTGTTTGCGGGTAAACGCGTATCTCGGTAAATAAAAGTTCTGGAAATATGACCTTTTGCCAGAAAAGATCAAAAATATATATATATCTATGGTCGTATTTTTTTTGTACTTTCGTCGTATTAAGTGTATTCGCGGAGAAAGAAATTCGTAAAAATGATTAAATATCTCACTTTTAAAACTTGCGTATGCAGTTTCCTTATGCGGCAAAAGAAAAGTACAAATATACTGGATCTAACTTACACAGTACAGCGTCACGACAGAAACACTGCATGCCTTGCGCTTAGGAGCGATGAGGCACTAAGCCTGCGTCTCAGTGTCGCCCGTTTCGCTCCTCGCTTCTTGACCTTGGACGCGCAGCTACTTAGTTCCCTTAATAGGCTTGTTTTAAGTGCGTTGACGACATGAGGAAATCAAACAACAAAAGTTGAGGAAATCAAACAACAAAAGTTGAAGGCATCTGGCTTGTAGCCGAACTACAACGTTAAATGCTAGGATCCCCACGTTTACCAACAGGCACGAACTTAAGTTAGTCAAAAGTGTGAAATATATAGCAGTAAGGTGTATAGATGAGGATAAAAATATTCGCTGGATATTTTCGCGCAACGCTTGTAAATATTTGCGTATCAATTCCAAGGTTGAAATCCCTGTCGTCGTGTACAACATTTAAGGTAGAACAAACGTCACCTTGTGTTTATGGGGAAAAACGTATTATTGTGTCGTGGGCCCACTGTGCATTGCTACTTTTGGAATCTAATAAAAAGAACGGGTATGGCGAGCCTGGAGTGATATTTCTGGACAAGTGTTGTTAAGAAGCGCCGGCTACTGGAAGTAATTCTCTCTGAGCAGTAACACAAAGAAGAGAAAAAGAGAGACGCGCGCGCGCGCGCGTGTGTGTGTGTGTGTGTGTGAGCGCGGGTGTGTGGCGGCTGAAAGTGGCATGGCTACAATTCCGTTTTATTGCTGCAGTAGTGGGTAAGCGGGTTACGGCTGCGATAAAGCAATACATTTCTGGGGGCGGAAGTTTTTTGCAGCTGTTACGGTTTGCTATTCGCAGTCAAAGTCGTTGAGCAAAGCGTGTGAGATTTTGAGTCGTGGAAAATATTATTTTAAGAAATTGCATAACTATTCTATTTCACAGTATTAAGGAATGGTGCACGGAAACCGTATATTTATATAATTTTTGTCACAACTTGATTTACAGAGGATTCTCCGAAATTTCTGTCTCGACAAGACGTAAATAACAATGTTGAACACCTTATTACATTGTTATAAGTTCATTGCGTTCGTTATTCTCGGAGCACTGATTGAAGATAAGAAAAAAATTGTTTTTTTTTTCTCTCAGTGCTCCGAGAATAATGAAGGCAGTGGATATCTAACAACTTGAAAAGGTGTTGAAAATTATCATTTACATCTTGTCGAGCCAAAAATATGGATAAACCACCTGGAAAACTACTGATATCGAAATTCGGGTAAATGTACTGCTTTCATGCACCATTCCTCTTAAGTGGAATCCCTAGTGAAATATTTTAGCTCCTCAAGTTCGCATCAGGTCATAAGGAAGCATTGCGACACGTCATCACAAAGCTGCGCCAGGCATTCGCGGATTATTCACACTTTCTGAATCAAACCTTCGAAAAATCACCCCACGTATGACGTGTTTGGTTTTTTCTAGAATATATCTTGTACCACAAAGTGCGAAGAAGCCGTGAATAGACTATAGTTTTCTTTACCTTTCGTAGGGGGAAAAACATATTCCCAGGCAATTTATAGACTGAGATACGCGTATACGCACAAACACTGGTTTTGCAGATAGTACATTACTTGTTACATGTAGCTGGATAGCTGTGTGATGTGAGCAGAACTGTTTTGTTGACTGGATTATATGGTGATAACGGGAGGTGCTTCCGTAACGCGGTGTGATGACATCACAAGGTTAATGTGTTTGCCTTGAAATTACACAACGTAGCAAGTAAGAATGAAATTGCAATATGCACTTGACGGTCTTTAATTTCCCTTTATGTAAGGGTTGTCTTAAACTCCAAATTACAAACCCCGTGAGATGATTCGTTATGGAGAATGAGGTAGAAAAATCCTAATACGTCCTGTGAACTGAAGTGATTGTTAAGGGGCAGACACGGCCTTAAGAATAGGGTATTAAGAGTAAAGGCTGTTCCCGGTAAAGTGAGCACTTTTGAAAACAACTTTTGAAAAATATTACTGTGGCTACCTGCTTAGATATTATAACGGACACATTTACTTTCACGCACCCAGCAAAGTCACCAACGACTGGGAGAAAGTAGTTCCATGTCTTAACGTTAAATTACAAGTGTTGCGTGAACATTTGTGAATACTCAAATATTTGATTTTTTGTTTTTTTATTAAATGCATTTAAGTGTAAGAATAAAAACATTTGTTAAATATTTACTATCCCTAAAAATAATTATAGCTTCTTCTGACCGACGCACGAATAAAATGATAAGGCCGATAGTAACGCGAGTAGTACATGTGGTGGAAAAATACACAATGTGCATACGCGTATATCTTAAGCAGGGCTTTCAAAAGTACTAATTTTACCGTGAACAACCTATAGTTATAAAATGTCAAAAACTACGTTAGATGAAACAAATTCGTGAATAGTGTTAGCGTTGTTTGAATTCTGGCGTTTTCCAACATCCAGCGGGCTGTAAAATCGTCCGTCATTTCACTGTAAAAAAATTTTTTTGTTGTAACCACAAAGTGTTTTGTTAGTATTATGCCTGCCATTTTTGTGCTGAAAAAAAAAAACATTATTTTGTTGTCACTCCTGAACTTCTGTGGCAACAAAAATGTATTTTTGGTAACTACAAAAATTTTGGCAAGGGGAATACAAAATGTAGCTGTCATTATTTTTTTCTTTTGGGAAAGGGTTGTAATGGCCTGATGATACAGGATGCATACTTGGCTCAGCCAAGTTATTTGGCTGCCAACATTTTGCACACTTCCAAACGTTATATATTTTCTCAAGAACTGCTCGCCTGATAGTGCTGCACAAAGAAATATTTTGAGTTCCTTTAATGTACACGTGATTTTTAAGACATAACACAGGTAAAACGCGTTTGTATTACAATTTTAACTTTTTATATGAAATTTAAATTTAAAATAGTTAGCAGTTGAAACCTTTACCGCAGGTGTAACAAGTGTTTGATTTCAAAGGATTTGTAATACGTCCTTCTGCGTCTTCAATAAATACTTTAACTGGAACGTAACATTGTGATAAAATAACTTTGTGAAATTTGTATAAGTTTAAATTCTTATATTTACACAAAAAAAACGATTAATGGTATTTTTCAAATGAATAGACATTCTAATCATGTTATCATCGATATTGTGACAGTAAATCATACAATATCCCCACTATATATATATATAGTGGGGGTATTGTATATATATATATATACATATATATATATATATATATCCACTTGGTCACTGCGGCTCCATTTGGTTACAGTTTTTCAAATTCAGCTTTTTACAGGCTCGTGTTTACAAATGTGTCGTGAGGGAAAGCAGGTCGCAATGCATCCGACGTAATTCTCATATACAGAATGTTTCAAAACAACCCCCCGACAGCTCGCAGTACGCGATAAAGGAAAACTAATTGGAAACTTTACAAGTGAACCTATGTCCGGAAACGCGTTGTTTGGCCGCTGTGGGGAGAAATTTCGGTAACCCTCGACTTTTTAGTTTGAGGTGTTGTGAAAAGTTATAGTAACATCTGAGAAAGATCTTTTAATACGATTACTTAATGTGACTGAAATACCTAGCACACAGCCATGCACCTTTGACCGCGCGAGCATTGTAATGTGAATTTGTACGTCAACAATTCAAACCTATTGGGTTGGTGGAGTTGTCTCACTGATTAAATTTTTGCGCTTCCCATGCCCGAAGGGGTGCAACACTGTGACGCATCCTAGCGGCCAAGCCACACATTTCCAGACATGGGTTCCATCTCGCAAAATGCTCGACGACTCGTTGTCCTGTTGCACATGTTCCGCGTTGCCTTTTTCACATCCTGTAAAAAGTACGTCGTTCATTCTGTGGACACTGTATGCTGCACGTGATAAATACGGCGCTTTTCCTGCAGTGCTCCCCATATGACGTCACAAACACTCGGTCTTTTGAATAGACTATTCTGCCAGAGCAGCGACCTGTCCGTTAATTAAAATACAAAGGTTGGAGTTCATTTGTCAAAACTGCGCTACACGCTCAGACAATGAGATCAGTAATGTCGAAGCAGCAATACTAGTCAGTGAAATACCAGTCACTGCGAATTATTTTCATGGGATTAAAAAATGACAGACTGGTTTTCGTATTCTGCTCATGTCCTCAATATTTTCCTCGCGATTTTCTAGCACGTCTATTAATATGTCACTGTTACACAGTTGAGTGACCATTATTTTCATTTTGATCGAACAAACCTATGATGCCATGAAATATTATTCTGGAATAATTTAAATGCATCTTGTTTGTATTACAATTCGGCCAAAGTTAAGTATAATCATATTTCACATTTCACATCACGTGTGTGTATATATGCATATATATATGTTATGTGTGTTTATATATATACATATATATATGTTATGTGTGTTTATATATATACACACACACTTGGGAGACCAAGAGTTCAAGCCGTATAGTTTTGATAGTTTTAATGCAAAATAGCTTTTGAACACAAGGATTCAAAAGTTGTTCACTGTGCAAATAGCATTCGTGCGTGTATTCTTTCTAGGGCGTTAACCTACTGACGAATCAATTAACTGTGGTGTGAATTAGTTCTTGGGGCAGTTTAATCCGCTGTGGTCACAAGAAACCACAGATAAATAAGTTTATTTTTAGTCACTGCAACAATCAGTAAGCTTTCAATAACTACAGTATTTCTGGTAGGCTATGCAGTTATCACTAATTAGCAGTAAAATTTCACTGTTTTAATTTTCGGGAACAGTATCTTCGTTCACGTATTTTCTCCCGGTTTCATAAATGTGTTTGTAAAGGCCGTTAAGGTGCTTCTTTAGATTTTTTTTTTTGCTAAAGGCTGTTAACGATAAACCGTTCGTAAAACCACTGCCAAATCATTGGGTGAGGGGATAAGGGAACGTTAACCGAGATAATAAAGACGTGAATTTATTTTTAGCTAGTGACGTTTTATAGACCATGTCCTTCATAAATCACATTTATTTTCTTAGTGCTTCTTACTTGTTCCAAAAGTATGAAGCACTCGTGGATATTCGGGGTTAAAATTTTTTTACCAAGTATCCCTACAACAGAATCAAAAACTTTGCCATTGAGTGCTATAAAATTCAAGGAGAAAAAAAATTCCCCTGATCAGTGAATCATATTAATTTACATTTCTGTAAATCATGTACTCATTGATTCAAAATTAGGAATGCGAAACTGAAAACACTTAAGGATCTTGACTTTATGTTTTCGTAATTTTTACTGACGTAATGTTATCAGAAAATTCGTAAAACTAATGCGTATTAGCCCACAATATATAAATTCATTACCCGCTGTGAATATACCACTTATATGTCGCCGGAATGTTAACACGCAGGTTAGACTTTGACATACTAAAGTTCACAAAGTGCACGCTTGCAACATTCTCTTGGTTATTGATCACGTGTCTTTATGAGAAGACCTTCTTTTATCTCACCTATATGGTTCATTCAGAATTAAGTTACTCTGACACCGAACGTCCATGTTCGCGGGCAGACACCAAATTGCGGGCAGACACTGTTCACGGTAAAATGAGCACTTTTGAAAGCCCTGCTTAAGATCTACTTGGATGCACGTTGTGTATTCTTCCGCTTTACGTAAAATCAACATTGCAATGGGCCTCATCACTTTATTCATGCGTCGGTCAAGTGAAAGTGTAAAATTATTAGAAAAGTAAATATTTTCCAAATCCGCTTGTTTTTTTACACTTCCGATGCTTTAAAAAAAAAACAGAGAACGAAAGAACTAATTTCATTTATCACAAATGGTTACTTAGCACTTTTAACTCGACGTTAATATATGGAACTACTTTCCCTCCATCGTTACCAATTTTACTGTGCGCATGTCACCCAGTGCGCCCGTCACTTTATCGTGAACAGCCTTTAATCATCACGAAAGAAAAGTGCAACTGGTCGCGGAGTGTATTTTTTTTTTTTTTTTCATCGCAAGAAGCAGATGTCTGAACAGAACACACAACTTGCAGCAACGTCTGCGAGATAGAAAGGCGAGGGAGAAGGAACTAGCGAACGCGAACTACGGTTGTTCGCGGCAGATTCAGTTTCGCTATACCCGCGCCGCATTGATTTCTGTGCGAACGCACAGCTGTTCCGTTCGACATACGCCCTACTCTCTCCTCTCGCAGAGTTGCCTTGACTCGCTTACCTTGCAGTCACAGCCGTCGTTCTCTAAGCGTTGATGCTGTTTCAATTATAACGTAGAACGGTTTAAGAACTTAAGATAATTAATTGAAAATTCACTGGGCCTATATTTTCTATTTAAAACACTGGATGCTTGTATATAATTTTTAATATGTCAGTTATTTCTTATAAAATTCTTAGACATTTTAATTTCCAGGCTATGCTTACTATACTTTACTATAGGCTATTCACGGTAAAATGAGCACTTTTGAAGCCCCGCTTAAACTCTACTTGTATACACATTGTGTATTCTTCCACCTTGTGTAAGATTAACATTGTCTTTATTCATGCAGCGGTAAAGTGAAACTATTTGAAAAGTAAATCTCTAACAAATATGCTCATATTTTACATTTCGATACATTGAAAAATTAACGGAAAGCAAAAGCATTAATTTAGGTTATCAGAAATGGTTACATAGCACTTTTTATTCGACGTTAATACATGGAACTACTTCCCACCCATCGTTACCAACTTTACTGGACGCATGTCACTCAGGGCGCCCGTTGAAATGTATGCAGATAGGGGCGGTGACTTTCCTCTGAGGTTGATTTCAAAAGTGTTCACTTTATCGTGAACATACTTTAGTAATTTGTTTTCCCTTGAAACAAACAGAAATATGTAAAAGTAAATTGAGGCAACAAATGTAATTAAGTAGTGTAAGTCAGGTGTGATATTATTTAAAACAACGTATCTATAAACGTTTTAAATTTTAATTTGTGAAGAGTATTTTTTCTATAGGAATAAACACTGCAGAATTAATAAATATAACATGACGGGACTCAGTCCATTAAGGGGCCTTCATAATAGTCATACAGGTCTCAATGTAAGCAGCTCTGTCTACATTCTAATTTTCAAAAAACTACTAAATATTTCAATTTAAATATTTGTTCAGGACTGAAATTAAAGTCGATATTTTGTCTCCAATTCATAAATTTGGTTATTGAAACATAAAGGTAGTAGTTGAGACGTTTCTGTTTAAAATATTTATTCTCCTGTAAAACAGTGTTTTCAACTATATAATCCATTCACGATTACTTTACACTTTTCTGAAGCCCTGCTAAAGTTCTACTTATAGGATATTCCTCCGCCTCGTACAAACTAAGCTTAAGTAAGTCTAGAAAATTACACCAAAGGACATCGCACCGAGTTCGTACGCACCTAGTTGTAATAGTATTTTGTATGAGAACTATTTCTTACTAGGCGCTACCAACACACTTTTTTTTTCGCAATGTTTTTATTTATATTTATTGTAAATTATATATTATAATTTATAAATAAATTATAGGCAAAACTTCAAATTAACGAAAAATAAGACACTTTTATGTTAACAGAGGTATACAACGGGCGTGATTAGTGGCGTATTTAGGAAATAACTAAACAAGTCATACATGGGGTGATTTTTCAAAGGTATGATTTAAAAATTGTGAAAAAGCCGTGAATGACTATAGCAACAGTGTGGAACCTTTTCGGAATATATTGCCGTTTAAAACCCTATCAGCAGGGATGGGAACATTTCGCGAGTTCATTTCAGAACAAGGTAGACGTCAAACATGTGTGCATCGAAGTTGACTCTGGTATTAGATCGCAGTTTATTAGACACGCCCTGGACGACTCTGAGCCAATAGCAGACTTGTAAGGTAACAAGTAGCGAATTCCGTACTGCCAGGTGTGGATGGACACTGGCTACTCACTGGGCCAGCATCCGATGAACAAACAACTGAGGCTCGAATGTACTTAGCACTGTGGAGTCTAGTCTATAGGTCAGTGAACTCGTGACATTTTCCTATCCTTGCCAATAAGTAGAGCTAGCGATTTTTCACGAAAAAAATTTTTGAGTACACGGTAGACTTCAATACTATAAGCACCCAACAGCGGGTTGTCTTCTGTCATTGGCTGCTGTCTGCTTGAGAAGGCGTTCTCATATTTTACCGGGCCATTCAGAGAGCAACAACATCGGCACGGTTCCTTCGTGATTCGTGTGCAGACAGTCAACACGTGTCAAAAAGTAATTCAGCCAATCAAGGTAGGTAATAGGCACTACACTGTTTTGAATTATGACTTTTCTTGAAATCATTTCGTGAAATTTCACTGCCCCTACCAATAGGCCAACACTTAAAATAAAATAATAATAATAATAATAATAAAAACAATAGAACACACGCGAAGCTTGTTCACACCATTTTCCATCGCCGTCACAACGCTCTATTATGGCCGGGCGTGAGCTCGTGGCGTCTACTAGCGTCGGTTTGTGTTTCCATTATTCTTCTCGCGTGCTCGCGGCGCAATCAAGAGGCGTCCCTATCACTAATGCAGACAACGTGACCGCGCGATGCGAGAAGGATTGTTTCTCTACTACGCTATGTATAGAGCTGGATGGCCGGGGTTATTTCCAGACTTATACGTCACGTGATGCGCGACTTTGCGCCGCTAATCGACCATTCTGTGCACACCTCTCTTTCGTCCTTAGAGACCCAAGAAGATCGTCTGCAGGCGAGCAGCTGACGATTTGTTTACGATTGGAGGCTTTAACAGAAACATTTCCTGTTTGTGGAATTGCGCATTTCTGTGGGCCCAAGGAAAGCAAATAAATAATTTCTGCGCATAAAATCCGAAAAGAAAAAAATAAGATTTATTTTAAATCGTTACAGATAATATTTAGAAATGCCTACGTGCGAAAACCTTTTCGTTTAAACCACGTGTGAAGTACAGAAATACTAAATTACTGAGCTCTTATAACGAACGATCAATGCTTTCGATTGCAGGAAAACCTTTTTCTTGGAGTAAAAGAACCTCGCCATCAGCTGAAACGTTTAGTTGAATCAACTACATATATTTCGATAGCCCTGTTCAAAGAAATTTCTCCGGAGTGAAAATATTTGTGGAGTTTGTAAGGACGTCGAGTGTTTGGTTAGTTATAAATAATAAAATTGTAGTATTGATTTGGCACCTGGAATTTTTCATTGAGGACTTCAGACTGTAATTGAGTTTCGATCTGTTAGCTTTTATTTCTGTCGTCCTCGCTGGTGTCCCATGCAGAGCGCTAATTTGCCCAGACAGCTGTTGAAAGGCGTGGATTCTATTCTCCACTGAAGAGGGGACTCCAATGTCTAAACTTGGGATTGGTCAAGTGTAGTTTGGAGCTGGGGTGTACCAGAGTGAGTTTTTAAGAACCTTCACTTACTTTCCTTTATTGGATGAGCCGCGAGGCAGGGACCTCTAAGACGCTTTTTCCGGATTATAAACTTACCAGTTCGGATCCCGATTAACAGCGAAAGTGTGATCCGCTTTTGAATATAAGTTTTATTTATTTATAGTTTGTAAGGGCCTTCATGACTCTCTTCTTAAAAATAATCAACGTTCTGACAACGCGCAAAATGAATAATCCCAATTAATTGAAAATAATCTCAATTATAGAACTTTTAAACTAGGACGGCTGTTATTTTATTAACGGGACAAACTGGTTTTGCTGCGACGCCGTCCTTTCGTACGGATTGTTTCCACGCACGACGCGTTGGGTCGAAATTTTTCAGGCGATCTTTCCGTAGAATCTCTCCCATTTCGTAAGACGCCTCTATGTGAGGACCAAGTTAGGTGTTTTGGCAGGGTCAGGAAGCGATAAAACTGTGATTGGGATGGAGAGTGAAAGTAACACTGAAGGCAGCTGCAATGCCACGAGTAATGGTTGTAAATGGACTGTTGTTCGCGAGGCTTGTGACACACCACCTATCTGTCTATCTGTCGACCTTGTTTTACTCTCCCCGTATCCAATTTCCCCCTTTTTTGTTGTTTATTTTGCCCCTGAATCGATTTTTTTTTTAAAAAATCTGGTTATTGTTGCTTTATTATTAACTTTATGTAGGCCTACATAAAACCACTGGCTTTCTGTGCAGAAAAATACCCGCTTCGTGCTTATACGAATTTATTAAAACACTCACTTATGTCTATACTCTTGGAATGGCCAGAGAGTTAAATATTCAAATGAAAACTAATTCAGAGACAAATTTGTACGTTTACTGTTGCTACGACTTCAGATAATAATTTCTCAACATTAGGCTCTTATTTCATATATCTAACTTAAAAGCTAAGTACAGATTCATTCACGTGTATATCCATAAGCACCACAGACGCCTAACCAGTCGACAGCATGTCCATGACTAATGGATATATTATTCCTAGCGACTAACGAGGATTTTTGGGGAACATCATGTTTTAAAACTTATTTTTCATTAAAATTATTGTTTGAAAGAACTTATTTGATTTGAAAATGTTGTCGAACATATAATTTTTAAAACTTTTGTGGAAGACAAGCAAGAATAAATTACCCTACCTGAAAATTATGTATTTTTATAGTATTTTTAATATTTATTTACACATACGAAGGGAACCTAAACCGCTGACAAAAATAAGTGAATTATGTTAGAAATTATATCGAGTCTGTTTAAAGAGTCAGCCATTAGCTTATTAAAAATTTATGGAATTCGTACTGAAAAAAATGTAATATTTCTAACGATTTCATAGATTTTAATACATAAAATAATTACCGAATTCGATACTCCTTGAAATGCTCCTTGACATAAATTGCTACCCAGTAAAACTTGATTTCTGCGAATGGGTTAGTTTTAGTTTTTGTGACTTGAAATAAAAATAGAATTTAAAACTATAGAAACTAAGTTTCTACGCCGTAAATGGCAATACCTAAAAACTGAACAGAGGTCCATATAAATAAGAAATATTGAACTTTTGCATTGCCTAACACCTGTTGAAGGAAGATCTGAGGTAATCACTATGGAAGAAGCGAAGTGCCCAGAATGTAAAAAAGCCGATCACGTCATGAGCAAGCGAGATGGCAGAGAGAGAGAGAGAGAGAGAGAGAGAGAGAGAGAGAGAGAGGAGAGAACTTTCAACTGAAGGGCGGTGTGCTACATTTTGATGGATACCACAGGGTAAAAATAGAAGAAAGTAGAATACAGTTCGATGTTGAGAGTTTCCTGGCAGGGACTGGCTGACGAAATCAGGAAACAAGGATGAATGGAAGGCTTTGAGATAGGCTTTTTTTCGCAGCAGAGAATCATTCATGGCTAACATCAACAGGAGCAAGCAGGTGGGTCGCTCACTGATCTAACCTAAGGAGCTCTCGAAGGAAAATAAGAAGTGGGCTAAACGCATGCAGTCCAAATTGAAGCTACTTAGAAAGTAATCATTGCGCACTTCCTTGCCACAGCATAGCAGCACGGTGATGTTAATTTTATCTTTAAATTGAAAATGAACTCCTTCCGTAGAGAATAATTATCTAACTGGAAAATGTATTTTTTGCATTGTTAGGTAATTAAATCATAGCTATTTTATATGTAAGCACAATAATTAACACCCGTTTCAGTTGATATATGCGTTCACTGTAAAGTGAGCAATTTTTAGGCCCTAGTTACTTTTTCCTTTCGGCCATTTTTTATCCTTTAGCCACCCTTATAAAATAAATATTGCCATGTAAGTAATAAACACAGTGTTTATATTACACCGCACTTGGAAGTTAACGTCTAAGGTTAAAATTAAATATATTTATTGACTATTCTTTCAAACGAGCTAGCTTTCAAAAGTGCTCACTTTACCTTGAATAGCCTATAGATGCATGACTAAAGTTGCAATATCCATACAACGTTAATTTTGAATGTGGCGGAAGGATAAAATGTGGGCATAGAAATAGTTCCTAAGCATTTAACTGCGAACATCTCCCAACTGATGTGATCGTATCAACGTTAATATTGTTACATGTGGTGTGATAATACATAAGGTCAGAAAGAAGTGACTGAGCAGAAGTTCCGAAAGCGCTGAATGGAAAACGATGTTCCAATGTTACAGTGTAGGTGACATATTAATAGAAGGGTCGATACGTAAAGTCAGAAGTCATTGCGCCACGCCTCAACTAGTCTGTCGACGAGGCCGCCTGGCGTCACTGCACGGAAACGCGGATAAGAGTCGTCGACTCCGGCGGAAATCGATCGCACGGCGATCGAGTAATTGCGATGCGCCCTTGCGACAACGCTCCCTCATTTATCCTGAAAGGTTTCACCCGTCAACCAACTACAGGGTCGGCAGGTCAGGGGAGAATAAACACTCACGTACACTGTTGCACACCGGGATAGCAAAAGTCAATATTGCTGGGCGCGTTTGATGTTTCCAGTGTGTTACACTTAACGATATGGTTAACGTAAAGACTGCAAGTATGTTTATGCCTGTGTTAAGAGTGTTTAGCGAGTATCCTTACTTAATACACCTTTTTTCTTCTTCTGAGCTATGACATAATTACGCCTGTTGCTAACAAAACGTAGTACACATATGCGAATTTGTTGCATATGTCGTAGGCGTACGTACTTTACCAAGCTTACAGCAAAAACTCGTCATTCTCCATCTTGGAGTGTATGCACCAAGCACGTGTATGCGCACAACGTAAAATAATAATGTAACGTAAAATAATAATAATAATCTTTATGCCCTTTCAATGCTCGGGTGCTACTCGGGATTTTAAGCGATTGGATGATGAATCGGGAAGGTTTAAATTAAATAATTACAATGGTAATTGCAAGTTAGATCCTACCGCACGATCAAATAACGCCGTTAAAAGCCTCACTCTAAATTTCATCTGGGTGTATCGTCACGATAAACCACCAGTAATAAGTGGTGAGATACAAGTTGTGATAAAAACAAATGTGGCTGCTCCGGTTGAAATGATAACTTACACGCAGGTTACGCTTTGTTAAGTTATGCTTATGGTACAGTTCATTTACTGTGCTAAGTGGTTTGCTACAGTTCGTTTCATGCCCGCGTGACATTAAAACTACCAAACGAAAAACTAAAAGTGACCAAACATTGGCATACGGTTTTCTTTGTAAGGCAAAGAGATCGGTTTGTACAGCATCTCGTAGCACGCACAAAGTAATTCTTGACACTGTTATGGATTAACTTTTAAGTAAATTCATACCTGAAAGGGGCTATGGGCGTACCTAAATAATGAGTCATGATTAGGTAGGCACAACACTATGGCATGGGATTTATTAAACATAAGGATTATGCAATAACTATTTATGTAACTATTGATTGGGGGATCTTGAATGGAATACTAAGATGCTAATTAATTATAAGTTTTATTACCGCACGCCACTGCTACTACAATCTAACTGGAAAGTCCCCATCTTGTTCATGTTGCTGGAGGCCGATTCTAGGAGGTGATTAACGACGGTCGGACATCCCCATCTCCATATATTCTTGGTCCGCTACCCCGATGACAAAAGACGCCGCTCCCAGTGTTACGTTGGCCTATATTGGTCGTGTTGTTTAGTATTTTCGTCCCCGGTTACTGGCCGATGGAGGTGGTTTCTGCAACTATCCTTCGCAAGGTGTTACTGCAATCACGTTCGTGCCCTAGTTCAAATGTTTGAAGGTGTGATCAGGCAGACCGTCCAGTTAAGGCTTGATCACGTCGTAACAACACACTATTTTATAACGCGGTCGTGTGTTTCACGTAGCGGGTGCCAGGCTCTGATGTGGCCCTTTGACATACGCACACAAAGGCAGGTCCAGATTGTATGAATGTTTCACTTGTTGCAGAGAAATGATCTGAGTTCTTCAGCACTGGGGTCAGTAGTCAGCAGCTGCATATTCATAACAACATAAAGCACCATTGATATGGTGTATTCTTGGATCCCGGATAAATTACCGTCTCTAACTGTCTCATGTCACAGTGCGGAGTGCGTTCTACAATAAAAATTATTATATTTCCACTACAGCTGTAATATACACTGTCTGTTCTCTTAATCATAATTCAAGGTTTCCCAATAGTATCCCCTTAAATCTGCCATATTTTATTACTATTTATTTTTCAAATTCTAAACTAATTTATCAACATGTTTTTGCGAACGTACCCACGTATTTTATAATAATGCATTCACAAATACAAACAATAGAAGGGAAGCGAAATGACCTTACTGCAGGTATTACGTCGGAATCCAAGGATGTATTACAAACTTGGGTGTTGAGGTGACCCACATTCTCCAAGAATTATATGCTCCACCTGTGTGTAAAAGTAGCGCATGAAGTATAATTTATGACAGTCGACCTTTGAAAAGAAAATAATTTCCCACAGCTGTATACATGATATAGTAACCGCTACACGGACAATTTGTAGAAAGGTTGGAGTGAATGAGGAGATATAGTACCATGTTTTTAACATCCCATTAAAAGCGTGACGTTTGAATTACAAGTGACTGAAGTAATTGTAATAACTTCATAGTTCCGCTTGGTTTGTGTAGGTATAAAAGTAACTATACGTTGTTCGAGGTTAACTAAGCACTTTTGACAGCCCTGATTCTGATATGTTTCTAATGTAATTTTGTGTCCTTCCGCCATATGTAACATATACATTGTCATGCACCTGGTAACTTTATTCATGTGCCCTAAAAATGTAACGTGAAATTTTCTCGAGCCTAAATGTGATACTAATTTGCCTATTCGTACTGAAATGTCGATAAAGAAAAAAAAAACCAATTTGATTTGTTATAAATTTAAACATTAAACTAGCAGTACAACGTTAAGTCTTGGAACTATTTTACTTAATACGCTGCCAACTTAACCAGTAGTCTGCATGTCAGTGTGTATGGTGCATGCAGTTAATGGGCGGTTATTATTATTTTTTTTCAAAGGATGATTTCGGAAGTGAACTGCCTACAGGCGAGTGACGTGTACGTATTGAAATGAGGCGTATGTATGGACGGCGTAGTGTAAAGGTGATGCTGAACAGGTCTTGCGTCTGTTGTGTTGCAGCAATAATCCTCATGATCAACTGCTACAGCGTGAACTTGGCGACTGGCGTGCAGAACGTGTTCACAGCAGCCAAGCTGGTCGCCATTCTCATCGTCATCTGCGGTGGAGCCTACAAGCTGTTTGAAGGTACGTGCCCGCCAACTGCTGCCACGCGTCGATGATGATGATGATGATGACGCGAACTAATCTTCTGCGCATGACCAACATTGGCTTGCGATCTGCCTACGAAAGTGCACATCACATGTTCGATCAGCAACCTGGGAGCATACTTAGATGTAGTCCATCCACGGCTACGTCCTACTTTTCCGAAGCCCTGCTTAAGTTTTACTCCCAGGATAGTCCTCCTCCCTATGCAAACAAAACTTAACCGAGCCTAGAAAATTACACCAAAGGGACCGCCGGAAACAAACACGCGCGCCATACATTGGGTGATTTTTCAAAATGTATGATGTGTGTGTGTGTGTGTGTATATATATATATATTATATATATATATATATATATATATATATATATATAAACACACAAACACAATTGGTGCACCGAAATGTAGTAAGAGAAAGTGTAATAATATTTTGAAAACACGTATTAACGTAAAAAATGAGCTAACCTGAGTCCAGACCACATGGCTAGGGATAGGAAAATTTCGCGAATTCATTTCGGGAACAAGATAGACGTCAAACACATATACAGTGAAATCACCTTCGCAATTGGACCACAGTTTGTTGGACCCGCCCTGCACGCCTCTGAGCCAATAACGGACTTGCAAAGAAACAACTTGCGAACCCCATAACTGCCAGGTGTGGGGCAACAGCCAATGAAGGCACGGCTGAAGGCTCGAGTGTACACATGACTGTGGAGTCTAGCCTACAGGTCACGGAACTCGCGAAATTTTCCTATCCCTTCACATGGCATAACTAACTTCCAAATACCAACTTTCAACTGTACTTATGCCATTCAAATCTCTTCACTCACTCACTGTAATACGATTTCACACATAACGCTGATATCGTTTGTTTAATTTCTTGGAGAAACGGTTTACATTGTGCGGTCTTAATACATGGCCCGAAGTGGAGGAAACCTAGTATCCCTTACATCTTCTCATTCCCTACTCTGCTACGTAAATTTCAACATCATATTATGATAGTCTATATTTCTAGCAGTGGAGTAGAGCGGAGGGATGTGGGCGACTCTTAACATCGAGGTCTTGAGAGCCGATGAGAGTGAAGTGAGGTGAGTAAGGAGCAACGCCGGAACGCAAGGACCGGGGAAACGGGAGATCCCCGAGAAAACCCGCCGACCAGCGGCATCGTCCGGCACGATTCCCACGTGCGAAATTCCGGGAGCGACCCCGCTGGGAATCGAACCCGGTTGGCTTTGGTGGGAGGCGATTAGCCTGACCACTACACAACCAAGTTCATGGGTTGGAATACCGCGTCATTGGAAGGAGTATAGTCCACTCACGGATACTTGAGCCTTTTCTGAAGCCCTGCTAAAGTTCTAATTCCAGGATATTCCTCCGCCTCGTACAAACTAAGCTTAACTAATCCTGGAGAATTACACCAGAGGGACAACGCACCACATTCGTGCTCACTCAGTTGTAATTATATTTTGTATAAGGACTAGTTATCACTAAGTGCTACCAACATACCTATTTTCTCCCTGATTTTTATTCTGATTATTTATAAACAAAGCATTATAATTTAAAGTTAAAATATGAATAACATTTCAATTTAACAGAAAAAAAAGTAACTTTTATGAACAACAAGTATAAAACGCTTGTGGTACAGAGGCGTATTTAGAAAATAACTAAACACGTCATACATGGGGAGATTTTTCAAAGGTCTGATTAAAAAAAGGCCAAAGAAACCGTAAATGGACTAAACGCCCCCCCCTTTTTTTTTTTTAAATAAAAGATTAAATTAATTTGAAACTTGCTATATTTCAGCGTGACAGACCGAGACGAGGAAACTCTCAAGCCCGGGGACTTGGAGACGTCGAAAGTAAATTGCGATCGGGTGTTCAGGAGCGTTATTGGAATTCTCGGGTGTGTGTTGGAAGGGAGTGGAAGGAAGATGGGTTTGGGGGAGGGGGAGGGTTGAAAAGCGGACGAAACCTAAGGAGACGGCAGCGCGGAAGCACAAAGATCCCAATTTAAAATTCTGGCCGGGAACCGACGACAGGTAGTTAGTTAGCGCGCGAAACTTCTCTGGTGGAGTTTGCCAAGTCGCTACTGTGCGATTCCTCGCTATATGTTGGAAGCCCAGTTGTGGCGGCACAGCTATAGGCTGCTCACGGTAAAGTGAGAACTTTTTAAGACCCTTCTAAATTTTTCTTTTCACCCAATCTGTATCTTCCTGCTGCTTTTTAATATAAACCTTGCAATATGACCAATAAATAAAGTGTATACATTTCACTACTGTCAGAATTTAACACCTAAGGCTGCAATAAGATATATTTATTAGTGGTTAATGCATGTTTGGAGGGCCTTAACGAATCGCTCACTTTACCGTGAATAGCCTGAATAGTATGAAATAGTTCCAATGCGAAATATTATTATACAGAGTGCGCACGAATGCGGTGCACTGTCCCTTTGGTGCAGTTTTTCTAGACTTAGTTAAACTTTGTTTGCATGAAGCGGAGGGATATCCTGGAAGTGGAACTTTAACAGAACTTCAGAAAAGTTGGAAGTAACTTTGAATGGACCATAATAAAGGTCGCAACTGTGTATAGTAACATGTATTGCAGCCTGATGTACGGTAAAGTTTCCAAATTATGGATAGGTCAGAATCTTCCATTGCAGTTTAGGAAGTTTACTGAAAAAAAAAAATATTTACAGTGTACAAAGAGCCCGAGTAACAACTTTCCTGTACACTGAAAAAAAAATTATGATAAACTTCCTAAATGGCAATGAAAGTTTTTAACCTATACACTGTATAGATATAATACCACACGTCAATCTGCCGATTTAGGATTGTTTAGTGTTGCTACTATACAAAGTTGGGAACTTCCCTACGCATTTGACTGTTTCCTGAGCTAATGTAGGAACGCTATAATGAACGTAAAGGCGAAATATTACCACTCCCGCTTTCTCACTAAGCATATACACTGGTATGGTAAATTTTCGAATTATTTCTCAAGACGATATTACACGATACCAGATTCCGTAAAAGCCTGTGCAAGGTCCGTCATAGCGGCCGGTATACGAGCTAGTGTGGCACCCGTCATGGCATTTCCCGCCTTGTACAGCCACATTTCGTACCAGGTTTGGTAACTGGACACGTCCTGTATTACGTGGCAGGTTCCACACCGGCTCTCGTACCTGGCCAATCACATCGCAGTTTTCAGAGCGTAGGGCGCTCCCCGTGGCTACTACTTGAAACGAGTTGATGAAGAAAACGGAAAGGATGCCTCCATCTTGATTATACATCCGTGAAGTTGAAACAATTTGAAATAGATATAAAATACGACAAAGACAAATAATATAAGCGGTGACAACTTTTAATAACTGTTTAAAACCTGTTCTAAATACTCAAAATATTACCTAATATGTAAAAAAAAATAATAATATTCAAGCTGTTTAACGTATCTTCAGTATATAAACTCAAAATCCTTCGTGTGAATTAGC
Source organism: Dryococelus australis (assembly GCA_029891345.1). Classification (NCBI taxonomy): domain Eukaryota; kingdom Metazoa; phylum Arthropoda; class Insecta; order Phasmatodea; family Phasmatidae; genus Dryococelus; species Dryococelus australis. The sequence continues at coordinate 30,967,949 of CM057000.1, read as the reverse complement.
AATACAGGGGTAAAGTCGCGGCGGCCGCTAATAACGTGTAACTTTTGGGCATGAGTTCGAAAGTCCATCGGACCCATATTGTTTTTATCATAAAATGTTACGTGCCATAATATCCCGATAGGTAAAGAAAAACTATATTTTGCAACCGGTCAGTAATTTTGGACAAAATTAAAAATAACACACTCATACTCTAGTGATTTCACGTTATTTTCAAGAAAATGAATGAAACTATACTAGTAAGCAATCAATTTATGTTAAAGGCGAACATTGATATATAGCAATATTAAGATGTGCCAGCTAGTTATTTTAGTAGGCCTACGCAAGGTACTAACTGGTAGCAGTTCTACGAATGGGGTTCATATTTACTACAAACCACTCACTGCGCACCCACCGAGGGTGCCAAATGCTAGTACGCGAACTGCTGTCGGCTCATATAGCGGCTGGTATACCGGCTCGTACACCAGGGCTTGTAGAAGTTGTACAATATCAAGTATGGCTGCAGGTATCGTGTAATATCCGCTTTACAGTGTAGGTGACTCGCAAAAGAGATGGCTTCAGAAGGTTTGTAGTTGTTATACTGTAAACTAATGGAACTGGTTGGCGCATATATGAACATTTTTTTTTAGAATTAACATTAAAAAAATGTTTTGCATTGACGTGCATAAACTATAACATAATTATTTTGAGTCAAAGGAAACTTGCTTAACTGCAATGGAAGATTCTGACCTAACCATAATTTAGAAATTCTACCATACATCAGGGTACAAGAAATGTTACTGCACGCAAAGTTGGGATCATTACTATAGTTCATCGATGGTTACTTCCAACTTTTCTGAAGCCCTGCTAAAGTTCTACTTCCAGGATATTCCTCCGCAAGTTAGCAAGTTAGTAAGTCTAGAAAATTACACCAATAAGATAGCGCACCACGTTCCTGCGCACACAGTGTCTGATTTTGGATTATGTGATCATGTACTTTTTCTTGTGCCTAACTGATTGCTCTTAACATTCATCAGTCTAAAACAGAATAGTCACGAAACTGAAACGGTAAATTCTACTGCTGGCACGTCCCTCAGTGATCCTGATACTTAATGCGTGACGTTTACGAGGCGAGGAGGCCAGATCTTCCTAAATTACCCAGATTAGATTATAAACACCAAGTCCGTAATGACGACAAGCGCGAACGATAACAGGTGCAAATCATATTTGACCATACAAACGTTTAAATTAAAAAAAAAAAAAAGAAAACTATTCTTGAAAAAAAATGAGAACATTAACAGCTTGCTTTTTAAACAAAAATTTTACGAAATAATTTCTACAACTTAAAGTAAACCTTTAAACAATTTGAACATTCGAATGTGTGAATTTTATTTGGGAAATCAAGAACAAATGTGAACGGCACTGAACAGCTGAAGTTTAAGGCCACGATCCTTAATTTTTACAGCTTTTGCGAGAGTTAATTTTTTTTACCCAAACGGGAACCGATATTGTAAAATCCTCTTACAATTTTGTTACAAATTGTTTTTATTATGTAGTGTAATTTTTCCAGCACAAAGAAGTGTATACTTTAATACAATCAACTAACGAAAATTTTGTTTATTTAATAAATAGTTACAATTATACCGTTTTTTTTTGTGTTCAAAAATTAGACTACACAATAAAATCAATTTGTAAAAAAAATTGTAAGACGATTTTACAATATCTGCTCCCGTTTGGGTACAATAAATTAATTCTCGCAAAAGCTGTAGAAATGAAGGATCGTGGCCATAAAGCTCCTATGGTTGTGGGTAGGGGGAGGGGGTGGGGTAGCGAAGGTGGTAGTGGTAGTAGACACGATATTGTTCCGAGGAAACCTGCCGGCAAGTGGTAACATCTGCCCAGTTACCCACATGCGAGGTGTGCATGGCGTAAAACCCCGACACTGTTAACTTTTTCCATTATGCGCGAAAACACCTCGCCTTAAAAGTTAAGCTGCGCGGGTCGTGCGCCTCCTGGCAGTGGTGAGGGAGGGAGGGGTGGGGTTGGTGTCGCCGCCGGCCAATGGGGAGGCTGCTGGCCCGTGACGTCAGGTGCGGGGGCGCGCGCGCGGGTCGATACTGCATACCTGGCCGCTCGGGACTCGAACTGGGGAGCCGCGTCCAGGGCTACCCCACCCCCTCCCCCACGCTTCACTCTAGTGGTCGATAGCACTCGAGCACGTTGTCTCCGCGCGCAGTATCGATAATCGTTACCTATGTTAGATTAACAACGACATCTCGCCCGAGCGACAACACTCCGCGCTTCTTCAGGCCCTCATTCCCCAGCTCAAACGTCTACGACGTAGTTCTCCTAAGGAGACTATGTAGCTGCGCGGCCAAGGTCAAGAAGCGAGGGAGCGATACGGGCGACACTAACACGCACGTCTAGCGCCTCATCGCTCCTACGGGCAAGGCGTGCAGTGTTTCCGTCGTAGCGCTGTACTGTGCAAATTAGATGTGTAACATAGGGTTTTTATTACACGCAATGAGAGCCCACATATTAAACTACGTCCGTATCTTTGTACTTTTCTTTTGCCGCATAAGGAAACTGCACAGGCAAGTTTTAAATATGCTATATTTGCACATTTTCACGATTTTTTTCTCCAAGAATACATTAAATACGACAAAAGTAAAAAAAAAAATAGGGTCATAGATAATTATTTTTTATCTTTACTTAAAAAAGTCATATTTCCAGAACTTTTATTTACCGAGATACGCGTTTACGCGCAAACGATTTCACAGAAAACGTTTCAGTACATAGGACCCTTGAGGAGTGTGAAGTGAAACATTTTTTGTGAAATCGTTTGCGCGTATTCGCGTATCTCGGTAAATATATGTTCTGTAAACACGAAATTTTGCAAGAAAAGGTAAAAAAACTATTATCTATGACAGTATGTTTTTACTTTTAACATATTAAGTACATTCATGGAGGAAAAAATTCGTGAAAATGGTCAAATATCGCATTTTCGAAGCTTGGCTATCCTGTTTCCTTAAGCGACAAGAGAAAAGTACAAACATACGGACGTAGTTTAATCTGAGGGCTTTCATTGCATGTAATAAAATTCCACTGTTACACATCTGATTTGCACAGTACAGGATCACGACGGAAACACTGCGCGGCTTGCGCATAGGAGCGATGAGGCACTAGGTGTGCGTGTTAGTGTCGCCCGTATCGCTCCCTCGCTTCCTGACCCTGGACACGCAGGTTCACACTCCTCTTAAGACGGAATCACATAGCCCCGACACGCACGACACGACGGCCAACAGCCACTGAAATACAAGATTGATCGTCGTAAACCCGACCGATTTTGTCGTCCGACCAGCGGTTTTGGATTAGAAATGATTTATATTCTGTGTCGTGTCGTGCGCCACGACGCACAGAATGTACAACCTTACAAAACGAAATTGTATTTCAAGCTTCCCCTACAGTGGTAAATACGCAGCTTTAAAAAAAAAATTATATATATAATAATCGAAAATACTAATATATATATAACTTTTAAAAATAATGATTTTTCCTTTGTATGCATTAGCGATACCAATTTGTCACCATTATGTATTACAAGTTTCCCTCTTGTTCACCGTATTTGAGACTAACGTAGCCTAGTAGCGCCTTCTAAATAGTTAGGTTAAATGCCGAGAGCGTGGTGTCGGTCGTGCTGCAAATTCAAGTAGTCACATTGAAATATGTCGTGGTTGCGTTTTTTGTCGTGTCGTGCTGTTTTGGTCGGGGCTATGTGATTCCGGCATTACTGCGATCGCCCTGCAGCATCCTACAACACTAACGTCAGTTTCTTCTCACATACAGTCTACTTGTGGCTATTTCCAACTTTTCTGAAGCCCATACTGAACTCCTACGTCCAGGTTATTCCTCAGCCTTATGCAAACAAAGCTTAAAACTCCAGAAAGTCTAGAAAATCACACAAAAGGGACGGCGGGCCGCATTTGTGCGCTCTCAATTTAATACAATTGTGCATAATTACTATTTCTTATAGGCTATTCACTGTAAAGTGAGCACTTTTGAAAGCTTTCTCATGTGGAGTAATAGTCAAGAAATACATTTTATTGTAGCCTTAGACGTCAACTTTCGAGTGCAATGGAATAAGCATAGTGTGTTTATTACTTACATTGCAATATTTATTTAAAAACGTAGTTAAAGGTTAAACAAATTGCTGGAAGGAAAAAGTAACTAGGGCCTCAAAAGTGCTCACTTTACCGTGAACAGCCTATATGCCTACCAACGAGCTTATTTTCTCCCCAGTTTTATTCATCTCTACATATAAAAGGGAAAACTGACTGACAGACATATCAACGCCCAACCACAACAATTGGTCCTACGAACATGAAATTCGGAGGAAACATTATTTATGTAATGTAGACAGCCACTAGGGGCGTTTTTTTTTTTTTTTTCATAATTAAACCCCTAAACTGGTGTAATGAGAGTTCAAAGTTTCTACGGATAAAACATATTAGATGGTCGTTTTAAGCCAGCGGAACTCTGTAATGTCACTAGGCTACAAGCCAACGTTCTACATCGCGATGCAGTCGAGGCCGTTATTTGAACTGGATTGGCTCAGGGAGAAACGGTGCTTGTGCCGCGCATCTTGTTGATCCGCAGTGAGCTTCGTTTTGAATGCAAGTTTCCCTTCGAAGTGTGCTTCCCGATGACGGTAAATAAGTCGCAGCGACAAACTGTCAAGTTCGCAGGAGTTGACTTGAGGCCGGGCAGTTTCCCCCCCCCGTCACTTTCACGTGGCGTGCTCGCGTGTAAGCTCATACTTCAGTCTGGTTGTTCTCGTGCCAATCTCTAAGATGGCAAATATCATTGTTTACAAAGAAGTATTGTACAAAGCCTAACCTGCATATTGACACGGCCGATTACTAATAACAGCCCCAAACTTAACAGCCACAATTTTCTTATTTTTGGATTTGCATTTAATTCCACTATCTATTTTAAAATATGTATTCTATTTAAACCCTTTAATGCATAATGTTTCATATACGATACATCTGGAATATTCGATTTTTGTTCGTATGTATATCAATTAAACGATAAGCATTTAAAAAACTAAAAGTAGACATTGTAACAATTTAATGTATGGAAAAGAAAAACCTCATTTTCCCCAACGGTCGAGTAGCGTAGTGGTTACCGCTCTAGACTCACGAACCAAGGGTCCTGAATTCAAATCTTGACATATGAACTTTGGATTTAAAAAAAAAAAAAAAAAAAAAAAACGAAGTGTATGTGCTGTGGATTGCTCGATCGCCCTTTGTCGTCGGGGATATGAAAAATACGGCGACGATCTATCGGAATGGCAAACCGATGGATTAACAAGTTCGTACGATGGAAACTGTTTTTAGTTTACCCAAACTGTTATGAAATCGTTACCACGAAAAAAAAGAATCGTATGACGAGACAAACGTCAAACGCGTTTGTTCGTTTGACAAGTTTTCGCACCTTTGTATGCGGTCGAAAATAATGCCTCTTAGATCTCTGTTAAAAGCAGTAAAGGGTTAAAGACATGCTTAATGTTTAAAAACTATTGTATAAAAAAAACCACGAATTACACGCGGACAAAGTCGCGGGAAAAACCCTAGTATTGACTATTAATGAATTATTAAAATTTATAGATTAAATATGATTAAAATTTCAACTAAACAAAGATAAGAGTGAGTGAGTGAAAAGATTTGGGCGGCTCTTAGCATCGAGCTCTTGAGAGCTGAAACAAAGATAAGTCACTTTTATGTTAACAGAAATATAAGCATTGTGTCACGTGACTTATTTGGCAAACAACAATTCATGTCATACATGGGGTGTTATTTCAAAAGTTTGATTTGTGTGAATTAACTGCGAGTACGCTATACTTCATAATTTTCCACAGTTGCCAGCCACAGTTATTTCAGAAAATGTTTAACGAACAGTGGAATTCAGAATCCCAGGAACACTTAGAAGCCAGTTTTGAATGAACTTATCTTAATCACTGAATCCAAACCGTCCATGGTAAAGAACTATTGGAGTTGAATTTCAGTTTCCAGAAATAATTTGTAGACCTTGCACAGAACGTGGCAATTTTCAACATTTATCACAACTGAATTGAATTTCATTTTAAAACAATGCAACAGTTAAACGACGCAAAAATAACTTTTTGCAACTTACCCACCCCCAATATCAAACAAGTTTTGTTAGGAATGTGACTCACGAGACAGTAGTTAAACATCCGAGTTTACTATCAAATTATTTGAAATCAACATTAAAAAATTTGCAGTTTCATATTTCAGTGATATATTTTTCTATTTAAAGATATACGGAGGTTTATTTATATCTTTCCAGTAGTACGCTGAGCTTGGTAATTTATTTTTCTTCAAAAGGGCTTTTATTTTTATTTTTAAGGAATTCATGTTTCGCATACTTTTGCTACGAAGATAATTTCCTAACTGTCGCTCAAGAAAACTAACTTAATAGTATTTTTTTTCTACCTTGTATAAATTTATTTGAGCATACAATAAAAATTCTGTCCAAGAATTCCACCGTAATAACACGTAACAATGAAGGTAAAGTTATGACCCATCAGTAAAAACAGTTAAGTTTCACGAATTCAACGTCATATAGGTTAGACTCCACTGCCCTGTACATAAAACAGTATTACCTGTTCATTTTCAGTATGCTGCCCCACGAGTGTTTAGCCATTTGAACATCAAACTAGATAGAGCGGTACTAGTTGCTTTTTGTTTCCCTGCAAGTGCGTAATACGGTCTAGGAGTCCCTAGGGCAAGTTTAAGAACTAGCGATAGGAACATTTCGCGAATCAATTCCACGACAGGTTTAACTACACGAGTGTATAGTCTATTAGCGGTTTCTTCGCACTTTTTGAATCAAACCTTTGAACAATCACCCCATGTATCACGTGTTCAGCTATTTCCTAAATATGCCACGTGTCACAAGCGTGCCTATACCTCTGTTAACATAAACCAACTTTTTTTTTTGGTAGTATTGAATTGTTGTTTACATTCTATCTACAAAATTTAATATTTAATTTATCGTTAACATTAATTTAAAACAGCGAGAAAACGTGTGTATTAGTAACACCTAGTAAGAGATAGTTCTCATATATACATATTTGATAGCTGAGCGCGCACGTATGTGCTACGTTGTCCGTTGGTGCAGTGAGGCTTAATTTGCACGAAGCGGAGGAATATCCTGGAAGTAGAACTTTAGCAGGGCTTCAGAAAAGTATGAAGTAACCGTGAATGGTTTATACACAATAAGTCGCGTTTGCAACTGAATCTATTTTTTTTTTTTTTTAAGACACGCCTTCGAAGACTACTGTTCACGATAAAGTGAGCACTTTTGAAATCAACCTTAGGAAAAAGTCACTATCCCACATGCATATATTTTAACGGGTGAACTGCGTGACATGCGCCCAGTAAAGTTCGTAACGATGAATGGAAAGTAGTTAACGTTGAATATAAAGTGTCAAGTAACAATTTGTGATAACTTTTATTATTTCTTTCGCTTTCTATTTTTTAATGCATCGAAGTGTAAAATTGAGCAAATTTGAAAAACATTTTCTTTTGTAATAATTTCACAGTTGCACTTGACCGACGCATGAATAAAGTGAAGAGACCCGTGGTAATGTTAATTTTGCATAAGGTGGAAGAATACACAATGTGCATACAAGTAGATTTTAAGCAGGACTTTCAAACGTGCTCATTTTACCGTGAACAGCCTATAGGATTCAATATTAAACATTCGAGGATAAAAAAAGTACTGTATCGCGAATCATAGACTGTTCACGGTAAAATGAGCACTTCTGAAATCCCTTCTTAAGATCGACTTGCATACACGTTGTGTATTCCTCCACCTTATGTAAAATTAACATTGCCATGGGCCTCATCACTTTATTCATGCGTCGGTCAAATGAAACTGTGAAATTATTAAGAAAGTAAATACTTTACAAATGTGCTCATTTTTACACTATGATGCATTAAAAAAAAAAGGAAGCGAAAGAAATAATAAAAGTTATCACAAATTGTTACCTAGCACTTTTTATTTGACGTTAAAATATGGAACTACTTCCCATCCATCGTTACCAACTTTACTGGGCGAATGTCTCTCAATGCATCCATTAAAATATATGCATGCAGGGGCAGTGACTTTTTTTCTAAGGTTCATTTCTAAAGTGCTCACTTTACAGTGAACAGCGTTTAGTAAAATCCTGTAATAAGCAGTTGTGGATAGTGATTTGTTCTAAGGTTGAGAGTTAATTTCGAAAGTGCTCACTTTACCATGGACAGTCTTGATCTGTTCTGGGGTATAATTGGCCACTCACTGGGACAGCAGCCAATGAACAGAGAGCTTATGCTCTAGTTTTCACAGGACTTTGGAGTACAGGTCATTGAAATCGAAAATTATCCATATGTCCCCTACTGACAACCTATGATCCAACTACAACAAGTTACTGAAGCGTACATGTGTTTGAAGTTTAGCGAGTTCTCAATTAGGCGGAGTGATCCGTTACGGCCTTCTATTCTCTCTCTGTAACATCCCCGGGAGACCTACGGATCTTCTTTCTCTGGGTTGGATGCAAAGGATTTCCTCTGATGTTCTCCCAGCTTTCGTCCTTTGCACAGACCCTTTACAGCTTTCTTGATAATTGCGCATGTTCATATCTTTCAGTACGAACTCGTTTAATTATTTTGTGGTCCCATTTTGTGTAGCCGACTCTTTGGTGCGTGTATTTAACTTCGCACGTTATTACGCGTGGTTCTTAAAGAGTGCGTGGCTCACTGCCATAGCAGACTGTTTGCCTTGACGATGTTTCTGAACAAGTGATGGCTTCATTATGTGAAGTACAATAATCATGGTTTCTATGCTTTATTATGTTGGCAGATATATGTAGATATTTATATGACGTATTATCACCAGTACAATCGAATGGGTGAGTGGGAAAAGTATAACATTTCACAAAAATGGGGAAACTGAGATAAACGCTGTTAACGATAAAGTGAGCACTTTTGAAATAAACCTTGGGAAAAAAATCACTGCCCCTGCCTGCGCATATTTTTACGGGCGCACCGAGTGACATGCGCCCAGTAAAGTTGGCAGCGATGGATGGAAAGTAGTTCTATATCTTAACTTGGAATAAAAAGTGTCAGATAATCATTTGTGTTAACTTAAATTATTTATTTCGTTTTCTTCTTTTCTAAGCATCGAAGTGTAAAATTAAATATATTTGTAAAATATTTACTTTTATAATAATTTTACATTTTCTATTGACCGGACGCATGAATAAAGTGACGGGACTCATGCAAATGTTAATTTGACATGACGCGGAAGATTACATAACGTGCATATAAGTAGATATCCAGCAGGGCTTTCAAAAGTGCTCATTTTACCGTGACCAGTCTATAGTCATTTTGTAGTACTTATTATAATCCATGTATTGAGTGTAAGAAGGGGAATTTTCCAGTCACGTAGCGTTGTTGAAACCGGTCTGGAAGTATTCGTTGAGATAACATTCCAGGAATGTTACCCTTCTTCCACACAACGTTGCACTAGTTAACCCAGGAATGTTGACTGTCTTCAACACAGTATTGCATGTTACTGTGTCACTATTTCCACGGTCGTTTACTGTCTTGTTGTGCTTTATATTGCTCTGTGTCGAGGCTATGCGGAGTGTTGAGTTGACGGGTATAAGCAATATTTACTACTGTTAATGCGGTATTGCTAATACAATGCAACGCACAATATCTTGTGTTTATTGCTCAAAATGTCTGATTCAGAGGAAGAAATTCCGAACCTAGAAGGAAACGAGTAGGGTCAACAAGACAGTGTGCCCTGCTAACGAAAAATCATACGTTGGGAAAGTTCCTATCGATCCGAAAAAAAAACGCCACGAGGTCTCCAAAGTCACGCACTATGTACCTGAAGAATACAGGTCATTTTATGAAGAGATTCTTCAGTGGCCGACGTCACACACAGCAAATAGCGAGGATGAGTGAACTGGCTCAAAAACAGGAATCGTAAACACAAACTATGCACACAAGTTTACAATATGTTGTTGACTGCAGTACTGTTTTCTTAAATACAGTTATATTCAATGTATCCGTGATGTAAAAACATTTTTCGTTAGGTTTTTGGGTATTGTTGTGCAGTGAGTGAAAAAAAAGATAACATTCCGGCATTTTTAATGGTTTATATTTAATTACTTAATTAGTGCAGAATGACTCTTAATTGCTAGTACTATAATTTTTATAGGCTTTTTACGATAAAATGAGCACTTTTGAAAGCTCTGCTCAAGATCTACTTGTATACGCGTTGTGTATTCTTCCACCTTATGTTAAATTATCATTGCCATGGGTCTTACTGCTTTATTCATGCGTCGGTCAAATGGAAGTGTGAAATGAATATAAGAGCAAATATTGTACAAATCCGCTTATTTTTACACTTAGATGCTTAAAAAAAAAAAAACAGAAAGCGAGAAATAATTTAAGTTATCACAAAAGGTTACTTACTACTATTTATTCGGCATTAAGATATGGAACTACTTTCCCTCCACCGTTACCAACCTTATTGGGCGCATGTCACTCAGTGCGTCCGTTAAAATATGTTCAGGCAAGAGCAGTGACTCTTTATTAGGTTGATTTAATCAGTGCTCACTTTGTCGTGAACAGCCTTTAATGTTGAAGTTTTCAGTCCAATTTATATTTTATTTTTACTCAAAACTAGTGTAAATGGAATATTATCCTTTTACCTCTCACCCATTCAATTGTAAATAATCAAGTCTTAAAAAAAATGTAATTTCCTAAACGTCCAGTATTTTACTTTGTACCAGATGTTCCCTTTCGAACCAAGACCCACTGCAGACTAACTCGCTGGTCTCCTGACACGGCGAGCCGGGTTTGGTCCTCGAGTTTTCGCGTATGTTAAACGTAGCGGACGTTTCCGATGTCCGGTGGCTTTCCTAGGAGTACTCCCGTATTTCTCACCCTTGAATTCCGTTCTTGCTACATCGCGAGGCCAAATTCCGCATCGCCCCTCGGGAGGTCCACGGGCCCGCACCTGGTTGGTGTAAACCCATAGACTAAATATGAGGTAGACCAATCTCGGTGTCCCAACACTGGACTGCTTTTCTGCCAACACGTCTAGCGAAAACGGCATGGTTTGGATTTGAGGTTAGAAAACCGATTTGTAAACAAGTGTTTTGGGATGTTTTTATACTTCCTATAACCAGTTTGTAATGCTTTTTGATTAAATTCAAAATGGTAAAGGTATTTTTATCAATATAATAGTGATTGTCATTTAAAAATTAAGATGTAAATAAACACGCCCATTACTGTTGACCATGTGACTGACAGTTGTGTAGGACTTGGGTAGGTCAATGTTGGGTACATGCGCAGAAGACAAATAAGCAGTCTACCTCATCTTTAGTCTATGTGTAAACCCTGCCATGCGCCTTTTTTAACATGAATACGTCTTTAAATTCGCGACCATAGTGGGAGGCAATCCAGAAAATCCGATAATAACAAAATCGGGGGATACAGTTTAGCATTGCAGCTTCGAATATATCGTCTACATTCAAAATTCAATTACACTACTCGATTGCCAAAGGATGAAAGAATATGTTATGTTGAGTGAGGACTGAGAAACATCGCGAGAGGATTAGGGGGGGGGGGGGGGCTGCACTTTTGAGTTCGTTTCGCCGCGTCTCATAACTTTCGCGTAGTATAACTTTTGACTAGGAGAAGCTACAACGCTCGTTTAGGTTTCAATCGACAGCTCTCAAGATAAATGAATCGTGTGTATAAAAACATTTGTGTGGCGTGGTTATGGTGAATTTGTATGCGTTTAATGAAAAAAATTAAGAAAACTTAACACGGTGTCGGCTTATACTCGTCAAAAGCCATGTTGACGTACAGAAATCGTATACGGTTGGAAACAGCATCTCAAAAGCAATCCAGTAATACCCATAAAGCCCCTTAGGATCGAGTAAAGCGGTGCCGGGAACGTAAAATAAACATGAAGCCGTTCGAGCGTGTCAACGTAGAAGTATTCATGTAAAACAAACGGCCGTGCCCCAACACAGCCATGCCTAATTATTTTTTTCACCATTATTCATCTGACCAAGCGTTGCAACAGTACAGAGATCTCCACACACGTAAAAAAAATTAGTTATTTAAGTATACATATAGCCACGGAAAATTTGTGGCTTTTTGGTTTTTACTCTTGAAGTATAATTCTTTGGAAAGCTTTACGTGTAAATTACGTTGTTTGAGTAGTTCTGCGGTCCGCGTACTTTAATTACGGAGATTTTTAATGATTTCACTCGGGCAGTTCACAATAAAGTTTTTGTGTACTGATAACTACGTGTGAAACATTTTTTTTATCTCGGGTTACGACCTTGTATTCGTATCACGTATTTCCATTATAGTGAGTGAAGAGATTTGGGCAGCTCTTAACAGCAAGGTCTTGAGAGCGGATGAGGGTGATTGAAGTGATCATGGAGCGGTGCCGGAATGAAGGGGCGGAAGAAGCGGGAGATCCCCGAGAAAACCCGCCGACCAACGGCATCGTCCGGCACGATGCCCACTTGCAAAAATCCGGTGACCCGGCCGGGGATTGAGCCCGGTTCGTCTTGGTGGGAGGCGAGCGTGTTAATCGCTCAGCCACCGTGGTCCCTCCATTATAGTGTTTGCCCCTTTCGAAGCAATGGCATGAAAATTACTTAGATTTAATATCGTTATTTTGCGGTACTACGTGATCTGAAACTTTAAAATGGATTAACAATTCAAGTATTTATAATTTTACTATAGAGTTTTATAATTTATTACTGCATTCAATATTTAATGTCGAAATGTTTTGATATTTTTTTGCACATTGTTTTGTATACGAACCTTTTACTTTAGTTTGAATAAGGATATTCATAGGAACTTGTTGGCAACCCTGTTTTGACCCCCGAACGAAAAACGGCTGGAGTGTTGAGACCGTAGAGTGGATATGGAACGCACTGCAGCGATCTCGCTGGCTGCGCATAAACAGTCTCCGTGTCCCGACATTAACTGATTTTCTGCCAATACGACGTGGTTGTGGATTAGAGGTTGGAACACCGTTTAGTAAACAAGTGCTTTGTGAGGTTTGTGTACCTACTATAACCAATTTGAAATGAAGGTCAATTAAATTTAAATCGGTAAGAGTATTTTATTCACATAAAAGTGCTTGTATTTTGTCAATTAAGATATAAACAAACATGTTTTTCGCTGCCGTGTGACTTAATCCCAGTACACACGGGCATAGTTCTTGTACACCTCGACTTGCATCGTGTGAACGCCCGCTGAGTATGCTAGTTACTATAAACACACAAGCTTGTATACTAAGCTACTGCCATAAAGACACGATCCTATTTTTCACCATCTTTTTATATAATTCGAATGTAAACAAAACATACATTTTGTTGATGCTGGCAATAAAAATATATGTTAATGTTTTTAATACGATAAAATGTTTAGTAGTCCCACTATCGTAAATAATTACGTTTACGAATTTAAACAAAAAGAGAGGTCTGTCTATTTTCTGTGAGTGATTTTATATATATATATATATATATATATATATATATATATATATATATATATATATATATATATATATATATAATAATACTAAATGCGTATATATTTATTGCTAGAAATATGTCTGATCGGACTTAATATTTTATTCTCTTTTTTAATGGCAGATGCTATTGATAATGCACAAATTACCCCCACAACAACATAAGCTTCTTCCAAATCATACATAGTTGACATCAACCATCCACTTTCTTGTTCACCAACTAATGTCGTATGTATGGCTCACACAATTCCGTGTGCTTACTAGCTGGTAGGTACTTTACAATTCAATTTCTTGTTCACCTTTATTTTCACTTTCTTGACAAGAAAGATGCCCGTGTGTACTAGGCTTTAGGCAGTTGTGCTGGTTTGTGGTAGATCAATGTTGGGTACATGCACAAAAGACGAATAATCGGTCTATACCCGTCCTCTGATATAAATAAAATACACTAATCAACTTCAATATAACATCCTATTTGCATTAAAAGAAGGTTAGAGAAAGTATATAAAAAAAATTGGGCGTGGCTGTGTTGGGGCATGGCCGTTTGTTTTGCGTGAATACGTCTACGTTGACGCGCTCGGACGCCTTGATTTTTTATTTTACGTTCCCGGCACCACTTCACTCGATCATATGGGGTTTATGGACATCACTGGATCGCTTTTGAGATGCTCTTTCCAACCGTATACGATTTCTGTATTTTGGCTTGGCTTTTTGACGAGTATAGGCCGAAATTGTGTTAAGTTTTCGTATTTTTTTTATAAAATGCATACAATTTCACCATGAGCACGCCACACAAATGTTTTTATACACGCAATCGATTGATCTTGATGAGAGCTGTCGATTGAAACTTAAACGAGCGTCGTAGCTTATCCTAGTCAAAAGTTATATTACATGGGAATTATGAGACGCGGCGAAATGAACTCAAAATTGCGCCCCCCCCCCCCCCCCCCTCTTTCTCACGCACGCGATGCTTTGCAGTTCTCACTCAACGTAACATATTCTTTGATCCTTCGGCAATCGAGTAGTGTAATTGAATTTTGAATTTAGACAATAGATTTGGAGCTGCAATGCCAAACTGTATCCCCCGATTTTATCATCGGATTTTCTGGATTGCCTCCCACTGTGGTTGCAAATTTAAAGACGTATTCACGTCAAAATTCTCAAATCACTTACTTGTATACATGATGCTATAACATAAGATCGTATCCGTGTTGTATTTGATAGTGCTATTGGAAGGAAAGCAGTCGAAAGTTGTAAAACGGGGAGTAGTTGTAGCTATAAGGAGCACTCCACGACGTGTAAGATGAGAGAGGAGGAGCGAGTGACGTAGAGGCGGGCGGGTTGTGTTGTTGCAGGGAACACGCAGAACCTGCAAGGCGCGTTCAAGGGCACCACATCGTCGCTGGGCAACGTGGCGACCGCCTTCTACACGGGCCTCTGGGCCTACGACGGCTGGAACAACCTCAACTATGTGACGGAGGAGATCAAGAACCCATCTGTGTGAGTGGCCACTGCCCCCTCCCCCTGCCTACCAACCTGATGCCAGTAGACGGTAGATATACCCCTCTCTGCTGATGTGGGAAGGCCTCGCTACATTCTTGCCACCTACATCCTACATGACGAGTCTGTTCTCTTCACCATATATATTCCTTTGCAAGCATTTCAAAGTTTATCTTTTTGGAGTTATAAAGGGTGTTTCGCCATGGGCCGAGGCAGCAAAAACTCTCACGTTCTCCATTTATAATGTCCATATCTATATTTAAGTTTATCTCCACCCATGATAGTGGTTATAATAGAACTGTAAAATATTCCACATTGCCAACGAGTGTCGGGGAACACAATAAAATTACAAGTCGCCTCCAAAATGGAGTAAACCATTTTTTAATCGTCAACCCCAAGGTGAAACACTCTTCGAAACTGTTAAAAAGGAAAGATCATAATTTGATTGGCAAAACAAAACAAAAAAAAATTGTAGTTCAAGTTAACGTATCATTTAATCTCCAACATTGCTTGCTTTTTTCTTCTCTTTATGTTGTAATTTTGTAGCCTCGTGCAGCAAGGGTTCTTGTGTAGGCTGCAAAACAACACCGCCCGTGTCTTTGTGTTTAGTGATTGCGTCATTCTGAACACGCAAAATCAATTTGCTCTGTAAGAACCGCAAAACTTGTTGCCTGTTGCCCCTGACGGGTGACATTGATGCAACCCGTTTGACGCGACTGCTCTGCTCGAGGCCGCATTGTGCTTGGAAGGGGAGCCGCGTCAGTCAAAAAACCAAGCCCAGCAGGTTTGTATACCGAGCCGAGACTGCGGTAAGGCACGTATTTTGCGCGTGGGGCTATCGGTCCGTGGGGCGGCAACCGACATGCGTGCGTGACGCAAAACAAGTGAAGGTCCTCTTTCCGCCATGTTAGTTCGTGGTGTTCCTGAGCGAAACTTATATATTCAGCATTTAAGTAATCCAAGTGCCTTCTTTAGTAACTTATAAACTGTCTTCGCATAGCGTTTGGTCATGTTTTACCAAGGTATTGTGAATACTTCCATCATTCTCAAAATCATTCCTCTAAGAATTACGTGCTGCCAATGCACAGCTCCCGAAAATTCCTCGTGTCCAGTCTTCAGAAGCGGTAATACACTTGTTGGCGCACCCGTTCTGATAGCTCCACGATGTCATGCAGAACACGTTATTACTTAACCTTTAATATAAATATATTTTTTTCTCTGAGAGAGGACGCTGTGGTCAGCATGTCATTCAAAACAGCATATTTTAATTTGAGTAGTGGCACGCCGACCTAGACGGCTCGGCGCCAAGCGAACGTAGATAAGTTGGTAGAATTGGAAGCAACTGGAAAAGTAAGAGGGCGCGTTCCTTTTCTGTCTCTTCAGGAACTTGCCGCGCTCCATCGTAGTCGGCATCCCGCTGGTCACGATCTGCTACCTGCTCATCAACATATCCTACCTCGCCGTCATGTCGCCCTCGGAGATGATCGAGTCGGAGGCAGTGGCTGTGGTAAGTCCTTGGCTACAATAGTCCAGTCACTCTTAACTTGCAACTTTTCTGAAACCCTGCTAAAGTTCTACTTTTAGAATATTCGTCCGCCTCATGCAATCAAAGCTTGACCAAGTCTAGAAAATCTCACCGAAGGGACAACACACTGCATTCGTGCGCACTCAGATTAATAACATTTTGTACGAGAACTCTTCCATATACTAGGCATGAACAACACACATTTTCTCTATTTTTATTCATAGTAATTATAAATGAAATATAATTTATAGATAAAATATAAGTAATAGTTAAATTTCACAAAAAACGAGAACAAATTTTTATATTAACAAAACTATAAAACCCTTGCAATAAATGTTATAAAATTGTTTTGAAGATACTGCGAACAGACTATAGCTTCACCGCTGCCTGCATGCATGCATCACCCCTTGCACTTAATTACTTCCTTAACTGGTTTATTTTTGAGGGTGGTGCTAGAGTAGTTTTAGCTAAGTAAAAGCATCTAAGCAGATCAAATTATTGTCTTATTTAAGTTTACAAAACTATAACATCATATTAAGAAGAACTAAGTCAATGTACATTTAAAATTGTGCTTTTGGATAGGGAAACTGTAAGTAAGTACATCTCATTTCAAATTATAAGGCAATATTTAACATTTTCGGAAGGGGATTAGATAATCCTCAAAACATCTGTTCAAATGAAAAGTGATTGATATCCTGATATCCCTGAAGTAGTGAGAGCCGATAATGGGTTTAGTTTCTGTAGGTTCTGGGTTAACATTTTAACCAGACCACACGTGGATGTGAGTACGAGGGCCTCAATGACATAATGGGGGAGAGAGAGAGAGATTGTGTGTATGTAGAAGGACTGAACAGACAGATCCTGACATCTAGTCCTATTTAGTATAGATACCTTAGTAAAGGCGGCTATAGGTGTAACAGATGGTTTTTAGTGTCTTCTCCAGAGAGGCAGAATTTCTGGTTATATCCAGGATGTTCCGTGACTCAACTGACATACTTCGTTAGTGTGTTATACAGAACGTTGGCAACAAAAATGTCATATACATAATTAGACTATGCAGCCTCATATCAGAGTTACAGGGATGTAAATGCAATAAAAACACAAATTGGAATGACTGAATATCTTTAATGTAATTGACTACATTAATGTTGTAAGCTCTATGCAAGCTGTTCAAAATGTGCCCAATCTGACCATAAGCAGACTGCTAGTGTGGCTGGTGTGGCCAGTCTTTGTTGGTGGTTCGAGGCGAGTGGTTGTGGAACAATGTCAGGAAAGTTTACACGTGCAGAGTACGCAGACATGGTGTTTGTTAACGGATACTCCAACGGAAATGGGCGTGGTGCAGCAGCTGAATTGGAAGAGGTGGGCTTGTCTCATGGCCGGCGCGCTCTCTGGACCTCTCCCCGTTGGACCTTTTCTTCTGGAGCTGCCTGGAAAGTACGGTTTGCAGCCAATGGTGACAAGACACACGAGACCAGTTGCTACAGGTGATAACCGACACCACCAATCAACTCAGAAATTACCTTGCAGGCATGCGGCAGCAACACTCCATGGTACAACGTATCAAAACCTGATTACGGTCAGATAGCGCACATTTTGAACAGCTTGTGTGGGACTTTCAACATGAATGTAGTCAATTGTATTAAAGATATTAAGTAATTCCAATTTGTGTTTTTATTGCATTTATATGCTTGTAACTCTGAAACAGCCTAATGGTGTATGTTACCTTTTTTTGTTGCAAATTATCTGTTATCTGTTTCACACACTGCTGAAGTGTGTCGGTTGAGTTGCAGAAAACCCTGTATGCAGAACTCTAAAGCCAGACATTGTTATGCAACAACGCAATTTTGGTTTTTAACAAATATGTTAAATTACACAGCAAAACCAAAGCTAAGAATATAATTTCAGCAACCATATAAAATTCAGTTTAAAAAGTAATGCAAACCAGGAGTGAGCTGCTACCTTATGAAAATTCTGTGAAATTCACAAATAATTTATGACCACAATATTGAATTGTCTAATCAGATTCTTCGCTGTGGTGAAACTGTGTTTGTTTTACCATTGCAACACAAACAAATATTTTCACCATGTTTTTTTTTGGGGAACACTATCACAATCACTGTAAACTGTTTTTCATCACCTTCTTCAATTCATGAACAGCTCTGAATCATTGGTAATGTAAACTAGGAGGCTACAAAGAAGTTGAGAAATTTCTTTTTTTTTAAGTCATAAGGCATCTACAGTATATAGGATCAATTACTGTAGTTGTCTGCATTTTAGTCCAGAATTTTTAATTAGTTGTCTAACAGCCCACCTTAGTTGCTCTATAATCATTTAAATCAGTTTAGAAGAACTCTTTGGCATCATTCAATGGACTTGAAGTTCTCTGTGAATTTCCTACAATCCAGACCCTCACAGCCCGTACTAGTCAACAACACAGGCCCTACTCACATGCAGGACATATTTCTCCGTATCTTCTTTGGATATTCTACCTACTCTTTCACTGCCATCAATTTTCTTAATATATTTGCACCCACTTCCATTTATATTTTGCCAGTATTACAAGTGTTTCTAGACATTCTGACAGCTTTGATTATATTACCAAAGATCCAAGACCTTCAACAGCTTGTTGACTATAATAAAGTATTCAGATGATCCTGCATTGATATACCTTTTTAATACTTTCCCATACGCTAATATTAGTTGCATTAAGGTTATAAAACTGTACCATACATACTTCTGAATATAGGCCAATCACGGCTACTTCACACTTTTCTGAAGCCCTGCATAAGTTCTACTTTTGGTTACCGATTACGTATCCTTCCGCTACATGTAAACATAAACACTGCCACGTGACTACGTTTTAACTGTCAAATGCTTGTTTACTGTTTTTATGTTAGAAGAATTTAGTCATATTTCAAAAATAATGTTGTATAAATGTACACAATTTAGGCCCATAACCATATTTAGGTCAGCTTTATGACTTTTAACAATGTTTATGTTGACGATAGTTTGTACGGTTATTATTTTACATTGTTAACATATTTGTTATACGTGAGATAGCACATTACACATAATACTTGTTAATATTTGCAGTGACTGTGTTTAACCCTGTTATAACTGCGGGTGAAAGGATTGTAGTATTTAACCTCTTGTTATTGATATTTGTTGGGTTATGTAATTAAATCGACGGCCTCACTTGGAATAAAAATTAAAACAAAGGAACAGCCAGTCCAATGAAAAAGACACAGTAAACTCAGCACACAACTTGTGTCACTCATTTTTTGTATGTAGCAAAAACAACTTAAAATATAGTGGTGAACATGCACACAAATAGGCCTACCGTAACTTTTAATCGCTCATATTTATATGCATTGGTACTTACTGTTTTCTAGGTTTACTTAATTATTTATTGAGATTTATCTGGTTGGACTTAGTATTTTATTGGGTTATGGCAAACATTCAAATCACAGAAATATAAGCATGTTATACAATTTTATTAAAACACTAGTGCAAGGTTTCAACGTTGTGATAAACATACGTGACTTTCAAACAATTAATTTTGTCTTAAAAACAGTTCACGGTTAAAACATATAAATTTCACACGTCCGATATTTGCAATCACACATACTGGTCCAACGTAACATAATGGCAACAATACTCTTTCACATACACAGCGGTCACAACGCACTTTACAGTATATTTATTCCTGCCGTGGAAAAAGGAGATTTATCACAACATTGTAACTTTCCTAGGTAGGTTTAAAAAACATGAGTACGAACTTGACACTTTTTTCAGAAAATCACCTTGTCATGTCGGCGTCACCAGTCACCACTTCTACCAACTTCGGAATTGTAACCGTCCCGCCATTACATCTAAATATATTATAATAAGAATTCAAACAATAAATTATCTTTCCAATTGTAAATTACAAATAAAAAAATTATTTTTTTATTATAACTATGAAAAATGCTAACATTAAAAGCAGTATAATTGTTCTGCTATACTACAGGCAGAGAGAGAGAGAGAGAAGAGAGAGAGAGAGAGAGAGATTGAGAGAGAGAGAGAGAGAGAGAGAGAGAGAGAGAGAGAGAGAGAGAGACACACACTCTCACTCTCTCTCACACACACACACTCATCACACACACACACACACACACTCACACTCTCTCACACTCACTCACACACACTCACACTCTCTCACACTCTCTCACACACACTCACACACACTCTCTCTCACACACACTCACACACACACTCACACACACTCACACACACTCACACACACTCACACTCACACACACTCTCACTCTCTCTCACACACACACACTCACACACACACACACACTCACTCACTCACACACACACACACAACACTCTCTCTCTCTCTCTCTCTGTGTGTGTGTATGTGTGTGTGTGTGTGTGTGCGCACGCGCGCGCGCGCACGCTCCTATTGAATATTTTTCCTCTGACGAAAAATAAAACACCCTGTCACTAGGGTTTACACATGGTAAATTTGCGCTGACATTCTACCTGTAACAATGAAATATGTTTTCTTCAGTGCTACCTAAAAATTCAAATATATAATAGGCAATGTTAAATTTACAAATAACAACCAAAAAAACTAGATTAAAACAATATTTTACCTGTGAACTATTTCATAATAGCCACTGCCAACACATCACTGCTCTCACTGTTTTTAATTTGAATTAAACACAAAATAAATATTAGAAGTTATAGATGATATTAAGTTAAAGTTCTATTTATTCAAGAATACAGTATTTTAAAGTTTATTGCAGTGTTATATATTTGTCGCATAAGTTATTGAAAAAACAGGTTGACATGTTACGTCTAGGGTGATTTTTCTAAGGTTTGTTTCATATAACTTCAGTAAAATTTGACAGACTTTGTGACCAACATACACAGCATGTAAACACTAAATGCCCACATTTAAAAAGTACAGTCACCTGATGGTTGTTGCAGGATGCGTGCTATTATGTTGGTTTTTGCGGTAATTGTAGAAGAAAATAGTACTCCTCATAAAAAATTACAATGTAGAAATTTAATGACAATTACAACATGTATGGTTAAAATTATGTTCATAGACTAATGTACACTTCTTCTGAGTTATAGAGCAATCACTTTAAAAACATTTAGAAATATTATGATAAAGCTTGCAAACATCATGCTTTTGTGGAACGTCTCCACCAATCTCCCTTGTCTATGGTTTCCACCCGCCCGGTGACATGCCATTGCCATTGAGCTCTCTTCCGTCACACTTGATCTATATGTGAGAATTCCTTGCTGGTGATGTCGGAATATTATATATGCAGTTAATTATTTTTGTATTTGCATATTTCATTAAGTATAGTTCGTCATAGGTGCCTTTTTAGATCAGTCTTTTCTGTGAGATGAATTATCAACACGTGTCTGCCTCTTTGTAAAAGGGTTTTGTTGTGGGTGTGGTCTGCCATTTTCTGTGATCATTGCAAAGTGTGAGCAAAGAAATTGTTACGTTGTAAAGTTCAAATTTCTTGGTTTCACAAAATAGCTCAAGTGCTTTGTTAATTGTATAATGCAGCAAATAAATTATTTTGTATCAGTCACCAAGTGATTTTAGTGAAGTAATAATCCAAAGTTCGTCTCATGTTTAGGAATTACGAAGTGAACTTTGTGTGTTTTATAAATAATGTTTTTACAATATTTAAAATGTATTTGGACTTTAAATAAACCTTGTTTTACCCTAATTTATTTTATTGAATTTATAAGTATTTTTACGTGGAAAGTTAAGTTTTCTGAACATGTTTACATTGTGCATTTTGTATACATCTGTATTATTAGTGACGTATTTATTGCGTTTCGTTCTTGCGGGAAGTTTTCAAATGTATGTGGCCTAAATAAACGCCCTTTTGGTGTAGTTCATTATATTAAAAAATTCTGTGATATTTATGTGTTGAGTATTTCTCGCATCTGTATGAACAGCGACACATTTATCACATTTAGTTCTTCTGACGATGTTGAAACTTAAGAGTTATAATCAATTGAATGCTATTTCCATACTAAGAAAATTTTCCCCCGGATCATCAAAATAATGTATGTTCCAATTGCCACTCCCTCATAACAATAACGGCAAAACAATCACATCTCACGAAAGACGTTAAACTATAGTTCCCCACCCCAGCAATAAAATAAACAGAACCCTAACTAGTATATTATGTGATCACAACAAAAATAAAACAGTTGGGAATAGCAACCAGTTATAGTAGCCTAATTACTGGACAGAAGTTGTCAGTCTTTCAATTTCTGCCATTGGATTTGTGTTTACAAAGATTGTTTTCTTCACCGACAGAATAGCTGTGGCCCACACTTCTTTCCGAGAACTATCAAAATTTACTGAAGTTATATGGAACTCATTACTCAAGGATGGCCATTACGTTACAAGCCTTTTACCTCAACACCAATGCCATAAACGTAGTTTTGGAACAGTTAATAAACAAGGCTAACCCGTCTACATTAGGGATTTCCTTCTGTATCTGTTCTCTGTACTTCTGATACGATACAGCAAAATCATAATAAAATCACACTCCATTATCATTCTCTTCCATAAAGAAAATTCAATCAAATACTTTGTCATGAGTAAAAGCAAAATATTTAGTACTTATCTACAAAATAGTACATAGCAGTTTTTTAATTAAAATACAGATTCTACAGTATGTTACCTGGATTTATCTTTGATCCACAAAATAGTAAGAAAGACTAACTGAACAACTTTACAATTACACTGGTGGGAGTTGTTTTGATGCCTCTCGTAATAGCTATGCAGGCCATTCTTGTGTCGATAAGCTTGTAGTCGCCACCCATCACCATTTGTTAACAGTAATAAGCTATTTGACTGCTGCCACATTGTTCTCAGTTGCTGTTTTGTGGAGAAGCATTTACAGAAGTGTCTAGGAATGTCATAATGTGATAAGTGTTTTGTGTTTCTGCAGATGTTTGGCAACCGCCTGCTGGGGGTGATGGCCTGGCTAATGCCTCTCTCTGTGACGGTGTCCACCTTTGGATCGGCCAACGGGACGCTGTTCGCAGCGGGAAGGTGAGACCAGCTTCCTGCATAACACCAATGTAGGCTTTCTCATGCAGTATTTCAATTTTTTTACATTGCCCTATGTACCCTGCTCATTAAATTCCTAATTTCAAGATACTGTTGTATCCTTGACTAGGGCAGTTATTAGCAAGATGGCAGTAAAGTTAGGTATCAAGGAGTAACGTGTGCCTCATTATGTGTAGTGTGTCGTTAACTTATTTAATGCCTGCTTAAGATACATAAATAACGATGCAACATGGTTGCAGCAGTGAAATCAGCTGCACTATTTCAATAGAGCAGATGTGACTGTGATTAGAGCGCATTCCAACTGAAACTTCTGCACCAGACAGGCATTCAAGATAGTCGACGCCAGCGGCAAAGAAGCGGACACGACACAGCGGCCAAGTATCCACCACGTAAAACCACCAGGCCTGCTCGATTTCACTGATGCCAATGCATGGCCTCTATGGAAACTGCATTTTGAGCAGTACCTCAACCTCACCGGCCAGACTTCGAGCAAAGACACTGATAAGATTAACCTACTCATGTAATTGTTGGGAGAGCTGTCAAACAACATTGTCTTAGCCATTCCAATGACCAGCGGGAGAATGGACATATGGCAAACTAGTAACAACTTTCAATAGACACTTCAAACCATGTGTCAGAATTATATTTGAAAGAGTCAAATTCAATTTGTGGGTCCAGCAATGAAAAAGGCACAGAGGTTTATAACGTCACCACATAAGCTCACCGAAACATGCGAGTATAGATTCCTTCAAGAGGAGTTAATATGAGAGTGCATTGTTGTAGAAATGCGTGATGTAGAACTAAGTGATAAGATGCTACTAATGAGTGACTTAACCCTACAAGAAGTCGTCAACACGTGCTGACAAACAGAACTACAATTGTCGCAGTCGTTACAGTTATGCAAGCCACGGTCTGAGGAAGTCAACTATGTGCATCAAGACGACAACAACAACACACATTGAGAGCAAACAAAATACCAGTCCACGGAGGAACGGAAATACAGGACCACCATGGAGGGAACACCGCAACGGCTATGGTTACTATGGCAGGACACATACCAGTAAAGTGCCCTGCAATAAACACCAAGTGATATTCTTGTGGCTGCAAGGGTCATTTTTCCAGAGTCTGTAGGACCAGCAAACACCTTCAGCCCGTCACCGCGTGGACTTGGTGAACGATATGGGGGTGGACGTCACGTGCCTTCCAGCCGTCATACTGGCTGGAACAAATATTGATCCCCAAGCCAGCCACAACACCGTCTGCAGGCCGTACGGCCACACACTTGACGTAACGGGCTCTCAGTCGTTGACCTTGGGCTACAAGGGGCAAGAGGAAAAAGTTAGTGTATTTTATTAATAAGTTATGCAACCCATTGTTGGGTAAAGATGCACTCCGAGCCTTGCATGTGGTTCAAGTGATTCACAGTGTTAATGTGGCCGCTGAGTTCCCACAGGTGTGTACAGGTCTGGGCTAGTTTTAAGGAGAAATAGATATACATGTGTGGAAGGAAGCTCAGCCTTATGCATTGACTACACCCAGATTAGTCCCACTGCCATTGTTAACTAAAGGAAATCAAGAATTAGAAAGAATGGTCAGGTTAGAGCTCATTGCACCAATAGATTTTCCCACACCACTTTGTGCTCCAATGGTGGTTGTGTCTAAGGGAGATAAAGTACGGTTTGTTGTTACTTTACTGAATTGAACAGCTATGTAGACCGCAAGGTTTTTCCCATTCACAAAGTTCAGTATAACTTATCACAACTGACAGTGCTAAAGTCTTCAGTAAGATTGTCAGGAACTCTGGATTTTACCAAGTCCCGCTTAGTGAAACTAGCCAGCTTCTCACAACACTCATCACCCCGTTTGGGAGGTTCATGTATCGAAGACTGCCTTGTGGTTTGAATGTGGCCCCAGAGTATTTTAGTTGTAAGATTGCCTGAATCCTGGAACACATACCACATGTCCTTCAGCACGTCGATGATGTTATAGTTTATAAGGAGACAGTCGAACAACATGATGCAACACTGCGCCTGGTGCTGACTAAGTACAAGGAAGAAAGCATTACTATTAATATGAACAAAGTGTTTTTGGGGTAGATAAGGTTAGGAGATTTCATTATAGGGTATATCAATTGAACCGAGCAGTCAAAGCCATAGCAGAATTTTTGGAGCTTTAAAGTAAGATGGCATTGTTGTGATTCTTACGCATGGTTAATTACATGGCTAATTTTATCCCTAGCAAAAGCCTAATTCTACAACCGCTGCTGGAATTACTAAAAGAAAATCACATGTATATATGGGAAAGGGACCAACAGTTTGCATTCTAGGAAATAAAAAAGTTGGTGCTAAAAGCCCCATGTGTAGCTCACTTTGACGTGTGCAAAAAAATGATTGAGAGTGCAGACAGCTCCTCATTCGGACTGGGTTATGTCTTGATGCAAGTGAGTCAAACCCAATACCAGGGAAGTAATATGCTATGGTTCTAAGGTTCTAACCAAGACCGAAATAAGGTACGCTCAACTCGAGACAGAGGCCCAGGCCTTTAATTGGGAGTGTGAGAAATTCCAAGAATATGTTCTTGGGCTCCATGTTGAACTGAAGACTGACCACAAACCATTGATCCAAATACTTTCTTTCAAAAACATTGATGACCTGACTCCTAGTTTGAAAAGTTTTTGAATTAGGTTTATGAAGTACTCTTATACAGTTTCTTACGTGCCGGGTAAACAGTTAGTCATATCAGATTGTTTGTCACGAAACCCAGTTCAAGAAACAGACACGGCTGAGGAACTGTCTGCAGACACAGAGGCGCACGTGAACATGGTCATACCTAATGCATCAGTTGCACTAAACATCCTACAGCAGATTAAAGCCAAACAGCAAACTGACCCAGTCTGTAAGATACTGATAGAATACATCTAAACACAATGACCACCCAGGTGACACGTACCATAAGAACTGGACAAATACTACCAGTAACAATTTGGAATAAACATTTGTGAAGGGTTCCTGTTAAAGAAGACCCGGGTGATAGTTCTGGTTGAAATACAACAGTACGTTCTCACACAACTTCACAAAGGACATTTGGGCATAACCAACTGTAAGGCCCCAGCTAGGGAAGCTGTTTGGTGGTTAGGAATAGAGGCCCAGATAGAAGCAGTTAACAGCAATGTGTCCCATGTGCATAGAACATTGGAGCCGGGCCAAGGAACCATTCATTACAGAAGGCATCCCAGACTACCCATTGCAAAAAATTGGTATGGACCTACGGATATGTTAAGGCAGGTGGTTCCTGGTAATGGTAGACTACTTTTCCAAATATTTTTAATTGATTGAAATAATCAGCTTAACCGAAGCTGCAGTCCTCACCAGTGAAAAATAGTTTTTGCATGTTTTGGGATCCCCGAAATAGTACGAACGGATAACGGCCCACAATTCAGAGGTATGTTGTTAGTCACTTTGCCAAGGAATACAGGTTCAGTTATCAAACTAGTAGTCCCCACTACCCCCCATCCAATGGCTATGTAGAGGTAGCTGTAAAAACAGCCAAGAAATTACTGAATAAATGTCAGGATGTTAACGAGGCTCTCCTTGCGTACTGGAGCACTCCACTGGAGTGTGGTCTTTCCCCAGCAGAAATTATGCTAGGCAGAAAAGTACAGAAAAGCAACTTCTTTCTTTAAGTTTATCAGAAAAGACCAACAAAAAATTGAAAAAAAAAAAATTAATGCAGGCCAAAGAGTATTACGCTCAATGGTATAACAATCGCCACCAAGTGAAAGAGCTCCCCCAATTAGGAAAGGCGATCAGGTCTGACATGTACACCTAGGTCATGCTAGGTTCAAGTAGGCAGTAGAACATATCAGTGCAACAGCTATCAACTGGTGCACTCACTTTTGCGGGAAAAAGGTGTGAGCGGGCTAAGCGGGGGGTTGACGTCCAACAGCAGCAAGCCACTAAGGGGCACTGAGCAAAGCCATGAGAAAGAAGGCAGCCCAAAGGGCCCACTGCCACCGTTTCATCAGAGGGGTCTAACGAGTCACACAGTGCTTCTGAATGGCGAGGATGGGACAAAGAAGTCTGAGAGGTCAATTCTTCGTAAGTTGGGTAGGAAAAGGGGCCCACCGGGGTGGATGGCAGAGTATTGTCAGTAAGAATTGTTGTGTGTAGTAATCTAGTGAAGTGGTGGGGATACACAAAAATGTGCGCATCATCACTACCACAAATAGTATAGACTTCGAAGAAGAAAAACGCATAGCAATCAAAAAATATCAAATTTACATATTATTTCTTTTCTTCTCGCAACCTCTCTTTCTTTCTGTCAACAAAGTGGCTGGGTTGCTAGTGAAATGGTTCAACAAATTACAATCACTTTGAATTATTTACATGATCATTTGCATTGTTAAGAAAACTTGCAATGAAACTCGCCTGATCCAAAGTGACACCAATGATGGATGAGTCTGTGAATGTATAAACACTCTACCTGTATAATAAATTGGTGAGACCAGGTTTTTATTTATAAATGAACAAAAAAGATTTAAAAAATAATTGTAGTAGTAGTTACAGAATTTGTAGAACTTGTACAACGTGGTCATACAGCCGTAATAAACTTTACTACAAATTAATATTTTTGTATCAATTTATATTTAGTATATAAAAGTTTGGTGCAAATAGTTAAGAGTATATGCACGATACATACTTACTATGGCTATGTAAGATATATGCTTACGAAAATGAGGTATACTTTCTATATTGCGCCAGGTTTTTATATACTAAGAAATCAACACAAAAACATTAATTTGTAGCAAAGTTTAAAACGGCTCTTCGACCACGTCTTACAAGTTCTACACATTATGTAACTACTTCTATAATAATTTTTATCTTTTTGGTTCATTTATAAATAAAAACTTAGTTTTAAAAGTTTTTTTTTTACAGTTAATTTACTGTAGCAAACCTCCTCCTTACCCCCCAAAAAAATTAGCCGTGTACACCACTGGTTGTATCCAGCCCAAAAGTTTTAGGGGGTACAATATACTCTTGCAATCCACCCCACCCCGAGCCAACCCATTCTTGAACCCCTCGTTGTACATACACTGCAGCTGTTATCAACAGTTATGTGAAACCTTGCCAAAAGTTCTTGGGCTTGAATCCATACTCCCAAATTTTGAAAGCCTTATTTTTTTCTCTCCAGATTGTGGAGTATAGGGACCCTTCAGTTACAAATATGTAACATCATGTTTTATGAGTGGTGTCTTCAATGACACTAAACCCAGTTTCCAACTGTCTCATAGTTTTGAAAGCTGCCTCTCGTGTTCAGATGGTGTAGCAATCTTAATGATTGCTACACCATTGATAGTGATTAAATATTTTAGTCTAAACAACTTCCAAAATAAAATCTTTTAACAAATGGAGCACACCCACATCTACAACTTTTGTACAAAACTGTTTAGGATCCTCGCCAAATCCTACAAATTGCACAATCAGTGAGCAAGGAAGGCTACATGCCTTGAATGCATTTTGCATACAACAGTTGCAGTGACTGATGCAAATGAGACTCGTCCTTTTGACCACATTGCATCATCTCATATTCACCATGTCTATAAACAGGCAGAGCTCATAATACATACAGTGGATCCAGCCTGCATATAGTAAGTTCACTTCTGTTGTGAAGTCCACATTCAAAAACTAGTAGCCAAAAAACTATTAAGTATGGGAAATTGCACGTCATTTGGTGTGCTGAGCACAGCGATTCATATAGCAATAAATTTGTCAAGAATTAAATTATATGAGCAGTTAATAAATACAGCACTACTAGGCAAGAACCTCTCAGCAGTACAAATGGTTTCAAACAAACCTCAATGTACCTAAATATTTGCATTAACGAGATTGTATTAACAGGTACTTGAGATTATTGTAAAAAAATCTAAAATTTTTTAAATATTGACTCTCTGAATTAGCATATTGGAATATGACATGATCACCATCACATTTTTTTTTGTACAGTTGGACTTACCAAGTTATAACAGAAATTAACAAAAATGTAAAATTAACATTAAATCCTGTATCTTACTCCAAGGGGAAAGACGACAACTTTGTATTAAAGTGGTTTTTATTAACAAGATGTACGTACATAATCTACAGTAATAAGAATATAGTTAAATGAATGACATCCATTAATAAATTTAAACCGTTTCAAAACTTTATTAGGGAAAAAAACTTTTGAGTGTTAAATATTTTACAAATTCTTCTGCAATGTTGACATGACTGTGTGCCTGCAAACCATAAAAATGGTAATAGATGAAAATTTTTAATTCCAAAAAACCCCCCTAAAAAACTATTTGAAATTTGGTAAATTTAAATATGCCAACATGAAACTAACTTCTTCATAATGTTTTCTAGGACCAATTGTCTAAAGGGTTGTCCGAGTGTTTTAATCCATTACGATTTTAGTAATAAGTTCTCCATTAAATTTACACTGCCTCCACTCTTCCAATTTTCACTCAATGACTGCAATTCATGAGAGTTTATTTCCCTTTTTTCTGTTCATTAAGCATATCCTGGAGCATTTTTAGTATGCACTGGCTGTTTACTCAGTAACTGTATGTTACAACACATGTGTGATTTTATTACAGGCTCTGCTATGCAGCTAGTCGTGAGGGTCACATGTTGGACATCCTCTCATACGTGCATATACGGCGCTACACTCCTGCGCCCGGACTGATATTCCATGTGAGTACTGCACATCTACCTACATCTTGCAACTTATGAAAGTTTTTGTTCTCAACTGCTTACTGTAAATCACAATTACTACACTGTTCACAGTTAACGAAGCTCTTTTTGAAGTGCTTAGAATATACTTTTCTTCCCATTTAGTACCCTTATGCCATATGCCTCAGACCCAATCAATTTATTTGTTCAGTAAGCATGGTGGTGCAGTGGCAAGCCAATGGAATTGCATTTGGGAGAACGATTCCTGGTCCTGTCATCCTGATTTCAATTTTCTATGGTTTTCCATATCATGCCAGATGAATATTGGGATGGTTCCTTACTGCAAGCCACGGCCGATTACTTCCCTGTTCCCGCTTCTCTGAACAACTTGCTCCATCTCTAATGACCTTGTTGTCCGTGACATGTTAAGCACAATCTACTTAAATTGTTAGGAATGTAAATCTGCTACTAATGTGCCAATGTTTTGCTCTTTACATAAATTCAACCTGTCACTTTTAATAAAATATTTAATATGCACATGAAACTATTTTTTTCTATTTTGTAGCCAACTTAACTTGAAGCATGTCAGTACATGCACAAGTTATAAATATTGGTGGTTGAATTGCATTGCAGTGTGTTTGAAATACATGTTTTTCAGCAAAACTATTGAACGTGCATTCAATGTGCTGATCTACGAAAAGGCGAGGGCTGTTGAGTGTTTTCAAGACGTTGCACACATAAGAAATACAATATTATAGCACTTCAAAAAGGCTAATCATGGCTGTTTCAAAGCACTGTATCTCAGAATATACACGTCAGATACATACAAAACTACTCAAGGGCCCTGCACTGACCCTTCTTTGATGACTTTCCATCAATAAAATACTAGGGTCACCACTGAAAGTCCCATAGGTACATGCAGTGCAACAAGAACACTGCACGCCAGTTGGTAGCCTTGCACTTAGCGACGATGGCGCACTTGTTGCTCCTGCTATTCTCAGCCTTAAATGTGGGAAAAATTCTCCAGGTAGGCGAAAGCCTTAAGAGCAGGGATTTTATTTTTGAAAGTTTGTTCAAAAGTGCTTATTTAACTCTAAAAAGCCTATGCATGATGCTTTTGTTAGAATTGTACTATTAATTTAGGCCTGTATTCTAAACTAGGTTTTTTGGTTAAATTTTTATCCACCACAACATAGACATATTTTATTGATTGTGTAATCAGTATTGATTACACATTACCAAATAGTAAACTATTCCCACTGTATTATTGGGTTTGGAGTAAAATTTTCTTGTAAGAAATTGTATGTAATACAACTGATGTTGGCTGAAATGATAGAATAAGCAATTTGTTTCAGTCGCTGATTGCGGGTGCCATGGTGCTATCGGGCAGCATCGATTCGCTGATAGATTTCTTCAGCTTCACTGCATGGATCTTCTACGGGGGAGCCATGCTGGCGCTCATAGTCATGAGATACACCAAGCCCCACGCACCGCGACCCTACAAGGTCGGTAACTCCTCTCACTGATGCCTTATTGGAACTTTCCAGTATGAAAATGCTACTATGATGTATCACCACAGTGAAAATACCTTTCAACACAACTGGAAAATTCTGTGAATGTAACCTTGAAGCATTTTAAGCCACATGACACATTGACGCCAAGTCAGATGTACCTTGAAAGTGTTTGATACAGTTCCATCCCTGTATGGGCGGGATTGGAACCTCGGTACCCATTACATATATTCAGGAGGTACGAAAGCAAAGAGGAAGTGGAAGCTTTGACAGGATTCACACACAATTCCCGGGTTAGCTCATCGGAGGGGTGGGCATCCCCACTCTGGTGTGGTTTATTTATTTAAAGCTTTCCAATGTTCTGGCATGTCAAAAGCTTTGGGATTATAAACCCTATGGTGAACTTCACTTCCAAGAGATTTGCAGTACGCAGTCTGGACTTTCGTGGAGGACGTGGCCTTCAAATACAAATGTGATTCCAGAATCGCAGGGGGCATGCTCCAAGAAGAGACTACTCTCGCTTGGGCAATATTCCAGCGTAAAGTGTGGGCCTTGTTGGCTTGCGAGTAGTTACAAAATCAACATACACAGGAACTGAAATCTGCCGACTCTTCACCTACTGTCGCTTGGCGCAGGTACCCTCCTCTTCACTGACTGTGGCACAACCGGTGGTTGAACAGCGGCCGACACTGGCAGCAGCGGAGTGGTGCTGTCGTTGATGGAGGTCAAAGATGGGTGTAGAGGAATGGCTGTGTAGGATTGAGTCCCACTATGTCTCGTTTGAGAAGTACGATTAACAGGTGTTCTAATGATACTCTTGCCTGATAGTCTGGTAGGGGGTTTGAATAAAGAATTCTTTTCAGTACTGTTAGTATTTGGTGGTTGTAAAATCTGTGTCTCGAGTTCTCTAAGGACTCGTTTTAGTTTAATCTTCTGACCACTTCTGTCTGGTCACGGCATAAGGCAGAGGTAATAAACTGACAAAAAGGTGCAACAGTACAATGTAGGACGAAGCCAGGTATAGTAGGGGCCCTGCCCTATGTACTTCTAGGAGCACTGCTTGGTCCAGTGTGATCCACCATATAGCTCCAGTCCAGCCGTTTACCAGCCAAGATGGAACTACAAGGCCAGGATTCCCACGTAGACAGTTGTGATTCCTAGGTGATCAGTGTTCCTAGTGCCTTGGGCTCTGCTGAAATTTATTTGTAACCACCTCAGGGTTGCCTATTTAGTTGTGTGTATACTGCCAATTGGGCGAATGCGAATAAGCCATCTTTACCTTGCGTGCACCAAAAGAATGACGTTAAAAATAATTAGCAAATAATTCAAAGCAACCAACCGACGATTAGTCGCTATTCAAATTAATTATAGGCATATAAGGTTGTTCAGTAATACCAAAATAATACGCTTTACTTCCGGGTCTGATGGAGGCGACCGAAAAGGTTGAAGGCCCTCTGGTTGATGCTGGTCCTCCAGAGTTGATGGTGCTGTCATTGACCACTGGAAATACCGCGGTCACCAGCACGGGTTAGAGACTCTTTCCAGAGCTAACACCAATGGCTTTCACAGTCAAGAAGGTACAGCAGAAGTCACTCATGAGGGCTAGGATGGGGTGCGGGGGAATTAGCCCCAGCTCTCGGGGGTGGAGCTTATGTCATCACACATGGGTCCCTGGATCCTTATCTGGCACACGAGGTGTTGACACATTCTGCCCTTATGCACTCGTGGAGACTGTGACATTCTGCTGGGCGGCTCGCTTCCCTACAGTGGTGCGAAGTTTGAATTGTGCACTGGTCTTCTAGCGGGAGCAGCAAAGTGAAATGGACTGCTTCTCCTGAGAGGGGCGATGACGTGACGGCTTCTTGTACAGTTAAGGCGATGGTAAAAGTTGAGAGCACATGATTGGTGGTTGTGTTGAGGCTCTATCAACTTGGTAATACCATGTGTTCTGCTTCCAAATTGTTGCAAGTTTTGGATGGGGCAAAGTCGTTTATTTAGGCTGTGCTTTCTCTAAGCGCGAAATGCATTATGCATCAACCTACAACAAAAAAATTTACTCAAACACATGCATTTATATTTAAATTGCTTCACAAGTGAATCGCTGTTTATGAGACACTCCCTGGGGACACCTACGTTAACATTACACCTGTAAGAAATCCAATACGGTACCAAATAAGTCTGCTACCTCGTCAAGGGAAAAAATGGTTAGAAAAATAACCAAGGCTCTTTTATAGAGAGGACTGTGGAGTATAGCCTACATATCACAGAACTTGGGGAAATTTACCTGTCTTTACATTTCACTGTGTTTCATGCAGTATTTCACAACAGTGCAATGTTGCACCTTTTTGGAGCTCCAAGTGCATTTGTCAACACAGAATGTTCAAGTTAATCTGCAAACTGCAACACTATGTTTTGGAAATATCACACACACAGAAGAGTGGCATGGCAGAGAAGAGGTGCCCGACCATAGAGCGGGCATAATGCCAACATCACGACAGAGTGGCGCCCTGATACAAACACCTACATCAATAAAACATTCCACCATCAGCCTACTACGCATACAGAGCGAGGCCAAGTCTATTTTCATTTACCTGAGAACATGCAGACTCCTGGGCCAGCAGACACACTTGGGCAGCGTGCCCACCATTGCTGACCACTGTACATACACAGACACAAACACAAGAATACAGAAATAGCTGTGTTTACTGCCTTGCATACAGTTTTATATTTGAGTCACACTAACACACTGGCACACACACGTTTAAAACACAATTAAGCCGCCCGACTCTAAATACTTGAGCCTTTGTTATTTTAAACACTGCTATATTCCCATTAAAATCCAGCTCCTAACTAAAGATTATAAAAAATTCACTCTACCTGTAACTGTGGAATATCAAATCTCATTTACTACAAAATACTTGAATTTACACACAAAATTTTGAACCATAACAAAAATTTACATAAGTTACAATACCTTACCTGGGAACGTGAGAATAAAATTAATTATTTTGGTCAGTCAGAGGATGTATGTATTCTTAACAAATGAAAAAAATTCTGCAGAAATATAAAACACACTTTTATCACTAAAAATAATATACTGTAGAAAATTTAATATGTATTTTTTGTACAGCAAGTTAATTTTCATTGCAAAACCTGATAATTGTTTAAAATATCAATTAAAGAATAAAAAAGTGTTCCCACAAGTTAAAAATATTGTTTTTATATAGGCTGTTCATTGTAAAATGAGCACTTTTGAAAGACCTGCTTAATATCTACTTGTATGCACATTGTGCATTCTTCCACCTTATGTAAAATTAACATTGTCATGGGCCTTATCACTTCATCCATGCGTCGCTCCAGTGAAACTGCGAAATTATAAGAATAGTAAACATTTTACAAACATATTCATTTTTACACTTTGATGCATTGAAAAAAACAGAAAGCGAAAGAAATAATTTAAGGCATGGTTACCTAACATTTTTTATTCAACATTACGATATGGAACTACTTTTGATTCACCGTTGCCAGCTTTACTATGCGGATATAACCCAGTGAGCCTGTTCAGTAATTGCAGGCAGGACCAGTGCCATTTTTCTAAGGTTGATTTCAAAAGTGCTCACTTCATCGTGAACAGCCTTTACTCTATTTAACAAAAAACTTGGCAGAAAATTTTTTTACTTGAACTTCAGTGAGAGAACAAATTTTGCGAACTGCTTTGTTTTGCCAAAAAAAAATGTGTGTTCTGGAAATGTGAAATTTAGAACTGAAATAAAAATTTGCACTAAAGGAAGAAAACCACTTAAGTAAAAAATCAGGGGTGGTGAAACTTTTTCATGGGGGCAAATTCCAGGTCTGAAGATTGTGCAGCAGCCCACACTATTCATTTTCATTGAGTTAACGAGTCTGAGATACTTGTGTACGAACAATTGTTTCTAGAATGTCTTTGTGCCTAACATCTTCACTGGTCCTGTACCTATAATGGAAAGAATAATTTCCAAGTTCTAGTAATGGCAACATTTTTTTACTATTAATTTCCAAAGTTGTTTTAACTGACAAACAACATTATCACACTTGAAAAATATTACAGAACACTAGTATCATAAATGAACTACAGATACAATACCACATAACATCTTGACAGGTATATGGAAATCAATTATTATCACAAATAACCATAAATAAATTGTTAAAAACTCAAGTTTCCCTTTTTGAAATTTCTGCTCACAAAAAAGTTGTGATAAGTATACACGCAGACACATTTTGTGAGCCACTGCAGGCCAGTCAAGTCAAGCTCGTGGACTGTGATTAGCATGCGAGTTGCAGTTTCCCCATGGCTGCTCTATATGAAAAATAAATGTTGCTTCAACAATGCAAATTGCGAACAAAACAACAAAAATAGCATAAGATGATAGTACTTTTTATCAATGATAAAAGCAAAAAACACGTGACATAAGTAATCTACTTACCTACCAAGGCTATGGCACCATCTTGACTGTTGTTTCCTGGTTAAGAAACAGACTGGCCAACCTGGGCGGCCAGAATTTCCCTGCTGTATGCAGGGTTGCCAAAAATCCATTAAAAAAATAGGCCCACT
This sequence comes from Dryococelus australis, assembly GCA_029891345.1. NCBI lineage: Eukaryota > Metazoa > Arthropoda > Insecta > Phasmatodea > Phasmatidae > Dryococelus > Dryococelus australis. Next base: position 30,931,381 of record CM057000.1, on the reverse strand, counting down.
TCATGTTCATAGTATACTATGTACACTCCAAACAACTGGTATGAATGCTATTAATACACCTAGTAATGTGTTAATATCTGCTGACATATATATGTATCTCTTTGCACACATTCAACACACTGAGGTTTTGATTTTGTTTTTATTATTACAGTTTTGCCACTGTTCTGAAAAAATAATCAGAGAAATAAAAGTCAGGCCTCAAAGAGCCCATTACACTAGTATTACCTTTTGAGTAATTAAATCTATTACTGAACAGAAGTATTGTTATCAGTTGGCTGATGGTGAGAATGTTGTTATGCTTTCTTGCAGAAATGGGCAGGTTGTCCAGTCTTCATCTCAAATGCATTTGGTGATGGAGGTCACAAAGCAACTTCACAGAAAAATAAATCTATGTCTTAACAAAGAGAACTGAGAACGTCTTAACAAAGAGAACTGAGAACGTGGGCATGTATATACAATGGTAGTGGATATTAACAAACGGCAGCTTAACTTAGCTGAAATTCAACTAGAGGCACTGTAATGTGTTGGATAGGGCAAACTTAATTTAAAATGAAAATATGAAAGTAATTTATACTTATTTTTATACAACGAACAAATTTTATTCTTCAAAGAAAATACAAAACATATTAAGTTAAAAGAACTCTATAAATGATAGATTTTTTTAACTGACATGTGCAAGTAATTTCAAAATGGAAAAACACTTTTGGTATTCTGAACCACGAAAACAGAACGTTACAAAGAGCACGGTAGGCTAATGTACACAACTTGTCCCATGTAAAAATCTTGAGCTTGCAGTTTTTAAACATTTACAAATGTTCATTACTTTTTTTACTGTCCTTGTCACTAAAAGCAGTTCTTTAGGTTGCAACAGCAGATGAGCACTTCTGAAATTTGAACCCTTGGTTGCTTCCTGCAAAAAAAAAATACAGACAAACAACTGGAATAAACTCTACATCGAAAAACGTTGACAATATTTAAACTTTTAATTGCCTGTGTGTAGTTCCTCATAAAATTGTCACTGAAATATCAAGCATCAGCACGCCTTTCGCCTTTCCTAGATGACTGCTGTCATCCTGAGCCAAATTTTACTGCAATTACATACTTTTGCTAAGACAGAACGTCACTTTGAATGCCTTTCTACTACAAGTTGCTATCCCACAGCAGAAAGCTCATGTGGTAACACAAAGAACTTCTGGTGGCTTTTAGTGAAGTACATAAACTACTAATTTTTCAAATGTTATTCTGGCCAATAAAGTACGTGCAGCAATTACAACCCACTATGTTATCTAGTACCAATACAACTGAAATTTAATCTATAATGTTACATTTTTTCTGTGCATTCAACAAAATGTTACAACTAGCAAACACTGTCATTGCAACACTAGCCAGAATTTTTTTTTCTTAATTTTCTGGAACAAAAGTTAACAAATATCAGTTTCTATGGGGAATATAACTTCTATAGAACCCATGTAGGTGTGTGGAAACAAACCACATGGACACAGTTATAATGGATACTGTGTGATGATGTGCACAGGTGCCGCTCATCATTCCTGTTGTGGTGCTGGTGATCTCCTTGTACCTGATTGTGGCACCGATCATTGACAAGCCGCAGATAGAGTATCTGTACGCAGCATCGTTCATTGTCGCAGGACTTCTATTCTACGTGCCATTCGTGCATTATGGCATGGTGCCTGCGTTCATGGGTAAGTGATACAGGGTTCCAGCTTTCTGGAAAAAAAATAGTTACTTAAGCATTTTATTTGAAGTTGTTTCACCAGTCCTATAGCAACATTCCAACTTCACTCCATTTTGTTACACAAATACCACCTTCGTATTAGCTTCCGACTTTCCTTAAAACGGATATCACCTCCATCTTCAAGTTATTAATATTTCTCCTAACTTACTTTCAGTCCCAGAACTTAACAAGAAGTTACTGATAAAACTAATGAGCCTACTTTCCTCAACGTAAACGCAAATATTTTTAATGAAGTTCTTAAATGCTTAGCTGGTAGGCAGGCCTTGATGTATTTTCACAGCAATATCACTAAGAGATGAAACCAGAAACATATTCAACAGCAGGGCTTTTTTTCTGCCTGAACGCACCGGAACTTCGTTCTGGCACTTTTTTTTGGTGAAAAATAAAAAAAAAAGTTTAAATTTTTAAAGTGAAGAATATGAATTTTTTTTCCAGAAAGCACAATCTATGAAGGTGAATAGTAATCATATATTTGGAAGAGTCCGGCAATGTCTAAAACAAAGAACAAAGCTTTTTTATATTTGAAATGAACAAAGAACAAAATTTAAATATGATATAACTACAGCAGCACTATAAAATTAGCATGAAATCGTCCAAGTGTTACCAATACACCATCTGTATTTACCATTACGACCTCTCAAATATATCGGGACTCTACATTGTTTTAAATTTTTATACAAACAGGAACAGCAAATTAATAGCTATGGGTTGCTTAGTGAAAGAAAACTAAGTTTGCGAGTTTGGATGGTTCTGACATTACAGCGGAGTTCATTTTAGATCTTGACTAATGTGTGATTCTCTCCAGGAACTATCAGAAGTTAGTCACGAACTACAAGAAAGAAACATTGATCTTTACAAAGTCCATTTGAAAGTCAAAGATCTTGTTGAAGTGTGTGAGAAAAGGAAGACATGTACAGGTTCAGCATACAGAAAATCACTTGAAGCTGCAGAAAATCTAAAGTTTTATGGTACTGTTCTACATAAGAAACGTAGACTAGATGATCCACCAATTTTCCAAGCGCTTTCTACGAGAGCTTGAAAAATTTGATCCAGAAACGACTACTTTTTAATAGTGATGTGGAAATGGCAAGGTGTGTAACAGCTTTTGATTTCAGGACCTGGCCAACAGGTGCAAAAGAAAACATTCTTTTTGGAGAAGAAGAAATCTGTGAACTATCAAAAAAATTTAAGCTCAATGAAAGGGAATTGATTCATTCTTTAATGCCTGAAAAGCTACTTCATCTTAAGAACACACTGCACATCATTCCTGTGTCATCAAGTGAATGTGCGAGGGGTTTTTTCCCAAATGATACGTCATTGTAACACCAGACAGGGCTGCTCTTTTGACAGACACAATTAAAAATATTATGTTCGTGAGGATTGTTACTAGCTTCAAAGTATGTGAAGAGACATGGCTGCCACAGACACCAACAGCAAATCAAGAACGAAGGATGAAGAAGAAAATGGAGGAATGGCTAAAATTTTGAAAGTTATTTGAAAAACCCTACTAACTTCACACAGCAGAAGATTTACACAAACTTGGAACACATTCAGCACATTGGTGGCATATAAAAGGACAATGAACATTACATTAATATTGTAAATATGTGTAGCATCTTTGTAGTTATATGTGTTAATGTTTTAGTTTTAAACATTGTGTTGTGTGTGCGTTGTGTTATATTATAATATTATATATATATATATATATTATGCTTTTTTTTTTGCTAGGTATTTTCAACTTAAGTATTCCCTATGAGTTCGGCCACCTTTTCTTCCAGAAAAAGGTTTGCAATTACAAATACACATGTGTCTTACCCAGGACTCTAAACAAAAGCCTCGTACAATAATTTAGCATGCAACCAACTGCATTACAAAGGTATAATTTGGAGCATCAACCCTGGATGTTAGCAATATAATGTTTTGAATGATAGAGTTTATTAAACTGAAAGATTTGCAGGGCCATCATATTTTGAAAATACGTGCCTGAACCACTTAAAACATGCAAGTTTACATGGTCTACTGTAGTGCTATTTGTGTGAAGAATTGGTTGATTGATTCCAATGATTTGGCATAAAAAAATAATTTTCTTATATGGTGATACCTTACAAAATTGCCTTAAAAAGAGGTTCTGTATATTATGCTTCTAACAGATACTGTCAGCATACAAAGTTCAGTTGAATTTTATTATATTGTTTAATAGATATGACAAATTTTTCTAAACATTTATATGGCCACGGTTTTGAAAATCAATGCCAAAGCCATTTAAATCATGCAAGTTTGCATTGCCTTCTGTATCACTACTGGTGTGAAATATTTGGTGGAAATTAGTTGAATTGTTTCAGAAAGATGGCAAAATGTTCGATCTTCTAATCTGGCACTATTTATTTTGAAAAAAGGTCTCCAGACCAGTTGTTCTCAAGCTGTGGTCCAGGGATAGATACCAAGCTGTCCCTGTCACTTTCCAAACATGCCCATCAAGTAGTTTCACTGATGTGAAATGCCTAACTCTAAATCTTGATTATTCAGTTTCAGAGTTTTCTGTTTCATGTATTTCTTTTTTTGCATTTTAAAATTCATATAAAATTAACAGAACTTCTCTAGAATAAAACAAGTATGCAAGTTTTTATGGTGATAATGCATACTAATGAGTCAAATTATTATTCTTACATTACGGTACTTACCCATTCAGTCATTGTATCCACAATTGTGGACACATTGCAATGAATAAATGTTTTGACCGGAACTGTACACACCAGTGCCCAGTCTTGCTTGTGGCTTACCTTATTTGTGGATTTTTCTACACTTAACTCTTTGACAATAATTGTTAATGCCAATATCATCGAACCAGCACTGGCTGAAATAAAATACTGAACACAAGTACAGTTTATACCAAAAAAATTATGTGATTGCGGCACTTCAACTCGGAAATTAATGTGTGACCGAATGGGTTAAACTGAGGAGGCATCAAGGCAGGAGGTCTGTGTTACACACATTCTACATCTAGTGGTCCACAGTGAAGGAAAGTTGGAGAACCGTCGCTCTAGAATGTAGTGAAAATGTTACGATCGTCAGGTTGTCCTACATTCAGGTAACGTTGTGGTTGCGTGTTACAGATAGTGTCACAGTGTTCCTGCAGATGCTGTTGGAGGTGGCACCCACTCAATCCATGTTCGACTAAGTACAGATCCACACTGCTGCAGTACTTCCTACAGTGATCGGCGCACAGCTCTTCAGACACGGCACAACACTATTATAGTGATATATTTTAATTAGTTGTTATGAGTAGACAAACCAAACAGGCATATTTTTTTTAAATGGAAAAATGTTTTTTAAAAAAATTAATATATTATAATATGTTGATATATATTTATAATTGTTGTTGCATATGTTGTTAAAAACCTTTTAATTGAAAACATAAAAAAAAGCTGCTTAATGCCTGCAATTCATCAGCTGTCATTGTACGGAAGTAATTATTTCTAGCAAAACTTTGCTTCGGAAAGTTGTAAACACAACTGCATTTAACATTATTGTTATTTTGTACTTCAGTCAATGCTGTAAAATTTTTGTCACCTGAACTTCAGGGCAGAGGACTCCAGAAACTACAGAAAAGCAAACATTCACCAACTATAAATGTTCAAATGGCAATCCCCTAAAGACAACCCATCTGAGTGATACTGAATTTGGTCACCAAATACAATAAAGGGCAAGCATAACGAAACACATTATACCCATACAAACCTGTCAGCTTGTTTTATTAAAATGTAAATACTGTGGACTATTGCGTACAAAAGTTTTTGGAATAAACAGTTTCAAAAGAAAATTTATGAGGTACATCAATGTCAGATTTTTTAATGCCACAATAAATGTTTACAATTCAGTTCTAATCAAAGCGTATAATGTAGACATTTTACATATTATATTTATGTGCTGATCCACTCTTTCTGAATTCACAAACATTATATTTAAATGAATGGTAACATCTCCAAACTTGATTGCCTCAGCAAAAATTCAAATAACATTATATAGGTGATGGTTGTAATTAAGATGACCAAGACCATTTATTTTCATCCTACATTGTAAACAGTGATTTAACCTATTAGTAAAAAAATTTAAATAAAGCTGACAGAGACCTGATTAAAAAATCTTTGTTTGTACATCACCACTCGTTACTGGAAAATGTACAAACTGGTATAGGGTTATACAGATGTCATGAGAATGATCTTTCTCAAGTACGTGTAAGTTTCGTTGTAGCAGTAGTGTGTCGTCCTAGCTGCTCCCATCTGTGGACATTTCCAATGCTGTTTAGTGCAAATGCAAACTCAATGCTATCATTCTGAATCACAACCGGTTATGTTGTGATTTTTTTAACGTATTGTTTTATTACAAGTGTGTTGTAAAATTGTCGATATTTTGTTTTGGACCCAAGTTTGTTTTGATACGATTCAATATGATTTTGTAACACCCCATCCCTGATTGATAATACTGAAATATTAGTTAAACAGATTCTTGTCTGATTTTTATAGAGACTGATGAGAAACTTAAAGACAGTATTATTTTCCAATGTGTGTGTTTAAAAAATTATTCTGGTGAAAACGTGACAATATAGAGAGCACTAATTTACTGTTGGGTATCATGGCGTATGCTGTGTAGGGAAATTAGCTGTAAATTGTCCACCAGTCTACGTGATCAGCTATGTAGAAGTTGTGTTTCCTACTAGATGGAGATACTGATTTGAGCACTCAAAATGTATCCCAGAGCTTGTCTGTGTTAACTGTCTGGCCTACATGTGAATCATTCCTCTGCTGTACCCAAGGCATGTGACTCTTTAGTTAGTTTTTTTTTTTTAATGTGCTCATAAAATATGGACCCAAGAAGTATAAGGTTGTAAGTCAAGGACATATAACTTAACTCGGCAAATTAATACCACTGTCACAATATATCAGTTTCAAAATGCAAACATTCTATGCATTAAAACATGTGTGTCATATGTACTCACTTTGGCTATGACGCGGCTTACAGCCTTGTAATGATTGGGCCCAGAAATTTTAAAACAATGCATTGTCTTTTGTAAGGCAATTTATTGTACTGGATGTAATAAATTTAATAAAATTCCTTAAATGGAATTAAAACAAAAATGTGACTACTTATTTTAACCTACTTTTCTCACAATGGTTTACAAAAACACAAACTACACACAGTGATTCGAAAATAAAGAGCCAAGGTTAGCTAGGTGAAAGGGCGATTCTTAACGAAAAACATGGCCAATTCTTTGTTGTTTCTGAGAAAATACTTAAAAAATACAATGAATGACAACAGTGCAGGTGATCAAATGAAGTGATTGGTACCACTATTTCACACACAATCATATGTCTTTCTCAACGGTTATGGTGATACAGCATATTCAAATATATTACGGACACACTTCACATGGTCCACTGCATACATGAATGTAAATGCATCCACAACATTAGGTTGCAACAATGTCTTTGCCATGGTCACTTTAATGCACACATCCCACATGAATGTCAGATAACATGCAAACTTAATAAACATATTATTAACATTTGTGTTGCACTCACCTTACAGAACAAACTTGTCATATCAAATGTGACAAGCTTGATTCAAGCCAGATTGCGCATGATTATATTTTATACTTACTGATGGCTAGCTTGCAGATAACGAATTATGCTTGCACATTGTCAAGGCAGGCCTGCATAAAGTTTTGTGAATCAAGCTTGCTACAGTGAGTGAGTGAGTGAGTGAGTGAAAATATTCGGGTGGTTCTCAACATAGTGGTCTTGAGAACCGATGAGCGTATAGTGAGGTGAGCAAGGAGCAGCACGATGCAAGGTGGGAATGAGACCAGAGAAAAAGCTGGACAGTGCATCATCCGGCAGGATTCCTACACGTGAAAAAAAAAAGGGGGGGGGGGAACCCTGCCAGGAATCAAACCCAGTACAGCTTGCTACAAGCACAACACATGGAGACTAGTTAGTTTGATTCAAATGTGATTTAAACTTGCTGGCTTGTTCAGAAAGCTTGCTGCAAACTTATAGGATTGTCATTGCAAACTTGATTCAAGCTTGAATCATGGCAATTATGCTATTGGGGATGGAGAAGTGTGGTGGGGATGAAACTGTTCATTCAAGCATGCCTACCGCAGTCTGATGTTAGAAAGGTTAAAGCAATGCATGAGAAACATTCTATGCTATGTACAGTACTTAAATGCCACTAGTATGGTGTTTACCCACGCAAAGTGTACCAACATTGAAAGTTCTACGGGTACTGAATGGCGCTGCCACAGCTGAGAATACAAAACAACAATACCCTTACTTCAGAATGCTCAACAGGCACTTTCAAGGGTCTTTCCTAGCATCCAGATGGCATTGGAACAAAAGGACCAACAAGATGTACAGTATATGACGTGGAGAAAATTTTTAAAATGCTGAACACAGCTCAACTATAAGCTCAAAAGAAATACTGCACAAGTTGATATTTCACAAACACACTCCGGCAGTGCAGTGTGCATAGGTACTGTTTTAAATAGTATCATCTCCAATATGTGCAACACTTTAAGGCAAACAATAATGTCAAGTAATAGGACTTATGTTGATGGATAATAGCTAATACTCATTAAGTGCATACATTTTATTAACTAATAAAGCAACAGTTATTTGCAACAAGATCACCACCACACTTGCTATTACCATGATAGATGCAATTCGTTATGTTATTATAAACAATAATTTTGACAAAATTTAAAATTAATGTGTGTGATGTATCATCAACAACCAAATCACACGGTAACATATTTTACACATCTGTCTAAATGGAGCATGGTATCTTAGATTCCTCCCAAATCTACACTACCAGTGTACTAGGTGGAGGTTTCTTTGGCAACATAGGCAGGTATATAGTATTAACAAGGTTGGGTCCCTACGTACTCCAACACACATAATGAAGAACCTCAATGAAACATATAATGGATGTTGATCTGGTTGCAAAGAAGTCATTCCTTTGACACCAAGGTTACTGCCCTATACCGTTATATTATTACATGTGAACACACACAGGAATATTCCTGTGTTTTTTAAATACCCCGGATACCCAAACAAAACGTCCTATGAGCATCCCTCGAATATACTGCTTGGTAAGCAGGCATTAATACAGACTGGGTTGCACACTCAGACTTTATTACAGCTCTAAAACTGCAAGGGATAACAAACCAGGTGTCTGAATATTTCCAGAGGAATGGCCAACCACTCTTCTTGCAGTGCTGTAGCATGTGTAATAAGTAATGTGGGTTGTTGGGGTCTGGTGCGCTGTTGCCATTCTAGTTCATCATAGAGACGTCTGATGAGACTGAGCTTGTACCTCTGGACTGCTCACAGACTGTGCTTTACAGCATGGAACATTGCCATACTGAAACGTACAGTTATTATCTCCGAACTGGTCTTCTGCTGTAGACAACATGCAGCCGGTCAAAATGTAATAACCTTCTGCCTTTAACTTGCCCCCATCGTATTACAAGAGGAACAAGTCCCTATCATGAAAAACACCCCACACCTCTGCCGAATTTCACCATGGGCACCATACAGGCCAGCACGTAGTGTTCCCCTGGAATTTGCCACACCCAAACCATCCCGTTGGGCTGCCACATGGTATAGCATGTCATATATCCAAATCACATGTCTCCAGTCATCCACATCCCAGTGTCTGCACTCTTTACACCAATGAATGTGGCACTTTGCATTTGCAGGCAAAATATGTGGTTTTAGGGGCAAGTGTTTGAGCTTCAAACCCAAGTGCTCATTACACCTTGTACAAAGTCATGGCTCTAGTTACACAATTAGTAGCACTGCAGAATTCATAGGTAATAGTATCACGTGATGTTCCCGAGCCACCTTCAATGCCTGACTGTCCTTGTCAAGTTAACATACATGACCTACCTGGCAGTGGTATTGTTGTGGCATTTCCTTTTCCATTTCCACTTCAAAACATCACCAACTGGTCGACTTGGGCAACTTGAGACATGAAGAAATGGCCCTGATGTGTTACTGATGTGGCATACAATAACTACACCATATTCCAAGTCAGTGAGCTCCCTTGATCCACCCAAAAACTGTAAAATGGTGATTTTGACATGCCATTATGCAAAAAAAATATATCATCTACAATTTTTTTTGTGTAGTGAAATAGTGCTTATAATTAATGTCTAGGAGTTGAACAGAATTTGGTAAATATATAAAATAATGGATTTTTTGATGACCAGCGAGCACCCTTAAGGCGTTAGTTAACACGTTCACTGCTTTGACTCATACTACAAGTGCCACAGGGCACAGGCACTATGACCTGAACCCAGGCTGGGTAACAATTTTTTAATCTCACGCTTGCCAGTGTACAAAAATTATATTAAAATTCAGTATTACGTATTTTGGAACACTAACTTCAAGATTTTACATGAAAATGATTTCAGTTGTAAGCTCTAGAAGTTAATGTGTTAACTGATAATTACGGCAATTATAGTATCTACTGTAGTAAAACTGTAATAGTTATAACGTTTTCCTAACTTACTACTACATTTACTATTATATGTAATTAGAGCATGACAGCATTGCAGCACCTATGCTGCCCTGTGACATCACAACCTGCCAGCCTTGGGCGAGGTGGATAAATTTGTAGTCGCCTCGAGGCAGGGAGATAAGAAATGTGCGGCACCGCCACAACCCTAATAAACCAACCTTTGCGATGAAAGGCTACGCTACCTGCACCCTCGGAAGAATTCTGATCAAGGGATTTTCGACTATATAAGGAGGCACGAGCACGCCTCGTGCTAGAGACGCAGGGTTCGCCGGCCTCATAGGTCAGCGAGAACTGCCTGGGTCTGCCCAAGACCTCTCTCTATCTTCTCTCCTATGGCCTGCAATGGCTCCAGCAGCTTGCAGAAGGCTCTATTACTTCCTGCAACAGAATACTGCATGTCGTTCCAGAGGTAACTCAATGTCCCATACCGTGCAACCCCTTTTACCTCAGACACTATGGTAGCAGGTCGTCATGATGTTTTCCCTTCTGGATAAATTCCCCTGGAAAGGTTACGCTGTAAAGAGCGTAGTTTAACATATATTTGCAACCAGAATAATTGTTATTTTACTCTTTCACCAGTCTCACCTTCGCCTTATTTAAGTAACATAATTAATCAATTCTTAGCTAGACTACATTTAATTCAACCGGAACTTCCCAGTTTCATAATTTGTAATAATAAATAGTACGTTAAATTTGGAATCGTTTTCTACCTTCCTTTTAACAGTAGTTCCTGGTTAACTTGAGTTAACATAATTCTGACAGCAAAGTTTGTTGCATCAAAACCCACCTCGGAATTAGTAGTGAGGCGTGCCGAACTCCACGGAGACGGGGCTTGAACAAGGCTTTGAGTCCAAAAAGACATACCACGGCTCCTGGGTTTCCGGTGCTTCTTCGCCTAACCTCTGTGGCGTCCTAATACCGGACTGCATATCTATACATCAGGGCCTTGGGTGTGTGTGTGAATACGACACACCCCCAGGACTGCACGTCTGCGGAATGGTCAGAAGGCTGGTCTAGATGGTGATCTCCAGAGTTGTAACTGGCGCAAAGAGCAACAAGCATTACAGAGATTAAATAACACTCAGGTGGACATAGAAATCGAGTGTGAGGACATGCCCCCATCCGCGGAGCCAGAGTTTAGACCTTTGCCCATCTCACCATTTATACTCTTTGCTCACGAGTCAGAACTCGATGCATATTTAGGTGCTTGTTGGCAGTGGCTTGAACCAGAACCCGTCAGTCACCAACAGCCGAAGACTCCACCCGCAGTAGCCATAACCTCACCTAAGGTTGGCCCGAGGAAGAACGTACAGAATACGTGCACACTCCACTTGGCTTGTGGTAAGATAGTCAGGGTTCGATTACCCCCGAAGGTAGTTCCGAAGCCTCGAGTAGGACCTTCTCCCATGAACTATATCCCCACACATCGGCCTACGCGGCCACTGCAGATAGCACCTGTCCCTCCAGCAGGATCCTCCACTCCATCATTATTGATTAATACATCTCACGAGAGACACCTTGGGATAGCTGGCATCCCGTATCTTGGCAGGTCTAGCAGTGAGGAAGATAGTTCGCCCCAGACGGGAAACAATCACGGTTTGACTCCCCTCCCCTCAGAAGGTATCCTCCCCCTAAGCGGCCCCCTTTAGAATCTACCACAACCCACCAGGCTAGAGTAGCAACCAAAATGCTAGGATCACCTGCTGATCAATGGGAGGGCAGTCAGTGCTCTAACACTTATCCGAGAGTAAGAACGCACGTCAATATGTAAATATCAATATTAAGTTTAAAGCAAGACATGCCCACACCAAAGAGCAAAAACCATGAAGATAAATTTTTTGTTCACCACACTGACCATTAAATAGAAAAGCAGTTATCCAAGAAATATTTAACAAAATAAAAATTATTTAAGGACAAAGTTAAATTAACAAAATTTTTGCTGCCTATGAAATATTTCTAGAACCACTAGTATTCTACAAAATCACTTACAAAAACATATTTTAAAGGGGGAAAATCCTTGCAGTTGGAAAACTTTGATAAGTCTTTAAATAAAACCAAATGTTTGTCTAAAATGTCCAAATATTTCTAGAAGTCCAGGTCTCATTTTCAGGGTTGTTTCCTAAAGGAACGTGGCTTCCATGCACTGAGTGGAAGAGAAAATTGAATTTTTGTCATGCGACTCGTCACAAAAGTTTTGAATCTGTGCTGTGACATTCTCAATCACGACAACACCACAGTGGAGTATCCCCAAGCCTTCACTCTCAAGTCATCAATCTCAGTCTCATACATCTTGAACCCGCACTGCCAATTCTGCCCAACAACAGTGCTGCACGGAGTTAGAGTTTTAGGATGGACAAAGTCTTCAGTTGTGCCACCTTTGACTTGGCAACCAGCAAGTAATCTTGAGCTGTGCCATCAAGTTACCAACATTGAGCATAAATAACTGCAGAATATGCCTTTTCATTTGCATCACATAAGCCATGCAACTGTATATTGTATTCTTGAAATGTAATTTACTTGTCCACTCATATCTGTCAGAAGAGGCAAGGAAGATCTGACCTGATTCAACTGCTGCAACGTGGCACACTTAATAGGCTTGTCCCATTCAAGACCCTGAGTCCAGAGAATCTGAAACATTATCTTGCTGGCAGTATCTACAGGAGACAGCCATCTGCATGGATCATAGAAGCAATCAATTATTGAAAGAATACCCTGCTTGGTGGTTGGTATATCAAGTACATCAACTCTATACATACAAATGGTCTCCCACTGGATCTTACCGTAACCCGAGTACCTTGAATAATTCTGAGAAATCAATTCTCCTTGGAATGTTCTCATTTTCTATGGTCCTATGTCCAGAAGCTCCTGATGATTTGAGCACATTTGGAACACACCTGTTTCTAAAAGTGAGATGAGCTGTTTGAATACTGCACTTCCGAGACTTTGGCTGTTCCTGTGATGACATCTACGAATACGTCATGCTGAAGAACCTGTGTAGCCAATGGGAATTGTCTCGTTCATCAATTGCCAATTGCAACAGTGTACACAAGGCTTGGTGAGGAGAGGATACCAGTCTGTATGTCCCCATATTAAGTTCGTAAACACTAGCCAAGACATTTGGTGCAGCTTACCAAAGTATGCACCGATATCTCCCGTCAGCTGGGTCAATTATAATATAGCGAAACATCTGACACACATCGGTCGTTAAGTGCACAGGCGTTCTGAAATTCACCATGATTTCTAATATGTCCTCCTGAAATTTATGTCAGGGAGCAGCAGGCAGTTCAAAGATGGTCATTTATTGGTGGTGGTGGTGGTGTAAGGCATCAAAAACTATGCATATCTTGATAAATATGCTTTCCTCCTTAATTACGACTTGATGTTAGCAGGGCAATTATGCACACAAGAGGTTAGATTCACGCACTCGCAAACACTATGCTTTAAGTACCTTATCCAATATGGATAAGGTACTTAAATGGATAAGGATAAGATCTTTTGACATTATGCTCGAGTCCATGAAGCCTTACTTAGAGCCACACAGCATGTACCAACGGAGTCATCGTTATCAGTTTTGAAGGGAAGCCTTGGTATGTATCTGCCATCACTCTCATGTGTGTGGGTGTTAACAAAATTATCTTCACACTGCTGGTCTGCAGAGGGCAGTGAACAAAAAAATTTGTAGAAAATTTTGTTCTCTTCATTTACGTCCCCCACAATTTTTCATATAGGTAATCATAAGGTAGCTGTTTGTTCAAAAGTAGATTAAATACTTTGATTGGCAGCCATTTTGTAATGCAGGGCATTGTAAAAACAAACCTGAAGAATTTCAGCTTGTTTCCTGACGGCCATGAAGAAGAATTTATGAGTTAGTTCCCTTACTTCGTCAAAAGTCCATTTCTTCTTTTAGCTTAAACATAATTATGGGAGCAGCAGCATTCGTTTCGCTGTTGCATGCATTTCTGACCAGAACCGACACCTCCTCACTCGCTGAACACAGCAGTTATGTGCAACGAAAATTGGTATACAGTATTTGTTTCTGAACTCTGCTATATTGGTTTATCTCAATGTATTTACATGCTTTCGTGAATTACAAGTGAAGTGAAATAGTGTATTATCACTAATGGCAGCCCAAAAATGATTACCAAGTCACCTAGTACTGTCTGTGTTAAAACAACTGAACACAAAATTACATTACAACCTTCGACGTGAGTGGGAGTATGCTTCTAAATAGCGATATTAAAGGAAGCAAGGTTATTTGTGTTTCTTGTTGACTTAACAAGGCACTTAAATACGAAACAAATAACTTTAAATGGAGATTTACTATCCTCTTGAAAAAAAAAAGAAAACACCCAGCCCTTAGAAAATGCTAGCCCACCAGGAAAAGCATTATTCATGCATGTTCAATATTTTTAATTGCTGTTAAAAGCTGTGGTGGTGTAACTTTCAAACTACTCGCCTCACACCACAACAAACAGGGACAATTCCCAATAGGATCAAGCACGAAACTTCACATGTAGAAAACAGGCAGACGTTATTGTTGGCCAGTGGGTAGTGTTGAGGTACTCCAGATACTTGGCTCATTGTATTTCGTCCCTGCTCCATCTTTGTGTATGTGTTATTCTTTTATGTAACTCACCAATCTTCAGCTTAGCGTAAATCTTGCAGAAACCTTTACTTATCGTTCATGGCATAGCAAACTGATGTATTCAGATATTTCTAAAATTGGTTTTGTCATCAACATTGCTTTTGTTTTTGTTAAAAAAATAACATTTTATGTATCTACCTTTGGACAAAAGTAGCCACATCCAATGTACATGCATGTTTGAAAACGGCTCACTTACATATTTACTATCCTATGCTTATTTTAGTGCCCTGTTAGGTTGGGATACAATATTGAAAACTGCTGGGTAAAAATGTGCATACACAAGCATAGTGGTAGCCGCTCTCCAAAACATGCACAGTAACAATGGTCAAGGTTAGTCCAAAAACAATCTTTCTCTTATGCATAAAACAGGTAACATTTATGAAGAAATTATTATTTTTTATTGTGCTGAAACATTTGTTATCATACTGCGACTAATACTAATCCGGTCTTAACTAGAAAGAAAATTTTTCGTTTGAATCCCACCCGGAGAAAATGTTTCTCCAACACTTCACGTTATATCCTGATATTAAAGAATAACGTCCGTAGTTGAACGTTATATTAGACAGAATTTAATTTGTAGGAATCTGTTGAATAATTTCGAGCACTAACGAGACTGTACAGCCCTACAAATTATTACTTTTCAAATTCAGACAAGTTTTATGGTAAGCTATGTTTCGATTAATTTAGTAATTATAGAATTTTCACTACACAACTTCACAGATAAATCTTGTAATGGTGCAATAATACTGAATTGATAGGAACACTTAGTATTTTTTTGTTTTTGGTTTGCAAGGGAATGTAATTTTTTTCCAGTATTTCTGTCATTTTGACCATATTAGTATGTGTATTTGTCATGAGCTTGCTTTTTCTAAAGTTACAGTTTAAGTTGCAACAGGGATTAGAGATAAGGGCCGTTAGGAGTACGCCCTGGAAATACATTTGTTTATTTTGGTACAGTTTGACTGATGTGGGAAATTTTTAGTAATGGGGTTTGCACCAGTGTCTGAAGGGGACTCTTGCTACAGCGCAATGCCTTTTAAGGTAGCGATGGGAGCATGTGATAAGAGTAGGGCTGCACTATGCCTTTATATGGGTATGTTTATGGCAACAGTGATGTGAGGGGTGGGGGATAAAGCATGGTGGAGTTATCAGCCGTGAGCGCCTACTAACACCAAACAAAGAATGACCAACCTTCAGGCGTGACCAATTTAGCCCACACCAGCAAGCACCTCGACCGCCTTTCTGTTAACCTCGCTTTTAGGCGAAATATTTCTGCAAAACTTATTCTGCTGGTGTGGGTGGTTGTCAGGGTGCCACGAGGGAAAGTAACCTCCTGCCTTCCAAAGATTTTTGCAATGTGAGGTTTAATGATGTGAGTTAGTAATGAACTCTGTGACGCTGTGCCAATAATCCACCTGGCTTATATCGCAACTGTTTCTAAACTTGAGTAGCCTAAATCTTGAATTAACATTTTTTTTTGTAATTCTTATGGCACTTTTATTTACGTTTCATGTCAATCCAAAAGCTTTCAAAAAAAAAATTACGTGTGAGGAGACAACTTATCTCAATTAACCAATTAGCAAATGGCCAACAAAATTCAACATGATAAATGTTACAAAACTAGAAGTACAAATGCTTAGGAAGTACACTAATATACATTTTAAACAACATGTGCAAAATTACCCTTTGAAAGCAATACATAACCAATGACAAAACTAACTACAGCACTGTACCCTTTGCAAGTATATTACTTACATATAACACATTACTCAAATCAACAGAGTAACACATTACATTTCTAGGAATTGTTTCAGCAATTTAACAGCATTCTTCTTCAGACAGCTAACATCACCTTTTCTTTTTCGAAGTGCCTACAACCTGAAAACCAAAAACCAATATTTAAAAATAAATTTTTCGATTTCAAAAATTTATTAATTTTACATTTTTCACAATTTCATTTTTCTTTAAGAAAAATATGATAATTTAAGCTAATATTACAATTCCCAAACAGCTACAAAAATTACCTAATTTCTAAAGAGAAGCATGAACTTCTCTCACAAAATAGATAAATCTTACATACAGAACTATTTGTTTGAAACAGCAATGAGAAATAGTGATATGCAGAATATAGAATAACTTTGAAAGTGCTATCAAACTGAATGAATTCACTCAAGTTGATGTGCCATGGGCATCTTCGTTAACCAGTCTAGCCTCGCCAAACACATGACCCCTCCTAAGAAGAGATGTTAAGCCGTATGTCACAGGATGCCCTTGACACCAGGGTTGATTCGGCCTCGCTGAAGCATCCTTTTGGACTGCAACTTGCTTCACATCACGGCATGATGGTCACCCTTTCAGCCATCTCCACCACCCTCTCTGCTACTCCCGCAGCCCTTACGCTGGTCTTATGCTCTGGGTATATATAGAGGCCACATAGAGGCCACAGCCCATAGTTCGAGGCTGTCCCTCATGCCTCAGTTATAGGACGTTACTCTGCCTGACTGTGCACCAACCTCTTCAACCACCAGTTGACTGTCGGTAGTCACAGGGTGTCACTGTACCCTACTGTATACAGAAACGTCGAGTTTCGCTTACCACTAGGTGATAATTGTTGTCAGACTAGATCATCATGCTGCCCGCCAGCACACTGCAAAGCCTTCCGCACTTCTCAGCTCCCTATACCTACACACCTAGTCACGAGTCAGAGTACTGTATGACTGAGGTCACCTTCGTCCCCCCCCCCTCCACACCTACCGAGTCTAGACTTCACTGGTTGGCAACCTAGGATCAGCTCTTCAGGCCCTAGTCAGGGTACCGGCTGGTTTACGTGTGTTTACTGTTCTGGCATTAAACAGACTTAATTGAGGCTGAGTTACCACTTGCAGCTGATTATTCTTTCTCTACCTGCTCCTGCTATCTCTTGTTTCATCCGCAGAACCTCCAACATTCTGGCAGGAGTATTCATGAGACACCACCTCTGTTCCTACCACACCTTTATGGAAAACTGTCTCTACATGGTACTTGGATCTATGGCGACATGCCGCCTTCCTGAGTAACAAGAAATCTGTCACCCCTATCCTGCTACTGATATCTGTCGATGGCTAGGGTCTGCCTGCGATGCCGTCCAGCCAATGTACTTGCTGAAGACCAGTAGTTCAGGCCTACCTGCCCAATCCACCTGCCTACACATCCTTCCTCTCAAGCTGTGCTTACCCCTACGATACACCCACCGTCTACCTTTCTATATTATCTACCCACTTATGCCTCGCCACAGGGCTGGGCGAGCTAAAGCAGCCAGGCAGTGACTAGCACTGATTGGAGGCCTGGAATGTAGCTAACAGGGTGTCAGCTGAGTATATACATGGAAGAGAGAGGAAACTGCTTGGCAGAGGGGAACATCCACCAGCTCCACCAGAGGGAACAGAAGCCTGCTTTGGCACGTACCACATGCTATTTCACAATTGCCTCCCACACCACCGAAGAAACCAAAAGCAGAAAGTTGGCCCTCAGCAGCAGACAAGGCGGTCAGACACTTGAACTTGGCACCTAGTTACACATTGTCACTTGTGCCAACAAGACCTATACCCACCAGCATCTCTCCTTGTGTTAAACGCTCCGTAACTGAGGTTTCAAAACTTACCAGCTAAATCCCAATAGAAACCCAGTTAAGTTGACGAAGCCTGCTTTCCAGCCGCCTGGGTCAGGAAAAGCAGTGATGTCGGCCAGCACCAGAAGTACCCATTAAGTGGGAAGTAGAAGTGTAATTGTACTATGATAATGGTACAGGATAGCACAAAATATGTCATTTATAAAATAAAAAAATTTACAAAAC
Source organism: Dryococelus australis (assembly GCA_029891345.1). NCBI lineage: Eukaryota > Metazoa > Arthropoda > Insecta > Phasmatodea > Phasmatidae > Dryococelus > Dryococelus australis. The sequence goes on along the minus strand of CM057000.1, from coordinate 30,912,565 downwards.
AGTATTTTTGGATTCTACAGACATTCCTAAATCATTACAGGATAGGTGTACTTTCTAGTTATGTATGAGATATTTTTATTTGAAGGTACAGATGAAAAACTATGCAACATAAGAAAAAGAACTATAATTTTCTCAGAACTCCCAATTAAAAATCTTCACAGCATCACAAAATTATACTGATGCTGAGGTTTGGTTTTAAGTCAATTGAACCATTACTTTCATTCCCGTTAAGTATAATTAAATACATTTTGTTTAAAAAAATGAAAAACAGAGTCATAATGAAATCAAGTTTTACATCTCTTTTACACTGCTCTCAAGTGAATTCACATTCTTTGAAACAGTTTCCATTATGCAATTATAAATTGTTTACAGCTTACAGAATATGCTTAGTCACAAACCATGGAAACATGAAATACTTCTTTAATTGTATTTGGAATAGTGGGACTTTATACACACATTAACAGCTAGAGATACTACCCACAACTAAGTATTTATTAAACTTCATCTTTCTGTAACGTATTGGGAGTAAAAGAACACGAAGTGAGGTGCCCCGAGTTGGCAGACATGGAGATGTCGCTAACACTTAACTACTGAAGCATTTTTAACCACCAAGTGTAGTGACATAAAATCAAACACACTAAAAGGGTTGGTCACAAGGCCAACTCAATAAGGGCAGTAAATGAGGGCCTTAATCTCGGTGCTCGATTAGATAGGGATATAACCCAGCACTTGCAAAATTCAAATTACCCCCCTGATGTCATCTAAGGGTGCTCACCTGTCCCTGACTAACTCATAGGTGGGATAGTCCCTTCACGTTGGGATATCTCATTAAAGATTGTGTGGGTTGTGAGCGTTCCTGTTGGATGGATGACTTGGGGACTCCTGTAACCCATAGATTTAATTTTACTTTTAAAATTCTGCTAGACACAGTAGGAGTACAGGAGATGGTTGGTGGTGGGCTCCAAATGGAGCGATGCCAGTATTGCGGGGACCATACCACCAAGGCACTACTCTCGTCTGGGTAGGATGCCGGTGTACAATGTGGGACATGTGGGTTTTACGTGTTGGCACAAAGCCAGGGGTCACACACACTGTAATGGGACAGCACTTAACCTGCTGTTCAGTTCACGAGGCAGGAGTCCCTTCCTTTTCTTCTCCAACTTGTCTGTTGGGGCGGCCAGCTGTGGAACAGTGGCAGACCCTGATTGCGGCAGAAGAAGAACTTCGCTGCTCACAGGTCCTTGCAGTATGTGAAGAGAAGGGGTAGTGTGAAATTCTGGGAAGGGGAGGGGATCGTACCCCAAGTACGTTGTTAAAAATAACTATTAAAAATGTTCTAATTAAATCCTATTTACTCCCCTCATAGGTTGAGTAAAAAGAGAATCAGCTTTCTGTGTTTCAGGAATAATTAACTCAATCTCACTTTCAAGTGTTCTTAAAGACGGCTTTAAATTAAGTTCTTGTCCACTCCTATGAGTTTGCGGCATAAGGCCGGATTTACAGAACTGTTAAGCAAGGTAGTAACAAAGCCAGGTATAGCAATGGCCCTAACGTGTGCTCTTAAGAGGACAGCTGACTTGTGCGACCCGCTGTAGTGACTCCAGTCCGGCTATTCTCTAGCCAAGGCAGAACTATAGAGATGGGATCACATGACAGTCGAACCTCTTACGTGTGGCGAGTTCCTAGTGAAGAGCTCCTCCAAAGATTAGCCACTGCAATAGAATTTGCATTACCTTGGTAAAACTAGGGCTGCCGCTAAGGTTGACGCATGACATCTTCTAGAATAATAATAAACGATTGCTAGTCTTCAGTGCCACTGCATCTCTGGCAGTTTGTCTACACAGTTGGGATACCGCCACCTTCTGCAAGATTGTTGTATCTACCGGGCCAGGACAGACGTCCCAATAATTATTATTATTTCGCCCGATGAGACACCGAGACAATGCAAGAGGTCTGGGGGAGTACAGCAGTGTTCCGCGGGATGCCGCCACAAGCAAGATGCCTAGATCCCACCGCTCTCCACTATGCCGCACGCACCGAGGATCTAGGCGCTGGGCTTGCACCTGCTGAACACCTTTCCAGATGCCCTATGCCAGTGAAGGAAGGGATGGTCGAGGAGTATAAAAGGAGATGCATCCCGGCCTCCGGATGGTCAGTTCTGCTTCAGTTCTCAATCACCTCTCCTGAGCTCTCATCGCTCCAACTATTGGTGATGAGGCTCACATCTCTCCCACTACTTCAGTGTTCACCTTGTGGAGCCAGAGATATTCTCCTACGCTCCCAAGGAAGAACCAGCGGCATCAGCAGCTTCACACTAAGAGACATTCAGTCCCTTACGGACACTCAAGAGAGCAGAGCATGCCCAGAGGATTAAATTGTACGCAACACGGCCTGGCAGTGAAGGGTAGAGCCACGACATAGTTTTGGACAGGGCGCCTTCCCCTGTTTAAGATAGGGTGTTTTGCATAGCCTGTGTGGTTTAAAAGATAGTACTTCTACCATCTGTGTTTATTTCATTAGGGTCAATAAACACTGATCTTGTCACATCTCTTGACATTCACTCCGCATTCCTCCCTTGCGTCATTATCGGAGCTGGAGGAATCAGCACGAGACCGGGTTTGAACGTACCGAATTTACACGTACAACACACAACAAAACAGAACATCCTTGGAAGGCCACCCATTCTCTGTCCTGGCAGTGAATGGTAGAGCCATGACATTAGGAGATACCATTCCTTGGAAGTTGGCTTTCCGGCTCGAAGTTGGCCCCCGCCTCACCCCTCACTTCGTGGTGCCGAGAAGGGGAACTTCTTGGGAGTCTGAGGAGACCAGTGACCATTGGACAATCACTTCACCAGTATTGGAAGGCCACCTGTTCCTTGCACCAGGTGGGAGGAACAGTAGAGCCACAACACTAAGTACGCTCCTGGCGGGATCAGCTTGCTGGCTAGAGTACTCAACTCTTACAGCTCACTTTGTAGTGCTGAGAGGGTTGTGCTCTGGTGCAGGGAAGCCTACCCCAGTGGAACAACACTGTGCAGTTCCCTCTGTAGCTCGAATCTTCTCCGCCCCGATGGAAAGTCAAGAGTGAGGCGGTGTTGGCAGCAGCAATTGGCACCCACACTTGCCTACCTTCTGCAGCCCTGACTTTTGTGGCTAATGCCTTACACCCGTAGGGGTGGAGTTGAGAGACGGGCCAAGAAGGCGAGGGCTATCTCTAAAAATCCACAGGGGCTATGTATCCTTCCTAACGGGTTCGGACTGCTCAATCCACGTGAACAGGCTGCACTGCTGCTGAGATGACTCACCATACCTGTACCAACAGTCACGCCAGTGGATTTGTTCGAACCACCTACCAAATTTGCGGAAGGGTTTCACCCCATAGTGCAGGAGGCACTGTTTGGCGAGAGGTCCACTAGTACACCAGAACCACCACCAAGCACCTCACCCGCACACACCACCCCCCAGTTGAGTGCCACCCAGGTAACGGGAACAGAGGCAGTACAGCCACCAAATGAATAGTCACGTCACCCCACTGCACCACAACCTAAACCCACTCCATGCCGGGTGAAATTTGCTGGACCAGACTTCGTACTAAGTCGGCGGCCAACCAGGCCCGTGCTGTACACCGGGCGGGCCCCATTGCCCAGAGATAAATAGTTACCTTAAAATGTAACTCACCTAGTGTATAGTAAGTCACCCGAAACAAGGACAGTCGACCAGCCGGGACTGTCACTCATCAAGGTATTTGAATGTATTTGCCGTTTGGCGAGATACACGTAACCGGTGATACCATACGTACAAGCAAGTTGACTCTCAGTTCAACATTTAGCAACTTCAAAAGGGGGACAAAAGGTTTCAAAATTCAGAATAATAAGAACCATCAATTAGACTGGATATTAATACGTTTACTAAAAGATGTATTAAATAATAGCAAATGTTATAAACATGTGGGCTGCACTCTCCTACAAAACATAAAATATTTTTACTCTTGCGGAAGCTGGTACAAAAAGAAAGGTGAAGGAAACCTGGTAAAAGTATGTGAAGCGTATTGTTGTAATGATTCAATAGAAAATTAATTAAATTAATTTAATTTAATTAATAACTAAGAATCTTACTAAACTTATTTAAGTGGAGAAAGGGGGTGGGGGTCCAGAAGGGACCTAGCCGTGTATTCTATAAGGGTGTTCCTCACCCAACTATCGAGGCCATAGCCTGTCTAGGGTCTTAAGAGGGTGTCCAGAAGGTAAAAGTCATCATGACCTACAATACGTGATTGGACGAGGACGAGAGGTATTGAGGGAGTGATGTGGAGATGTGGTGGGAGCTCTGGCATCCGACGATGACCCTGGTGGGTGCTACTGGATGGAGGTGCTTTAAGAGGTTGGAGACTTTCTGGAAAATTGCAGTTCTCCGGAGCCATCGGCGTAGTCGTCAACCACAGAGCTTTCCGCAGTCACCAGCACGGGCATGGGACTCTACCCTGGTGCTAGCACTGTTGGCTCTCTACAACCAGACAGCGCAGCGATCACTCCTGAGGTCTAGGCTGAGGTGCATTTTATAGTACATTTTCCAGCTTCTAGGTGCTCAGAGAGGAACAGGAGAATTATCCCAGCCTCTTAGAGGTGAAGCTTGTGACGTCACATGCATGTAAATCATAGATCCGTATCTGTTGTGGTGCTCGGTACGAGGCATTGACATATCTTGCCCTTATGCTCTTGGGAAGGCAGTGACTTTCTGGCAGGCGGCTCGTATTCCCACAGCCAAGTAAAATTGAAAGTGTGCGCTGTACGTTTAGCGGGAACTGCAAAGTAGTAGGAGCGCTTCTTCGCACAGGGGCCTTGACGTGATGACTTCTGGTTGAGTATTGGAGTACGGTAAAAGCAAGGAACACTTTACAAACTTTTGTTTGCCATAAAATGGTTTACCGCATATTTTACACAAGTCCGCTCTAGGGGGCATATAAAAGACCCAAAAATTCAAAGGCTATAGAGGTTCCAACACTTTAATCCCTCAAAATGAAGGTCTCAAGAGCAGAAGTGAAACGCATTCTCCTCCTATGAGCGCCGATTGCATAATAATAATTATTTATTTATTTAACTAAGCTTAAAGTGCCGGCGAACAGTACAAAACCTATGATAGGTAGGCACATGAACATACAACTTAAAAAGACAATACATTACACTATACAGGACAAGTACAAACAAACAAGACAGACAAGACACACACATAGGACAAACAAAGAAACAGATTATACATGGAGAACAGAAAGAACGTAATGATTAACCAATTTACACTATAATGTGCATATAGAAATTTAATATTAAATTACAAAATTTATCTTGTATATGTTTATAAAGATCCTTAAAAGTAATTTTTCTAGCCAAAAATGGGACGAAACCAGAGAAATATTTGTTGTCAATATTAGTACATCTATAGACTAAGTCGTTTTAATGTGTTACAGAAGAAAAGTTGGGAAAGGTTCTATGGGTATATACAGGAGTTTTTAAACCTACTTTATACTGTACAGCTTGACAAATTGTAAAAGCTAAAAAGGAATTAATTAAAAAAAGAGCATCGTTAATATTACAATGTTCGCATAAAGTGAGAGTGTTAAATCTGGCAAGTTCAAATTTGTAGTTAAATTCAGGTTGCAGGGGAAATATACTATGACTTAGTTTAAATACATTTTTTTGAATGTTCTCTAATCTATTTGAGTCTGCAAGAGTAATATAGTTCCAGATGACGGAAGAATATTCAAATTTGGATCTAACTAAAGAATAGTATAGAACTATCACAGAATCAGGGGAATTAGCAGAGAAAGTTATAAATTTAATTAAACCTAACATAGACTATATGCTATTCAGGGTAAAGTGAGCACTTTTGAAAATCGTCTCATGTGGAATAACAGTATTTTATGTATGTATTTTATTTCAGCCTTAGGCGTTTACTTCCGAATGAAGAGGAATATACACACTGTATTTATTACGTGCATGGCAATATTTATTTAAAAAAGGTGGTGGAAGGTTAAAAAATGACAAAAGGAAAAGTAACCAGGGCCATAAAAGTGCTCACTTTACCGTTAATGGCCTATAACTATACCATCTACATGAATATGAAAATACAATAATAATTACTACTACTGTACTATTATTATGCTCATATTTTAAAAAATTCCAGGCCTATTCCAGGCAATGGAGGGCACCCTGACAGTTTGGTACCACACTCTTCAAGTCCAGAACTGGGCTAGACACAACATTTGTAAGGCAGTCTGCACTGACGTGTCATTGTGAAAAGTGATGTTCGTATTTTCTCATTGAATGTAATAACATATTTTCTAATCTTTGCAATAGCAAATTATAAATCATAGCACTAGAAGATGAAGAAGAGTGTAGAAGAGCTAAGAAGTTAAAAAAAACACTGTGGATTTGGTGTGCAACACGTGAAATCAGAAACTTTGTTCCCATTTTTTATTTTATATGGATGATGCAATTATCGTTACAGGAGAAACATTTGAAGGAAAAAGGAACCTTTAGGAGGCTTGACATTTGAACAAAACAGCACTTAGCATACTGCCATTTTGAAATATTCTTAAGCACCGATCAGGATCAGGGACAGGTTCTGGAAGGTTTAAAATACTTTCGTCAATCCCTGATCTGGCACCCTGACATGTGCCAGAACAGGTGGCCAAACATTTAATATTGGATTGTATGTGCAGAGCAATGTTAATTTTTACACGAAGTTGAATGATACATATATAGGCAATAGACAGAACAAAGAAAGCAGCAGGGTTCTTACAAGTACATAACTAATGAGTTAAAACTAAAGACATGCAATCTACCTTGCCATAAGATTCCAAAATTCCATCCTTTTCAGCTTTCCGTAATTTTCCTGGCATTCTTCGGAGCCCCTTCTTGTTTGATTTTCCTAAATTATTTTTACCAATCATCTGTAATTTTACTCGCATGTCCTCCTTCTCCTTTGCCTCCTCCTTCATTTTCCTCAGTTCTTTATAGTTGTAATACTTTTTTTTTGGAGGCTTCGCTCCTAGCTTTATTGCCAAGTTAATCTTAGCTTCTTCCTTCTGGCTCGGATCATACCCTGACATTGCAAACTTGAAAACTTCGTGGCGCACTTTCTTCATGTCTACGAGATCACCGGCACCTGGGGCTAGCGTGCTCGACTCCGTTCCTTCCATGTTACCCTTCTTTGTTTTGCCTTTGGCAGTTTTGAACACTACTGCTTGGAAACCAGCTGTGCTGTTATTTTTCAATCTGGAGCACCTGGTCTGTACTGGAGCAAGTAGGTCGGCATCCATTATCAACTACTTAAACCTGAAACACACATCAATCAAATCGCAAGCTCAATAAATTACAACAGGCTTAGCATTTCCCCCCTTTCACTTAGTGGTAGCTACAAGAATCACTAATCACAGACTATGTAAAGGAGAGAATGGTACATAACATAACTTAGGCCCTAACAATTCACATCAATTTCCACAAAGGAAAATAATGAAATACACAATTAGTCTATATTTAATTAATTTGCTTACAAAAAAGTTTGTTTCCTTACTGCACAGCAAAATTCAAAGGTGTTGGGTGGAATTCAAAACAGTTTTGAGTTTCATTACTGCATTTGCGATTCAGTCTTATGAAGAACATGTTTCATTCTCTTGCACATAAATTAAAATTGTATCATTTTGGCAGTCCACATTGCTTACAAAGAGTGCAAAAGGATGGAGATGTTTACCTTCTATGCTCTCTAGCAATAGTCATGTTTATTTGTAATTGTGGGTTGAGATTATTCGAAACTGCAAACATGTCCAATTTGCAAAATCATTACTGTATATTGTTTGTAAGTACATACGTGAATCGGCTCTCAAGACCTCGATGTTATAAGCCGCACAAATCTCCTCACTCATTAATTCACTCGCTATATACATGAACTATAGATTATTTTAATTCATAATAATGTGTGATATTTTTTTGCTCATTACAAACGTTATGACACATGGTACCTATCGACTGAATTCCTCTACAACACACTTCCTAAATTTTTCGTCTGCCCCTTGGAAAGTTCATAACAGTAATACGTAGATAAGCAAGTTTTCTGCTTGCATGTGTAAACATTCAAGTGATACTATTGCTTAATCATTCCCCAATGATACGATTTCCAACTCAAGTCTGCAAATTCCTTTGATTAATGGTTAAGATGCATTTTGTGCATGCTTGTAAGAATGCTGCAGTAACATTCTATGCAATTTTCTGATATATAGCCAATTCCGACAACTGCAACATTTTTTCTGATTTAATATGTATTTTAATTGTTACATGTTATGTGACAATATTTTTCATGTGAAAGCATTTTTTTTGTCAAATGGAAATACAGTGGGCCCTACTGCCTCATGTGTATACATCAGCAGAGAGATCTTTAGTTCCTGTAGTGTGAACTACACCATCTTTTGTAGTTTTTCCATACTGTTTTGTTAACATACATTTAACATTTATACAACAGTGTTGGTGTTGCGGGATACCTGCAGCCATTTGAGGGAGTATTAAGTGCTTGCCGTCCAGGTGATAGTGGTACTTGCATACTGCCCAGATTACTGCAAGATACTCCTGTTCATTGATGTTTCTGCGCTCTGTTTTGTTTAGCCGTGTACTGGGTATGCTATGACCTACAGCTTACCAGAGGCATCTCCTTGATACAGAACGGCGCCCAGCCCGTTCTGACTTGCATCCCTCTGTAGAACGAGTGGGTTCTCCCCCTGTGGTTGGTGGAGTTGTGATATGCTGTTGAAGCTGGTTTTGAGTGCTAGGAAGGCGTTGTGATGTTCATATGTCCATCTCAACGTGTGTTCTTCTCTAGGAGGTGGTGAAGATGGTCTATCTGGAAAGCAATGTTGGGCACAAAATGTGTAACCAATTACATAGGCCGCGGAAGTGATGCAACTGTCTCTTATTGGTGGGTTCCTTGGCCTCTTGGATGGTCCCAATTGAGTTGGTTTGCGGTAATTACCCTCGGGCGTGACAATGAGGCCGAGGGAATCTATTGAAGTCTTGGCGAAGTGACTTTTGGATGAATTGTTGCAGGTCAGGCCTGTGTAACTCGAGCCTCTCCAAGAATCACTGGAGGTAGCCACAGTGTTCCCCCACATTTTTACTGGCTCCGGGAAGTGGTGAACTGGTGGTAACCTGGGAGGAGGGGAGGGGGCCTGGTAGCCCTGCGAACTAGGGGTTGGTGATTCCTTCCGGGATATCCTCCCCCCCGCAGATGGCTGTGACTATTAGATGAGGGCTCCCGGAGTGTTGGGAGGGATCTGGGAAGTGAGGTCTCTCCAGTAGGCAGGCGGCAAGCGCTCATTTCCGTGGTATTAGGCTGCTACGTGCAGTAAAGACAGGGTTGTAACTCTCCTTAGTCTTGGCGTTAGTAGATGCAGTTCTCATTTTCTGCCGAATAACCCTCCTCCGGTAAGCATAAGGGAAAGAAACTGCTACTGGCATCGACCTAGTGAAGCAGTTGGCAAAGTCCGAGTGGTATGTAACACCAAGGCAAGAGTTGTACCCGATGCTCCTTCATCCGGCACAATTCAGCACGGTGGATACAGAGCTTTGGGTTTCCTCAAACTGCCTGTCAACGACACTTGGGCGTGGTATCCAAAAGGGGTCAATCCTCCAGAACAAAACTCTTACTCCCTCTGGCACAGTACAGTGCGGTGGACGGAGTATAGGCTGGTCTGGCTGGCAAGCCATCTTAAGGAAGTCTTTCTAGTGGTCGAAGCTATACCACACTATACACCTGGAGCACAGCACGGATGGCCGTCTACAGGATGTGTGCTGCGAACATCCTGGTCTCCTCATCCTTCACTCTGAAGGACTCGTCTCTATGTAGGGTGCTATGCCCTGGAATACTTTCCAGGGTGACACAAAGGGGCAACACAAAAGCTGGAAGTAGAGTAACAAAAACCACAGTGAAAAGTTGGAAGAGAGCACTAGCATCTTTCAATTGTTTACGTCACAGTGCATTGTAGGAATTTTCAGAACCAATTATGGATGTGTGGTCGCAGGTGTTTAGAACAGTGTATGAAAGTGAGTTTTAAATTAAATTCATTCAGTTAGGCATGTTAAATCAAATAATTGTATAAAAATATGAGTGTTTCTGAGGTAAAATATACATGGAGTTATTTCAACTATAATATTTGTTCCGTAATGTGTGTTTAGAAAGTTGTCATATAGGGCACTCATTGCATCATGGATAAAACGTAGTACCTACTATTGATTGAATGAGTAACGTAATTATTTCAGTAATTCTTAAGAATAGAGGCTTTTTCAAAAATAAAAATAATCTATCTCGAAAAGTGGTATAATACAATTCTACACTTACACAGAACACGAATTTACTAGGGATATCAACATTTGACCAATAGGAACCCCGAAAATGATAGTGGGGAGGGCTATGAAGAGCAGGGAAATCGTGGGGTGAAACATATGTACATAATGTAATATTTGTTCATGAAAACATGTTAAATTACAAAGACTGTACAAGCATAGCCAAACATTATACACCGAGCCAAAGTCTCAGCGCTAGCAGGGGAGTAAATCCCCAAACCGTGATACAAGGCGCACCAGTTCTTTTTTCCTGGTGGGGACGTGAAGCGTCACGCATCAGCAAAGCTTGGAGTTTTGCCAGACATGATATTCAAGCGTAGCCTCCTCGAACTTAAAAATACTGTACAAGCCTAGTCGACCATTATGCACAGAGCTAGAGTCCCAGCACCAACAGGGGGAGTAAATCCCCAAAACAGTGAGTTGAGGCATGGCTACAATTTCTTTTTGGTGGTGACGGAAAGCATCATGCATCAGCGAAGCTTTGAGTTTCCCATAAATGATTTTCATGTGTAGTCCATTTGCACCGAGAAATAACGAGTGTGTTTTTTTTTTTGCAATTTATTAATTTATTTACCTTTACTACAAGGAAAAGTAATTTTATTGTAATATTGTATCATAAAGACATTACCTAAATCGACAATGTTATACAATTTAGAAATATGATAAGTGGGTAGGCTACGAACTGGAGGGAAATTGAAGGGTAAAATTTTATCATGGAAACATACATACATTTTTTTTTACCCCACAATTTTCTTGATTTTCATAGCCCTCTCCACTATCGTATTTGTAGCTTGGATTGGTAATATTGTTCATTTAGGTAATGTTCGGATAGTTTGTTTGCAATTAAAAGTATTTTTGTAAATAAATATTACATTACGTGCATATTTTTCACTCGTTTCACCTCACAAATTCCCTGATCTTCATACCCATCCCACTATCGTTTTTGGGGTTTCTATTGGTCAAATTATGGCCCTAGTAGATTTGTGTTCTATGTATTTAGTAGAGCAGAATTATGCCACTTCCCAAGATTTTATTAAGAAAACCCCTATGGTGAAATTTTACCCAAAGGTAAAACTAATCAATAAAATTATTCGATTCAGATGTCTTTTTTTTTGTCGCACACGCAGAATTATTTTTTTTTAGAGACGTTAATATTCTGCTTTTGTCTGTTTCTTTTAAACATGAAAAACGTATTTGTGCTTGGAGGTTATGCCATAGTCACCTTATTTTGATCAAAGAATTTACTATTATCTTAAGTTCCAAAAATTGATACAGTTGATAAACTCAACAAATATCAATACTCGACAGCGAATACTACTCTACTCATCGTCTTCCTGTCATCTATCATCTAAAGCTTACAAAAGAACGTGGCCTTGGATTAAAACGTTCAGCCATACAACAATCAAAATCGAATACAGGAAACGTCGAAAAATTAAAAAAAAAAAAGTGAATAAATACGGCAGAAAAAGATCAAAACTTGTAGAATTCAAAATTTGAAGGTCCATTAAACACGCAGGAATGTCAAACAGCACACACACACAATAACGTCGAGATCCCGACGCCGACGTTCAAAAATACGAACCATACATGACGGCGGATACTACACTGCTCCGTCTTCCAGTCGTCTTCTGTACTCAAACAACGCCAACATTGGCCTACGATCAATGGTTGCCAACATCAAAAGTTTCCCTTTGACAGCTAAGGTATAACATGTCAGACAGAGGGAAAATAAAAATTCTATTAAAGAGCAAGAAGGAAAACTTAGGTTTTTTTTACCTCTTCCTTCTAGTCTTTAAATATGACTCAAATTTCTACTGTATTTTAAAATTATTTAGTATTTTGAGAAACATTAATCACTTTTAGATGGAAAAGGGTAGGATATTTTTGTGCAAAATATTTTAATATAAGATTATGGTTTTAAATAATTATAATTTAGCTCATATAAATATTTAATTATTGCATATTTAAAAGAAATTAAAAGCTATAATAACATTATAATACATATTTTTTGTATTTTTAAAGATAGTTCATAAAGTTTCAGAAAATGTAGAGGTTTTTTAAACTATCAGCAGAGAGCGGTATCTTAATACCCCAAAGAAACATAACATTCAAACTATAAATGTTCAATAGTGAAAAAAGTGTTTGCTTTTTTCTTAATTATTACATAACAAGCACTTGTATATTAATAAAGTACTTGTCCAAATTTACTTTAATCAAACAACATTAAAATTAGACGTGATCGTAATTTGAAATAAATTATTTCCTAAAAATTACAACTTAGCATACTAGTAAAATGAGATTCCAAATATCCAAATAATAGTTGCAAAAACGTAAACTATATTACATGGATGACTCACATGACTAGGAACACACGGAGCACATAGAGATAGAAACAATTGCAGTGCTAACTAACGGCTGGAAGTACCAAACTCTAATCGTGACACACATATACATATATCTTAAAGATTTTTTTTACCATTGCTGTGGTTACACGAGTGCTGTTAAAAACATCCTTTTAAATACATTCGGTAACCATGTCTGAAAAAGTTGAACAACAGAACGTGTTTCCCGATTACACATGAAATCTCTGGCAGTTTCAACCTCAACAAAAATTGAACCAAAATGTATGATATTTAATTAAAACAGCCTCCAACATTTATCACTAAAGATCTTTTTAATTGCTATGAAACTTACACATTTTATGTAATGGTATAATAGGTGGGTATTAGTATATTCGACCTTAACCTTAAGTTAATTCACCAAGTGCAAGAACTACCACCAAATTCAGAAATTTCTTTACACAGTTTGTTTTCTTTGAAGCAGCCAATAGGAGTGCAACAAAAAATAAAAAAATCGTTCGAAACAACATATGAAAACTGTTCACTTTGAACGAGAATCAACTGCGATAAAAAAAATTGTTCAAAGGTAATGTGGCCTCTTCAATAGCTGAATTTGTTTAAAAGAATTAGTTCTGCATCCCATGTAACCACAGCACTCTTCAATAGCTTAACTTGTTTAAGTGAAGTAGTTCTGCATTCCGTATAAACACGGCCCATGTCGTATTTGGTAGACTTCTTATTCTTCATCTAACTCAGAGCAAAAATTCCTGGCCTTAGATATATGAACCCGTACAGCCAATGAATACAACAAGATTCTAATAAAACTCAAAAGCTAAATAAATGTCAAAAAGCGAAAAATCCACAATCGAAATTCAATTACACTTGCAAAACGATTGACATGTGTAGCCCTCATCACTAGGTCGTTTGTCACGCCGGCCGCTCCCAAGCGCAGCGCACACGTGCTCTCTACGACTGATCACCGGCGAGCAGTGTAGTATAGTGCGAGTGCAGGAGTGGGCAAGAGCAGTGTAGTGCAGTATAATTCAGGAAATGTAGCACCACATGCGCCTACAAGCCCGGGAGAGCTAAAGGAATAATACATGGCCACGTGTATTATTTAAAAAATGTCATAGCATTTCCACAAATACGTATCTGGCCACGTAATAAAGACATGTGAACGTAAATGAAATGCAATAAATTTAGAAACCTTTACGCCCAATGTTATCGTATTCAAAGTGTTATTGTTTTCTGTCACAAATGTTCATTACAACCACATTACAACCACAAGGTAAGCTGTAGAATAATTATTGACTTGGGTTTTTTTCAGTATTTCAAAGTATGATAGCATGTAAAGGTATATTTGGTTATCTGTGTGTGCAAGTAGTACCCTCTGCGGCGCGCGGGCCTTCCACTGCCAGCCCTTGCATCATGTCAGGAATTCAGTCAGCAAGTCACACACAGAGGATGTGACACATGTGAAACCATGCTTGCGCTTTTCATACCCGGACGGTTTCAACCTTCATCACCAGTCCTTTTTCTCAGCAATAGTTAAGTATCATGTACCTTTTTCGTTTTAGCTGTTCGGGATACTCCCCCTCGCCTGCCCAGGAATTGCATCGCATGGGGAGTTTCTAATTTAACCAGCACACGTAACCTTAATTTAAGCCTAGGGCTTTTTGTACTGTATAGCCTTCACCGCAGGTTCAAAGCGAGTAAGTGTATAAGTTATTCTCGTAAAGCGAATGTTGAAGTTTGTAGTAAACTGCATTATCTGATGACTGCGTTTATTCGATTGGCGAAAGGAGTTTTAAGGCACAGTCCCCTTCAGCCCGCCTTTTCCTAATGCAAGTGTCTGAATATTAAGGGTAAATTTTGATTTGTAGGTGTGCTGCAACCTAACCAAAGTACCACTTGTAGCATATATGGGCGTGTGGTTTGGCCCTGATAATCCACACATAGGGCCGCCCGAAGAGCCTCTCATTTAGTTATAACGAGGCCTCCACATACGGTGAACTACTGCAAGATTTACGCGGGAATTTTGCCCGGGTGATTGGCCTGCAGCACCCTGAGGCTACGAGGACTCAGCTCTACCACAACAGCATCAGTGAAGCTGCCACAGCGACGTCTGGCGCCTACCTGGTATACAATTCCAAATACCTTTTTCCAAATGATTGTCACCGCCTTTGTAAATCCCAATCAACCCCATATCGCCCAGACAAAACACCTCATGATCAAACGCCACACACACAAAGGGACATCGAGCTCCCGATGCTGAGAGACAAAAATACGAACCGTACTTGATGGTGGATACTACACTATTGTTTTTGCTAGATGTTGCGGGCAGAAAAGCAGTTCAGTGTTGGGACACGGAGATTGGTTGTGCGCAGCCAGCAAGATTGGTCTACCTTTTCTTTAGTCAATGGTCTCACTGGTTGTGCATATTCAAACTCCATGTACCAACACTAAACTACTTTTTTTATCTACAAATCTAGCAAAAATGGTGTAGATTGGATTTGAAGTTAGATCACTTTTTAGTAAACATGAACTTTTGAGATGTTTTTATACTTCATCTAATCAAGTTGTAATGGTTTTTTATTCTACTCAAAGTGGTAAAAATACTTTATTAATGTAACAGTTCTTGATTTTAAAAAATCTAGATATAAACACACGCACTTATCACTGTTGACCATTTTTTTACAATTATGTAGGATTGGGGCAGGACAATGTTGGGTACATGTTCAGAAGATGATAAGCGGGCTACCTCATTTTTAGTCTATGGTTTTCATCTGCAATGATTGTTCTTCTTGTATGGCTGCATTCCACAGTAAGTGATGGGAGGAGTCGCGTACCCATTAGCCACTGGGAGTCAGAAGGGTCTGTCAGTAGTGTACAGAACCAGCCTGTAATGGGTGTAAGGCGTGAGCTCCATGGTAGGAGCGGACAACCAGCCTGTAATGGGTGTAAGACAAGGGGGCACATGTCGGGGGTCAGCATTGGATGGAGGACCAGCCTGTTATGGTTTAAGGCCATTCCTGGTGGAGGTGGTGTTGACCTTGGGAAGCACACTCCCTCTTTGTGCATGTTTGGCACATAATTGTCACTAGGTAAGGTCTGGTTGGGATTTGGTTGTCTACTGGAAACCATTCTCTTGTCTGACTCTGCTCCCAGAGAGTCATTGGATGGTCTTTAGGCCTCGTGGGACTTTGTTGACTGTAAGGGAAGACTACTCCCCCTGTCTCTCTGTTGGCCAGGCTGGCGACTGGTGAGTCTGAGACTAGGTTGATCTGCGAAGTGTTGGAGCTATTGCCAGCTTTAGTAATTGAGAGCAAACCTAGTGTGAAACCAGAAAGGACTGGTGAAGTGTCACTTATACCATCTCCAAACTTAAGGGAACCCACTACCTCCTTGTGGTACTGCAGGGCAACCTCTGTATACAGGTTAGCAAAGGGGTAAACTCACAGGCGTTCCCTATGCCTTGTTTACTAAAAGGGGTAATATGTGCAATCATGTTGGTGCTTTATGCTGGTGGGCTGGTTGACTCCTTTATGGTCAAAGGGTCCCAAAAGCTAGCAGGGGTGTGGGGCATAATCCAAAAGAAACAAGTTGCATCCATAACCACGCGCCTCCTGTAGTGCTCTGAGGTCAGATTGAGGAAGGACTTGTGGTGGCAGTGGGGAGTGTCTCGACTATTTGCCTTGGCATCCACAAGGTTCTCCATAACACAGGAGAATGGGGATGGTCAGGTGACAGATGGCCAAAACTGATAATGTGTCTGAGCAGTGGGAGGGGAGACAGAGCCAGAGAATGGCTTTAGCTGACCTGCTCGTTCAAGGGGCCTGCAACCCCGAACCCACAAAATGGCTTTACTATCTGACAAATCAAAATCTCTGGGATGGCAAAGGCTAAGAGGAGTAGTGATAGTTTAACATATTTGACCAGTACAGACAAGTGTTCCTATTGGTACTGAGTCTGCTGATCAGTTACGGAAGAATGGTGTTGTGGCATCTGGGTTGGAGACAATACTTCTGGCTGAAACTACTGATGTGCCAAAGGTCAGGTTGTCTCAATAAAAGCAGACGATACATTATGGCAGTTACATATAACGAGCTAGTTACAATTTGGTTATATGCAGAAGAATGAGGTGGAAAGTATATTTTCACATTCTTTAATCTCATCATCAATTGATAAGTCAGAATCGGACGAAAATGAAAAGAAAATATCTCCATCCCTAATTACTAATGCTTTCATTGCTTCATCGCCTATAGCAGATACCATCAATCCTGCTGAAAACTGCTGACGAGTGTTCCACCTGGTTCCAGTACTGAGTGTTAATGGAGTACGAATTTTTACTAATGGTGTTCCTTTTGTCATGATACTGGTCAGTTCTTTCAGTACCAAGTGGAATATAGCCTATATGCAGTGCAAAAGCGCCTGGCCTTCAGAAAATTTGCCTGTACAGCCAGTGAATACAACAAATATCAAATAAATCTCAAAAGCTCAAGAATTTTCATAATACGAAATATAAAAAATTCGGAAGTGCATTGAGGGCAGGATGGTGGAGCAAAATCGTTAACTTTAAAGGTTTGGGAGTTTGGGTAGGACTTTTACCGTGGTTCCTCACCAAACATCTAGTGTTGATTGTGGGCGCCAGACATTGTAGGATGCAGTGCCGAATCGGCGATGTAGAGAAGATTCCTTCTGCCAGGTTCGTGTGCCGACAGCCATAGCTATACCTTTCAGTTGGTGCTCCATCTGCCGTGATTAATAAAATACGTTACCAGTACTATGCACGTTATGCAGTGAAGTCTTGAGGCGATTTACGCTGCCATATTTAGTTAAACAGAGATACAAAACACTATGAAAATACACATAAACACTTTGCATAGTACACTTATAAAATTGTGGGAAAGGTGGGGACCCACACCTCAATGGTCTGTAAGCAACTCGAATTAAGGTGCATACTCCGTACGTTAGTTCAATGGTTTATATATAAATGTTCCTCGAGGAAAAAACTTACAAAACACATACCGGGCTTAACCCACTAGAATGGTAACATTGTTAAAAAGGGATGTGGTAACAAAGAATTAATTTGAAAAGCTAAACCTTCCCCGGCAATGCTATTAGGGAGGAGTGGAGAATCTTGGGTGGCAATATAAACGAGGTTCCAATAAGTTAAAAGATTATTGCAGTGAAGATGATCAGTTCAAGATTTTATGCACGGCCCACCCTGATAATGCAAACACTTGGTGGGTGCGAGGGGCGAAAGACTCAGACGGCTGAAAATGAGAAAGGTTCCGGTATGTTAAATGAATCTATTGTAAGTTAAATGATTAGTCCAACATGATGCTATGATGCCGTCCACAGCTCCTCCCTAAACCATTTGTCCACCACAGCAAGGGACCTGCACCAACAATTCGCGAGCTCCAATTAGAGTGCATCAGTTGCAATGTTGGTGATTTGTGTCAAGTAGTGTTGGGCCGTGCAGGGTAGAGTACGGCCAGCCAGAAGCAGGGGGCAGTAAAGTGTAACTTTGTGTGTGTGTGTTCAGTCAGCCGCTAACTCCGATTTGCGGAGGAATGCGTAAGTAGTGCCAAATTGTGTTGGAAAACATAATATTATCAATTAAGGGTTCATGCAATACGCAAGGTTATGGCAAGAATGAGAAGGATGTGCAGATTAAAGTTAGTCTTGATGCATTCCCATTTTCATGAGTGTTATTTCTGATCGTTGTTTGTTTACATTTCATGTGAATCATCCTCACCACAAACCATTAACGTGTATTAAGGGTTGTTATGTTTTTTGCAGTATATTTGAATTTATTGTGTACCCCCTGCACATATGTTTGGCACAAAGTAAGTTTCATGGTATTATGTATCAGAAAGTAGTGCTGTGTGCCGTGTGGGCCCGCCAATGCCGCATCTCACACCCTTGTGTGAAGTCAGTCAGCGCTCGACAACTGGAGGGTTGAGTCATGCCGTCGTGTTCCACACCGCGCATGCCAGTGTGGTATTCAATCATTATTACCGATCATCTAACTGCGATAGACTTTAATATCTCAGAACCTTTTTATGTTTAACCACATGGGACTTCACCCCTCATCAACCAGTTGGTTTAGCATCGCCACTGCGAGCTTACTTTTCACGTAATCATTGCTTAGCCCACATGGCTTTCGTATGTTTTACCGGTACCCTCGGTGAAGCTCAGTGCCAAATGTAAGTTACCTTTATTGAAAGTATGTAGAGTCATGACGAACAACAATTTACTCTCCCGCATGACATGCCAGTTGCCTTGGCGGGTTGGCACCCTGCGCGTACTACTTTCTTGCAAACAACGCTTCTTCGCTGGGCATGTTCCCCCCGTGTTGGCGGTAATTTAGAATCAGTAAAACATGACACTGCAAAAGATGAATGATGTGTAAATGAAAAAGAGTGAGTGAACATAAAAAAAAAAAACACTGCAAACTATCTCTTGAAGACACTTAGGGTTTCGAGACCATTGTATTCTATTGCATGTTATCACTTTTGCCCTTTGGTGTACAAAATAAGAAAATAAGCAGTATATACTTTCGTGTTAGTGCTCATGGGGCACGTGGTCGCTGCTCCCTTTGTGTTGCATCTGCTTCATTCGTCACACTACACTGCACCTACGCACGTAGAGCGCGCACAGACAATGTGGTATATAAAAACTGATGCAGCGCCAAAATTTTCTAAAAGGGAAAAGCGTGCGCGGGCACGCGTCAAAGGTGATGGCTCATCCATGCGCCTATCCAAATTTAAAGTTTAATAAATATTTGACAGATGGATAGAAAAAATTTACTTTGCGATTAGTTGAAGATATGTATTCGCGTGGTTTGCTATTCTGCTACTTTAGTGCAATTTTTTCTAGTTGCTGTTCGTGTTACCAGAAGCACTTTTTTTTAATGCTGTTAGGGTGGCGGTAGCAGATGTTTCTGTTATTTGTGTTATGCAAAGCAGTGATTTTTGCTCTTGCTCAGCGGTACAACAGATATATCAAAACGAGCAAAGTGGGAAACAAATGACTACCAAAATAAAATAACTGTTTTTTAGTATTTCAAAGGTGTGACTAACCGATGCGGAAGTTATCAGTAGCATGGTGCATCGCTACCAAATGATTCGAAACAATAAATTAATGGGACAGTTGAAGAGTAAGATGTTGCGACGTCAAATTCTCTGATTAAAATATACTATCGTTTGATGGATGATGCTTTTCTTGAGAAATTTTTTTTTTTTTTTTCGAACCACTTTTCACTGAATATATGTTGAGAGACTTGATATAGTTCCCAGTATTCTCAATTGTTTACAGAAATGTTCCATAGCTTATAGCATCTCAATTCCACATGTAATTTTAAAGGAATATCAGAAATATGACATTTATTAGTACTTACATCATTATTACTGTTAATTTTCTTTATGCGAAATTAATTTCTACTCACTACATTAAAATTCATTATACTACATATTCGCATTCAAACAATATGCAAAAATCTTACGATAAATAGGGTATTGACTTAAATCGATTATCAAATCGTAGGTTCGAGTAGAGTTGCCAGCAAAGAGTTAACATAATGTAATCTGTAAGCAGTGAACCGAAATGTTTCGTGTTGTGCGACAGGACCAGTTTTGACTGTTTGGGTGTGTTTACACAGTGTAAACTAGCTACGCTAGTAGCTATCACAAAAGTGTTTGATAGTAACTGCCACAATAGGTCCTATCTACACACACGATCGAGACATGCTGTGGTAGTCAACCTCAAAAGGGACATGTCCGAAAACACTTGTGTAAATACTGTGGGCGGACTGGTTGGTCACCAGGGGAAATTAAGGAAAAATAAGTTTTTCATCATGAAATCCGGTTCTGGGCGCCAGCTCCAATGAGCACAAGAAGAAGTTGGGGTCGTGTGGAGGACGTCTGAGAGTGGCCTTCCCTGATAGTCATGCCATCCAAAAGAAAATATGATGGCAATCTAAGTGGTTACCACTCACACAGTGATGATCTTCATTGTGATATACTCCAAGTAATGCCTTATCTATTAGAGGACTGTTGGCCTCCCCCAGATGCCAATACACTCCCTATTGGCTGTTCTGGCCTCCTAATGAAATAATTTACTTACGTAGTTGTTAAGTGAAAAAGGAATACTTCAGTAAAACAGCAGAGATGCAGCTTAAATAAATAAAGTATACCAGAATTCTAGTAATGTAATTTTATTTAAAAATATATTTCCACCATGGCACTTACATTAAATACAGTAGTTTAAGCCAGGCGGGATCTAAAGCTGCAAAAATGGCAGTAGGCTTACACGGTTCTTACAGTGAACCTTACGTCCCACGCCGTGTAAAATACGGACCAGGTTGTGAGGTGGCGCTGACTCCGAGCTAACAAGCGATCAAAAGCTTCCATAGAAATCCGTTACGTTACAGATATTACGAATGATTAGTATGAAAACGTTGAAGTGTCCGGAGCACTGCGACACTGCGGCCACCTCATGAGAAGATAAATACACTACTACTGTTGTTTTGGATGTGAGGCTCTCTGGTTGGTGATGGCTGCTGCAAAAATCACGTTATGGTGATTAAGTAAATGAAAAAATGGAAAATGAAGTAAAAAGGTCTAGCTTTAAGTCTGATGATATGATATTACCAGCAGATACGCTGATATATTTCTATAATACTAATTACATAAGTTGCAAAAATAATATATCAGTTCAACCACTCTGGATTGCAGTGACAATCTAACCTCACTCTGTTTACATTTTAAAACACTACTTACACTTAACGGGACTCCTCCCGTTTTCAACTTAATGTGCTAGGATGCTTAAATATCATGACAAATTACTATACCTCTACTTGGAATGTGGTCGAGCTCATCTCCTGAATATGTTTGTTCGAGAAGTCGAACGTCTATGAATACTGGCACAAGCTAGTATTTCAGTATTGGGCTGTTTAAGTTAGGGTCGTCAACTTTAAAACCTAACTAAAAAAAAAAAACTAAAAAAAAAAAAAAAATGTCTCTGGCAAATTGCACTGCAATATTTCACAAATAATACTGACAATCTTTTAGTACACTTTGTTTATGATCTTATGTATGTTCCCATATAATTGTTCGAAATAGCACATGAAACGCATTAGCTTTTGGGACACATCAAATAATATAATCCAATTAAAAGTAACAACGATTAAAAATAACAGATTCCACATTAAATGGTGAGACTATTTGTCTCTGAACTAACGTGCGTACACGGGTATAGGGAACATAACAACTCAACACGACACATGTCATACTCATTGGCACACAACATAACCCTGAATTAAAATGTAACAGACACAATAGAATCAAAACAACACATTACGTGAACACTATATAGCACTGGCGACAAATACACATCCAGCCCTCACTTACTCTAGCGAGCATATTTACCCTCCAACAAAATATATACATAACACTACACTGGACCGCACTA
Organism: Dryococelus australis; assembly: GCA_029891345.1. Classification (NCBI taxonomy): domain Eukaryota; kingdom Metazoa; phylum Arthropoda; class Insecta; order Phasmatodea; family Phasmatidae; genus Dryococelus; species Dryococelus australis. Next base: position 30,890,362 of record CM057000.1, on the reverse strand, counting down.
CATTGTACACACTCGCGGGACACTGACTTTGGTAACAAACAACCCACACGTGATAAAGAGGTAACAGTTGCAGATGTCAGATTATGGCGTGGTGAACAGACTTAAGCCAGGGGATGTTGTCTACGTCAATACATAGATAGGCCCTACATTTATATAATTTCTTGTGAAAGTCACTTGTGTCTGTTCTTTATTCTTCTTACTGTGGGAAGTCTTTTGTTTCCCACTTGCTGTCCAATGCTTCTTGTATCCCTATCACTTTTCTTATTTTATTTCGGAAATTTTAAGTAGAGTCGAAATATTTACTTCATGGTTTTATTATGTAGCAATGTGTCCTTTTATTACTACTGTTGTCATTACGCTGTAATTACATTGCCTGTCTCTAATGTCACTGGTTACTGGGTTTAACAGTTTATAGCCTTTGGTAATTCTTTGTTTACTGGTTGTAAATACAATTCACTAATGGCTGTTAAATAGCATTTTCACTGTTCTGTGAACACTTGTATAAGGTGTTCACTGACTGTGGTGAGCGGGAGTATTTACTTTTCTGGGTGGACCCTGCTTCCCCAAGGCTGCGTCCTTGGGGTAGGGCCATGTGAAACAGGAAGTCGGTCGCCAGAGAGACTCATGAGAGCATCCAGGTTGAGAGATGCTGTGGCAAGCACAGGCGGGCATCTCTCTGGTGACTTGGCTGCTTGGTTTTTCTGTCATGTCTCCGGAAGTAGCCAGCTCAGGGCCACTAAACACCGGTGGATGTGTTGGAACCCTCTCCTCAAAGAGGGTCTGATTTGAGGTTGTCATTAGAGGTCGAGGTTCTTGTGCCTCATCTACCTCAATTCCAGGTGTTTGACATCCTCCTGAACAGGAGTGGAAGCATAGGCAATGTCAGCACAATCCAGTGCCATGACCTGGAGTTAGAGCATGCGCTCTTGGACTGGCATGTTCTGGGTGGTGGCCGGAGGCAGAGGCTCCTGGGTGTCCTCTACTTCGATGGTGTGGTGTTATTCATTTCTCTTGGAAATAGGGCTGGGACATGGAGGTCTTTGTCCAGAGTACTTCTCCAGAACACCCTTGTTCCCATGGAGCTCATTCAGCTGTGTCGGTCTGACATCTTACGGATGTACGCACTGGGCATTGAGGTGACCCATGGTGGTGTGACATTGCGAGGGGTATAGTGGTAGATCCTTCTCCCATCATCTGGCTGAGATTCGGGCTCCCTTGGCATGAGGGGCTTGACTTCTGTAGTGGTATGCAGGGAGGGTCGTCCTCCCTGTCTTCCTTCTCTTTCAAGTCTTTCTCTGGGGCTTCAGTTCTGTGGTCCTGGACTCTGTGCTGGGATAAATATGCATATGCCCTTGGGTCATCTTCCTGACATACCTTCGGATGTCTTCCACCCAGTACACTTTGTCTAGTCTACCCACGATGTGATATGAGCATTCCCACTTTTCAGCTAGGCCTGCGAGTAACTGATTTTTCACTTTATTTAGTGGGTGACTACAAAGGAGCACAGTCTCAGCCATGTGGAAGGAGTGCATGTCTCAGCAGGGTTGTGAGTACTTGCGAATGATGTACCGAACCTGGGCTGTGGATGCCCTCGTGGTCCTGGCTAAGGTGGCCAAGCTAATGTCTTTGGGTATCAGCGTCTCAGTTGGTGCATTTTACCATTGCCAATCCCTGGGCCCCGAGGATGAGCTGGCTAGGACTGGTGTTGACGGCCTCATTTTCTCTTTGTCTGAGGGCGAAAATAATCGAGGTGATGTGTTTATCCCAATGCATGTTGTCATTCTCCACACTGAGATGGAGGCATTTCTTCAAATCTTGGTTCCTCCACTCAGTGGGATTGGCTTGTGGGTGACAAAAAAAAGGGAGGGTTCTAGGTCTCGACTCCCCAGTTCTGGCAAGCCTTCCTCCATAATTTGCTTGTTAACAGGGTGCCATTATCGGTGAGAATAGCTTGTGGGTACCCCCCCCCCCCCCCTCACAACCACAAGTGAATTTCTTTGTGTCAAGCTTTCAGAGTATATTCCCTGTTTCCTGGTTGGGTAGCACAAATGCCTCTACCCAGCGAAATAACTGGTCCATGACCACCAACAAATACGGGTTCCCCTTGGAATTATGTGGGTAAGGTCTCGTGACATCAGCAGCCAGATGTGTCCTCACTGCGGTTGGAAACCTAGGTTTTGCTTTTGGGGGCAGCATGCCTCGCAGTTGGCTACATATTGGCGGATGTCGCAGCTCATCCCGATCTAGATGTACCTTTCCTTGATGTCTCATAGTGTTTCCTTGGTTCCGGAGTTGCTAGCATGTGAGTGGTTGTGGTGAGGTCTGCCCGTAGGTTTCTCAGAATCCAGATCTTCCAAGATGCCCCTAGTTGGTCGGTATGGGACCAGTTGATGTTGCCCTGAGTTCGTAACTTTGGGGACAATCCTGGATGAAGTAATCGATATCCGGGTCTTGTTAATGGTGGTACGTGATTTTCTCCCTGCTGAGCTGTAACTGTAGTAACCAGAGGTTTTATTCGGGGCTTCTGGCAGGGAATAGGGGAGAGGTCATCTTCTCCCACTATTCCTATTCTTTGGCTCCCCTTCGAACTCCGGCTGGCGTGACAGTGCATCGGTAGGATATTGCTTTTGCCCAGGCAGTTTTATTCTTCAGATTTTGTGAGGAACATTTACCACCGCCTGAGTTTAGCATTGGTGTTGTTGGATTCATGCAGCCATTGGAGGAATTTGTTATCCGTACAGAGTACTAAGTACTTGACAGCCAGGTGATAGCGGTACTTGCATACTGCCCAGATCACGGCAAAGCACTCCTGGTCATTGATGTGGTTTCGGTGCTCTGCTTTGTTAAGCCGTGTACTATGACCTGCGGCTTACCAGAGGCGTCTTCTTGATACAGTTCGGTGCCCAGCTCATCCTGACTTGCGTCCATTTGTAAAAAGAATGGGTTCTCCCCATGGTCGGTGGAGTTGTGATATGCTGTTGAAGCTGGTTTCGAGTGCTAGGAAACCGTTGTGATGTTCATATGTCCATCTCCAATGTGTGTTTTCTGCAGAGGTGGTGAAGATGGGCTTCTGGAAAACAATGTTGGGCACAAAATCATGTAACCAATTTCATAGGCTGAGGAAGCGATGCAACTGTTTCTTATTGATGGGATCCTTGGTCTCTTGGATGTCCCTAACCCTCCGGACGGAGATACTGTAGGGTCTATTGTAAATAGTTGAATCTGAAGTTGGCCAAATATCATGTTGGATGCTACCATGTGGCATAGAGAACCTCCTTGGCTAAAGACTGTGTCATGGTCATTGAGTATTTGCCCGAGTTGGACAAATTTATTAGTGTCCAGGTGGTCGTGTATATCGTTGGGAATTATGGGAGCTGGAATAACCGCTTCGGACCATGTTCCTAATTGATGGAGATTCTGTTCTAATCCTCGATTTCCGTGGTCCATCACACATTGTTGTTGAGTTAACCAAGGTTGCCTCAGAATCACTGCTTCTGCGATGACGTGTGACACTATGAATTCTTCCAGGTGTGTGTGAATGGTAAATAACCATGGTTAGGGTTGTACACCCATCGACCTTCAGTGTCTGACTGTGTTGTGCCAGGCTTACGAGTTGAGTCTGTGGGAGGAGTGATGCCCTTTGTTCCGCAGTCAATACATCACTTCGGACAAAGTTGCCTGTGGGAGGCTTAATCAAGAAGGACGAGGTACAGTATTTGCTCCCGCTTATGTCCACTTCAATGTGTGGAGCTTCAGGTGGATCACTCTCCTCATAATGTGCTCGGTTAATCTCTCGAGGTGGATGGACCCTTGTTTACCAGTGGTTGATGCCCAGTACGCACCCCGATGGTGGCATTGCCCACCTGGTTTGGTTCCTTAATTTCTGTCATGTGCTGCGGCATGTCTGGTGCCCGCATGTTTCTCCCTTCCCCGCTCGACTTTGCTTGGACAGGCAGTCTTATTAAAGTGCTCTGGCCCTGGGCATAACCATATTGCGGGAGCCGGTGAGGGTGCGGGTGGGAAAGTCGTGACCTTGTAGTCTGGCGGCTTATCGTTCTAGACAGTCTTACAAGGATTCAGCTTGTCTAGCAAAGCCTGTGCCTTATAGTTCCGCCTGATTTCTTTCACCTTGTCCACGGGCTCATCAATGGTTCGTGGTTTAGGAAAATGTAATAAGTTTCAGAGTTCAGGTAGAAGCATTTGTCATGTTGAGCACATAGCTCTCCTTGCTTTTGGTTGGAAAATATGTATCTTTATACATCAGCACTTTGCTACTTGTAAAGATTTCAGCCTCCTCTTCGCTGGCTTGGGTTGTAAAATTCGGTAGTCAGGTGAGCTATGACTTCCTCGCCGGTGAAGGCAAGGTGATCACACAGCTGCCCCCACTCTGTAACAAATTCTCCAACCTAGCCCACCATTTGAGTGTTTTCCCGTTGAGTTGGCGATGGGCCCTCAGACCCATTTTTTTTGTGGTATTTCGTGGTCGCAGAATTCCCTTTCCCATTCATTGGTGAACACCATTGGGTTTTCGTGTGGCCTTCCTCCAAATTCTGGCAGTTGGAGTTCCATGCTACCCGGGCTGTGACAGGGTTCTGGAGAGGGCCAGTATTTAGTTGTTGGTAATATTCGGCACACCTGCATACTTCACAATGATACACCAGGCCTGGCCTTGTGATGCATTCGTCGGTCCATTCAATGCATGATGGAAGTTCTGGATGCAGACTATACGCTATACAGTATGGATCCCTTGCCTGGTGCATGTTAACCAGCTGCAGTATACATTCTGAAGAGTTCGGCACTCATTATACCAGTATCCCAACTCATCTGTGTAGCGAGACTCCTCTGCCCACCCCAAGCATGGGAAATGGAAGCGGTTGGGTCAATGTGCACACATGCACATATAATCACATGGCCACCATGCAATGGCATGTGGCTATATGGCATCTATCAAGTGTAGCATCAGCCATGTTTGCATCGAGATTGTCGGTGATACTCTGTTCTGAACTCTGTTGTGGCTTGATTTTTTGTGGTTGAGCGCCATGAGGTGTTTTCGGACTTCCCAAAGTCTACTTGAGTTGAGATTTCAATAGATTTGAATACACCCAGCAAGTTCACCAGATCTCGGGGTCAGCTGGCTTGATTCTGCTCCCTAGTCTGAACTATCGAAGCTGGGGCTCCACATTAGGTACCACGAAAACCCTTGTTACATGACGGCTTTAGCCTGAGATGGGTCGCTGCGGTCAATTACAGTTTTGCTCGTGTCGCTAGTTACAGGAAATTAGTGATATCAGTAACTTCATAGTTTTGGACTAGCACACAGCCCACATAGAGAGTAGGGCATGTGACTTGTCTACGCTGCACAAAGTCTGGTAACACTGTCACGGCCCAGTGGATGGGGCGGCACACTGCCACAGGTTTACCTGTCTATAAGGTGGCCCGGGATGGCTGCCGATGCTACTGTGGCGACGGCAGGTGGCCGTTGCTGCTGAATCCGGGAAGTGGTGAACTGGTGGTAACCTTGGAGGAGGGGAGGGGGCCTGGTAGCCCTCCGAACTAGGGGTTGGCGATTCCTTCCGGGATATCCTCCCCCCGGCAGATGGCTGTGACTATTAGATGAGAGGCTCCCGGAGTGTTGGGAGGGATCTGGAAAGTGGGTCTCTCCAGTAGGCAGGCGGCAAGCGCTCATTTCCGTGGTATTAGGCTGCTACGTGCAGTAAAGACAGGGTTGTAACTCTCCTTAGTCTTGGCGTTAGTAGATGCAGTTCTCATTTTCTGCCGAATAACCCTCCTCCGAGTATAAGACATAAGGGAAAGAAACTGCTACTGGCATCGACCTAGTGAAGCAGTTGGCAAAGTCCTGAGTGGTATGTAACACTTCAAGAAAATCACTGTAATATTAAAAAACATAATTTTCTGATACTCCCGCCGTGACCTAGCCCGAGGAATACCCGGCTAGGCCACGACAGGTGTATCAGATAATTATGCTATTTATATTTGCGAGTATTTAATAATGCAGTTGCATCAGATACCTTATGGTATGTGTCATATGTACAATAACACTGCTTTTAAATATACCATAAGTGATTAATAGCAACTGCGACCCGTTTTTATTGTACCTCAATAATGTACCATAAAAGTAAATTATGTCAATAAGAATAATTGTGGTATGTATGGGTTGCCTAAAAACACCTCAAGGTGCTCGCAGATGTGTGAATATTATGCTATGAATAAATTATGTTATATTATGGTATACTTTTATTTTTTTTTTAAAGTAATAACTTATAAACTGTTCGTCTGATCTCGACTTGAGAATGCGTGAAGCTTTGGAATGCTCGCTGCCAGCCGAGGTAATTATGGTACACATTTAAAAGTTACTGCTAATATCTTGCAAACTGCTGGACTAAGTCAAACTTTATGGGCGAGTTGGAATGCTGGAAGGACGCAGGCGATATTGCACGCTTTCAAAAGTATCTTATGCATTCTGTAAGTTATGGTACGCTCATACCATAATTATGGCAGAGAAAAAGAGTCTAAATTCAATACTTTTGGATATTCTAATGCGATACTCAATACTATAATGTATCGAGGGTATCAAGGAACCCATCCCTAATAAAAACACTCATAACATATCTTTAAACACCATGTATTAAAACCCTTACACACGTGGTTGTTTTATTGGTTAAATGTACAGGCATTAAATAAGTAACTCTAAATCTGAATATAAATATGACTGTTGGCATAAAATTAAAAAAAATTATTCACAGCCATAAAAATTCTTTATACATCTCGATAGATATAGTACTTGCAAAAACATTAATGGATTTAGAATACATTTCTTAGGCTGACGTAAATGTTTAAGTACAGCGAAAACTAACAGTCTTGAATCTGGAATTACTACTATGGCTTACGCACACAAAATTTAAGTATCGATAAGCCATGAAAAACTTTAACAGACTAAAATTCTGGACTTTAACATTCAATAAGGCTGACAATATCAACACAGTTTATTCTCAAATAGCCTTCACATCACATAAAATACTGTCATAATTTTGGCTTAAGTAAAGTAGTGTAAAGCAGTTTAATATTTGCTTTCTTGAATTTACAATTTACCAAGGCTGACCATAGCACAACAGTTAAAAATTTTTAAACAGCCTTTTCATTTTACACAAACCCTATCCAGAGTTCTGAAAACAAAGTCATAATTTTCTATTTCTACTAGGAGACTCGCAAAGTTCCCTTTCTTTCATCATGACCAGACGGGTTTTAAAAATACAAAGTGTATACTTATCTGATGTCGAGTCCCAGGAGCTGTTTCTCTCGAGCTAGCAGCAATGCTGGGTATTTACAGAAAATTTATTCGCTACTCCCCTCCACAGTCCAGAGCACAAACGAATCATTTCCAAACACCACCAATCAAATAATTTTCATATTAATTGTTATTGTACATTCCTGGTAAAAATCATTTCTTGTGGCGCTGCCGTCTTTTAAACGAAAGTGCTCCTATGCGCTGCTAGCGCCACCCCGTGGAACTCAAGGCAGCTGCGTTCAGTCTTAAGAAGTTCGTGATGTGGCTGGCCACCTTGCCAACCTCATCTGTAACCTACCGCATGCCATCAGCTGATCAACGCGCAGGCTGCCTTCCACCAGAAGTTTAACGACATGATATTCCGCTGGTATGCAGACAAAGTAGGGAGTCTTCCAATTTCAGCAATTATGTTGTATTTCGTAAGGATTTGCGAAAAATATTGCAGTGAAGAAGTTGTGTAGTTTTCGGTGTGTTGGACGGGAACATGGCGAGTTGTAGTATCGGGCCGGTCATGTTATTCAGGTGGACACATTTAGTGAATTATGAGATGACACATTTCAAAGGTTAACCCAGTTACTCAATAAAATAAGTCTCGTGAAGTAAGTGTGAATAATGTATATATTTCAGGATGAATATACCCTGTGACCCGTATTACAACTTAACTATTCCAGAGTTGAACAGAAGTTAATCTATGTGAATCCAGGTGAAGGAGACATGAGCCTGATCTAGATAAGGCAATCCGGCTAGGTAGCTATGAAACTTATCCTAACTAAACTCACAGTTGTCCAGATGGGACTGTTGACGACCACTATCAGAGGTGGAAGTGGTGAGTGATTGCCGTTACCAGCAGGTAAGGCAAGCATGAAGTGTCCTGAAGGGACTGTCGAACCAATACCAGAAGTGGTAGTGTTGGCGCAATTGCTGTTACCAGCAGGTAAGGAAAGAGGGTTGATGGCATCTTCGGGAACTGTTGGTGAAGTGTTTCCCGAAAGTCTGGAAGGTGGTGTTGCAGCTGCTAAGGAGCTTCTGGTGGGTCGTGAGGGCTTGATGACTTCTTCCGGCACAGTTCAGCGTGGTGGAAGGAACAAGGCGTACTATTGAGTATGCTCCTTCCAGCGCAGTTCAGTGCGGAGGAAGGAGCGAGGTGGATGCGATGCGGAGGGTGGCAAGCGCCACCCCACGAGCTCTCTGCCAGAGTCGTCTGCTAGCATCATCTGCTGATGCTGCACACATCAGCCCTTGATACTTGAGGTGGCATCCCTTGGTGCACCGTAGAACTATGTGACCTTGGGTGGTAGGCTCGACTGTTTGGCCACCAGTACAATCTCACTTCGGGGAGGTTGACGTGACGTCTGATTTACAGTGTGGAGCGAACAGCAAAAGCTGGATGGACGTGTCTGTAATAACGCTCCTTATTGCAAGAGCTTATACTGTAGGCATGTGACCAACCTCTAGTATTGTTCTAACCCCGCCTTAGTGAAGTGAATGCACGTTCAGATGAGGTGAAGTCGAGTATGTAGTAGAATCACACAATGCCTCACACGTCAACGTCTTCTTCAGGATCTCGAGCTGCGAGCTCATTACGGCTTCAGGACGGGCGGACAATCACATTCGAGGCATCGGTTGATGGACAGGGGGGCCTGATGTGCCACGAGCACTGTCAGATACATATCCAAGCATGAACCTCCGGTGCTTCCCTAGTGTTCTGTAGTGCTGACCGCTGCTGCTCATTCTGCCTCTGTACAGTTCCTATTCACAAGCGAGTCAACCCCTTGCCACCTGAAAGACAGACAAACCACACAACGATGCGCTCCAGTCTGAGTGGGTGTATCCACCCCCTCGCTTGCCTTGCCCTGGCCGGCAGACACAGAATGTACATGCTCGCCATGCATTAGAAGCGGTTTCCTCCTCCATGCTGCTTGCTCCAGCCACTCCTCGCTCGCCACACCTCTTGAAGGTATTTATTCCTATGCACACCCTCCAGATAGGCTTAAGACATTAGGCGTCAACATTAACATTTAAAGAATGTGAAACAGTAAACAGGTATATACTAAAAATTCAGAGAATTAAACAAACATTCAAAAACAAATATATATTTAGACAAAGACTTAAAACATGACAGACAGTTGTTTACCAACTGACACTTCTGTTCTATATCGATGATACCACTTGACATTCATCACTTTGTAACCACTTTTCTAGGCCTGAACCTGTCGAGAACACTTGTTTTCTTTGGGTGGGCTGCTGCATTCTCAGATTCATTTGCATCTTCCATCACGCGCACATTTTTCATTTTCTTCACAAATTCCTGTGGGAAAAAAAATTGTCTCTAATCATCAGCAGATTTCCGTTCAAATTTAAATTTTGTGTAGCATTTACATACATTACATGTGAAGACATATTAATGAAACCAATGATGTCATTGGCAGTTCACAAGGCTGAAAGTGTGACATACAAGGAAAGGGTACACAATGTGAATAGAAATTAATAGTGACAATAATGAAATCCCTTTAACTTGGCTACTTAGTATGGGACTGGCCTAGCAAAAGGATAAGATTTTAAATATTAAATTATTTTAGGTGTATCTTGGCCACCTTTCACTATATGTATCACATTTCCACATCCAATCTGACTTTTATGCGCAACTGTACACAAGTACCACCTTGTGAATACGTAACTATATTTTCTGTCTCTTTTTACAATGTAATGTAATGTCTACAATTTAATGTAAGATTTTTCTTGTTTTTAGCACTAACACAATATAAATTGTTCATGAAAAGTCCCGCATTCAGTAATAATAAAAAAAATCCAACAACATACCAATGTACATTTATATTTAATTTCTGAGAACAGTAATTTTCAGAATGCTTTTAAACAAAATTACCTTTAGATTTCACCAAAGTATTACAACCTCAATTTGACTTTACAAGAAAGAATATTTTGAGGTTAGAAATCTAGCACTTTTTACAGCTGGGGGCATTATATATGGGTTTACTTTCAAATCACTCAAGAGATACTGCAGGTACAACTTCATAATGCTAAATAAACAAAGACTGAATTAGTACCAGAAATACTCACTCTTTTACTCTGATCTTTCAGGATTTGTTTAGTCTTTGCAACTTTAGCAGTGCCTTTCTTCCATTTTCCTTTTCTCCGTGGCTGGAAGTCAATGTTTGGTGGTTTGACATGCTGAAAAATTATAAAACAAATATGGCAAAGATAAATAACTGAAAACATTATTGGAATAACAACATACTGTATTAATATCTTAATAATAATAATAATAATAATAATAATACATTTTACTATTACATTTACTTCAAGGTAAAACTTGGAAAAGTAGGCCGGGGTGTTATGTTTTCTTTACACAAAATAAATAAAAAGTTAAATCATATAAACTGCACATCTGTTGCAACAGGGCTCTGAAACAGCTAAATTGTGTCACAATGAGAATGTATTATGACAGATTTGTTAAAGTGACAATTTTTGAATACTCTTTCATGTTCTATATTATATATAAGGTTAAAAAAAATTGTTTGGATTGTATGCCTTTTTGTGTTTTCGCTCGCTGTGAAGACTGTATCAGGCTTTTTGGTCTGCAAACACGTCACATAGAGAGGTCAAAAGAATGTCAACCACTTTTCCTTCCCACTTACACATAAAAAAAAAAGGACAGGAATGTGTTATATCCCTTCCTTCCCTTTTGAAAGAGTACAGCCTCTTCACTTCAGTCTTGATAATACAGTCAATTCTTGTTTAGAAGACTCCTGAACTAGAGACTCACTCTTTGGGGAACCACGAAAGGTCTTAGAATTGAGAGTTTACTGTAGTTTACTATTATCCTGTTGCCAGGCGGAGTTGCATTTACTGAAACAAAGAAGGGCGGAGAAAAGTACTGAACCCACAAACAGCTAGGAGGACGACGACAAAGGTAAAGTAGGGTGCCTAATCAAAATGGGGACAGAGACATGGCCACGTAAACAACCAGTGAAATTTACACTTAGCAGGCTGTTCACCTGCATATTATAGACTTCAGAAATTGACACTGTTTAGGTTTTAAAAGGAGACAAATAAAGATGAATGTTTTCGGAAATAAAAGTGCCTATAATTACACAATGCAGGTCAGATTGTCTTTGTTAAATACACACATTTACAGATAAGGAATGGAAATTTTTTTCTCAATTATCTGTAATTATGTTTATTCTAATGATGATGGGGTAGAGTGGAGAGATTTGGGCAACTTTTAACATTGAGGTCTTGAGAGGTGACGAGGATGAAGTGAGGAGAGAATGGAGCAGAGCCGGAATGCAAGGACAGGGGAAACTGGAGATAGTCGAGAAACCCAACTGACCAGTGGCATCGTTTGGCATGTGAAAATCCGGGAGCAACCCCGCCGGGAACAAAACGCGGTTCGCATAAGAGGGAGGCGAGTACAAGTAGTCCGACCACTACACCACTGCGGGCTCTTGAATGGTGGTCACGTGGAAAGTGCTGCTGTAAGATGCACTGCAGTGTATTTTATGGTCTACTTGTCAGCTTCCATGCACATAATGGCATTATAAAAAGATAGGTAGTTTATGGAATGTGCAATAAAATGATGCTGCATGATGGATTTTGGTTACACAAGTAATTTGCTATGACATTTTGTCTACCATCATCAGTTGTCGTTACAGTGTGGTTCCACTGTATATTTCTTCAACTACCCTTCTACAAACATCTCTAAAGATATTAAGCCTCTTTAGCAATCATGTCTCAATTCTGGTTTGAATTTGAAACGAACCTCTGGCAAATTATTCATTTTTCACACTTAATTAAAAAATTGTTAACATTACATCCATTTAGTGAATTTTTCTCTAAGACTCAAGTTTTCTCTACATTGCATTATGGATATTCCTTATTGTGGACTTGTCTCTAGTGACCTTGCTGTTGATGAGATGTTAAGCCATCACCCTCATGCCCCTTTTTTCCCATTCCTTCATTTTTCTAATACAGGCACATTTTCATGTGCTGTAAGAACACTGAAAACAAGATAAATGTCATCTCAGATTTAGCTCAAATTAACAGAATTTTTATTCTATTTTTAGCAAATGTTTTCCTTCAGAAAGCAAAAAATAAATAATTAATTTAGTAACCAATAATGAAAGTGCTACCAAAATTAAAACAATTTATTGTTTCTGTCTGGTGCGTGACACACTCCGGATATATGCATCCACGACTATGTCTCATCTGTGCGCATATCCTTGGCACACCAGGCGGTGTCTGAACCAAGTATAATATCTACCAGACTACCTACAGGTAACATCCCTAGTCATGGGGAGTAATACAGAAACGTCAGTATTGTACTGTTCACCGCAGTCTGAGAGCAACGCCAACCCCCCCGCCACCCAAAGAATATGAGTGAGCAAGAGGCCAAAACAAACCCTACACTGTCAAGGAGTTCATGGATGCACTGAGGTATAGTGCCACCTGCCTCTCTTGAGCCACCAGCAGATGCCGCAGCAGAAAACCTTAGCTCCTTCTCCAGTGGCGCCTCGATTCACAACACTGCAGCCAAGGAGAGAGCAAGCCGGCCAGTATTTATACCTGTGCGCAGTCCAGAAACGACAGTTGTTTGTCGGCTCTTCTGAGAGTCCCACAGCCTTGGCAGCTCGCTCCACCATCGCGTGTGCTGGAGCTCTCTGACCGATTTTTATCTTCCAGACAACCCGAAACTCTTCAGCGCTGACACCCCAAAGTCTTCCAGATCTTCCAGAGGAATCTCCCCTCTGCACACCTTGAAGAAGTCTTCAACCCCCACTTGCCGCTTACCCCTGGTAACGGCAACCACCCCAACACCCTTCAGGAAGTGGGTCTCCCTAAGTCCCTTCAAAACACGGATACAGAGTAGACAGGGAATGTTATCAGCTACCTAGTTGAATATAAAACACCCAGCTAGAACCAGGTCCCCTCTACCTGGCATTTTGCGTAGTTTACACTTCTGGTCAGCTCAAGGTAGTTAGGAGGTAGTACGGGCCACTGTGTCTATTCCTCTCCGGAAACAAATACGTGTTCTCTATTACTTTGACTTTCCTTCATTTAGGTGACTGTGTGATTCGCCATAAACACCACACTCACCTGAGTGGAGCAGGAGACCAAGCTTTCAAAACCTGATTTTACCGATTCTAGCATAGGACTGCGAGCCCCCCCCTCAGAGACTTGTACATAGCTCAAACACACACACTCAACGGCCCGCCCATTCGGTGCACCTCGGTGTACCAAATGGCAGAGCCACTGCCACTGGCTGGTTTTGCTCTCTACTTCTTCACCTGGCGGGCTGGTGTTGGAGCTCTGCTAATGGGTTTGCCTCCCTGTGGCATGGGAATTACTGTCAAGGATGACACTGTGCACCAGTGTCCCATGACCTCCGTTATTACACATGATGATTACAAGCTCAGCATAGATGGTGTGGGTACTCAAAAAAATATATTTACAACAATACCTGTGGAAAAATATGAACACAAAAGAATGCACATGTAAAAACAATGGGGAATAAAATATATGTACAATGCCTTACTCAGGAAGGCGGGGAGGCAACAAACTATTCACTTGCTTGCAGTAGTGTATTAGGTTGGAGGAAATCCTACAGTCTTTCATGGGCAACCTATGTGTCTCACCACAAGCACAACGTTACGTGTGACATAATGGAAGGTTGCCAACCCCAGGCCTTCCGTCACCTGAGGCTGGCTAGCCACCAATTCAAAGCGAGTACCCTTTAGGAAAATAATTTATAACGAACACATGGGCGTACGAAGGCCACTATACATGCTAACCCATATTGCCTAAAACATGTAACACTCAAGAATTAAAATACTGTCCCTTGGGATTCATCTGTGAGAGTTGTATGAAGCACTGAGGCTTGGTTCTGAGTTCGAGACCCTCTCAAATATAAAAAAATGTACATAGGAAACATCCAAACATGAAAAACACAAATACATACTGAAACAGATATAGAAAAAGAAAAATTTAAGCGAAATTACTGCGTAGTTGCATTAAGCAAGTTTGTGGGGATTCCTCAGGAGCTTATATCTTCACATTTGATACAAAAACACATAGTTATATGTAATGGTGTACCAACATATAAAATAATTGAGAATAAAAGATTAGAGCTGTTACGATAACATATTTTCCAATACTGATACCGATTCCCAGATACCACTGCTCATACCCCGATACCACGTCATCCTCGATACCACCACTCATACCCGATACCATGCTCATACCTCGATACCACTCCTCATACCCCGATACCACTGCTCATACCTCGATACCAGCTCAACCCATACACTGCTCATACCGTATCTCAACCCGATTCCACTCCTCATACCCCGATATCACTGCTCATACACCGATACCAATGCCCTTTGCACTGAATTTTAGAAAACGTATTACTGTTAATAATACAGTAAAAAACATTTCTTCTAGACTCGTTTGAATAAAGGAAATAACCACTCAAAATACTTTAACATGAGCAGTCTTTACAAACAAATATCTGCAAGATATCTGCTATAAACAGATACACATTAATTTCTGTAAATAATTCTTTATCTGTTTAGATATAAATTATCAGTATTGAAATGTAGCCAACACTTCCATGGTCATAAGAAAATACGCATGTTCTGGTTTAAGTTAACAGAAAAGAAGAAGAGCTAAACATGATTCATTCTCCAGTTATAAAAATAATGTCAAACAGTTTTGATCGTCCACCTTAATAAGTGTGACTACCTGACATGATTGCTTGTTATGCATCATACCCATAAGAAAGGCACACTTTTAGAGAATAGGCACTATGTATTCATTCCTTCATATTTTGGATTTTCCACCGAATATATCACGGAATTTTCCACCTTCTACCTACTGAATAAATACTGAGCCTGCCAATCACGGTTTGAATACAAATGCATGCACAAGCAAAACAACAGGTGTTTTTATAACCAGGTCTGTGGAGTTGGAGACGTGAAGTTGGAGTCAAGAGTTTGAGCAACTTTCAGGTGGAGATGGAGTCAGTTAAAACGCAGTGACCCTGATTCCCATTACATTAATTAATAAACTAGTTTTTTATTTAAGTTGTTCCTATACCATGTTTTCCAATACCGATACCCTGATACCACTGCAGATACCCCATACCAAAAACAGATACCAATGCCCTGTGCACTGAATTTTAGAAAAAGTATTATTGATAATAAAAATTTAAAACATTTCTCCTAGACTCGTTTAAATAAAGAAAATAATGTCTTAAAAAACTGCATATAATTTATTCTAATCCACAAAATGCAAGCTGACCTAAAACTTTCAAACCCTCTAAAAATGCAAATAATAAGACACCAAATACAAGTCAAACCGCGTGCACTATCAGCTAAGAGCACACGGAGAAGTTATCGACTGGGCAGTGTCATGTCTGTTGGTTTACATTGGGGGGGGGGGGGGGGGGGATGACCTCTCCATGCTGCTACCTGTTGGCGACACCTTGCACACGAGGCAAATGTCTGTCTTTTAAAGTAATTAATCATAGACACACAAATGAAGTGATTATAATTGATTTCTTCACTGTCTTTAATAATTAATCATTCAAAACCACGTCCTCTGATATTCCCTGTCATGAGTTACACTGCATACGACTTGGTGCTTACCTACCCATTATTAGACAGCAAAAGGTGTCGAATAGGCATTTACATAGTATCAGTTTATTCAAAAACATGTATCTATTTAAATAAATTAATATAAATCCTCCGATTTCCACGCAAGAAGTTACTGAAAATGAAAACTTATAATACAAGTCGCTCAATGTTCAAACAATTTTGGGTGTATAATTTTATTCGCGAAGATGCTGCCCTTTGAGTTCAATAAATATTAAGTTTTAAAGTCATGTTGATTTTATGCCAGATACAATGAAACACCAACCTTATAGGATAAAACGACCTTAAAACACAAAAGAAAACATTTTTTTCAAATAATATTTCAAATAATAATTCCTCATTAAAATGTTTTGTATAACATTTTCAGGTGAAACCATTTGCTTTGAAATACAAGTGATGTAAGGTGCAACTATTTTGAGCGACACATAATCTAGATAAAATTATGTTCACCAGGCGCACTTTATTTACTCTGCTGCTGGCAGGCGGCGTGTGGAATGCAAGCCAAGTGGGCGTGGCCAAGAAAGAGAGAGGACATGCTTTATCTTCTGTTCAACAACTTCCCCTCTCGGTGCCATATTTACACAGTTTTGTTTGCGGTGATCGCAGGATTGGAAAAAGTACTTGCACATTGCATTACAATAACAAGTGCCATGAATTTGAACAGAAAGTACATTAAATTTATGACCAAGGTAAGTTATTTTCAGTTCAGCTGCTTTTGAATTCTACAACATATTTTCCAGTCTTCTCGCATGAATGAAGCATATGAAAATCTGTGGTCAAATTTATTGTAAAAAGCATGTATTCAGGTTAAATATTAGAAGTGACCAGTTCTTGATGATCTAATGTTATAAAAATTATTTGGATTCCTGTCAATTTGAAATATGCTTTGTTATAGAAAGTGAATTATAAAATTAAATGTGCTTAATGCATGCAAAACTTGAGAGGTGAAGTAAATAAGCTGAAGGCTTGAGTACATACGTTAGTATGTACTATCAAATATTTTGACCAATTGCATTAGTAAAGGGGGGAAATGGTTGATTAAAATGTTTAAAGATTGCTATCTAGTTATGTTCTGAAATATGCTCCTTAAAACAGTAGACCTTATTTGTAATTTGTGTAGTATTTAAATTATTTATCTCATCTATAATCTCTCAAATGTCACTTAAGTGGCATGATATCAAGGCGATGGTACATTTCATATTTGGTATAAGTGTACCATTGTGTTGTTGAAAGCTGTAAGCATTTTGCAGTCAATGTTGCTGCTTCCTCCATGGATTATCTACACTAGCCAAGAAAATGGTTGTCTTAAGTAGTGTCCCAATGCATGTATGTACTATACGAACACACCATGTGTGGTGGTCAAAGTAATGATCAAACTCAATAGTTCTTCTAAATTTAATTGAAGTACTCTCCATAGGCATTGACATAGGTTTCTAAGAGGTAACGACTTGAATTAGTCAAGTAAAATAATGATGCATTTGATATTTTACTATGGAACGATACTTGCTAAAATGCTAAATAACCAAATCGCAACCATTTCTGAACAAGTGACTTAATAGCATCCAAACTGAATGCTACAACATGTTAAAACACTATTGTACTAAATGGTAACTTTGACCAGTCTCAATATATGTGGTATGTTTGGGTGTTGCTGTTTCTTATTACATAAATACGTACAAATAAAATTTTTTTAAAGGAGTGAGGTGAGCAGTTTACTATAATTTTTAAAAACCTGCTAAATGATGAAGTGATCAATTATTGTCTATGAAACCAGCATTTGGAAATGAGCGGGAGGAGGAGGCGATACTCTTGCCCCTTTTGTACTTAACTGTGTATTTAATACAGAAGTTACAAATTTGACAATATGCCCATTTCAACTAAAATTTCCCCCAATCCAGAGTTGCTCTGTACTACAAACATACTTTGTTTTGTTGATGAACAGGCACTATATATTGCCAAACTAGAGAATAGTCCTTTGTGTATAATTTTTGGTTACTGCCCCCAAAATTTGATAACTGGTCTCATCAGATTATGAAGAAGTGACTGAGGTTTCAACTGTTTGTTACTTATAGTTGAAGCATGGCTGCCAGTGGGTTAATCATAGCTGCCTATGTTTCACTTGAGGCAGTGTAGTTGTGGCTTAACTGCATGACAAAACTGGTTTATAAGTGTAAAGGTGTTCTCTCAACCATCCGTCGCACCAGTCAGGCGGTCACATGATCTTCGACCAATCGCAGCTTTTTTATCTGTCAAACATATCTCAAACTTTAACTTTCGATGGACCGACGGATGGGTCACCACCGCCTTCTGACGAGATTCTGTAGACATAACTTTGAAATAAAATACAACATGCTGGATATGTATACATTTTAATCATATAAAAAAATTATTTCCCCAAAATGTTTTTCTCTTAAAAATGTATTTCTAACCAAAATATACCTTCTAAGAAAGAAGAAATCCAAACAAAAACCATATCCATAAGGAATAGAAATTTGTGAACAATTTATTTTGTAATTTAATGATAATAGCTTCAAAAAGCAGTAAGTTAATATTTCGGGTAAACTTATTTGGTTGTGATGTTAATCTTGAATATCTACAAAATATTAATGCCTATAGCGATAATAAAAGCCACAATGTTAAATCACTAACTTTAGTAGAGCTATTTTTAATTAATCTTGCATTAATAAAACACAGACAAGTTGTGCAGATTTTGCTGTCCAAAGAAAATGTTTGTTATGTTCATTCCGGATTATTTTTGCATAAATTTAAGTTTGGTGACAGCTCCATTCCCAAGAATGTATTGAATAAATGCAGTCGGTTATATATCTGACAAATAAAATACAGTTTAGCATTCCATTCTCTTACTTATAATTGATTAAAATTTGTCCTTTGTAACTTGCAACATCCAAGTCTGTGCCCAGTAACATGGTTCTGTTACAACTGATTGTTTCTTATTTCAAGTGACAATATTTATGCTTTAAGTACATTTTTAAATATGGCATAGTAATATGAATAAGCAACTATTATATTACATTCGGCAAAACAACACGTTTTAACACTACGAGACGACAACTGCACTTGAATTGCGCATAATGAGCCATGTAAATTTGAATTTCCCAGCTACAGTATTCATCAGTTCAAGCCACTAGGGGTGCTGTTGTAGCGTGTATCGCATGTTGACAATGTTAAAAAGCCTCAGTTTCCCATATTGTCCTTTTACCATATTTGACAGGGCCTGAAATGTACTTAGCAGACATGAACTTTTTCCGATCATGAAATTTCATTGTGAATCCGGAAATTTTGGCATTTTAACAGGTTTCCGCGAAATAATAAAATTTTTTTAAGTAATTTACAAAATTTGAGGTTATTGATGCTATACACCTTAGACACATTCGTATAAATATTTTTAGCTGTGTTGTGAATTTCTACGGAAAAAATGATTTGGCCGTACGTTTATCGTTGGTTCACAACATAAGCTATTAAGATATTTATAATTTTTATTTCCACCATTTCTTTATTTTGCCAGCGAAACACAGTGAAGCAAACAACGTTTGGAAACAATAACATTACGTGCCACCATGATTGTTTTTGAGGTTACTTCCACAAGTAAGCGGAATTTTAATTTTGCGGTAATTTTTTGGAAGTGAATATAAATAAACAAATGGTAGTTCTACAAACAAAAAAATTATGATTATCTCTCTAATTACAGAGTATAATATCATTTTTGTCATCAAAAGTTAAAAATTTAACGTATTTCTTCTACCCGTGAAAGTTTAGTCAAAACAGAAGTTCGGTCGCGATACCAAGATGGAGAAAGTGTGTATATTTACAGTTTTCTGGTTTGATCGGGTGATGGGAGAAATAAAATTCCGTTGTTTCATGAGAATACTGAGGTGTATTTCACCTTGAGAAAAAGATCAATTCTTTTAAAATCTGTGGATGGGAGTCTTTCCCTTCAGTTCGAAACAGTTCGGTGTTTATTTGTTGCAAACATTCGGTTGCAAGTGTACTGTGTAGCTCATGCCTCGCAAGCAACCGGGATATTGACCTGTCATTGCGACTAGTTTTTAGGCCTACATTTATTGACATTACCTAGTGTTTTCACACAAATGGCTTGAATTTTTGTTATGTTTGCTACTGAAGCGTTTCAATTTAAGCCGAAATCCTCTAGTGCTATCTGGGTGATGTGGAGTGCTTGACATACATTAGTTCTGCTTGTGTGCATAACAGAAATGCCTAAAGTTGTAGGGTCTCCCCTAACTCGGGCAAATGAGTTCTCTGCTGGACTTCATTCAAGTGACAGAAATGTTTTATTTTGCAAGTTCTGTAATGGACGTGTGAGTTGGGAACGTAGGGATACCATAATCAAACACATCAACAGTGAAAAACATGTACACAATAAAAGACTTTATAGTGAAAAGAAGACCAACCTTCAGCTAACAATTGGTAGCAGCTTCCAGGTAGTCAACAAAAGGAAATCTGCAGCAGACAATTTCGCACTTAAGACCACTGCAGCATTTTTAAAGGTGAATATTCCACTTGAGAAACTCCAAGAAACGAGTATAAGAGAATGGATGAATGAATTTGTTGAAGGTTAGTTGTAAATAATATTTTATATTTAGTAAGAACCCTTCCACACAATACAGAGCTGAGGATGGACTCCCCTCCTCCCCCCGGCTCCGAGAATTATGAAACAATGTAATTGAAAAAAAGTTGCAATGCCCATTTGTAGTTTTTTTTTTCTTACAGTTTACAAAATGTACAGTAGGGCCTACTAGTAATTTTTCTCTGTAATAATTGTTAGTCTGTAGTGATGTATATTTATTATTACTTTTTTTTCTAGGAGCTGGAGATTTGCCAACTGTCAAAATTTTGAGGGAAAATATGTGCCACTTGTAGCTGAGGAAAGATTTGCCACTGTTAAAGCAGAAGTGGCCAGAAAATTTATAACTGTGTTGGCAGACGAGACAACGGACAAGAGAGGAAAGTGTGTTTTTGTTGTACTTTTCAGTCTCATTGAACCAGCTGCAACTCAAATTTTTTTTGGTTTGCATTCACTGACAACTCTACACTTTGTTCTATAGCTGTGCTAGATTCGTTAAAGGAGAATAATGTTAACTATGATTCTGTACTTGCGTTTGTCAGTGATGGAGCTCGTTATATGTCCAAGTGTTGTGAGTGTCTGAAAGAAATTTTCGGTGATGATGGTTAGTGTTGCACGTGCAGTGTTGGGCACATAAGCTCTGCATTGTTGGAAACCTTTGGCTAAAAATTTTGGTAGAACTTAACACCGCAGTTGTCAAGTTAAAGGAAGCATTTCAAAACACTAGGAAACGAAAACATCTGTACACCCAGTTTCTGACGGAAAAATATCCAGATGGCACCAAGAAAATTATCCAGTTTCCTGTGCCTGTACTCACTCGGTGGAAGAACTGGTTCAAGTCTGTGTAGCATGTGTCAGAGTATCTGACTGATATGATCGAATTTTTCAGTTCAAAGTGAAATACAAAACACACCAAATGCAGGGGTTGAACACTTCAGTGCTATCTTCAAGACAGAAATTTAAACAACACAGATTCCAGCTGTTTTTGTTCAAGAGCATGCTGCGCAGTTGTTAAGTCTTATTGACTCTATTGAGGGGTCTTCATATCCAACCAGCCACATCTTTCACAGTAAGCTTCTACATGTGAAAGAATGTTTTGCGGTAGCAGCTTCAGGATTTTTCAAACCTGAAACCACTTCCTTAATAGAAGAGCTGGGAAACAAAGTCCTTCAGGCTGAAGTAAAACGGACACTCCAGTGCACTGCATCGCTGACCATGGACAAACTAGAAGAACAAATGTCTACAGACCCTTGTTGAAAAACATTTGCGGTGGTGGATAACCTGTATAACCCATCAAGTGTTGTCCTCAACTATGTGAACAGCAGCCTGGTCACATCGTTTCAAACTCTTCTAGGAACGAAACGAACCAACTTGACATCAGCTTACATTTAAAGAAATTGTAAAAGCAGAGGCTGAAATGAAACAGCTTGATTTTGCACAAGTTCTTCTTTCTATGAAACATGACTTTCCTGCTTTTGCATGTGCTGCGCTTAGAGCTGTTTGGCTGCCTTACTCGAATGTTGACAGCGAGAGATGCTTTTCGTCTTACGGTATCGTTGTGACAGACAGGCGACACAACTTACTGGAGGAAAACACAGAAATAACGACAATGTTTCCTTTGACGAATCTAGATAGTGTACATTCATTTTTACATTGAAGTAGGCCTAAGTTATATTCTTTATTCTAACACACCATAGAACGTCTAGGTTTATGTTAGGTGAATATGGTAAGTTGCGTCAATTTGTGTCAGTGAGAGAAACAAACTTGTGTACATGTTTTCAAGTGAATTATGTAGTGTTTATGTGGCTAACAGTGACTAAAACATTCATGTACATAATGGGAACACTGCCAAAATAACCACATGTATTGTAAGGTAAGTTGGTAATCATAAACTTATGCATTTTCGAATATAATACAAGCAGATTTTTTTCACCGCTTTTCATGTTTTTTTCTACCACTTTTCAACTTTTGTTTTACCATTTTTCAGCATTTTCATTTACTGAAAAGTTCATGTCTGTAGTATTTAGATCAGCGCAACATGCGATAAATGATCAAAGGTCATGTTAACCGTATTTAAATAGGAATTTCGCCAGGACCACAAAAAATTGTTGGTGGATGCAATTTATTTAATTAAAAGCTTGGGTGCAAAAAGCCAAAATAAAAAGATACAGAAAACATCTCGCTCCTACTACCCAACACTTCTGCCTTCTGTTTTCTTTTTTCTCCTTTTAACAGTAACAGGCTCTCTTTATTTGCTGTGCTAGAATGTCACACTACCCTTCTTTAAAAAAAAAGTGTCGCCTCGCCTCGTCCCTTCTCCACCCCCTGTCATAGTTTGTTAGCCTCTGTCAGGGAAACACAGAGGGCTTGGCGGAATTATCGACCTGCAACCATCTTGGTGTTATAAAGAAGGGGGGGGGGGGCATAAACACATGGCAGCTTTGGTTTCCCCGTGACAGAATGCCATTACGTGTGTGTGTGTGTGTGTGGAGGGGGCGGGGGGGGGGGGGGGGGGGGGGGGGGTGGGGGGGTAGGGGGGGGGGGTAGGGGGGGGGGTTGCAACCTGCATAAAACTTAAGGGTTGCTGAGAGAGAAGGAAGAGGAGTGATGTAAGAGCGAGATATGAGACAACAGACAGTTCCCCTACTTCCCTCAACATCCTCGGACAGTTAATGGCTACCACTCCCCCTTTTTTTTCCAGCACACACCCAGACATTTTTTCCTTTAGTTAGGGGAAAAAAGGAGGTGCTATACAGGAGTAAATACAGTAATAACCTAACTTCATTGTCTACAATCGATACTAAAGTATCGGCCCGATACCATACCCAATACAGATACATCGGGAAAAGGCATAGTATCGGACAATAAGATACTAGGTAGTGGTATCAGAAAAACTAACTTAACTTATCTCTCCGTAGAAGGAGTCCATTTCTACGCTATCACTAACTGTACAATATGACGTCTTTCTTCATGTATCACTGGCACGGTGGTGTGTGTTTATATGTGATAATCTGTATCACTGGCTCTTTGGTGAGCATCTATCAGCTTTACAGTTCATTGGTTAAGTGGACTGTCTGCTACTTAACATTCGTTGTCAGAATGTTGTGAGAATACCTGTATGTGTTACTGGTGTCCTGAGAATAGCTACGTCACTGTTCATTGTAGTAAGTATGTATATAGTACAGGTTTTTCTCACACATTAGGGTTACCTGGCAACTTATTGGCTGTTGCCTAATTAATGTCTGTCCATTCTGAGGGCTAATCTACAAGCTCCTCCATCACGTGTTACGGGTTACTCTTGATGAGAGCCTAGCTACAGCTACTCGTTTCAAGTCTATCTTTACTGGTTACACTTTATTACCTAATAATTGATAGCACTAAGTGAGTGTCTGGAAGCAGTAATACAGTAGAACCGCTCTATTACGACCACTCACGGTTCCCAAGAATAGGGTCGTAATAGGGGGGGGGGGGGGGCGGTCATAGTAAAATCTTTGGAAAATTTTGAGGCAATTTTGACCCACCCCTAACCACTATTGGCCCAAACTTGCCATTTTTTGCATGAAGTATGTTCAATTGTCTCTAGTGCACAAAAAACCACCTTTAAAATTAAATATAAATATGTATATTTCAATAGCTGGACATCTCCTAATTAATTTAATACCCAAGAAAGGCACATTGGACCATCCCTTGTCGTAAAAAAGAAGGCCATTGAAAGTGTGTGAAAAGATTAAGACTATGTATTATTAAAATATAAAGTTATTATTAAAGATCTATTACGCAGGTCTCGTGGGTCATACATTACTATGAGGCATGTAGCGATCAAAAATTTTAAGTGGTGTTGCGCAATATGTGTGCGTGCGCCGTCATCTCGCTTTGGTCTGGCCGTGGACCGTGTACGTAGCTGGGCGAGCACCTAGACCCTCTGCAGACCCATGGCGGTTTGCTGCTGAAGCTCGGTCCTATCCTAGATCCTCAGGCTGAGTAGCTGTCGGTCGGTCGCTACAAGATGGTGGGCGGAGGCCACCCGCCCACCTGTCGCCACTGCTGTCGTTACAGGGCCGGTTCACTTCCTAATAGCAGCCTGGCGTTGGGAGAACATGCTGATAGATGCGATTCACGTCAATGTGTTAAATTTATACAAAATGTAGGTGGCATGTTGGCCTCTGCACTGGCACGATGAGGCGCGGCAATGTTTACGGGAATATAAATATTTAGGCCTAGTGCAGTCTACTTGAATTATTAACTATCCCGAATTTTTCATCAAAAACTTTTGACGTTGCCTATACATGCACACGGCCTCACTCACCATAATATGGTACTGGTAACATAAAGACACATTTTATTTGCACACACTTATCTTTATTCACTTTACACATAAAATTGACTACACAAGAAAAATAACAATTACCCACAACAAAAATTTAGCATATTACGTAGATGTAGACGCATATAAACTTAAAAATAATAATTAAAAAAAAGGGTATTGAATTAAATTTGAAGTTGTCATACATACACTGATTAAGAAACTAGTCTGTGTAATGTGCCACTGTTTTTACAGCAAAATAGGAGGGATAATGGAAACCAAAAAAAGACAGGGAGGATAAGGCACAGGTGGCGGCATGTGACTAGGACAAAGAATCCTTACTAACCTGGCCCGGCCTGCAACACCCCCCGCGCTCAACGGATAATACACCAGTGTCCCTTCTGGTATTAAGTTAATTATTGCTTCACACTGCTTGGGACAACCAATGTCAAAGTCTATGATGGTAAAGGCCATTCACAGTAAAATGAGCCCCTTTTTGAGAAAGCCCTCTCATTTGGAATAATAGTCAATAAGTATGCTTTACTTTAGCCTTAGATGTTAACTTCCGAGTGCGGTGGAATATACACACTGTGTTTATTACTTACATGGCAATATTGATTTAAAAAGATGTTTAAAGGATAAAAAATGGCTGAAACGAAAAAGTAACCAGGCCGTCAAAAGTGCTCAGTTTACCGTGAACAGCCTATAGCTTCAGAAATGCGCAGTCACTAACATCAGTAAGGACCAGTGTTCCATAAACTGATAACTGTGGATAATAGAAACTAGTACCAACACTGGAGAAAATATCTACTAAACAAATCCGCGCATAACTGAATCCGCGGTTCAAGATACTGCGGATGGCGAGGGATTACTGTATCTATTTTTAGACGTGCCTGAGATTTTCAATTTTTTTCAACCAAACTTTTCACAATTCCTCGGAACTGGGTCGTAATACAGAGGTGGTTGTAATAAATGGGGGTCATAATGGAGGGGTTTTACTGTATCTGACATCACTATCACTGTCTATTAACTGGTGGCTATCACTAGGTAACTGCTTTTAATTTAGGGCTATAACGAGTCCTAAAAGTTACTGTGGGGAGGCAGCTTAGTTAAGGCTATCTACTTAAGTGTCTATTTACAGAGCACTCACTTACTTGTTGGCGGTTTTGTTCTTCGCTGGTCTTCCCCTCTGTCTCAGTACAACATGGACAGGATATGGCCACATGAACCAGGATGTGGGCTTCCACGGAGGCTCCTTGTATACCGGCCTGGCAACTGCTTTGGCGACACGAGGGGGCATCACGCTCTGTGGTACAGCACGTGGTGCTGGGGCATTGTCTTCAGCTGCAACCGTTGGGGAGGACTGTACAAATACTAAGGATGATAAGGCAGTGCAAGCAGGTCTCGTTGTCCAGATCGGTGGCCAGAGGACGAATCTTCCCTTCAACCTCGGCGGCTCTCATGGTATCCTCGGCTTGTTCAGAAGGTGGGTGGTAAGACATCGGTGTCGCTGCTGCTTACCATTCCTATCATCTTGGTAGTCTCCTGAGCAGGGGCACTCTCAGGCCCCTCGTCCTCAGTGAGACAGGGTGGCGCTTCTGCTCGCCGGAGGATGTGGTTAGGGTGTTGGCGTCGCTGTGACTAACTGTCCCTATCGAACTTGTGATGTCCTGAGTGGGGGAGCTGTCTGGGCCCCTCTTCCTCAGGGATCCCAGCACATTTTATTTCTTTACAATTAGCTTCTGGTACAGAAGATGGTAGTGGCTCATCGGTGTTTGTTGCTTGGTGGCTTACTTACCATTGGCAGAGCTACGTCCGGGTCCAAGGTCGGCATCGTTTTCTCTGGTTCGACTCTTGGCTCTGGAGTGGCAGCAGGCTGAGGGGAAGGTGAAGGTTGTTCTTCTGCCTCCTTCACGTGTGGGGTTTCTGATCACTACGAGATTCTACTACTGCGGTGAAGTTTCTAGCTGGACTGTCGATCCAAGAGGCTGCGCCATGAAACTTCGCTTATTCCAGGTAATGCCCAGTCATGTGTGGCTGTGACCTCGTCGGTGTTGAGGGCAGGGATCTTACAGAGAATGCATCTCAACGTTTCAGAAAGTCCAATCTCTGGGGTTGAGAGTAGCTTGACTCCCTGTCGGTGTCTGGTGTTCTTGCTTCAGGCCTCATGGTAGCTCTTGGCTCAATTTTGGGAGGTGCGGTCTGCATATAATGTGGTGGATACCGATACTCTAGCAAGTGGTGTGACTACACGTCTCTGGGGCCATGTTAGCCATGTCAGCGTCTACACTGGTGGTCAAAATAATGTCAGCATCCAAAATTTTACTGGATTGGGCACCACAGGGTATTTTTTAAGACTCCCTAAGTCTGGTTCATTTGATCCCGGCTACTGTCTTCTATCTCAGTCTGTTCTGACCTGGTCCCGCTTTCATTGATTAATAGTTATTTATACTGGTCCCACATTGGGTGGCAGAAAATCACTTGACGCATGTCGCTTTCTAAAGCCTGATCTGGGCCATGGTCCATGTGGTTTTGGTCACGCTCGGTAAGGCGCCTTGAATAAAGGTTATATGTTACTGTTGGAATACTGGAGCCTTGGTTTATGTGAAGTAGGAAGAGTTGGCCACTGACTTGACACAAAGTCTGGGACTGCGAGCACACCTTACTTACTCAGTCAGGCTTCCTTACCTTGCCCACCTGACTCGTAACCTGTTTCTCAAACTGCAGACTGCAGAGGTGGTTGGGTAC
This sequence comes from Dryococelus australis, assembly GCA_029891345.1. Taxonomy (NCBI): domain Eukaryota; kingdom Metazoa; phylum Arthropoda; class Insecta; order Phasmatodea; family Phasmatidae; genus Dryococelus; species Dryococelus australis. Next base: position 30,862,730 of record CM057000.1, on the reverse strand, counting down.
CACTGGTGCTGGCCCAAGCCCTGGTGTCTTACTGCTGCTGTCGACTGCTGGATGCTGGGTTCTGCGCTAGGCCGGCTGGCTGCTTGTCAACATGTGGTGTAAGTAGGAAATGCACCTCTTGAATAAACCACACTCGGATAGGAACAATACGTATTTATTACATAGTAATAAATAAGGTGACACATACTATCTCCTATCAAGCAAAATGTAGTCGGAAGTAGCCTACGGTTAAAACAGGTGGAGGAGACCTTCTCCTAATCTAACTTGGTATAGAATGACTTTGATGGCTATAAAACCAACTCAGTTGCAGCTACTCTAACTTGCGATGTCTCAAAGAGACTTTAAGAAGAAAAGGTGCCACTACTTTTAACAGCAGTGGGTGTAGTTGCTACTACCAGAAAGTAGTGGCGGTTGTCGAACCAGGAGGAACGACAACGGAGAGTGTGGTAGTAGTGTCTGCAGGCTTAATGCTGAAGATCTGGTGGTAGATGCTGCAGAACATTTGGAGCTGGTGGTAGCCGTTGATGGCAGCTTCTGTGTCTGCTGCTGGCTGGTGGTAGGAGCCACTGGAACTCCTGGTGGTTGTTGAGAGAAGCCTCTGGAGCTTCTGGTTGTTGGTGGTGACAGTCTCTGGAGCTGCTGGTAGGCTTGGCTGAAGCCTTTGGAGCTTCTGGTCATTGGTGGCAGCAGCCATGGGTGGCTGCTGAAGATCTCTTGGAGTTCTTGGAGAGGACCATGAGGACCTAAGGTGCAGTAGCTCGCCTCAGCACTTCTGTGCTGAGATGAGCTACTGGAGAAGATAACTGGCGTCTTTGGCCGCACAATGCCTTATATTGTGCTCTCGGCCGGCCCATGCCTGGGCTGGAGTGGGCGGTGTGGACGTCTGCCTGGAGCGAGCGGGTGGGAAAACTACCATTGCACTTGGCTATATGGCCTCGGTTTGGCGGCACTCTGTTTAGCAGGTGTTTCGAGGAGGCTGAGGTGTTCCACAGCCGCTGGAACAATGCTTGTTTCACGTGCTAGGGTTGCTCACTAGAGTTGGAGCGATCCCGTGCGCACCCACGAATAACGTGTTGGATTCGACCCTGCCTCTGGGTACGTAGAAGCTATGTGAGTATTGAAAGGAAGTTGAGTCTGGTACATCCAGAAAATACCACATGTCTGTAACTGTTCCTGCACGGGAATAATCCTGTAGTCATCTATGGATGTGGTTCCTGATAGATGTAACACGTTAGGAAGAGTTGCAGTCGTATTTAATATAACTCATATAAGCGGCACACATCAGTATTTATCATGCACATTTTTTTATAAAGCACAACATTACGAAATTCCCATAATAATTGCATACTGTGTTTTATCGCATAATTATTGCTGCTGCATAACAGTTGTACAATAATAATTAATTAAACAATGAAAAAAGGAAAACCAGCTACGAATTGTTCATAACTTCATCCACATCACAACACAAGGAACAGACAGGTCAAGAGGGGAAGAACCGAAGCAAGAAGTACCATGACAAGTCGTAGTTCCCCTCCCACAAGAAGAAACAAAAGGGGGAAGATGCCCAGGTAGTTACTAGGCAACCATTTCCCTTCTTGCCAGGCGTGTAAGGGGAGGGAACGAACCAAAGCCACACCTTGCGCCGAGAGCTGGATGGACGAAACGTTGCCACGTTTGTCACTCAATTCACTCTCGGTTATCCAACATTTTAGTAAACTAGTGCTATAGTAATTTCCTTGAAATCACAAAATAAAGTTGAAAAAAAAACTGCAAAATGGAAAAATAAGTGTTTACAGATCCATAATTTCCCTCAATGTTTGATTACAGCTTTCAGTGTGTAACGAGATTCTATAAAATCAAAGAAGACAGTGTATTTGGTTTATCATTTATTAAGGATGTTTGAGTTACAGGCTGTTCACCATTTGTTTCACGTGTGTGTATAGTTTTAGTGTGTGATATTGAGTATCGAGAAAATGTGGTATCAAATCATCCCTATACTATATAGTTCATTACAACGAAGTTAAAAGATTGCATACAACAAAAAAAAAAACATGCACCGATGTCATATTGCATACAACCAACCCTTTTTTGTTAATTTGTCTGTTGAGTCAATATGGCGGACAAGATGGCATCCACAAAGAGTGGGTGGGAAAAACAAATTAAAAAGATTGTCTATAATGCACACCACACAAATTACACATGTCTAAACAATCTGTTGACCAGTTCTGTCTGAATCAATTAGACATCACCATTCTCAAATTCAGGTAGCCCAGAACCTGACATGTAACACACAGTCAGTCTTCAACTCCATGTCAGCAAATCGACTCACCAATAATTTCTTTGTTGCTTCAACTTTATCCTGCAAAGTTGGCACATCAATTTCTGTGATTGCTGCTGGATCAAGGGTGATCATGTCATGTGGAATCTGAAATTTAAGAACAGAGCACGTATGAAAGTACACTATTTAAAAATGAATGTTGCAAATAAAAATTACAATATGTAACTAAACCAAAACCTTTATACACATTTAAAAGGAGCACAAAGAAAATCACAATATTAAGAAAATAACCAGTATAGTCCATTCACTGTTTCTTCGACCTTTTTGAAACGAACCTTTGAAAAATCACCCTAAGCGTAACATGTCAACCTGTTTTTTCAATAACTTGTATTCCACAAATATATAACACTGTGATTAACTTTAAAGTACTGTATTCTTGTATATGTGAAACTTTAACTTAATATCTTCTATAACTAATACTATTTATTTCGTATTAAATACGAATTAAATAAGTGAGAGCAGCGATGTTTTGGCAATGGCTAGTAAGAAATAGTTTAGAGTGAAAATAATGGTTTAACAAAGTTTTTTGGTATGCTATTTGTAAATTAAATGTTGCATATTGAAATATTGAAATATTTTGGTAGCCCCGACGGAAACACATTTCATTGTTACGATTTAAAATAACAGCGCAAAATATTGTGCGTAGGCCCTAGTGACATGTGGTGTTTTTTTTGACAGAGATAGAAACTGGAGTGGAACTTGTCACCTTCTCTGTCTCTTTCTTTCTTGCCTCAGGGAGTTTCACACCGCTGGTAGAAGCAGAAATTATATGTTTTCAGTTTGAGCATATTTAATACCTATTACAAAAAATAATGATTTTTGGATTTGTTGTTTACAACTGAAAAGAGGTTTTAATTTTTAAATACTTATTTTAATATATTTAGATGTGGTGGCAAGAGGGTTGGAAAAGCAAGGTTGATAGATGTGGCAAGTGGCTACATGACATGGCATTTTGTTGCTGTGTGCGCAACGAAAAGTTAATTTCTCTTGCTCTGAAAAATATTTAAAATGACCACAGTGTTTATATGTTTTCTTTAAACCTACCTACGCAAGTTACGATGTTGTGATAAATCTACGTTTCCAAGGTAGGAATAAATATTCTGTTACGTGAGACATTAACCCCTACATGTGCAAGGGAATGGCTGCTTTGTGGTTGTTAATGCTGACCCGGTGTGTGTGTTTATTTTAATTATTGGACATACAAAATTTATATGTTTTAACAGCGAACTGTTTTTATGATGAAGTTAATTATATATTTGTTTATCTATCACAACTATGTAACTTTGCCCTAGGTGTTTGAAACACAATTGTTTAACATGCATACATTTTTGTGATTTTAATGTATGCCACACGCCCAACAAATTACTACATATAGCCAGAAATTTTAAATAAATAATTAAATAAACCTAGTAAACACTAAATCCCTATGTAAAAAATATGAGCAGAATAAAATACACAGTCGGTTTATTTGTGTGCATGTCCACAACTATCTTTTAATTTTGTTGCTGCTACGTACAAAAAATTAGCAACAGGAGTTGCATGTTTGATTTTACTCTCAATTTCTTTGGAATGGTTGCTCCTTCGCTTTAATATTTATTCCAACTAAGGCCGTCCTACTAACGAAATAATCCAAAAACACATCAATAACAAGAGGTTAAAAACTACTGTTCTTCCCACCACAGTTGTGTGATGTTTCCAGCTGTTCAAAGGCTGAAGATATCATGGATGGACTATCTAAATAGTATGTACAGTATGTAGTCGCTAAACAGCTGATTAGTGGCAAATGGTGCATTATAGACCCGCTTACTTGGTTCTCTCACCTCACTTTGTAGTAACCCCTCACCACGTGGAAAAGATATCACTGTCAAATTAAATGACATGTTAACTTGTTATAATGACAAATATTATAATGTTACGCCAATTTTTAATTTAATGAGCATTAAATAATTTGAAACTGTATTCATCTGCCATTATGCACTTTTAACTAGACATTAACATGGTGCTACTTTTCAATAAGTTTGGGGTAAAATCCAGAAAACAGTAATTTTGATGGACTAAAAAATAGTTATACTGTAAACATTAGTGCTCTCAAACTTATTATTAAACAGCAAAGAATGTAAAGGAATATAAATAATATGACAAGTCCACAACTGAAAGTCGATAATACAATACACACTTTCAATTCACTTACCTTCTCCAGAAGAGCCTTCACTTCAGCTTCCTTCCTCTGAGATTTGCTCTGGTATGGATTGCTCTCCAAAGCATCAAAGTTAGGTTCACCACTACCTGAAATCATAACCATTAACAATCATACAGTCTCTTTACACAGGTGTACCTGGAATTCTAAAACCACCTAGAAATTCTTATTTAAAAAACAAGGATTTCTTAAATTGTTTACAATTCAATCCAGACAAATGCTCAGAATGCAAAAACTTACTACAGCATCACACAACAATTAGTTTCTACTATCCACACACTACAAAACAAAATGAATACTGTATACATTGATGCACGATGCATTTTCTGACTATACCACACACACTCGAATTCGCCTCATCTGGAAGTGCCTTCACTTCAACCAAGGCAGGGTTACAACAGTACTACAGGCTGGTCACGTGCCTACAAGATACACCCTAGCAACAAGAGACTTATTACAGAAACATCCGTCCAGATTGATAGGGTTCACTCTACGTCAACCTCCCCGAAGTGAGGCTGCACTATAGGCTGAGCGGCCAAACCGCCGCCCAACGTCACATAGTTCTATAGCGCGCCAAGGGATGGCACCACAGCAACCAGCCCCCATCAGAAGACACTAACAGACAGCTCTAGAAAACAGCTTCGCTCAAGGGACAGCTTTCGCCACCCTACCACACTCCGCATTAGAGAGGACCAGCGTACAAGGAGAATATAAGTCAGTGTGCTGCCCGAAAACATCAGTACATCTAGCTTCATTTACCACTATGAACTGGGCTGGAAGGAGTCTATTCCAGCTCCCCTACCTAGCGTGCTGGAGCTCTCTGCTAATCATCAGGTCCTCACCACATAGGTGCACAAAATTCCTAGCATGGAAGAATTTCCTCAGAACATAAAAATTTAGGTCAACATTTCTCCAAAAATATAAAAACATATATTTATAACAAATTCCTTACGATGATGATGAACATAACACTGCAATACGTAACAATTTACAGTAAACAGTTGCACATGCCCACCTTGCAATTTAGGTCATTAAGAAAATAGATATTGGCATAAAAAATTTTTTTACACTGTGTTTAGAAATTTGTCAACATACAGAGAGAGAGAGAGAGGAGAGAGAGAGAGAGAGAGAGAGAGAGAGAGAGAGAGAGAGAGGAGAGAGAGAGAGAGAGAGAGAGTGTGTGTGTGTGCGCGTGCATATATATATATCTATCTCTGTGTGTGCGCATGCGTGCATGGAGAGAGAGAGAGAGAGAGAGAGAGAGAGAGAGAGGAGAGAAGTTGATGTAAATCTGTGTTACAAACAATGTCACGCTATATACTATTTGATGCTTTAAGTAAACATACAAAACAATAGGTAAATTAATTTACACAAATTCTTCAAAATTGGAAAATAAAAGCAGCACTCAAAAAATACTTTAATAATATAATTTTAATCTTAAGTCAGGGCAACTTAAACAATTAATATTATGATATACCTTCCTGAAGAAAGAATTTGCTTCCGATACATTTTAATAACAAATCTCGAAAAAACATCAAAATATTAAAAAACCGGAAATAATACTTAAAACCAGCAAATCAAAATGAAACTCATAATTTAATAAAGAAACTTACCTTGAAATACGTTAATTATACACAAAAACCGAACTTCAGAAAAATCATGGATCCTTACACTCGCACTATTAACAACTTAGAACCAACTCTGGCTACATTTAACATGGGAATGGCAAGTTCCGCAACAGCACCCCATAGATTAAGGCACTGCCCCACGCAAGGGTTGCATGGGAGGATTTTATCTCCGGAGTACATCAGGGTTCCAGCCAGGCTGTAGATAATTATCTCTTACAGTGCCTGTCACAGCAGGCAGCCACAGTGGGGTGGGAGCGGCATCTAATGCTCTCTCCCTTTCACTTCCTGTAGATGATTATCTCTCAGCAGGGTAGTTTTTCCCACCACCCATACTCGTTAAGTGCAGTCTGTCAGTTTAGTTCTTAGAATAAGAACAGCAAGTATTGGCATCAGCCCAGCACTAAAGATTTCCCCAGGCTTAAAATATTTCCCACGAACCTGGTTCATACGTTCACACATTTTGTCCACCTCTGCCTCACGACCTACAAAAAGCTCTTCAGCGACTTCAACAACGCCTTCAGGACCTTACAGAGGTTCTTCTTCACCAGCTCCAGAAGACACAGTCAAACCTGCTGGTAACGGCAATTGTGCTAACACTACCACCTCTGACAGTGATTCGACGGTCCCTTCTGGACACCTCACGCTCACCTTACCTGTCTGCAATCACAACACCACTGCCCGTCTGGTAGTGGTCCTCAACAGTCCCTTCTGAACAATGGTTAGAATTAGTTAGGGCCAGTAATTTTCATAGCTACCTAGCAGGATCACCTTGTTCAGTTAGGACCAGGTCTCCTTCACCTGGATTCACGAAGTCTAACTTCCATTCAACTCGGGGATAGTTTAGGAGGTAGTACGGGCCACAATATATTCTTCTTAGAATACATACAAATTTTCATTTACTTCTGGGTGCTCATTTCTTAGTGAAATTGTGTTAGTGCTACGTAGATACCACACCCATCAGAGTGAAGCAGGAGACTGCTCTCAACCAAAGTACGAACCATAGTGTAGGACTGTGGACTCCCTTCATCGGGATGCATGTATGTCAAAACACACACATTAGACAGCCACCCGTACTGTGCGCCAGGTGTACAGTAAGGCAGAGCGCCCATCACTCGTAAGATATCCATAAGATGACTAGTCAGCTTGGCCAACCTATACTCCGACCACTGTTCTGAACTGGGCCGGAGGGAGTAAGAGTTGGTCCTCGAGGCCTGACCCTTTGGACCCACACCTAAGCGTCATTGAAGTGCAGACTGAGGAAACTTTCCGCACTGAACTGGGCCGGACGAAGGAGCATAGCGTACGACACTTGCATGTGCGGCTGCAGCCTTGGCTTTACACAAAGCTAGGGACCATTGTCACCTGCTTCACTCTTGCGAGGCCGGTAGTTGTAACTTCCTTATACCCTACACTTGGAAGAGTGGTGCTCAGTAGAAGATCAGGAGGGCAGCTAACGCCTCCAAAGCCAACCTGAGTTGCAAACCAGCACCCACTACACTTTGCAGCATAACCCCCTGGGAACAAACTCATGCCACCCATCAGCTGGAGAGGGCTCACTTCTCTGCTCCCTCCCAACACCTGTTTTCAGCCCCCGTCCAGACAGACGGGCAGCCATACCCCATCGTTGCAGTCATCCGCAGAGGTGAGGCCATCCCACTTGGTATTGCCAACCCTGGTTCGGGGCTACCGGACTACCAACAGCAGCCCATCCCGGGCCCCGACCAGCTCCAGCACCAGCAACAGTACCTTGGCACCAGACTGCACCACCACCAGCAGCAGCAGCAGCCTGCAACAGTTGCCACAGCTGGGGCAGCAACCACCTTGGGCCACAATCTAAGCCAGGTAAACTTGTAGTAGTGTGGCCGCCATTTCACTGGACCAAGAAAGAGGCATCGGACTTCGTACTCAGTAGACAGACCGGGTGCCCTGTGCTATACACCGGCCAGGCCCCAGTCTATCATTACTAGGCACTTAACATTACTTAACCTCCTGTAAATAGCAACACAAACAAAACTATAATTGACCACGGCGACTCCCTCTCAGACTAAGGCCGTCATGCATCAACATCCACAAAGAGTCTATGAGCACAGACCTGAGTAATTTTTTTTAGTATCTCTTGTGGATCATTTTCGGCAGTACTGCCCATTTATGTAATTAGAATTTTATTACTGGACCTCTGGATTTGGCTACGAGGTGCAAAGTGAAAATTCCAATGCGTTTTTGGGAAGTACGTGCAGATGAAGCAAGTCGGTTTCTTCTGAGTCAAGAGGCATCACACGTCAACATCAACCAAAGAGGTACAAGAAGAGGAAAGAATATAGCTGTGCGAAGAGAAATTAGGCAGAGAAAATTTTCTAATGGATATGGAGTGGATTGCAGATAATGTTTTGAGACTGTTGGATGTGTTCAAGAAATATTCTGTTCCATTTAGCAGCAACTACCTTAAAGCAATGTGTGCTCATGAGATTTAATTACTAAAATTATCACTATTCCAAGGTCATTAACTTTTCTCTTGCAAGGAGGTATTTTACGGCAAGTTTTATCTGTGAACTTGTTTCTCATAGCATTTCCTGATATTCTCGCATGAGTTTTTTCATGCAAGGCCTCGTAAGAAATCCATTTTGCTTCATGTATAAGCAGCTTATGGAAGATAAGGACAGAGCACTGACCTGGGACGAGAAGGCTGGAGAAACCCACGGCAGTTGCCACTCCAAGGACATCTTCATACGGGCAGAACTGCATGTTGCCCACTGTCCTTGGAAGTCGATGCCTCAGGTATGCTCTCTCAGCTGTAGTCTTACAGCAGTCTCTGTACACCTGCACAGAATAACCACACACTATCTTTTACATCACCAGCTGCAATACCTTTCAGAATTTTCCTGCCTCACATAGTTATTAAGAAGAACCCTCTTTCCTAATCATTTTCTGAAAGCCACGATAGAGTGTAGTATTTATTGTGAAAATCTTTATATGAGCGCAGTGGAGATGTTTCGCCAGCTCTTAACAATGGGGTCTTGAGAGCTAATGAGGGTGAGATAAGGTGTATATGCAGTCATGCCAGATCACAAGGGTGGGGGAAACAGGAAATCCCTGAGAGAACTCACAGACCAACAGCATCATCCGACACAACTCCCATGTGCGAAAATCCAGGGAGTGACACTGCCGGAAATTTTGTGAAACTAAAGTTTGTTCACTTGAATAGGCACTGTCATCCCAAACTGAAGACAGGCTTTTGTGAATCAGTAATTTTCCAAGCCATGATTTGCAAGCAAGCACCTAGTGTGGTGGACAATACCTAACTTAGTGCTACACACATCACATTTCATGCAGACAAAACCTGTGGCAATAAAAACATGGAATTATTTTTTCAATTTACAAGTTTTCCAGTGTAACTACTCTCCCATGAACACACGAATCCTCCAGGGACCAGGAAATGTAAAATGAGGACAATTTATACTGCATAAACATTACACTTAAGCAAGAAGACATAAAATACAAAAAAATTGTAAAACTCGGGACAGTAAAAATTGGGTTCTATTGTACTACCTTATTTATCAGGATGCAAGACAAGATTTCTTCCCGCATTGCAAGGATAAATATTTCAAATTCATCTTCCATTCAAGAATCCCATTTAAATTAACCAATTTTGGCAGCCATTTCCAGCACACAATTTACATTAGTGTAATGCTCTATGTTGCTACCTAAGTCATTAATCATTTATCTACAAAATTTTCAGTCAGATAAATAAAAATAAACTTTACATACACATAAATCCAAACACATGTGACGTGGTACATGAAATGAAAATTGATATGCCTAGTAGCATCCATGCTTTGTTTTGGTTGATTATATCACTAATAAATGTGCGAGATAAGATCTGAATCATGAACTAGAGGTACAACATACTTTTTATCGTAATACACTATTTCTCTATGATGCATGCGCAGCAACTATTGTCTCATTTAGTATACAAACAGTGTTGCAGTTTTACCAAGTATATTAACAATGAAAGAACAATCATCTTGTCAGAAAACATGCATTATTCTTAGTTAGTCTATTAATTCAGGCTAAATGAGTAATGTTAAAAATTATGGCAAATAGTTTTCATAAAAAAAAAATAGTTGTTCCGATACCATGTTTTCTGATCCTGATACCCCGATACCAAAAACTGATACTAATGATTAGTATTACTGTTTAGGGGTGTGCTGGAATGGATATTTTGTTCAAGTAAACAATATGCAAAAATAAACATAAATAGATTTCTTGGCATATATAAGTTAAACAAGTACGATTCATAAGTGAAAAAAGTTTGCACCTCAAAGCATAAGGATTTCTTTAATTTGTTCTATGGGTTTTCTGGATAGCCATAGTTTAAAATATATGTCACAGGATTCAACACTCAGTATGTCTTAACATCTTTGACTAACCAAAACGTAAATATTGCATTAATGGCGTTTATTTTAAGGTTGTATTCAATTTTGACGAGATCAAAACTAATTTATTTAGAACTATATTTAATAAATGTATGTGTAATTCATTTGATAAAGTGGAGAATTCCTTCGTGTTTTTTTTATCACTTATCATATGATCATTCATCAATGTTAAATTACCAATCATAATACTGGCTTTCGGTTAGTGCGATCTTACATAGCATGCGTGTGAACAAATAAAGTTACGTAAAGTTTATAAAAATATATCAACCGAAAGACTGAAAAAAAATAGCATACATTAATGGTGTTTACATAAATGTGCCAACGATTTAGAATAACGAGTTTTCAGAAAAAATAAAAATCTGCAATTAGGTGAATATTGAGTTTATAAGATAGTAATGCAAAGGAAAATACTAATTAAAGTTTCAGCGAATACACACAAGAATTTGTTTAAGCTTGACAGGAAGAGAAATATTTTTTTCTGCTCATAGGAAACATCATTAGGAATGTGCATTAAACACCATTTTCCTGAAAATTTCGGGAGTCAGCTAATTCTTGCCCGACATTTCAAGGAAGCCATTTCCTGACTTTTTTCTTGAAGGTTCGAGATCCTGCACATCCCTATTAATAATACATTAAAAATCATTTTTCCTAGACTCGTTTAAATAAAGAAAACAACTAAACCGTGGTGCACGTGACTTATTTCACATCCAGTTACTAGCTGTTTGCACAAACAACCAGCTTAATAACTATAGTTGCAGTAAATCTTAGGTAACAGGACCCGAAATATACTTAGATCAGTGCAACATGCGATAAACGATAAAAGGTTATGTTAACATTATTTAAATATGAATTTCGCCAGGACCACAAAATTGTTGGTGGATGCAGTTTATTTGTTCTTATTTTTAATTTAATGTGTGGCGCATACACATCAAAATACGGTAATTTTTGTGTCTAAAGATAGTACCATATTAACTTGTGTATAGTGCACACCATGATTTTTGCAACAAGTTCCAGAGAAATATTTGTTAGAAATAAAATTGCACCAAAAATTTTTTTGGCGCCCTGTTAGTAAGTATGGAACAAATTTCTTTTTTACATCAATGTGTGGTGATTGTGATATGTTTAGAAAATACTTTAATTACATAACTTGAGTACAAAAAGTCAAAATAAATAGAATCCAAAAAACCTCGCACCCCTACTACTCAACACTTCCAGATTGGTTTTTCTGTTTTCTCCCTTCTCATTTTAGCAGTGACAGGCTCTTTTTTTTTTTTTTTTTTTTTTTTTTTTTGTGGTTCTAGAATGTCACACTACTCTTCTCTGAAAAAAAAAACAAAAAGTGTCGCTTTGTCCCTTCTCCAGCCCTGTCATAGTTAGCGTTGGTTTTCTGTGTGACAGGATACCATTATTAAGAGGGGGGGAAGAGGGAAGGGTTGCAACCTACACATAACTGAAGGGTCGCTTGGGGGAGAGAGGGAGGGGGGGAAGGGGGAGGGGGGGAAGGGGGGAGGGGGGAGGAGGGGAGGGGGAAGGGGGGGGGGAGGGGGAGGGGGGGAGGGGGAGGGGAGGGGGGAAGGGGAGGGGAGGGAGGGGGGAAGGGGGGAGAGGGGGGGAGGGGGAGGGGGGAGGAGGGGGAAGGGGGGGGAGGGAGGGGAGGGGGGAAGGGGAGGGAGGAGGGAGGGGGAAGGGGGAAGGGGGGAGGGGGAGGGAGGGGGAGGGGGAGGAGGGAGGGAGGGAGGGGGAAGGGGGAGGAGGGGGGAGGGAGGGAGGTGTGGAGAGAGGGGGACAGGTGAAGAGAGGAGGTGAGGAACGACGAGTCGCAGCAGTGTCTTCAGAACATCTCGGATAATAGAGATGAACAACAGACAGTCCCCCATTCCTTCAAATTCTTCGATAATTAGGTACCACTTTGCTTCTTGAAGCAGGCGCCCCAGAATTTTTTCCCCCTTTATTATAAAAAAAAAAAGTGCGCTCTAATGGTAATAACCTAACTTCATTGTCTACAACCAATAAAGTATCAGCCGATACCATACCCGATACAGATACATCGGGAAAAGGCAAAGAATCGGCCAATACCGATATTCAGTATCATATTGGAACAACTAAGTGTAGGGCAAAATACAATGCTAACCTTAAGTTCATGGTTGTAAGATAGGCAAAAGTAAGTAACAACATTGCTGCTTCAAGACACTTTGGTGAAACTAAAGCAAATGTGCAACGGTATCGTTGATTGAAACAGAAATTTAAAAATGCATTCACAACTCATAAAGTGTTCAGTAGACGTAAAAATGCTGTGTCTGAGTCGTTAAAAAAAACTATAGTGGACTATGTTAATCAAAAACATAAAAACTATAGTGGACTATGTTAATCAAAAACATAAAAACTATAGTGGACTATGTTAATCAAAAACATAAGGACGTGATTGCTATAACCACTGCAACAATCAAAAATTTAATTCATTATTTCTTGTCATGCCCGAAATTTTATTTTCCATCCAATAAATTTTATTTTCCTAGTAAAGGTTTAAATTTAGGGCCCATCTTGCATTGGATAAATATGGTACAGTAAAACCCTGTTAAGAACGTTCAGAAAAATACTGGAAAATGTGTGCTTATTAAGCAGGAAAACTTCTTAAAAGGGTAAGATTATGTATTTGTAGTAGACATAATGCAAATTTTTTAAAGCTTACTAAGAAGATAAACTTGTTAACAGAAAACTTCTTAAGAGGGTTTTACTGTACTAAATTTCTTCTATCATATTCAATACTTGTCAAAATAGGTCATTAAATAAGTATAGATAATATCAAACTTTATGGGATAAGTATACTACCTCTACAATATTGCCCATCCCCAGCGACAGCATCCGTCGCTGGCTGAAGGACATGGAGGATGGGGAGGATCGCAGCTTGTAGTTAACAACAGAGCCATCAAACTTACGAATATCCCAGATCCTCAAACCTCTATCCACTGCAGCTGTCGCCATATACCTAGAAGTAAAACCACTCCTAAATGATCTGACTGGTAGATAATGCCTGTAACAGTAGCTCCCAAGAGATTTAACAAGTCACAACATCAAATAACTGGTCAAAGTTTTACCCTCAAAGTACAGATTCTACTCCTCATCTAAAACACTCTTTCCTTCTATATGTGACAGTGTGTCTTGTCTACACTGACCTTCATGACAGTACAATACACAATGCCATAAATACTATCTTAAAATAGTTTAAGAGCCAATGTGTTAAGTCACATTTTCATATGTTAAAAAAATACTTCCCATAAACACAGAATTATACAAGTTGATTCTGTACGGAGTCACATTCCAATCTGCGTAAAAGTGACTACAAAAATATCACCTACCGTCCTTCATTATCTATTGCAATGGATTGGATGGGCCGAGGATGGCACATCACCTTGGCTAGAGGTTCCCTCATGTTCGGACTCCACATGGTTACTACACCTGCAAGAACATGGAGTAGAGGGCGGGAGGTTTTGCTATACCCCAAAATACATTATTACAATCTTTTAAATTACTGTTATAACCAACTGCTAGACGTAATATGTTAATCAGTACAATAATTTTTGTTTGAATTTTCCATTTAAATATTCCACCTAACCTACACAACTTCAGAAATTCAACACTTTAAATGTAGGTACCCCTTCCAAGTTAAATTATGTTTCTTGGAAAAGTAAAAAATAAAATTTACAGTGAAGATCTTACCACCTGCCTTCCAATAAAGCATACCTTTGGCATGTCCCAAACAGACGACAGCATTGAATGGGTTTTGTGCCATGATGTTTAGTCTCCCCATTCTAGAGTTGAACTCGGACACAATTTTGCCAATAGAAATGTCCAACCAGCTCAGGTAGCCAAGTTCACTCTGAAAGCAGAGAATTCATGTTACATAAACTATCATCATTTAACATGTATCTTTAAACTGTACAAGACTGATAGGAAACAGGTAGCTATGATATTAATAAATCATCATAAAGTTGGCGCATGACGTGTAGCTGGCAAAATACTTTGTATGAATCTACGAATTCAACTCAGCCCGTGTGAAGTCACGGTACCCCCACCGGAGATCCAACCGGACTACTACACCCCAAAAATGAGTACTACACGCTGTTGCTAGTAACAATAACTACACACGTCATCATGCACCCCTGCCTAGCCACCCAAACGAAGCCGGCCTACCCCTAAGCGAGCGTCAGATACCACCCGCAACCCCAGAGCTACCACACTTCCAACCCTCGCCAAGAGAGCGCAGCAAGGAATGACGCCACTCACACACGGGGCAGCCGGCAGCGGAAGATGCCCAAACGACCTGATGGAAACCGAAGGAAGGCTCCATTCAGTATTTAGGGCTGGACGAGCCCCCAGAATGCCAGTTGATGCTGAGTTGTCATTGCTTTACTTCTTCTGCTTTGGCAACCCAACAGCTCGCACTACCACTACCGTGCTATGGCTCTCTGCCGCAACCAGATCTTCTATCAGCAAAACTTGCTTCAATTCCCAAGACATCTATTCCACATGGGAGTGCTTTCCCCCATCCCTTCAAGACTACACATTGCGACAGTAGGGTATGAGTAGTTTTTACGGCTGCTTTATTAGTTGCTCTACATTTGCTCTTTGCTTAAACAGGTTCCTTTCACTTGTTATTAATATTAACTTCAGCAGGGTGCTTGGAAACTATGAAAGCCTAGGAGTTAGTACAGGTTACCGTGTTTATTCTCCTGAGAATAAATATGTTCAAGGCTATGCATTGCATTCTGATTTCAAGGGTGATATGTACCACTCAACCCCCGTGTAAATGCAATCCCCCAAGAGAGTGGCACGTGACCGCGTCTTGCCAAACTATTTCGGACAATAAAGTAGGACAGCGGGCTCTCTTAACTGAGTAGTACGTACTTTGATGTGCCAAAGGTGTCGTCATTCACCCAATCTAGCATCACCACAGCCGTGGCCCCGTCCTAAGAAGAGCAGTTATGCTGCTCACGCCACAGCACACCTTGAAGGCTAGGGTTGGCTTGCCCAGCTGTTGCCTCCTCCTACGCCACAACATGCTTCGTACCATGCCGCCGTTATCATACACTTACAGCCTTTGGCTACGTCAGGAGAAGTAGCTGCCAGCTTCAGCCGCCTTTGGCCATCTCCGCCGACTCACTGCCACCCTCTTTCTCTTCAATCTCTCTCTGCCGCTACCTCCACAACAAATACGCTGGCCATGTGCGCAGCATATGAATAGAACTTGCACACCTTAGTTCAAGGCCGTCTCAGGTCAGTCATTCGTAGAACGTCACTCTGCCAGAGTGCCCACCAACTTCAAGTCAACCTTCGCAGAACATCACTCTGCCCAAGAACCAACCAACTTCATCAAGTCGACACTACTATACGGAGCTCACGTCAAGAGCTCTACTCTGCATGACACTGCCTGCTCGTGAGCATGCCAAAGCTGTCGCACTTCCAGCTACTTTGTAGCTCGCTCTAGTGACACGAGTCTGAGTTACACCGACTTTGCGTAGCCCTCACCCCCGCACTGCCGCGTCTTCCGAGACTAGGTCACATGCCAGTTGGTAACCTAGGATCGGCCCTTCAGGCTATAGTCAAAGTGCAGGCTGGGTTGTGTGTGTTAAATGAGCAATCAATAAACAGGCATAAATCAATTTGGTTGCGTTGTCACTCCCAGCACTCTATTTTTTTCTTCACCTTGCTCCGGCTATCTCCTGCTTTGTCACTAATCCTAATAAACACACTTGCAGGGATGGACACCAGCTGGAACCTCGTTCCATATCTCACCCTTTGGGGACTGTCTTGATGTGGAGATTGGGAACCCATCTTCCTGGGGCAACACTAGAACAGTTGCTGCTTGGACTATCACCTTTCCAGTTTGTGCTTGGGTCCGCCAGCGACGTCTCACTCATACGGTTACTTACTGGAGAATGGTAGGCCAACCCCCTGACAAGGAGATCCATCTCTAAGTGATGCTTGGATCTGCCAGCAACCTCCCGCTTGCCAAGTAGCCACGAGAACGGATACCCTCTAACCTGATACTGTAAACCTCAGTTTAGTACTTGGGTGTGTCAGTGACATCCTGCTCGCCAAGTCACTAGACTGAAGGCCAGTAGTCCAGGCTGCTTATCTTATCCAACAGACAACTCCTTTTTCCCCATTTAGCAGTGCCTACCCCTTTTTGGACACCCACTATCTGCCTCTCTGTTCTGTCACCCCCCATGCCCTTCTTTTTGACTCTCATAAGGCTAGGCAGGGGAAAGCAGCCAAGCAGGGACTAGCTCTGGCTGGAATCCTGAAGAGCAGAGATTCCGGTGCCAGCCAGATATACACTTAGAAGAAGGAGGAAACTTCTTGGCAAAGAAGGTCAGCTACCAGCTAGTCCATGTCGACGCAGAGCCTCACCTGGCACATGCATCGTGCCATGTCACTGCTTCCGCCAACACCATTGAAGAAGCTGAACCTCCTTCACATGGCCAGCCAGCACCAACAAAGTAGTCAGATGCCTAAACATTACACCAACCCGACCAGCCTTAACCAGTGCACCACCCAGCAACAGGTCATTAAAGTGGCCAAACCTTACAGCACAGACCCCAAAGACAACCCCGCAACAGTGGCGACCACTGTTTCTCAGCAGGGGGGGGGGGGGGGGGGGAGGAGGAGGGAAGAAGAGCAATGGAACCATTCACCAGCAGCTGGACCAGTAGAGTGCACATTAACAGTCAAAGTATGTCGCAAAACACCACACGATTTGCCGGCCACCTATACTGTGGGCCCAGTGCCCCAGACACTTGGCGCACATGTACAGTAGAGCCCAAACCAGGTACACTCCATGAGGAAACAAACTGGACAACCTGAGTCAGCTAACCCACACCATCCACCGCATGAGATTCGCCGGATGGAGTACCAGGCCTGATAAGGTGTGATCCAGTATCCTCTGAGCGGGTCATTACGAAAATTAAGCCCACCCCACGTCAGCTAACCCATTCCATCAACCATGTAATATTTACCTGGAACGTTAGGACTGACATGATGTGACAGTGCATTTGGGTACGCTAGCTAGGGATCTTCTGTCACCTGTCCCATGCTTGTTGCAACGATGCTTAATACCTAACTCCATGCCTTTCACCTGACGCGGAGAGACTAAGAAGGCATCTACGACTCCTACAGCCAACCTGTTGCCAATTAACTCACCCCAGTTGGCCTTCAGCCTTTCCTCTGCTCAGGATCAGGCACAAGCCACCTGCCGACTGCAAGGGCCTTACTTCTCAGTCGTACCTAGCCATTTATTCGAGCCACCCCCAGAAGGCCTCCGGCTCGAACTGCCCATGAGCCTGGGTCTCGCCAGCACCACCCATTGAGCAACACCACCCGCTGCAGCCACCTGGAGCCTAGTAGCTCCAGGACCAGCCAGTTCCAGCTGCACGGCAGCCACCCCTGGACAGGGCCCAGTGAGTCATCTGCATCAGGCAGACAATGGTCAGCTATTGCGCCAGTCTACAGGTGGTAAGCCAGTATCCCCTGCAAACCACGCCGCCTTTGGTGCCTACGAAGCGGGCCGCTACCCGACTAGGCCTACTCTGTACACCGGCTCCTTACACACCAGGGCGATTCCACAGTAATCAGCCCGTCAGGCCACCCACGGTTCTCATCCTGAACCTGCTCAAAAACTCCCGTGTAGACTCTGTAACATGCCAGACATCCAGCCATCACACATCGAAGTGATACAGACAAGAGTCAAAGTACTTGTATGTTGGCTTTTGTTGACAGACACACGCTCACTGGTCCAACCAACAAAATGTTGCAGTTATGAATCAAAATTCTCATCCTATTATGCATACATGTGGTTTTAACTGCAACTACTAAACTGTAAGTACAGTCGGACCCCTATTTTATAAGTAACTAATTAAACATGGACAGCGACTTTACGAGGCTGTTCTCAGGAGCTGTAAAAAAATTGTAAAATCTGTTGAAAAAAAATCCTTGTGAGAATGTAAAGAATCACAATGAAAATTAATTTAAAATATGTTTGCTAGTCCAAAATGATATAATATGTAGGTTGTAGGATAATTTCTCTTAATGGGTATGCCGCAATATGGAAGAAAAAAAAACTGTTAAACTCCAATGAATATTGTGGCAGTGGTGGTTTGCAGTGAACATGCCACCTGGCACCTGAAGGTCGGCCTGCCTGGCTGTCGACACGTGACATCACAATGGGAAGGTTTTGTTCTACACCTTCCACCTTGTCTCACACATAGCAATAAGGCTGGCCAATAACTGCACAAGTTACATAATCCACCTTTTCCCCTTTCAGGCCTTGTTATCACTTCAGTCTCATAATTGCTATACCATTTTAGTTATTAGTATGCACACTGTGTTTTTGCCTTTCAGATATGTTTTGCATGGCATTGCTGTTATAAATTTGATTTTAGCTTCTCTTTTTGGTTTTAAAACTCAGATTGTATTTGGAACTGATTGTATTGATTGCCGACAGACAACTTTTGCTGTATTTTTGTTGGATTAGGATTTTATTTACATTTTCAGAATCCTATCTTGTGATTTTGATTTATTGACCATACATGCTTAGTTCCAATCAT
Source organism: Dryococelus australis (assembly GCA_029891345.1). Classification (NCBI taxonomy): domain Eukaryota; kingdom Metazoa; phylum Arthropoda; class Insecta; order Phasmatodea; family Phasmatidae; genus Dryococelus; species Dryococelus australis. The sequence continues at coordinate 30,843,531 of CM057000.1, read as the reverse complement.
GTGCCTTTAAAGTTCACAAGACAGAAAATACAATCTACAATGCATGTAAACTCACTTCTTTCCCCCTCAGGTCTGTAAGTGAACGTCTTAAATATGGAGGTGTCAAGTTGGGTCAAATTTAAAGCCAATTTCATTGAATGCCAAGTGGAATTTTCCAGTACGGTGAAAGTTGTTTCCTGCTAAAAGGTTATGTGGCACTGTGAGAAAACTTATTTTTGTCATCAATGAGTGGTCATACACTACTTCCTGAGATATTATTTTATTCTAAAGATGTCTAAATATTGAAATAAATTTATCTATTTGCAATAAAAAAAGGTGATTTTTTCTCCAAGATGCTACTTTAAAGTGATTTTGCACTCGCTAAGTGACTTGGACTTTGGTGTTTACATTACTTTGGAACAATGAGAGGTCATATATACTATGCTGGGGTATAGTTTCATTTGAAAGATATATGTCCATTTCAATTATTTGATATGTCATTAGGGGAGGTTGTATATAAAATTCCAGGTAAACTTTTATTCAAAAGACATCTGTTTATTGCAATAAATTAATATTTAGTTAAAAAATTTGTTATTTTTGTGTTAAAGACAATTATAAATCAACTTACAGCAAAAACCTCACTTTTAACACAATTTTTGGGATCTTGGGAGGTCAAAATCAGGGTCCGACTAAATGTGTCCTTGTGTAATGTATTTAACTTGACACTCTCTCTTCAAGCTCCGGGTTCGTTCCCGGATGGGAGTGCTGTTTCCCTCCTCTATACTGTACTTCCTCCAACAGTGTCATGGTGTTTTGAAAGGGTTTTGCCTGGATGGGTTGCGGATCTGCCCACATTGGGAGATCTTGAGGGACACTTGCTTGACGGAGGTTTATTAGATAGGGGAGGGGAATCAAACTCCAGGGTGAGCTTGACCACATAGACTTCCTTTCCCAGAAGTTTGGTCCTGCCCACCGTGAAGGCTGCCAATGTTCGTGACACCAGAAGTCACTTTACAAAATAAAAAGGGGATAAATGAAGATGGTATTTATTGAAATGACTAACTATTCACTCCTGGCAGTTCCTGCTCGAGCTCTTGGACTCTGCCTGGGTGTTGATACGGTGTCGGCCTACTTGGTCTCCTTACCAGGACAAAATCAAGAGCAAGTGTAACGACGTCGCGAGATCTAGCCGGTTTGGGAGGAATGTGGACCGTTATTACTTTTCCAGCTGTCATACGTATCTGGCACGTGTTGGTGGATGGGTTGTGGTATGATTACGGTTGTAGGGGAGGTTCGACTTTAGCCAGATAATTCAAGTACTCTGTCTGGCCACGGCCAACAAATACCTAATAATGGGTCGAAGAAAGAGATACAGTCTTCTGTGATCACATGTAGTACTTTGGGTGGATTATTCGGAGGTTCTGCAGTTTGAGAATTCTGTCGGGGCTCTCACTGGGTGCACTGGAAGTTACCATAGAAGTTGCCTGACTTAATTCTCTTTGTAAGGCATAACAGGCTAATCGGCGGAGTTGACTACTATGGCCTCCACCCTTACATGGCATTTAAAAAACTGTTCTCCACAAGAATGAGAAATAATAATAATAATAATAAAATTAATGTATTAGGTTCAGTCTTGTTCAGACAAACTGAGGCAATGAGCGAGTTTAGATGATCTAGATAGCAGTGAGTGTATCTCTAGATAGGTGCGGGTGATCCGGACACTACCCAAGAGCTCCTATGTCTTGTACAGACTATATAGCCCTATTCAGGCACCAGGAGTCCCCGGAGGTTTGGCCCACTCGCATCTATCCTGGAGCAGTCACTTTGCTTTAAACTGAGCCACAAATATTATTGCTAAAGAATTCACAATTATTAATTAAATTATTGAGGCGAAGTGAAAGAATAGATTGGGATTCAATCTTTGCACAAGTATATTCATTATAATATTTGTGAAATGCACGTGGATGTCTGGCTATGTACATTAAATTCTAATAAATGAAATATTATTAATATTTAGTTTTACTGGAATAAAAATCAAATTTTGAAATTGCAATTTGATTTGCGAGTCGAGGGGTGGTAGTCCAGAAGGGACAACGGTGCGACCTGCTACCGTGGAGTTTAATGGAATAACTCGGAGTACTGGGGAAACAGGTACAGAGACGTCGAGATACCTCTGACTGCCTAGAGTAGATGTCTTGAAGGCGTAGAATGATATTATTCCAATCTCGGAGGAGAGAGAGCTTCTTCAGTCCTCTAAGAGTTTGGTTGCTTTGCAACAAGAGAGCCTTCTTGAGACTAGGGAGCCTTGTGCAGACTGTGGAGTGTCTTCTCAGACTGGAGGGCCTTATGCAGGCTAGGAGAGTCTTTGCAGAGTGGAGAGCCTTCTGACCTTACACAGGTCGGCGGGTCGACGAGAACTCTTGGACTGCGGTTTCGCATCTCCTTATATACATCAAAATTCAGTTAGGTGGCTGCCCCAGGGGTGCAAGGGTTGTTAGCCTCATTTCACACGGGCTGGATAACTTAAGTTGTGAGTGCGCAACAATTTCTTATCGACTTGTCTGGAGGCTGATGACATACTTACCACCTCCCCACAAAGCTCGGGCAGTAGTGATATCTGCCGCAGGGCGCTGCCATCCTGCAGCATCTCTGCCAACTAACGTCTTCTTCTCGGCTGTGTCAGTGGCTCAGTGGGTAGCAAAATTTCTTCCACGAAGTTAATAACCGCATGTCTGATTTTTAGTGGGCAGTACAGTTTCAATATTTTATCTGCCTGTCTGTAGTTGTCCATAATGCTTGGACCAACCCAGTAGGCACGAGATTTATTGTCTGCCGGCGTGTGACTTGCCCATAATTCATATCAACGCGTAATGATGGGGTGAAGTCGTAACGTAGAGAGCGAATGTGCAATGCGCAGGATTATGACATCCATCAAAATTTAAAAATTATTGTTTATATTTAAATTGTTACTGATCAAATAACGTAATTTATAGCATTCCAGTTTAAGTCCATTTTGATTTGTTAACATTATCACTCAGTCCCTACGTACAATAAAACTTAACAGTTGCCTCAGTCATCACTAGACTTTTAACTCTTGAGAATTTTTTTAAATACAAATCCTGCAGCTAGCTATTTTTTCAGGGTTGCAGGGGAGGAGCGTGATAGAATTATGTGGGCAGTAAGAAGACACCACAGTGGTATGGGAATTTTCTGCATGTACTCCAATTTCCTGGGTACACATTCCACAACTTCCTTCTTCACAACTCACAGAACTTTATAGGTTGGCCCGAAATGACAGAACTGTCCCTCTTGTAGGAAAGCTGGCTCTACTCTGCAATGGCCCACATTAAACCCCCCTCAGATGGTAAACAACAAAAATAATTTCACTTTCACAACATGCACATTCAAATGCTTTGGAGGGAAGTGAATTCAGTGTACACATCTCCAGAAGCCTTTCACCTCTATGTGAAGACCCTGTAATTTACTGTAGTGGAAAATGAGTTAGTCCCACTGCTATTTCACAATGAATACGGCACTATCAAGTCTACACTTGGATACGCATTCAGTTGAAACCAGGACACTGTGGGCAGTTATTTATTGTAACCACCTCATAAATACAGAGTTATTGTCACTGGTGGCAGACATATTTATCTAATATCTGACAATGCCATTGCAATAAAGTCAATAAAATAGTCTCAAAAAAATGTTGCATATACTTTTTAATTTTCAATAGCTTTCAAGACTGTCTATAAAACCATACACCCAGAAAAGAATATTCATGGGTGGGACAAGGACTCGGCTGTAAAAATAACAAATTTTTTGTGACTGGGACATGCAATGTAAATTTTCATTCTCAAATAAATCATATGCAAATACAGGCTGTAATATGTAATTTTACAGGTTGACTTCAAAATAGTTCCACTGACTAAGAGACCAGTACATCTATGGAATGAAGATGACAAACTTTTAACCAGTCCTTTCTTACACGTGACCAACACATTACTGTAAGGCACTGTGGTACACTAATGGACACATCCTTGTATCATCAGACTCAGCTGATGGTTTCACACTACCATACAGAGTGTGGTAAATATACTACTGCATACATCTAATGATGGGACATACAAATTAAATCAGCTGCCCAAGCACAGGGAAGTGGAAGAAACATACCGCGGTGGTGAGCAGGAAATGGTATGGCAGGTACTCCATCCTCAGCACTCTGTTGAGCTTCTTCAAGCAATGCAGCTCAATCCCCTGCTTGTCGTACATGTACACCCACTGCTTTTGTGCCACAGCAAACATAGTCTCCTGGTGCAGCCACCTGTATGCATGACATCTCACAGTCCTACCACCCTGCACACATCTCACAGTCCTACCATCTGTGCACCATGTCTTATATTTAAGGTGGGGACACAGTATTCCTCGCTTCATGTGAATTAGTTTGAACATGACAAGACATGGCAGAGATGCACAAACTACCCTCACATTGCACCACCACTGTCCGTAGTCACACAACAAAAACAGAGTTGTGCAGTTCAACTAGTTCATTAGAAAGTAACAAAGATGTTGAAAATGTTAGTGCGATCCTAGCGACCAATGCAACAGCTGTCTGAGGAAACTAAAGCATGTTGGTATTAAGAAACTAAACTTTTAAGCCACTCAGTACAAGGGGAGACCTCTCCTTGCGCCTATAGTGTTGGCGGAGTACTGTACCAATCAAAGTCAGTGATGTGAAGCTTAGAATCTGACGCGTGCCGCTTATACTACTATTCACTACGATTACGACTCATCGCTCTTCATGTGAAGTATACCCTTACTTCAACCTATGTGAGAGTTGTTACCGCAAACCAATACACGGTTGTTGCATGCAGCTTAAATCTACCGAGCAGGCGAACACGTGGCTACAAGGTTACGCAACCAGCGAGCAAGCAACTCCCTCCCTCCTCCACCATGCTGAGTGCCTACAAGCTGTCAGTCACTTCGGGCGTGGCTGAGCACCGTCGAAGATCCATGAACCAAGAATGCTAACAAGAGGGTTCCCACCTCCCACGCCAGCCTCACGCAGAAGGACGTCACACGCCTTCCCCACACCCTGCCGCGGCAGCCTAGACTTCTGACTATATAACTCAGTGCGCGGCAGGGATCCGGCAGTCATTCGTATTTCTTCTCTAGAGTTAACCCCAAGCACTCCTTAGTGCTGGGGCCTCCAGCAAACCTCACTCTTCAGTAGCCAAAGCGGCTACACCCTGCAACAACAACAGTCTTCGACACCCATTGAACACGAATATACCTGCTAGTTTAACTTTAACTTTTTTGTCTCTTCCAGACACCCGCAATTAGACAGCTTTAGTTAAGTAGTTGTATATTCAGTTTTCTAATTCACTTTCCCTCTAGCCTAGGACCACCAGGTCGCCTACACCTAGCTAACGTAGTTTACCATCAGTACACCGTCTCCTTGGTAGGAGATAGCACGAGTCACTGTTTATTGAGTCCTCAATAAATACAGCTTTGTTATCTATCCTAATGCTTTTATTTCTAGAGTAACATCTACTTCGCCCGCTAGGAATAAGTCGCACTGTGCACTACTGACAGAAACCGGGTACTTTTGTAAATCCGAACTAGCTTGACTCAGGCCCCCCTCTGGGGACCTCCAGTCTAGTAACACACCCATTAGACGGCAGCATGTTACTTCCTACTACCCCGAGCACCCAGGTGCTGGAGGGAAGGAACAGAGGAGCCACAACCACTAGGAATATCTTCCACCAAGGAGAGACAGCACGCCTAGGTTATATCACCTACCAGAGCACCTAGGTGCTGGAGCGGTATTGCCTGGCCTTGGCTGGATATCACATCCAGTAGTAGCATTGGTGGCACACGTCTCTGATCAGTCCACTGACGTGGGGGATCTTACCAAGCTTGTGCCACGAATCAGCTACTGGACCTACACTATTATAGGAGAATAGTTTCTCGTCCGGAGTGCACGACATGTCTTGTTCAGCGGTGAGTCAAACTCTATGACTTATAAGATAAGGCATGGCCGAAGGCATAGGAAACAAAAGATTGCTCATCTAGCTGCCAAGCAGCGTAATACCTTAGCCCCTCCTACACAGGAAAGACAGCGGAACGGGATCGCGCAGCCTCACTGAGATTACGGGCAGTCTCGACTGTCCACGTGGTACGATATACATATTTCCCACCACTCATCCAAAATAGTCCCGACTACCACCTTGTGTTGAGGAGTCTAGTATACAGGACTGAAGCTAGGCATGGACTAGCCAATCCTAGAGTCTGGAGTCAAGAGTAAGCGGCCTGGAACCTGGAGTACGGTGTGAGACAACTCAGTACAACATAGTCTAACCCAAGAACTGTAGCACCGAATTTGCTTAGCCATCAAACCTATGTTACTAACCAACAGAAGGAGTAATTCAGATTAACTAACACCTCCCGTCAGCTACCAATAACGGCGCACTTGGTCTAGCGCAATAAACCTCGACGATCGTGCTATACAGTCAGTAACCGGGCACGCATCAAACCTATGTGCCAATATGTAAATATCACTGGGGATGTACTTCAAAACTCAAATCATTCATCTACGGAGCCACCAAAGGAGTCGCACACAAGACCCAGGCTAACGATTAAGTGGGGTCTTCCCATGTAGCATGGGGAGATTACGAGGTGAGGTATCTTGTGTTGGGTTTGATTCCGGTGACTTGTGGATTGTAACCCCGACAAACAATTTAATGTTTGAAAGTATGCTCGTACATGGTATGAGTACGAGAGGCGTAGGTGACTTCAAATACTTCAACACGAATGCGTATTAAGCATGCCCTGCAGAGGTTATTCGCTCTTGGACAAGGTACCAGTATACGTCATGGGTAGTGTGGATTTGCAGGACTGGACAAAATCAAACACACTGGGCAACACTCCACGTCGATGCATTACCTGTTGTATTGCAGGCAGCGAGCATCTCTTCTGCTCCGTTGATGGTGCTGGGCCGGCCGGCTGTAGAACAGTGGCCAACGCTGGTTGCAAGGAAGCGGGGTTCATACTGATATTTGAAAAGTGGGGAAGGTGTGGAGGTATTGCGGTATAATCAGGAGTTAGTACAGATGATTCAATGCCAAATAAGGCAGTGTCACAGTGGAGTAATAACAAATATTCAAATGGCAATCTGCCAGGTGTACGCTTGGTAAAGAGATGATTTATCTCCTCCTCAAGGAGTTGCAAGTAACTTTTGAAGCAGTTCTTACCTCCGCTTTTATAATTATTTGGCATGAGGTAGATCTATAATTACTCTGAAAATAATAATTAATGCCAAAGTAGAATATGTACGTGCAGTGAAGCCAGGTATAATTAGCAACGACAAGTCTTGCCACTTAACCTCTCCTGGCACTGCTCTAGCCTGGAGGGTTATACAGCAGATCACGTGAGCAGCTGCAATATCTGGATGTATTGAGTTTCTAGTGAAGGGCTCCGCCAAAGATTAGCCAGTGCATACCTGAGCATTACCTTGGCCAAACTCGGAATACCGCTCTGTGTTACTTGTACCTGTTGTTTGACTGTTTCCACGGAACCGGCATTACTTTACATACACATAAAAGAAATTGAATATTTAAATTTTGGCCTGGCTTCAAAAAGCACCAGGACACTAGGTTGAGAAGTCACTGCAATCCCAATGTTTGGTCATGATTTTAATTTCTCATGTATTATTAAATATAATTCAATTACAAGAAATAGTGAATAAATTATTTCACTTTTAAGGAATATTTATTACAAATACTGCAGAAGTGAATTATAATAAAAGCAAAGCAGTTCACGTGAAGGCTACCTGAGATACTTTATTTGCTTGCTTGCGTGAAAGATTGTGAATTTAAATATGTATTATTTAAATTATACTAATAGCCCAAAGATCCTAGCCTTACTTGATAGGAGTGTCCAGTAAGGGACCTCCTAGTCTAGAATGTGGGGTTCTCTACTCAATTGGCAGAGATGGCCGGGCTAGGACCTTAAGAGGGTGCCTATGTCGCAGTGGCCTTAGGTTACCTGTAAGGTACGGGATTTAGGAAGGTGCAGGGATGACAAGGCGACTGGAGGTGCTTGCTGGTTGCTTGTCGACGTCCAGCCCTTAGTCAAGATACCTCTAGCCTTCACCGCCTTGGAAGAGGTGTAGCATGACTATCACAGCCACGGTTATTGACTCCGGCCTTTACAGCCTTGAAGAGGACAAGTGACTCCGGTGAGCCACCCCGAGCAACTCTGGATGCTTGGTCTGTTCCGCCTTTTATAGTGATCTCCAGTGATCTTAGGCACTTCGAAGGGTGCAGGAGGCTTCATCCCGCCTCAAGGGTGGAGCTTGTGACATCACATGCATGGACCATGGATGCTTATCTCGCAATATAGCTAGGCGCCTGGTGTGAAATATTTCTGAACTTCGGACGCTCGAGTAGGCTGCAACCCTTCTGTGATTGGCCCGCTACGTTCTGCGGAGCCAAATTAAAACAATGCCCTCTTCAGTTAGCAGCCATGGTGAAGCGGAATATTGTTGCTTCGGGGAGGACGTTGACATGACATTTTTCTGCCGATTCTGGTGGGCAGTACAGGCTAGGAGCATGGGGTTGAAGGTGAGTTGAGGCTCTGTCTAGGAATTCATCACAGTAACATTATATAAAATATCCAATTGGTTATCAATTAGCATTTCCGAAATTGGAAACAAAGGATATTGAGCACTCATCACATAGCACAAACCTCACATGTGTGCAAGAACAGAAAATGTGAGAGGTTTGAGGCATCTGCCAGACCAGAGGTCTACATGATGCCACGTGACATGTGTGTGGAGATACCTGGTGATGGGAGTGTAAACCTCTACCATTGGATTCCAATGCTCAACTGACCACTCATATTCACCCTGGACACATCACCTCACATATGCTAATGTGACGTGATGATAGTGTGTCCCCGTCTTTAGGCTTGTGCGAATGTGATATTCTCCTGTATGAAATGAAAATGGAAATTATGTTACTGAATTTTATGAAAAGGAAATGAAAATGGTAAATAAATTTTTGAGAGCTCACCATTAATGAAAGTTTAATGTAAATATTAACATTTTAGCAACTTTTTATGTTATGAATTGTCAAACACTCAATGGCACACTATCAGCCGAAATCAATTTAAAATGTGAAATCACACTTTTGTTCAAAATACTACCTATATGAACTTCAGAAAAATTAATTAAATATGTGCAACTGCTGTAATAAAATCTGTAAAGAACAGAATTAAAAAAAAAAAGGAGCTGTGGATAATTTTGCACAAAGGTTTCCCTAACATTTCAAATTTAACTTTGACTTGTGATGCTCTGCGCAGCTATGATGCATACTCGACTTCGCCTTATCTGAACACTGTTTCATTTTGCCAGGCAAGTCATTTTAAACAGTAGTAGAAGAGGTTGGTCACGTGCCTCCAGGGTATTACCTTGCAACAAGGAATGGTATTACAGAGTCATAATCCAACTTGTACTGTTCACTCTACACTACAGGCCACCGAGCCCTGCATCCAAGGTCACTTAGTTCACTATTCATTCAAAGATCACAGCAGTTGTTATTTATCAGCCATCATCTACACTTCTTTCTCTTACAAGTATCATGATACTTTGCTGCTTATTAGCCACGAGCCTACAGCAGTCCAACAGAAACGAGCAGTTGCCGCACTTGAGTTGACCTTCTGAGTTGCTCCGAGGCTGTGCTCGCTATGCCGACTGTCTCTTTGCAGTAGACCACACTCTTTCCTCTGGTGCTAAGGGAGGGCACCACTCATCACAAGAAACGATAAAGGATGAAGCCCACCACATCAGCGATTTTCCATGCAGTACAAGATGCTAGCACATGACTCGAGGGGTGGATCTTATCTCTTTCTCTCACCCCTCTCCTCCTCCTATCCAGTGGTCAACCAGTATATAAGGCCTTGTGCAGCCTGAAAACTTGAATCTATACTTCTCTTACTGCTCTGGACAGGGCTGGAGGAAGTCATCACCCACAACTCGCTCTCCTAGTCTTTGTCTCCTCCATCGCTCTGTCTTGGGCCAGGAGAAGCCAACTATTGACGTCAAGCACCACTAGAAGTGTCTTTTGCACCTGCGACAACACACTCAAGAGCCTCTAGAAGACTCGCCACCAACTCCTGAAGATGTTGACAACACCCTCCTTACCTCCCTCTGGTAACAGTTGTTGACAGACCCTTTAGGACTACCATCCTACCTTACCGGATGGTAACGGCAATCTCTACCACTACCCTTCTGGTAGGGGTCCCTTCAGGACAAACAGGCAGATATATAGAGAAAGTTGTAGTTAATTACCTAGCCTTCCCAGCAGATTAGAGCCAGGTGGTACTCCCAAGTCACCCACCTTTGCAAAAACTGGAGCAAGAACCACCAAGGAGCTTTGTCCATCAAGGTAAACCAGTTGCCAAGGGCCAGCCTGTCCGCCGGGCCATGACAGTGGTACCTGATTTATTCCCCTCAGACAGGCCACAAGACCTGTAGTATATACTGGCCGAGCACCATCTATCACTGCTTATTAGCCTTTTCTCTTTCTCGTCATACTGCACATGAACAAAACCATAAATATTGACCACTGCAAACTCTTCAAAGCCTCAGGTAGTTACGTAACCAGGGTTCACTTACCACCTACCCTAAGGTATAGCATGTCAACTTCGAAAGCAGTAATTTTAGTAATTTAATACTAGAAACAAATTAATTAATGTTTCAGTATACAGAATATTACCACAACCCTACTAACAGTCCTACCACCTGAAAAAAATGCACAGCTGTACATAAGGGTTGTGAAAATATTCGGTGTACCCAATTAGATGACTAAAAATCAGAACTTACATTTTGAAAATATGTTCAAATTCAATCAATATTCTAGTGATAATCCAATGTTTGTTTAGATAAATAACAATGAATATTTTTGTCTCTGCATCCATTTGTTTAAGTCCATTGCAATCTTACAAAATAACTACATAAAACTAAATATGAAATGTTGGCAGAATTTACTTGTTAAAACATCATGATACCATCTTAACTACGACTTTAACCAAACTCATACAAACACTTACTAATACTGCCAAAAGTCTGAAATACTGAAAAAACAACCAAAAAAATAAAACTGACTAAATGTTCCAACCAAATCAGTATTACTGTAACATTGCACTATGTAATAACTGGGTGTGGTTCATCAAGCATTGTAATTAAATGTAAGAGGCCTGATGGGAAAACTAATTGAATAACACAGCTATACAAACTTTCATGTTCACAATTACCTATACGTTTGAAAAACTTACCTCACATCAAAGACTTCCTCCATCACATTAATTTCACACATCAGCTTTTTGGTGACCCAGTCCATGGCAGCCACGTGGCCACGCTTGCCTCCCAGAAGTAGAAACCTTCCATTGCGAGTGTAGTTCATCCTGCACAAGTTGTAAAAACTCAATGTACATGGTCTAGAACACATAAGTTACAAATAAATTTCCAACACGATGGACTGCAGCTCCCCAGGTGTCTGCTGACAAAAAAGACTACACTGGGTGTACCTCTGTTTTTATTGCAAAGACCTCACATTGAACATATTAACTATGTTCATAATTTTAGCATTCTAGAACTAGACTTTCTGAGGCCACAATAATGTAGTGGTTAACCAACTCTCCTCCCATTTAGGTGAACCGGGTCAATTCCCGGCAAGATCCTGGATTTCGCATGCGGGAATCATGCCAGACAATGCTGCTGGTTGGCTGGTTTTCAGAGGAACTCCAGTATCTCCTGCCCTTGAATTCTGGCATTGCTCCATACTCACCCTCACTTCACCCCCCATTGGCTCTTAAGACCTCAATGTTAAGAGCCACCCAAATATCTCCACTCTTCAATATACTGTCACGCTCTCTCTTCTGTTACTACACATGTAAAACATTCTTTCCTGAATGTAGTAAGAATTGTTGTCTATATACACTATATAGGTATTTTCACTGTACCTAAAAATCTTTTGAGACTTGACTTTAATTGCTTTTATATTTGTAAAATAGTTTATTTTGTGTGCGCCTGTGTAGACACCCACACATGATTTTGTTTCTTTTGTGTTTGATTGCATTTGGTGCATGCATTATTGTATTCCTGACATGCCATATACCATTCTAAGTATGGTCAGTTGGGAAAAAATATATTTAAATAAATAAACAAATGATTCATACGAGGTAGCAGAGAAAGCTATCTTACTCAACAATAACCTATGACTGGTTAATTGCACAGTCACTCATTTCCCACTTCCAAAACGACAAGTTTAACCTCAGGTGTTGGCAAGTCAGGAAATCCCATTTAGGAAGTGGGACAGACATGCAGTAACATGGGAAATATTTTCAGAACATCCTCATTTCATTGCACAAATTTCTCAGGATTGTTGTGAATTACAAGTGTCCCACTACTTAGACAACAAACTTCATTCATGACCATTCAGTTTATTTTGTTTATAGATTCTATCCCTGGGTGCAGCATTACCAGAAAAATTGTACATTGCAACATAGTTGATATACTATTATTATCATAAGCAAGAAATACACCTATTTCATGATAGAAACACCCAAACTGAAAATAACAAGAGAAGACAAAATTACACTTGAAAAAACCTCCAATTCGATGTATTTACATGTCATTAGTTGGCAGACATTTAGAATAATACTAGCAATTTTAAAAAACTTCTGGCCTCATTTATTTTTGGCCTTTTCATGTTCTCCATCAGTTTTCAAGTAATCAGCTGACCACAATTATTATAGGCGGTTTCGCAGTAAAATGAGCACTTTTGAAAGACATGCTTAGCATCTTCTGGATACAAGTTGTGTTTTCTTCCGCCTTATGTAAAATTAACATTGCCAGGGGCCTAAGCATTTTATTCATGCGTCGGTCAAGTGAAACTGTAAAATTAATAGGAAAGTTATTATTTTAAAAACCTGCTCATTTTTACACTTTTATGCATTAAAAACGCAGAAAGTGAAGTAAATAATTTAAGTTACCACAAATGGTTACCTAACACTTTTTATTCAATGTAAGCATGGAACCAATTTCCATCCTTCGTTACCAACTTTACTGGGTGCATGTCACTCGGTGCACCCGTTAAAATACATGCATGTAGGAGCAGTGACAGGTTTCTAAGGATTATTTCAAAAGTGCTCACTTTATCGTGAACAAGCTCTACAAGAATGTTTCACTACTGAGCAGTACGAGCACATTCAAGGACGTACCTCACTCAAGTTCACAAGCTTCTCCGCTCATGCGTAAGTGCACACCATGTGAATTCATTATTGACAGTAAAATAAGCACACTCCATTTGGGCCTGTACAAATGTGAATTTAATGCAAACACAACGTTTAATTTTATAAAAAAAAATTACTTTACATGTGAATATCATTTCCTAACCTGTAAGGGCCAAACTCACGAAGATTAAGGTCAAAACGTTTTGTAGCACTGGTGATGTCTACAGAATCTGCAATTTGCCTCTGTGTGAACTGTGTCGTCACTTCCCCTTCGTCCGCTTGCAAGTAGCTGCAACAAACAACTATACATGAGCACACATTAAAAAAAATTAATGCTGAAAATTACACAAATTACAGGACAGCAAATAAGTAATGACACTGTGATGGTACGGACATGTATAGAAAACGAAAATGACAGGATACCGGGAAGAATACATAAAATGTGAATGTGTAACAAGAAGCCAGGGGAAAGACCTAGGGATATAAGGCTAATGGGAGTGGAGGAATGTGCAAGACCTAGGGTTGTGCGAATATTCAGAATAAGAAACAAAAACTAAAAATTACAGCTTTCATTTTAGTTTAGGTAAGAAATTTGGTTATCGAAGTGGTAACTAAACAAAAATTATTGATTTCGAAGAATTTTAGGGTATTTACTGAATATTCATTAGTGCACCAGCAAAGAAAATTTTTGCCTGTAAATAATTTTGTTTGTTTTCATTATTTTATAACTGAAATAAATACATAAAATGAAAATTTAAATATAGGTAAAACCCCCTTTGATAAATACTCAAATCCTACATATTTTCGGTTTGAATTTCCAACAAATTTGTTATAATAATGCTTAGGAAATTCATTAAGCTATCATTACGGCTGAATCTTAATGATATTATTTTTAATTTTCCCTACAGTTTCACGAAAGCTCATAACATATCTCTCATTTTCGTTTTGTGATAAAAAAGTTACATTCACACAACCCTAGCAAGAACACACGAAGACTGGAACAAAGTGAGAATGGAGTGGAATGAAAGGGTTTGAGAAGCTCTTAACAGCAAGGTCAGAGCAGATGAGGGTGAACAGACGTGAATATGGAGCAGCACTGGAATGGCAAGGGTAGGGGTAATAGTGGACATCGTCTGGCACAAAAATCCTGGGAGAGACCGAGCTGGGAATCAAACCTGGTTCACCTTAGTGAGAGGCAAGTTGCCCTAGCTGCTACATCACTGTGGCCCCAAGTGAGAATAGAGAGGCGGTGGGAAGACATAAGAATAAGGAGAACCCTGTGCTGCAAACAGATGCAGCCAGGCTAGAACCTGATCCTGATGATGAAATGCTAAAAATAATTGATGGACTTCACAAAAGATGTCACGTTTTTTTATGAATTACTATTTTTTTTGTTGGTAGTGAAATAAATTGACATTAAATTTCTGCAGCATACTATGAACTAGACAGCAACTAGAGTACCATGCTCCATAAGGTAGCTCATTTAACTCTATTAAACTCTATAAAATGGGTGATTTAAATCTGACCCTTTATGTTCTTAAGGGTTTCTCCTCACCAGGTTTTCAAAACAGATGAGCAGAGCTTCAGAAACCTTATTAAAGTGACTCAACATGTCTGAGTGAGGTTTGCTTAGAAATTAAATTTCAGAAATATTGCATAACTGAAGACTCGTTTACAGTTTATATTTATATTTCTAATGTCTAATTTTTAAACCCACTCAAACTCAACGTTCACAGCTACATACGCAATGCATAACAAGGTTAGTTTGGGCCAGCACCTACTTAACAGTGTGATGCAAATGCCCAATAATCTGCCTGGGGATAACTATTTTTTAAACTGTGTTACCATTCTAGAATATGAATGATTCTTATTTCTATAGCCAACACAGAGCCTGCAGCTCACAAGCAGAGATAATGAAACAAGTGTTGTGTGTGTTAAAGTACACCATTTTGTACCAGTTTCATCATCACCATTAAATGCTTATGCAGTACAAACCTGGTCCCATTTACTAAAATATTTTATATATTAAACAATTTTATTTTTGTTTTCTTTCCAAGTGTAAAACAACGGCGGTAGTACATATTATACTGCACTTAATTTCTACACTGTAAAACCATTGTTTCCAGTGTCTGTATATACTAATTTAAACAAAGATGTAACTTACGTAGAGAAAAAATATGACACTATGACAAAAATATTACAAGCTATACATGTAGCTGCATTAACCTGTTGTGTATACAAACAACTTAATGTACTACTACCTCAAACATAGACACTTACAGTCAAAACATACAGCCCAAATTCTAAACTATGGAAATATTGCAAACAAAAGACCTGTAGTTCAAGTTTTAATATCAAACTCAACAAATTGTGTACATACATGCAACACCAATAATAGTAAGCAATTTAAGAGCAATGAAACTATAAATTTTTAGTTTAAAAAATTAAGTAAATTTTGACTGTAATGAAAGAGAAATATTTTTTTCACAAATACTTTTTTCCCACAGAACATTTAACTAATGACAGCATATGCTCTGCACTACTTTAAAATGATATAGATGTGGTGTCCATTCGAAAGATACTTTCAATTAAGTATTGTGCACCTACAGATTTGACCTAGAAACACAAATGTAATGGTTGTAAAAATCAAAACACTACATCACGGCAGTACTATGTGGCATAGTTATTGATATGTAAATGTTGTTAAACTAAAACACAAACATCTGGACATTCACTCACCCGGACTCTTCAGACAGGAGGATATCAGTGCGTACAGTCTGCTGGGCAGAAAACTCTATGTCCCTTTCCCGCTTCTTCAGCTTCTTCGCATGAGCCCGGCTCTTCACGCCGCTGAGGTCTGGCCCAGCACCTCGACTGTACAGCTCCATCTCTGCCGCGTGCAGCAACTTGTCGAACTTGGGCACATGCTTCTGCTTCTTGGAGGGCTCTTTCAAGTCCGCACCGCTCATATTCCCTCCCGTGACTGCTTTTACACACTCTTGATCAACCTTTGGTTCCGATAGTGCGACACTATGCTCCAACAGCTCATCAACCATTTCTAGTGTCTAGAGTGTTTATTCTTTGGAGCGCTTCCGTCATCAGAATGTTTTTCTTCTTAACATTTTTTCAATTTCTCTTCCACTTCAAATTGTTCATCAGCAAGAACTACGAAATACCTTTTCTTCTATAACAAAGAACCAAGCAAACAAGACTTGTTGCAGCAATGCCAAAAAAAATGTTTCACTTTGAACTTTCAGGCTTTCTAGTCGATTAAAGAAATAACACTACCAGTATACACATCTATAGCCAACTAAAATTTTAGTATTTACAGTGTACCATATACATGATAAAAACATAAAAATAGCTAAGTGATAAATACCAAGATCTATATAAAATGTTTAGACCCTAACGGATTATAGTATAAATCAGTTATGTTTGGGCTCTAATTTTTATCACCTTTTTTTTTTCAAACTGATTGAAAATAATTAAATTTAACAAGATAAAACATTACTTCAACATTCTCTTTATGTTTAACCAATACCTCACTCTCCACATGAAAAAAAAGATGCAGACAGCCACCTCAAAAATTAATCAATTATTGTGTCAAAAACTGAACTTCCAGTACGTAGCTGATAAGACATAGATATATAAATCTCTTACGTGCTTCCATGCATAGGCTTATACACAGCAATTCATTCATTTTCATACACTCGCAATTAGGCTACCGTCCAGTGGCGAGCTCACTCAACTCTCCTTCACCCAACCAACTCCTTTTCCACTCCCTTCTTGAATTTACCAACCCCTCTCACATATACCAATTCCTCCCTCAACACATTCCACTCCCTCACAGACCTCACAAGCATGGACTGCCTTCCCCACTCCGTTCTCCTCCAAACCTTCTGAAGCTTCTCACTGTTGTTTCCTCTTCCACTAAACACCCCCTTACTTAGCTTGCAGTGTAGCCCTCCCCATCCTCCCTCTTCATTCACCATCCTGAACATCCTGACTAACCATTCAACTTTCCTCCTATCCTTCAATGAGCTGCACCCCATTTCTTTCATCACTGATGGCCTATAGTTCCCTTCTTCCTCACCATCTTGCCGCTGCCTTCTGCACCTACCCTTCACCCATCTTGCTGCCTTTCTCTGCACCTTTTCCAGTTCTCGCACCTCCACCTCCACATACGGGTCCCATACTGCTGCAGCATATTCTAACATTGGCCATACCATTGTGCCATACGCCTTCTTCACCTAACAGCTGACTCCATTCAGCACCCTTCCCAACATACCCAGAGCCCTTCTTCCCTTTGCAACCACCCTCTCTACCTGTTTTTTCCACCTGAGGTCTCCCTGCAGTACAATCCCTAGATACTTATATTCTGCTGCTTCTTCTATCTCTTGTCCCTCCCATCTGTACATGTCCTTGCTTATCACCTTCTTTCATGTAAACCTCACTACCTTAGTTTTTCTTACATTTATATTAATTTTATTTTCCCTGGTCCACAGCCATATCTTATCAATGTCCGCCTGCAAAATTCCACCCCCCTCTGACACTTCATCATACACAACACAATTGTCAGCAAACAATCTGATTTTTCCCCTAATCCCCAAACCCATGTCATTTACCATTATGGTAAATAACAAAGGACCCAGCACGCTTCCCTGTGGTACCCCCCACGTAACCTCCTCTTAATTCCAATATTGCCTCCCCCACTTTCACCCTCTGCCATCACCCCCTGAGTAAGTCCCCTATCCATTCCACTACCCTCCTGTCTGGTATCAGCGCCTCCACTTTCCTCATCAATGTCCCATGAGGCACCTTATCGAATGCCTTCTCAAAATCTATGAAGCAGGCATCCACCTGCTTCCCCTCATCAACTACCTGCACCAGATCCTCTAATAACCCAGCGAACTGAGTCTCACATGAGCAGCACCTATATACAAAGAGGAAATATTTACACTTGCTATAATTTTAAATTATGGATTTTGTTTGAGAATGTTTCAATGTAGGAAATTACTTTAGTTACAGTATAAAGCATCTAATTTGCTGTGGTAAAAATTTTGATGCTGCAATGTTTTTAATTACTGGATTTTAACAATTCTGTGCAGAAAATTATGCAGATATCTGTAGGAGCTGGTGTTATATAAACAGTTAAAATAATTAAATTATAATGATTGTTACATTAAGAAGTGCACACCACATCATGTAACAAAGAATATATTGATAAATACAATTTTATAACTCAACACAAATAACAATGTATTAATTTATTAAGCTCCATAAAACTTTAGTATAACCTTGACTTGGTTAAGGTTGTAGGGTGTGTCAAAAGAAGTGTACAGTACATGTAAGTGATCAAACATTAAGTATTCAGCAGACAACACAAATGTTACATACTTAAGTAAAATGAAGGTGGCTATTGTTGTTGCATTTATGTTAGTATGTTGATGTTTGATAAGAACTAATGAACTAATATTCTGAGGACACTTGGTTTATCTGGACGATGCATGTAATTTTTTTTGGTAAAAGGGGTTAAAAAGAAACTGAAGAATCAATTAAAGACAACGGAATTTTGTACTTTCCAAAACTCAAATAATTACTACACAATTTCTAGGCTTTGAGGCTATGCTTTTTGGACCTCCTCGGGAAACCTCTACCTTAGCTGGAGTTGAAGTTAGAATTTGTGGTTTGAAGTTAAGGGGGAGGAACTCTCGTGTGTGTAAGTCGAGTTGACTGTACGCTTTACGATTAGAATTGAAAAACTGCCGGGCGGAGATTGCCGCTCCACTGACTAGGTGCGACAAGTGATGGGGTGACAGACTGTCAAGGCCGCCATTTGGCCCTAACAGTCCCCTTGTTATGATGATTGGGAAGTTCAGTAAAACCAGCGACATGCTGGGGAAAAACCTGCACCCAATAGCAAACATTTAAATTGTACCCACCGCCAATGGAGGAGGGAGGGTGGAGGTGAGGTAGGTTGGAAGCTCCCATCAGTTCAGCCAGGCTGATGAGAGTTTAGTTTATTGTATCCGAAGATCTATAGCGATGCAGGCACTCGCTGGTTGCTGGAACTGCAGTCTGGGAAGGCCGATCCCGACGCCATCCTGCTCCAAATGGAACCCACCACCACAAAGTCACATCGTGCAGCCGCAGCTGGAGTTTCGATCGGGCTTAAGTATCTTCCATCATTGGTCTCTGCGGCGAACTTTCTTCCGAAGTCGCTGGATACTTTCTCCCTTCATCTGATATTAACAGCCAAAGAGGTAACGCCACAACATCGACTGGTAGTCCTTTGGTAGAGATCAAAACAGAAGTCGGTCGTCCAGTTGCTTCTCCTGCAGACTTCAGGTGTATCTGCCTTCTCTACTCCACAATGCGAATCCACTCCGATGCCTTCCGCCAGTTGGTCCACGAGCTGCTACTGGTTATTTTTCACAGCCACCCCAGTCGCTTGAGATCCCTTATTCGTCACCAAAGGGACGTGCTAAATGGCAGATGGTCGCTGCCTCCAGCCGTCTTATGAGCACACCTCTCAGGAGAGGTCCACACAGTCCGAAGACTGGCATGGCCAATTGAGGACAGTTGAAGGAGAGCTTATATTCTGATTTCTGGTGGCTGTTACCTAATTGGTTAGACTCTACAGGCCAATCAGGAGGAAGACAACTTTGATTGGCGGAAGAGCTCAGTCAGTAAGGAAACAGCACTCCAGAAATCAGAATAAGTAAGGGCATTTTACTTCGACTGTCAATTGGTCAGGTATCGTTGGAGAAGAAATCCATGATGCAGCTCAAGCCCAGAAGCTTAGACATTAACGAAAATTGCCACGAAAGCCTGCAAACTATTTTAATTGCTACATAACTTTGAGTGTGACAGTAAAAGTTTGCCCCGAAAGGAAACCAACTTTTTGGACAACCAGTCTTTGGCAGTAAAACTACTTCACAGAGATTTCTTGTGGTTGTTAAATATGATAAGAGCACTTTGTGTAAGTGTGAGCTACTAATGATGCAGTTTCAGTAAATGCAAGTAAACATTAAAGAAAACCATACAAATGAAATGACAACAAACATAATGCATCTGAAGAAATCATTGATGTAAACAGCCCATACATTCTGATAAACAGGCCAAAAAATAAACTACACTATCATTACTTTATGTTGGCACTGCAAACCACAAATACAATACTGTTATTTAAGTATTCATAAATTGCAGTGCACACCCTCCCTCACTTCACCTTTTGACCGACACCATCGACAGAGTTTACATCTAGCTATAGTCATCATGCTATTCTAAGTCTTCCTGAAAAGCAAAATTTCCTGCCTGCAATGACGTGAGGACGACAGGAAGGCATCAGCAAGGGCAATGGTAACGTCGGGACACTAAGGGAAACCGCACAGACTCTTGGGAAGCGTGCTAACAATCAAAGCAACGCCACATCGCTTGGAGGGAGAGAGCAGAGGGACACCAGGAGTAGTGACGGGGTGAGGTTACCCTCCCCCGGCACTCTTCGTATCTAACTTAATACTAAACAAACCGAAGGTACAAATTTAATTACGCTCACCCATTCTCTTATACACTCATTCATCATTCACATGTGGAAACATGCATAACACAACTTCGCGAAATATCAATAGTACTGTATACTATTTACTGTATTCTTAAATTTACTGAAACTTTCAAAATTGCTGTGTTCAGTGATGATGAAAGAAATGGGTGGAGCTCATTGAAGGACAGGAGGAAAGTTGAATGGTTAGTCAGGATGTACCAGGGATAGTGAATAAAGAGGGAGGATGGGGAGGGCTATACTGCAACTAAGTAAGGGGGTGTTTAGTGGAAGAGGAAACAACAGTGAGAAGCTTCAGAGGGTGTGGAGGATAACAGAGCGGGGTAGGCAGTCCATGCTTGTGAGGTCTGTGAGGGAATGGAATGTGTTGAGGGAGGAATTGGTATCTGTGAGAGGGGTTGGTATATTCAGAAAGGGAGTGGAAAAGGAGTTGGTTGGGTGAAGGAGAGTTGAGAGAGTTCGCCACAGGGTGGTAGCCTAATTGCGAGTGTATGTACAATAAACATTGTACAAGCAATCGCCGAAACACATACCTATGTTAAATATTTCAATGTTTTTTTTTTTTACTTTTAATATTAATTTTATATTAATGTTTAATGTTTAGTTTTATAAATTAACATATTTCTAGTCTTATACTTCTATGTCAAAAAATCAAAAATGTAATAAAATTTTCATAACTAATATTAATAATTGCACATTTTAGAGGACAGTTAAAACTATCGATTTTTATATTATTTTATTTTTATTTTCATTCCATGGGTACTAAACTAAGCAAGTAGCTTCTTGATATAGAACTAGTTGGCATGTGCCCATGTTGACCCCTTCCCCTTAGCATGTTTGCCCACCATGCCAAATTTTTTAATGCATTAAATGTGCTCACTCTACGAGCACAAGTGCCATTTAGGGTGGCAAGGAATGGCCTAGGCGCAGAACAGAGTGTGCGCTGGAGCAGGAATCTGATAGTAGACCCTGTGATATTTCTGTTATTTAATTTTTGCAATAAAAAGTGCAAGGGAAATTCAAGCAAGGGGACACAATTAATAAAGACACCTGCCTTCGCAGCCCTAAACCCCCAGTGTTTTCGAAGAGCCTTTTTGTAATTTTCTGTACTGTTCATTCACGTGTCTTTCAACTCCCACCCATCCAACAGTGCAATGTATTGGTGTAGTGAATAATACTTATAGGATTAATTTTAGGAGCGATATGTAACAACCGGCATGCAGGGTACGTGTCCGATTTGTAAACGTCATGTGCAAGAAAGTAGTGCAGCGCGGTTGCAAGCTCGCCAAGCCGGCTGGTATGCCAAGCGGAGCAAGTCAATAGTCGTTCGTCTTTGCGAGGGGTGTGCCACGCCACGCCGGAGCTTGTGTTTCGCACGCTCGGGCAGCCATCACACTGTGGGATTAGTAATTTCACAGCAATAGTTATATTAGCATATCGGAACCTTCTTCGTATTTCAGTGCCCGTGACTCCACCGCCCCTCGCACCTACCCAATGCTTGCATCGCCTGAGTAGGCTTAAATTGTACTTGAATTATTTCACGTCAACATGTCTATTTCGCACAATATTACCCGAGCTGACGGGTTAGTAAGTAGCACCAAGTAAGCTTTTCCTGTAGGCAATGTAATCATGTACTGAATAATTGCAGCGGTGACGAGTTACCCCGTGTGGTTTATTTCCAGTCGCAGCAGTGTTTTTAAAGTATGGGCCTTCCCCAGCCAATTTTTTGCAAAGTGTAACTTACTGTGCAAGTATGATTGAAATGGTTCACGAGTCAGCATATAAAGTAACAGTGTTTCTATGGGTGTGTGGGGAGCCCAGATATCCCAGAACGCAACAAATAAGGGAGTTATTCAGTCAGCATTAATTTTATTCTACGAGGAGACAACAACTGAACTTGGAGATTTGACATGGTCGACGGCCGAACGACCCTGAGGAACGTGTCCACAGCTGCTCTCCGACTCACGATATTGTCAACCCGACAACATCTTGTGCCCTGGGTAATTATCTCCACCGAGATTCCAAAACTATATTCACCGTTCCTTACCTAACCAATATACTTGTTGACCGACACCTTAGCACTAGTTGTTAGCCTCCTGCGCATTAAACCAACTTCAAATGGTTTCCCGAACGTGTGGCAGATCTCTACCATCGCTCCGACACCTTCACTAATGTCATAGTCATATATATCTTAAATTTTATAAATGTACATTTTATAAATAAATATACATTAAGTTCTAAAAAAAAAAAAAAAAAAAAAAAAAAAAAAAAAAAAACAATAATCTCTGATACAGTGAATATAACACATCTCAAATAACACAATTATATCAAAAACAAACAAACAACAAAATAAGAAAGAATATGTCAATATATTCCTGATTCATAATATTCTTGTAAAGTATTAAAAGCTTTAATATGTTATTTATTTTCAAGATGTTTCTTAAAAAGTTTTTTTTTTTCTTTCTTCCCTCATTGCTTCTCATAAATTATTTAAAAAATTTAATGTCTCCTAATATACTTCTTTTTGATAAAATTGAGAGCTGGATTTCTAGTCATAGCTTCCTTTATTTATGGTCCTGCAAGTTTGCAATGTAAAAAAACGCCTGATTTTTACACAATGAGCTATATAGTATATAGTAAACATAACGTGGCCAGATCAGCTTTCCTCTTTACGTCTGTTCACCATTACATTTTAGTTAAAACAAAGGTCCGTGTAAGGTTGTAGCAGTAAGGAATTCACGCATACATTCCAAATATAATCGACAAATAAAATACTATTGGACATTTTCATGCACTTGTGGCTTGAAATATAGTTTAATTGGCGGCTTTTGCTTTGCAAGGTTATAGATGGCATATAACAAACCACTTGGAAGTTGCGCTAGTGTAGTGTTGTGAATGCTATTTTTGTGAACAATTGTGTTAATATCAAACCAGCCTGCATTGTGAGATTGCAGTGTATAAGCCTATGAATGGGAGCATGTAAGCGATTTATGCAGCCATTTAATTGAGCCTCGGAAATATTAAAGGTTCAATGGGCTGTGGTATTTCGACACGAAAGTTCAGTGCAAATAATCTATACACTACAGCAGTCTGGCATCAAACCACAAGGTTGGTGGATGACCTCGTAATCAAAATCATTATTTTCGTGAATTGAGACAGACGTGGAAATTTTGTTTTGTGGGTGCTCACTGAAAGCAGATTCCGATAAATGTTATCATATCGTCTATGTAATGTAAAGCAAAGGGGGTTTTTTGAGAAAAAAAAATCTGGAAAATGGTATAAATCCCCTTTATTTTATATATACAGAACACAGATTTTATGAGGTGCATCAATATTTAACCTGATGGGGAGGGTTATAATCTGTAGGAAAATTGAGGGGTAAACGTTTATAATGAAAATGTACATATTTTGTATTTTTTTACCCCACAAGTTCCCTGATCTTCATTACCCTCCCCACCATCAATTTAGGTGTTTGTATTGGTTTGGTTTGTGTTGTTTGATTGGCATTTTGGCCATTCGTGTATTTCCATGTGTAAATATTATTATGAAGTACATTTTTCCACTTGTTTTACCCCACAATTTCCCTATTAAAAAAATTGTCATAGGCCTATTTCAAAAACGATTCCGTTAGAATATTCGCATTTTAGGCCTCTAACATTATTTATTTTAGATTTATGATGTTTAAAAAATGCCTAAATTGACGATAGTTCTTATGGTTATTTTTAATTATCATATTTGTTTTCCACGACATAGCACATTAGACATAATGCACGGCAATATTTTGACACGTCTGTGTTTAACACTGCTGCGAGTTAAAGAACTGTAGTATTTATTCTTTTGTTATTGATATGTGTTGGGTTATTTCTTTAAAGGGACGGCATCAGTTGGAATAAATGTTAGAACGAAGGTACAACCAGTCAAACGAAAAAGGCACATTAAATTCAAGCAAGCAACTCGTGTGGTTTATTTGTTGTCATACAAACTTAAAAGATATAATTGATTCACAGTATCTTAGGCCTTTTCTGAAACCCTGCTTAAGGTCTACTACCAGGATATTCCTTCGCCTCATACAAACTTAAGCTTTAGTAAGATTGTATAAAAACTATTTCTCACTTTTGTGATACAGGCAGGCATATTTAGGGAACGACGAGACATGTCATACTTGGGGTGATTTTTCAAAGGTTTGATTCAAAATGCCGAAGAAAGAATGAATGGACTTTAGTGGTGAGAATGCACTCAAATAAGCTGACAGTAACTTTTATTCGCTTATACTTCTATGTATAATGCTACTTACTGTATATTAGCTTTATTCAAATTGTGAATAATAAACAAACGTAGATATATATAATTAAGTTCGTAATAGATAAAGTTCACAGTTTAAATGTATAAATAAGGCACATCAAATATTTGTAATCATGCACACATACAACAACGCCACTTTACTCACAGCTGCTAATGAAACACATGTAACAGTATATTAATATCCAAAAACGTATCACATCTCATTCGGTTTCCAACATGACAAAAAATATCAGTTGACAATGTTTTGACTGATATTAAAATGGCGGGAATTAGCAATTTTTGATATCACTCTATATTTACTTTATGGCTCGTTGGTTTTCCATATTGTCCTTCTACCATATTTGATCTTACATCTATGGAGTATGATTTGTTTATGTTGTTATTTTGACATGTTGCTTACTATGATGTTGCCGGCTTGTACTAGTTATCGTATGTGTCTTTTTTCAATTTTCCAGTAAATTATATTTTCGGAAATTCGTATTTCCGTCGTGAACTTCACTATGGTAATATGTTTTTATGTGTACTCGTACTAAACAGTAAGATTAATTGTGTAAGTAAGGAATCCGCGGGCTAAGCCACGACGGATGTATTAGGTAAATATGGTATGTGTGGGATGTACAATAACTACTCTATTTGCTCGCCCGTGGCTTACCTGATTTTATTGTACCAAAAATATATACCATAAAAGAGACTAATTGGATAAAAATGCATTTCGGTGCAGTATATAATTGTGGCATCTATTGGGTGTACGATAATTAATCAAGTCGCTCACTTGCGCCTGTCTGTGGTCGCTTGCTACTCTTGACCCGTTTTTATTGTACCTCAATTATGTTCCATAAAAGTAAATGTCAAAAATCACAATTGTGGTATGTATGGGTTGCCTAAAAATACCCCAAGGTGCTCGCAGCTGTGCAAATATTATGCTATGAATAAAATATGGTATTCTTGTAAATTTTTAATTTATTAACTTGTAAACCATTCGTCCGATCTCGATCCGCAAAGGCTTTTTGAAATGCTTGCGGGAAACTTTGGAATTGCCGCTGCCAACAGAGATAATAATGGTACGCATTTAAAAGTTGCTGTTAATATCTTGCGAACCGTTGGACGTAGGTGAAATGTATGGATGCGCTGGAATACACAAAAAAATGCACATTCAATTATGGTATCCTTTACAAAATTTTCGTAAACATTCCAAAAAGTTATGGTACACTCGTATCTTAGTTATCTTATGGTCGTACCATGTTATTATGGTACAAAAAAATGGATTTTAAAATTCAATACTTTTGGATGTTCTCGTGCGATACTCAATACTATGAAGTATTGAGGTATCACTGTATCGGGTCTCCCCTCCTTTTAGTCCATTCCCCATTGGAAGCAACTTTCTCGGAGCCCTGCTAAATATCTACTTGCAGGCCCGTTTCGTATCCTTCCGCCAAATGTAAACAAACATTGCCATGTGACTGTCATGTAGCATCTGTCAAAATCAATGTTTACATACCATTGTGTGTGTACATATGTTCGTATACTTTCGCTTCACCTAAAAATAAACATTCAAATGTGACTTCTACTTTTATACCTGTCAAATGTGTTGTTTACTGTTTACAGCTTTTCAAATAATTATGTCATATTCCAAAAACCATTCGGTATGAATATTCACAGTTTGGGCCTTTAACATTATTTAGGACAGCTTTATTACGTTTTAAAAATGCCTGAATTGAAGACAGTTCTTACGGAAATTTTACATTTACATAGTTGTTTTCCACGACGTAGCTTAATACATGTTATGCATGTTAGTATTTTGCCTCGACTGTGTTAACACTGTTACAACTGCAAGGTAAAGGGCTGTACTAATTGCAATTATCCCTTTGTTATTGATATGTATTGGGTCATTTCTGTAAAAGGACGGGCTCAGTTGGAATAAATATTAATACGAAGGAGCAACCAGTGAAAAAGGCACATGAAATTCAAACACGCAACTCATAGTGCTCATTTTTGTCATACAAACTTTAAAAGATAGCGGTGAACATGTACACAAATAAGCCTACGATAACTTTTATTCTGCTCATATTAATATGTATTGCTACTTACTGTTTATTAGGTTTATTGAAATTTATTGGTCTGGGATTGTGATAAATTACGTTACACGACTCTGTTTCAAACGCCTTAGGGTGAAGGTGCAACGTTGTGATAAATAAACAGACGTGGATGTAAATAAATAACTTTGTCATAAAAACAGTTCACATATAAAATGTATAAATAGTGCTAATCAAATAGTTGAAATCACGCACACACGGGGCCAGTGTATGAACTGTGATGCACAAAGGCACGCCATTTCACAGACGCGATGATTTACGAAACACACATAACAGTTTATTTATTACTGCAGTGGAAACACGGTGATAACATCGTAACTTGCCTAGATAGGTTTAAAAAACACATCTACAAACGTGATGTATTAATTTGAAGTATTTTTCGAAGTAAGAATAATTTACGTTTCGTTTGACAAAAAGCAACATGCCATGTCATGGCTCGCCACATCTGCCAACTTCACTAGGTAACTGCACTGCCATCATATCTAAATATATTAAAATACGTATTCAAATATTAAAATCTCTTTTCAGCTGTAAATTATAAATTCAAAAATCAATATTTTACTGTAATAAGTATGAAATATGCTACAATTGAAAACATGTATAATATATTATTTACTAGTGAAGTGAAACTGCCCGAGTGTGAAAGACAGAGAAAGAGAGGGCGACAAACCTCGTCCAGCAGACAGTTTTTTTTTCAGTTGCTATCTCGCTCAGTAAAACAACACTGTACCATTGTGGATTACTCACAATATTTTCTCCTGTTATTTTAAACTGTAAAAATGAGATATGTTGCCATCTTACTTAAATATTTAAATATATTGATAGGCACAGTTTAATTTACAAATAATATACTAAAAACGAGGTTAAAATTAAATTTTAACTCTGAACTATTTCTTACCAGTCGTTGCCAATGCGTCACTGCACTTGCTGTTGTTAATTCATATTTAAAAAAGAAATATTACAAGTTATAGAAAATATTAAGATAAAGGTTCATTTATTCAATAATACAGTACTCTAAAGTTAACCACAGTGTGATATATTTGTAGAATACAGGTTATTGAAAAATCAGGTGACATGTTATGCCTAGAGTGCTTTTTCAGAGATTGATTTTCATAAGTCGCTTCCAATCAGGAATGGACTGCAGTCTGTACCATTACTTATGAAAGTAAGTATTTTCATTCAGATGTAATTAGTGTAACAAATCCATGAAATATCAATTAAAATAGATATCATCATCATTTATCAGGCCAATTATAGCAACACACTTAAAAAGAATAAAAGAAAGATACTGATTGATTAAATCTTAAACAGTAAGGAACACAGGACAGGGCGTATTCACTTTGACAAAACCTATTTATTAATAACATTGATGAAGTGCAGTGAGGAATGAAATGAGCAACATATGATGGACATACACTGGTCACTAAACAAGACTTATAAATAACATTCATAATTCCCTTAGAATACATTTTGCACCAATTCCGATGATTAAGAGTATATGGGATGATATCGTGCATATCGAACCTACGTGTAAGTTCACACTGCCTAGAAAAGCTGTTTCTACATGAGTGCCATGGGCACAGCTTGTTAATTATTGTGAAGTTGACAAAAAATATTTTATTAAAGGTTAGAAATTTTTCTTCATAACATTTCCAGAATACGATTCTTATTTTTAAAATAATTATCATTACACGTTGTAAATTGTGTGTGTTTTTCTTTCGAACGTTGATTCGCATGTTTTTACCCAGCATGCAGTCTGATAAAGACTGTTCACGATAAAGTGAGCACTTTTGAAATCAACCTTAGAAAAAGTCACTGCCCCCTGCCTGCATATATTTTAATGGGTGCATTGAGTGAGAAGTGTCCAGTAAAGTTGGTAACGATGGAGGGAAAGTAGTTCCACGTCTTAACATTGAATAAAAGGTGTTAGGTAACCATATATAATTACTTCAATTATCTCTATCGCTTTTTTTCTTTCTCTCTCTAATCCATGGAAGTGTAAAAATGAGCAGATTGTGAGATTTTCCTTTTCTAATAATTTCACATTTTCACTTGACCAATGTATGACTAGAGTGATGAGACCCATGGTAATGTTAATTTTACATAAGGAGGAAGAATACGCAAAGTTCATACAAGTAGATCTTAAGCAGAGCTTTCAAAAGTACTCATTTTAACGTGGACAGCCTATATCTCTACATGTTCCAAACTTAACCCTTATTCTGAGGACAATACATGCTATCTAATATTAACTCTTTCTGTGTGAAAATGTAATTTTTTATGATTTTGATGAATTTAGAGGTTTTACATCCAATTGTGTTAAAAAAAAAGTGCAGCGTAAATTTAGGGTTGCAACTATTGTGCAGAGCAATTTAAATACCAAAAAAAGTTAAAATTAATAATAGGAGATAATCCTACAATGGGAGATAAATCAGAAATTTAGCAGCCGGGGACAATGCTTTACGATCAGGGATGTCTGGTCAGCCTATGCTACCGGCACAAGCTAATGGGAGGAGCATGACATATCCACTGACGTTGCGCTGCCAAAAAGTTCTGTGCTGGGTGTAAGTGATATTTAACCAATAGGCTTTACATGGGTAGAGGTACAAATAGTAGAAAGTTTCACAATATATCTAGAAATATACCCAGTTTTATAATCTCTTGTTACAAATTAGACATGCTAATCTTACAGTATCTCATAGCAATGTTTTATTGTTAAGCCCATCATATCCATAATATTACTTTATTTTTAACTCATCAGGTATATTCTATTCATGAGTAGTAGCTCTTTCACATTGTCAGTTACATAAATAGTATAATTTACTGAAGTAGAGTCTTTTGCATCATTAGGAAATAATTATCAAATACACTAGCAATTTAAGCAGTATCGTTGATTACATTGTTAATTTCAATTTCTAAATTAGTGTTTTCTTGGGTGTGATAGTTCTTTAGAATGTACTTTTTAACAATACAAATTGATTACAGTTAGTTTAAAATCTTTTTGGTTTACTTTTTTATGTAGCCAAGGAAGGCAAGGAATCGTCCAAGATTTGTATGTGACAGCATCCGGAGGAGCTCGCGAAAATCCGTCAATCCTCGAGACATCCCGAGAGATGAACCTCTGTACATGGGTGAGTGGAAGTTTGATGAGCGGTTGAACTTGCTGCATGCAATGAAGAAATATGGGCACGAGGACATGGATAAACTGTGTGAAGCAGTCCCTTCAAGGACCCCCAACCAGATCCGTTCCTACATCCGCACGTGGTTGAAGTTGGCACAGAGAGTTTGTAAAGGCAATAAGGACGACAAGAGGCTGAAGATCACCAAACATGCCAGACTTGCAGGTCGAATACCTCTTGAGCGAGATATAAACCCAAACAACACGAACAAGGCACCCTTGGATCAGTGGTTGGAGCTGATAGAAGATGGCATGCCAGCGGAACTACGAGAAAAGTCTTTCCTGGTTGCTAAAGCATTCAAGTACATCTCTCTCTTTGAAGTACAACCGATGCCTGCTGATTGTGAAGGAATCAATTTCAGGTACATGTACATCCAGTGTCCGCCACCTTACATGGCAAGTGGCAGCTGTTGAGGTGAGGTGATTGTAGTATTCAAAGAATTCGAGCAACAGCACAAACCATTAGTATACCAATAGATTAAAACATCATTCTCAAGTTCACCAGTTATTCTAACTGGAAATATTACTGTTAGTATGTAGAAGTAGTAAGGCACTTGGCTCGCTCATCGTCTGCCAACTAACCTGATGGACACTACTGGTAAAGCACTACATAAGCTGCGCAACTTTCCAGTGTTGAATTTTATCCGTTGTACATTTAATCCTTAAAAAATAAAAAGAAGTTCTAGTTTGAATAGTTAAATTTTTAGAGGTGTGCCATTTTGTCTCATCTAAAGCAACTTGCTAAGCAAACAGTTATAATAAACTTGCTCAGGTTATGTATTCTTTTTGTAACTTTTTTGTTAAGTTCCTTAATTTTAATATCTTCAGAAAGTTGCTTTCGTGAAAGCTATGTACCACAATTGTGGAAATAACACTCTTGAACTGCAGTGTTGTACAGTACCAGTAGTTGAAGTTTTCTCCTACTCCATTCATAGTTTAGAGCATTGTAGAAATATCTCTATGAAATAACTCTTAAATTATGTTTCAACTTTGAGATGTAATTGTCTGTTTAAGCGACTGACATAAAGAGTTGCATTCTACAGGTGATTTAAAAATTACCATTCATAGGAATGTTACAAAATATTATTTATGTGCCACCAAAGTCGTCAGTCAAATAATATATTGATTTGCTTGTGTTTTAGATAACGTGACACTTGCAATACCTACCATATTTATTATGTTTGAGCTCAGATTCCCGCTCATACATTGCATGACATGCATTTTGCATGGGTACAATGCTTTGATATGTGCATTCGTAACAACGGCGGGCGTATTGATCATGTTGTGTAATGGCATCCTAATATACTTTCCTTGTGTTTTTCCATGAATGGCACATTTTTATTAACCTCTTGGTGCCTTTTGAATCATCCTGTATTGAAGACAATGCAGTAGTATGGTGTACAGGGAAACGTTGTTAGTAAAAATCTCTTTAATACAAATTCGTCTTCTTTCCCGGTATAGTGAGATGGGAAATTAAATGTTAATTTGTATACTAATAAACAATGTTTCTTAATTTATATTACAGTCCATTGGTGAAAAGATGTCATTATGGTGATACCAGTGTCTTATTTTACAACATGCTGAACTACAGATAACAGTCTACATTTTAATTTTATTACATTTCATGTAAGTTCACTAAATTTTTACAGTTCTAGAAATGTAGCGTTGCGACCATGTATCCTTCTGCCACAGCTGTTTATGAGGAAAACAATGTATGTAAACAAATGCCATTATCAATATGTTACCACTTCAGCTTATTTTATTTTTGTTATAGCCAAGTTTGCTGCTGGGACTCAGTTTATTTTATTTCAGGTGGATGGGTTTGGGAGAGACTTTAGTTTAATGTCTTTCATGGACGGCATTGTTTTTCAGCACTTCTTATACAACAGTATAGTTTTGAATTACATATACCGGATGAGGCACTTAAAACAAGCCACCCTAATATATCTGCCAGTTGTGACGATAGAAGAAAATGTTTCAGACATACGTTGTTTGGGGTGAAAGGGGCCATAATGTTACGTTAATAAATAGGTATTTTGTACGCAGAGGAGTGACGGAAATATGGGGGTCAACCTCAGTATGTGAAATGGGACGATGTGGTTTAATGTGTTCACCTTTCTAGTACGTTTGACACATGTTTGCATTCATCTTGCGAAGAGCTGTTCGGAGGTGTGTAATAAAGTATGTGGAGCAAAAATACACATTGGCGCTTCATAACACACAATGGTACCAAAAATGGTGGACCAAGCAATACTTCTGTAGATAATATTACATTTCACACAAGAAAACTCACTACAAAAGCACCTCTACAACCAACTATGCTTAGTAAAAATAAATACAAAAATGATTAACTACCAATGAAATATTCTGATAACACTAGTAAGCTACCTACTCATATAAATGTGACAGAAAAATATCACATTCACAATGGCGTTCACCAAGCTGGAAACGTTTTACTGACCGTAAGTGACAATATTTGCTAAACGTATTTTTTAACCAATTAGATAAAAGCCAAAAAAAAGTGTCTGTTACTTTAAAAACATAATTTAAACCACAAACATTAAGTATAATTTAAGTTGTAAATTAAAACCTCCAGTTCTAAGTACTATTTTCTTCCATGATGATCAACATCGCCAATATAACAATATACATCCCGCACCAAATCATCACCGTATACAAAACTTTGTAAAAGAGAGCATTTACTGTTTACATAGTGTGTAGATTGGTCACATCGTCTGTCAAATTTTAATATTCTTATATGAAATTCGTATATTTTCAGATATTTTAAAATTGTTGCAAACACCTGTTAGTACAAACTGACAAAATTCAGGTCTCTTGAGGTTTGGTTTTGAGTATGAATTGAGACGGATGAAGAAGCACTAAAATAAATGCAAGGGTCCTTAAAACTACAGAAACAGTGGTGAATTAATTTGATGTTCCATTATTTGCCACATTTCCCACGCGAGAATCAGCATCTAAAAGTACCTGGGTGTTGGAGCATGGGATCAGAGGACCCCAGCAGTTTCTAATTGCATAGTCAACTGTGACTCTTGGTCAGAGCTATTCAATTAGTTTTCCCATCAGGCCTCTTTCAAATTATAAACTACAATGCTTGATGAGCTTTGTTCACTTATTACAAAGTTGTGGCTCGCTTCTACGTAGTCAGTTTGTTTACGCGAGGATGTTGTTGAGCACGAACGAATACAAACCATCACCCGCCGCCATGATAGTTCGCACTGAGTCAAAACAAAAACCAAACAGCCAGTCACACACACAGAGAGTAGTATGTACTATTGACCTTGTGAACATACCACCCACCGAAAATGATTATTTTCAGCTTCATACACAAAAAAAACTATACAATATAAACATGAAATGGGTGAGTCTACTATCACTGATGTTAATCCACAGGAAGTGGACAGATCTTTTTGACAGGTCATACAAACTCCCCCTGTGGTGTTCTTAAGGTTACCACACGACCTACACCATCTTGGTCTGGCTGTACTGCTGACAGACTGGCAGCCTTCCACTTTAGTGGTGGCAACATGGAGTCTTTCAGCAGCACTAAGTGGTCGATGCACGTGTCAGAAACTGGTTGTGTCCATTTTCCCCAGTGCTGGAGGTTGTGTAGGTACTCCACACTCCATTTCTTCCATATTTGTTGGTGAAACTGTGTGATCATTTGCCAGCTATCAGAATGGTTCAAAGGAATATCACACAGATTGTGGTCATGTACAGCTACAAATGGCTCACCCTCAAGGAAGTGGCCTGGTGTCAGAACATCATACTCCTGAGGATCTGTTTAGAGGGCACATAAAGTCTCGAATTCAACACGGCTGAAACCTATGCAAACAGCGTTGAGAGAGTTCTTCGAAGGTCAGCAACTGAGTACCTACAACTCTGTATAGACGCTATTTGGCACTCTTGATTGCTGCTTCCCACAGACCTCCGAAGTTTGGACTTGCTGGAGGGTTGAAGTGCCACTTCGACCCTCCCAGGTTCACCTTAGCTGCAATCGCTTCCTTGTTATCCTTTGAATGTAATTTTGCATACACCTCCTGGAGTTGTTTATGTGCTGCCACAAAGTTGATGCCATTATCAGAGTACACATCAGTAGAAATTCCTCTTATTGACACAAATTGCTTGAATGCAGCCAGAAAAGCTGCAGTTGACAAGTCTGTGACCAGCTCCAAATGTACTGCCTTAGTGGCCATACAAATGAAGACACATGTATACCTTGACGGTTGCCTTCTTCCTTGTTCGTACTGGTGTGGCATGGAAAGGTCCTCCAAAATCTACCCCAACGGACCTAAATGCTCGAACCTGCGAAAACCTTGCTTTAGGCAGTGTGCCCATTACTGGATTGTGAGTGACTGGTCTGGCCTTAAAAACACTGTATGCACTTCTGAATCACATTTCGCACTACAGAGCGTGCAGAAATTATCCAGTACTCTCGGTGGACTACATACAAGGTTGTAGATGGTCCTGGGTGTAAATTGATGGTATGACAATGGACAATAATGAGTCTGGACAACTGGCATTACTTTGGCAGCAAAATGGGTTGTTTTGCAGTGTCTGGTAACCTGATAACTCCATTTGAATCGAAAAATGGCATCAGTGGCTGTGTAACCCTGGGGCACCTACTCCCTTTTTGAAGAGCAGGACTCAGATGATACACTTCCATCATCCATCAACTCCTGACTATTAGAACACCATTTATGTAGTTGAAACCCTCCAGCATCCAATAATGTAATGAGCTGTTCTTTTAACTCTTTAGCTTCAGTGTTGGTATATGTTCCTGTGACAATGTCGTCGACAAAGACATCCTGCAGTAAAACACGTGCTACTAAGAGGTGCTGGCCTTCTTCATCATTTACCAACTGCTTAATTGTACGCAGTGCTTGGTAAGGTGAGGATGCTACCCGTAAGTCACAGTATTTAGTTCATACAGTTTGACTGGTGAGTGTGGGGTTGTTTGCCATAATAC
This sequence comes from Dryococelus australis, assembly GCA_029891345.1. NCBI lineage: Eukaryota > Metazoa > Arthropoda > Insecta > Phasmatodea > Phasmatidae > Dryococelus > Dryococelus australis. The sequence continues at coordinate 30,808,141 of CM057000.1, read as the reverse complement.
ACATTGATACTTCCAGTCTCTGTCTGTCTATACATGTTGCGCACATCAGCTGTAAGTGCTGCACTTGACTTTCTGACGTTCAGTACAATATCATAAATATCCTTCTGGAGCTTGGGACCACACAAGAGCACGTCATTAAGGGATGATGATCCATTAACCATTGGTGCCGAGGTATCGAACACAACTCTAACTTTTGAGGACAACCTGTTTTCCTTCACAACCATTTGATGGGGGATGATGTAAGCAGGTTTTTCATGTGATAAAGATGTCAGTTTCATCTCACAATATTCATCAGACTTCAGGGTACCTACACATATCATATGGCCTAATTGGTTGTATTCCTCCATGGAATGTTTATATTCAGAGTGCAAACTTGACAACCTTCCCAACTTTCGTTCCTGACCACGAAGTCGTCTGAGAGCCACCCCACATGAATTCCCCAATACAGTATCACAGTCATAATTTTTAAATGAAAGACATAATACATGATTTCCTGTATCATCTCAAGTGTGCAGACCTACAAAGTGCTCTTCACACTTCTTGTCGTCCTTGGAAATGAAATTGCCCCCTGGAACCTCCTTAATGTCCCAAAACCTCTGCAGGGTGCACGTCAAGACTGGTATTTGTGCCCACAAGTAATGAAGTTGACTCTGGACTACTGTGTTCACACAGGGCTTTTCCAGCCAGCACCTAAACCAAATTTTGTTTCAAATGCATGTGGCTGTCCAACAATTTTGGCACCCGTCATTACCTTTGCAACAATCTCTACAGAGAGAAGCATTTTGATTGCCCCAGGTGTCGCAAACTGTGGGTCTGCCAATGGGAGATCATTTAGGTGAGCAAGGAATGATGTATCTACCTGTACCGATGGTATGTCCCTTGTTATTCTGTTAAGGATCAAGGATTTAGTAACGAGGTTAAACTTTGAGTGCAACAATGTAATTTTTCACACCACCTTGTAGTGGTTCTGCTCTACGAAAACTCATGGGAGTTTGCAGCAAACACTAGCTCGGTCTAGCCCAGTTAAAGTTTGAGACTCTGAATTAATGAATGATTGCAAAGTTCGTTGATTAAAACCAGAAAGTAAATAAAAGATGAATATACTGTTCACTAGAAAGTTTATTGCCATCTCTTCAAAAACAATTGACACTCGTAATCAATTAAAGAAAATATAGCAAGAAACAGAATGGCAGTGTGCAGCATGGTCACTCGCTGCCCTGCACAACACTACATCGCTGAACTGACTGATAAATTGTGACAAACTGAAGGTGCGAAAAAGAACTTAAATGATGTGAAAAACTTAATGACACTTGTGACGATGAGAAAGTCACGCTAACCCTATTTATGCTGCATAAAATATTGCATCAAGTAAACGTGATCCAATCGTGGCTTCACAAAGTGCTCTATGTTCTAAACATAGCCTGTGAACACTGACTGTGTCTCGAAATCAAAGTATTACAATGCGCACGCTGGCTGTCACGTCTGCCTATCAAATGGTGCAACACGCAGACGTGACACACGTACTAAACCCTTGAAAAAGTTGCACTGTCATCCTGTGATGATTATACTACTGATGCAATGACTCAAATAAGATAATAAATTTTGAAAAACGAATATGAATAAAATACAAACAAATTCTTATTGCCACAATCTTCTAAATATTAAAAGAATTACTATCCTTTACACAGAAATAAAGAACATTTAAATAATTCTCAAATATATAAATATTATAATATATTGCAATTCTACAACCCCTTCCCTTACTTCAGCTGCAGACATCTGCCCAATCCCAGATATGCTGACCCTTGTACTGCAATGCTTCAATCCAAAGCGCTTTATTCATGCATCTGTGATGAAGGATGATTGTGATGCTCCATATAGCAGGGCTCTCACTGTTTGAAATTTCCCTACACCATCCATGACCTTGACCAATGCTGTGGTTGGCAGCACAGTTATTTTTTACGTGTCCTGGGCACCTTGAGTTGAGCTCATCACCACTGGACTATCTTGACAAGCAGCACACTGCACTTTTATATGACCACCTCTCAAGCAGTTGAAGCACAACTGTTTCTCTAGAACATGTCTCTTTTTTCTATCAGGTTTAAACGATAAGAATGACTGGCATCGTGTCAGTGTATGTGATCCATCACACTCTTCACACTTTTATTTTTCAGATGCATTATCACAGACTGATACTAGTGTGGTATTTGAATTGTTGAACGGGCCATACTGCATACCTGCACTTAATGATGTTATCTTGTTAGGCCGTGTACTTGACATCTTATTACTCAGAACAGTCTTAAATGAGTTAGGCCTTGGTTCAGGAGTCAACAACTGTGCATGTTCCGCAGCAAGTGATTTGCGTTTCAAAAATCGCAACAGCAGTATGTATGATGGAATTTCATCATCCTGTGACATTTTGAATGCCTGTCTCAAGGGTTCATCAAGTTTCTCCAGCAATATATTCAGCAACAAAAAAACCCACTTGTGAACTGGAAAATCTAAAGCCTTTAGTGCATTAAGATTTTCTTCAACTGTGCACAGAAAAGCTGAATATGATGCATCATTCTTACTATTTATGGGTGGAAGATGCAGGATTTTTTGCACATGAATGGTAGCTGTAAGCTGTACACTTTTCTACCTTTTCTCCAGTAAATCCCATACTACATTATAATTCTTATCAATAACTGGGATGTTGCTTACCAGGTCCCGTGGTTCTCCCTTCAAACAGCTCAGTAAGTAGTGGAGTTTTTGTACTTTACTTATGCTAGGAATTTGCCCAACCATTGAGTTAAATAGTTCAAAAAACCCTGTCCACTCGGCTCGATTTCCAGTAAACACAGGCATTGGTAAAGTTGGCAGGACTGCCGCCTGTGGCGCACCCTGTATACTAGTTGCATTGCACTTACTACCCGACAAGTTTGACAATTGTCGTTTGATTCTGTTGTATACTTTACGCAAGTCCCGAAACATTAGTTCGTAAGCAACAATTGCTGTTTCACTTCTTCTATATTAATGCCTTCATTTGGGGGGGGGTTTGCACACAAAGCACAGAAATTGCCGACCACTTAATTCTCTTGCTTATAACCTCCTCAACCACAATCTCAAAGTCTTCAATTTTTGAGGCATCTTCTTCTATTGCTTCACATAATTCCCTTGCACCTTCAGCTTGTGACGAGGAAATTAAAAGTCACATGTTGTAATGCTAGTGTTGTCGCCATTTTATGCGATGTCGTTGACCGTTTTAACCCTGAAAGTGGACTGTATAATCAAATTATTTGTGCTTTCGTGGTTCACCAAACTGCACAGTTTAAAGCCAGTACACTGCAGTTATTTCCCGTACACAAGTCTACTTCGACCTTTCACTTGTAGGCTATCCTGTTAGCCGACTTTACTCGTACGAGTGTCAAAAGCAGTCAGGGGTGTCACACATCATTATATTAATCACGTTGCATGCAATTACGCATATATTCCACATACAGATTAAACTAATCCGGGCCGTTAGAACCAATGTTAAGCATGAACGAATACAAACCATCACCTGCCGCCATGATAGTTTGCACTGAGTCAAAACAAAAACAATGCCCCAGTGTGGCCAACCAAACAGCCAGTCTCTCTCACACACACACACACACAGAGAGTACTATGTACTATTGACATCTTGAACAGATATAATAAATTATATATATATACAGACACACACACAGCGCTAGTGATTTTTACTGTTGATGTTAAATCAAGTAATTAGCTTCAAAAGTATATATTAAAAATAAATAGCTCATTAAATATTTTATCTTCATGCCAGTCTGGCAAACGGCATGTGGTCCACGGACCGCTATAGAGCATTGTTTCTCAAACTTATTTTACCATGGACCACTAGCATATACTATCACCCCATGGTGGACCACTTGCCTCAGCACTTCATTCATCAACAAACCAAAATTAATGAATTATAATGTTATAACTCATTAAAAATATGTAAAATAAATTAATAAATATTGTGCTACTTTATTACACTTTGAAAGAGAAAAGAACAAGGCAGATCAATGAACAGAGAATTAAACTGAAAAGACAGACTATATTATCAACACTTATAGAAAGTTTTGCAGGTCACGTAGGCACGGAGTGGAGTGCAGAAATTTGGACGACTTTTACCAACGAGATCTTGACAGCCGATGAGGGTGAAGCAAGGTAGAAATTGAGCAGTGCTGGAATGCAAGTGTGGGGGAAATGGGAGATCCCTGAAAAAATCTGCCAACCAGCGACGTAGTCTGGCATGATTCCCAAGTGCGAAAATCGCGGAGGAACCTTCCAAGACTCGCACCCCGGTCACCTTAGCCCCCTCCTAGGCACAGACCACCATTCTAGGTGGATGTTGGTACAACATGTGTTACATTTCTCACTTACCCACTAATTTTAATAGGTACTCACTTATTACTTGCATAAAGGATGAACCTATAATGTATTACGTCATCATCTTTGTTACAGGGCGGTTTATGACTTCATGTACCGCATGCTGAATGGGCTCCCATATAAGAACATGGATAAAGAAACAACACAGTACATTTTGAGCTTGATTAAGGGTCTGGCAAGGCATATTGCTTGCACTGAATATAAGGAATATCTGGAATTTCTAGATACAGTATGGAGAGTCAACTTGGGGAGGGACAATTTTCGGTGCTATCGTGGCAAGAAAGAATCTCTAAAGAAACAGGTTGGTAACTTTTGTCTTATTCTGCACTTAATCATTACAAACATGCACTATTTTTGAATGAAACTTTTGGTAGTTCAGGCACCACAGCCTGTTTCAGCATTTTTCAATAATTGACATGAAGCATTAATTATCTTTAATAATTTGTGTTGAAATAAAATTACAAAATATCACAGTGATTTCTTTCATTTGCCTTTATGGGTGCCATGATCGGTTCTAAAGTAACGTACTAATAATGCGACATCCAGAATTCAATGTTGATTGTCGACATCTGTTACGTATTGACACAAGTTCGACATGTTGGTCTCAACTATACCAACGGTGGTCTTGATGGTGTCAACTGTCATGTCAACACCGGTATTTTGACTGACATGTTGACCTTGACTTCGAAACGTAACCTTTGACATTCACAATGTATTATTGTCTACATCTTCATTGTGATGCTGTTGTTATTATAAACTTTGATATTTACATTTTATTAATGCCTACATTGTCACTGCAGTGCTATTATATAGCATTTATTACAAACTAGCAGTCATGCTTCTTCCTAAATAATTAATTCACGAATATATATCTGTATCAGGGGCGTATCCAGAAATATTTTTTTCTTGCTAGAAAAAAGAGGAGGGGGGGGGGGGAATTGATAAGTAATAGTATTGTGACGAGTAGTACATTGTTCACAAGTCACAGTGGAAGGATAGACAAGGAAAGGAGGATAGAAACTATGTGTGTCATGGGTGTAATAACAAATATATAAGTATAATGATTGACATTTTGATAATAGGGTTTTTGAAAAATGTGTGTCATTTCGGGGAGGGGGAGGCTGCAGCCCCTCAGCCCCCCCCCCCCCCCCTCTGGATATTCACCTGTCTGTTATTATAACCTATAACTCGCGATAGGGCAAACATGTCACATGTCAATGTTTAGTCTACAAATTATGTATTAGAGATTTTCCACTGCTTTAACAACAGAATTATTACAAATATTTTAATAGGTGTGGAGTTTCGTACAGCGTTATTTATAAGAGCGTAGTTCATGGATGTAGAGATATGGGTGCCTTTTCACATGTATATTTGAGAACATCTAATTGGTAGTTCTATTCAAGAAAAAGTATGAAAAACAGATTTATCAACTTTAATCACATTGCTTTCTAGGATAATAATGGCAGAAACTTGTACTAGTAATTATTTAATAGTGCAACCTCAAGATACACTCTACCTACAAAAAGCACATGTAAAAGTCAAGTTTATAATTTTAATAAATAGACAATTCTAGTACATGTGACAACAGTTTACAACTACCATTCCATCTTAAAATTATTAATCAATAGAACAAAATACTATCTGCTGTCAACATATGAAAATATGATAATATGACATGATGACTGCCTAGAAAATGAATTGAAGATGTTCCCAAAAAAAAATTTAATTACATAACAACAAAACGTGTAGAATAATATCTAGCTCATTTTAATGTTCCATGAAAGTGTAATTTTATATTTGCCATCTGCTAGTAATTTAGTCCAGTAAAACAACGAAAACTCGTGATTGTGAGATTTTGAATTTTATCTCAAATAATGATCAGGACTTCTGAGTTTTAGCTACTTTGATAGATCACTATCTGGAGAAGTTTGAAAACGCAAGTTGACCTTACTTGACATAACGTAGACACAGTCATGAAGATCTGGTTGCCATTGAAGCCCAAGGCTCACCAAACCATAAATTGGTCCTACTAATCGCCATCGTAGATGTAACCCTCATCAGGAATGGACATTACCCTCCAAGTCTGCAGGACATCCTATTCATCCTCAATTTATTTGACCCAGCATGGCATTATTAGATACCGCATAACTTTTTATTGAGACTAACTAACTTTAGTTGAAAATTTCTAACATGGGTAAATTTAGGAACACAAAACACATGTTAAATTATTAAATTTATTCATTTCTATTTATTAAATTAAGATTTTCTAGCTAATCAGTTAAAAGTATAATTTTAGAAGACACAATAAACAACAAACCTAATAAAAACATTTTGACATATTTTGCTTGGAAAATTGTAAGCTCAATATTATAACACATGCACCCAATGTAAAAACGAACAACTGCTTGGTAATCAGAATTTTTTAGTATGTAAAATTTAAATTATTTTTAATGTTGAACACTAAAACTACAGGTACATTAAATATTCTTTAAATAATTATCACAGGCAAGACTTTTAATGTTTTAGAACCGTATCCCTTCTCATATTACAATATTTGCTTGAGATTGTCTATAAACAATTCACTATGGGAAAAAAAATCTGAATTATTTAATTACAGTAGTTGAACAATAATTCAATAAGTACATTAGATATCCTTTAAACATTCTTTTATAAAAGATTTCGCTTAGATAGAATCAAATCCGTATTTATAAAACAATATTTACTGCAGATTATCAAAACTATTCACTATTGAAAAATATGTAGTGGAAGCCCGGAATACCTCGGATTCGGTTATACCACGGGCAATTTATGTCCCCCAGCCTGAATAAATAAATAAGTGGCAAGTGTGCGGTCAGTAGGCGGGTGGTCATGATTCGGGGACATTGATGGATGAGATGGAGGGAGCGGGCACGCTGTCTCCCTCCTTTCAGCGCCGAGATATATTTTACTATCCTTTACAGTCAATATTGTAGGTTTTTCCGTATTCAATTTCATTGGCGTGGTGCGAAGCTTTGACGTAAGGATTCCTAGTGGTCCTTTTTTTGTGACCCTATTATACCTGTTCTGCCGTTTGGTTGTAAACAGAACAAAAAAAGATACTGTGGCAACCTTTCCATCTATCTGGGCGTTGGATCAGTATGGGGGGATGGCACTGCCATATTCCAAACCGTATATCATACTCGCAAGTGTCCTGTTGTCACGCATTTACTGGCACTTACAAGTTAACATGAAATGTGTGTGTGTTGTATAGTGTAATATGTAATTATTATAATAATGCTGTAGACACTTCAATTATAATGTGTATATAGCAGCTATAATAGTAGGTCTTCCCATTTTTGGAAAAAAAAATTCCCAAATTTTATGCAGGTCTCGAAATTCGTGCTTCTAAGTCATTTGTCCTATAATTAATCTTGTATGGGTATAGCTCTACGTAATCATTATAATTATGATGTAGACACTTGGATTATAATGTGTATATAGCGGCCATTCTATTGTCTTCCCATTTTTGAAAATAATAATTCCAAATTTTGAGGCGCTTTTCAAACTTCGTGCTTGTATGTCATTTAAAGGCGTATAATTGATCTCCTACGGGGTATTGCTCTACGAATCATTATAATTATGAATTAGATACTTTGCTACTTTGCTTGTAATGTGTATGTAGTGGCTATTTGGTATGTCTTCCCATTTTCGAGAAAAAATCATTCCGAAATTTGAGATGCGCCTCAAAATCCGTGCTTCTAAGTCATTTACAGGCCTATAATTAATCTCCTATGGAATATAGTGCTACATATTCACTATAATTCACTTTGATTATAATGTATATATACACCTGCTATATGGTATGTCTTCCTATTTTCGAAAAAAACAAAAAAAATTCCGAGCGAACAAGCTATGGTGGACAAGGTTTAATGCAGAAAAGCGGCCTTTCATTGCATGCCATAAATCATTCACCTTTTTTTTGTTTTAGTTTTTCTTTTGAAAATGCAAATCAGACAAGCAAGCGACATGTTTCACATCATGTGAGACACTGATAGATCCCATCTACAGTGCAAGCATGCATTCGACCTTTGGATGCGAGCTTCCTTTCTCATTCGCACTTCCTCCCAACCAGGCCCAGCAGGTAACGTAAACGAGAAGCGGATTGGGGGGGGGGTCTGAACTCCCTTCTCCAACCCGCGTGATAAACAACTCGCAGTGAACACCCTTGGTGGAATAAGTACTTTCTTTGCCTGGAATATGTGGTATTTTTTAGTTGTTCTTGCGTGAATGCATGTGACCCCCTTCAAGACAATGCGTTTCTCTTCTTCATCTTCCCTCCTTTGGGTGCTGTCAAGTCCAGTGAAGCAGATAAAAAAATTAATTTCCGATAGCAAGGGGCTAAACGTTTCATGATTTACGGCAGCAAATAACACACGGCCCGTGTTTGACAGATAGGTCCCATTAGAGCCTTTTTTTTTTTTTTTTTTTTTTCCCTCGGAATAGCGCGGAAAGCTATAATGCAGATTTGAGTTATGTCCTTCAGCAGCCGCGTTATATCAGGCTTTTGCTGTATTTGAATGTTTTTAACAATAATTCAACAGGTACATTAAACATCCACTTAAAATACTTACAGATAGAAATTGTGCGCATATTTGTTCCACCACAACGAAACACTCGTTCGGATGGTGCACTGGTGGCTGATACGCACAGATATTTGCATGTGATTATCGCAAGATTAGGGAAATCATGTGCATAGCTTTTCCACCATGACAAACGAACACTGTCAGGATCACTTGCAGGCATTTTTAAATATGCCTCTACTTCTTCGTGAGGACACTTGCATAAGAACTGTCATGTTTAGAGCCTGTATGTTTTGAAGCCTGGCCTAATTGTCCTATTGACACAGAGCGCTTGTGAACTGGTTATAACCCACGGTGGGGGCGCTATTTAATTCAAGCCTGATACTATGATGCCAGCGAAGCATTTAGGTCTCATGTTGGACGTCACTAATTGAAGGAGGTTGTGAACACTTAATGTACCCTAATTACCATTGGGGGGTCGAATGCAATCCCTAAAGGTACAAGAATACTTAAGTCCTCTAGTGGAGACGTCTACTTAACACACTTGAATTTTTTAAATTGCGACACTCTTATCCCAAGTGCGTGGCAAAGGGGCACATAAAAACCAGCCCTAAATTCATCCAGAATAAACCCTGCCATTGAACAAGCTCTTAAAGTAAGCAAATGCAACGTACTACTAGGTAGCAACTACCAACAAAACAGAACACGTGACTTGTTTTATTTTCATTTACTATCACCAAAAAATGTTTAGGAACATTTAACAAGTATTAGATATTTTGTGTGTAGCAAATCTATTATAAATATTTTGATTCCTTTTTCAAGAGAAATATCCATTCAAAATGGCGCCAATTAAAATATGTTAGGTGCATTCTTTATATTGAACAAACTTTAACAAAACTTCTAGATTAATTTCTTAAAATCTGCCATCTAAAATGGTTGACAATATTAATCTCTGGTAAGGATTAATTTACATTTATTCCTCATAGTTAAATTTTCTGCGCCATTAAAAATTCTTTGAACACTGCCATCTAGAATGGTAACAACATTTGAGTAAAGCAGAAAAACCAATTTCTGATAATAACTCGTTTATATTTATCCCACGTGGCTAAATCTCACCTCGAAAGCCATTTATTTTGATTTAAAAAATTACGTTTATTATGCCGAACATGACACCAATATATCTTTATAAATTTCGAAAGTTTAATACAGAATAGAAACTTTATTACACAAAATGTCGTCTGCATGGCTAAAACTATAATAAATTATATTTGCCATTCCTAGTATTCTCATGTGGGTATATTCAAAACTTTTGACTTTAATTTTACGTAAAAAATATACTGATTTAAAAAATACATTCTTAAAGTGGTCCTACAATGTCGGCAAGCGAAATAAAACTTATTTTAACAATTAATTGCAGACTAACTTTGAGGATTGGACAAGTTCATGACTCTTATGCGTGCTCCTGGCATCCATCGGATTATGTCACCAGACATAAAATATGCCCCTTCTACCAGCCTGACGGGCCATAATTATTGTCTGAAATTTTCTTTTACTTATCTTAGCACAAAAGTCTCAGGGGCTGCCATTCTCTGCCAAGTGACCCTGTGCCCCAAGTATATATACAAAAAAGTCTTAATTGTCTCTATAGAGGTGGCTACAATTGAACAGCCAATCCCTGAACGAGGAATATTCAACATTATTCTATGATGCTGGTGGCGCCCCTAGCAGCGACACTTGACCTCAGGAAGTCATACGTGTTAGTGATGTGTGAGCTTGATGCCTGAGGGGACGTGTGTGCTGCTACCTTGCAGTTTTATTGACACGTTTAAGTAATGGAAATTTCCATGGTGTCAAGGTTGCAGCTGCCTGGTGTTGCATAGCGGGAAAAGCTGGTTGAGCCAACGCATCAGGCGTGGTCAACCACTGCAGTAGAACGATGGGGTGGGGGGGCTTGATGATTTTGAGACAGCCTCTCAAAATGCCAGGCTATGATAGGGTTCTTCATGTTGGGACTGAAATTTATACTGAGGAATGGTTGGTGATTGCCTTAGACCAATAACAGGGGATATTAATCTCTACGATAAATTTAACACGGTAGGTTTTATTATAAGACAATTTGACTTTTATTATGTTATGGACTTCAACCAACGCGATGCCAGAATCGCGAGGGGCATTAGAATAAGACAGGGCCTTTAAGTATGTTTAGGTGCTCGACCAGTGTACAAAGTGGGCCTGGTGGGTTTTCTAGTGAGCATGAAGTCAGGAGTTATACACACTACCCTTCGCCAGGACAGTACCTTTTGTGTAATTTAGTAAGTTCCTCTATGAAGTCTTTCATTTCACATTTCAGCCATTTCTGAACTCCGCTTTGTCAGGGGACGGCGTGTGGAAAGAATTGAGTACCAACTGCTCTGAAGTTGTCGGGATATAAGCGGGCCCTACTTCTGAACACGCTGATTTTATGATGTGATGTCATACTCTGGTGTTCCAATTCTGCCTTGGTAAGTGGTGAATGGAACTTCTGGCCCTCTCAAGCAGTAGATCAGAGCTTAGGGTAATTTCACATTTTTTTATGCAGAAATGTTCAGGTGTGGTATTCGCAGTGGGTCGTGTGGCTAAAGCATTCCACTCTCCAATCCAGCCTTTGCAAGGGGTGGCAAATCAGGGAAATGCTTAGGTCACTCTTAATCTGTATGGATTTACCTTAGTGGTTTCTACGTTAATCGACTGGCTTTTCCTCAGAGAAAAAATGAGCCTTATGTTACTTAAAGGCCTAAAATTTGGTTCGAACAAGAAGTGAAAATGCTAAGCAAAATTTTGGTTTATAAAAATAATACATTTTATTGAACATCTGGTTCCCCACTCTCCTACTGTTAAAGAAATAAAATTGGAGGTGACCTGGAGACAAAAGCATGTAGGTGAATTAATCTAGTGTGATGATTAATTTAAAATAACTAATCAAAACCTAATTGATTTACTGTGGGAGTGTTGTGAAGGAACGTAGGCTGGGGAGTCAGTTATCAGAAGGGCAGTTGAAAACAGTTTCACTAAAAGGTGCTTGTCCAGAGGGGACGTCGTCGTGACCTGTTGCCTCTGGGTGGTAACCAAGGAGGGAGGGGAAGGTCGGCGAGCGCGACGTTGGCAGGGCCCTCTGGATGGCTTCAGCATCTAGGAGCTGCTAGTGTTTAAGTGGTGAAGGCTGCCGAAGAAGTTGCGGACCTGTGGTTGATGTCAACTACTGACGCAAAGAGATCTCTGCCATTACAGCGGTGGGACCTCAAGGGTCTAGTGGCTGGCACATCCAGTAGATAGTCTCCGGCCGGCCTTGGCAAGTGGTGGAGGAGGGTTTGCGAGCACTTATCCTTGGCCGACACCTCGCACCATTACAGTGTTGGAAGTGTAGAGACTACGCTGAACCATGGTTATGCTGGCCCTTTTATATTAATTTTCTGGAGCTTGTACTGCCTCAGAAGGATGAGGGAAGAGCTAGCCTCACTTCTGAGGGGTTGGGAATTCTTGCGACTGAAGGGGTGCCTTTCATTTCTTATCTCCTATGATGGATGCGTTGACATTTCTTATCTCCTCGATGGGAGGCTTTGGAGGCTGTGATGCGCAAGTAGAATGCATGGTGCCCTCCAGTGGTGCGCTGTGAATCTGGCGCGACCTACCTGGAGGGTGCCGGCAGCTTGGTAGACAGTACATTCTTCGGAGAGGGGTGTTGACGTGACTGCTTCTTGGTCAATATGGGTGAACAGTACAATCTATGCACATATGTCGGTAGTAACTTTGACCGTGCGTTTGTATGATGTAGGCACATGTCCCACTCCAAGTGCTGTTGGTAATGCTTGACCTGCCCCATTTGGAATATTGTGCTCCAAGATGGGGTGAAGTCATTTAGTAGAGCGTGCATCATAAAAGCACAGGAATGCATAATGCGTCTGTTTCTTCTTACCGAAAATTGCACCAAACTTAGTGACATTGGCAGACCTAAACTTTTTAGTGGAGGTTGGCAGCAGAGATTCACCTTGGATCAACGAACGTCGCTATCCTCAACACACAATTGTTTCTGCCAATTTCACTTGGCTTCTTTAAAGCCCCTTTAGGTTCACTCTCACAAACATTACTGTCTGCCATCGTAACATATTTGCTCACAAGGACCTCTATGATGTTTTTGAACTTCTTTTTCAATCTGTTTTTGTTGTTGGAAGTATCATCGTGCCAAGTTTTCTCTAATGTATTGGCAATCTACAACTCTATAATGGTCTCACAGGTTTTTTCAGTAGGTATTTCGCTTTTTTTTTTAAGAATGTGATTAACTAGAGGAAGATCAGCTCTTGCAGTGACATATAATTCTCCCTCCATGTGATTGCAAAGTTCTTCCAATGGGGAAAGAACTTCAGTGACAAATTTCAGAAAAACTTCTTCAGTTGGGTCTAGGAGTTACATAGCTTTGTACTTATCCTGAGTAAACACAGAATGTAACACCGCCTGTTGATCCACTATGGCTTCAATTTGATGCAGTATGGACCACCAGCAACCGGATGATGCAGAAGGTATCTGAAGTATTTTCTTCCCTTGTCAGTCAGCCGCTTGACGAAACTCACGTCTTAGTTTTGTATTGGCAGATAACAGACTTTGGACTCGACTGGTTTTTTCAGTGTATGTCTTTACGTCCTCATCTGCAGATATCTATAACCATACAGTTTGCATTTAATAAAATTACTGCTATAGTTTCAATTATTGATTTATAAATATTTATTATCTTTTTTCTTAAATTTTAGCCTATATGGACAATTAAATAGAATTTATTTTACCACCATTCATTCTGAACGTTTGTTGGTTTTGCAATTATTAAAAACATAATATATAGTACTTTTTACTTTGAAAACGTACTAAAAATATCTGCAACAGTAAGGCTAATTAAAAGTACAAATGTCAAACTTAAATTAAAATGTAAGGCCCCAATGGAATTTGAATTAAAGATGTTCAGCTATACGTGCTTATGCTTTACGATAAAAATATCTTCAACAGTAAGGCTAATTAAAAGTACAAATGTCAAACTTAAATTAAAATGTAAGGCCCCAATGGAATTTGAAGTAAAGATGTTCAGCTATACGTGCTTATGCTTTACGAGTGAATTTGTCAACCCTGAGAAATGTTCACAGCAGGCGGTGCTTTTTAGTGCCCGTGGAAAGAAAAAGTAGACAAAAGAAAAAATTTTGCCTGATCGTTTCCCAAGAAAAATAAAGATATCACCTCAACAAAACAAAGGAAAAATTCAAGGAAAGAAATTAAATATTGTTCCAAATTCCAGGGACAGAATGTATGGCCTACTTGATTTTCTATTATGGTGGTTAGTAAAAGCTGTATCTTTATAAGGCTTAGAGCCACGAGACAATGTTTGTATGTCACCCTCAAAATGTTGATGTTGACTTCGACGTGTCAACCTCAGCATCGACACGACCTCAATATTGACATGTCAACTTCAGCATCGAGATTGATGTGTCAACTTCTGCATCAACATCAACATTTTGAACAGATTTCCAAAATAATATTGACACATTGACTTGACATACATTACATGAGAATGTTGACTTCGACATGTTACACAGCCCTATAAAACCCTTCAAACAAAACACTTGCTCTAAAATCCACGTAACCCCTCGTTAGTTTTAATCACATAGGATTGTTCACTTAACAAAATCATGTATGTAGTACCCTTCAGATAACACATAAAATTGATAATGCAATGAAAAGAAATGTGCATGGTTTTTCCTATTCTTCTTCTTCTTCCTCTCCTTTCTCCTCTCAAAAATTTACATTAACTTTTAAAATACCATATGTATAGCGGTATCACAAAATAGTTTAAATGACATACTGTGCCTTTAACTAAACACAATCATAATGAATGGTATGATCAAAAGTAAGAATTCATTAAATACACAAATTGAGGGGAAAAAAAAAAAAAAAAATGTATGCCAACGCTGCTTGTAGACGTGAAATTTGATAACTTTCCTCCACGTTATAAAGGAAACTGACTGACAACATCACAAAGAGATATAATACCATGCAGCATATTTCTGAAAATAATGTACAAAGGATATTTTAGAAACACTTTAACTAGATAATACTAAATTACGAAATAAGCAAAGCAAAATAACTTTGAATAATTTGCAATAAAATTTAATAAGTAGTTAAGTTTTTGGTTTGTGATTTTGCTAATTAATTAATATATAGTGATTTAAGTGCACTTTATACTAATTCATATGAAACTTCATTTTTTTCTGTATTAATTTAATCAATTTATCAAAGGAAAGAAATCAAATTCCTCCAGTGTATTCATTAATTAATTTTTTGCATGTAGTGTTTCTACTCGGGTGATAAATGTGGTTTAGGGCAGTTAAATTTTATGAATTTTCTACTAAGGAGTTGATGAACTTTTGAAGTATTTTATTGGCACTGACACGGAACTGCATACACAGCACCATGTCTAGACATATCTGACATGTCTGAGACGTCTCTGATCAGTTTTGCAGGAAAATGCTATTTCGGGCTGCTACTGTGATTACTACTCTCAATGAAGGGTCCTCTTTATATGTTACTGTAGATTTCTGCTAAATTTGCAATGTTCAATGTTGAGCATAGCTATAAAGCCATCTTGACATTGAAATTTTTACTAATAGTAATTTGCTTTTTTCATAAATTATTCCTTCTGTTTTTTAGAGGATTGCTGACACAAACTTATTATTCAGTAAATGGTTTTGTAATTCCTGAAGGAGATAGTGAATTATTGACCATTATAAGAATTTCGTATTTAATTTTACAAAATGCATTATTGTGTCATATGATATAAGAAACATTAAAATTAAATGCTGTAAAATACATCTTTTGAAAAAGTGATTTCTTTTCAATTGTTCAACATTTATGTAAATATATGAACAGAAAATGGAGCATTCTGTAATTTATGATAATCTTATCGAAATATTAACTAAAACTAAATTTGTTTTTACAAGCGTTTATTAACTTGACTTGTTTGTACGGTGTCTATCAGGATTTGTGTGTGCTGTGTCTGTCCAGCTCTCACTGCCTTGTCTAACAATTTACGCGAAAACGGAGAGGAATGTGGGAACGGGCCTATGGGAGATCGATAGTCCCCCATGGCGAAAGGAGTGAGTTAGGGTAGACAGCCCCCCCCCCCCCCCCCCCTATTTCCAAGGATGGCTGTGCTAAATAATTAAGGTTTGTGTTTATGCAAAAACTGTGAGGAGGGTGGGAATGAGCCTAGTGGCCAACCGATAGTGTCCCTTAGAGAAAGGGGCAAGTTAAGTTAGCCAACCCCCCTCCCCAACAATTCTCTTGGAGGGGGGGGGGGGTTTGTGCCCAAAATTATGTTTCATGAAAACTTTGAGTAGGGGGGAACAGACCTAGGGGAGATCAATATTGCAACTTGGGGAAAGGGGCGGGTTGTGTCCGAAATTAAGGTTCTTGTTTACGCAAGTAGTCACAGGGAGTTGCAGTTAGTCGCAAGAGTCACAAGTAGTCGTAATACTATTTTGTAACATTATCTGCTTCACCAATGGTCTTAAGTCTTTAAGTCACAATAAATTTACCATTTACCCAATTGTAATTCATCTTTTTAGTCACACACACACACATATCCCTCTCCCCTTCTCTCCCGCCCACACTATTTGTCAGGTTACATCCTGAGGTGTTGAAGGTGCCACCAGTGGTTTAACTGCGCATGTTTCGTCTCACTAATGATTTTTATTATTATTGTTTGTATAGCCAATTTATACATTCACAGACTGGGGCCATGGTGGTTGAGCAGTTAGCCTGCTTGCCTCCCACCAAGGTGATCCAGGCTCAATCCCCGGCCGGGTCACTCCGGATTTTTGCATGTGGGAATCGTGCTGTACTATGCCATTGGTGGGGCAGGTTTTCTCGGGATCTCCTGTTTCCTCCACACTTGAATTCCGGTGCTGCTTCATACTCATATTGATCGCCCTCATCGGCTCCCAAGACCTCAATGTTAAGAGCCATTCTAATCTTTTCACTCACATTCACAGACTCGTATGTCATAAGGATTACAAGAAATGCTGATAACGGACAAGCATGTGAATGTATAAATAGTCTACCTTTATAATATTTTTAAAACGATGAGACTAAAAAGTGAAAAATAAATTTACTGTAAAAAACCTTTTAAAAGCAAACTTTTATTTACAAATCCACTAAAAAGAGTAAAATAAATATAGTTGGTAGTTGTGTAATGTTTAGAACTTGTAAGACGTGGACAAACAGCAGTAATAATCTGTAGTACAAATTAATATTTTTACATCAATTTATATTTAGTATATAAAAGCTTGGTGCAATATAGAACTTATATCTCAGGCACAATATAGAATTTATATCTCAATAGCATAAGCGTATTAAGCGCATATCTTGCGTAAGGCTCTTAAATATTCACAATATAGAACGTATACCTCACTTGTGTAATTGTAGTAACTTCATATCTTGTGTAAGACTTTTCACTATTTATGCCAAACTTTTATATACTAAATATAAATTAATTTGAAAAATATTGATTTTTAGTACAGTTTATTACTACTGTTTGTCAATGTCATACAAATTCTACTCATTAAATTATTTTACTCTTTTTAGTGCATTTGTAAATAAAAGTTTGTTTTTAAAAGGATTTTTACAGTTAATTTTAATCATGTGAAGTTAAGTATTTTGTGGGTGGCAGGACAGATACCAGTGCACTAAATAATATTCAAATATTGAAATTACTATTAGTACAAAACACATTAATTTTGCTTTTCTGAGTCAGCAAGAACAGCAACAGAATATGTTAAGTTTGGTCTGATGTTATGTCTTATGCTGGACATAGTTGTGCACATTTTGACTTATAGCCTGTATGCTCACTAGAGCTCATCTTTTCACTTAAAAATTTTACTAAGATTTTCAGGAGCAAGTCTTTGACACATCCGGACTATTTTAATGACTACACCCATAAAAATGTTCCAAATATCCACAGAATTCTCAACCCTCTTTTTCACTTTCTTTAAGAACTACATTATATAAAAATTGTACATGTATAATAATACAAATAAAATAAAATAATTTCATTCTTAAGGTCATGCTTCATGTAGGATGGCCTCATAGCTGGGATTTACATTTTAAATGAGAGCCTTCACCAAGTGTATATTTTTGTGGATAATTACAGTTGAGTCGTCTCGCTATTCTGAACCTTGTTAATCTGAAAATACAGTTAATCCAATGAATGTGTGTGATCATAATAATAAACATAAATGCAATAGCAATAGGGTTTTTCTTTGTAAGTACAGAAAAACTAGTATAATGTTCAAGCTTGGCACGGTTCTCACAGTCATTTAAAGTGGCTTTCCCTGTGCCGAATTCTCGAGACAATTTTTATACTCTTGCTTTTGTCTAAATGCTTCAGAGTTTGTAGTTTCTTTACGAGGTTACGGGTAGAGTGCTTCTGTTTACTAGGCAATTACACTTGCATAAATATTCTCTGCCTCAATTATGAAGGCCACTTTTTCACAGTTGTGTTGTAGGCAGAACATAATATTCTCTGAATCGGACAGGGTTCATCAAAACCATTTTGTGCCAAAGTGGCCTTAGTAACTCTGACAGATTATACTCAGCACTTAGGTAATGTTACGTTTTTAGATTTAATTTTCGTTAAATATCAGATGTTTCATTATAGAGGATATTACAGTGAGTGTTCTTTATGGTTGTGTCAGCTTATAACTGGTTATTCATGTTGTGAGGAGGTAGAGTTGGTAACAGTTTGCATCCAATCTTATGCAGGATTCAGTTTGTAAAAACTGATTTTCTGCCCAAGTTGCCCCACACACATTATAATTGCGATGTTCCCTTCATCATTAGCCCCTTTATGGGTAGGAACCATGAAGTTGGAGCTTGAATGCTCCCCTCCCACCGAGGTGAACCAGGTTCAATTCCCAGCAGGGCTTCTCCTGGATTTTCGCACATGAGAATCGTGCTCGATGATGCTGCTGGTCCATGGGTTTTCTTAGGAATCTCCTGTTTCCCCCACCGTTACATTCTGATCTTACTCCACACTCAGCCTCACTTCAAGCCTCACTTCACCCTCATTGGCTCTCAAGACCTTGTTGTTAGGGGCCTGGACGGCCCTTAACAACAAGGTCTTTCTGGGCATAACTGTATAAACTAAGAGCCAGACTTTAATGTTGTGCCTACTGGTTATGGTTGCAGAATGACGACCCAGATGATAAGATAACCCCCATTTTCGAGGACCTGGTAGATGAGCCAGGTTTCAACCCTCTGGGGTTCACGATGGAGCAGGTAAAAATGGTGAGGAATGATGAAATAGACTTGGACGAACTTCTTATGGAGCCCATTGTGGTGAAAACCATTGAAGACTTGGAAAAGGACTTCCAGAGGCAGGTGGAGAAAATCTACAAGAAACCTGTGCAATGGTGGAAGACTAAGAAGTAGCTTGTGTTCTACAAGTAGCGTGGACTGTGATGCATTTCAAACCATTTTGTAACTGCAGGTTTTACATGGGATAATTGTTTTTGTAAGTCTAAAAAAAGTTACTATTTTATTCAGCTGTGTTGTCATTAAAACTTACCTGAGCAAGGTATTATTGATTGTGCTATAGTCATTCACCATTGCCTGAGGTTCTTCATCACAACCACTGTAGCAAAGACAAACATGTTAAGCTTGTATTTTGAATGTGTGTGTGCGCAGTGCTCTATTTTCACACATTAGAATTTAATCAGACACTGTCACCCTAAATTAAGCATTCATATACATTGACAGTACTGATACCTATATTAATACCTCAGCTGACCTTAAACATATTAAAATATCGCATTGCCCCTTCATACTGGCCAGGATTGAAAACCACATTACTATATCTGATATAGGTATGTATAGTCCATTCCCGATTCGAAACGATTTATGAAAATCTACCTTTGAAAAAACACTCAAAGCATAACATGTCAACCTGTTTTTTCAATAACCTATATTCCACAAATATATAACACTGCTGTTAACTTTAGAATACTGTATTATTGAATAAATGAAACTTTACCTTAATATCTTCTATAACTTGTATTATTTATTCCTTTTTAAATATGATTAACAACAGCGAGAGCAGCGACGTGTTGGCAACGGCCGGTAAGAAATAGTTCACAGTTAAAATATTATTTTAACCCGATGGCAACATGTCTCGTTTTTACAGTTTAAAGTAACAGCAGAAAATATTGTGAGTGGGCTGTAATGGTACGTGTTGTTTTATCGAGCAAGAAAGCAACTGTCTGCTGAGCAGGGCTTGTCACACACACACACACACACTCTCTCTCTCTCTCTCTCTCTCTATATATATCTCTCTCTCTCTATATATATATATCTCTCTCTCTCTCTCTCTCTCTCTCTCTCTGAGAGAGAGAGAGAGAGAGAGAGAGAGAGAGAGAGAGAGAGAGAGAGAGACCAGAGCAGAAACTGTTTAGGTAAATATGTATAGCTCATCAGCTTTGGCCGAGGGTCCCTTGGGGTTAGGTTTCTTTTATTTTAAATAATTGTCATTGGCTTGGGATGGAACCTTCATTTTTGCAGTTGTGGTGTTTTTCAGACCTCTTATGGGAAATTTAAATTTAAAGTTTTGGGTATCAGTAGTGCCTGGTTTGTAAATGGCTCCACAGGTTGTTGAGTTCATCTATGGCAGAGTTGTGTTGGTACTACTGCGCTGAAGTAAATAGAGGACTAGGTTATGTTTTCCAATAATTTTCTTTTAAACTAAATTTTGTGTGTTTTCATTTGTACATTTTAAAGTCGTTTGACCTTTTCTTTGGTTTGAAAATATATTCTTGTTCAAGTTGTTTAAAAGCTTATTTCATTATCATGGCCAATCTTATCAGTCCAATGAATAAATTCTATCAGCACACATAAATAAAGTAACATTAGATTTTCTTTCGAATGATTTTCATTTAATCCCTATGGGGCTAATAGCTGAGCACTGTTGCTATAGTTGATTCACAATAACTTCGGTCTTTTTTGAAGCCCTGCTAAATTTCTACTTTTGGTTACTGATTACGTATCCTTCCGCTACACGTAAACATAAACACTGCCATGTGACTTCTACTTTTATAACTGTCAAATGCATTGGTTGCTGTTTACAGCTGTTCAAAGAATTATGTCATATTGCAGAAACCATTTCCTACGAATGTTCACAATTTAGGCCTATAATAATATTCAGGTCAGCTTTATAACTACGTATTTGTTATGCACGATATAGCATGTTACACATAATACACATTAATATTTTCCCATGATGGTGTTTGTTACAACTGTGGCAGAAACAACAGTAGTATTTGACCATTTGTTATTAATATGTGTTTTGAATAACAATTAAAACAAAGGGACAATCAGGCTAACAAAACAGCACAGTAAATTTGAAGTACGCATCTCGTGTTGCTTATTTATTGTACATAGCATCAACAAACGTAAAAGATAGTGGTGAACATGCAAACACATAGGCGTACCGTAACATGTATTCCGCTAATATTTACATGCATTGGTACTTACTGGTTTGTAGGTTTATTTTATTATTTATTTAAATTTATCTGGTAGGGCTTAGTATTTGGTAGGTATTGTTGCAGACATTCAAATCACAGAAGTGTAAGCTGTTACACAGATGTTTTTCAAACACCTAGTGCAAATGTACAACATTGTGATAAACAGACGTGAATGTAAATAATTAACTTGATCATAACATCAGTTCATGGTTAAAATGTATAAATTTTGCATATATTTGAAATCAACACACACACACTTGGCCTGCGTAACGATTACAATGCAGTCACCACGCCCTTTCACATGCAACTATCACTACACATTTCACTCTGCTATGGAAACACACATTTATCACAACATTGTAACTTGCCTAGGATGTTTAAAAAACACGAATATGAACTTGATGGTTACGATCGCACTGCATTCCTTTGTGCCATGCTGCACACAATGGCACTGCTGGGTTAGAACTGTTTGAAAAGTGTGCTGTTTTAAACTGTTCCCATTCTGACTGTTTTGCAGTTGCATACTTGATTGTGACTGGTCAGATTACCTAATGTTTTGAATCTATTGCACTGTTTACAAAGTAAATGTTGTTTATTGAACTTGAAATCCATGCTGTGTTTGTTTGGGGCGGCTGACATAACTTGTGCGTGCTCAAGGTCATGCATTGCCCTCAGCTGTCTTCTCTGCCACGTGTTGCAGAGCGCTGGCTTCAAGGTCAAGCCTGTTGAGTTGTGGCTGGCACTCTGACGAAACGACGTGGGGGTAGGGGAATATTGATCGCTTCTCCCAGCGCCTTGTTTCCTGCTGGTATTGCATGTTTCAGCTGAGTGTGTGACGCACGTGTTTTTCCTGTACCTTGGCTGCGAGAACTGTCAAACATCTTTCTTGAATATTCTTGAAAAAGCTGTGACAAAATTTTAAATCTCTGAACATTTCAAATTGACTTTGAAAATGTTTTTGAAAGTTTACTGTTGGCTTTGAAAAGTTTATAAATTGCACTTGATGATTGCTGCACAAAAAGTTCCGAAATGTTCATGGGAAAAATACTTTAAAAGTTTATTGTTTATTTTGAAAAGTTTTAAAAATAATTCTGAAAACTGTTGCAAAAATTTCCGAAAAAGTGTCAGAGATAATAAAATTAAATTTGGATTTGTTTTGAAAGTATATTGTGCTGACTGGTATTGGTTGTAATTACTGTCCTAAATTGCTTATAGTGATGCCTGAGGGGTGAATACTGCACATACTGGTTGCGTAACTCTTGGCAAATGATACGTGCGTTTGTTTACAAAAGACAGTCGCACTTACATGGGCGCATCTGTTGTGCTGCTGGCTTTCTGACATGCAGCGTTGAGTACATCTACATTTTAACATACAAATATTGGCTTTTTACACTTGCAGTGCTGAGTGGGCGTGTCTGACTTGCATTTGTTTTGGCTTACAGGTATTCTATTATGCTTTCACGTATTGTCACCTCTAACCAGTGTGTTTCATCAAGTGTTAAAATGTCAGCTGACATTGCAATGAAGCAACCTAGGTCAGTGGGTTATTTTGAAAATTGCAAGTCCACATGATATGTCTGTTGACGTGGTGTTACTCCCACTCGGTTCACTGTACATCTGTTGACGTAACACATATGCACTCTACAGTGTAAACAAATCTGACAAGTTTTTAATTTATTTTACAAAGAACAGTAAAACAAATAAAAAGCAGAAAAAGCACTGGTATTAATGATTGCTGAAAATGTTAGTGCTTTGAGTATATTTTTACATGATTGACTGTATTTGACTGCAATGTTCTCTGTTGTGAATGCGTTATTTTATGTGTGTCTGAAGGTCTCAGGTTACTCACCAATGACTGTTGTTCGTTGCGATGCACTTTGGTCACACTTTTTACCTTTGTAATGTAGACTGTTGATCACTTTGGTTGAGCAGGCTACTGACGTGTTGTTGATGCTCTCCTTGCACCTGGATGTTCTTTACACCCGAGTTGGGAAAGCCACATTGGCGTAGGAATGTGGTTTTCTTCTGCACTATGATGTTTGATTAGCCCTAGTTGGGAAGCCACATTGATGCGGCGTGTCCCCAGAGTTGATGCCTGGTAGCAGGTGTAGAACAGGAACTGAAGGTGTTGCCCGACGTCACGTTCAATAGAGCGAATGATGTTGATGGAGTCGTACGGCCTGTGGCGAACTCTGGATATGCGGTCAGTTTGGTGTAGAGTTTAATTTAATTATAAATTAAATTTTGTTGATTGCATTCAAAACTCTTTTTTAAGGCCGGGAACACACTGCAAGCTCCACGGGCCAGGTCCGCCCTGTCCAGTTTTGATGATACTTGGAGAGGCATTTGCGCAGCACACACCCAGGCACGGTCCGGGCCCGGCATGATGCAATGCTAAAATAGGCCCGGCCGGGCATCTGTAGACGGGTGCCGGCCGTTTTCTGGTGCAGTGTGTTCCCGGCCTAAGGGAGGCAGGCCCCGTAAAAACAAAACATAATAACACTGAAAATGCACTTAATGATTCTGCTCTAGGGCGTAGTACCCAATGTACTCCAGATAGTAAATGCAGTAAAACCCATCTAGTCAATGTGTGACTGTTTTATTGCTGAAGGAGTACAACAGAATGTCACTGCAAATTAATGCTACCCTTCGAAAAGCGAACCCGGCATTCCAGACCTGCCGGTGGTCGCTGCTGCAAAATAATGTGAGGGCCTTAAGTGATGATTAAGTGAAAACACGTCCCGACATGTGAAGTCTCTTAATATTACCTCAGGATGCAGGTAGGCCTCACCTCGGCTATAAAAGAATGCAGTTAAATGTTCCTATACTAAGATAAACTATTGCCGTGAATATATGCAGCCTAAATCGAAGAGCCGAGGGGGGTACGTGGGGGCTTACTGTCTGTCCTGCCGGTCGTTCAAGTGCTAAAGTCTGACTGAAGAACATGGCGGCAGCCTCGCCAAAGCTTGGTGACCCCAGCCCCAAAATACAACTTCATAACTTACATGATTAAAGTAGTTAACACTGTACATAATTATTACTAATGACTAAAAATATGTTGGTGACATACCCGTGAACGCCGTAGCCCCAGATGTGGCTAAGAATGTGACTTCACTGATATGTCACCGCACTTGAAGGGTGATATTAATTTAAATGATACCCTATGTGGCTGATTCTCGATGACTGAAGACATGTACGCTCTTATAATTAATACAAAAATATTTGCATTGACGCCTGCTAACAGCCAGCGAGTGTTAAGACCATGATGGTGCTCACCACCACGTGACATGTGGGAAGCACGTGTGCATAGAGACCTTAAACTGGACTTTCCCATTATGGAAATATTGTATTTTTCAAGTGTTAAATATGCTTTCTTTTATTCCAGGTTCATAATGTTTTTATGTTTAATATTGGTATGTTCATAAAGTGTTGCACCATACTTGGTTATAAATTCAAAGTGCACACTGCGCAGAGATTAAAAACTGTTTTACTCTGGCTAGAATGCCGTAACTAAAGATATTAAAAGAAGACAAGAAATTCCAAATTACAATGCCAATTCATATTTTAATTTCTAAAGTGCCTTTTACTTTTCAATATAAAATATTTTACTCCGCATGCATAGCACTTCCGCTTATGTGAACTCCGTAGGCAGCCATGGTATGTCTGCACGATGCTGACCTCTGGAAAAATCTGTCTACGAGAACTGGCAAGGTAAGACGCTGTCATGTACGCACTACAACTTTTGAGCACTGAATAGATTACCATAGTTTCATTTTAGTATATCGGTCAACTTTTGATTTGGGTACGGTAGCCAGACATTTCCCCAGCATCATGCTTCCGCTTAAATAATAATTTCTGCCCTTGCGGCTTTTTAAAACTTAAACGAGGAGAAAGATGTCGGAGAGGCCACGTGGCCTGCACAACTTGAATCGGGTGCCATCCACCCATGCTAAAGGTGTTTCATTGTAATTTCTGTATTATTGCTGCATGCAATTTTAAGGGCTTTAATTTTATGTATGTATTTGAGGGTATTTTTCATGTTTAATCATTTTACGGCCACATAATGTATGACCATGCGGTCAGATATCGCCAAGTACGTATCTGCGCCATCAATGCGTTTTCAGGGCTTATTTGTCTAATATCATGTGTGCCATAATTTATTTCAGGGTTCTGTGTAATTTTCACGTAAATTGACGCTGTAATTTTCATGTTTGCTTTTTCCGCCATCAGTCATGCTACAATCCTGAAAATTTGTCAATCGTCAGGGGAATAACTATCCTAAAGGAAATACCAATCTGTGTGATCATAATTTACCGTTTTTACGGAGAAATATTGCAATTTCACCTGCACCACGTGGTCCGCTACGAACTTTATCCAGCAGCATCCGTGCTATCTAAGCTTGCTTTCGCCCATTTGCATGTTTATTGTTACTACTCATGTAGTGCCCCATCTTGTTTCATTGATATTTGTGTAATTTTGTATGGTGATATTATTTCCATCCTAGCCGGCTGTGTGTATAGGGCGTCACCACACTAACCACGTGCTGGAGGGCGAGCCTCGACGAATCCGCGCTAGTGATTCCAAATAATCACACGTGTTCATGTATTGATTCATCTTCTAATTCTCCGTGTCCTATCTTCAGAGAAAATCGTCAGTCCACCCTAGCGGCTGTTGACCCCCTTCCCTTCCGAAGATTGTTTTTTTTTCAAACACCACGGTGAAGTCATCCACATAGGAGTGCGCTAGAGAAATTGCGGGCTGGGGAGCACCCAAACAGAGTTAGCTAGACACGTCCAAGTTTATCATCATTAAATTGCTTGGCACAGTATTTGTATGAGCGGTAAAATAAATGGTAAGTCTCACAGTGTTCCAATCTTTTATTTGTAGTGGCAGTGTCCTCGCCACACCATTTTTACAGTGATGAAATATTTAATAAATGTTTAGTATTGCAAAATGTATCGTAAGTACGCTCGGGTGAGACAGACACACACAACCCACAGCATCCCTGAGAACCCTGAGTCTCAACAATGCGGTAACTGGAAACATGGCTGGCGC
The DNA here is from genome assembly GCA_029891345.1 of Dryococelus australis. NCBI lineage: Eukaryota > Metazoa > Arthropoda > Insecta > Phasmatodea > Phasmatidae > Dryococelus > Dryococelus australis. The sequence continues at coordinate 30,781,527 of CM057000.1, read as the reverse complement.
TCTCATCAGTAAGTAATTTGTGTCATCGTTCGTCTCGTATCTCACCCGACTGCGTCAGCATGTGTCGTTATGACCAAAAACAGGGAGAAAGCGTACTCATTTAATTTCATGTGACGAGACACACATTTCGCTGAAAAGGGGCGGGGCTATGTCCTGTCCTCTGTGAGATTTGGATAACTCTCTCTGACAACACGGGTGGCTTCTCTAGTTAGCTATGGTGCAATAGTTGCTGAAATAACTGTAACTACTCTAATTAATGAATGCTGCTAGGGATCATCTCGTCACTTTGCACTTATCCCAGGAATATTAGTTCCCATCTTTTGACACCTCTTTGAGCCATGTTGCACTCCGGATTCGGCCTTGAGGCCCGTCGACATTGCGCACATTGAAAAGCCTTGGGATAAAGCTGTGCCGCTTACCCCAGTGTTCCCTCCAATGGCTGTTGTGTCTAACGGTCGTGACTTTACGGGAAGCACCCATTTGGGCCACATATCAATTTATAACCAGAGTTTACTCTCGTAATAAATTTAAAATATGGTGGCTCGCAGGCCACGAGTTGAAGGGTGACAAGAAAAGTGTAAGTGCCTTTCTTATCAACCCGCACTGATCGGGACAGCGCCTTAATGACGATCAGTTTGGCGTTGCTGTGTGGTTGATGTGTCTGCGATGGTACAAATTGGCACAAGGGATAGGTAGACGTCTGGGACACATAACAATTGATGTAAAAGTAGGTTTTTTCACTCGGGAACCAGCACTCAGTGCGAGCATGAAGGTGATGTGGGTCGTGAATCGATGGTCTGAAGTGGTCTCACTATAATTCATGTGCCTAGGCTAGTAGAGGGTATCCAAGCTCCCTCGAGATGCTTACTCATTACCACGAGAACTGTTAAGGGCCATTCTTACACCCAACGATTTACGTAAATTCATATAATGGGTTAAGCTGCCGAAGTAAATAAAAATGATGTAAGTCCGTTACTGTAATATTTATTCACGTGATTCCCTCACTTGCGGCACTGACATAGAAGAACTCCTGTCTAGCGTGGCGTGCTCTTAAACGGTAAAAATTGTATGAGGCCTACATAATGATTAAGTGAAATGTTATGCCCCACTCATGTAAGAGAAAACCGGGTTGTAGAGTGGCTCACTTTCTGGAGTGAAATGCAAACAAGGTTCTGGTTAACTATAGAATGACTTTTGGTACTCTACATGATTATGCTAAAGTGGTAATGGTCCAGGGAGGACGTGCGCGCACGATCATTCTGCGAGGTGACATTGACATTACTGAAAGAAAAAAAAAACGTATTTCATATTATGATGCCGATGGGTGAAATGGCTGATGTATGTGCAGTGTGGATGAGGCGAGAAAATAGAAAACCCCTTTCTTTATTAATAAAAATTTCAGAAGAAAAATATAAAATTACAAAACATACAAGCCTTATGGTTTTTGACTTTGCCTTTGTCTCGTCACTTAACAGGAAATAGGGCTTTTTTGCGTCAACGTTTCTGTCACTTCTGATGTGTCCTTCATGATGTCTACGCCAGTAGGCTCCAAATTAAACACAATTTGTGGTACAGTACTTAAAACTTACAACAACAATCTTTATTTTATTTTATTAAAAAGTTGGGTTAGGCCACCACGTGGTCACTGGTTAAGGACAGTGGCTTACAGTACAAGGCACACCTAACCTCAAACTGATGGCACCACTATTTGCCATGATACTGGATAATACGAGATACTACTAGCTAGTTGAATGGAATTATAAATATTGGCAAGACACAAAATACGCAATGAAACTTAAAAATTGAAATATGTTCTCCCAGCCCTGCGCTGCTGTGGTATGGGTGTGTGCAGTTGACATACATAATATTGCATTGTGTGCACAGCATTTCAAAACCACAATTTCTACACAAAAATTTAAAAAAAGCAATGAACATTAAATAAACATAGAAGCCCTTCACTGCGAAACAGCACATTAATTACACAAATTATATGTAAACTAACCTGGCCCGGGGAAGCTTAAGTTCTCCGTACGTTTTCTGTATGATGCAAGTCAGTTTACAGTGTTACAGCCATTGCAGGATTATGTCATCTCAGCATTAAGTGTCTCCCTGAGAGGAGTGTTAAGTAAGTCGAATAAATACCCTGAGAACTTATTAGTGCGTAAGTTATTTCGGTCGCCGCAAGGTGTTTAAGAGGACGGGCCCTAACAATACTCACATTGAGTGCAAGTGTTTTCAGCAGGACTTAACATAAGCATGTATCAGAATGATTGTCTGTTTCAGTATGGGCGTGTGGGTAGCCCTGATAATCTGCATTGCGAGACATCATCGTAATTAGCAGTTTGCTGCCAAAAGTCACTGCAAAGTTCAACAATTCTATAGGAGTTTTCGTCCAGGCGGGCGGCCACACAATTTTCGAGGTCATCGAGCGTCATCGTGCTACCGCATCATCAACCATCATGGCATTGCCTTAATGTCTGGCGCCTAGTCGGGTAATTCCACCATTCCACAGACCTCACACTTCACCTCCTTCAAAATCCCATCCAACCCATTTCAGCGTCACCACACAGTCAATTATCACTCTTCCGTGGGGCATAAACTTCGAAAATTTCCTCAGAATTTTCCCAACAAAAATTTTCCGTATCTTTCCGGCAAAATTCCACGCACCTAAGTCATTCCTGTCTTATTCCTACCTGCCAACAACGAGAGGACGGGACGCATCTTGATGCCTTCAGGACGATGCAGATGCCAGGAGGTATGTCACGTGTCGAACGATTGGGGAAAGTGCACCGTGCCACAACCCATGCCACGCTGCCTGAAGGAGGAGCTGGGTTAAACAGTCTCCCTAACTCTCGCAGTAGATGTAAAATGCCTATTCAAGCGCAGTCTGTTATTAAGCTAAAAATCATGAAATTTCATCAATTTTTCATGGTTTCAAGAAATGTCATTTGTACGAATTTTACTTCTAAAAAAAAAGACCAACAAATTTGCCTTAAAATAAATAAATATTAAGCAAATTTATTACTTTTTTTTCTTTCGAAAATAGCGTGGAGGGCATGGCACATGCAAAATTATACAAAAATCATGTAAATTTAAGGCAAATCTGCAAACTATATTAAAGCAAAGGGTTAGTTGAAACTAAGCAAATGAAGCAAAAACGAAAAATATAATGAATTATGATGATTGAAAGATTCACAGTAATAGAATTCATAAATTATTTTTAAGAAAATTCTATACCATGCGTAAATTTACCTTTTTTCATTTATTTTAGACCTTTATACATTATAAAAACTTCTTTCTCATTTATTAATTTTAAAGCATTTATATCAAACATGTTTACATAATGATCTGGTAATGTAATTTTATACTTCCTATCTAGAATACAACTAATTCTTTTTCCAAAATTAGAATCATGTATTAATGTGAAGAATGAAGATCAGAAATGTTTTCTTTGTGCAGTAAAATCTGCAATCTTTCCAGTAGATAAAGATCCTCAAAGAGGTAGTAAATATAAAAATGTGGGGCTTGATATCAATAAAATAATAGATAATTATGAATATCCAATTAAAATTGATGATATATCCAAATATAAAATCAAACTGATACATCTATAAATGTATAATCTATTGAAGATTAAAAAAATCCATTGTATGTCCATTAAAACTTACAAAAAATTAAAAGGAAAAACATAAATTTGCTTTATTTTAAAAGTGGTGAAAGCGCACATTATTGTTGGATAAAAGATTTATCTAGATTAGTTTCAACACAAAAAATAATAAGCAACATAAAGCATATATATTTTGATATGTCTTGTCAAATTTTTTACTCTCAATGGAAATTAAATAAATATAAAGAAGACTGTTCTAAAAACGAAGCGGTAAAAATTCAAGTACCTTAAACCTTAAAAAGGAGAGAGAATATTTTTCAAAAATTATAAACATACAATGAAGGTTCCTTTCATAATATATGCCGATTTTGAATCGATTTTAAAGAAAATATCAATCACCAAACCTAACCCAAAGGAAATAAGTAAGTTTAAATTAATTCAAAAATATCCAGTTTTAACAAAAGATGATATTGATACTGGTTTTTATAAGGAAGCACCTAAAGAAAGAGGTAAACTTTCAAATAAATAACTACAATTGATTTAAAGTTGAATGATGAATCATATGCAATGAAATATCATTTACACAAGCTTATGGTTTTTGCTATTATATTGTATCTAATTATGGTGATTATAAGCTTCCAGTAGTATAATGAAGTTCAAATGCACGTAAAAAGTTTAATTCAATTAATGAAAAAATAAGAAGAAGAAATTGGTAAAATATATTCACAAATTTAACCAATGCATCCACTAACAAATGAAGAAAAAAATTTATATAGGAAATCAAAAAAGTGTACTCTATATGAATGTTACATCATGATGGTCACATAAGTTGAAAAATTCATTAATCCAGTGTGTAATAAATGTAATCTAAAATTATAATTACCAAATTTTGTTCCAATTTATTTCCATAATTTAGCTGGATATGATGCACATTTATTTATTAAAGAGCTAGGATATGATGATAAAAATATAGATTTAATTGCAAATAATGAAAAAAAGTTTAACGTTTTTTGGAAGGAAACGTACAATTTAAAAATGAGATTTACAGACACATTAAAATTTATGACCACTAGTTTAGCTGAATTTATCATCTAATTAAAATCAAAATCTAATGAAACATACACAAAAGCATTTCCCAAAAGATCAAGTAGATTTAGTTATCAAAAAGGGTGTTTGTCCTTATGATTATATGAATATTGAAAAAAATTTGAAGAAATGCAACTTCCACCAAAAAAGGGAATTTTATAATAAATTAAACAATCTTGTATAACTTTGCAATAAATATGAACATGCAGAATGTGTATGGGATCAATTTAATATTAAAATTTTTGGCGAATATCATGATTTATATTTAGAAAGTTATGTATTATTGTTAGCAGATATATTTGAAAATTTTAGAAATGCTTGTGATTTAAATCCTGCTTGGTATTTTAGAGCATCCAGTTTATCATGGGATGCAATGTTAAAAATAACTAAACAATCATTAGATTTAATACATAATTATGATATGATTTTAGTGTTTGAAAAGGTATTGCAGGTGGAATTTCACAACGTTGTAAACGATACATTAAAGCTAATAACGTATATTTAGATAATTTTAACTCTAATCAAGAATCAAATTATTTAATATATCTTGATGCTAATAATTTATATAGCTGGGCAACGTCTCAATATTTACCATATAGTGGTTTCAATTGGGTTTATTATTCATTAAATGATTTAGATTACTGGAGAGAAAAAATATTAGATTTGGAGAATGATTCTGAGTATGGTTATATATTAGAAGTTGATTTAGAATATCCACAAGAACTCATAATTTACATAAAGATCTTCCTTTTTATCCTGAAAATAAGATAGTTCCAAAAACAAATCAATCTAAATTATTAACGTTACATAAAAAAGAAAAATATGTAATGTGCTATCATCATTTAAAACAATGTTTAAAAAATGGATTGAAACTTACAAAAATACACAGAATATTAATGTTTGATCAGTCCGATTGGTTAAAAAAAGTATATAGATTTAAACACAACAATGAAGAACTAATGCTAAAGCCGATTTTGAAAAAGACTTTTATAAGCTCATGAATAATTTAGTGTTTGGTAAAATCATGGGAAAATATTTGAAACAGAGTTGATATAAAACTGGTATCAGATGCTGAAAAATGTGAAAAATTAAATATCAAAACCGAATTTCAAAAGAAGTATTATATTTAATGAGAATCTTGCTGCAATACTTATGACTAAGACTACTGTAAAATTTAATAAACCCATTTATGTAGGCATGTAAATCTTAGATATATCAAAAGGATTAATGTACGATTTCCATTATAAAGAAATGAAACCAAAATATGGTGATAAAATTGACTAGTGTTATCAGGATACTGATTTATACATTTATAATATAAAAACAAGATTTTTATGAAGATATGAAGTCGATGTTAGATAAATTTGATATATGTCATTATCCAAATGAGAATATTTATAACACGCCTCAAATAAATAAAAAAGTTTTAAGAAAAATGAAAGATGAATGTAACAGTAAAATAATAAAAGAATATGTTGGTTTACAAGCAAGGTTGACAATGACGAAAATAAATCTAAAGGAGTAAAGAAATGTATAGTCAATAAGAGAATGTGATTTGATGACTATAAGAATTGTTTGTTTAAAGATAAAATACAATATAGAACAATGAATTTAATAAGACGTGAGAAACATGAAATATATACAGTTGAAGTTAATAAAATTACGTTAAGTCTTAATTATATTAGAAAATAAAATGGATACATTAACATACGGCTATCAAAATGAATAATTTATATATTATTATATTTTAACATCTTAAATTTCTAAAATAATATCGATATCAGCACCATCAAAATCAATTAATTTTTCATTTTCATCTCTAATTTCCAAAACAGTATGATTAAACCTCTCATTATTAATTTTGTAAAAATACAGATATGTAGCTCATAAATTATATAATCTCCAAAACTAAACATAGTTTTTGGAGGAAAACTTGTTCTAATTCTAGTCTCCAAGTGGTTAGATTCATTATATTTTATAAACATTTCATACGGGCTTGCCATTCTCACAGAACAATCTCTAACAGCGATGCAAGCTCGTAAAAGTACCTGACCAGGTGCCTTTTCTGACTCCTCGATCGGCTGAAGCTGACTCATCAGGGCAGCTATCGGATGACAGACTAGGTGTAGTGTGTTTTGTGGAGTATTACTAGATATTTTCATCTGGATGTGGATGTGTGGATATAGGGTATTGTGGGGTATCTGGATGTACACTATTCCACGTCACCTTAGGCTTTTGCCATGAGGTTGTGTACGAGATGCATTATCTCAATTTTATAGACCATGAGATTCACCGGTAGGTATATTGTGCGGTCTTTTAAATTTTTTAGATTATATTTTGCATACCAAATCCTGAATACCAAAATTTGAAGGATCCTCCAGTTTGGTCCTGTCCGGCAGGTAACAGGCAGTAATCTCTTCCCCATTATTTGGCATCACAGAAAGGTTCTGTAATTATAGTATAATCCATTTTTGTTTGCACTCTTTAGTCTATATCTAAATTTCACTGTACCTGTTTCAGCAGGTATTTTGGGTGCAGCCAAAGCGATGATAGGAAAGTTATAAGTGTTGCACATTTCTCCATGTGTAGAGTAATGCCAAGTTTCATTGTAGTTTATGTTGTAATTTTGCATCCATGATGTCCCAGTGCAACCAGGTATTGCATGCTGCCAGAAGTTTTACCTGGTTTTGTAATCTCCGTTCATCATATGTGGTGCTCTGGAGCGGGGTATGGTAAATTTTTTAGTGTGACCTATCGCTAGTTCTTCGTATGTCATTATATCTAAATTACTTGCTCTTATGATTGGAGGTTTACAATTGTTTTCCAAAATTGTCATTTCGGTCGCTGTTCTATCCCTTGCCGCAATTATGAGATTTTGTGAACCTTCAAAATCCCATGTTGTTGAAGTCGAACCCTGCGTTAATAATCTCTGTCTTGTGACAGCTTGGTTGTGAATTTAAAAATCTAAAATATTAACTTGCAAAAGAATCCCGTAAGTTAGTAATGATTGAAATTGTTTCACATAATCTTGACAGAGGCTAGATGGCTGTAGGTCACTTGTTCCACACCAGAATCCTAGACTGCGGTATGGTATAGCGACTGGGCTTTGGTCGCTACTGAAGTCAGCATCCCACCAATATGATAGAGGGAGAGTGCCGTGTATAATCTGCTGTGTTCTTGCAAAATGATTTGAGGGAATTGTCTGGTACATGCCGTATTCGTCTTGAGCATGTTCATCTGTCTGACCATTTCCAGAAGGTGTGCCTGCGGCCATCGAACTGCTAACAGTCTTTTCTTGAGTGGGTGTCGCTATTCTCGCAAGCGGATCAGTTCTGGCAGAGTGAAGACATTTGTCCCTCTTTGGCATGGTTTATCTGGAACAGATCATGTTTCTATTAGATTTTGTTCCTGTATGTTTAATAATGCTATGTCCCTAATTAAGCAGTCCTATTCTGTGAGTAGCTAATCTATTGTAATTGAGGGGCAAAACACGCATTTAACCGAAATTTGGTTCTCTGGGACTTCTTGTATTTTATCTATTATCGCGTGCATATGTAATAACATGTGGTTATGTATATCCTTTGTTGTCAAATTGTGTGGTGGTTGTGGTGTTCTGCGGGTGTTGCGATGTTCAATAGTATTTGAGAAGTGGTATTTTTTATTCTAATCTCCAGAGGAGCTTTTTCACTCGATTCGCACCATGCCCAGAGTTCCTGATTTGTAGTTATGAATATTGGGAGCCTTTCAGTTATCTCCTTGGCTTGGTGCTTCATGTCAGTGTTTGTTCGCATAACTTCTAGGAGCAATTTCCAGTTTCCCCACACTTGTCTTATCTATGCAGGGCTCTTCGAATAGGACACAAGTTGCGTTTGGAAGTTGGTCCAAAAGGAAACCGCTCCTATCCCTTTCTCTTGAAATTAGAGTAGGTTGTAACGGTTCAGTTAGAAGCATAGATAACATACTCTTCCGTGTATTTGTGGGTCCTATGATAACTAGGCCATTAATTTTTTTAAACATCATTGACTGTACCGAAATGAAGTCGCTGTAAAAGTCTGCGGCACTAATGTTGTTCTTAGTAAAGAATGTATGGAACCATTGAATATTGTCAACCTCATTTTGGGTGGGTTTTTAATATTTCATGAATTCACCGTAATTCGTATTTTTAATTGTAATGTTGATTTTGTGTTACGGTATTTAATAATCTGGCGTACGTAAGATGGTAAAGAAGTACCGCATACTTTGAGTTATTGAATCTTTTCTTCGTACGAAATTTTGGAAATTAATTTTTCGTACGATTCGCAGTCGTACTTCTCTACTGCATTTTGTAGTGTGTCAACTATGGTGTTTCTGTGGTTTTGGTAGTTGTCTGTGGATGATGAGTATTCTCATTTTATCTGTACAGTACATGGCGCACAAATTTCATCAATAGGTGTTTGTGGGTCAATACCGTCTAGTATATCTGTAATTTTACTTAATTTATGATGTCGAACACCAAATTTGAGGATTGTTGCGACTTCTTTACGTACTCAATAGGACAGAAATCGCGTGAGGTTGCGGATTCGTTGTACGCTCGTACTTGCCTTTGCAATTCCTGCATGGCCAAGATCAAGGGCTCAGACAATTCTTGAAATTGTTCACGCCTGGTTGTTGTAGGAACAGTTAAAGACGACGTGGGCATGATCAGAGTGCTTGAAGAGGATGAATGTTGGGTGTTTTCTGTTTGTGCTTCTGGGTTTGATTGTCTGCCACTGTTCATTTGTGCAGTGGACGACAAAGGTGTAGAAATCGTTTCCGTCTCCAATGCTGGAGATGGAAATGAGTGTGCGGTGTGGTTTGTGTCCTGGCTCTACAGATGTACTTGCTCTGCTTGTGAATACACCAGGGCTCTCGAACATAGTCGTTGAAACTCCTGTTTCCATGGAGGAATGGCGTCCATTTGCCTTCGCAGGTTCATGGGTATTTGCATTTGTTACATTAGGCAAATTTGAATCAGCAACGGTTTGTCCCGAACTGCTATTTGGACCCATGGTTCCCTTTGGATTAGCTGTTGTATGTATAGTAGTGTTGGATCACAGTGCTGCAGGTAATTGAGTATTGTATGTCTGTCTGGTCTGTCGATGGAGATGTTCGTTATATGTAAAAAGATTTTGTTTAGCACGTTTCGTTTTTGAAGTACTTGAACGTGACTTGTGCGGTTTTTAGGGGTTCCTGCTCATTCAATTGATGCAGAGGTATTACTACCTCTGGTAGTAACCCGACTTGTGCTTGCCCCTCCATTCTTTTGATCGGCTGGCATTGTAACCCTACAAGATATCTTCGGGGTGGCACACGAAAGCATACATCCGTCTGGTTGGTCAGGTACGGAATGTCGTTTATGTGGTTCAGGTGTTGGCTCTCTCTTCTGAGGTGTTTCTTCGTATGTTTGAGTCTGTATTGTAACAATTACTGGTTCAATTTCTTGATATTACTCTGCCTCGCCGTCACTTATGAAATGGCGAAGGTATGCTGGTCCACTCCTGACACTACTCGCCGTCCTGGTAGTAAGGACACTGACAGTAGTAGGAGTAGTGACTGCACGGGTCGTCTGGACAGTAATGTGGCGTGCTGGTTACTGCACTGTGTATGTATCGCAGCTATATGCTGAATTTTTATCTTTATCTTTCGGTCAATGTTGTGACCTGAGGTCATTGATTAGTTGTTTGCATACTTCATGTTACGTAAGATTATGCAAGTGTCCTTGGCTGCAAGTTTTGCTGTACATGAACACGTATACATCCCGGATGTGGATGTAAGGATATGAGTACTTTTTTTGCACGTGGAAGATGTAGGACACCTGTAGAGTCCTTATGTTTTGTCTGTCATCCAAGTCTTTATTATTATTACTATAAAAAGTCCTTTATACTCTTCTATATCCTCTCTTCCGATGGTCCTCAGGGCTTGCATCACTATCAGATGTCTATCATCCAATTTAATATCAATCTTAGATTTAATTGATATTCTATTTTTTTACATTATCTGAAGTTAATTCAATATTATTTGTTGAAAAGGTGTCATTAAATTGATAGTTTCTTTTAAAGATTCGAAATCGTATTTGCCTCTAGGAATTGTTAAAACTTCTTTTTTATCAACAAAAGGGCTAATTTTTTTCATTTGTTATAGTATTATTTATATTCGGTGTTAAAAATTTGCTATGAAAACTAATTAAAGCACTAGATTTATCATTATGAACGATATCATAATGATGTTTTTTCTTTAGAAGAGAACTAATGTCCTATAATTAAAATAATTTCTTATCCATTTATATAAAAAAATTATTATATTAAATGAAAAAGCGACAGCTAAAGCAGCCTGAAGGTAATTGGTGCACCGGTGTTTTAATTTCTGAAGAAAACTCTAAAAATAAAAAAAAAGGTGAACTATTGCCTGATGACATTAGAGCAATAACAGTTGGACCTAGTAAATTTGAGAAAACTAATTTGAATGTAAATTTTATTTATAACTTAGGGAGGCTAAATTTTCATCAATTGTATGTTTGCTCAGAAGGTTTTAATCAACCCAAATATATTGTGTTACAAAATGAATCTGAGGCAATGTCATAAAAGCTTAAAATTAATGAAAAGCTGCCATATGTTTTTTAATAACAACAATGTGATACCATGATACGTTTTTTAGGATGGGAACGTTACCCAGGGTGCCAGTCCGCTTATCTGCGAACATGATAACTCTTTCTATCGGAGGTGTATGGCCGATCACCCAAAGTGGCTGCACCTCATGTACCAAACATCTGCTGCATCCATGCAGTTGATGTGGAAACTGCGAAGTTTTTGTTTATGAATATCCAGATACTTTGGCTAGCGAGGACTGTCAGCCTCCCTCTACGCATAGCTCACTCCCGACGGGTGTTTTGGGTCCCCTTACTCTCGAAAATTATGAAACTTATACTTTCCATGTGCATTGTTAAGTTACATGGTCAAGATGCGGCCAGAATAAATAAACATGTGATAAAACCATTCCATACTATTTATTTATAAAAATTTCCCAAACAGGGCACTTATAAGTTGGTTTCGCCACTCGGCCGGCAAGCTCCTATACTGTGAAATTAGCACTTGGTGCACAATGGAAATTAAGGTATGACGTGGTTCAGTATCCAGGGCTTTAAGCCCATTCACCACGATGCCAGCAAGGAGTCGTCACGACCACTCTGTACCACGGGGGGGGGGGGTGCTGTAGCCGAAGTCGCCACACCAGTGTGTACAGGAGAGCAGGTAGTGCAGTGAAATGTTTTGTTTTTCTTGAGGGTAAATATTGTGTTCTTTCATCGTAGGGTCAGTGAGTGCAGTGAATGTTGTCGCCCATGTGATCCAGTGCACAAACCTATTGTTTAACTTTTCAGTTCTTTGTACGTCTCTTTGGGTGTCATTTAAGGTATCTTTCGTCCCCGTTGTGTACAATACACCAGGGTTGTGAGACGGTATTTTCTCTGGGTGTAAAAGAAATAAAAACTGTTCCCGTAAATTTAATCTAAGCTATGGCATGCCATATGATAGATAAAATTGATTTAGGCCCGGAGAGGCCCAGTACGCAGACCGTCTCACTGAGAGCCGAAAATGCTAATGTCCATCATGGCGTGCGAGCTTGATGCCTGGCCATCAACTTCCCGCGTGACATCTAAAAGTGCCGTTATTCACATATATTTCTTTACATATGGTGCGGATGGCATAACAATGAATTACAAATAATAAAATAATTCTTCACACTCTTTAAAACATTGCATGAAAATTCTACACTGAACAATTAAATTTAATTATGAATGGACACGGTTTTTGACAGCCACGTATTTACCTGGAAAAAAATAATAATAAACATATTACAAACCTGCATGTCATTGACACTGAACACGTGATGTCAACACATTTCAACAACGAACAAACATAAAACATGGCATTGACACTAAAATACTCTCTTCTGCTCTTCTCAGCATATAAAAACAAACACAACAAAAGCCCTACAAAAAAAATGCTTAACCTAACATACCAACTGACGCATTGATGCACTGTAGGAATGCACTATGTACACACATGGTAATGCTGGCTGCTGCACTGAAATCTCTCTCTTTTGTGGGAGACACACAGGCTAACCACCCGCCGAATAAGTATAGCCAGGAACCAGCACGCAAACAACAGAATATTATTAATTAGGATATGTGCTACACCAAAATGGAACTTGGCTGTGTAGGTGGCAGGGTGTGCAGCGGCGATTTCTTGAACTAAAAAGTCTCATATCTCAAATGCTTTCTGTCCCGGCCATGAGATATTATGTAGGCTACAGCTTGACCAAACCAGAAGTGGTCACTCTAAGCAACACCTTGACCACGACACCTTTACGAAGATCTGCTTGTTTGTTGACTATGAAATGTTGTGCGGAAATATTACTGTCTTGAGAAATAAGATGGTCTTGATCAAGATCAGCTTAAACTCAGCCTTGAGACATGACTATGAATACCACCCAGTAAAGGAAGACAATGCAACATGATGGTGATGGCTAACGGGCAAAGTTGCGTTGTTGTATGCATAAGATGCAGATGGAATGTATATTTTCAATTATTCGATCTCATTATCAAGTGACAAGTCTGAATTAGACGAAAACTAAATGAAAAAATTCCCATCCTGTTTACATCATGTTTATGCCTATCTTTGTTTCATCATGCATAGCAGACAACATTATTCTTGATGAAAACTGCTGACGAGTGTTCCACCTGGTTCCAGTACTGAACGCTACTTGAGTGCGAATTTTTACCGATGGCATTCCTTTTGGCATGCTACTGGTCGGGGCTGTCAGTATCAAGTGGAATGCGGCCTTAAAGATAACTTAAGATTAGGTCAATTTATTTATTCAGTGCATGCCCACAAGATTGGCTCCAAGGTGCCAAATAACTCCAGTTAGTGCTTTTGGAGTAAAATTTGGGACTGGACAGAAAACGGATTGGAATCAACTCGTTTGCGAACTCGTATAGAATGTAAGCATTTAAGGTAAAGTTTTGAATGTGAACTAAAGTGTAAACAAGACTGAATTCGGATTGAAATGGGATAGAATCACTCTATTGGACACATGTCAGAACTATAAAACAAACGAATTAGGAATGTCCAATAAATGTAAAATATATTTTTCCAACATAATATAAAATAAGAATTCCACATATTTCTCAGTCATATTCTCAGTCCAGATATTTCTCAGTTCCTTCATGCCCACTTATTTTTTGCTTCACTTCCGAAAAACACTTATTTTACTTGTCTCAAAATGGTTCTAACCTCTTACATAATCTAACTAATGAGTCAATATGGTGGCTACTTATACTTTTTATCTACTTCCAGTCCGAAGATTATTCAAAGTAAACCTTTCAATCCGGATTCTACATTCAAGTCCAAATCGACAACTGGACTTGATTAACTCACCCACTACTACTTTAGTTTAGTACGGATGTCCGCCGCCGTTTTACATCACTGGGACGTTTCTCCCTCAGTGCGGGGGTAGATCGGTCCCTTATGAGGAACCTTGGCTACCCAGGTGGTTTCCATATAGTATGTGGTGGTAAGGAGAAGCTAGCCCCCCCCCCCCTCCCGCAACACAATTCGTCAACTTCCGTAACACTTAATTGAATATTTTGCTAATTAGCATACAAATTTACAGTTATCCCAGTGTAGTACCTGGGATCTGTTTCCTATCTGTTATTTTCCATGCCTTTCCCATGCCTGTACGGGATACAGGTAGGTGGTGAAGTTAAATTTAAATGAATTCAATCTGCGCAAACATTTAGAAATTCAGAACTTTTGAAGGTTGTTGCTAGCACCCTGTGAAGAGGGCTCGTGACAGTTGAAAATAATTAAAACAGAATTTACTGCCAAAAGAATTTCTTATGAACGATTTAAGTTGCTTTTCATAGCGAGTGGCATAGGTAATTCAATTAATAAGTATATGTGTTGTGGTGAAGTAAATTACTCGAATTTTATGTTATATGTAGTTACTGTGGTATTAGATTATTATCTACTAATTAAGAAATAGTTTAGGAATGAGGATATGATATGATTTAGTTACATTGTGTATTATGTGTGTGTGTACTGTGACGGCGACATAAGGGCAGTAATTCATAGTGAATATCTGAATACGTCAGAGTCTACATCGGAGAATACCGGCCTGTGTCGGGGTTCAATTTTGAATTTATACGATTACTTGCGCTGAAGGCGTGAGATAACTGTCCTAAGTTTCTTAAACATTAGAACACTTTTGCATTTGACTTTACATATCCTTTCCTCTGACGAATACCACCAATACACAATTCAATATTTTAAAATCAGAGTTCACACAATTGAACATCGATTCTGTGAGCTTCGTCAGTATGTGTGTATTGTTATGTAAAAAATTATATTATCCAGGAATGTATTTTACGCACCTCTTTTTTTTTTTTTTTTTTTTTTTTAAGATTGGCTTAATATTTACATTAAAGTTATTAAAGAAATCATTTGTTTACTTTATTAAAATATGTAAATTCATATATTTCCTTTTTACCTAATATCTGTTTGCCATTTATTTAATTTAAGATGAACTTTGTTTAATAAACCTATATTAAATCGCCCTACGATTAACTAACGCACTTTTCATTACCTCTGCTAAATTTGCGGCAAAATGGCTGCTTGATATTGATCTACAATTTTTTTTTCAAAATCGTAAAGTCAATTTCGTACCTTTGACATTTCCATTATGGCAAACTTCATAAGAAACATCAGGTCGGAAAACAAAAGTCATGTCAAATGGCAAAGTCAAAAGTTTAAGTTTTCAATAACGTAAGGTCTTTAAAGTCGTTTTTGTACTAATATCAATGTTGTATGATGGAAGTCCCATTGAATTCGAATACAGAGACAGAAAAACGTGTAAAGGAGATAAATTTTTTGATTGGATGGAGCTTACCTACTTGTTCAAGAGATGGCAGCATTGACGTTATTTACCAAGTACAGCTTTTATTTGGTATCAAAAAATTAAAATATTATATAATAGTAGTAAACAATTGGTTTTTATATATATTTGATGCTACAAAACTTAAAAAAATTATCTGGTCATATATGGGGCAAAATAAATTGTTGAAATGTTATGGATTTCTAATGCTTTTCTGTACTATTTGAAATGGGAATTTTAATTGAATTTAATTCATTAATGCAGTTAATTATTAAAATATGGCCAGTAATAATTATTGCTAATCTAATTTTATTTCTTAATTTTATGTTGCATGCTGAAGACATTTTTTTTCTTTTAAAACTATGTGCTCCAATCAGTTGATTTTAGTAATAAAAGTTCGCGTCTGTCGTTCGGCAAAGTGTTGTGAGGCTGTGAATGGAATTCGCAGTCGCTCCAGAACAGAAAGTGGCTGCGAGTTTCACGGGGCATGAAAACGATCACGACCCCGCATACGCGATCATGGCTTCGAGAATAAAGCATTCCTTTCTCATGCTTGTCGGAGAGGTTGCGGGCAGTGGAAAAGTAAGGGCGAAAATGTGCCAGAAGGACTTTGAAATCACACTGCCTCAAGAACTCCATGAACTCACAGAACTCCTGTAGTGTCCTTCATCCCTCCCAACAAATTTTGCAGGAGGTGGCGAGGTGGGAAAGCAGCTTGTGTTGTAGTTGTGACAAGGGGTTGTTGTGTAAAGGTTTGTTCGATAGAAGCCTGGCGGAGTGCCTGCGCATATAAAAATTGGTGTTGGTTTTATCTGAGTTCTGGGAAGTTTACTGTTTTCCTGGATGGTGCAGGATCTGATTTGAAAGATGGTTTTATTTTGGCAGCTAGGCGTTTTTGTACCAGGTCCAGGAGCCTGGTGCAGTCCTTTGAGAAGGCAGAGTCTGGTCCAGCGCCATTACTGCATTTAGAATGTTGTTCTGCTTGAATGATGGCACTCTCGGGGTGTGGTCCGGCGCAGTGTAGACAAACAGCTGGCATTGAACAGAAGTTCTGGGTGAGGCCGAGGGCTTGACAGTTCCAGCATCTAGCTATGTCTGTTGTTCTGTTCTGATAGGGTCTGGGGGGAACTACTGTCATATTGACTTTGGTGACTGACTGGTGGGGGAGAAGAGTAGTGTTCTGCATCGCAGTCACACAGAAAAACCTTGTGGATTATAGCGTATGTTGTGAGGGATTGGTTGTGTTTACAATCTTTTTTCTGAACTGGTAGATGTGTTTCAGTTCATAGCCAGCACATTCTAGATCTGCTTTGATGTCCTGCATGTTTATTGTGGGGGTGAGGTCGAAAAATACCTTTTGTGATTTGTCTGCATTTGCATAGAAGGTGAGATAAGAGATGTAGATTCCAGTGATCATTGTTTTGGCTGCCTGAAAGTTTTGGCGGTTTGCAGTGATTATGTGTATGCCCTGGGAGGTTAGAATTATTAAAAAAAAACCATCTCTGCTAACTCCACACAATTTTTGTAACAAAAGGTTGTATTTCGTGGCATCAGTTACCACGAAACGAAATATTTGAGATTTTTGCTGTTGTGGATGTTTTGCAACCGGCTGAGTTTTTGTGAGAGGATAGCTTGAAGAGACGGGGGTTTGATTTAATATAAGTCGAATCTCCGACTTCCCGCAACACTGAGAACCGGTTTTCAACCAGTATTTCTGGGATTGCCGCCTCTGAGGACGAGTTGTTGAGACATTTGTTCTCTTTGGCAGTAGCTTCCGAATCAGAGTTGTGTTTCCCTTGCTCTCGACAGTTTCAAATTCTGTTTTCATTTGCTGTTGTTCATGGTCTTGTTAGTCGTGTGGCATTTGTTTTGCGAGAACCCGAAGTTCTGGAGCTGCACATTGGACAATTTGATTGTAGAGATAGGGTATTTTGATCGAAAGGTCGGGGTTTTCAAGCAGATGAAAGTCATGTATCAGAATGGGTTCGTTTTCCTCAAACATAATCTCGTACCCTTTCTTCCCCGCCGCAGCCAAGACTCTGGCCCGATTATGAAAAGGGGGGGTAAGGTATGTCAGGTTGGAGCGACTGCGATGTGTTGGTATTCAAAGTGCGAACAAATGTTGTAAAAAGAGTACCTAGTTCGGTGCTGCACACTGAGGCCCCTGACCCACTAGGGGCTAAGTACGAGCTGACCTGGTTTACAGGCCTACCACAGTATGAAGGGTGTATGCCACAAACTAAATTGTCGTATTCGTCGGGAAAAGCAGAATGCACCGTCCTTGGTAGGAGGTCAAGGTAAAAAAGGATGTGAGACTGTGAGAGTGTGCGGTATTAAGGATGTGTGTATACTAACATTTCAATCTGGATTCTTCAGTATACTTCAGGTTTAATCCTAATTAAATTGTTACTGTAAACGCACTACATGTTGATTTTAATTTGAAATGAGAACTTTGTGTACAGACATAACATACATACACTCGCAATTAGGCTACCGCCCGGTGGCGAGCTCTCTCATCTCTCCTTCACCCAACCAACTCATTTTCCACTCCCTTCCTGAACTTATCAACCCCTATCAACGATATCAATTCTTCCCTCAACACATTCCTCTCCCTCACAGACCTCACAAGCATTGACTGCCTACCCCGCTCCATTCTATTCTCCTCCACACCCTCACCTTTCTCACTGTTGTTTCCTCTTCCTCTAGACACCCTCTTACTTAGCTTGCAGTGTAGTCCTCCCCATCCTCTCTCTTCATTCACCACCCTGTACATACTGACAAGCAGTTCAACTTTCCTCCTGTCCTTCAATGAGCTCCACCCCATTTCTTTCATCATCACTGATGGCCTATAGTTCTCTTCTTCTTCACCACCTTGCCCCTACCTTCTCCACCTACCCTTCACCCGTCTTGCTGCCTTTCTCTGCACCTTTTCCAGTCCTCGCAGCTCCACCTTCGCATACGGGTCCCATACTGCTGCAGCATATTCTAACATTGGCCGTACCATTGTGCCATATGCCTTCTCCTCCACCTCACAGCTGACTCCATTCAGCACCCTTCCCAGCATACCCAGAGCCCTTCTTCCCTTTGCAACCTCCCTCTCTACCTGTTTTTTCCACCTGAGGTCTCTCTGCAGTACAATCCCTAGATACTTATATTCTGCTGCTTCTTCTATCTCTTGTCCCTCCCATCTGTACATGTCCCTGCTTATCATCGTCTTCCTTGTAAACCTCACTACCTTAGTTTTTCTTACATTTATCTTCATTTATTTATCTGGTCCACAATCATATCTTATCAATGTCCGCCTGCAAATTTCCGCCCCCCTCTCACACTTCAGCATACATAACACAATCATCTTCAAACAATCTTATTTTTCCCTTAATCCCCAAACCCATGTCATTTACCATTACGGTAAATAACAAAGGACCCAGCATGCTTCCCTGTGGTACCCCTGACATAACCTCCTCTTCTTCCGATATTGCCTTCCCCACCATCACCCCTTGCCTTCGCCCCCTGAGGAAGTCCCCTATCCATTCCACTACCCTCCTGTCCGGTATCAGTGCCTCCACTTTCCTCATCAATGTCCCATGGGTCACCTTATCAAATGCCTTCTCAAAATCTATGAAGCAGGCATCCCTCTGCATCCCCTCATCAACTACCTGCACCAGATCCTCTAATAACTCAGCCAGCTGAGTCTCACATGAGTATCCCCTCCTGAAACCACGCTGGGACTCCTCCAACCAAAATCCTATTGTTTATAACCCTAACTACATATTGCACCACCAGCCTCCCCATTAACATTACTTTTCCTGTACTTGATGTGAGACTCACCGGTCTGTAGCTGTCAGGCATCCCCCCATCCTCTCACTGCTTGTGTATAGGTACTGCCATAGCGTCCTTCCAATCTTGTGGTAACTTAAGCTCTCCTGAGGTTTTTTTAAACAGCAATTCTAAATATTTTGCCAACTCCCTGCCACCAAACTTTAGTGCTGTGTTTCCTATCCCATCTAAACCTACTGCCTTACTGCTCTCCAAACTCCTAATTACCTTTTCTATCTGTCACTCCCTCATCTTAAACTCACTAAATACCACCCGAACCCTGTTTGCACCCCTATTCCAACCCTCCTTTGCCTTAAACACTGACAAGTACTGTCCTTGCAGCATCTCCGATTTTTCTTGGTCACTTGTCGTATGCCTACCATCCCTTCCTGTTAGCAGAGGTATCCCTTCCTCTCCTCCCCTTAACTGCCTAACATACCTAAACAATTTTCCCCATTCCTTGCCTTTTCCTTCTTCCAGCATGTTCCCCAGAAATACATTATTTGCCTGTTTGATCTTCCTTTCAAGCTCCCTACCCATTTGTTTCATCATTTATTTAGATCTTTCACCCCTTAATTTCTCCACTTGGCATGTAATTTTCTGCACTTCTTCTTCATTTTCAAAATCTCCTGTCCGTAATATGGCGGATTTCCCCCAGTCCGTAACATTTTTAATTGGCACAAATTTCTCCAACATAACCTCCAATAATCCTCTAAACTCCTTCCACAACCCCTCTACGCCCTCCTCCATTTGACCATTTTTTAAACCTGTCTCTCAGGAATATTTCTACCCCTTCTTGTTTCCTCTCCCATACTGTCACACCATCCTTTCTGCCATTTGCACTTCCCTCATTCTGCCAATCCCAATTTCCACAACCAGGATATGATGGTCGCTTATACCATCCAATACTATTGCACCAACTACAGCAATCCTAGGTCTGACCAACACCACATCTAGCACTGATCCAACACCCTCCTTATGCCATCTCATAGGTATTTCTACTACCTGAACTAATCCTCTGTTTACTAACTGTTCTGCCATTCTCTGCATCATGCTACCCATTCCTTCTGCACCCTCTACCCATTTCACCCCTGACATATTCAAATCCCCTGCTACAACAACCCACTGCCTGTCCTTTAGTCTATCGACCCTCTCCTTGATCATCTCAATTGCCTGCCATCCCTGTCCTGGTGGTCTATACGCTGCCAGCAAAGTAATACTCCTATTACTACTACCACTCAATTTAATTTCAATTACATCGACATCCTCACTAACCCATTCTACCGCCCCTTTAGCTCTTTCCTTACACACACCATTATTCCTCCTCGTCTCCCATCCCTGTCTCTTCTGAAGATGGTGAACTTATCTTGCCTACACTCTATATCCAGTACTTCCTCAGTCAACCAAGTCTCCACAGCTATCACTATATCCGCTCCATATCCTTCAATTTTTCCCCAGAAGCCCTCCAGCTTGTTGTACACACTCCTACAGTTCACCACCATTATCTTTATACTGGTACTCTGCTTTACCATTCTGCGTTGCTTGCCCCCTATCTCCACTCCTGTGGCCTCATCAACGCTCCAGAGAATTTCTCCCGCACTTTACTTAGAAATCCCCTAAGGTCCCTCTCTACCTCCTGCCCCACCACCCTACAATTGAGTTTAAACTTCGTCAAACGTAGTCATTAATGTATATAAGTACTTACTTAAATTAAGTATTTGCTTAACTTTAGAATAATTCTTTGATTTTGCCAATTCTGTTTTACAGAAAGCTTTTCTGTTTTGTGACTCACGACTGACCAGCAGTGTTCTTTTGACACACTCACCCTGCGCCATATTCCCATTATAGAGAATTTCGTGTTTGTAATGTTCGTTCCCTGCGAAATGACAAATAATTTATTTGGGTGACGTGTATTAAACAACATTCAATTTCGTGATAAACGCTGTTACATATGTATTGCATTCATCAAGAATTGTGTTATCATTTTGTATCAGAGTCGTGTTTACTGAAAGAAACAGTTAAATTCAATCCGCACAATGGTCCTGTTGACGATGATCGCCAGGATCACCGACGGTTTGCCCCTCGCAGCCACAATGCAAGAAGATGAACAGGTTAGGAAACAATAACTTTACCCAAATGTGCTTCATTGTAGAGCAATATATTTGTGTAATAGTTAATGTTTCTATTTTCAGTCGGGAAAAAACATCTTGGAGTACCAGAACCAAGCCAAAATGTTGTTTCGAAGATTGACCTCTCAGAGTCCCACACGTCTTACAATTGAAACGGGGCCGTATTTATTTCAGTAAGTTTATTCAAATTTTATAAACAACGCTGACAAATTTGACAGACTGTATGACCATCTTGATTTAGTTTCCTGGCTGTAGTGTGTTTTTTAAGGATACATTTTACTGGTCAAACAGCTGTAAACCCAAATCTACGCCTTCAATTGATTTAGCTTACCTTAAAGAGTTACAATAAGTCTTGCATACACGTTGTGGTAAAATTCTCGAATAGGGCATTTTTTTAATCTCTGAAAGTGGTATAATTCCACTCTACTAATTACACAGTACAACGAATTTACTAGGGGCATTAACATTTGACCAAGAAACCCCAAAAACGATAGTGGAGAGGGCTATGAAGATTAGGGAAATTGCAGGGTAAAAAAATTAATGAAATTTAGCCCGCCACACTATCGTATTTGTAAATTGTATTGGTAACATTGTCAATTTAGGTAATGTTCATTTCGTTCTTTTTGCAATTAAACAATTCTCATTCCCAAAAAAAATTGCCAGCGTGCCTTGAATCACTGTTTTGGGGATTTACTCCTCTGCTGGTGCTCGTACTCTGGCTCGGTGCATAATATTTGGCTAAGCTTGCACAGTATTTTTCCTTGCATGGAGCTACGCTTGAATATCGTACATTATCACAGTAACATTTGGGTATGTGTGCAAGTGTGTATTGTTAATATTGTAACTTGTTTAGTTAGGTCATTTTGAAATTTAAGGTTTTTTGTGTAATTCGTTATATAATAGTAATATTTTATCACGAAAACACGTTTAAATGTGCGAACATCTAACTGAACAATACCTAAATCGACAATATTTCTAATAAAAGTTACAAATTATATAGTGGGGAGAACAGTGAACTGGAGGTAATTTGTGTGGTACCATTTTATCATGCAAACGTACATATGTTACACTCGTAGTACCACTCGTAGTACATTAATTAAGGTAATTAACCTTAATTAATGTGCTCCGACATTGGCATCAGTCTGTAAAGCTGTGGACTACTGGTTTACATCATTGCACCTTCCTCTGTCTAAGCTTAGAAGTACATTTAAGATCAAATTGTGCCCCTCTAGCTTTATAATAGGGTTGTCGTCACCTTGGATATTATCTGTGGCAACATGGCGCGTGGAGCTGAGCAGTGCCTCTACAAAAGGCGGCATCTTGAAACTTAAAAATCAAAATTTTACGTGTCTACACCCTCTTCTTATATATGGCACGGTGATCCTATCCCTAGACTCACTTCTGAGACCAACTATATTACCTATATTAGGTTGGCAATGGAGATTAAAATAGATTAATTGGGCGATAATTAGTGATGCGACCATCATAATTAAACGTTTCACCAGAAGTTTCACATCTGGCAAATACACAAAACAAATACCAAAACCCCGAAACTTATTCCGAGAAAAGAAACAGGAAAGAACTGAAAATCCTACAAATGAAAAACACAGAAAAAAAACTAAACACAATTAACAAAAGAACTGAAAAAGAAATAATTGCATATGAAAAATAAATTACAATATAAAAATGTTGTTAAAAAATCGAAATAAAAAACTGAATACTAAAATAATTACTGATGTACATAGCCCTAACCAGTATCTACAATTAATATACTACAATAAATGTAAATACTACATCACAAACTGAAATAATTAAGTTACCCATTCACTCCTCGCTTGTAGGACACAGTATCCTATTTGATGAAATTCCACACACACACACACTCGTCAAACTGAATGAATTGCAATAAAACATGCAAAAATGCACACCTACATCACACATGACCGATCGGTAAAATGGCAGTCCTAAAACTGTACTTGGAACATGTTTATGATACACCTATCACGTAAACCTATTAGTATGCGCATGGGTTTCCTTTATCTGTGCATCATTGGTCACCAAAAACACAGTAATATAAAATTGTGACTCATGTCTACTGTATAAACACACCATCTCAGAACCTATTTGTACTACATGTATATTTATTCTACCATTAATACATTATATAGTACACTCCTCTCATCAATATGCACACAGAATTACATTATCGTCCGACACTGTTTGTTACCTGTGTTATATACTTGAATAACGCTGTTGCAGCGGCATAAATATACCCCGTAAATTAAGTTGTACACATTAAAGATTCGTTTCAAACTGTATTCTTACATGTAATACAATTCAGAGACCCAATATTAAAATATTTAGAAGATTGTGGCAGTAATAATTTGTTTGTATTTTGTACATGTTTTTCCAAATTTTATTTGGGTTGTTGCATCAGTAGGAACATCATCATAGTATGACAGTGCAACTTTTCAAGGAGTTCATAAGCTAAACGCATAGCCGCTGGAGTGCACCATCTGAGGTCACAGTTGGTCAACGTGACTTGCGACGGGCATGTAATACTTTGATTTTGAGAGCTACATCAGAGTTCACTGGCTAATTTGAGACATCAGCACACTGAGCGAAGCCACAATTGGACCACGTTTACTTGATGCGATATTCAGGCAGTATAAATAAGGAAAAAGCGACTTTCTCATCATCGCAGTTTCTTAGTCGTTGCAGTTCATTCATCAGTTTTCAGCTGAATAGCCTTCGGCGAGTGACCATTTCACTCACACCGACACTTTCTGTCTTTATTTGGGACATTTTTTTTATTTGATTAAATTTCACATCTGTGACTGCAAGGAGTCGTTAGGGCGCCGGACGAGAAAAGTAGTGATTCTCTCCCGTCTTCATAATTATCTAGTCTCGAAGCGAGATTTTTTGTTTTGTGAAGGCTGCTATTCTCTCTCTTGAGTTTATCTGCTGCAAGTGTCAATATTTTTTTTTTGAAGAGACGGTAATAAACTTTCAGTGAACAGTATAAAACAACTTTTTTTTATGTTCTGCTTTGAATCAGTAAATTTTACAACTTTGATTTAATTCTGAATCTTAAAATTTCACCGAACTTGTTTCAAGATAGTGTTTGCTGCGGACTCCCGCGAGCACGTACAGCAAACATTACAATCTTTATGACATGTTAAAATAAGGTACTAAATAAAAAACAAGATGAGTGAGGTATGGATGGAACATATGGAATGAACAAAAACAGAAAATAACGAAACAAGCACTGCACTAGGTTAAGTAGATATAAGGGCGGCTTTATTGAGCATCTATCAAAGTTATGTGACTGTTTGTCAGTTTGCGTCAGCTGTGAAGCCTTAATACTTACCCTTTGAAATAAAATAGAACTGGAGAGTTGTACTCTTCCGCACACAGATAAACGATTTGTCCAGCCTGAAGTGCTGAGGGTGGTCTCTTAGCTGGTCGGAACCCACCTCACACCATAATCCCTCTGCTGCTTCCACTGCTCCTTACGCTTACGTTCCTCTTGCTGTTGCCTGCTGCTTTCGGGACTTGTGCTCGTGCACATTTGCAGGCAATTCTTTTCCTCAGGTAAGGTTAAGTTATGCCCAAGCAGTACGTCGGCGGCAGGTGTATGGCCAGTGGCGGCATTCACATGCCGGTGGAGGGTGAAGAGGCGGCGGGCAGATGGTCGGCTCAGCTGGTATGTTGCTCCCCCACACGGAGCCACGGTTGCACCTTCAACTGCTGGTTGCAGCGCTCCATGGTATTCGTACTTGGGTGGTACACCGCCATCTTCAAATGACATGTCCCCCACTGGGTACTCATCTCTCACCATTTTCCTCCCTGTAAACTGGGTACCGTTGTCAGTTAATAACTGTCTCAGATACCCCCAATGGGAAAAGAGCTCCTTTTCCTACGCATTTATGGTGACTTGTGTGCTTGTTAAGGCGTACACCCCTACCCATCTGGAAAAGTTATCTGTTACGACCAAGATGAAATTTTTTCCCCTTGCTGACCTCGGGTATGGCCCCATGAGGTCGAGGCTCACGGTCTGAAACTGCCATTTGGGTAGTCTCTGCTGCTGTTGTTGCTCGCCATCTGTTCTTTGCACCCTAAACTTCTTGCATTTTTCATACTCCCGTACATATTTGCGCGCATCACGCGACGGTCCCTGCCAAAAGAAATTATCCTTGACGTTACAACCGGTTTGTTCAGTACCGGGATGGCCTGCCACGCAACTCGTGTACACATGCACAAACACCTTATCTCTGCACGTGAGTGGGTCTTTCGGCAAGCATGTATCTAGTCAACTGTCAACAACACGGTATTGTTCTATGTTTTCTTGTTCGCACTTCGCCATTTGTTGTTGCACAAATGCGCACGTCACTTGTGCATCCACTACCTCACAAAACAGGTCACAAATTAATACTTCCTTATCAGCGACATTAATCTGGTTCAATTTCACTTCATGCAATGGTTCTTGGGATACCTGGGTTAGGATATTGTCCCTTTCTGAGTCGTTGCACACTGTGACGTTAGCATTGGGTGCACGTGATAGCACATCTTCTAATTGGTTCTCCTTTCCTGGTATGCTTGAACAAGTAAAGCCCACAAGGTTAGTTTGCTACACGCCTCCTTCATACTGTGTAGCCAGACGAGACACCTGTTGTCTGTCCATAGCATGAAGCATTGATATTCTTTAGTACACACTGTACATTTGAATCGCCTACACTACGGCTGAACACTCACGCATGTTTACATTGTATCTTCTCTCGGTTTGGCCCAGTTTTGCACTCGCAAAATATATTACATGGTGAGCACCGTCATCCGAACATTGGTACAATACTACACCCAGCTTCTCCTGGCTGGTGTCGATTTGTACCAAGCAAGTGGGTCGTACCGAACAAGTGTAGGGCACGACCTGAAACGTACCTTTATTTCCGGGAAAGTTGTTTCTGCTGCTTTTCCCACGTATACCTCATCTGTGGCGACAGTAAGTCTGTGAGTGTCACGGTAACGACTGCAAAATCCTGAATGCATTCACAGAACCAGTTAATTAAGCCAAAGAATTTGCGTAGTTGCTTTTGCGTACATGGTGGCTGGTAGTTGTTGATTCAATTTAGCTACTCTGTATTTGGCTTGTTTCTACTTTCGTCAACGTGTCCCCGGAAATCCAGTTACGTTTTGCCTCTATGACATTTATTCACAGTGCACGTAAGTCCATTTATCGCAAGCCTTTCCAGCACCATGATCAACTGGTGTACATGGTCCTGCTAGGTCTCTGCCTAGACTATAATGTCGTCCAAGTACGCGAACGTGAAATTGCCGATTAGGCCATCCAGTACATGCACCATCATATCTTGAAATGTGGCTGGAGCACATTTCTAGCCAAAAGGCATTGTGCAAAATTGAAAGCGTCTGGCCTGGTGAAAGTGGTTTTCTCTCTCTCTTCCAGTTTCACCCTCACCTGCCAGTATCCGCTACGCAAATCAAGAGATGATAGACTCTTGGCCTTGCCAAGCGATGCGAGCACGTCCTTGACGCTAATGTAAGGTGGCAAAGCGATACAAGACCCCTAATTGATGGAGTGAAATTAGATGCAAAAATGCCAGCTCCCATCCTTTTTCGGCGCTAATGTAATTGCAGAGTTAAATCCGCTGCGTACACTTTTGTGTAAACTTACAATTAAAACAAACTACAAAAAGGAAGAAATAGAAAGCACTCAGACAGCACACAAATCAAATTGAGTGTTTCAAGCTAAACAGGAACGGGATGTTCCGCATGCATTAGAAGCAGTAAACAAGCATTACACTAACTACATAAAATATAAGCAGCTCTGAAAGGACTGGGTTGGTGAGAGAGGCTAGCTTTGCAAGGCATGCTACGCAAGCGCCGAATCACGTGCGTGGTAACTGACCTACCGTAAATTCACCTATTGATTGTATCTGGCATGGAGGACAATAGCTGTTAGCATGGGTGGGAGGGGTATCTAACATAAATTTAGGGGGAAGGTGGCTTGCACTTATTGCTATGAAAATTATGAAAAATTTATTAATAGACGTAATGAAATGATTAGTAAATGATCTGGTAACCAGTGGAGCTTGGCTGCAAAGAGGAGGGAATAAAACCCTAGCCTTCACCAGTGTAACACTTGCCCTACCTCCAGTATCTTACTATCATCTAATTCCTACACAGACTCTTATTATGAAATACTTCGACTTGTAAGAGGAGGTAAGGGGTGTCATGGGGGAACTCAGACGGTAGCTAATAAGAAAGATTATTTTATAAAAATATAATTTATTATAACAATCTCTATCTGGGTAACAACACAATATAATTACTCATACAAAAATACTGGAAGACAATTACTTTATGTTAAACTACAAGAATTATACTTAATTAATACTACACGCATCTGATCCCTAGCCTTGTCGGAATTAATCAGTTAAAGGGGTTTGACGGTGACTCGTTACAAGTTATTTCGCTGTACCGCTACGTTATTATGCTCACCCAATGACTATTGCAGGTAGGCCTTAGAACTCCTCTAGGTGTGTGGTCGCCTGTTGCCTTCTGCTTCAGCCTCGGATCTCACTCACATACGCACTACATCGTGACCTGGTGCCATCTGGATGTGGGTGGGGGGTGCCGCCATGGAGAGGCGCTTTTATAGCCGGTCTATGTGGATCATGTTTTCCAAACAATTGCAGCTGGCTACCAGCTATACCCCACGCGACGTTAGGCAGTATAGCAGCATCTGGTTGCCTCTACAGTGTGTTCTTTTCATTGATGAGTACATGGGATACATATTTAATAGTTTTTTGGGAAAACACATTGCAACTCTGTTCTGCCAAGTAGACAGGAGTCTTAAATATACTGTATACTGCGCCACATTTCCAGCTGGCTTTTTTATAGCTCTGTAAGCTTTTATAGCTCTGTAAGCTTTTTTATAGCTTTTTTTTTAAATCTTATATTTGTATATGTTTATCCTGTATTTAACATGATTGTCCGTTTTGGCAAACATAGTTGTGCAACAGTAATTTGTGGTCATTAAAAATAACAAATCATATCTGTTAATATTTGTATTACTGTCTGTTAAACAACATGTTGATGTACAGGAAATCAGTATAAAAGGAGAGTAGATGTAAAAACTAATATGTTTCAATAACTTAAGAAAAAACAATATACAGTTTCAACTATTTTACCAAAGTAAAAATTCCTCACCTTTATTTAGGACCTGTAAGTTACTTTAAAATTTTAATCTCCAAGAATATATTTTATGACCTTACCTCTTACCATGATTTTTCATGATAGCAATTGTGGCTTTGGAGACCCATTTAGGAGTAAGAGCTACTTACGGAATGGGACTGCAATGCATTCAAACTCTATGCGTTCAGATGAACTTACTGGCATATAAATGCCAGTACGTAGTGGATTCTGTATTTAAATACATTTTAAAATTTCTTGTTACTGTACTGTGTGTATTAGTACTACACTATTAACAATTACATGGTTTAGAGAATATATATCACTTTATCCAGTAGAATCCACCACTGCGTGACAATATTTAAATGTTTAGTGTTAAGGGTTACAATATTATTTAAATATATGGATTTAGATATGAAATTTTTAATGAAGGTGGATTTGTTGCTGTGCAGCTACCTTATAGAACATGAAGTCTGCTACCTGGTACTGGCGGAGCGAAACTATTCCAAGCGACTGGCATACTCCTACCTCGAGGATCTGGCTCAAGAATTCCATTCCCAGTATGGCAAAAGGGTGAACAGTGTCACGAGGCCGTATAGCTTTATAGAATTTGGTGAGCTACAGAATATGGCAATCCCTAGTTTGTGTTTACTGCATCAGTGTGCACTTAATCTACACGTTTGGTTCAATCATATAGTTGAGTTAACATGTGAGTTTTCATAAGCAGAGTTGTGCATATAATCCATTCACTGTTACTTTCAACTTTTCTGAAGCCCTGCTTAAGTTCTACTTCCAGGATATTCCTCCACCTCATGCGAACAAAGCTTAGCCGAATCTACAAAATTACACCAATGGGACAACACACTACATTCGTGCACACTCAGTATTAATAATATTTTCAAAAGAACTGTTTCTTACTAGGTATTGCCAACACAACTATTTTTTCCCTGTTTTTATTCATATTAAGGCTAAACAAAATATTATAATTTATAAATAAAATATAATTAAGGATTCAATTTTACAAAAACATGTACTTTTTTTCTTAACGTAACGTAAGTAAAGAATGGTTGTCATACATGACACATTTAGGAAACAAGTAAAAACATCAGTTATGGTATAATTTTTCAAATGTTTGATTCAAAAAGTGTGAAGAAACCGTAAATAGACTATAATGTTCCAAGTGGTAATTTTTATACATTTCAATAGAAGCGGTTGGGCCACAGTGGTGCAGCGGCTAGAGCATTTGCCTCACACCAAAGCGAATCTGGTTTTATTCCTGGTGTAGTCACTCCCAGATTTTCGTTTGTGGGAATTGTGCCCGACACCAAACAACGCCGCTTGTCTGCGGGTTTTCTGAGTGATCTCTCCTGTTTCCCCCGCTCTTGCACCTGTGTTATACCGTTTCACCATTCTCGCCTTGCTTCATCCTTATGGATGATAAGAGCCACTTAAACCTCTTGACTCCACTCTATAGACAGGGCTAGAGAATTTCATATTTTCCATGGTGCAAATGTTTCCAAGTACTGAAGTGTGCTATTTTGTGAGTAATGTGTAATTATTATTATTTTTTCATCTTGCGTACAAGCTAAACAGACCTTAAACAGTATCACAACCTTATAAAATGAATCCAGTAATGCGTAAACTAGGTGTTTGTGTTAGAATTGCAGGAATTTTGAACTTCTACAATTAGCTATGTGCATAAAGTCCATTCACTCTTTCTTCAGTCTTTTGGAATTGAACCTTTGAAAAATCACCCTAGGCGTAACATGTCAACCTGGTTTGTTCAATCACTTGTATCCCACAAATACATAGCACTGTGATTAACTCTAAAGTACTGTATTTTTGAATAAATGAAACTTTCTTAATATCTTCTATAACTTGTAATGTTTATTTCATATTATATACAAATTAAAAACAGCGATATCGGCGGTGTGTTGGCAACGGCTAGTAAGAAATAGTTCTCAGTTCAAATATTGTTTTAACATAGTTTTTTGGTATACTCTTTGTAAATTAAATACTGCTAATGAAATATTTCAATGTTTAAGTAGCCCCGATAGAAACATATTTCATTATTACAGTTAAAAATAACAGCGCAAAATAACGTGCGTAGGCCGTAGTTACGTGGTGTTTGTTTTTTCGACTGATGAAACTGTTGGCAGGCCAGAGCTTATTGCTTTCTCTCTCCTTCCCTCTCTGTCACTCTCTCTTGGAAAATTTCCCATCGCTAGTAAACAGTATTTCATACATGTTTAACATTGTAGCATATTTCGTACTTATTAAAACAAAATAATGATTTTTGGATTTGGAATTTACAACTGAAAAGAAGATTTTATTGTTTAAATGTCTGTGTTATTTAGATGTGATGGCCTGACGCTTAGAAATCCAGCAGGTTGACAGAAGTAGTGTGGAAGGGAGAATCTAGAACTTCGCCTTCCAGGCGCTTGTCCCAATATGGCGGGCAATTATATCCAGTTTTTACATGGTCTTACGACTGACAGTGATGTGGCGAGAAATCAAAGACACTGTGTGTGTCTTAACTAAGCGTCAAGTTCGTACTCGTGTTTTTTAAACATCCTAGGCAAGTTACAGTGTTGTGATAAATATGTGTTTCCACGGCAAAGTGAAATGTGTAGTGATAGTTGCGTATGAAAGGGCGTGGTGGCTGCGTTGTAATCGTTACACAGGCCAGGTGTTCGTGTTGATTTCAAATATGTGCAAAATTTATATGTTTTAACCATGAACTGATGTCATGACGAAGTTAATTATTTACATTCACGTCTGTTTATCACAGCGTTGTACCTTTGTGTTAGGTGTTTGAAAAACAGCTGTGTAATGAGCTTACGTTTCTGTCATTTGAATGTCTGCAACAATCCCAACAAAATACTAAGCCCACCCAGATAAAATTAAATAAATAATAAAATAAACCTATAAACTAGTAAGTACCAATGCATGTAAATATTAGCAAAATAAATTTTACGGTGCGCCTATGTGTTTGCGTGTTCACCACTATCTTTTATGTTTGTCGATGTACAATAAATAAGCGACATGAGTTGCGTGCTTGAATTTACTGTGTCATTTTGTTGGACTGGTTGTCCCTTCGTTTTAATTTTTCTCCAAACACATATTAATAACAACAGGTTAAATACTACTGTTGTTTTCGCCACAGTTGTAACAAACACTATTGTGGCAAAACATTTATGTGTATTATGTGTAACATGCTCTATTGTGTGTAGCAAATAGTTATAAAGCTGACCTAAATATTGTTATAGGCCTAAATTGTGAACATTCGTAGGAAACGGTTTCTGCAATATGACGTAATTCTTTGAACAGCTGAAAACAGCAACCAACACATTTGACAATTATAAAAGTATAAGTCACATGGCAGTGTTTATGTTTATGTGTAGCGGAAGGATATGTAATCAGTAACCAAAAGTAGAAATTTAGCAGGGCTTCAAAAAAGGCCGAAGTTATTGTGAATCAACTATAGTTGATATGTTTTACTGCCATACATTTTGAAATGCCAATAATTATGAAAACAATGACCAAGTTACTGTAATAAAGGGAATCAAACTGGTATTGCTGCTTCGTTAGTTACTTGGTTGGAAATGAGTTGGTATGCAACTGTTTGAATTTAAAGATGGCCTTCGTGTCCCAAAGCATTGTGGTTATTTTACACTCTTTGGTTTGAATTTGAGTAGAACCATTCACACCAGTGAAAAGTGGCAATCTCTATCCCTTTGGCTTTAGAGCCTGTACTTAAAGTCTGAAGTAGGAAAAGGTTTCATTTAACATTAACCACAGACTAAAACACATTGGAATCACTGTCCTCTCTTGCAGCATACAGCATTTTATCAGTTTAAGTCCCGTATAGCTCAAAGTTCATGAACATAGATAACTATAAAAACACTAGATTCCATACTACACTGGTTTTCATGCAGAGTTAACAGTAATGTGTGTTGATGTTAGTATTTATGAGTGCTATAGTTGAATGTTTTCATTACACTGTATCAATTGTATGCTTGTAAGTAATTGTTTGTCTTTACCAGGCATACTTGCCAGTATTAAAATACTGGATATGTAGGAGTGTTTGGTAAATATTACAGAATAAATAAAATAATTTAATGCAAGTATATATTTTATGTACACTCAGTTGCAAAAAAATTGATCACCATAAAGTAATTCACGAGTATGACGATAGTTACCACACAGTATTATCTTAACTTGATGTATCCCGTTTCAGTTTAATGTGGTTTGCTTGTGTGGATGTGCCATTAGGGGCCATATACAAGTCCCACCATCATTGATGCAAGACATGGCATAACGCCTTAGTAGTAATGTGAGTAGTATGAACCACAGGGCCAAAATCAGTGAACACGCAGCATACCCTGATGGCATATTCGATAAGCCTTTGCCCAGTTGGATGAGCTTGAGAGGAGCCATGTCATCGGCCTCCAAGAGGCAGGTTGGACCTTTTAGCGCAGTGATCAACACTTGAACTGTTTTGCCTACGCTGTTGAGTCAGTGTTAAACAGTGGGAACAGGAGGGTACACACACCCATAGAGAAGGCTTGGGTCAACCACGGCGAACCATCAACAAGGAGGATCTTTTCACTGTGCGACAAGCTGTAAAGCATTCCATGGGCGTTACTGCACACCAACCAGGATCATATCACTGCAGCTGGGGATACGCCTGTGCCCAACAGTACCATATCAAGACAGCTAGCAGAGCGGGATCTGTCGTCGCTGCTTCCCTTAGTAGGTTCACAATTATGACCTGAGCATCACCGAGCACGTGTGATCTCTCGGAAAAGGGCAGCATAGTAGCTTGTAGATTGGCAGCAAGTGGTGTCCAGTGATGAATCATGGTTCTATCTGAATATAGATGACTGCTGAATTTGTCTGGAGACGTCCTGGCCAGCACCATGATCCATACTGCATTGTAGAGAAGCACACAACCCCTAGAGGTATCATGTTGTGGAGTGCCATTTCCTATCATTCCAGCACCTCACCTCACTGCTGGTGATTGAAGGAACCCTGACAGCTCAAAGATACGTTCAGGAAATTCTGTGGCCATGTGCAGCTTGACAACCCCATTTTTCAGCAGGATTATGACCAGCCTCATACATCA
Organism: Dryococelus australis; assembly: GCA_029891345.1. Lineage (NCBI taxonomy): Eukaryota > Metazoa > Arthropoda > Insecta > Phasmatodea > Phasmatidae > Dryococelus > Dryococelus australis. The sequence continues at coordinate 30,747,605 of CM057000.1, read as the reverse complement.
CAGGTATCTCTGGCCTACCTTTGTGGTGTCAACATACTTCCTTGGCCAGCAAGATCCCCAAACCTCTTGCCCATCAAGAACGTTCTCAGAACCAGATTGAATGGCAACTTGGCCAACGGTAACTACAATGAATTTGGAGGGCCACCAGCACCAGCTGGGGCAGGATCTTCCTCAGAACATCTGACTTCTGTACACCTCCTTGCCCAACCGCATCGCCATGTCTCCATGCTATGGTCATTACAACACCATAATAAGTTTGTCTTGAAAGTGTTGGTTCCCTGCAATCCATGTTAGGGTGGTCTGGGCTTGTGCTAACTACATGCCACTGCAATGGAACCTTCAGGGTAATAAATTTTTTGCAATTGAGTGTATTATGTGTAAATTTATGGAAGTTATGATGATCTTATATGAATACAAAAAATTGTTGTGATGACAGTAACAATAGTGTGTTAATGGAAGTTGGATTTTAAAGGAATTTTAAAGTGTGTTACCTATGTCTCAATGATAACACCTAATAAAGTAAAATTTTGAATGGTGATTGCATATGTATGCTGTTTTACCAGACACATACATCCAGAAAGCTAAAAAAGTATTCACGGATTCCCGAGCCCGTCGCAACCTCTCCACGCTGAACACAGAACTACAAGATGTGCAGCGAATCATGGTGCAGAATATTGATGACGTGATGCAGAGGGGTGTGATTCTCTCAGGTACGTCCGCAGAGAGGTGGTGTTTCATGTGTTGGTAATACATTATGCTTCCTGTTTGGTTTGGAGTTAATTCACAGTTTGCTCTCATTATGTTTGGTCATCGTCTTGAAGTAAATGATATTCGGTTAACTTTGGTTAATGTTGTTGAGGTTTGCCTAAAAATAGTATTTAAGAAAGGTTGTACAAATTTAACAGTTTTGATATCTCTAATCCTATGTAATGGTTATGTCTGAGTGTGGAAATATGAAGATATGTAAGTATGATCATTCCACTGTAGAAATTTGGAAATGGTAAAAAATAGAGGTGGGTGAAGTTTCAAAAATTTGGATTTGAATAGAATATTTTTAATATTTGTCTTTGTATTCAAAATAAAATTTTTTACTTAGAATTTCAATTTAAAAAAAGTGCTTTTCAGCAACTTAAATTATTTATTATTAATTGCTTTAAAAAAAATGAAGGATACAACATGGATTTGGTAACATCAGCATCAAAGTTTTATTTAACATATGCCACACACATGGGTAGTGAATTATGAAAACTTAACCTCAACTGATCAGAATGCCCACTGCATTTCAATGTAAAATAATTGTCACTATATAATTTTACTCATAAGATAGCAAAATGTGATCATCGGAAGAAAGGCCTTTTTATCGTATGAATCATTCCATTATCTTCCCAAACTTCATTCCGCACCACAGATTTTAATTGCTATAGTCTATTTCATATAAGCAGGGTAAAATCTGACAATGTGACCAACCTACACACTATGTAAACAGTAAATGCTGTCGTTTGTAAAGTATTGTATCAGCTGATGAATTGCTGTGGGATCCATTTTATTATGTTGGCAATTTTGATAATGGATTTGGAAGAAAATAATACTCAGAACTAAAAGTTGTGATTTAAAATCGTAATCATACTTACAGCATTTATGTTAAAATTATGTTTTTAAAGCAATATTAAATTTTCTTGGCTATTAGTGACTGGACTTTAAAAGCATGTTCAGCAGTTATGACAGAGTATATTGACACGTACACACAGTAAACATTTCCAACCAATGGCTAGCCATGTTTGTGTTTCCAGTTTCCAGCGTGTGCCTTTTTCTCATTGTGTTTATTATACGAGTATCTTGTTGATGTCAAAATATTTAATCGGTAGTTAATCTTTTTCTTTATTTGCTTTTTTCAAGCATAGTTGGTTGTAGGTACCCTTGTAGTGTGTTTTCTTGAGTGAAATGTAATATTAATCTTCTCATGCTTACCGCATCGTTAAAACTGCTCATTACACCATTTTCCTTATTGCCTTGTGCAGTGAAGTGACAGAAATATGATTTACGTACATATATAAGATTAAGTTTGTTTGTATCGGGAAACGTGCACAGTGTTGATTTTACTGAATGATTCTGCAAATAAATTATATAATGCTAGTGACGAAGATACATGATTTTAGTGAAGTAAACTTGCAAGGATTGCCTTAGAAAACGCGTGGTCAAGAGGTTGCAAATTTTACAAACAGTAAGTATGCGTGTTTTGTAAATTTATTTTTAAACTGGTAATATAATCATTGAAATGCACGTGGTCTGAAAAAATTGCACTTTCCAGACTTTTGTAGTGAGTGAATGATATTTGTTTATTTGCCTACATCGTAAATTCAACGAGTGTAAGGTTAACTTCGGTCAAAGTGTGTGTATATATTACTGCATCTGTACGAATACGAACAGCGATATACTATGTATCACATTTTGTTTTTTTTATTAAAGTTAAAATTTTCGAAGTTAAATAATTTAAATGTTAGTTACATACTAGCAAAATTTTCCACTGCTCCATCAAAACAATATGCTTTATGTAAAATTATCATTGTGATGGGCCTCATCGCTTTATTTGTGTGATGATAAAGTGAAACTGTGAAATTATTATAAAAGTAAATATTGCACAAATCTGCTCATTTTTACACTTCGGTGTATTAAAAAATACAGAAAGCGAGAGGAATAATTTAAGTTATTCCAAATGGTTACGTAACCCTTTTTGGTTGACGTTAATATATGGAACTACTTTCCCCTCCATCATTACGAACTTTACTGGACACATGTCACTTAGTGCACACGTTAAAATACATGCAGGTAGGGGCAGTGACATTTTTCAAAGGTTGATTTTAAAAGTGCTCACTTTAACATGTAGCATTGCAATGTATTATAATGTATATTTTCTGGAATTATTTTTATTTGCTATATTTCTGTTTAAAGGATAGTAATTCATTTAATATTTAGAAGATCGTGGCTATAAGAATTTGTTTGTATTTTGTACATGTTCATTTTTTCCAAATTTATTATTTTATTCGAGCCATTGCATCAGTAGTATAAACTTCACGGGATGACAGTGCAACTTTTTCAAGGAGTTAATAAGTCATGTCTGCATGTTGCACCATTTGATGAAGCTCAGTGTACTGATGTCACAGTAGGCCGACGTGACCACCAGCGTGCACATTGTAATACTTTGATTTTGAGACTCACGTCAGTGTTCACAGGCTATTTTTAGACATTAGCGCTCTTTGCGAAGCCACGATTGGGCCTTGTTTACTTGATGTAATATTTCAGGCAGTATAATTAGGGTTAACACATCTTTCTCGCAGTTACATCACTTAAGTTTGTCGTCATCACAGTTCACTTCAGCTCGTCTCAGTTTATCAGTTAGTTCAGCGATGTAGTGTTTGTGCAGGGCAGGGAGTGACCACGCTGCCATTCTGTCTCTTGTTTTGTTTTCTTTCATTTATTAAGTGTGTCAATTGTTTGTGAAGAGCCGGCAATAAACTTCAGTTAAACATTCATCTTCTTTCATTTATGTTCTGTTGGCACTCCTGAAATCAACAAACATTCAAGTGTGCATTTAAATAGTATTTCAACAAGTCTCACTAACTTTAACTGAGCTAGTGTTTGCTGCGAACTCCCATGAGTTTTCGTACAGCAGAACCACTTCAAACCTTTAGCAAGACTGATGCAAAAGTTAGCCTCCTAGGTTAGTCGGGTCCCATGTCGAAGGTTCTTCCTACAGTCTTAAGTTCTTAGCAAGGAATTTTAGAACAGGCATCATGTGGGGAATGTATTGGTGACTTCCACCATGGTATGGGGTTTTTGCTTGGAGTTTATTGATTCTTTCCCTGTTTTAAAATAAGCGCTGCAGCATTGTAATCTGATTACATTTTGTACCTTCAGTTGGCCTGGAGTGAAATATCTTTCATTGGGGTAGGGAAAAACACCTCTTAGGCTGGGAACACACGGGTCTGGCCCGTCCTGTTTGATGATACACGGAGAGGCATTGGACAACACGCACGGGCCGGGCCCGTTATGGTGAAAAACTTGAATGGGCCCGTTCGAGGGTAGCGGACCGCCTATTGGGTTCGCAACAGTCGCCAAGTCCGGCCCATAATTGATTCCGGACACACTCTAGAAGACCATTATGGCATACTGGGCAACACACATGGGCACGGAGCAGGCCCGGCGCTCTGTTCGCCGTGCGCTGTCGACCTGACAACAATAACCGATTTAGATATTGATTTAACTGTTAATTGCCAACGTTCAGGAAAAGCCTGAAATCTTGGACAAATCTAGTGAAGTTTACAAATATCAAGGTTGCCGCAGTGGAGTTTTACTGTGTTAAGTTTGAAATTAGCTCTAAATGCAGATCTGGTAAGTGACTAATATTAGTAGTTTTAAAAGGACTTTTCACTGGAAAATGACTGTTAATAGAATTTTGTGCAATTCTTTATTACTCCTAAAAATAACGTACTAATATCGTACGTAATAATATAATAATAGTATGTAGGCTATTTATGGTAAAGCGAGCTCTTTTAAAGTGCTCTCATGTAGAAAAATTTAAACATTTTTTTTAAATTTTAGCCTTAAGCGTTAACTTCCGAGTGCAGTGGAATATACACACTGTGTTTATTACTTACATGGCAATATTTATTTACTAATATGGTTAAAGGATAAAATTTATTACAAGAATGAAATATCCATGCTGAAATGAAATAAATTGCAATGAAAACCTAATAAAAATATATCCACTGGCCCATCACAATAATATGTAGGTATTTCGCAGTAATTACCCATACACCATCCCCCGAAACAACATAAAAATTGGTTAAAATCTGTTTAAAACTACCGGTGACGGTGATTTGAGTTAAGCGCTCACGCACTTAGCAAGTTAGCCTTTGCATGACACGTCATCCCTCCCCTAGAGCCTATCTACCCTTCAACCACCCACGCATAGCAACAGAATTACCCAATAACAGTTTTGGTTACAGATCTTACCTTTCCTTCCCATCAGCACCTTTTATCTCGTGATTACGCAATGTTCCTTAGGCTTTGTCTGCAATGTTTAGCTTTGGGATACATTTTTCAGTAGTACTGTTATAACTTTGATTTTGGCTTTCTTGGATTTTGACTATGGATTACAATTGGAATTGACTGCATAGCCTGTTGATGACCTGCATATTTTTATTTGACAAGCTTTTATTTAACTTCACTCGTATGTGGGTGAGTGTATTTAGGGCAAATCTTGAAGTTGATTGTAAACCACTTCCCGTTATTCAATTGAGCTGAAATTTTGCGTACATGAGTAGTTCCGATGATAATACAATGTGAAGGTACCACTGAGGTTATCTGATGGTGGAGCCGGAAATTATGAGCTTTTATGTCACTTCACATGTATGTATGTTAAACCACTTCCCATTATCCATTTGAGCTTGCTGCAACAATGTTGCCAGACCTCCCTGTCTTTGACTCTTGTCCTTGTGTGTGGCACAAGCCTGCCTCGATCAGGCAGGGTGGTTTGGTGCGTTCGATCAGCTGTGTGCACACATTTGAGTTGTATCGTTATCTAGTGTATTAATGTTCGTTTTTCATATGTAACTAATGCATTTTGCATAAATGTTTTAGTATGTTGGCGAAAGTTTACGAGAAACTTCAATGTTTTGGAAAAGCTGATTTCAATTTACTTCTCTCCTCGCATAGTAAATGTATCAAGTTTGGCCTCGTTGGACTTGTCTCAATGAGTACTTTGGTTGCAGATGGTGACCAGGGTCTGATGATGTTCTTTAGTATTTAATTCAACAGATGTAACAATACACACTAACAGACATAAAACTTGTCGCGATATGTTCATTGCTACATAATATAATATCAAAAAAATTGGTGAAACTAAAAAGTAGGGATGGGACGAACCTAGATTTTGGAAACAAACCGAACTAGAACTTAACCCAGAATATTTTTATTGAACTGAACCTGAACCGAACTTTTAAATTTGTACACAAACCGAACTCGAACCAAGCTATGCTATAATATGTCTTATCCTAGCACATATGCCTTCATAGTTCAGCCCTAAATTGGTGTGTGTGTATATGTATATTACAAAAAACATATATGTTGAACCACCTTAAAAATACAGTGGATTATGGATGCTAAACAATAATCAGTGTGTGCACACATGCATATCTCCAAATTAAGTACTTAACATTGATTACAGTGGTCCCGTGGATCATTTTAGCAGTGTGGCCCACTCAAATAATGAGAGTTTTATTACTGGACCTCTGGACTTGGCTACGAGGTGCAAAGTGAAAACAACATATGTATATATATACATACAGCCTTCATAGTCAGCCCCTATTTGTTCAAGTATACAACCACATTCACAATTTCATGTCTAATTCCTTAAACACGTAGGCGTAAAATAAAGAGTAAATATAGACACAACCTGCAAAGTTTAACCACTTATAGTTCCAAAACGTAATGGGCAAATTTTTTCCAGAGTGGGAAAAAGGTACAAAGTTTTGGTTTTTTTAGATTTGGTTGATATGATAATTTATCATAACACTGGAAAATGTATTTTTCTAGTCGTTTTAGACGTGGTATGTGAAAACCACGAATTAGCAGCACAAAAAAAAACATTAACTGAAAATGTCATTTCCCAAAACCTCAAGCAAATCACTTATTTTGTATACAATTATTTAAATAAAGAATATCACCTGGTTTTACATACTATAGAGTTCAATATATAATGCTGTCATCACTGCTACAATAATCAAACAATAATCAAATATGACTTGTTCGGTAATTTTTGCTGTTTTGCATTATTTTTCAACTTCTTTGAAGTGAAGTACCATATTTACTCGTGTATAGTGTGCACTATGATTTTTGCAACAAGTTCCAGGGATTTTTTTTTTTATATACTAAAATTGCATCAACAACTTGTGGGTCCTTGTTAGTAAGTTTGTAACAAATTATTCTTTTCTTTTAAATTAATTTATGGCGATTGCAATATATTTGGAAAATATTTTAATTAAATAACTTGTGGGGCTAAAAGCCAAAAATATTGTGGCATTCTATAAGGTCATGGTAACCTTATGGTCGTTAAAAGAAGAATGTCAACAACTGAGGTAGGTGGGCTGGGTTCTTTTTTTTTCTTCTGCTGCTTTTATGCAGTGACAGTCGTTAAAAGAGAAATGTCAGTCAACAGCCATGGGCGGCCTTTCTTTTTTTGCTTCTTTTAGGCAGTGGCAATTCTGGTTACTTTTTTGCCCTGTGGTGGAATGTGAAACACTACCCTTCTCTGATAAAAAAAAAACTGTGTTGCCTCTTTCCTTTTCGCCCAGGTAGCAATCTTCCACGAAACTTCCCTTTAAACATCATGGGACAGTTTAGCAGTGGATAATTTATGACTACCACTCTACAGAAATGTTTTCCTTTATTTTTGGGGGGAAAAGGGCACATTGTACATGAGTAAATACTTATAGTCCATTCCAGATTGGAAGCAACTTATAAAAATCAACCTCTTGAAAAACACTCTAGACATAACATGTCACCTGTTTTTTCAATAACTTGTATTCCACAAACATGTAACACTGTGGTTAACTTTAGAGTACTGTATTATTAAATAAATGAACCTTTCCCTTAATATCTTCTATAACTTGTAATATTTATTTCTTTTTAAAATATGAATTAACGAGTGCAGTGATGTGTTGGCAATGACCAGTAAGAAATAGTTCACAGTTCAATTACTGTTTTAACCTCGTTTTTTAGTATACCATTTGTAAATTAAACGGTGCCTATCGAAATATTTAAGTAGCCCCGATGGCAACATATCTCATTTTAACAGCGGAAAATATTGTGAGTAGGCCACAATGGTACGGTATTGTTATATTGAGCGAGAAAGCATTTGAAAAACCGTCTGCTGGCGAGGCTTGTCGCACACTTTCTCATTCTTCGTCTCTTTCACACTCGGGAAATTTCACTTAGCTAGAAAGTACAAAATTATACATGTTTTCAATTGTAGCATATTTCATACTTATTACAGCAAAATAATGATTTTTGAATTTGTAATTTACAACTGAAAAGAGATTTTAATGTTTGAATACGTATTGTATTATATTTAGATATGATGACGGGGCAGTTACCTAGTGAAGTTGCCAGACGTGGCAAGCCATGACATGGCGTGTTGCTTTTTGTCAAACTAAACGTAAATTATTCTTACTCTGAAAAATACTTCAAAAATTAATACATCACATTTGTAGACATGTTTTTTAAACCTACATAGGCAAGTTATGATGTGATAAATCTGTGTTTCCACAGCAGTAATAAATATACTGACACGTGTGTTTTGTTAATCATTGCATTTGTGAAATGGCGTGCCTTTGTGCATTGTGGTCGATACGCTGGCCATGTGTGTGCCTGAATTCAAATATTTGATTAGCACAATTATACGTTTTAAATGTGAACTGTTTTTATGACAAAGTTATTCATTTACATCCACGTCTGTTTATTTACACAGTCGTGTAACGTAATTTGCCACAATTCCAGAAGAAAAATACTAAGCTCAGCCTGATAAATTTCAATAAACCTAATAAACTGTAAGTAGCAATACATAGAAATATGAGCAGAATAAAAGTTATCATAGGCTTATTTGTGTGCATGTTCACCGCTATCTTTTAGAGTTTATATGACAAAAATGAGCAACACGAGTTGCGTGCTTGAATTTAACGTGCCTTTTTCACTGGTTGTTCATTCGTTTTAATATTTATTCCAACTGAGGCCGTCCTTTTAGAGAAATGTCCTAATACATATCAATAACAAAAGGATAATTACAATTAGTAGAGCCCTTTACCTCGCAGTTGTAACAGTGATAAACACTGTTGCGGCAAAATACTAACGTGCATTACATGTAGTGAGCTACGTCGTGGAAATCAAATATGTTAATGTGAAATATCCGTAAGAACTGTCTTCAATTCAGGCATTTTTAAAACGTCATAAAGCTGACCTAAATAATGTTAGAGGCCTAAACTGTGAATATTCATACGGAATGGTTTTTGGAATATAACAGAATTCTTTGAAAAACTTCAAACAGTAAACAACACATTTGACATGTATAAAAGTAGGTCACATTTCAATGTTTATTTTTAGGTGTAGTGAATGTGTACGAACATGTGTACACACACAGTGGAATGTAAACATTGATTTTGACAAATGCTACATGGCAATGTTTGTTTACATTTGGCGGAAGGATACGAAACAGGCCTGCAAGTAGATATTTAGCAGGGCTCCGAGAAAGTTGCTTCCAATGGGGAATGGACTGTAAGTTCGTTTCAGAGTTCGCTAATGATGTTCCTTTCTGGCACATTTTCGAACCAAACACGAACTCAAACTGATCTTTGACATGGCAATAAATTTTTAACTGATCCCGAACATAACCTTAAAGTTTGTGTTCGGTTCAAAATTCGATCGTTTGACCCATCTCTACTAAAAAGTGAAAAATAAAATAACTGTAAAAAAAAAAAACTTTTATTAAAAATCCACTAAAAAGAGAAAAATAATTATAGTAGTTACGCAATTTGTAGAACATATAAGATGTGGTTGAACAGCCATAATAAACTTTACTACAAATTAATGTGTTTGTATCAATTTATATTTAGTATATAAAAGCTTGGTGCAATATAGAACATCCCTCATTTGCGTAAGCATAGTAAGCACATATCTTATGTAATATTCTTAACTATTCACAATATACAACATATATCTGTTACATAAGCCTAGTAAGCACATATCTTGCGTAAGGCTCTTGACTCTTTGCTGTTAGCTGCCCAAATCTCTTCACTCACTCACCATCTTGTATAGGGGCCAGGCACCTCAGAAACATTGAACCCTCCTTTCTCCCATGTGTTTCTCGTGATTCTGGCATCACGGTCTGAAACTGTAAAATTGACCATGAAGTAAGCCTCATTTCTTTAAACTTACATCACTAAGTTTTGTGTGGCATTTAACCTCCCACGTCGGTCAAAGTTTGACGTGAACAACCCTAACCATTAGAACCCTCCCTAGTCGGGGATGCATCAATTTAGTCCCCTCAGTTACTTATTTACTATACTTTCTTGTTATAAAATAAACAAATCCAAGTAATTCGTAAGTACAATTTAAGTACCGTAAAAGTTAAAAAAGTTAATATTTTACTTTGACAAGTGCAAGGCATTCTATTGGCATTCTTGTTCCTTTTTTCATTACTCTACTGGAATATCAGGCCGGAAAGTACCAAACAATATAATATAGTCTACTGGTTATATACCACTGACAGAAATACAGTTGTTTGTAAGGACTAACTAGTGTGTCGTGGGAGAAAAATTATTATTTTGTGACTTCATCAAAGCATATGCTCATTGAAAAGAATTATGTGAATTGGTTGTGTGATATTTCTTACATCTAACAAAGTGTCTAAATATATAGTTGCTATAATGTGTGTGTATTGTGTATGTCAAATTAAATGGGTTGAAATATACAGCATAATGTAAAAAGGTGCAAGGCTAGGATTCAAGATTTGGTGACAAATGCTGATGATTCAAACAAGAATTTGGATCAATGAAAATATTGGATTTTCACAATTTATTCCTAGTGATAGATAATAATATAAGTAACTATACATTATATATATATATAATATTTTGATTTTTTTTTTTTTCCAGAACTGGATAATAAAGCTCAGAACCTTTCCATGCTTTCACAAGTTTATAAGAAGGATGCAACAAACCTGAACACCAAATCACTGTATGTGAAGGCAGCCCTGGGTTTCTGCATCTTGTTTGTGTTTGTGCTGTATTTTTGGATCCTGTGAGACAGCTATGTACCAAGAACCTTGTGTGCTTTCTTCTCCTACCACACTAAGTCCCTGGATTATATTTATATGGGAACTTTATTTATACAGTGGGCCATAAAACTTGTCAAAATTTATATGTCAACATCTCAAGTCGTCTTCTTGGGCCACCCTTGTATGCAAAGGACATCAGAAAATATTTATTAATAAGAGTTAAAGTTCAGAAGCTATTTATCAAGATTTGAGGTTGTATTTTTTTTTTCCTACTAGCTGATGTATGCTTGAAACAGCTAGCATGTGGTTTTGATCTTTATGGTTCAGGTCAAAACTTTTTATTTTGTTAATGTTTTGAATGTTACGTATACATATATATATAGAGAGAGAGAAAGTGTGTGTGTGTTTACTGACCACAAAATTCTCTGTTGTGTTTCTAAAGGATAATGGGCTGTTGAATTGTCACTCAGTTTAACTTGGGAAATGTGAGGCAAAATTTGAATAATTATACATCTGTGCCATTCTGGTTGGCGGAACACCCATTGTGTATGCAGACTAAGTGCATATTACAGTGTTTGTGTTAGTAGGGTTAAAGTGGTCTGTGCATTTCAAAAGTAATTAAATTAGTATGTACAGTATATTTAAAAATAGTAAAATCTTGTTTTAACTTCTTACTGTATATTTAAAGGATTACTTCTTAAGTATCTTTTAGTTTTGAACAGCCATTGCTCATATTTTTTCATTGGCTATACATTTTTTTCTTTCTTTGCAGTGCAAAATTTATGTGTTTGTTGCACAATTTTAGTATCGAGCAGTATTGTGAGAAGAATGCCAGTAATAATTTACAAACAATTTGGAGATGAGGACAAAATGCTGTGTAGTTATTGACTATAAAAGGAATGATAATGTTTATAAATAGTATTAAATGTAATTATAAACGTAAATGCCGTAAAAACTTAATGTATTTTAAATTTTTATGAAGAACTCTATAGACTAGTAGTAAAAACAAATGCTGCAGCTTCAAACACCCCTACTTGCGCCTGTGATATTGCCAGACCGCTAAAAAAAAATGACTCGTAGCTTTAAGAATTCTATATAGTATGTATAATATGTAAAGCTTACCAAATACTTTGTAAAATTGTTGTTTTCTAGTGTCTGTTACATAAATATTTGTAGTTTTTGAAAAGCTACAAATAATTAAATGTGAATTTATAGGTCATGTGTGTGTGTGAATCTTACTTTTGCTCTGCCTAGCAGAATAAATGCTACACTATGGAGGAATACTCAAAAACAGACCAAACTGCAAGCATAGATAGTTAAACAGGTAAACGAATTACAGTGGACACACTATGTACTGAAAATGCATGTACCGATAAACCGTATTCACCAGTAATTTTCAGTGGTCCCAGCAAAATTTCTATGTAAATAATGATAACATTACCTGCTTTTATACAGTGGAACTGCATTATTGCAAGAATGGCCTATAACGTCTCATCCACTATTGCGATAGTTTTTAATTGTACCGTCATTTGCCCTATCGTTTGAAAGGTACTTAATTTCATTTATAACGAAAATCTGTTAATAAAGCCTTTCACTATAGCGATAGGAACATTTGTAAACTCATATTTTTTTAATGTTTAAACACGTTGCATCGCAAGTGACATCCACAGATTTGCCATGCCCGAGTCAGCCTTTGTTGGTCTGTATCGTGTGGCAACACTTGCATCAGATGTAGGAAGTGAGCGAAAAAGTGTGTGCCGGTGTAGTAGTGAGACAAAAGGAGTGGTACGAACGGGAGCTAGACGACGACAAGAAAAGGCAGGGGAGGATGTTGGATATTATGAAATGTTACGGGAGGGGGGTCAGAGGGGAATGGTAGGTACTGTTGAATGTAGCTCGGGGTGGCGTGCTGATAGTGATGAGAGGAGAGGGCGACTAGGAGGAGTTGGTGAGGAGGGTGCGGTGTAGAGGGGTAGGTGAGATGATATCCGCCTACCACTCATTCTATCATATGCTGTGGGGATAGGAAGACTACCGTTTGCAAGGTCATTGCTTCGCCACGTGCCAAGCATGTAAGGGAAAAGCACAATTATGTCTTAACAATTACTAGACGGTGCTACATTGTTTATAATAATTTGCACACTTTTTTGCATCTTATACTGAGCGGATTTAAATTGTTGAGCGTAGATATACGTGTTATAGTTTTTGTAAATGTTAGTTCTGTTTAAATTATGATGTGTGCTGATCAAAGAAAAACACTGGACATTGCAACAAAGTTCAAAGAAAAATGCGAGATTTTAAATTGTAGGTGGCCTAAATAAACACCCTTTTAATGAAATGTATTATATAAAAAATGCAACAATATTGTGTGCTGAGTATTTCTCATATTGGCACGAACAGCAACACATTTATCGCATTTAGTTTTTTCAATGAAGATAAACTGAATTTTATTTCCATACAAACAAAAGTTTCCACTGCATCAAAACACTCGTAAGAACTGCAAAGCAATCACGTCTCACGAAAGATGTTAAACTAGAGTTCCCACACACCAATATAATAAACAGAACCATAACTAGTATATTGTGTGGTCATAACAAAAATAAAACAAATTCGGAATGGCAACCAGCTATAGTAACCTACATACAGTTGACTGTCAAGTTGAGCAGAAATATCAATAGGGCAGGTATGCAGTTGTGAAGTACAATCTACGAGCTGTTATTACAAGTGTACAAGACAGTGAATTCTGCACACTAAAAGTGGTGGGAAAATGGAGGTAATGAACATTTTGTGCCTAAGTAAGTAAACAAATGGTTAACATATGCTGGTAATTCATACTTTTCTATAGTAAAACAAGTTCAAATCAAAAGTTTTTCATTTTTTGTAAATGTCTGTTTTCATTGACTTTTTTTATTGCCTTCAGAATATTATTCTTGATTGTCCAAATATTTTTCTAACCTACCATAAAGCTACATTTGTCTACGTGCGAACAGATACGTGTGTTGTCCGCAGGTTCGAACAGAGCGGAAAAGTAACATCTATTCATGGTGCCAGCCCTTCCCGTTACGCAAATTTACAGTATCTACACATGATACTGCTGCTTGCTTTGTGAGCGCACAAGAGAGAAATGTGGTGACGGGCGAGCTAAGAGTAGAGTGTGTAGGGCCGGGTAGCGAATGGAAGCCAGCAAAGGCCTGTGAATCATCGTGGGGAAATGGGTAGAGGGCCAAGAGACAAGAGGAGAAAGAGAATTGTGAGAGAGACAGGAGTAGTGTTGAAGGATACAGAGGAAAGAAGGGAGGGAAGTTCAGTGATCTTCTGGCTTTATGTGTGATGGAGAGAGACAAAGAGTGAATTAATGCACTGATTGGTAGGCAACTAACTCCCTCACGCCATTCCACAAACTTGGGGGGGGGGGGATAATGGAGGAAGCAAGGTTGCGTCTGTTGGTCATCGCATAATGCCGCTGCCAGGCATCTATTTTTTTTGTATTAACTTATCACAGCATACACGAATTATTACAGTATTCGTTAACACGGGATGTGCAAGGGAAAATACAATTAAAAAATCATGGGAATGGTAAATTTTGTTATAGCAATAACTCGCTACAGCAATAATTTATTTTGCCATTGTTGACTATCGTTATAATGCTGTTCCACTGTAGATTATCGAATATTGTATCAATCAAAATATATTTTGGTCCTATCACTTAGACTTTCCTGCAACTATCATTTTAAAGCTGGTTGTATATGCAAATGTTTAATAACTGGGTGCGAAATAAGTTACAATTATTATTATTAATGCAGTGTGATACTTCAGTTCAGATGCTGGTGTTGGCGACTGTGAGTCAGGCATGCTCCTTCCCCTTACATGCCTGATGAGAGGAGAAGCAGTTACCTAGCAACCAGCTTGATATCCATGCATCCTCTCCCTGTCTCCCCCTTCTGCTCTTTCTGCTACCCCTCTCACCCCTCTGCCCTTTTTTCTACCCCTCTCACCCCACCATTTTCTCTCCCTCCCTCCTTCCTTCTCTCTGCATCTTTCTTCCTCACCTTACTTGCCACTGAGAGGGCAAGTTGTTTTATAGCAAAAAAAAAAAAAAGCTATGTCAAACGTTTCCACACCTCTTCCCCCCTAACCCCCCCCCCCCCCCCCCTGAAAGGTGGTATTTAGTTGTATCAGGCAGTAAATTCAACATGATTTTCAAACAAATTATTGCAGTATGTTACAAATAAAATATGCCCAAAAGCGTATACAGTAAAACTCTGTTAAGGCGTTTTTGAAAGGACTGAAAAAATAATACTATCAACCAGGAAAACTTCTCAAAAGGGTCAAATTACACACGTGCGTATAGACAGCAAAATTATTCAACATCTTAACAGAGTATCACTGAATTTAAGCTCCCCATGTCACCAAAATTTTGTTTGAACATTGAGTGACTTGTATTACTATGCATAACTGATATCATGGAAGGGTCTATTTGACACCTTTTGTCATTAAATAATGTGTGACCACCCAGCTGAAGCACAGCGTAACTTAACTTAAGACAGATGTGTGTGATGGACTGGGGGAGAGAGAAGGCCACAGGGGAAAGATGATTTGCCTTGGCTGCAAGTTGCGTGCTCTTTCGCAAAGATATATTTCCGAGTCGATTTTGAGACTTCCACGTGGCCAATGATCTGTGCAAAAAACTAAGTGTTATAAGTAGTCATCAAAAACAGTAATCGAAAACAAAGAGAAATCCAAATAATAATAATGCAAGTAAAGCGAGAAGGTAGGCAAGAAAGAGCATAATGACAGGACAAACATGCGACGGTATTTGCATCACTTAAAGAAACATTCTGCCATTGGAGAAGTCGAAAGGTATTGGCTGGCGCTGGTGGCAATGGGGAGCGGTATCTATTTTCAGATATGCGCTACATCAAGTATCAGGAATTTAGTGTGCTACACAAGCTGAGAAAACTATTGCAGTTTTTAACATGGCTATTGCTTCTTAGCTCACATTGGGGAGGGGGGGGGGGTGCTGAATAAATTAGGTGCCAGATAGAGATAGCATTCAAATACTGGTGAGTCTTTTAAAAGAGGCCCCTTGGGACGTGTGTAACTGAGCGAGGGAATGAGTAAATACAGTCCAGTGTGATGACAACAAAATATGTGCCTAGAGTAGGTGCTGGAAGTGGCCGCCATAGACCTTGAGGCGTGTGTGCAGACGACACCAAAATTTGTGAAAGGCGCGGGCGAGGATATGCTGTGG
Source organism: Dryococelus australis (assembly GCA_029891345.1). Classification (NCBI taxonomy): domain Eukaryota; kingdom Metazoa; phylum Arthropoda; class Insecta; order Phasmatodea; family Phasmatidae; genus Dryococelus; species Dryococelus australis. Next base: position 30,731,526 of record CM057000.1, on the reverse strand, counting down.
GATGGCATCAATAGCTGTGATAATGTTGGCCTGGAATTCAAGTGTGTGTGGGTTGTTGCTGTAGACCTGTCCCTTTAGAGCGCCCCACAAGAAGGAATCGCAGATAAATCTGGAGAACAGGGTGGCATGGGTTGGTTTGTTTTGCAGCTGAAGAGAATCAGGCTGGAACACCGACCCAATGCGCACAGCGTGCCTCAAGGTCACTTGGACACTTCCAGCACCCTACTCCATATGTTGTCACACTGGTCTGTATTTCCGCATTCCCTCACTCCGTTACACATGTCCCACAGGGCCTCTTTTAAAGGACTCGCCCTGTACAAAAAAATGGATTTGTACAGATAGCCTCACCGTACTGTGGTGGGACCACAGTGGTTTAGTGATTAGACTACTCACCTCCCACAGAGGAGACCCAGGTTTGATTTCAGGCGGGATTGCTCCCAGATTTTCGCATGTGGGAATCATGCTGAACAATGCCACTGGTCAGCGGGTTTTCTTCAGGATCTCCAGTTTCCCCTGCCCGGCAATGCTCAATACTCACCATGCTTCACTTTCATCAACTCTCGAGACCCTGACAAGAGCCATCCAAATCACTCCACTCCACTGTAATGTGCAAATTTTGCAAAATACCAAGTTGCATGGTGACACAAATATTCTATAGACAAACATGTCTACCAAAACAGAGGGTTGTCCTGATCCCAAGCTTCGCACATCATGTCGTCAGTAATGAAAGAAAAAAAAATAAAATGGCAGCATATCTAGGAAAGAGTGGAATTGATGTTTTTGAAAGCAAAAATACTTCTTCAGAAACTAGAAAATATCCATATGAAAGATTTCAAGAATGAATTTATAATACTACTAGCTACAGCTTACCTTCAGTGATGTCTGGAGCCTTTTTTTTTTTGTGTTCCAATCTTCTGTTGGTTTTTTTCTTTTGCATTATTTTAATAGGCTTATTGCTACTGCAGTGTAAGTTACATATGATTAAAGATTGACCGTAGGATATTTTAATTTATGGTCGTAGTGCATGGAATTTCAATAGGCTTTAAAGCAAAGTATCTTTTTCTATTGTATTCTTGAAAAAGTTACAGTTACAAACCACTTTTATTTTAAATGCTGGTGATGTCCCATGTCTTCAGGGTTTTAAATGAAAATTACCTGTCAACATTGCATAATGATAAAGTAGGATTAAGTTGGGGAGAAAGTGAAAGACTGTTCTCTACAACTACTGATGCCAAGGAGCTGCTATACATTTGTTGCACTATTCAAAATTATTGATAGCAGTGGAAAAACTGAAGTCATTGTTGGTGATATTCACACGTTGAAAACAGCTAATGCAAAAAATTATTTTAGGGCTATTCTGGATTTCCTAAAGAAATATAATATTTATAGAATTTGACAATGTCTTGGCCCTTGTTTGTGACATGGTCAAGTGTTTTGGCACACTGATGGACAGCATGACTGCTGTTTTCAACCATCAGAAATTGTGCTGATGAGCATGTACCCTCAACTCTGCAAATGAAATTGGAGAGAGAGAGAGAGTGTGTGTGTGTCTCTCTCTCTCTCACACACACACACAGATAGTGTTTTGCTTCAGAGATTGATGGAACTTAGTTATTATTAAAATAAAACCGCTGACATTGTTTTGCTTAATGTGGCTACCTCAGTAAATCATTTACTTTGTGCATACTGCTTTACATTCTGTATGGTGTATGAACTGCAAAAGATTTTACTTGAATTAAAACAATATCCTTGCAGACCATCACTTAAAACAAGAGAATGTAAAATTGCTCAGTGAGATTTATTTTCAGAACTAACCATGAATGTTTGATTAGAACTGGACATAAGAACATCCTTGCAGAGTGCAGATATCAATACTATTTGCTAAGTGTTTTCAGTATTAATAGTTTATTCAGGTGAATACATATACTGCTTTAATGATTTATCTGACTACTTTGGTGGCATCAGAAGCAATATATTTTTTAAATTTATTTGAAAAACCGCCAATGCTTACATTCTGAAAGTACAATTTTGTTTTCTTTGAAACCACCACCTTGTGCCACTTGAAAATAGCAAGAAAAAAAAATTCCTTTCCCTACTAATTGCTGTTCTGCATTTTGTTTTCTTTGATGTACATGTATATAGTAATCATTCGCCAACCATAGCTTCAATTATCTATATGTCTTAGTAGATAGTTTCACTAGAGATGGGCGAGCCTCGTGTCAAGCCAAGCCAATTTTTAAATAAATGACATTGAGCCTAAGCTTTATGGCACCTACATGTAATCAACATAAAATAGCTAAAGGGTGCTTGATTAAAATGTCTCACACATTCACATAAAGAAACAACTCAGAATTAAAATGCATCAAAAATTAAATTTAAAAAAAAATATGTTTGTATAATAATATTACATATATCACTCAGTAAAATTTACAACTGATTTCGTTGCAACAATTTTTGCCAAGTGTTTTTCAAACCTTTACAATTCTAACCAAACATGCTAAATTTTGTTTACAAAAAATACGGAAGGCCATAGAACATTGGATACAGTGTTGGAGATTATGAACTTCGTTCTCGCTGCTGCCAACCTAAGAATGCAATAAACAAGTTAGAATAAGATTTTGAGATGGTTTCTCGTTGCCAACCTACGAATGCTGTAAAGACGTTCACAGAAGAAAAACTGTTGTGAAATGTAAACAATGTTATCAATAGCGTCAGTTATAGATTTTGTGTTTTGCAATCACGTAGCATTCAGAACCGAATGATGCAGAAAATCTTTGGGGAATGTACCGAAGAGAAATACGCAAGTGTAAATAACTAGAATGAATCATCAAAAATCTTTGTGTATTTTATAGCTAAACAATTGTTCCGAATATATTTCGGTTTTACACAGAATATCTGATTGATGGATGCTGGTGAATTAATGATTGAAAGGTCGTAGCTTGCAGATTTTTTTTCAACATTGTTTATATAGGATCTTTGTCAGAACCGCACAACAAACAATACTGGTATGGGAAATTGACGTGAACTGGATCTCAACAATGAGGTTTCATGTATTTATCTTTGTTTCAGAATTTAAACAGTCAAAGTGTGTCTACCTTATTTACTTGTGTGTAGTGCGCACCATGATTTTTGCAACAAGTTCCAGGGAAAATTTTATATAAATATATATAAATATATATAAATATATATAAATATATATAAATATATATATATTTATTTATATTGCACTAGAAATTTGTGGTGCCCGATTAGTAAGTATGCAACAAAAATAGTTTTTTTTTTTTTTACATTGGCGCCAACTAACAGCCAGCGGCACTGAGCCCATGACTGCGCTCACCATGCACGTGTGCAAAGAGGCTCTAATTTGAACTTCCCCATAAAGGAATATTATTCACAGTGTAAAATGTGTTCTCTTTATTTTTTAGGATCTAAAATGTTTAAAAGTGTTTGAAAATGTATGTTTGTCAATATTGAGAAATGTTTGGTTATGAATTCAAAGTGTGTGCTGCACAGAGATTAAGAACAGTAATATTCCCGCATGAATGCCATCATAAAGAGACACTAGAAGATACAGAAAATTCTAAAATGTAAAATAATATTTAAATTATTTTGTGCCTCTTTATTTTCAATAAAAAGTTTTACTCTGCGTTCATAGCACCTTAGGTGCACCCTACAGGCAGCTATGGTAGGTCTGTGCTATGCTAGCCTCGGTGCAGTCGTAACTTTTTGGACTGATTTAGATTACCGTAGCTCTTTCTTAGTATATCGGTTAACCTTTGCACGCATACGTTTTTTAACAGATAATTTTCTCAGCATATTCTTCCACTTAAATAATTTGTGCCCTTGCGGATTTTTGAAACTTAAACGAGGAGAAAGGGAGAAAAAATGTCTGAGAGGTCATCAGGCACCATCCGCCTATGCTAAAGGCGCTTCATTGTAATTTCTATATTAATTAATGCTGTGTGCTATTTTAAGGGCTTTGTTTTCGTGTATGTATTCAAGGGGATTTTTCATGTTTAATTATTTTTGGGCCACATCTTCTGCGACCACGTGGTTCATAGCCGCCAAGTTGATATCTGCGCCGTCCATGCAGTTTGAGGGTTTATTGTGTAATATCATGTGTGCCACAAATTTCAGGGTTCAGTGTCTGATTTTCTTGCCATCCATCATGCTAGAGGTTCAAAACCGATTCAATCTGCAACTGAATAATTTTTACAACCAGAATATTATTTTGTCTGACCAGAATCTGCCGTCTTTGCTAAGAAGTACACCATTTTCACCTGCACCACGTGCTCCGCTGCAACACTTATCCAGCTGCACCCATGCCATCTAATACTGCTTCACACTCTTGCATGTTTATTGTCACCACTCATGCCGTGCCCCATAATTTGCAAGGGTATTTATGTGATTGTATGTAATTTTGTACAGTGACATTATTTCCATCCTAGCCGGCTATGTGTATAGGCCATCGCCTCACTAACCACGTGCGGCAAGACAAGCCCCGACTAGTCCGCATTAGTGATGCCAAATAATCACACGTATTTATGTAACTTGTTCATTTTTGTCTCTGTTTCATTATTCTCTGCGCCCTATCTTCAGGGAAAATCATTAGTCCACCCTAGCGGCTGGCTTCCCCCCCCCCCCCCCCCTTCGCCTGTGAAAATTGTGTTTTCAAACACCACAGAGAAGTTTTCCACTTAGGAAATTCACTACAGTAATTGCGAGCTGGGGAGCACCCAGAGTTGGCTAGACATGACCGAGAGTAATTCACAACCAAAAATCCTGGCATGTTTTCTTTGTACGAGTGGTAATAATGAAAAGTAGTATAGTGCAACAAGTGTTTCTCTTTTTGTAATGACAGTTACCTCTTGCCATTGTTTTGTAAAAGTTTAGTAATGATGATTAGTATTGCAAAGTGTATCATAAGTACGCTCGGCGAGACGGACACACAGAAAACTACAGCATCCCTGAGTCTCAACAATGTGGTGACTGGGAATCACTGCTGGCGCCCTCATCAGTAAGTAATTTGTGTTATCGTTCGTCTTGTCTCTCGTCCGACGGCATCATAATGTGTGGTGATTGTGATATGTTTGTAAAATACTTTGGTGCAAAAGGCCAAAATAAAAAAAATTTCGAAAACATCATACTCCTACTATTCAACACTTCCGGCTTTGTTTATCTTTTTTCTCCGTTCAGCAGTAATGGGCGCTCTTTTTTTTCCCCCCCATGCTAGAATGTCACACTTCCCTTCTCTCAAAAAAAAAGTCCCTTCGCCACCCCTGAGCATAGTTCACTAGCCTCTGCCTGGGAAGCAAAGAGGTCCTGGCGGAATTATCTACCGGCAACATCTTGGAGTTATGTACAGGGAAAAATAGGGGGGGGGGGGGCTATAAACATGTGACAGGATGCCATTAGGTGGGTGAGTGGTGTTGCAGAGAGGAGAGGAATGATGAGACAACATACATACCTGGATAATTGATGGCTGCCACTACATTTTCCTCCCCCCCCCCCCCCCCCCCTGTATAGTGCACGCCCCAGAAATGTTTTCCTTTATATACGGAGAAAAGGGTGCGTTATACACGAGTAAATACTTCCTAGTCGGGAGCAGCCGCATTAGCAGTGGCTTGATTATCGAGCCGAGGTTCGACGAGACGGTTCTGTTGGCTTGAGTTTCAAGCCGATTCGAATAGTAAAAGCTCTGCTAGAGTTTCCAAACTTCGGCCCATCTCTTAAGTTTCACCAATCATGGTACAAGGATTCTATTATACACTGTTTTCTTAAAAATGGACTTTCTTGGCTGAAGTTGGTGTGTTCTTCACAGTGCCATCAAATTATTTCACTTTTTTTTTGTACTCCAGGGTAAAGTAATAAAACTATGCCAGATGCTGGACAGGAGGTACGACAGACAGTAAGCATTCTTTGTCCAAGTAGATTTTCTCTCCCCCCCCCCCCCCACTTGCTGCTACTGTACCTGAAAGCAACTCGCATAGTTCGACCAAGCAAGAGCCATCTAGACATCAACTGCCACATTTTCAAATTCTGTCAACTACATAATTGGATTATATAGTTAAGGAAAATTTAGCTGCTTGCTAACAAATTAGAGAAATTTAGATCTCGCACTGCCATGTTGCACATTTCTAAGTGCACAAGGGATGACCATGTTTAAGCTATCGACCCCAGTCGTGCCAAGCATCAGTAAAAAAAAAAAAAAAAAAAAAAAAACTGCTGCATTGAGCATAAATAAGACAGTTGTCTTGGGGGTATGGACCAGATAAAATTATTCCTACTGACAATGGAGATGGTCACTCAATTCGCCGGAACCACACACATCTTTGATACCTCAATGGGGGTTACTATGGGATATTCGTGTGCATGATGTTGAACCAAGTCTGACAATGGGCATCTCCCTACAACTTCTTCAGTGCAGACTACCATTGCTGCGCTCTTCCCTTGATGGAAAAAAATTGAGGCAGTGCAGCATGATGGGAGGGGGAGGGTTTCTGGGGTAGATGGTTGAGAAGGTCCTGGACACACTATTTGCAGAAAGGTTATCCACCACATGAGCATAATGACCCCCCCACCTCCTAAATGTTCTGTAGACCTATTTTTTAGTTACCTTTGCAGCCCTCTCACCATTGGTTACCTCAATATGCCACGAGCACTGTTTAATATGCATCTTGGCCATCTGCCTCTGGTGTTCTGTAATGCTAACCATCGCCACTTATTTCACCGCTGTAGCATTCCTATTAATAAGCAAGTCAACCCCTGGCCGGCAAACTACACAATGCCACACTCCAGTCTCTTATTTGCCGTGGCCTGGCCGCCAGGCACCGAACATGCACACTCTTGCTATCTTGCCACACTTACTGTACTGCTTGTCTTCAACTAACGTATTCTTGCCTGCTTACCAATTTCTTTGCCAGCACCATTTTTAAATGATTATTTTGTTGTTTCTTAGAATGTTTTTTTCAGACTGAGACACATTAACCACCTTGCCTAGTGTAACTGTGTGTTGTAATTTGACCAGTTAACATTCCCTTTAAGGCTTACGAGCCACACTTAACCATAGCTCTCGCTATTCTTACCTCAGAGCTTGATCAACTTGCCAGTGCTTTCATGGCCTAAGAGCCTCAAACCCATGTTATTTAATGTAGTTTTTTGGCTTGTGAGCCACCCTTATATTGGAGAAATTCCATTTCTCTGAGCCTATAGCAACAGGAAAGAGACTGTACCAAAAGCAGGCTCCAATGTAACTTCGAAGTTGCTTGTGTTTGTTATAAGCAACTCCAACCGAAGTTACCTGCCCATTAATTGCACCTTAGTGCCAAGCTTAGGTAGGTAATACACTTGCGCAGTAGAGTCTTTCTCTTAGATGTTTGTGTTCTAGGTGCGGATTGTAAATGTGTTTCTTGCTTTTCCCATTGTGACAAAACTTCAGCCATATATTTGTACCATTCCATTAAGTAGGTCGTGTACTTCGGAATTAAAATTACTCACCCATATAGTCTTATAGTCACGTTAGCTTATTCTTAAGGCTAGTTAATTTATTTATGGTTTTTGTAGCTTTGCTTATGAACTGTGAATAAGGCTTTAACTCTGTTTGCATGCTAGTTTTTCACGCAGTTACAGGGTAACTTAGCACGCTGTGGTTTACACAAGAGAATGTGGCTGGAAGCATGAGGTGCTGCATCTTCAGAATCCCATACTGCGAACTCATCACGACTTCAGGACAGACGGGTAGCATCAGGGGTGTCGGCTGACGGACAGGAGGGGCTTGATGTGCCACAAGTGCTGTTGGATACATATATTAGCCTCCGGTACTTGCCTAGCAGACTGTCACCGCTCATTTTTCCTCTGTGCCATTCCTATTCACAAGCAAGTCAACCCCTTGCTGCCTGAGAGGTCACACTTCCGCATGATGCTGCGCTCCAGTCTGAATGGGTTGACTTACAGTGCCCCGCTTGCTTTGTTGTGGCCGGCAGGCAGCGAACGAGCACACTCGCTGTGCATCAGGGGAGGCATCCCCCTCAATGCGACCAGCTCCAGCCACCCCTCACTCACCACTTCTCTCACGGATATTTATTCTTATGCATGCCCTCCAGACAGGCAGTTCGCGAGCCATTCTGACCGGAGCATCATCTGCAATTCTCGCCATGCCTACCATACCACGTGCCCGCAGCAGAAACTGTTAGAATTAACGTAGAACATTACTATTGTCAGTACTTGTGTTTCTCAACACACTATGCAGAACCCCCTCCTTCGTTTCGTGTTGGCCATGTGACTCAACCACGACAGGCGTGGTGTTACCGGAGTCTCTCGCCCTGAACATCAAATCATGTCTCATCACCCTGCGGCAATCACCTTGGCAAACTTGGTCCCTCATCCATCAGCCGTTACCGGTGACACGTGACTGGTTAGAATAATGATGACAGTCGAGGATTCTGCCCCCTAGATCAAAAGCGGGGTGATTGAGTTAGATAGGCGACGAGAAGCGAGGGATGTTGGTTAGTACTCACTCACTCCTACTTCTTGGGTGCCGTGTTGGTGGTGTACTTTGTCCAATCATAGTGGGGTTGGCCCACACCGTGGTTGCGATTCCACAGGTGAAATTCGTTGGTCCAGAAGTGGATGTTGTACCAACCGAATCTAACCTCCATACCGGTCAACAATCCTCTCATCACTGGATGGCACGATGATATGAATAATACCACAACCGGAGAAGTCGATACTGACTTGTGCCTGAGTTGAGCGGTGTGGTCCTGTTCCGCCTGCCTTTCTGGTGTAGGTTGAGGAAGTGCACTCAACTGTCTAGTAGCAAGGAGCATTGCGTGTCGCTCCCTATGCTTTCGGCTGTGTATCTCTGGCGGAAAGGCATAAAGTCTCTGCTCACAGGTTACTGGGTACACCTTGACACGAACAAACTAAATATAAGTTATATGTTAGTCCGGTTTTGGCTTGCTGACCAGGCTCTGTAAAGTCTCCACTGATCCCCCCATATTAGGCGGGCTGATCAAGAGACAGGGAGCCATTTGGGTCTCCAATGCCGCCACTGGACATGTCCCCACACAGGAATGGATGGCAGGTCTCAAGCCACGGTTTATTCCAGCACTGGAAGCAGTACTGTGGAATAAGACAATAACTTGAGACTGTCGCCCCTATCTGGGTGAAGGTGTTGCTAGTGGTTGTGACTCCTCTATTTCTCTCCGTCGGCACTGGAAGCAATGCTGTGGTAGATTGAAAAGCAACAGATGGCTGTCTAATGGTTGTGCTAAAATATGACTGGCCCATGGCTGAAGTTAATTCTGTAGTTATAAATTCCCTCATCCTTGTCAAACGTGTACGTAGTAACCCGTATCTAGCAGGTACACAGACAGATACTCTAAGAAATAAAAGCTAAGAGGCAGGAAACAACAGTTTGTTTATTGAAGTCTCAAGCATGCGATGCTTGCTACCTCCTACCAGGCAATTGAGTGCTGAAGGTACTACGCTGACCAGGTGTAGGTGACCTGGTTCTAATGGAGAATGGGAAAGAATTAGCTCAATGAGAAAATATATAATACTTCTAAACTGTCTAATAAAGATGTCTTGAGGAGACAAAGTGAATTTAACATATTGGTAAGTGTGTTGACAGGTCGTCAACAGTGAAGTAGCCGCAGAGGGCGTACTCAATGCTTCGAAGATCTCGGGTGGTCACTACACTGACAGCAGTGCTGTGGGAAAAAGCAAGAGATGGAACAAGAACGACTTTCGAGCTCGGCAGCTTCCTGACTTATATATTGGAAGCTTGTAGGCTGCCGGCGCGGGGGGGGGGGGGTGTGGACGTCCTCCTGCCCTGGTTGGCGATGGAATACTCTGGTCAGCATTTCTGCTTCGTGCCTCGTCGGTAGTGCTTGGCCTTGCCCGAGGTCTGGGCAGCTTGTAGACTCTCAGCGCGGGTTTGTGGCGGTGCGCCTGCCGCATTGCGTATTCTCCACGTGAGAGAATACGCTAATAGATTCCTGCTGCTTATAGGGGCAGCGTGTCATTCACTTCTGTAGTGGTGGAAGAGGTACTCTTGGCGATGAGTCGTAATCGTATTAGATTAGGTGTATAAGTGGCACATATCAATTTGCCCCACCCCTTCCCCTGTTGCAATGAAGATTCATTGTGGAAAAAGGTGGCAGAGAAAGGCGTAGGCCCCCTCTCTGGAAGGTCTAGAAGGTATGGGTAGACACGAAGAAGTAGATAGCACAGAAAAAAAATTTTGTAGGCAGGACAGGTGTAGTGGCGCGTGTTCTGTGCACTCTAGTTGTCCGGCCGGCGAAGCAGAACATCTGGAGTGGCGGTGGCCGGCTGGCGACCTTGATTCCCTCTTCCTTTCGGGCGGCGTTCTTCTCTGCCCCATCACCCGACGTCTGGGCAGCCTGTAGGCTCTAAGTGCGAGGAGGGGGTGGGGGTTGCATGTCCTCCAGGCAAGAGAATACACTTATGGATTCCTTTTGCCTGTAAGGTAGGCAACAAGTCAGCGGGCACAGGTCGGAGATATATGTTTTGTAAATTCGTACTGACACAATGAAAACCAAGTAACCTCATTTTGGTCCCATCATTCTTTTTCGCTTTCACCTCCCGTTCCCCACTTTGCCTACTGTGTGCATGTCCAATCATCTACATCTAGGTGCACGCACAATCACCGCGATAGAGTGTCGAACCAAAGTCCTCACTGAAGGGTGCTCCCACCTCTTGTCAAAGTTTGTTTAGCTGGTTGTACCACCCTTCTAGCGCCACTGTGACAAAGAGAGATAACCTTTATCTGAGGCTTGAGAAGAACAAACATGATAAGGGCATTACGACTCTCAGGCTACAAGCAGGTACCACCGCTTACCTGAGAGCCACAGAGTCCTCGCGTGGGGAACACTGTGAACTCAGAGAGGCAGTAGAGATACGTAGAAGGTAGCGCCGCTCAACTTCTCACCGAGGGGAATCAGGGGCCCCTCTCCAAAAGCCGCTATAAGTCTGGGTAACATTACTCTTGCGCTGAACGAGCGATAGGTCTCCAGCAGGGGTTTCCCCTAAGGCACTGGCCCCATGAAGAGTAGATTTATTCCTAAATGGATCATGCTGCTAAGTAAATTTAAACAACAATTATGGTCATACCTGCGCCTCCAGGACATCCACTAAATCCTCTGAATGTTAGTAACCTATTTTCTTCTTTTGTTTTATCCTCCGAGATTTAACGTAACATCACTGATATTGCCCAGCTGTGTACGCACAACTGTTTCCTAAATGCCCCATCACCGGGCAGACCATAAAAGAGATAGTATAACCCTGAGTGCCCAGCTACATGCTCCGGTGAGCCAGGGCCAGACGCCTCCAGGGTGCAACCACGTCGGCCCATATGGCCCCCTTAAAATCCTCATTAAGGAGATTCAGTTTCCCTAGTCTCTAGAGGGATACTGGACCTGTACACCTTCATTGTCACCACGTTGAATGTATTAAGGCGACAACCTCGTTGTAGCTATGAATATACTTGTGGTATAGAATTTGGGTAGGTTTGTCCGTAAAGAAATACAGGGTTGCGGAAATAATGTGCGACTGGCTTCAGTTTCACAGGTTTACTGCCCCGAGAAAGCAAATACTGCAATGAGCGCAAATAGTACCAAATGTCCTACTGCTCTCTCTCTCTCTTCTCCTAACAGTAAAACCTTTGTGACAAAATAGAATGGACCAAATTTTTGTGTGTAACAGAAGGGTTCTTTTCTCTTGAGTAGAGAATTTTGAATCTAGTAGCTGTGTCACAAATTTCTGACCAGACCACATCACATTTTGTCACAAAGAGGTTCACTATCTAAAGATTGCTTTCAAGCTGTTCAATTGTCGTAGGGAGATGCCTCTACGCAGGAAGTAGTGATGCTCAGTGGACAACCATGCTGCACCTTTAGTTCTCACGACTTTTATTGGTATGCCGGTGCAACTTGTAGGGTAGTGAGGAGGTCTCAATGGCAGGGGTAAACGTCATGTACACATCATGCATTAAATTACAACTTTCAGTCATGCAGCACCTTTAGTTGCCTTTCATTACATAAGCTATTCATGGTAAAGTGAGCACTTTCGAAAGGCCTCTCATTAGGAATAATAGTCAATAAATATATTTTTTATTTTAGCCATATACGTTTCTTCTGAGTGTGACGGAATATAAACACTAGTGTTTATTACCTAATAGCAATATTTATTTAAAAAGGTGGTTAAAGGATAAAAAATGGCTAAAATGAGAAAATCACTAGGGCCTCAAATGTGCTCACTTTACCATGAATAGCCCATAACAGATTTAAACCTCTTACACCACTTTACAAATTTGTCTGACGGTCACCAGATTTTGTATGTACTTAAGCATTTCTCTCTCGCAAAACTGTATACATTTAACACACTTATTGCTGTAGCATCCATGTTTTGAATTATTTGTTTGTGATAAAAAAATGCCAAAAATAATCATTACATAGAAAATTTAGTTTATGTCGGAATGTAAAAAAAAAAGTTAATATACAGTACACAACACTTGCACATATTTCCAAAAAGTTTCTTAGAAACTGTAATGAGGACCACAAAATCTTAAAGATCTTGCCCTGAACTTAAGATTGAATAATGCTTTTTAAACATACTGACTGTGACAGAACATGTATTTTGTTTAGGAAACCATAACTGTCACATTCTCTCAGGCTGCCTTTCTGCCCTGCTTTGTTCACCATCTGATTTCCCCGAATCCGAGTGGTAGAACAGAAAATTGTCATTTGCACTTCCTTGTGGTTTTTTCTTGATGCAGCCGTTCAACTGTGGTGTTCTGGGCATGAAAGATTCACCCTCTTCATCATCTGCGGGCAAGTTAACATACAGTGGCAGACAGATTTCGCAGTACATTTAAATACCATAATAAATGTTTTTGCCTTTCTATATACTAGGATCCCTGACTTTACAGACAAATGTAAAACTGTGAAAATTTAGGGAATGTATAAATGGATGGGAAGGCTTTATCTCCAGCAGTTAATATTAACATAGATTAGTACACAATACAGGTATCAGTTAAATATTTTAATCTGAAAAAGTAAATATCTTATAAATTTCAGCACAATTTTTATTAAATAGTCAGGGTGTGTGTGTGTGTGCATGCGTGCGTGCGTGTGTGTGTGTGCACACACATATATATAAAAGAATATTTGAACACCTTAAAAGGTATGTTTTCCACATGTCAGTATTTGTAAACAATAACACTCATTGGAATTTAGTTTTGCTTAAAGCGAAATCACAAAATAATTCATTCTCATCCCCATTAAGATATCCTTTGGTCTACAATCCTGTTACAGATCTGGGCTCTATTCTAAGTTTCTGGGGCAATCTCTATCTCGACAGTCAGCGTTTCTGTAGCTAGGGAGAAGCAGTTTGAAATGATCAGGAGCAAAATATGGCCAAATATTTAATCTAAGCTTACTACAGTTTCGACATCTCATTCCCTTGGCAGTCCTTGGGTTTTACTGACCGCCCCACCATAACTCCTCTCTCTCTCCCTCTCGTGTGTTAAAAGGCAGGTAATTGATAACTAAATGCATAACACATACAAATACGCTGTCTCTGCAGTAATTGTGTTAAATAAGACTATTCTTAAAAACTGTGACATTTAGGTGGGTAGTTAGTGCATAAAAAGAGTGTTGCTAAGGAAAATGGCAAATCCGACTATGAATGGTTTACGAGTTTCATGAGATGGAAGTTCAAAACATTACTCGTTTTAAGGAACTAACCGTTCTACGTTGTTAAAAACTATTGTTTAAAAGATGACATAATTCATTACATAGTAGTCCATTCTAACAGCCAATTTAAATCAAATTTCACTGTGATGTACTTGACGATATGTATACAGGATCTCCACATGAGTCCAGTAAGAAAATTCCCTAACAAAATTTCAAATTTGCCTGACTAATTTTTTTTTTTTATAATTTGCTTATTTTACAATTTTCTGAAAAAATAAGAGGAAGGTTTCAGAGAATCCTACCAAAAAATCTTCAGCAGTTGCACATCCTAAGAAGACACTGTTCTAATACTATGTACAAACCCTTTGTTGGTTGACATCCCAAAAGTGTACAACCATGTCCATTTGACCCCTCTGCACCACCTTATTAAGTGATTCATCAAAATACACAACATAATCACTGTAGCTGTTCAAGTCAGACTGCAAACAATCTTTAAATAAGGAGCTAATCCCTGATTAATTATCAAGTCCCGAAAATCTTGCAAATGCGAAATAACCACAAGAAAATGTAAAAAGTTGCACTATTCATGATAGAATGCAAAATTTGTATGATTTGGCGATAAATGAGAAAAACTTTTGCAAATGCACAAAATTCTTCACAAATGCCCTTCACTGCATTAATTTTCAACGTAAATAAAAGAGTGATCTTTTTTACTAAAAAATACTTATGGATGGCATTTGTATTATGTTGAAATGTTAACAAATATACGTTGCACATTACTATTCCACAGATGATAATGTGACTTGAGAAAGCAAAACCACGCAACAGGTTACACAAAATGGTCCACTGAACTAAACAGTATTTTCCTAGGTCCTACGTTTGATTGTGTTTTCAGATTGTTTTTCTCTGTAATTCATTGTAATACCCTTATGTATTTTCTGATTGTTACAGTGCATGTGTTACTCTTCCGTTTATCCCTTCCTAATTTTTTTTTGCGACTTTCCCTTCTCATGCCCTTCGTTTTATTTGTTTATCCTGCCGAGCGGTGCAAGGTGACTGAGTGGCACTGCTGGTCCTATGCTGGTTCCTGCAACTGCTCTTCATTCACCTGATGATGCCTGCACTGCAACCCCCCTGATGTCCCTGCCCAGCTGGTTGCGTTGCCAAGGGTTGTTGCTGCTCTGACATTCTGGTGCCCCTGGTAATATGGTCTGGACTTTCGGTTACGTTGCCACGATTATGTGTTTCAAGATATGCACAAAGTGAAAGTGGACTGACTTCGACTTATGTTTTTGTCCTTGTGAGGATATTTTCACTTCAAGAGCCATATATTTGGCTTATTCTTCTGTGTCTACTGTGTTCTCTTCTCATGTGATGAACTGTGGATCATCTGTTTTCCTGTACTGTTTGTGATAGAGTGAACTGATGTAAATAAAGCTGGGGCATAAGACTGTTTAGCGGGCAGGATTGCGCAGCTTGAGTGTGCCAGCTTCCTGCGGATTCGCCGCTCCACCTTGTGATCACCTTTTTTCCCTTCCCTTTTCCCACCTTTCTCTTTGGTTCTCCCACCTTCCCACACATGCATGATGAACTATTTTCCCATTGGCAACTGTAATGATTGAAGCCGAGTGCCTTAGCATCAGTAGAGGCTTGGCCCCTTCATATAACTTCTGTTGAACTCACATGTATTTTTTCTGGCATACATCTGCACCAAAGACCAGCTGGGTTGACCGATGAAAGAATTTAAAGTAATTTTGAATAGCTTCCATAGAAACGTATTGTAGTTGTGGTAAATTTGATTTGGCATAACTTATTTTGCTACGTGGTCCCGATATGGTGTACTGTATTTGCTACCTTGGAGTTGTTAAATAATAATTTTGCAGCAAGTTGTCTGGAAAGTTCATGGCGAGGTAAAAAGGGACCACATTGACTTGCGCTAGGATTTGAAAGCTATCGTAACCCACTTGCTTCTTAGTCTGATTGAGAATTTATGGTGCTAAAGAAATATATTTTATATTGTTTTAAATGTCTGTTCTTGTTATCATTTATTCTGGTTGGGCTTTGATGGCCCTTTCGTAACCCCAACAGAAGTGTGAATTTTTAATCATTTTGAGATAGTAAAAATATATTCTAAGTCATTTCATACCTTGTTTTAATACATTTAGTCTGGAATATAATTTGGAAAGTATACCAGGTTTAATCTGCAGGCCTTAAACTATGTATGGTCCTTTAGTAAGAGTTTGATTTTAATCTACTTTTATATGTTTTATAATGCACTCGGCTTTGAGAGGCCCTGGTGTGCCCGAGTTCCTTTTTTAACGTGTTAATTTTAAAATTGTTGCTTAATTTTCAAAGTACATGTATGAAGGATTTCAATTTGTAATCTTCAGAGTTCAAATAAAACTTGTTTAAAAATGGAAAGAATGTTTCAAGATCTTGTGTAACCACGGCACACAATGTACAGTGAAATCTTTATACAAAGGGACTCAATTTTATTCATAATACTACAAAAACACTTCATACTGAACATTTGTCAGGGACCTTAAATATATAATTAAAGTCAAGTACTTTGTAATGACGTTTTACTGTAATACATACAACTCATCTCCAAAGAGCATCATAGAAGGAAAGTTTGAAGAAACAAGACATAGGTGGAAGAAGATAGGCTGGACTGTGTGGTATAAAAATGAAAACAAGCTGTATGCAAACAAAAAGAAAATGGAAAGCAGCCAGTTAAAACTTACTACTAAAGTATAATGCTACAATGACGCAAAAAGCTTACCTCAAACCAAAATATAGAATATAATAAAGAATAAATAAAGAATTCTAAAACTCTTACAAGAAAGAGCTTGCATACCTGAGTCCACTATGTTGTACACATGCTGGTGATCCTTCAGAACGACATATACGGTAGGGAACTCGATGATGTACTTCCCACACAGGTTAGCTTTTAGGCTGTTGGACGGGTCAAGCTTGAAGAACCGTGCAGGGAACTCAGTCTTCAGCAGAAGAACCACCCCGGCCAGCCCTTGCGAGTGGTAGTACTGGAAGTGCTCTCGCAAGACCTCATCGCACTTGGTGGGGTCCAAGTACTTGCTAACAACAGCAGCTAGGCGCATGTCCTCTGCCAGACTGACAACCATCAACATACACTGTGGTTAAATAAACATTTTGCAAAACCCTGTAAATTAAGTACGTTATACCTACCAGCAACTATTTTCCACATCTGATGCAAAGAATAGATGAAGTAATTAAGGCATCACATGAACATTGCTGCTCAAATGTGCAAACTTTTCACAATGCTGCATGCAACTGTGAAACTTTAAACGATGACTTTTAATTTATTGGTGATCACATTTTTGTGTGTTTGAAAAGTCCATTTTTCAGCTGCAATGGAATGCTCCACAATAAGAGTTTTTTATGTGATGAAAATATTATTCATACCGCATCTGGAGTGTTTTATTCACAAAACAATACTTAAAAAACAGTAGTTTTTTTTTTTTTTTGGTGGGGAGGGCTTCGGGGGGGATTTCAAACACTTTAAAATTTAGCATTAACACCACGTAAATTGAATATGAGTACTGCTGTCTTGAATTATTGTACATGTAACAGCAAATTTAAAGAAAAATTAACCAAATTTAATTATATGTAGAATAAAACTGTACATTAATTGCCT
The DNA here is from genome assembly GCA_029891345.1 of Dryococelus australis. Taxonomy (NCBI): domain Eukaryota; kingdom Metazoa; phylum Arthropoda; class Insecta; order Phasmatodea; family Phasmatidae; genus Dryococelus; species Dryococelus australis. Next base: position 30,714,135 of record CM057000.1, on the reverse strand, counting down.
ATCCAGATAAGATAAACTGCACAGTAAAAAACAAAATATTATTACTAATACAGTTATTAAAATCATAAAGCAATAAATCAAACAAAAAAAATTGTCAACCTATAAGCAGATATTGAAAGAATATTTTACAAAAAAAAAAAACATAATAAGCCTGATGATAAGGTTTGCACTAACTGGAAAAATTCTATAGGATAAAAATGGTTGAAAATGAAAAAGTAAACATGACACAGAAAATTAACAATAAGAAAATTTGCAGTTTATGACTGAATTACCAACTGTTAAGTCTAGTCAATCAAAATCTTAGGGGACGTAAGCAACCGAAATATCCTGGAAAATTGACAATTTACATATATGTAATGACGTGTGGTTACTGCTCGTGTACTCGTTTTAAAAAACTCGTGAAATCTTATAGAAGGGGAAGCCGATGCCAACATTAGACATTTACACCAATAAATCTGAAAAGGTTAATTAAAGCAAATTCAATAACCTCTTCCACAAAAGAAAACATGACCATGAACTATTCTTTAAATTAAGAGGATACTGTCTCTCAATTAAAATAATTACATTCATATGATTTCACAATACGACTTAACCTAAATACAAGTTGTAAATAAAGTTTCCCGCCAACAACAACTGTCACTGAGCTCTGATTGGCTACATCGTCTTGACTTGTACTTAAGATATAAAATATAACTATCTCTTAAGTCATGCCAAGAACGCACACGTCCTGTAAAGACCCGCACACTACAGTCATAAACTAATACTACCCTTGAAAACACATTGAATCATATCTTAAGCACACTGCGAACTTATTCTGTTAAGTCAACCGTAAACCCACCCCAATACCTCACTAAAAATTGCCCGCCAAAAGCAAAAGAAATGTTCTTTATTATTCTTTTAACTACACTCTTGCAGGTAATGAAACACTGCCTCACACAATAGCGAGGCCATGGCTGGTTTATAATCAAGCTGATAAAAAACGTAGTGGTTAACTTAAAGGTGAGTTTACGATTAAAGACTGAAGAATTAATAAGAATATTTGCAATTTATGACTGAATTAGCAACTGTTAAGTCTAGCCAATCACAATCGTAGAATAAGAAAGCAACCAACATATCCTGGAAATATGGACAAGAGTGAAGATTATTTACACATATTTAATTATTTTTGATTACTGCTTGTGTAAACGTTTTGAAAAACTCCTGATATCTTATAGAAGGGAAAACTGATGCCATTGTTGGGCATTTCCATCAATACATCTGAAAAGGTTAATTAAATTGAATTCAATAACATCTTCCAAAAAAGAAAACATGACCATGAACAATTATTTAAATAAATAGGATAGGCTACTGTCTCTAGATTAAAATAGTTACTTTCATACAATTTCACAATATGTTATGTCATAACCTAAATACAAGATGTAAATACAGTTTCCCCCCAAAAACAAATGTTACTGGGCTCTGATTAGCTACTTCGTGTTGACTTGTACTTAAGATATAAAATATACTGATCTCTTAAGTCATACCAAGATCGCACACAACCCGTCAAGACCCACACACGACAGTCATAAACTAATACCCTTTAATACATTGAATGACATCTTAAGCACACGACACTCTTATTCTGTTAAGTCATATTGAAAATCCACCTTAAATTGATTTGTGTTGCCGAAGAAACTGACAAAGCAGTCAGCAAGCAGAGAAACATAACAAGAAAAAAACATTCCTGAGTAGTATTGTGTCCATGCAACAAACAAAATTAGAGTCAGCACCCGTTCACTGGAAAGGGAAAACTGCATGAGCAAGTGTGGCAGCATTGGCTCCGTAGCATCATATTTATTTGCTAAATATTGTCTAGGGAACTGTTTACATGCTTCGTTGATATGAAAGTATAATTAATGTAATTTACGTTACCAACATCTGTGTACACAGTTTTAATATATAACAAAGTTTAACAGAATTAAATAAAATCAGACACAATAAAACAGTATTCCTGTATTGGCAACGCATGGTTTATTGGGGCACCATAACCTCTTTATCCCAGGGAACTGTTTAGGATGATGTTAACGCTAAAACACGTAAATAGTAATATTGTAAGTATAATGCCACAGATATGCTACATACCGTAATATAAGTGGAAGTGTCATTATTTGGTTAATCGTTAGTAATGTGTTAGTTTTAACTTCGGTGCAAGAAAAACCCGACTGGTCGGTTTTTGTAAAAATTACCAGGCCGAACCAAAAATTTGGTTAACCTATCAGCCCGAGTTTTTGTTATGATGCCAGCCATGACTTTCCCCAGAGCCCTTGTCGACATGCGCACACTACCTAGTGGATCAGGTAGGTACTATCTACACAAGGAACCGGCTGCATGCCGCACGACCGGAGCCCACATGCCAATCTTATGCTACCCAAGTCGGTGTAACAACTTTCACTGCCACAAAGCATAACTTTGTTTAAACCACATCAACGAACCTGATCAATCCTTCATAATTACTACTGTAATTATTAGCAATATGAGAACTGGATGCAACAAAATCCCTGCACAAGTAACAGAATACAGAAGATGCAAAAGTCGACCACTTGGTCACTGAGAACTAAGTAATCCAGTAACTTAATGAAAAATTATCTAGTGCATAGTATAATGCTTATTAAAGGAACACAGCAATAATTAATATTACTTTTCACCAGTGCCGTGCATAATTAATTAGACACACGTGTCTTGACTCCAGCAGTGGAACACTTGAACTCTAACTGAACGCCAACATTCTAATATTAACTAAAGTAATTTTTATATTAATTAAAAGGTTTTTTAATTAATGCATAATCATTATCTCCTTGTTTAAAAGTATTCTATGTGTGTGTTCTCCTTTTCAGGTAGTAGCAAAGATTCATTTTTGAAATACTGAAGATGCCAAAAAATTATTTTCACATAATTTTTTTCACTTTTTTGTATGTCAATGTCAACCACAATGCACATCGTGCCAATTTGCAATGCAGTTTTCAAGGGCTACATGTTTCATTTCACTCATTTCATTTTGTCAAAGGATATTCTGTTTTGAAAGGTGGCAGTCAACTTCTGTTACCACTGTCACGCCGCCCCCTCTTCAGTCTAAGAGTAGCGGACGTCGGGGCAGGTCGCATCATGCGGCTCAGGGGTGAAGCAACTTTGTACTTCAACCACATTCATTGCAATAACTTGTGGCCATAGAGGAACCTTTTACTTAACTTCTTCATGTCCCCCCGAGTACGCCTCCCTTCAGGAGCAGACTCACGACCCCTCCGGTATAACATACAACTTAAATCTTTTGTTGCATCCGTTGACGCCTTTATGACAACAGCTTAGGACAGTGTGAGGCCTCAAGCAGCACGCTCGCTTAAGTTCTGTACCATCTCATCTGGTCTTTCTCAAATATAACTGGTCTTTTTCTGAAAACCTATGTGTATGTGTACCTTATTCCCGCTTCATGGGGATCTTACGAGCAACGGCCCCTTGCAACCAGCAACTACTTGCCACGTTTCTCTACATCGCGTAAGTGTGAGTATATTTTTGAGAAATTTGAAATGTTTATGTCAGTGCATTGGAACAGCATGCTGGGGAGCCACACAACCCCAATTCAGGAGTGTGTATGTTACATCACATATTTAGTCGCCGACGTCAATCAACATGCGCAACTTTGTTACAACACGGGACGCAGGGTCCATTAGCCTGGGCTTTTTGAACACAACCCGTATTTTGAGAATACCTCTTTCCAACCTGCATCATGCGTTTTTACATTTTACTTATTCTTTTAAAATTCATAAAATACTTGATCATATATAAGATACATGCCCACCTTAAAATCTTTAAAACATTAAAACTATCAACACGCATGTAATCATTTAAAGATTAAAATTGTTATATGAAAAAAACACATTATTAAATTCATTACAAACCCTTTACAACTATTATTCCAAAACACATTAATTCCTTACACATTTTCTCACTAAACAAATTATAACTCATCAACCTACAACCATAACATAATTGATTATCATAGTATTCAAGGTGCTCTCCCCCTTTCACAGTTTGAATTCGGAATTCTCCGAGGCCGAATATACTACACAAAAACGTCCAAGTACTGCCCTTAGCCACGAAATGACTAGCGCAGCATTTTGGAATAGACAGCTCAATACCAAGATCAGATAAAAAACTATAAACTCTTTTAAACGTATCATCCATCTTTTTAACATTATCCGCCATCAACACTAAATCGTCGGCAAAGGCCAGCACAGACACATGACCCTCATCAACGACTATAGCTTCCATCTCTTCAAGCTCACCCAATAACGGATTTATTACTAAATTGAAGACCAGAATCAATAGTCTCATGCTAACTCGAGTGGATTCCCTTAACTGGTTAACTGACGCCTTCCAGACATTAATCTCATCACCGGGACCCTGTAACCAACCCCAAAACGTGTCAATTGGCACCCTTCCGTGTGGCTAAATGATATGGCCATATGGTTGACCATCCGTGGAGCCACCATTTTCGCTATTGGTATGAGCGAAGTGCAAAATTGCAGCCATTTTGGTGCTGCATTCCAAGGGACAAAGGAAGCCTTCCCCCCGCCCCTCTGCAGTCTCCTCGCACCCCACTGGTCAGCCACGCCACCTCCTGTAAAGGAGAGTACACATTTCATCCCTTCACTTGCCGTGACAACCATAGCCAAATCACCTGTCCACACACGCAAGACACTCACATGAGCAGGAGAGTCGTAACCCCGCAAAGATTTGTGTGTATCACCAGCTGCACACCCGTGTAGCGCAGCATCACATGTGACCAGATTCGGGATGGAGTGCTAACCCGCAGAACATTGTGTAATTTTTCGCAAGGCAAAAGACAAAGACCCCTTTGCAAAATATGATGTGTCAGCAAAGATTTGCAGTTGCCTTCCTATGCCAGCATATGCCACTTCAATGCCAACACTATACTTGGCCCACTAGCCGAACCAATGTACGAGGTCCTAAATAATCAACGTCAGCACTATGGACCAGAGAAAGATCTGGCATCCTGCATTCGTTGTCCGAGGGACTACCTAGTGAATACCTCAGCATTGCAGAATACATCAGTGTGCGTTCCGGACAGCTCATGTGTACTCAGTGCAGCATTACCCAAGGACTGGCTCATATCGACATCAAGACACCAAAGGACTACGCCACCACAAGAAACCATGCCACCGCAGACGTGTGCGACTTTCCAAACTGCGGGCACCACTGGGGACATTGCAACCTGTCATGGCTGCGACTGACAGCAAGTGCCACTTCACCTGCATGACCACCATCGAGTAATCTAAATTTAAAAAAAGCACGTTTTCAATGCCAGGACTGCTTATTGGAACAACTTACTCAGTGTGTACACCTGAACGACAGCGAGTTGAAACGCGACATCACGTGACAGCCCCTGACAATCAAGGACATTCTGTACCTTTACCACAGCCAAAGCCTAGTGTACTGAAACTCACGTCACTGCAGCCTGCTGCGGCATCCTCACCATTCATGCCACGAACCGTTCAGACTTTGCACACAACACCAGTAGTTACTCCCGAGAGATTTCAGATACTCCCGAATATCTATGGACAGCACTCAGAGGACCCCTGAGCATTCATGGAAGAATGCGTGCAGCGATTACAGCGATACGGTGTCCCACCTGAGCGGCAGTGTGTAGTAGGAGCTCAACTCACAGGTGACGTGCGCGTGTGGTGGAGTTCTGTTACTGAATACCAAATGACGTAGGAACAGTTTGTCACAAAATTCTCTCCACCGGTACACCAGCATACTAAACAACCTTACAAATGGAGTTGAGCATCTTCACGGAGCGACCGAAGGCCCACGAAGAGCTAAAACGTTTGTGCAATGCAAGGTAAATCTTGTAGCCCGGTTTTACCCTCATATTATGGCTGCAGATTTGTTGGAAGTAGTAATTCAAACAGTTCTCCCAAAATTCAGGGCCGCTTTACGGCCAGCTATTTATAACAGGTTTGAAAACTTTGTATGAACACCTGATGGCGTTTCCTGAGACGCCACCGAGCTACGTCAATGCAGCGCGCCATCATGTGAAATGCATGTGTTCACAGCTGCCATGCCTAACCAGGAGCCTGGACAAAAAAAAAACACAGTACCTGACGGCCCGCCACCAGCGGCGTACGTGAGCAGATCAATAACTCACCACCTAGCTGAGAGCACGTGGACTGGCCGGCCTCAGCGCAAAAACCGCACCACGCAATGGTACAGCAGCAGCGGACCGGCCACAGCCCGACCCATGCCACTTCTGCCATGGTGAGGAGATGCACTGGCATAAGAACTGCACAAACCAAAAAATGAAAGAAAAACCCAGCACCGGGATATGGGAAACAGGGATAGGGGATCCAACCCCGTATCCCAAGACAGCAAAAATTACCAAAACAACCACTCATATTTAAGGCAAATTTTTCAAAATTACAATAGCCTACTGCGCATACCGGTTAACGTATACTCAAATCCGACAGTAGCACTTATTGACACAGCAGCCTCACATAATTTCATTAGTGAAGAGCTAGTTACCTCTGAACAATGCGAAAGTCAAAAACAATCTGTGAAGCTCACCACGCGCGACGTATCTAGCTACGCTTATGGTACCACTACGGTGACTGTAACCATCAGGGACAAAATCACGCATGTTCCCGTTGTAGTTATGCAAGACCTCAGAGATGAAATCATTCTGAAAGTGTTGTGGCTCACTGACCAACAAGCTGTTATTGAGTTATTCCGTGACTGTATTCATTTTGGCAAGACGCATCGGGAAAACAGTCTACCACCTAGGCTATCACCAGCTCACAGTTCTGGACATTGCAAATCTCCACAATTTCGATTATGCCATCCCCGTGAAATTTCAGTGTGCCGCATAAGCCATCTTGCAAGAGCGAAGTGGTGTATTTATGTGTGGGGATCCGTTTCAACACACCAGCATTGCACAACACCCTATACCTAAAAGTCACAAGGAACCACTGTACACACCGCCCAGGGACTACACAGCCTACCACAGCAACATCATCGACACCCAGGTGAGTGAAATGTTACGTGATGGTGTTATAGAATCTTCTGAGAGGAACTACAACTCAGCCATAACCTTGGCACCTTAGAAAGACGGAACATGGAGATTTTGTGTGAATTTTCGCCCAATAAACTTTATTAGAAAGAGTTCAGCCTCTCCAGTAAGTAACGTAAACAGTGCTCTCTGTTTGCTCAGTTCTGCAAAAATTATGCCTTCCTTTGATCTCCGTTTTGGCTACTGACAAGTCCCAGTCACACCTAACGACTGCCACAAAACTGCCTTCACCATGCCAGATGGCATGAGGTATCAATTTTGTGCTACGCTTTTTGGTCTTAAATGTGCACCTGCTACTTTTCAAGCCATGATGGTACACGTACTGGACAGCTATATTGGTAAGTTCATCACCGCCTATCTAGATGACATAGTGGTTTGGCCAGATACCAGGGAGGAACATCTTGAACACTTAGCATTAGTATTGGAACATTCTGCAACCATAGGCCTCACCTGCACAAATAACAAGAGTCACACTGACAAGACAGAGCTAAACTTCTTAGGATACGCTTTAAATGAGACCGGAAACTGCCCTAGTGCAGAACACCTGTGACTCACTGATGAGTGGAAACGCCAGAAACACGCAAACGGTTGAGCAAGTTTTCCGGACTTATAAATTGGCTCCCGTCAATACATTCAGGGGTTTGCCATCATTACTGCGCCCCTCACGCCACTCTTGTCAACACAAAGTACCAGTGGACCCAAGCAGCTGCCCAAACATTCGCAGAAATCAAACATCAATTCCGTCAATGGTCATCTCTCTCTCACTTAGACCCCACGAGACACCTGTACCTGCAAACTGATGTGAGTCAGGAAGGGTTTGGAGCTGTATTATTCCAGTTAGGCGATGACAGCTAGCCGTTCATTATTGACTATGGGAGCGCAAAGCTATCGTTTGGTCCCTAAAACGGTACCGGGAATTCCTAGAATACCAATGGTTCACCCTCAGGACCGACACAACAACCAGAGCTTAGTATGGCTACATAAGATACACAAATCCAGGAGTAAACTGACACGCTGACCTATGCCAATGCAGACATACGCCTTTGTAGTAGAACATGTGCTGGGAGTAAAAAAAAAAACTAGCAGATGCACTCTAACGCTCCCCGAGGCCACCCCACTGAGCAGTGGAGCCAAGACATAAAAAAAAACAGCTCAAAAAGAACGTGGGAAAGGACCACACCAATTGCCGGCGAACCTGTTCTGCCAGCACACATGCGTGAACGTCGCTGCAAGGAAAACACAAGCTGAGATACTACAGGAACGTAATTTAGCTCGCCCTGCGGAGCTAGCCAGCCCAGTAAGTCAGCCTGAGAATACAGATCGACAAGCAAAACACCAGGAAGTAGTACAGCAAAACGTGAGCAATAACAACAGTATATTCACACCTGACTACCTCCATCAAGAGAACTGCAAGTGGGTGAACTTGTCTATATTTGTGAAAACCCACAGTCAGCAGGCAGTAAGAATTTTTGTGCGCGCCTAACTGCAAAATGGAGTGGAACTACCCATCACTGCCAAGCTGTGGGAGAGCACCTACACTGTCAAGTTCAGTGCCAAGTGCACATTAAGACTCCATCGTGACGACATCAAAGTGATAGGCGATGGAGTGGATAACGAGCCACCCCCCCCTTCTCCTATTCAAAAACCTGATTTTGTCACTCTGATAGTGGAGGACACCGCCTCAACGCCCAGCACAGAGGTGCCCAACAGGGACTGAGCGGGCTCCGAAGGAAATGGGGCTATGTCAAGCACAAGTCTGCACAAGCTGGACCAGCAACCAGCGGTGATTCAGGACACGTCAGCCATGCACCCGATGCCCGGTGTCCAAACGCCGGACAGGGATAAAAGAAGTATGGGTCTGCCTGCCTACAGCTTCACTACTGCCTGCCAGCACGGTACAGTATGCCTGCATCAGCGAGCCATGAGCACCGACATCAACGTCCACACAGAAGCCTTCAACCACACCAAAGCCCAGCGCCCAGCAAGGTTTCGGTGGCCGCAATTGAAGCCGACTGGGGGAGTTTGCCTGCAACACTTCTGCAGCCAGTTAGCATGGCATTTCAACTGACATTCCAGCAGACATCACTCAACACTTTCATGGCTGCACTCTTGCCCGGAATCCCGATGCCCAATAGAGCCATCGAGGAGGTCTGGGGAGACGCACCGATCAGCACGGCAACCTTGCCGCCAACCGCTAGCAATGCAGCCGTACCACACCACTCCCTACCGGCCCCAATGCCTGGCATCTACATGCCCAATACAGGACCAGTGGCAGCGGGCGGGGAAAAGTGTGGTTGGCTCAGTTCACCAGCAGCCAAAGGAACACAGTGGAACAGTGACTGCTATGACAGCAACGCCTCGGGCATCCTGCTTTGCCGACAGCGCTATGGGCACCTTCCCCTGCACTACCGTTGCTACGAGAGCAGCACGGCCATGCCACACCAGCATCATCGAGCCACCAAGAAGCAGGCATCCCAACACTGATGGACACAATTACCAGCTGTGGCCACGCCCTCGGCATGGGCCGCCTTGCTCCCGTACGGGACAGCACATTTAACGCAGACTGTGACTTTCCCAATAGCCCTTGTCGATCAGGACTTAACACGTAACGCTTGATACATTATTTTTCCCTGGCTTAAGCCACTTTTGCCGCTAAGGTCTCTGGCAGACCAGAGTGCCAGGTCCGCTTAAACTACACGTAGCAGCATCACTGTCTATATGCAACCAACAAGTAAGTAAACATCTCAAACCACGAGTGTTTACTTATTTTATCCTTTGTGATATTTCAGGTACTGTGCCCTATAGCAGAGTTCATAAAGTGTAAATAAGGTGTACTAGAGGCCTACAACCTCGCCAGTGTAATAAGTGTTAGCATTACGTGAATGCAGTTATTGGTAAGTTCAGCAATTAGAATCAACCCAGCACGCCAGAGGGTCCAGGGTCCCACAGGGCCATCAGCCACACGACCCTCATCACTAACTCTACCCAGTGAGTTATGGTGCCGGGCAATTTCTACAGGTCCCACCTTAACCTGATCAATCAGGTAAGGTGGGGACACACATCTGCAACCCTGGAACCCCGATCACGTCAATTGTAATTGAAAACATTCTTTATTTTCATTCAAATATGTACCAAATATTTATTTATTTTTCATTCTTTTGACCTTCATACAAATGTACTTCTGGTAAATTATTATATGGCTTAATGCTGTATGTGGGAAGATATAAAATATTGCTGGACTAGTATTTTCTTCTCCTTCACAACAAAAAACTTTTTTTTAAATTCGTTGATTTGTGTGTGCAAAATGACAACTTTTTGTCCCAGTAACATCTGCTTTAGGAAACACAAAGATATGAAACTGTCCAAGTCAGAACATTTAGTCTTTGTGTAAAGCGGATCTCAGTGTCGTGCTAGTAAATACATTTCAAACAGTTATTGTAAAACACTGGATTTTTATAAAAATTTTTAACTGGCTAATGCCTAAATGTACAAAATCTTCAAAGTGGTGACAATGTCCATGCAATAAACGAACTTTAAAAATGTGAACACAACTTTAACAAAATTAATTACTGCATATTTACAAAAGTAGACAAATATACTGCTATAATATTAAACCATCTGAATCATGAGATAAATAAAGGAACATAAAGTTGCTCTCACCTGTCATCTGTACAAGTAATGTTGTTTGCCTGCGGGAAAACCCATTCTATACGCCACATGATTACTTTTGTTTTATAGTCCATGTAAGTGGTGTTTGCTTTATGTCTTGAAAAATTGTGTGGCAAGAAGTCCATGTGGATCAGTTTACTGAAAGCTGCTCTTCTCAAACTAGAGAGAAACTTGAATTAAAAAAAAAAAAAAAACAACTACATTTAGTAATATTTATGTAATAAATATCAAATATGGTGCCATGTAATACATTTATTCACAACTTTGTATAATAATGACAAAACTGTCATCTGGAATAAGAACAAAAAGTATTGAAGTTACAGTATTTTACTGGAATGACACAACCACCATGGTAGATTTTCTTTGTTACAGACAGAGTTTCACTGTAGGTTTGATAATTTTGACATGTATTAAGTTGTGTAATTTCATACAGTACTCAACAGTACTGTGTATTTTTTATTGCAAAAACAAAATGAAACTTGTACAGCATACCCATCAAATCTGTTGTCTCGCACAATTGGTATTTTTAGCCTGCTGTCCGAAGGAAAGAAAGGCTTATATTATAATATTACTGTCATGTGTGTTTGTGTCTGTGCCCCTCAACCCCTTTTCAATTTTTGAATGCAAGAACCAAATTTAACCAAACTTGTTACACATATGACTTTTACAATTATCGACCACGTCAGGTGCTTACTTTAAAAATGGCTGTCCTTTTAATATTTAGGGTGATATGTCATAGCTCGGAAACCATTCAACCAATTTAAACCAAATTTTGTACGTTGACAGTGCAAGGGTTAAGCATTGAATTCAGAGATGGATATTGTTATTGGTCCACCATTTTGGAAAATAGCTACCACATGAAAAAATAAAGCTTTTATGTTATATCTCAAAACTGCTCAACCAATGTTCACCAAATTGGCACATAAGTAGTACTATTCTAGACTATGTAGATTTATGCAATTAGAAATTTATGAGGCACTTATTTTCAAAATGGCAGTCACAAATATATTTCAGATTATTTGGTACAGCTACCATAGCGTTTGACCAATTCCAACCAAATTTTGTATGCTGACAATATCTATTACAAGCATCATGTAAACCAAAAAAACAACCACTTTTATTGGCCATTTTGTAAGATGGCGCTACATGAATTAATAAAGTTTTTCGTGTAATATCTTGGGAAATTGACATATTTGGCAAACAAGTAGTACTCCGGCAGTTTATATGTACTCATACACAGTCGAACCACATTATTATGACCACCTGCTAGAAGTGCCATCTAGAACGCATAGCCCGTGACATATGGCCCGTGACTTGGGCTGGTGAAGCAATATATAATGCAACCGACAGACTGACTGTACACAGTGCGCTTCCTGCTGTCATGGGTACAGGAAGCAATTTAACAGAGTTCCAAAAAGGGATGATATCAGCTTTCAGGCCAAAGGGGGCAGCATTTTGGAAACAGCGACGTTTGTGAACTGTTCATGTGCCTCTGTGGTAAAGGTGTATCGTGAGTGGACGAATGGCAACCCCTGGGAATAACCGTTGTGGAAACTGCGGATCTCCATGCACCATTAATGTCTGAGGTGAACATCGACTATGGCAGTGTGTAAAGCCCAACCGACAAGCTACAGTGAAACTGCTCACCATCCAAATGAAGCAAGGGACATCCAAACACATGTCTACCATAACAATTCAGCAAACCCTTCTACGAGTGGGGCTCCAGAGTAGAAGGTGGGTGACTGCAACCATGCTAACCAAGGTGCATCGACGGAAACAATTGGAATTTATGGCAACTGGACTGCTGCTGATTCGCGACAGTTAGCTTTGTCTGATGACTAATGTTTTCAGCTGCATAGTACGGATCAATGTCAGCATATCCGACGAGAAACTTCAGAGAACTGACATCCTGCATCCATTGTTGGAAGAACACAAGACAGTGGGGGCAGTGTTACGGTCTGGAGAATGTACTCGTGGTTGATTTAGTTATGAATCCATCCTCAGCAATCACATCCACCTATACATGATGATTGTCTTTCCTTGGGAGGATAGGATCTTCCAGCACAATAATGCGCCTTGCCAGACGGATAGAAGTGTCTGCACATGGCTGGAAGAGCACGATCAAGACTTCAAAGTTCTTCTCTGGATCCAAAACAGCCTTGTTCTCAATCCAATTGAGCATTTGTGGGACCACCTCAATTGTCGTGTTTGCCGTCTATCTCCTCTACCATGCACCCTTCAACAGTTGAGGGATGCACTGCAGACAGCATGGCTCCAGATGCCAGTGGAGACCTATCAGTCCCCTGACTTAGTCACTGCCAGCTCGTCTAGCTGCTGTCTGTACTGTGAAGGGCGGTTACTCTGGATTCTAGCAGGTGATTTAACTGTATGTGTTTTAAGTATGTCAGACACTTATTTTCAAAATGGCGGCCATCTAGCCATTTTAGCATAGTATGCTATATCTTTGAAACCATGTAATCCATTCCAACTTAACTTTGTATGCTGGGAGTAAATATAACAAACATCAAATGTGTCTACATGGAGCCTCTTTTGTCCTCCATTTTCTAAGATAACACCACATGAATAAATTCAGTTTTCCTGTCATACCTCGGGAAACAATTGTCCGATTCATACCAAATATGGCAAACAAGTAGTGCTGCGGCAGATATATATTAAGTATGTCAGACAATTATTTTCAAAATGATGGCCATATAGCTATTTTAGTTTTGTATGTTACATTGTCAAGTATAGCTTATATTTCATATAAATATGTAATATAGCGTGTAGGGAGCTGTGACAAACACACACAAGGCCTCCTCGTTGCGATAGCCAATATGAAATATAATTATATTATATTGAAATAGATATGTGCTGTGTATGGTGTAGAATTAGCATATGCAACAATGGGACAACACATCTAACACTTGAGTGACCAGGCTGCACAACTGACTTGCAATAAATCAGTGGGAAAGGATGTGATCTTACCTAGGCTGCCTCTGTATAATTGCCCGGTGCAGTCCTAGGCCGGTAGGGGAACAAGTTTATTACCATTAGCAACCTCTAGAAACTAGTGTTTGGCACGTACACCATTTATGTATGTACATAAAAATAAGGCAGACAATTGAAAACTATAGTAAACACATATGAAAGACCCTGAGTAAGAAATAGGTTAACTTGACACTATAGTAGAGAAAACGACAAAACAGATACGCCCTTTAAATAAATTTCATTTATTTTACTTTTCATTTCCTTTTGCATTGTAATTGTTTAAAACAGAATTAATTGAAAACCCTGATGGCAATATGAGAAAAACTATAAAGACAACACACTATCCTAACAACGCTCTCACTAAACAGTCTACCTCTGGTAGAAACTACTCTTATCACATGTTTTGCAGTGGGCGCATGTGTGTTGAAAATTTACGTACTCATAAAAGTCAACATGGTGTCGCTTGTCTACTGATGCTAACAGACATTGAGCTGAATCAAACTGTAAATAAAATTAAGTCCAGATGAAAATGTCAGATCTTTTTGTAGGACTTATCTTGTACCACCTAGCGGATTGAAGGTAGGATGCTCTTGCAGGATTAAGGTGGAGATACATGGAGCTCCGCTCTACACGTATGTAGACGGCGTGTTTAAACTACCTCGCTCCTGACCACTTAACCTCTTGAAGGGGCGACCATTGCCACAAGCTCCATTGCTGGTTACAAATTTACTTAAAAGTTGGTTCAGGGACACGTCTACATACCCTAAATCTAATTTAAAGACCCAACTCTCCGTCCACTTCAGACGGGAGGTCCTTCCCTACATCTGACAACATTGGAGGCTGCTAGCGAAAAGAGCATTAGTCTCTGCAGGCTGACGCTAGCTTAAGGGGACCTATAGCACCAGCCAATCAACAATCAGGATTTAAACCTGCGGGCTAGTGGGGATCAAAACTATTCAAACCACCCACATGAACCACTTCTAACGACTTAAATGAAGAAAAACCAAAGAATATGTGATCTCGGAACTGAGATATAATACAATAAAAAGTAGAAAGACTTACAAAATTGAGATCACACCAAAAATAAATGTAAATTATATAAAAATAAATATACAATGAAAAATTACCAAGCCTATCAAAATTACACATAAATATTATTGCCACCATACATCTAAGTTTTAAAAATCTTATGTATTAAGAGAAATAAAATTAATATAAATAAATCAAATTTACATAGGCAGTTGAAATCGTATAAGTGACGTGTGAAAAATATTACATTAACTCTTGCACGACAATATGTGTAGCAATAAGAACAGGAAAAATAATATAAATTAATTATATGCATAAAAACCCTGTTTTCATGGGTGTTACAAAACAATTGTCAGATTCCTACCAAATATGGCAAACAAGTAGTATTGTAGCAGATGATGTTAACTGATGTTTTAAAATGATGGCCATATTGCTATTTTAGTTTTGTATGTTACATTGTCAAAACCATATAATTGATTCCTACAAAACTTTGTATACTGGCTGTATATATTACAACCCTCAAATGAATACACACAAAATATGTCCGCCATTTTGTAGAATAGTATCACATGACAAATTAAAATTACGTGATATCTCTGGGAAAAAAACTGATTTCTACCACAATTGGCAAACAATTAGCACTATGGCAGGCCATGTAAAATGATAAACTTTGAAATGGTCAGACACATATATTATGTCAAATCTCTGGAAACAATTGATCAATTTCTTTCAAAATTGGCAAAGACGTACTGTTGTGGGCCATCTTAATTTATATGTTTTCTGCGTGCAAGTCTCTTATTTTCCGCATGGCGCCTATACAAACATTTTGGCTTTGTGTGCTATATCTACAAAACTATAACAGATTTAAATTTAACTTTCTATATTGTATCTATAACAATCACTGATGCATGACGGACCCCACACTTGAGCCGTGCACCAATTACAGGTCGACTATGCCCCATCTGAAAGGCAAGGAATGCCAGGGCAGGCCTAACATTGACATGTGCCGCTTATACAACTAATTAACTATGATTACGACTCATCGCTCTTTACTTGAAGTATACCCTTACTTCAACCTACGTAAGAGTTGTCTACTTCAACCACCCACGTGAGAGTTGTGCATACATTACTTTGCACATAGTTCTTGGCCGCTTAAATCTCCTAGGCAGCTGAGCATGTGACCACAAGGTTACGCAACCAGCAAGAATGCCGGCTCCCCCCTCCCCCACGCTGAGTACCCACAAGCTTCAGCCACTTTGGGTGTGCCAGAGCGACGCCAAAGATACTCGAACCAAGGAATGCAGACAAGAGGGTTCCCTCCCGCGCAAGCCTCCGCAGCAGAAGGACATCACGCACCTTCCCCACACCCTGCTGTAGCAGCCTAAACTTTTCACTATATAAGTCCGTGCACAGCGGGGCTCCAGATTCATTCTTACATCCTCTCTCATGACATCCCGAGCACTGCTCAGTGCTGGGACCTCCAGAGATGTACCAAGTCTTAAGTACGCCTCCAGCGTCTACCTCCAACAACGACGATCAATCATCCAATGAACAGTGAACACACTAACACTCGTTAACTTCACTTTGTCTTTTCTAGACACATGCTTTCTTTAGTACAGTTTGGTAGTAAAGTATTTTTCACGTCTAGAACAATCTTTCCCTTTTTAACCTAGGACCAGGTTTCTTACACCTGGTTAATATAGGTAACCTTCAGCATTCCACTGTTAGGTAGGAGGTAGCACAAGTCACATGTTTATTGATTTTTCAATAAACACAATTTTGTCTGTATCCTTACGCGTTTTCATTTACAGAGTATCTTGCTATTTCACCCGCTAGGAACAATTCATGCCATGCACTGCCGACAGAAACAGAGTATTTTCCTAAACTGAATGAACACACCCATTAGACGGCCACCTGTTCCTTCCCAACCACCTGAGCACTGGTAGTGCGGGAGGGAAGGAACAGAGGAGCCACAACCACTAGGAATACCTTCATCCAAGGAGGTGCAGCAAGCCCAGGTTATTCCCTTGCTTCGAGTACTGATAGTGCTGGAGTGACTATAGTCTGAGTCTAGTCATTCAACCTTGCCTGAATTCACATCCAGTAGAGGCATTGGTCGTCCAAACGGCTCAACATCTTGATCAGCCCGCCAAGCGTGGGGGATCAGTGGAGACTTTTACCGAGCTCATGCCAGCAAGCAGCTACTGGACTGACACTGTTAAATTGTTTCTCGTCGAGGTGCACTATGTGTGTTGTTTAAGCAGCGACACACTATGCCTTTCAAGGTAAGGCAAGGCCAAAGGCGTAGGGAGCAAAACCTAGAGTTTCTTGCTGCCAAACAGTGCTCTGCACTTCCCCTTCCTGCACAGGAAAGGCAGGCGGTACAGGACTGCACCGCCGCACTAAGGCGCCAAGCAGTTGCGACTGCTCCTGTGGTATTTGTATATTTTCCGCAGCATATTCGCACCAGCCAAGAGTACCACCCGGTTCCAAGAGGACTGGTTTATAAGACAGGGTATAGGTCAGGCCTGGCCAATCCCATGTTCCGGAGCCGGGAATCTGCTGCCTGGAATCATCAATACGGTGTGAGGCAACCCAGCACCCATTGAGTTGAGACCAAGGATCGCTTCATCAGCATCACGGAGGTCATCTGAGTAAGTCAGTAGCTAATACCTCTCGTCAGCCACCGTTAAACCTGTATAAAACCACGCTATTGGTCTAGGGTACAAATCCTATGTGATCGTGCCAAGCAGACCTTAACCAGGCATGCGTCAACCTCAAGAATCCAGCAGTAAGGAAGGCAGGATACGTGACCCTGCTAACATTGACAAGTCTCAACAATCCTTTTTCTCTCATGTATTCTTTGCTCTACTGCACTCCTAAACAAAGCTACATGCAGATAAGTAATTGCCCTCCCCGAAGCAGCCCGGAGAACCCCGCTGAAACCACGAGTTTCCAACCCACAGCTCACACACGAGAAGCCAGCACGTTTCAAACTGCATGCCACCAGGGAAGCGACCAATCAAGAGAAGTCATGGCCTCCCAGAAGGGGAAGATGCTACCTTAGATTTCATCGCCTTGGGCGAGCGCCACCAGTGATAATTATCCAGGCAGTCCTGAAATGATGTCACAAGCTTGACACATGACGTCTTTCATAAATATTAATAAACAACTGCTACTCATCATTGCAATTACATCCCTGGCAGTTGTCTTACACAGTTGAGCTACCACAGCCGCCTCCTACAAGATTGTTGTATCTACCGGGCCCATGCAAGAGGTCCGGGGCTATTGCAGCAGTGTGCCGTGGGATACTGCCACAAGTATGATGCTTAGATCCCACAACTCTCCATTACGCCCTGCACCAAGGATCTAGGAACTAGGCTTGCACCTGCTAATCCCTCTCCAGATGCCCTATGCCAGTGAAGGAAGGGATGGCCGAGGAGTATAAAAGGAAATTCGCCCCGGCCTCCAGATCATCAGTTCTGCTTCAGTTCTCGATCAAGTCATCTGACTCCTCTCCTTTGCTGTCACCACACAAGCAATTGGTGTCGAGGCCTGCACCTCTCCAATACACTTCATCACTTACTCGCGGGCCCAAAGATCCTCTTCTACTTACACCTAAGGAAGAACCAGTGGTGTCAACACCAGTACACTGAGACATGTTCGGTACTCCGGTCGGGTACCAGTGCCCCAAGACGAGTAACCACCCAGAGACACGACTCGCCTAGCATCAAGTAAGTAACCCACAGACAAGGGCAGCCAATCAGCCGGGTCTGTCACACGTCAAGCTCTACCCCAAAGAGGTGGGGTTAAACACCCCGCACCCCTTTGAGAGCCTACAAACTGCCAAAATCAGTATAAATACAAGAGCAGAGCAGAGCAGAGCAGGCCTCGAGAGAATCTGCAGCAGTACCTTCTAGTGTGATCAGCCGAAGGAGTCCCGCACAGGGCAGAGACAGTCACTCTTATGGCTACTGTGGTGTGACACGTCGACAATGCAGTCCAGCTCCGGAGGATACCAGCACCCAGAAGGCCCTAGACTTCTCCGGCCGCCTATCGCATCCCGCGGAGGTTCGACGCCCGCAGAGGCCTTCATCTTTTAGGTCCCCAGCCGCTCCAGAGACGCAGACGTCCACAGTGACTCCAGCACTGTTGTCCTACCCAACCTGCAAACCCCCCTACTCTTACCTACTACAGTCGACGCTCGATGTTTCGTTATTGCATGTATAGATAAATCACATCCACCAACAATTTTTTGTGGTCCCAGCAAAATCCCTATGTAAATAATGTTAACATAAACTGCTTGTATTGTGTATCGCATGGAGCATCGATCAAAGTATATTTCGGGTCCCTTCACCTAATATTTCCCGCAACTATCATTTTTAAACTGATTGTTTATGCAAACATCTAGTAACTAGAAGTGAAATACGTAACGTGCACCACCGTTTAGTTGGGTAACTAAGATGATGATAGATTTTTTACAGAATTTCCCTTAAGTGCATTACAGCTTTCCCTTAAGTGCAGAAGGAAAGAAGATTGCTCTCTTCCTTACATTTACCAATGAATATCATGCACAGGTGGCAAACACAAGAACGTACAGAGATAGCC
Source organism: Dryococelus australis (assembly GCA_029891345.1). Taxonomy (NCBI): domain Eukaryota; kingdom Metazoa; phylum Arthropoda; class Insecta; order Phasmatodea; family Phasmatidae; genus Dryococelus; species Dryococelus australis. Next base: position 30,694,718 of record CM057000.1, on the reverse strand, counting down.
TACAAAAAAAGTCCAGTCTTTTTTTAGATTAACATTCACAATTAACCACAAACGATCATACAACTGAAAACACAGTACAATTTTTTTTGTATAATGCTCTCTGCCACATGCCTTACAATAAAGCTGCCCTTACAAACAGTTTCACGTAGCCAACTTACATTTGGTAATCGACGACCTCGCCTTGTGTAGAATTTGCATGGGTCACGTCTATATGTTTGAATGCGTCGACTCATTTCTTCAAGTAAGATGTAATCTACAAAAAGTTAATAAACACGTTTAACTCTTGTGCACATAACACACTATTTCTTTATTCAACATTAATAAAAATCCTGTTTACACATCAAAACTTTTTTTAAGTCTTATCAAATTTTAAATAAATGTCAGTTGTAACATAATAGTTATATTCCTGAAAACTAAATTATAGTAATCAGTACTGTAATATGTAATTATATTTCCACATACGACTGTTGTCAATTCTGGACTTAATAGCAGAAGCCCACAAAAACCTAATAATTTGTATAACGGGAGGTAAATAGCACACTGTACGGTAGAATGGCCTGAACATAAGATGTTTTAAATGAAGAAATACACAAGAACATACAGCACGATAGCATTTATCACAGTGGAAATATGATTTACAAAACTTTTGAACGTGTTGTATGGCTACATTAGTTTGGTCCAGTTGATCTGAAGATTGTATAATGCGCTGATGAGACAAAGGTGTTTTGTATTTTGAAAATCGCCAGTAATTCAATTTGTACTTACTTACTTACTTAACTGCCAGAAAAACAATATTACAGCACGTACATGAGGGTATTACAGTAAACACAGAACACACGTTATTGGCAAACCCGTAAAAAAAATTAATCCCATGCTACACAACTTTGCAAAAGGACTTATGGGTACAGTGAACACAGTGACACATTTTACAAACAATTAAGGGAGTGGGGGGCAGCTACTTGGGTGATTATTTTAGCTCAGTATGGATAGTTGTTTTGTTTCGTATATGTGTAAGTTTGAAATGTTTCATATGTGGCATAGTTGATTAGTTTGTAGGCCTTACTGTCATAGTGTGCTATTCAAAATTAGTTTTTGTCTGTCAGCTCAAATTGGCGTATGTTCTTAACTTTGTTTTGCTTGTGTATTGTAACACAATTACCAACATAGTATCTCAATACAGCACATATTTACTTATTCATATGCAGCCGACCTCCCATGGCATAGTCAATTAGTGCGCTACCGATATGGGGTGCGTGAGGCTCAAGGTTCGAATCCCGGGTAAGGCTTAGATGTTAATTTAAGTTAGGTTATAAGTTAGTCTGTAGCTGTCCCTTGCTAAGCTTTCAAGTATAAAACTGGGGACGTTAAAGAGCCCTTTACAACATTACAATCATTCATATGCAATTAGTAATTTTTAAATACAATAATAAAAGGTATATTGTAAATTATATCTGTATATAGTTCATTCATTGAAACCACCCGGGATAATTCTTGTTGTCCGAAGCACAACAAAGTTTGGATATGCTTCCCTGGTCTATTTTCAGGCCCGAAACCTTCCAATACTATATTTTTCCATAGCTGACAGAACAAATATGCTATCAGTGAAGCAGAATTAAATTACACTGCAACAGACCAAGCAAGCAGGGCCAACATTTTACTCAGCCCATCTATATTCCTCACAATAGGTATATGCAACATAAAAATAATTTATTTTGTACATATAGACTCCGTGTGACTTGGCAAAAACGTATTATTGCCAGCTCACAAATATAAAAATTGAAATTTTACCTTCCATATGTTTATAATTACACTGCCCTGTATTCACACAAATAACTTTAGCAGAGTAACAAATTATTTACATTTTACCTGACCCAGGTGAAAATTCCTTGACATTTCCCTGTGATATGAAATTCCCTGACTTTTGCCTGAGGGCGGACACACTGTACCACATATAATTTGAGATACAGTGCTTTGAAAAAGCAATTTTTAGCTAGTTTGGAGTATCCAGAAATTGTGGTTCTAATGTGTGTGATGTCTTGAAAGTATTCGACAGGCCTCGTCTGAAGTGTGTGATCTTTACATTAGAAGCATGTTTAATAGTTTCATAGAGAAACATATATTTCAAACACACAATGCAGTTCAAGTGGCAGGCGCAGCGGCTAGGGTAGAGTGCCCGCATCCCACCGAGGCGAACTGCGCTTGATTCTCTCTCAGCGAGGTGTTGTTTCTGGATTTTTGCATGTGGGAATCGTGCCAGACAACGCCACTGGACGGCAGGTTTTCTCAGGAATCTCCAGTTTCACCCGCCCTTGCATTCCAGCACTGCTCCATACTCACCTCGCTTGACTCTCAAACACCAACATTGAAAGCTGTCCAAACCTCTCCACTAATTTTACCCTGACACAAAAAAAAAAGTCAGAGAACATACAAATGGTACCATAGTGCAAAACATGAAAATAACACAATTATTCTGAGCTGCATAGCATACCACATTTCTGCAGGAAGATAGTAGGGCCTACATTGTTATCACACAAAGGAAAAAATGGTCAATTTCTAGCTGAAAAAAATTACTTCTAATAACAAATGTCAGTCACATTACTGTGCCTCAACTCAGTACAAAAACTATGTTTTTTTTTTTAAGTATACACTATGTTCCATGGAAATAGTACTTAAGGCATAAGGATGGCTGCCTATGGAGGACTGAATCTGACTGTATTATACGACATGTAGTACTTATTAAGGGGCCTACCTGCCCACCTGGCACTACGTTTATCTCCAATAGATAACATACACCTGAAGAAAACAGAATGGTATTTTCATATTATCATGCATGTATAAATATTATTTTGGAGCACTCCACCGTACTTAAAAACAGCTTTTTAAGACTCCTGTATGTGAAAACAACTACTGCAGCATTTCCAAGCCCCAGAACTTTTGTTCATGTCAATTTTTGTAGTTTTTAATGTTTACACAAATGTAAGGTTTGATGCAACTTGAGTCATTTTTACACAGAGTGTTGTTATGTAACACTCAACTGACCTGAGGTGACAAGCTATTTATTTACAGACATCTGCAAAGAAATTTGGAATGTAATACTTATTCTGACGCATTTAATATTAATTTTTGGTGATATATCTTTCATCTCAGGTATACCCATTTGTGTGTGTAATATTCTACTCAGTCTATTTTCAAATAGTTTAATTGTTGACATGTATCATTTGTATTTTCCTATACTGTAATTCATTACTATATTTTTTTGATAGAATTTCTATGGTCCAGCTGAATCTGGTGGCATGGAAGCTGGGAACCAGTTATGTCAGGGTTTGAAACCCTGGGTTTTTTAATTGTTCGAGCCAGGTTCATAAGCCGACGTTATGGTGCAGTATAACTGAATTTGAGCTACCATTTAAACAACACTATTTGTGGCTGTTTTAGCACCCTATCATTCCACTTTTCCATTAAAAGTTATCACTGCATGTTACAATGCGGACTAAGCCCATTTTACGGTTTTTATTTGTTACAAAATGCATAATTTTAGTCCAACACATTTTGGAATGGATTTGTCAAAATCTCAATATAAAGTATACAGATTTTGTGATCTTATGAGTTTATTCCACCCAATGTACGTTCAATCCAGAATTAAGCTCATTAGTTAGTTTTGATGTATGTTCACAATTTAGAATTGGGTTTCCAATGCTTGGATTGAGTTATATCATCGAAAAATGTACTGCCTTTGCTGATACATGTTGATAGGACATTTATGAACAAAATAAACTATATTTTTAGACCCTAACATTGAGCTGTGTGGTACCTAATTATTACCAATTTTTTTTTTTGGTGTTGATGTAGTACTTGTTACATGATAAAGATTCTTGGCCCAATAGTTTATACTAGTAACTTGAGTACAATTTGAAAGATAGAATCTAATAATATTGTTAGATACTATATCTATCGAGTTTTTTGATATCATTTTAAGGTCAACACAGTCAAATGCCTTCAAAAGGTCAGCAAACACACATGCAACCCAAGATTTGATTTCCAAGTAAGTATAAATGGTATTTACCTATTGATATAGTGCCTGTTCTCTAGATTTACCCTTAAAAGAAATAATTTGTATGGGTGGCATTCAGACATGGCCATAAGCAGCCTATTTAAACTGTGCACCTGAACTCTGGCATTTGGTTGCCAACCAATGTAACAGGAAACAATTAGTCTCAACACTTCGCCTCCATGTGAAATATGCCAGATGAGATATACTTTTATTCAATTTGTTCTTAATATGAACCCAAATTGCCAACCATCCACTAGCTCCGTGATTCTATCAAACAACTTTAATTTACCAACACTAATTAACAGGTATGATACCTAAGATTTTGAGAAAATGGAAGAGCTAGTTTTAATTTTACATGTCGTAAAAGAATGATAACGCGGCCTGATTGGTAGGGGACAGATGACATAGGTGGTGTTCAATCTTCATATTAAAAAGAATCAAAATTAGCAAAAGTATTCTGACCTTTAATGTAATGCACGCCAACTCAATGGGTAAGTATGAGATCTCTGTTCTCAGGATCGTGGGCCGAACAACCATGTGGCTGTATCCCTTTACACAGACTGCATTAAACGATAGGGAAATGCAAATGTAACTGGGGTATTCAGGCTCCCCAGCACGCCGTGATATTGCCATTTAAACTGTAAATGTGATATGCCTCTATAAGGCGATGAAGAATCCCTGGTACAATACTATTAGAGGAAAACACGAAACTGCATTAACTGCAGTTTCGTGTTTTCCTCTAATTATAAGTTATATTGTAGCATTGAGCATACACAGACATACATACAAAGCAAAATGGAACGAGCCTGGCTCGCTAGGCCTGCCAGCGGCCGTAGATGTACAAATGCTGAAAACTGTGCGAAAAAACTTAATGCTGGTTAAAACCTCCAGGGTCGGAAAGTTAAGCTGACGGAGGGATGCTGTACATGTGGGAAGAGGTGGGGATATATTACTAATAAAACAAGCACAAAGGTTCCGGTCACTTACGTTAGTCTATTGCATAAGTGGTTAGCACAAAGTATGAAGGTCCCTCGTGACGTGACACATATGCTGCACCTACAACCCATGGAATCAGACTGTCAGACTGACAGAGATGGCGTGGGCAAACGGCGTCCTTGCTAAGAGCTTGCGCCATTCCGCGAGGTAATTTAATTAACTGACCTCATTAATATAACACTTGTAACATATACACATAAAACACTGAAAAGCTCTGGTGGAGCTTTCTTAATCCTGTAGAGAGTTCAGAGTTCTTAACTACTGACTATTACATACAAAACATGACTATGTGATCCTAGAAAATTATGTGAGAATTTGTGTCTGTCAAGTTCTGGGGCACTCAGCGACTGGAACAGTCAAATTGAAATTAAAGAGTAAATATATTTCTCACATAGTGTTTGGCTTTGCCACACACACATTTACACTTCAAAAATTAAGTATAACACATTAAAGAACACAACCCTCTTACTCCTTGCCTAATTAAATATGCACATGGCTTGCTGGTTATTCCAATGTTATTCTATAATGCCATAAGGACAAGCTAAACTAACATTTGCCCGTGGGCCACAAACTATATTGAATTTTACTACATGCTTTCCTACTTGATCCCTGTCCTAATTAAAACAATTACTCTACGGGGATTACAGACACTACACTGGTCCAATCGGTAGCGGGCCATGACCCGTTCACAAGTGAACAATGGCGGATGTGCATCAGGATGCATGGCGTGAGCGTTCCGGGTGCTGCACTGGTGTGCAGCTGCTGCAGGCCGGGCAGCCCTGTGGCATGGTGACAGTGGCCCTGTCAAACCATGCCGGAGTGATTCACGTCAATAATTTTAACTTGAACTACACCTTTATAAGAAAACCAAGATCTAGGCCACTAACAACAGTGTTCAATTTTCAAAATGATGATTGTGGTGACCACATAGTGAAGCCCATCTCGGTTTTGATTTTTAGGGTGTAACAACGTAGAATTTTAAAATTTTTAACGATTCTGTTATGTGTTGGGCTACAAAACGAATTAATTTAAACATAGTAATTTACGAATACCATTTCCCCTATTTGCACTGATACCTGTTAGTCATATTAAATGTATATATTATTTTCCTGACCACACTCCCCTACACTTCACTTACACTTGCAGTTGCAGGTATAGGTGCAGAGCAGCACTACCTGGACATGAGCAAAACTACGGTAAGAACCCATACTGAACTTTGCTACATACTTTCTGCCAATAAAACGACAGTGTCACAGCTTTCATAGGTACACACATCATGAAGGAACACTGCACGCCAGTACAGAGCCTTGCAATTAGTGGTGATGGTGCAAGTTACGCACATCTCAATGTAACCCTTATTGCTCCTGTGCTTCTTGACTTCAAATGTGGGCATATTTTGAATCCCAGTAAAATATTTCACTAGAATTTGCTGTTTTTTTAATCAGTTAACAAGTGTCTGTTTTTTAATTAACATTTAAGCATTTTTTTTTCATTTTGAATGCTTTCGAAAGAACATTTAAAACAATTATCAAGCAAAACTATCATAATATACTAGAGCCGCGATTATCTGAGCCCAGACTAACCGAGTTCCGTGTTAACCGAGGTAAAAAAAAAAAAAACCAACTTGTACGTACATAATTAAAGCATATTAAGGCCACTGGTTTCATATTGCACGCGTAGTATGTATTGTACGAGCACAAGCCCAGATGAGGCGACATGGGAAGTTGGAGAGTAGCAAGTGGTAGTGGCATACGTGGCATTTCCCAAGGTCTTTGGCATTGTCTGTCGGCCAGGTAAGGGATAAGTTACCCACTCACCTCTCAGTTACGATTCGCTGACCCCTCAGTTCAATCTTCGTAGTGTTTCGTGTACTACTGCTGTCAACGATTAGGCATTACCGTGGACCTACAGAAGTGTGTTGTGTTGTGTTTGTGGATTTTTTCTTATATAATGAGTGCCAAGCGGAAGAGAACTGTTGCGACATTGGAAACTAAATTAAATGCCATTAAAAGACTGGCTAAAGGAGAGACAATTAAAAAAGTCGCTGCAGATTTGGGCCTGGGAGCAGAAACTGTTGGAGACTGGAGAAAGAAACGGGACAAAAGCAAAAAATGGGGTCGCAAAAGAATAATGCAAATGACGACAAACGAAAAACTATGAAGACTGGAGAGTTTGAAAAAAACATTGAGTGCCTTATTCATGTGGTTTACACAACTACGGAGCAAAGTAAGTCCAGTGAGTGGGCCTATGTTACAGGAAAAGGCTGTTGAATGCCGCACAAAATTTAAAGACGAAGATGAAGAATTTACAGCGAGCAGAGGATGGCTTCATCGCTGGAAAGCAAAGTATGGAATAAGGGAGCTTAACATTTCTGGTGAAAAGCTATCATCTAATCATGAGATTGTAGTAACCTTTAAAAACAAATTTAAAGCTGTGATTGAAAGTGAAAATTTTCATTACAACAGATCTTCAACTGTGACGAGACAGGCTTACACTACTGCATGTTTCCGAATAAAACTCTTGCTTCTAAACAGGAGGTGTCTGCTCCCGGTTTCAAGAAATCATAAGACAGAGTAACACTCATGGGTTGCTCTAATGCTGACAGGCATAGTAAGTTACAGTTATTGCTGAGTTATTGCCCAGAGCATTCAAAATGTTTCTATTCCTAGCCTGCCCGTGTTATACTGAAATCAGACGAGTGCTTGGATGGACACTTAACATTTTTAAACACTAGTATTTTATATGCTTTGTGCCACAAAAGAAAAAAACCTGCCTCGAAAGGTGCTTTTAGTTAGGGACAATTGCCCTTCTCATTTTGATACTGAAGAAATGGTTTCTGGTGAAATTAAGACAATATTTTTACCCCTAAACATCACTTCTCTTCTCCAGCCAATGGATTAGGGTGTGCAGTAATAAAGGTGTTTGCAGGGTTTACACAAACTGAATAGCTGTAAACGTGTCCTATACGTGTGTTATCAGCAATAGATCACAAAGGAGATAGGTATATTTTCCGCTTACATGGGTAACGTAATTTATACTCTAAACTTTTACACGGAAAGTACGTGCAGTGAATTGTATAGTGTGTAGTATTGCATGTTACTGGGGAAATTGAATGGCTTACCTACTGCTGCTGCCAGCCATGTCAAATTTAGAATACCCAACCAAATTAAACCTATCTTCATGATAGGTGAATCACAGAGGGTGGATGAATCAATGGGAGCTTACTTATTATACTTTTCTAACACACTATCTCGTGTCGGCACTTATATATTGAAGTTAGGTTTGATTTATGTTAGGTCTACTTGTATTTAACTTGGTTAGGTACCCCAAATTACATGTAATTTAAATACATTGTATGTGTTTTACCACACAATTTATCTGATCTTCATAGCCCTCCCCACTATCGCATTTGGTAGTATGTAATGCAAATATTGTGATACCCCTAGTAAATTCGTGTTCTGTGTAATAAGTAATGTCGATATAAACCACTTTCTGAATTTTACTTTTTTTTTAGGAAAAGCCCCTATTCTAGATAATTACTCAAAAATGCAATGCAGGGCACCATACAGACAGTTCACAAAAAACATCTCTTCCAGACTCCTGCTGAATCTACACTCACCGCTTTGAAGATCCATATTTGTGAACTTATTTAAGGGCTTATAAGCCACCTTATCTCTTTTCCCAGAGCATGTCAGCTCTTTTTTATGAATCTGTACACAAGAAAGGCAGCAGGTTCTAACTTCACATCTCGGGCAGGCATACTTGGCGTCGTTGTCATCACATACTTCACACCTACCCAATCTACAATTCACAAAATTAAAAACAAAATTAAAAATTACTACATAACCTTTTTTTTTTTCAATTATAATTTCAAATTAAGTAAGTAATACTGTACCGACTAGGTTTTATATGTGCCATGATTAAACTGCGAAAATGACACACTGTACATTTGCCGCACAACGAAATAGTAAACGGAAAATAAAAATAAATACAGCCGGGCCGGCCACAGTTGCACGTGGGTACATACAGTACGTACCAACAACATAAACTCATTGAATTTATTTGAAATTTTATAGAAAACTATTTAAATTATAACTTTTCTACGCACAAAATAAGGCATACAGCATAACTTTAACTCTTTGTGATTTCTGCAGATATTCATAAAAAAGATACATCACATAAATTATGGATTTTAAGTTTTTAAATTTTGAAGTAGATGGAGAACCGGATGTAGGTTGGCAATGATAGTTAATAAATGAAGGGTGAAGTGCAGACGACGAAAGCCGGGAGGGGTGGGAGTGGAACTGGAAATTATCAGGAAGTGAAATAATTGTAAGTGAAAGTATGTAGTTTCTCCAGTGTGCGACCGCCGTAGAGTAGACAGCTTAGTATAAAGCTCTGCTTAAGTTCAATTGATCTCTAATGTTTGCTTCGGAATAATCTCCATACATTTACAGAAAAAAATTTGTTGTGTAAGAAACATTAATTTTTAAAAAAAATATTTGCTTAATTTTATGCATGACGTATGTTAGAAGCTTTACTGATTGCACGTAATTTAAGGTTATGTTATGTCATGTCATGTAAGGTTACGTTAAAGGTTATGTCATTTTTAATTGGCTGTTGCTTGTGCAGTGTACTTGACTTGGTACAGTGTTGCTCTGTGTGTTGTGACTTGTTCATAATTTAGCATATGTTAGCATGTATGTTATGCCCAACAATATGTAAAGCTAGGTGATGGATGTTAAAAATCCCTTTTATTCATTTTTTGTAGAGAAGTTTTGCTAATACTCTCAATAAATTAGCATCTGGCTGTGTATTGAAGTCAGTTAGTACTGCCAATTTTTTATAACTTATAGTGTGCAGCTTGCTGACAAGAAGTGCTCTCACAGTTTTCTCTACAACTTGAAGGAAGCAGGTGGTATGGCGCTTCCAAAAACTGTACCGATAAAATAAAATATTGTGAAAATAAGTCAGTTTTCATATTAATATAGTTTTGCAATTTTTGCAGACAAACCACTTATGTGTCAACAGTTTGATTGCACCAAACAGTTGTACCATATGTTATGATGGCATGATAATGTGCAGGGTATGCATGTGTAGCTGCTATAGTTGAATATACTTATCACTGACATTGGGAAAACAATGAGAATTTTTTCCATTTAGGCTAGAGTGAAATTAATTTTTTGTGTGTTGTTAAGATTTATATTTTCAGTACCAAAGTTTTCGGCTTATACCCTTCTACGATACATTTCCTCCAAAACTGTATCGTATATTTCTGATACACATTTTTCCCTTTTTGCTAAATCCAAGCAGTAATCTTTCACTGTAGTTTCAGATTTTTTCATAAGCAGTTTGGTAGTGTTTTACCATTTACATGCCTATTATAAATACATGACTGTTGGCTATGTTTCGATTGACAAGTTGTAATAAAATAATTACTAGTTGTGAAGGTCATTTTTAATAGGTAAAAGAATTAACTTCAACTGTGTGTTATTTTTTTAGTGAACAATATGTTACTGTATAGAGAATGAAAGCATATCTTCACTGGCTGGTATTAACTTAAACAGTCAACATACATCCTCTTTGATCAAAGTTTGTTTTGTCCCTAGCGTCAGTGTAGTCCGTACACCAGTAAACCTGGGTTTACAATAGAAAAATTAAGTAATGAATTATGCACTACTACCTGTACAGAATAACAGAAAACATGTTGTCTTGTGTACCTATTGGTTTCTAATGGAACTTAAGGTTTGTACTGACGACCTGAGCTTTCTACTACTTATGCTCTTTCCCTTCCCTTCTCTTCTCTTTTTTCATTTTCTGTGTTCGTTCTGACCGGAAGTGTTTTTTTGGATGGCTGTTCGGTCGTCAGGTGCATTCTCACAAAGAACCTAAACTTTCTGCTCTTGCTGTTGAAGCGCAGAGGAGCTGTATGATCAAGAGCAAGGGGAAAAGGCACCAAATTTATTTGTTTACAGTCTGGACTGTACGAGATAGTGTTAGTACTGCTTCAAAGTCTTTTCCATCACGTTTATTTATTTGCGAATATGTTTTGACATCCTTTGAGAACTGCTGAAGGACATGAAATTGTAGATAATGTTGAAAAATTATGTTCATCCTTAAAGTCAAGTGTTAAAATTATAATCGCAATGATTATTAAATACTTGTCGTAACCAATCACAGACTACTTTAATGTGCCAAGCAATAAAATTGACACTGAAGTGCCCCTAATAACCTGTGACATTGGTAATAACTTAGTTTTGGTTTTATCAGGCATCACAAGGTTAAGATTGTGTCAAAATTACGACTGTCATTGTAGAGTATTTGATGCTATAGGCTGCTCACAGTAAAATGAGCACTTTTAAGGCTCTTCTAAATTTTCCCTTTCATCCAATCTCCATCTTCCTGCTGTTTTTTAATATAATATAAACATAGCAATGTGACCATTAAATACGGTGTATACGTTGCACCAAAATTTAATGTCTGAGGCTGCAATAAGATATATTTATCATTGGTTAAAGCCTGCTAGGAAGGCCTTAAAAAGTGCTCACTTTACAGTGAACAGCCTATAGTAGGGTTACCAGGCATCCTCTTTTACCCGGACATGCCCTTTTTTACCACCTCTAAACTGTCTTGTCGCCCAACAAAGCCATACTCAATCAAGTTGGAAATGACAGATTGATGATGTTGCGATCAGCTAATTAGTAGTAAACAGTTCCACGACTTTTGGCGTTTGGTTTGTAGCAGAAAAGAGCAGTGCACTTTTTGCTGTTTCTGCTCTCAGAAATTCGCAACGTGCTCTCGAGAGTAAAAAGCTCAGGTCACCCAAGCAGACCTTTAGCAGATTGTGTGTGTTGTTAAGATTTCCTTGGGCATTAAAAGAAATGGTTATATTTAATACGTAAGTAAAACTTGTGAGGCAACGACTATTCAGAACACAGCAGTTGGTGTTATTGGCAGGAAACTGTTATTTACATTAATGCAAGTATAAAAATTATTTTAAAGTAACAAACAGGGCAGGTACTTCATAAGGATTCATTGGCTGGACTTACGAATTCAGGTACAAGCAGAGTGTGGTGGAATCTACACATTGTGTTTATTACTTACATGGCAATATTTATTTAAAAAGATGGTTAAAGGTTAAAAAATGGCTGAAATAAAAAGTAACCAGGGCCACAAAAGTGTCAACTTTACCATGAACAGCGTATAGGTATTAATGTTGTGTCGCCAGCGAGATTATCGGAAATGGCGCAAGTTACCCAGAAATGCAGGAGCAGGGAAGGAATCGTTCCACAGTCAGGAACCATCCCAGCATCCTCCTGGAGTCATTCAGTGGAACTACGGTCAGGATGATAGCTGGACCCGGGGTTTGAACCCAGGTTATCCCCAAGTGTAAATGCAGTGTTTTACCATTACGCCACCTTGCTAAGTTACATCAGTATAGAAGCTGTAAATATGCAAGGATACTCTTTCATAAAAGTTTCACATAGGTCCCTGCTTTTGCTCTGGTCCCAGCACAACAGGAGCATGTAGGATAGTCGTAAGCTATCCTTGTACCGACGTGGATGTTTGGTGGGCACTGCTGCACAGGAGGGGGAAGTGGGAAAGGAAGGAGATAGACTAGGTACAGCTAACTTCAATACAGTTATTCATTTTCCTTGCTTTAGGATAGAATGCGACAGAAAAACAAAAACGCCTTTGTAGTTTTGCTGGTGACAACTTTGAAAAATCCTGCCTGTGTGACATAGAGTGCACAATTGTATGCTCTCTGTTCACTCCTATTTGGGCACTTTTTCAATTCTACCTTTGAAAAATGTCATTGCCCCTAATTTCATATATTTTAAAAGGCGCACTGAGTGACCTGCATCCAGTAAAGTTGGTAACATCATAGGTAAAATAGTTACATTTCTTAAAATCGAATTAAAAGTGATAGGTAAACATCTGTGAATAATGAAATTATTTCATCTGCTTTCTGTTTTTTTATGCATATAATTATGAATACAGTGATTAGGCAAATGGCAATGTTCATGATTATTCATGGGGGAAGAATAGGCCTACACAATGTGCATACCAGTAAATCTTAAGCACAGCTTTAAAAAGTTTATTGTGGACAGCCTATGCTACGTTTTGTGTTACTATATTGGAAAGATTTCTGCAAACAGAGGTGTCAAAAACCTTGTGGCCTGGACTCGAGTTAACACACTGTCTACATAAACATGCACTTTGAAATTTTAGTTCACTTTCTCTGACCAATTGCTCATGCAAATACAATGTATTCAGGTTCCCAGAGTTAATAATGTTTTTGAAGCATGTCTGTTTCGAAAACCAAATGTGAGCAAATGTTGAATACACTGATGTCAGTTGGTGAGGCAGCAAGGTTGGGAACATATGCAGAAGATGTAGATAAGTCTTCCTCGTAATTAATGAAAATGAATGAAAATCTGTATATAGTTCCTGCATGAGGTAGGATCGTGTGGATGGCAGGAGGCTAGAGCTGATCAGAGCCGGCTGCCCTATCTGAGGGACACACCTGTCGCTTCGGCCAGCTCCAAGGTTGGATGTTGTGAGATGAGATGAAGTGGAGTGGAGAGATTTAGGCAGCTCTTAACATCGTGGTCTTGAGAGCTGATGAGGGTGATACTAGGTGAGTATGGAGCAGCGCTGGATTGCAAGGATGAGGGAATCTGAATCCGGAGATCCCACAGAAAACCCGCTGACCAGCGGCATCATCCAGCAGGATTCCCACATGCGAAAATCCAGGAGCGGGCCCATCAGGAATCAAACCCGGTTCTTCTTGGTGGGAGGCGAGTAGTTTGAACACTACACCACTGTGGCCCCCACGAGATGGTGGAGACACAGTGGAATGAAGACAGGAGAGAAAACTGGAAAGCCCAGAGAAAACCCCCACACCATGGCAGTGTCTGCAACACTCCCCGCATGAGAACCCCTCTGTCTGAAAATTTCCCTCGCTCCAGAGCCTGGTATCAAACCAGTGACCCCAGGAGCTGGGAGGCCAGTGACTAACTTAGCCTCCTCACGATTATTGTTTGGTGCAAATGAGTGTTTCACCACGTGATGTTGGTGAACGGCTGGAGTACCGGTAGAAAGCCTGGTAACGGCACACTCATGAAAACTATTGCATGTGTCTGGGTTGACAAGGCAGGTGATTCTACAGTGATTTGCCAGTACCCTCGTGCATTATGGAAACATACCTGACTCACCAGCCACTTTCGAAATTCTGATGGCCAGCAATAGGAATCAAACCTGTGTCATCCAGGCAAGATGGTGAAGTGCTACCTTCTATGCCAGATAAAGATCAAGTATCATAAATAACATAAGTCAGCATGGCTTGATCATTATAAAGCATGGTGGTGCAGCGCATTCTTGCGTTTAGCAGGACCTGGAACCAAATCCCAGTCCCAACTTGATTTAGGCTTAATGTGGTTTCCTGAAACCACTCCAGGCAAATGATGGGATGGTTCTTTAATAAAGGGGTTCTCAAATTTCAGGGCATGTGGCCTCCCCCCCCCCCCCCTGGACTTTTGTTTGAGGTTACGGCTCCCCATCTCAGAATATCATATTGAAAAAGGATTAGGTAAGGGTAAACACCTGTCTGCTTCCAACTCGAACAGTATTGCAGGTAGATCTAGCTGTAGCAAAACAAACTAACCTGTCTCCTAGTTGTAACAGGGTTGCAGAAAGATCTAGCAGTAGTGAGACAAACTACCATGCATATACTGCAGCTAAGTGTGGATCAAGGCATTCATTATTTGTCCTTTTTCTCAAACATTTATATGTTTACTAAAATTATGTATGTTTCACTCCATAATATGCCACGCCTCCCCTCAAATTCTCCTACGCCTCTCCAGGGGGGCATGCCCCCCCCCCCCCCCCCCATTAACAGGTTGAGAACCCCTGCTTTAATAGATGTCATGGCAGCTTCCTTCCCAGTTACAGCTTCTGTGAGCAGTTTGCTCCGTTTGTGAATAAGTCATCAAGCCCTACCTACCATATTAAAACATTATGTGAGTAAGGTTTTTAAGTTATTGATAAAAAATTGTTTTAGTAGAAAATAGTATGAATAATTTAGTTTGCACTGTTTTTATAATAATTCTAATGGTATTTGTGCCATGAAATTTAATATGTGAATCAAGACTCCCTGCAAAACTACCCTTGCAGTTTCAGAGATAACTTGTTTAAAAGGAAGTTGAGGATACAGGTAAGGGTTCACTTCAATTTTTGCTGCGTCACATCTTACCAGATGCTGTATTTTGTGTCGTCATTGCGAGCCAAACATTATGTAAACAAAAATTAAACTTTATTCCACTTCCTTGATAAGCCTTGCGTATGGCCTTGTAGTTAATGACCGTGACCTCTCTTGTTGCTTATCAACTAAGCCTCTAAGTTTTTTTTTTTTTTTGCAGGCCTGTGATTATTGCTTTCTCATGTGTCTGCTTTGAAACATTTTTGGACATGTGGTATATAGTTTAAAAGTTTTAGCCTAATTATAATATCAGTTTATTCCCCTGCAGATGAGTAAGTAAGTTTGCTTGATGTAGTCTCTGCCTGTACATGCATATTATAATATCAGTTTATTCCCCTGCAGATGAGTAAGTAAGTTTACTTGATGTAGTCTCTGCCTGTACATTCATATTATGTTTAGTGTGAAATGGGTTTGAAATGTGACCTATGTTGTCTATTCACTACTTTAACTATATGTAAGGTGATCTTAATACACGCGATAAGGACAATAGCCATGATTACATTAATCTTTTCTGGAATTTTTGCACTTTAATGCCCTTGAATTAATACCGTGGATAGGGAGTGATATTAAACCACTATTTGATTGTTTTTAGCATGCAGTGCTTTGCTTTTGGGCTTCAGCTGCATTAAATTTGTGAAATACCACTTCTCGATTTTGGCATTTGTAAACTGCAATTGCCAAGTATATTCAGACAGTGGTATAAGAAGTCTGTGGTATGGGTTGAATCTGATGCCGTTTTGTATTTTGTAGCTTCCCACCACACCAAACATCTCATGCTTAATTCAGATCTTCATATCATTAGATAAATGGGAATAGCTAACTATAGGCTACCTTTTGAAGTGACTCCCCTGACCTTGCATAAATTTGCATTGTGATAGTGTTAGTGGGTTAGTGTGGATGTACAAATGCCAGCTTAAAAAATATTTTTAATTAATGACATAGGTATAGAAGGTTTGGCCAGTGACGACCATAGTAGGTGCTGATGAGAGACCTTCCGGCAGTGAGCAAGATCACAGTTATATTTGTAGAAACAGCAGTAGTATTTTCATTCCTCTGCAAAGTTCGAGCATCCTTAATGCAGTTAGTGTTTGTGATATGTCCATAAATCCTATGTTATGGTGCACTGCAATAAAATGTGAAGTCTTTGTTTATGACAAATGCGTGTGGTTTGTACAAATTTCATAAGGTAGGAGGGGAAGATTTAAGTTTATAAGTCATGTGATAACTGTAAACAAACAACACGGGTAATCTATGCACTAGTGGAATGAGATCAAAGCATCTACTACAAACCCTTCCGAAGATTTAAAAAAAAAAGATCAACCTAGTTTATATTATATGGACTACCGTGTACCTATTCCTATTGTGTCAGGTTCTGCAGGCACACGTCTACTTATGTCTGGGCCGTACGGCAACTCAACTTTGTTCAAAGTGAGTTTGTGTGCTGTGTCTTAGCCTCAGCTAGGAGGAATGTGAGTGAAAAGCAGGAACTACACTATACCTGCTGCTGTACTTGATCTTGTAAAAGTTTTTTTTCGGACCTAGTACAAGAGCCCGTGTGTCAGTCGCTGTGTAAGCCGGCACAGAAGTTTCCTTTTTACATGACAGCAGTTGGCGTACTACTATTTGACACACTTGGTGGGTGCGGATATAAGTGTATGATTTGCTATGGACACCACTTGTAGAACTGCTGCTAGACAATAACTTGTGTAAGGTTACTAAACACATGCCCATTTCAAAATTTTTAAAACTGTAGGATAGTATAGCAGTTTAAGTAATAGTTATTGATATATTTTCAATATTTGAGATTCGAAAATGATACTGTAAAGTTATGAGAGTAATTTTTTTTTAAGTATTTACATTAATTTCAACATTTCACATAGTGTAACTTTTTCTTAATGTAAATTTGTGATTTGCATTCAATATTTAAAAAAAGTTATTTTGATGGAGTTTTTAACTCATTTCCAAAATGATAGCACAAAGACTTAACATTTCGCTACCAGTTTCCATACCAAATGTATGTTAAAATCTGTAACATATATGCATATTTAAAAAATTTCCCGTATTAAATTTTTATTGTGTGACTAATGTTTTTTAGCACACTTTACAACAGTAAGTAAAAGTTGTTCCTGTCAATATTTTTTTTTTGTTGTATTTTAAAGCCATTTGAACTCGTTTTAACCTCACTGATGTAACATCAATATGGAGGCATCCTGTTTGGTTTGTTCATTGACCAGTTTCAAGTAGTGGCTACGGGGAGTGTCTTACCTTCTGAAACTGCAATCTGATTGGCCAGGTATAAATCCCGGTAAGGAACCTGCCAGGTAATATAGGACAGGTCCTATTATGATACCTGGTTTGAAATCTGGCTTTCCTTACAACAGGTGCTGTACTAGTTGGTATAATGACTGCTATGGCATACGTTGCACAAACTGTTACGAAATCTGGTACAGTGTAACATGGCCTTAAGGGTGGAAGAAGGCTAGATGGTAAAACTTCTGCTGCTGGTGTTCAGTGGAGGCTGACTACCAAGCCAAAGTAAACCCTCAAACCTCATCTCTCCCTTAAGTTCCCTCTCTGGGCAGTAGACATGGGCCCTCAGTGGAAGCCGTGCTCATGTTTTATGCAGTGTGCACACACTGGTATTTGCACCACTTCATCTGTTGTGTGATAACTGCTTACAAGGACAATATTATATTGGTTGTCATTTGATGGTGCTGTTAATGGTCACAGTCTCTTGGTAGTGTGTTATCCTTGATCTCACATGTAGCATCAAGTGCATTCTCGACATGACTCTTGAATTAGTACCATCAATAGCTGATGTATTTGATTTTTAATGGTCACAAATGCCAGCCTGCAAAATTTCAGAACAAAACATCAATTTCTAGGTTTCCGACAGTGCCTCCAGCATCCTGCATCTTCAGGCCGGAATCTCACCCTTCTCATTTCGTATACACTGCCAGACTGTAAAAATAGTGCACACACAGAAGGATGCATCAGCTGGTATTGAAACTTTATAAAGGTAGTAATACAGATAAGTAATACACATGATCACAAAAACAGAGCACCAAGACAATTAAATATGGATCTGTAGTATGCTGTCTGATCATCTTCAATGGTGTATTGCACTGCAATACGCGCTGCAACACTGTCTGGCATGGATACCGGCAAACACAGGATGTTGTCATGAGGCAGACTTGTCCACCATTGTTGGACAGTGTGTTTCAAATCCTGGATACTACAGGATGGCAGCAGCTGGTGTTTCAACTCGTTCTATACATGATTCATTGGGGACATGTTAGAGGAGTAATCCATGGTAGGGTTTTGATATGATGGAGGCTGTCCGGGATGATCCATGTCATGTGCTCTCAGGTATCATCCACCTGGAATATTGCACCTGGAATCCTGGCCAGAAATGGGAGCCGAGGGCGAGGGATTTCATCCATGTACCACTGGGCCATAAAATGTTCCACGTAAAACTGTGAGAGCAGGTCAGATATCGTAGGCTATGGCTCTCCAGACCATAATGCCTGCTGTTGGGGAAGTGTGCCGCTTGACATTGAGGTTGGGTTAGTGGCGTTCACTAGGGACCCTCCACATCTAGGCATGCTGTTCATCAATCCCCATAATGAAGCAGCACTCATCACTAAACACCGCGCATCTCCAGTCTGGTGTTTCTGTTGCTCAGGCCTGGCACTACTACAAATGGAGTAGCTGCCTCAGCAAGGCATCGGGGAAATGGTTCGTGGGAATGCAATCCTTGTTCCTTTCAACTGATATTCTACCTCGTCTGTTCTAAGGTGGTCCTCCGTGTGTGGGTGTCTTCAAATATCCGCTGTTCCAAACAGTAACAGAGAGTATAGTTTGAACTATCTACATGGTGAGCTATACAACAATATGACCACACTGCAGTTTTCAGCAGATTGAGTCCTCTTTCAAAGTCCATCAATTGCGTAAAACAACATATGTGACGTCTTCTCCACATTCTTCTTCACTATGTATGCTTGCTTGGTATAGGCTGATGTTTCTCACATTATTGTGGCTTTGACTACACACCAGTGTCCGGCAGCGAGTCTGTGCTTGCACCATTGTCCAGTAGTGCTGGCAATTTGTGCTTGTTTTCTCCTACTCTACTTGTTCCCTTCAACATACCAAGCACTACCACCAACTACCAAGATCAGGAAGGAAAAGGTGTGCAAATTCCGTGCACTTTCTATGGATATACAGATCGGCTCTTACGTTGAAGGTCCGATAACATACAATAATGTTCCGATAATTGTCATTTACTTTGTTACTGATATTTTGCACAAATACAGTTTAAAACCTAGTTTTTTAATGACTCATAACCCCCCTTAATATTCTCTTTAGTTATAAAGTGTCACATTCTGTTTAGTTATAAAGTGTCACATATGTTTTCCTTTTACTTTTTCATGACAAAATCACCTCCCAAAGTTTGTCGGTCTAATTGCGAATCATCCTATATAACCAAATTTTAATCTAAGGAACACAATGTATTTCTGCAACTGGTGATTTTATCCCACTGCTGTCTGTCGATTTGCATTCTGGGAGGTTATGTCATTTTTGAAGCTGTAATACAACACAAGTCATTGATACTTCAGAGTTGATGATACCCCAGACTGGAACTGTATAGTAAGCGTATATTTTATGAATTGTGTTTTACAGATGCTGAGTGTCCTGTGCAGCAGCAGACAGCTGGCCAGACTTCTCCCCTCCCTTAGTGCTGTCCCAGTTCAGCTAGCAGTTTGCAACTCTGCTACGTCAGCCATGAGTGGAGAGAAGTTCTGCCTCCCGGAGAGATATGTCGGCTCAGAAAAGAGTGTCTGGTGGGTGGAGTACACCAGTTTGCATCAATACAGTGTGATGTGTGGTATTGTAAGCTGTGTGTTAATTACATATCAGTTTATATAACTTTAGTAAGGACTTAGACTTTTATGGGATTTATCTAACAGGAGCCCAAATATATACAAAGAGTTGTTAAACTTTTCCAGAAGTAATTTTTTCCGTCTTTGAAATGCTCTGTTTCAGGACTGTATAGGCTATTCATGGTAAAGTGAGCACTTTTGAAATCACCCTTTGAAAATAAAGTCCTTTACCATAACTGCATAAATGCTACCTTTTAATGCTAATGTTTTAATTTATGGCAAATCAAGTTGATTTTTTCTGGTATAGAGTACAAAATGACATACAATTAACACATTTTGGTGTTTAACAATTACACATTTTTACTTGACTGACACACAGTGTCGTTAGACCCACAGCGATGTGAATTTTATATATGGTAAGAAGATTCAAAATGATGTTGAAGGCAGAACTTAAACAGGACTTTCAAACGTGCTTAGTTAACCGTGACAGATATATTGACTGTTTTATGTTTTTAACAATTGTTAGTATACTTTTCTTGATGTGGTAACTTTAGGATTTGATCACTCCAATGACAACTGCATGTAAAGGGTAATAAAATAAACTGTCAGTGAAAACCAAATGAAGCAGTGTGCACTAGAATGGAATGAGGCTGGCTCGGAATGGAGCCTACCACCCTATCCCCAGACCTTGCCATCCAAAGAGGATGAAGAGTGCACGATACCCATAAGGAAGACAGAAAGTTAAGGGAGCACCCCTGCGTAAAACACAACTGATCCTGACACTTTCTCACATCATAATCATTGCATGCTGTAATCCGAGACTGAACCATGGACGTAAAATCTGGGAGGCCATTATCTTCCAAAGAAACACTGTATATCCTGGAAAATATAAATATACTGTGTATGTATCATGTACAGTTCATTTATTCTAAAGCTTGTAAATTCCTTCCCTTAAATGAAAGTTGTTTATAGGCTGTTCACGGTAAAATTAGCACTTTTGAAAATCCTGCTTAAGATCTACTTATATGCACATTGTGTATTCTTTCACCTTATGTAAAATTAACATTGCCATGGGCCTCGTCACTTTATTCATGCATCGCATACGTTAAACTGTGGAATTATTAGAGAAGTACACATTTTATAAATCTGCTCATTTTTACACACTGAGGTGTGAGAAAAACAGAAAGCATAAAAAATAATTTTAATTATTACAAATGGTTACGTAACATTTTTTACTCAACTTTAACATATGGAACTATTTTCAATCTATCGTTACCAACTTTACTGGGCACATGTCCCTCAGTGTACCCGTTAAAATATATGCAGGCAGGGGCAGTGACATTTTTCTAAGATTGATTTCAAAAGTGCTCACTTTAACATAAACAGCCTTTAATTACCTGTATAAATGGAAGTACCATCAAATTATGTGTTGGAAAGAGTCAAGAATCTTGACATTTTGAATCCGTATTGCATAGTTTTAAAGTACAGAGAAAATGTTCCTATTGATGAACCTCTATATATTCTTATATAGAATGACTGTTGTGTTATTCTGTCAATACTGGACCATAGAACGATATGCAACATCTTATATGTATAATTAATTTTTCACTCCTTAAGTAGTAAAAAATAAGTTTTTCATTGTACCCTAAATTATACTGCAAATATGTGAATAAGAAAATGTGTTTTCAGTTAGTGACTTGTTACAAAGTTTCAGTATTTCATGTGACATCTTGGTGTTCCCATTGTACTTCTTAAGTCCTGTGTGCCTGGTGATGTTATGTAATAAATAAAAATTTGGCAAACAGTGGCCTAGAGTGAAATTGCATGTTTGGTAAGCGACTAGCTACCAAAACTTGGAGAAACTTTTAGCATTTTCCCGATTTCATTAAGCATTTTGAACAAAACATTTTGTACCGTACTGTTGTTTTTTGGTCATCTGTTTCTTGTGAGGGAGCTAAGGACTCGCCCTTAAAGTTGCAGGTTGATTTAGTTTTTAGTAATATGTATCTAAAGGCTGTTTATGGCAAAATGAGCACATTTGAAAGCCCTGCTTAAGATCTACTTGTATGCACGCTGTGTATTTTGCTGCCATACGTAAAATTAACATTGAAATGTGTCTCATGACTTAATTCATGTGTCGGTCAAGTGAAACTGTGAATTTATTAGAAAAATAAATATCTTTCAGATCTGCTCACTTTTACGCCTCGATGCATTTAAAAAAAAAAAAAAAAAAAAAAAAAAAAAAAAAAAAAACCAGAAATTGAACTAAATACATTAAGTTATCACAAATGGTTACCTAACACTTTTTGTGTTACGTTAACTTATGGAATTACTTTTCCTCCATCATTACCAACTTTACTGAGCGCATGTTACTCAGTGTGCCTGTTAAAATATATGCAGGTATAGGGTATTCACGATAAAGTGAGAACTTTTTAAAGCACTTCCAAAAGGCATGAACCTCTAATAAATATATCTTATTGCAAACTCGGGCATTAAATTTTGGTGGTGGTGAAATGTATACACTGTGTTTATTGGTTGCATTGCAATGTTTATAATAAAAAGCAGCAAGAAGATGGAAATTGGATGAAAGGAAAAATTTATAAGGGCCTTAAAAAGTGCTTACTTTTCCGTGAACAACCTATAGGAGCAGTGACTTTTTCTAAGGTTGATTTCAAAAGTGGCCCCTTTATTGTGAACAGCCTTTATCAAACTAAATACTAAAGGGATGAGGAAAACTAAAACTCCAGTGTTACAAGCCTTCCAGAAATTAATTTAAAATTTAACATTATACATCAGTCGCACTGAGGGAGATGGTACTGTGATGAACCTTTGAACTCGCATTGTAAACAGCTTTGGTTCAAATCCCAGTCACTCCAGGTGAATGCTGGGATGGTTCCTTACTATATGTTATGGCAGATTCCTTCCCATTCCTGCTTCTCTGAGCAACATGCTCCATCTCGAGTGACTCTGCTGTTGACGAGATGTTAGTCCTACCTACCCAACGTAAAATTAACATTACCATGGGCCTCATTACTTTACCCATGCATTGCTCAAGTGAAACTGTGAAATTGTTAGAAAAGTAAACAATTATAAATCTGTTAATTTTTACACACGTAGGCACAAAAAATTAAAAACGTAAGAAATGATTTAAATTATTACACATGATTACCTAACACTGTTTATTCGATGCTAACACATGAACCTACTTTCCATCCATCGTTGCCAACTTTACCAGGCGTATGTCACTCAGTGCATCTGTATATGCAGGCAGGTGCACTGACATTTTTCTAAGGTTGATTTCAAAAGTGCTCACTTTATCATGAACAGCCTTAATCAGTTCTGCAAGCACATCAGCAAAATACATAATTTAACAAGTATATTTCCAAATAAATTTTTTAATTTTTTTAATTCTTTCAAAATAGTATTATGACATTGTCGCAGCTTTTTCATTGATTGGACTAATAATTGCAGCACTTGTTTAATATATGTACTGTATGATTTTTTTTTATTTGTGTGATATTATTGGCGTGTGTGAAGCTGAATAATTTAAGTACCATTTGCCATCAGCTTTTAAAATTATGTTGTTCCAAGATATTTTGAATGTGAAATGGGTATTGGGGCAGCAAGATGTGTGACTATTTGAAATACTGTACGTGTAGTATTTATTTTGTTTTGTGTTGTGCTGGTGTTATCATGATATGGTAATTTCATTCCCTTAAGGGTTGAGTACATTCAGCTGGCCTTGGAGCACAACCCTCTGAATCTCGGCCAAGGCTTCCCGGACTACGCACCACCAGACTACGTCACCAAAGCTATAGCAGAAGTTGCGCAAGGAGACAATGTACTGCTTCATCAGTATACCAGAGGTTTTGTAAGTACTTTCTTTTGCTGTCGATGAATAAAATTGTTTATTTGGGTTTGTCCTATCATGCATGTATATCTATGTATGTGTAACTTGATTCAAGTGGTTAATAACATTGTCTTTCATATGTGTTTAGAATTAAATATGTACCTTAGATGCGCATATACTCTTCTGGACATGGAAATGGCTATACCCTCTTATGTGAAACTTCTTTAAGCTATCGCAAGCTGATAAATTATAGCACAAATGAGTAGTGATGAGTCATCCATAGAAGTCATCCATTGAAGGTACTGTGTTTTGCATCTGCAAAGCACACCTTCAGTCCTGGGTAGAACCTCCTCTCGTAGCTATACAAGCAGCAATAGGATGAGGCATTCCATGATAAAGGTGGTGGATAGCTTCCTGAGGCACATACCACTATGCTTTCTGCAACTGCATGTGTAGATCAGCCAGCGTTTGGGCAGATAGTAGACGGTGGTGCAAACATCACACCATCATATCCCATACGTATTCAATAGTGGACAAATTTGGAGACCTGGCAAACTAAGGAATGGTGGTCCACATCTTGTAGAGTCCTTTGGGATATCTGAGCTGTATGGAAACTATCATTATCTTGCTGCATGATGGCATTGGGTATACCATGCAATAATGGCAGAAAGTGAGGCCAAGGACCTCATTGACATATCACTGTGCTGTCTCCGTGCCTTCAACAACCACGAGACGTGACCACGAGTCCCAACTGATGGCTCTCTATACCATAACACCAGACATCCAGGACGTATGGCATTCACAAATCAGTGCAGGATTGTTGTGTTTCCCACTGCGGCACCAAATGCTGCTGTGAACATCATCTGCACCAAATGCTGCTGTGAACATCATCTGCATTAAAGTTTGACGCGTGTCCAATTAGACTGACTAGACACTGTAGTTACAGATTTTACTCGCTAGACCAAAAGCGACTTAGGTAGCGGTGATTAGGCGAGGAGTGTCAGCTAGTTCTGATACACTCTCACCTCTAGTTCGGTAGTTGAGGTAAGTTTAGGCTTAAGCGGGGTGAATGCCTGCACAAATGTTCCAAAGTCGTGCTTCTTTCATCCAGAAGATCACGTCCCAACCTAGGTGAACTTCTGCTCCGGTTAAGAAGCTGTAGACAACAGGGTGATGCTTATAGCTGGTATGAACACACAGTGGGAACTCAATTAATATTGCAGGTGCAGGCGCTACTGCTTGACGTCTTGAGTTCAGCGGCACGAACCCATTCCGCCTATCTATCCTGCGTAGTATATTGTCATGCTATCCTCGGCCAGACAGCAGGGTGAGCCAGGTGTTGCTCTCTACGTCTCCTACCACTCCTCTCATGAGGCATAGGGTAACAGTTCTGTAAATCACGCAGTGCACTGAAACGGAAATACGAACAGTGTACCCCAATAGTGACTTGTCAGCCAGCTCGATAAGTCTCTCCACTGATCTCCCACCATAGGCGGACTGATCAGGAACGTTGAGCCGGAGTCGCGCCAAGCCTCTACTGGATGTGCGTCCACCCAGAATACCCGGCAGCACTGCAGGTCACAGTCACAGCGCACTATTAGTGCGAGTGCTGCAAAGCAACCAGTGTTTGTCGTGTCTCCTGGTGTGGTGTTACTAGTGGTTGGGGCATTACTGTTTCTTCCCCACGAGCACTAATAGTGCCGTGTGTTTGATGGGAAGAAACAGGTAGCCGTCTAATGGGTATGTCTTAGTTCGGTTTAATAACTTCCCCGGATTCTGTTGGCAGTGTACAGTGTAATGTACCTCCAACTGTGAGTACGGATATATACCTTAGAAATAAAAGTAGCAAAGTAAAAAGCGCCGTGTGTTTATTTAAAGTTCGATAGACACTTTACCTGTGCTACCTCCTACCAAGTCAAGGATAGCTGAAGGTAACTGCATGGTTCCAGGTGTAGGTGACCTGGTTCTGAATAAACGGGAAAAGCTGAATCTAGATGAAAAATAATAGCTATAGTTAAACTACTAATTAAAGGTGTCTGGAGGAGACAAAGGAAGTTAAAAGAAGAAAGTTTGTATCAGTAGGTCACCGGATTGACTGGTCGTCGGCGTACGTAGTTGGTTGCAGCGAAGGTGTACTTGTAGGCTGCCGGCGTGGGGTGCGGGGGATGCGCGACATCCTCCAGGGTGGCGTGAGAATTATCTCGTCAGCAGTTCTGGATTCGTGCCTCGTCGGGTCCGCTCAGCCGTGCCCGAGGTCTGGGCAGCTTATAAACGTCGAGCGCGGGGGGCAGGCGTGCCTTCCAGGTGAGAAGGAAAAGCACATAAGTTCCTGTTGCCTGTATGGGTAGGCAACATGTTGCTCACGTCTGGAGAGATGAAAGCAGTACTCCTAGGCGATGAGTCAGTCGTATTATAATAGGTGTAGAAGCGGCACGCGTCAAGTTGAAGGTGGACTAATTGGAACACGCAATGTGTCACCGTTCCTCTATCCATTGTTGATATTCCTAACACCATTTACAATGTGCTGCATGATGCCGAGGGATCAAAGGCAAATGGCGCAGTGAGCACCATGTCTGTAAGGCAGCCTCATTCAAATGATGATGAATGGTTCTTGTTGAGACTGTCAAATGCAGTGCAGTCCCCACGGATTGCGGGATCTCTCTTGGTATGGTGCCACGTTCTGCTACTGCATGTCACTGGATATTATGATCATCTCTATCTGTAGTGCTTCTAGCAGGACTAGTACCTACTCTACATGATGTACAACCTGTACATATCTGCACCTGCACACATTGTATCACAGTGATGACTGCACAGCGAAAATGAATGGTTAGTGGTTATGTGACAAGCAGACCATCTGGATTCGTGCAGTCCAGCCATACAACCCTGTTCAAATAAGTCTTGAGTGGAAGTATTCTTCACAAGCATGATGCTGTGGCATACTGATCTGCTTCTTTTCACCACTGGATACTGGCCCAGCATCACTTTAACCATTTGCATTGTACCACTGGTACTGTATATGACCCTGATTTTATTGCAGATGAGTGACATCTTACGGGTGTAGCCATTTCTGTGTTGTCTAGATTACTAATTTATACATAACAAAGTATTAGTATATATGCTTTACAATAAGTTCTGTTAACTTCGTAAATTACGTGACAGAGGCGTAAAATGATAATGTTTATTTATAACCTCTGAAATACTGTAATGCAGTAAAAGAAAGATTTTTGTGGACTGGAAGCATATTTCACACATATGTGAACTGGAAGCACATTTCTCACATGTGTGAACAGGTGTTATAGACCTACTGCTTATTGAACACAGATCACTAGGCTGGGATACTGGCCCAGTGCAACAGATAAGAACTGTAACATTTTTAAGATTGTTGTTGTCTTAATACATATTACTTAGCTAGGGGTTAGCCTGTGACTGTGTTTTCAGAATGGTCTCGTGCCTAGAATAGTTACGATGTTACAAAATTTTATCATACAAAGACTGAAAAAAAGAATTATGTCAAATTAACTCAACATTGTGGCCCCACTTGGAATCGCTCCATCCACTGAGCCACTAAAGCACCACTGGAATCACTCTAGCCACTTGGCCACTGCGGCCACATTTGATATATCTCTATGCACTGGGTCACTGCTGCCCCACTTGATATAGTTCTATCCACTAAGCCATTGCGGCCCCACTTGGAATCGCTCTTAGCCACTGGGTCACAAAGGCCCCACTTGATGTGAAATTAATTCAACACTGAAGCGAGACATTTAGAGTAAAAAAAATGATATTTCCATTACCTTCATATCTCCATGCAATAATCTCTATGCATTAATACAAAACTTTCGTAGGAAAAAGTAATTTAAAAATTTGTTTTAGGGTCAAAAGTCATGATTGCATAATCTGATCATGCTGAAATTCGAACTTGACCTGTATTTGACTCTGAGGATTTGCTCTGCAAAATTTGAAGAACTATTGTTGAGTTTCAAGGGACTTAGAAGCATTGAAGACGGACAGACAGAGATTGTCTCCTTATATAGTAGGATTGTTTCCTTTTTTTCAGTATCATCATTCTTGTGGCTATAGATGAGCATTTCTCAATTACTTGTCACCAAAGGCCACTATAATACTTTTTTACTATGGGTTTTGTCAGATGTTGTAAAATGTTAATTTGACAAATTTACATATACTCAAAATGAAAATTAGGTACCTGATAATTTGTAAACATAAGCTTTATTTAATGATTTGTCAAAGTTAATGTTTTAGAAAAGGAATAAGTTAACTTACCTTCATTATCAAGAAATTAGTGAGGGTGATGTCCTTCAGCAATTGGTATATCTAAAATATGGAGTATAGGATGTGGTTGCTAATTTTAGGGCTCTTGCTTCTCCTGCCATGCCTAGCACAGGGTTGTCAGGAGTAAAGTGTAAAACAGTGTAGTTGGATCATCCTACTTTTTCTGTAGGCTAGACTGAAAATGTTTGCGGGCTCCATGTGGATTGCACGCCGCCTATTGAGAACCAGTATTATAAATAATAATTTGTTTCAGGGTCACCCACGATTGGTCAATGTGTTGGCCAAGCTGTATTCTCAGCTGGTTGGTCGACAGCTCAACCCCCTGTCGGAAGTTCTTGTGACAGCAGGTGCTTACGAAGCCCTTTTCGCCACCATCCTCGGACACACGGGACCTGGAGACGAAGTTATCATCATAGAACCTTTCTTTGACTGCTACGTGCCCATGGTGAAGGCAGGGCAGGCCATCCCAAGGTTCATTGCATTGAAACCAGTGAGTCTCGTAGACAATGAATAATCACACCCTTAATCTAATTTTCATATTTGATTATTCTGCTAATTATGTTTTTCCATATACCATATTTACCAGATTGTAAGACTACCTCAAAAATAAGGTGACTCCCAACAACATTTTTATTTAGGTTTATAGGAGAAATTAATTTTTCCACAAATTATTTGGACATGAAATTCAGGATTATCTTATCTTTGCTGAACTTATGTTTACTAATTGTAAAGTACAATTTGTTTATGTTTTTAAGGTATTGTTAGGTGGTTGTGCTGTGATGAAAAATTAAAAAACATTAACCAACACTTGTTACTACTCAAGCAAAAACATTGACACCAAAATTTTTAGTATATGAAAATTAGATGACCTCAATTTTTCGGAAGTAAAAATTAAATAAAATAATCTTATATTTAAGTAAATATAGTATGAATTGTGTGGTTTGTGATTTAGAAACAGTACATCTCCACTTAATTACGTTCTGTATTTGACACCGTCGGGTGAGACACGAGATGAACAATGACACAAGTACTTACTGGTAATTTGGGCGCCAGCGGTGCTTCCCAATCACTGCACTATTGAGGTTTCTCAGGGATGCTGTGGGTTCTGTGTCTCTCTCTCAACCGTGTGTACTTACAAACACGTAGGCAATACTAAACATATTTATCACTTGAAAAACACATGTGGCTAGAACACTGTCACTACAAATGAAAAAGGTAAGTTCTCTGTAGACTTTTTTTTATTGGTACTGTGCGTACAAATCAACGTGCCATGAAAATAATAATTACACTCGGTCGTGTGTAGCTAACTCCGCGTGGGTGCTCCCCAGCCCGCAATTAATCTAGCGCACGTCTAGAGGGATGATTTTACCACGGTGTATGGAAACACAACCTTCACAAGGGAAGAGAGAGTCGACAGCTGCTAGGGTGGACTGACGATTTTTCCCTGAAGATAGGAAATGGTGAATTACAAAATGAAACTGATGATACATTAACACGTGTGATCACTTGGCATCACTAACGCAAACTCATCGGGGCTTTCCCTCCAGCACATGGGTAGTGTGGTGACGGCCTATACACAGAGCCAGCTAGGACGGGAATAATTGCACTGTACACAAATTACAAAATTACATAAACCCCCAAAGATACATGAAACAAGATGGGACATGAGATGAGTATCCACAATAAACGTGTGAAAACAAGTTAAGATGCCGCTGGATGAAGTTCGTACCAGATCACGTGGTGCAGGTGGAATTGCAATATTTCTTCGTGGAAATAGCAAATTAAATTCACACAAAATATTATTGTTGAGAAAATTATTCTCTTTACGATTTACGTGATTTCAGGCTTGTGACATTTCTGATGGCGGTAAAATCAAACATTGACATGACCGCGTGGTAAAGTACAAAAAGCATCAATTTACGTGAAATTACACGAAACCCTGACAAAAATTTTACATATAACCCTTAATGCTCTCAAAACGCAATGATGACGTATACAAATATTTGGCGTCGGTCAGCCACGTGGTTATACGTGATATTGCCGTAAAATATTCAAACATGAAAAATACCCTCAAATAAATACATCAAAACAAAGCCCTTGAAATTGCACATAGCAATAATACAGAAATTACAATGAAGCTCCATAAACATAGGCGGATGCCGCCTGATTCAAGTTGCGCGGGTCGCCTGACCTCTCGGACATCTTTTTACTCCTTCTCCTCGATAAAGTTAAAAATGCCACAAGGGTGAAATAAATTAATAAAGCGGAAGCATAATTTTGGGGAAATATCTGGCAAAACGTACGCAAGCAAAGGTTGACCGGTAAACTGAATTGACTATAGAAATCCACATCAGTGAACAAAAGGTTGTAGTGCGTACGTGACAGTGTCTTACCTCGCCAGCTCTCCTCGACAGACTGTCCAGAAGCAAGCGTCACATGGACCTACCATGGCCGCTTATGGGGTTCACAGAAGTGCTATGCACGCAGAGTAAAATATCTTATTATATATAATAAAATGGCACAAATTAAATTAAATATTGTTTTATTTTTTTATAATTTTCTTATGAATTTTCATATTTATTTAGTGTCCCTTTTATGACGGCGTTCACGCCTGAATATTAGTTTTCTTAATCTCGGTGCCACGGGAGCTTTGAATTTCATAACCAAACATTTTCAAAATAACAACAAACACTTTAAAACATTTTAAGACATTTTAAACTCTGCAAAGACAAATATAAAACACATTTTACACTGAAAAATAACATTTATGTGAGAGTTCAAAATTATTGGCGTCTTTGCGCACGTGCGGGACACATGAGACGTGCGTGGTGAACGCCGCCATGGGCTCTAGCGCCGCTGGCTGTTAGCCGGCGTCATATTGTTTACTTGATATGTGATTTCTGACAAACTGGTTAAAGTAGTGACGCGTGCCCGATTAGACTGACTTGGCTCGTCAGTCGAGGATTTTGTCTGCTAGACCGAAAGCGGG
This sequence comes from Dryococelus australis, assembly GCA_029891345.1. NCBI lineage: Eukaryota > Metazoa > Arthropoda > Insecta > Phasmatodea > Phasmatidae > Dryococelus > Dryococelus australis. Next base: position 30,663,398 of record CM057000.1, on the reverse strand, counting down.
GTAGTTTGGTTTAGATAGTTGGCGTGAGGCAAGGGGTGTTGGCGATGTAAGAACACCGTTGTCCTGGTTACTGCTGAAGATGCTGTTCGGGATTACAACCGAATCATGCGCGACTGCTTGTTGACTGAGATTGGCGGCGCGGTCCCATTCCTCCTGCCTTTCCTGCATAGGATGGGGTAATGCTATCCACGGTTTGAGAGTAGAGTGAGCCAGGAATTATTACCTACGTTTTCTACCACTCCTCTTCTCGTGAGGCGTAGGGCAAACAGTTCGACAGCCTACGTGATGCCCTTAGACAGGAAGGTTTGCAGTGTAACCCAATAATGACTTGCCAGCACGAGCTCGATAGGAATCTCCACTGATCCCCCACAGTATGCGGGCTGATCAGGGACGTGGTGTCATGGGGGCCGCCAAGCCTCTACTGGTTGTACATTCGCACTAGGATGAACGGCAAAACTTCAGGCTACTGTCACTGTGCATGACTTAACACAGGTTGTGAGAAGCGACCTGAGTCTTTCGTGCCTCCCGTTGCGAAGGTGTTTCTAGTGGTTGTGGTGTCGCTGTTTCTCCCCGAGTACTGACTTAATGCTGATGTGTGACTGGGAAGAAACAGGTAGCAGTCTAATATGTATGTCTTCTAATGTGCATGACAACTGAAAGGGATCCACAGTCAGGCTAACTCGATTTAAGAAATCTTCCGGTTCCTGTCGGTAGTGCACTGCGTATTCTGTCTCCAACTGTTAATACAAACAAATACCCTGGATATGAAAAACAGAAAGGAAGAGAACAATGCATGTTTATTGAAGGTTCAATAAACACGTGACCTGTGCTATCTCCTACCAAGTTGTGGAGAGCTGAAGGTAACTGCGGTTCCAGGTGTAGGCTACCTGGTTCTAAGTAAAAAGGGAAAAACTGGTTCTAGACAAATACAAATTAGTTAGTTGAACTGCTAAGTAAAAGATGTCTAGAGGAGACAAAGTGAAGTTAAATCTGTGATCGTGTTTGCTGGTCGTTGGGTTGATTGGTTGTCGACGTACGTAGTAAGTAGCCACTGGGGCGTACGTGAAAGTAACAAGATTCTCCGAAGATCCCAAGCACTGGCGTAGTGGTGTGGGAGGTTGCTAGAGATGCGAAAGAATGACTCCCGGTCTCGGCAGCGTCCGGACTTACATAGTGGAAGCTTGTAAGCCACCGGCACGGGGTGCGGGGGAAGCGTGGCGTCCTCTGGTTCTGGTTGGCGTGGGAATACTCTGGTCAGTGATTCTGCTTCGTGTCTTGTCAGAGGCGCTCGTCCTTGCCCGAGGTTTGGGCAGCTTGCAGGCTATCAGCGCGGGGTAGGGGGGGCGACGTGCCTGCCGGGTTGCATATCCAGGTGAGAAGGATTTGGTCAAAGTTCCCGTTACCTGTAGGGTAGACAACGTGTCGCCCACATCTTGGGTGTTGGAAGAGGTACTCTAGGCGATGAGTCGTAATCGTATTAGATTATATGTATAAGCAGCACGCATCAGTAGATAGTAATTAAAGGAACAGGCTCAGAGATTTGTTGTGCCTTAATGGTGTTATCAGATCACAGCAGTCACCTGAACCACGGCCCATACTGTTGGTACAACTAGTCTGTCAGCTCGTTAGACATGACACCTTTAAATGTTAGAGTGCCACAAAAAATTGAAAAGACACAGGAACAGTTTACTGATATATATCAATGTCTCCACTGAATCACTCCACAGCAGATGATTTAAAATCCGGGTTTCAAAATGTAACGTGGCGACTGTAGCAAATGCATAATCTATTGTCAGTATATCTATTAGTATTAATATTGTGACTAGTGTGTTTATTTACTTACTATGATAAATCAATAAAAATTAAATGTAAGTAAAATTATAGTAAAAAGGTATAATTGAAGCGAAAAAAAAGTAACAAATCTTTTTCGTCATAAGTCGGTTATAAGTAAAAATGAATTTTTGTACGTGTTACTAATTACAAGTAAAAATTATTCAGAAAGTTGTTGTTACCAGCAACATGATTACTTGTAATTTTTTGTAATTTATTACATGACGTAACTGGATAAGATACTGCATAATGCCATTAGTGCTTTTTTAAAAACTTTTTTTTTTGATTGCCTACAAGTTTGATGCTTGCCAACATGCTGCGCAGCGCAGATACGTGCTCTATAGGCGACTTCGCCACATCTACAAATGACCTGAACTTGAGGCAAGTCATTAACAGTGGCAAATGTAATTTCACTTATCAAACAAGGAGACTCCACGTGCTGGACAGCCGACTGAGTAAAAGTAATTAACACGCTTAATCATGAAATCTACAGCCCTCCTGAAACCCCGCATGCAAGCGTCACCCCCATGAAGAAATTAGATATTTTTGACGATCCACTACCCTACAGTTAGCTGCGGAAGAACTTCCAACAAACACAAGAGATGGCAGCACCCCTGTGACCTTGTGACGTCACATCCCGCCAGCCTCAGAAAGAGGTGTTTTAATTTGGTCGTTGCCTACAAGCGGAGAGATAAGAGGTGAGCGGCGCTCCCACTACCCTGATATCTGCTCACCTGCCCCTGTGTTGGAAGGCTATGCTACCACCCCGCACTCTGGAGGATCGCTGATGAAGTGATTTATTCCGTATATAAGGAAGTCGAGAACCATGCTCCAGCAGAGACGCTGGGCTCACCAGCCGAGTAGGTCAGTGAGCTCTCCCTGGTTTGCAAGAAGACCTCTCTCCTCAGCCTGCAACACAGCTTTGAACTCCTGCCCTGCTGCTTGTAAAGGCAGCACCTACTCCAGCCCACCAGCTTGCGAAGGATCGTCCACCACCAGCTGACTGCAAGGCATCAGCTCTCTCTCCATAGGTAATCCGACATCCTGTACCCGCTACCCTTTACTACCTTTAACTCCCGTGGTAGCAGGTCATCGCGATGCTAACGCCCCCTGGATAACCCCGTTATTTAGCACACGCTGTGAACTGTGTGAATTACGTAACTTAGTGAATTGCATATATTAGTATTTTGACTTTTTGTATTTTTCTTATTATTAATTATTTCTCCAGACTTACCTTCAAATTCTAACTACGTATCATTATTTTTATAATTAATCTAGTTAGGGTAACTTAATTGTGTATCAGTCAGCCGGGACTTTCCAGTTTCCATTTCGACGTAATAAATTTTTTGTGAATTCATAATCTTTACTCGCCTACTGTAATTCTAGCTCTAGATCCCTTTTCATTTTTGTTAATTAATTGTCTGTGATTAATTTGTGCAATAATAAACCACGTTGAGAATCAGTTGTGAGGTGCACCGTAATCCACAGCAGACTGAGCTTGCAAATGTTTTGAGCCTAGGATTGGCATGCCACTGCTCCTGGGTTTGCAGTGTTCCCTCGGCTGTTACTAGACATAATTGTATATACCGGGCTGCACCTCTTATGACAGGGTCTTGGGTAAGACAAATGCACAGTAAACACTGCTGCGTTAAGAGTCGCATAAGACGTCGGGAAAGACGTGCTTTACACCGGCAGGCTACTTCAGAGGTAAACGCAGTATACCCTAGCAAAGTAGAACCTCTACGTAAGGAATTAGAGTATGTACCACTCTCTTAAGAGTACATTTTACCGCCCACGCTAGAATCACCACTGGACCACTTACTAGGTGCTTGTTGGCCGGAGTACTATCCAGAATGAACACGTAATAATTAGCCAGGGACTCCACCGCCAGTAGTAAGTACAGCTACAAAACAGAGGTAACCCCAACTACTGTGAACCCATCTAGCTCGTGTTGGCCTCAGGTAAATTCATATGGGTTCGGAACCGGCCTATGGTGGATCTACCAAATTCCTGTATAATAAAGTTGGCATTGGGGAAAATGATCCGGGTTCGACTCCCACAGAAGGTTGTTCCCAAACCACGTGGAAACCATTCCCCAGCCAACTATATTCCCGCACGCCGACCAACGAGGTCTCTGTTGATAGCCCGTATAACCTCAGCCAGATCATCCACCACCACAATCACGCTAGATTAATCACCACCTGTTACCATTCATTTCATATGCCCTGGGACCACTGACGTCCTGCTTTTTGGCAGCCCTAGTCGTGAGGAGGAAGGTTGAACTCCCTGGGCGGGAGTCTATCTCAATCCGCTTCACTCTGGGGTTTCACTCCCCTCTTGTTCGCCGAACCTGAGAGGGTGGTCAGCATAGTAACTTCTTTCCCCTCATCAAGTTTTTCTAATTACCGTCTTGCAGCTGTGGTATTGAAATATTTTTAGGAGTAGGTGCAGTGTGAGTTTCTGTTAAACTACTTTCATCAACCTTTAAATATTGTTGTGTGACTGCCTTAGTCTGAGAGGAGCCATCAGTCGTGCAAGGTTTTATAGTGCAGGTCAAAGGCACGTGAGAGTTGAAAATTACTGTCGACTGGTGAGCCTCAACAAAGTCGAGCATGTGGCCTGGCGGCAAGGTATGAAATCAGTAGGGGTTTCAGTGGTCCAGCGGAGGGGTCGGCAACTGCCACCAGTTTACCTGTGCTGGCTGGGGCCCGGGGTAACTCCTTAGTCTGCTGCTGTTGTGGTGACGAGCTGGAGCTGAATCGGGCTCATGGAGGGATGCTGGCCTGGCTGCACTGGAACCAAGGGTTGGCGATTCCCAGCAGTACGCTGGCGGGGATGTCAGTGGCCACTGGGTTAGGTTGGCTGGTGGTCTTGATGGGAGACTGGAATATAAAGTGTGGGGGGAGCTCGGAAGTGAGGCGCTTCTAGCTGTCAGATGGCTTGAGCTTGTTCCCGTGGAGTTATACTGCAGAGTGCAGCTGGAACTGGGTTGCAGCTCTCGTTGGTGTTAGTTGTAGTAGTTGCCTTTCTGTCATGCCATCGGGTGCAACGGACAGCCTCACTACAGGAGAGCAGGCGATGAAGTTTCTTGGCTAGGTGTAATACCAAAGCCACAGCTGAACAGACTATAGTCATACCTGGTGCTTCGCTAACCGGTAACATGAGGCGCGGTAGTTATAGAGCATTGGGTGTCCTTTGGGTGCCAGACGACAACAGTGGGTGTGTGTCCAAGTGTTGGCAGATCTCCAGACCCAGTATGTCACTCCCTCCAGCGACAGTACAGCACGGTGGACAGAGTGGATCAACTGGACTAGCGGTCTGATGACTCTTTGATTAAGTTACTAGTGGATGGAACTCTACCTTACTGCACACCAGGTGTACAGTATGGGTGGTCGTCGACTTTGTGGGTTTTTGACGTACGTGCACCTGGTGAAGGGAGCCCATAGTCCTACACTAGTTGCCGTAAATAGAGAGTGAAATGTGCAGTCTACTGCTTTCCTCTGGTGGGTCATCGTCTACTGAGGAAAGAACAAACACCCTGAGGTACACTGAGGTTTAAGAGAAACTCATTATTATTCCATCGGGAATAAACATGGTGGCACGTTCTACCTCCTAACTAACTGGTACTGAAAAGAAATTAGACTACGTGAATCCACGTGAAGGAGACCTGGTCCTAAACTGAACAAGGCGATCCAGCTAGGTAGCTATGAAAATAACTGACCACAACTAATTCTAACCATTGTCCCGAAGAAACTGTTGAGGGCCACTACAGAGGGGGTAGTGGTGGTGTTAATACTGCCAGAGGTGCAGTGTGATTGCCGTTACCAGAAGGTAAGGCAAGGCAAGGCAAGAAGTGTTGAAGGCTACTTCGAAGGCTGCTGGAGCAGTGTTGAAGGTCTTCTGGTAGGTCACTGGTGAAGTCGCTGAAGAGCTTCTGATAGCTCGCGAGGACTTCGAGGGCGGCAGACAGCTCCAGCGCAAGAGTGGTGGAGCGAGCTGCGGAGGTCAACTGTCTCCGAAGAGAGTTGGAGAACAACTGGCATTTGTGGGCTGCGCACTGACATATATTCTCACTGCCCGCAGGACCTGAGACCCGCTGGTGTGGTGGGGTGATGAGCGTCTGCTTCCTTAGCAAAGCTGTTTGCTAGCGCTGCTAACGTCATCCCTTGGTTTGCTGTGGAACTACGTGACCTTGTGGATGCAGTCTCGGCTGCTCTGCTGGTAGTACAATCACACTTCGGGGAGGTTGGCGTGATGTCTGGTGAACAGTACAATCTGACGTGTCTGTAATAGCACCCGTGACAAGGGGCTTATCCTGTAGGCACTCAAATGGCTACAAGTACTGTTACAACCCTGCCTTCTGTGACGTGAAGGCATGTTCATATGAGGCGAAGTTGTGTGTAGTATAGTCAGGGTATGCATCACATGTCAATATAGATACTTTTGTAACCCTGCCTAAGGGCACTGCCTACCAGTTGGCAGCTGCGAAATTTAAACAGGAGATCCCATATTAAGGAAATTTTGCCAGCGTGCGTTAATTTTTAAGATAGGCATTTCAAACAGACTGGGAGGACACGCAACACAGTGTAGGATTAAACCCACACTTTTAACTATTTAGTCATTGTGTCTATACTAATAGTGGCTATATATACTCATAGTGTGTATGTACTTGTATGCATAATGTAATTCATAATGCCACTCAAGTTTAGGGTTTTCTCACTTTAATTATTCAACCGTAATCAGTACTAGCAAGTCCCATAGAAAGTATCTTGTTCTGTTATTTATGGCTTTGTTTTGTGTTATTTCAAGCAGAAGAAGACGAGTGGTGTGATATCGTCAGCAGATTGGGTGCTTGACCCTAATGAGTTGGCAAGTCTGTTCAATGCTAAGACGAAGGCGATCATCCTCAACACGCCGCAGAATCCTCTCGGCAAAGTGTTCAGTCGGTCAGAGCTGGAGATGATTGCAGACTTGTGCAAGAAGTGGAATGTTCTCTGTGTGGCGGACGAAGTGTATGAATGGCTCGTGTACAAGCCAAATGAACACATTCGCATTGGTGCGCACCAATTGTATTCAATGTGGTTATAAAGTGATAAGTTAAAAAATACCTCTAGGATGGTGTTGATGGTATAGAGTGGAGTAAGTTTAAGCTATTTCTACATATGAACCACTAGAACAGCGTGGCAGGCTGACTCACTCTCATGTCGAGGCATTTCTGGATACATGCTTGCAATGTTTATTTTCAGCTCTTAAATAAGGAACCTGGAACAACCGTTTCACCATTTGTTATCCATATTTTGTCTTCATCCAAAAACTTACAATGCCCTTGTCAGCAAATCAAGAAATTTTCCTAATTTTTGTTGTGACCGTTATCATAGCACCCCTTACCACCATTCATCCATCTGTTGGATGTATCATAATCCTATTCTTTTGATAAATTTCAATGAGAGAGTAGACCATAATTGCTGAGAATTAAGCACTCTCTGTATAGTGGGCATTAGCACTTGATAAGTGTGCATAATTTGCATAAAACTCGGTGATAACTTCCTACAGTTGACTTCCGTTTCTAAGACCCCTGGAATAGCAGCACTCGAAATTAAGACCATTTTTAAGGAACCATGAAACAAATTTAATTAAATATGTTTTTCCAATAACAACCCCTTCGAAATAACACTTTTCCTGGGGGCCAGGTTCTTAGAATCGAGAGTTTACTGTATTTTTTATGTGTGGAGATATTTTACAATGCATCAAATAAAGTACATAATACATTAGCCTTAGATCTTGCTTTAATGAACATTACATCAAACTTGTGAATTAAAAATCCATTCTGATGCTACGTGTTCTATGTATGTACGTATGTTAAAAAATGTTGGTTCTTTGTGTTTTTGGGAAATGCTAACTAAATAAAGCAGGTTGTGTTTTTGTGCATTGTGTCCCCAGCAGCAGATCTTGATTGCCAGACTTCATAAATTTACATGAGATGTGTTGATTTTGCAGCAACCCTGCCGGGCATGTGGGAGAGAACCATTACAATCGGCTCTGCGGGAAAGACCTTCAGCGTGACAGGCTGGAAGATTGGCTGGGCGTATGGGCCAGCTCACCTCATGAAGAACTTGCAGACGGTCCACCAGAACTGCGTTTACACGTGCTCCACTGTCCTGCAGGTAAGATCAGTTTAGTGGTCTGCGCATTACCATCACCTGGCTCCAGGACATTTGCAAATTTCCCTCTCATCAGGCACTCGTGCAATTTGTGGGAGCACTGCATTAGTTATAAGTTAGTTTTAAGCACAGCTTTTATTTTGCCGTGGAATGTAATGGAAACTCTAGATAGACTTGTAGCAAGACAGATATTTTAACGAAATGATAATGTTTTAACAGTTAGTTAGACCCCATAGTGCAGATACATTCATAGCTAACAAAAAAATTGCAAAAATAAATTAAATTGAACAATGTTATTGCAGGGAATAAAATGCAGGGAACGAAAGCCATTTTGAAACGTACATAATGGAAAATATTGCATTGTATTCAGTAGTCAATAATTTGTCGGCCTATTAATAAACATATTGTATAAAATGTGATCTCCTGCTGCTTCAAAATACCAGTGCCATCTAACAAAGCAGCTGTGCTGATTTACGACAGATGAGGGATGAAATGTAGTGGGAATTGGCTGTTAAGCTACTGATTACATTATAAAAAGTAGACAGAATGCACAAGTATGCACAGGGCGGTACTCGTAAACACACACAAACAAAAGTCAGAGGAACACATTTTCCACACAGATGCGCTGTGTTTCCCTGGCTATACCAGTTTCATCAGGCGGCGAGCGGTGGCACACAGTGTCGCAGTGCCACAGTGTGTGCCACCGTTCGCCGCCCTAATGAAGCTGGTCTAGCTAGCGAAACGTTACATGACTGCGCATCTGTGTGAAAAATGGGTTCGTCTAACTTTTGGTAGTGTGTGTGTGTGTTTACGAGTACCGCCCTGTGAATACTGTCTACTTTTTATAATGTAAACGGATGAGGAATGCTTATCACTAAACATCCCACACTTAGTACAAACACTGGAGCACGTGGAAAAGAAATTATGTACAGACAAGCATGTATTTAACTTTTTTTTATTTTCGAAGCTGAACATTAATAACTTTTAGTGAAGAATAATCAGTTGCATTGCCGCTGAAAAATTCAGACATATCCTGATACAGCATCTTTAATTCTATGTCTCCCAAAATGACCACTTTATTTAGTTATCTCCCATAAAATGAAAGATGTCAGAGGTGAAGTAAAGATATTTTGGGTGGCTCTTAACAGCGAGGTCTTGAGAGCAGATGAGAAAGAATAAGCTTGAGTATGGAGCAGTGCTGGAATGAAAGGCTGGGGGAAACGGGAGATCCCCAAGAAAACTCGCAACCAGCTGCATCATCCGACACGTTTCCTATATGTGAAAATTGAGGAGTGACCCTGCTAGGGATTGAATCAGATTCGCCTTGGTGGGATGCAAGCAAGCTAACCACTCATCCACAACTGCCCCAAAAATGGCAGAAAATTAAAAGGTATGATGAGGATTGAGTTTCTTCTTTCTTTTTTGCATGAATGTGTGCTTTAAAATTTTCATTGGCTCACATTATTACTTGGACTAGGTAGGGAATATGGCATATTGCACATTTATATCTTGTCCAACACCCAACAGGTCTAACATGACAAAGGATACTGCACCAGTGTGATCTGGTAGGCAAACAGACTTGGAATGATAATAACTTTAATGGATTTCTTCTTTTTTTAAATTTTTGCTTTTGTGGTCTAACACTTGAGAGCAACATAATAGACCCTCATTTTGTATTACTTAGGTTTGCGAATGTGTTTTGATCAATTTTTGCTGCAATTTTTTATTTGTCCATTTTTGTTAGTGCAGTTTTTTTTTTAACACTTATCATATACCACAAAATTGAGGTTTGAATGCACACATCAAGATCGCAATTTCATATTGACAGTATAATGAAACAAAGGTTATGCCATGTGCAAAAATTTAATAATTAGTCCAGAAACTCTTTAACGTCTGTTATTACATATTTTTAACATACAGCTGAAAAAATTGTTTGAAAAAATTAGACAGTCTTTAATTGTAACATTTATTGTTATAGTTGCTATTGTCTGTTGTGAGTGCAAATTGAACATCATCACGCGTGATGTCTTCTCTACATATTCAAATAGACTTGTACTCATCAGTGCAAACCACTCACCCGCACACCCCAATGGAGTTTGAGTGGCAGTACAATCTACCTGACGTTGAGAACTTTTACTATTTACCCAACGGTTAAAGATGCATGCTCCAGGCCTGAATAAATTGTACTGTTCACCGGCCGAGCCACCGAGACTATGCTTCAAGGTCACCTAGTACTATGTGCGCCAAGGGATGGCACCACTAGTATGAATTGCTGAGACATACAGCAGCTGGAATTTCGGCTGGCCGGTAACGTCACGCCCAGAGGATCTAACGTCTCCACCAAGATGAAGTACGAGCCAGGAAGAGTATAAATACCAGAGCACATCCCTTGGAACACCAGTCTGTCATGTTCCTTCATTGTACTCCTGGTGCCGAAGTCTAGGTCTTGAGATCCCTTTTCGCCTCCAAAGATCGTCAGTTTAAGTCGTCGAACACTTTGACAATTCCGGTCCCTTCAGGCCATACAGCGTATCGTTAGTTAAAGTAGAGTTATTTTCATAGCCACTTTGCCTACGTACCCCCACTAGCTTAGAAACAGGTTGCCTCTACCTGTCCAGCATACCAAGCTTCCGTTAAGCTCTCATTGATAGGAGGTAGTACAAACCATCTTGTTTATTTCCATACAGAAATAAACATTATTTATCCCACTTAGGATATCATTCCCGTAGTCGTAGGTCCCTTCCCCGTAAGCATGAGGTTCGTCGAGGGATAGCAGGTGACTGGGAGTTTTATTCTAACCAAATCGCTGAACTCACCAGTAGACACACACACACACACCTATCTGTGACGGCCAACCTTTTTATGCACCATGTATAGAATGGTAGAGTCCCGACACTAGCTACTCATCCTTTTGGGGTTGGAATGTCAGTTTAGGGTTTGCTCTTTCCACTACGCTTCTGGTGCCGGAAGGAGTACTTACTCGGGTCTGAGGGGACTTTCCCTTCAGGGGAACTCACCCATGTATTGGGACCATCAGCCAGAGTGTAACCTGACTCTGTGTCCACCGCTCTTCTGGTGTTGGATACTCAGAGAGGGACGGCTTTGGCCTGGCAGTTGCTGTACATGGAAGTACACCTGAGAAGGACCTAACATTTCCTGCTCCACCTTCGCGGATCTGGTATTTCTGTATCTTTCCTCGTCCCCCTCGTCCGTTGAAGTGGTATCCATAACAGGGTTAAAAGGGCTGCTACTATCTCTAAATTCCAACAGGAGCTTAGCCCTATCCCAACCAAATTCGAGCACCTCGATCTCCGGGAGAAAGCTCAAGCCATCCGCCGTCTAGAGAGACCAGCATCACCAGCACCCATACCAGATCTCTTCACATCACCAATCAAACTCGGAGGAGTCACTTGTTCCACGCTACTAGCATGCCTGAGTGGTCAAGAAACTTAATATGGAATAGCTAACCCATGGTTCTGAGGGATCCCGTTCACCATGTCCACCCAGACGACAACCAGCACCAGCGATCGGCTGCCCACCTTCATGCCAGGTTTAGGCGCCAACCCCAGTGCACCACAGTCTGAACCACAGCAGGTCCCCTGTCACCCAGATATCCCCACAAGAGTGATCCCACCTATGCGAAAGATTGTGCTAGCTGTCCCCGACTTTGTACACAGCTGAAAAACCATAGGATCAGTCCTCTATACTGGTCGGGCTCCGGTTCCATGCTGCAAATATGAGTCAAACTCATCCCCGGATATGTCTGCCCTCGCACCCCTCAAAACACTTGGGCTGTGACGTACCTCCTTTGTTCATAGGACATCACACATCAATAATAAGAAAAAATTGTAACTTGTTAACTTAACACTTGCATATCCCTGAATGTGCAGACCGACAATCACATTCAGGTTGATCCAATCTTTAAAGATGGTTACAGCATTGTGCTAATGACTTTTCTCGTACAGTGGACTTGATGCGAGACATGAGGGTGAGGTGAGATGTTTGTGTGGTTGGTCAGGAAGCGGTGGCGCGGGGATTTGAGTTGGAGATGCAACGGCTCGGCCAGCCCGAATGCTACTTCCAGAGCCTGGCCGTGGAGCTGCTGTCCAAGCGCGACTTCATGGCGCAGTTCCTTTCGGACGTAGGCATGGTGCCAACCATCCCCGAGGGAGGCTACTTCATGGTCGCCGACTGGACTGCACTCAGTAAGATTTTTGTTTAATTAAAATAAATTTTAATTAAGGAGCTTATGTACATGGTGCTTGAACTGCATTTCAAAGAGTTTGAATTATTGTTTCATTTTTTTATGGCTTGATTAAACGTGTATCCAATGTACTGATCTACAATAGTATAGGCTATTCACGGTAAAGTGAGCACTTTTCAAGGCCCTTCCAAGAGGCATTACCCCTTAATAATTTATTTTATTGCAGCATCAAGCATTAACGTTAGAGAGTGATTAAATGTATACACTGTGTTTATTAGCCATATTTCAATGCTTACAGTAAAAAGTGCCGGAAAGGTAAAAATTAATTGAAAGGAAAAATTTAGCAGAGCCTTAAAAAGTGCTCACGTTACTGTGAACAGCCTATAACATCTACTTCACACAATTGCAGTCAGTAAGTCGCTATTAAGACATTTGTGAAGGGACTAAAAAAAATTGTGCTTATTAAGCAGGAACTTATTAAAAGGGTTCAAATTTAGATGTGTATATAGGCAAGGTGTGAAACTAATGCACTTATTAAGCAGGAATATTGTGAAGTGGGAAACCTCTTGACATGCACTGTTTGGTTATGGTCGTTGTGGTTACAGCGCTGACTGCCCTCCTTAGCCCTGTCTATAACCTTTCCACGGCATGTTCTCTATTCAAACTAGTTGTGTCTGCTCGACAGGTTGTAGTTGGCTCACGTGGGTGTTGCTGAATGGAAGGATTCTTTTGAGGAGGAAGGGAATCAAACCCCAAGGTGATTCAAATCATGAATGACTCCTGCCTAGGGAGCGCAATCTTACTCACCAATAGGGCTGCCAATAAGCGGACGCCAGCTGTCTCGGATTAATTGCCATGGTAGGGTTCGCGGGTGATAACTAGACTACAATATTAAGGGAGTTTTGAGATTCGGTCTGAGGTGCTGGCTCTATCCTTCTTGGACTCGTCTGTCTAAGATTGGAGATGAAATTTAGCGGGATGGAAACTTTACGAGGTGTGGGAGCAGTTTTAGGGGATAAGTGGATCATGACCACCTTCCCGGATGCTGTACGGATTGTACAGGTATTGTGTGTTATCGTCACGTTGTCTTTATTCGGGGTCGGCACAAGTACTGAAGACAGGAGTGTTTCTGGCTGGTGGTCCGAGTCTGGCCATGGCCAGCAGCTCCCCAAGTAGGCGTCGAGCTCTGAACTGATGGTAGATGAGACGGGACACTGGGTGCGTCCTCGCAGTTAGATTCTATATCGTAATCTGTACATGTGGCTCTCTTGGTAGACCTCCCCGTTTTCTACGTCTATTCCGGCTAGGTAACCCACATCTCTTTCTAGTCATTAGAAACCTCCAATTATATAACAGTTACAAATATCACCTCAACTAACAATAGCGTAAGAATAATAAGAAAATAAACTAAATTAAGCTTGACATTGTGTTTGTTACGTCATGAAAGCAGTGGGGAATCCCGGTTATTCATACACACTACTTAATCCTAAAATTTTCGTGATTACTTAACGCAGGCGAAGGTGAGTCTGGTCAAGAACTTGTTTCAAAAAAACATGATCATTTTCTTAACGCAGTTTAACAGCGTTTGCCTTCCAAGGGGTGGTTGTCCAGAGGGGATGTCGCGAGGACCTGCTACCACGGAGTCAAAGGAGTGATTGGGGTAAAAGGGGTGCAGGATGTGGACGTCAAGATTACCTCTGGAGCGTCTTGTAGGAGATGGGGTTGAGTAGGTACAGGAGGAGCCTTCACAAGCTGCAGGTATGAGCCTTTTCAAGCTAGGAGAGGAGGGAGGTCTTGGTCAGACCAGGGAGAGCTGACCTATGCGGCCGACGAGCTCTGGCTAGAGGCGTATCCGTGCCTCCTTATATAGTCCAAGATCAGTGCTTCAGGGCTCTTCCGCGGTGCAGGGAATGATAGCCTTTCTCTGCAGGGGTTGGTTATTGTTGGGTTGCAGTGGCGGTGTGTATTCCTAATCTCTCTGAGTTGAGGCTGGAGACAAGTGTACAACCTCCGCCTGAGGTTCGGCTGGTGTGACGTCACGGTGCGCAGCATATCTGTGGTGTCTCTTGTAACTTCCTTCTCTGCTATCTCTGGTCAGTGGCTCGTCTGGCAAAACAATCTTGGTTCGAGGGGGTGGCGACCACGTGTTGGATTATGGGCGGGCAGTACAATTTTATAACTAAACACGTTAATTATAAATGTGACTGAGGTTGTCGAGCGCGTGGAGTCGACTCTTTCAGCATGTGAATGGTAGTCTGCCACTGTTGTGACTTGCCCCTAGCTCTTCCTTGCTCGTTTATGGGGCGAAGTCGACCATAGGGTGCGCAGCAATATGGCATGCGTCGATCGTAAGAGAGTTTCATTGTACTTTGAAGACATTATGCACATTAGAAACACAATTTCAGGTTAAAAAATTGCTGTATTTCAAAATGTTCTGGTTATGTACATACAAAAATAAAGGTCCCTGCATTGAACCTTACTACAGGCTTTCCATGAATAAAATGGTGGGAATACCACTTAGTCCCATAGGTACAGGCAGCACAGTGAGAACATTGCACACCAGTTGGGAGACTTGCGCATAGCGGTGATAGCACACTCTATGCATATCGGTGTGTTTCTTCTGTCTTAAACGTGAATAATAATGGCTTCAAGTAGGCAGGCTTTTCAAAAAGTTTTTCTTTTTAAAAACTTAACATAATTTTGCACAGAGACTAAACACTCTGCAGTAATTTGACCTTTTTAAGGAGTTTTGCTGGTTGATAAGCATGAATTTTACACTCCCTTTATGAAGAATCTGAAGGTGAACCTTACCTCGTCGCCATATTTGATTCTTGGTTTTTCTAGCTTGTTTATGTTTTCACAAAATAGAATTCATGACGTACCCCTATATCGTATTTAGCTATTTAACTTGCACAACAATACAGATATAACAACTGAACTAGACTGATATTTGTGTCACAATATTGATTTTACCTAATTTTGGCAGAATTAACAGTGTATGTATAAAATTTCAGCAAACAAAGTGCGACTGGAGGAAGAGACTGACAAGAACAGAGACTACCGCTTCACAAAGTGGATGACTAAGAATGTCAAGATTCAGGGGATTCCTCCCTCAGCGTTCTACAGTCCAGAGCACAGCAATCTGGGCGAGAACTATGTGCGGTACTGCTTCATCAAGGTATGGCTTGTTTCACTCTGTTTGTAACTCTGAAAATACTGTAACACTCGTCTGTTAGATGTTTGATTCCTTAACTTGGTAAACCACATTTATACCTGAATAACATCAACTTTTATTGCTACAAAAATAAGTCTGAAACGTGGAAATATATCATATATGAGATAATTGGTTTTAGCCTAAATATATGAACAACTCGTTATTTGTCCTGCTGTACGATTTACCCTTAAAAAGGCCAATTTTGACAATGACTGCTATAATAAACAAATACATCATGAGAAATTAAGTGTATATTGTCATATCCATAATTTATTTGATCATTACAAATAGTTATGATTTACAGAAATATGGTGACTGTTGTGTGTCTCCTACAATTGTTATAAGGAATAGAGAAAATGAAAAGCAATTTGTGCAACTGAAGTTATTTTCATAATTTGTATCTTTGAGATATTATTAAATCCCAGCAAAAATTAACCAATAATTATGAATCCTCATCATTTAATACTGTTGTCACAATTACTTGTTTAAAAACTCATCAGATTCTTCAAAGTCTTGACAATTGTTAATCACATCCTCTTCTGTGTCATCCAGTGATTGGTCCTCATAAAATCACTATACTTCATCTGCATTCTTCACTACTTGCAACTTTAAAGCTGCTGTTTACAACTGCACTCCATTTTTTTTTCTTCTGCATTTTGCATTTGGAATAATGTCTCCAACATTTACAGAACATCAGCGTTACACACATATAAGAGACCTAGACTCTAAACTCACGAGTCCAATGTGGTCATCAAAACCAGCACTTAAACAAACCAATTTTCTTATCTCGAGACTTAAGGGATGGAGGTTGATAAGTTTTTACAAATTGTGGTGTTACATAAAATATAAAATACGTACTTTTAAATGAACGTGAAAGATAGGCCACTAGGCTACTACTAATATATAAAAAGACACATGTACAAGTACATCCTCACAGTCTAGTACTTTTCAATAGGCACACACACAAAGGACGAAACATTTTTCCCAAGTTGCGTAGTCACTGCGTTTTGCTTCATTGGGCAGCGAGTTACAGGACACTGCAATATGGTGGAAGGGGGCTGTTGGTAGTGAATCTAATGGCCAGGTGACAGACTAGTGTGTGGCAAGAAAATTGAAATTTTCGCTGGTATAGCTGTTGAATATGGTTTTGGAGCTGTGATTTTCTTGTATTGAGGCACGAAGGCTGCCTGGATTTTCTTATAAATTGGTGAACCAATTACCAGTATTTCGGGTTCTGAACTATTGCTTGAAGGTGGTAGTTGTGAAAGTCCTACCACCTTCAAGCAATAGCTCAGAACTCAAAGTGCTGGGAATTAGTTCACAAATTTATAAGAAAATCCAGGCAGCCTTCGGACCTCAATATAAGATAATCACACCTCCAAAACAATACTAAACATCTAAACGAGCAAATTTTCAACTTTCCGCTGCATGCCTAGTTTGCCACCTGGCTGCTAGGTTAACTACCAACAGCCCCCTTCCACCATATTTCAGTGTCCTACAACTCGCCGCCCAATGAAACTAGCCTAGCCAGTTAAACGTGACAATTGCGTGACCACATGAAAAAGTGCCGCCCTTTGTGTGTGCCTGTTGGCAAGTACTAGACTGTGAGTGTGTGTACTTCTGCCCTTTAATATAAAATACTTTTAATATATGTAGTCCAAATTGTTTGTGGGTGTCATGCATGCATGAATACCATATTCTGGTGTGTATAGGCTGCACAGTTGTACAAAAAAAATTACTACAAAAAGTGGGCTGCGGCTTATATATGAGATACTGGCATGAAAAAAATTTTTTGAAGTTTTCCCCCCAAAACATGTTAGGAAATTTGTCACCAATGTACAGTACATTTTATTAATGTTTTAACTCTTAAAGGAAGGAAGGGAAGGGAAGGATAAATATTAATTAATTAGTTTTAAAAAATTCCTTTGCATTTATTTTTTTTACTTGCATTCTTAAACAAAATAACCTTCATTCCGCACATGTAAAATGTGAATATGTTGGAGCTCAGCCATATATGTTGTACTTGAGAAAATAATTTCTCTGCTGCACAAGAGAAAGATATCTTACGTAGTTTGCATGCCTGCCATGGCTCTAAAAGTGCACATTGATAAGATGCCATTTTGTGTAACATGTTGCCAGGGTTTTGCTTTCTTAAGTCATGTTACCATCTGTGGAATAGTAATCGTGCAATTTATATTCCTAAACATTGCAACATTACACAAATTTTCTGTCTCAAATGTTTTGTAGGGGAGAAGTTAAGTCTGAATTTATTATGTTTGTACGGATTCATGACTTAACAATATTTACAGGAATACAAAAATTCAGTACGGCCTATAACCTACTTGAAATATTAATTATCCCTCATTTCTCATCAAATATTTTAGGTGTGGCCTATACACGCATGCGGCCGATACACTCCAAAATACGGTATATTACTGTTCAATTAATTTACTCCTAGTGTCTTGTTAGTGCTAGATAAAATGCTTGTGTAAAGCATGTACAGAAATTCAATAATAGTTTCTTTGTGGTCGTGCTTACAGAAAGATGAGAATCTCCAAAAGGCAGCAGAAATTTTGAAAAATTGGAAACAGAGTTCCTGAATACCCACAGTTTTTTGTACTTGTTTTGAATTCGTGCCATTCATCATGTAAATATGTGGTGCTCAGCATTGCTAATGAAGGGACACATTTCAAAGAAGGATGTATTTTAACGTGCCTGAATTTTTGGAAACATATTCAAACTATTTAGTATGTGCTTTAATTTGGAATAAGGAATGTGATTTTTAATTTGCTCGACTAAAATGTTCATAGTGATCTGTTTATTTATATATATATATATATATATATATATATATATATATATATATATATATATATATATATATATAAACTGTTACTATTCTGAATTTGGATTATTATTCAAGTAAATTTTATAGTGTGAGAAATATTATTTTGTGTAACAAAAAAGAGGGTACATTACTCAATGAGCTAGTGACCAATTTATTCAGTTCAAATATTTTTTCATTATAAATTTGGTTTCTCATGCTAATTGTAACCTCTACATGACAGCTGCAATTAATTTATGAGGTTAATTCTAAATCATACCACTGTAAAATTACAAATCTGGTATGTCTGATTGAAGAAGATTGCTGTTTGTGATAAAGTTTAACTATATTTTTATTTATGTATAAAGATGATTGATGAATATATTATATTTTTGTCTTGTGGTTTCTACTTTGTTTTTCTAATTACATAAATTCAGTAGTTAAATCATGTAAAATAAGGTAAGTTTTGTATAACTAGTCTTAATTGCAAACAACCATATTATTACCTGGTTTAAAACCATGGTCATTTGTGACACTTATTTACCGCAAATCCAATTGTGTTAATTACTGCAGGTGAACATCAGTAAGTTTATGTAGTTTATACAGACCGCATGGGATGAGACAGCTACAAGAGTAACAAAAGAAAAATAATCATTTTTCATTCCTTTAAAACTATTTCCAGATAAGACATTTTAAATTCTCGCAAGCTGTAAAAACGTTAAATATTTTTTCTGAACATAATAGCAGATACGTTTTAACA
Organism: Dryococelus australis; assembly: GCA_029891345.1. Classification (NCBI taxonomy): domain Eukaryota; kingdom Metazoa; phylum Arthropoda; class Insecta; order Phasmatodea; family Phasmatidae; genus Dryococelus; species Dryococelus australis. The sequence goes on along the minus strand of CM057000.1, from coordinate 30,644,405 downwards.
AGCTTTATTAGTTACCGCACAAAATGGCCTTTGGCTGAGATGGGTTGATGCTGCCAGTTACGGTTTTGTTTGTGTCACCAGTCACCTGAGATAAGTGAGGTCAAAAACATAGTGCCGGTGTACTGACGTACGACCCTTGTAGAGAGTAGAGCGTGTGATCTGCCGACTCAGTACGAAGTCTGGTAACACTGGCGGATGGGGGGCACACTGCCACAGGTTTACCTGTCTGGACGGTGGCCCAGGATGGCGGGTGGCCGCTGGTGGCTCTGGGATGTGGTACACCCATTGATGCTGGAGGTACCCCAGGGTGGGCTGAGGCTGGTGGTGGAGTTGGTGATTCCGTATGGGATGTCCTCACCCTGGCGGATGGCAGCTACCAGTGGATGCAGTTGTCCGGCAGTCTTGATGACCACTGGAAATTGGGGGGGGGGGGGGGGGGGGACTGGGAGATGAGGCCTCTCTAACTTGTAGGCGGCGAGAACTCATTCCCGTGGGGGGGTTAGGTTGCGAAGTGCAGTTATGACAGGGATGAATAGCTGCCATTCTGACTTTCTGCCGAATACCCCTCTTGTGAGTATAGGGCATCAAGGAAAGTAACTACTACTGGCCTTGACAAGGTGAAGCAGATGGTGAAGTCCTGAGTGGTGTGAGAGACCAAGACCAAAGCCGAACAGGCATCAGTTGTACCCGGTGCTCCTTCGTCTGGCACTGTTAAGCACGGTGGATACAGAGCGTTGGGTTTCCTCAAGTTGCTCGCCCACGAGACTTGGATGTGGTATCCTAAAAGGTCAGTTTTCCAGAACCAAACTTACTCCCTCCAGCACAGTTCAAAGCGGTGGACAGATATAGGCTGGTCTGGCTGGCTAGTTGCCTTACGGAGGTCTGGCTAATGGTTGAGGCTCTACTGTACTATACCCCTGGGGGCACAGCGCAGGTGGCCGTCTAATGGGTGTATAGTGCGAAATTTATAGTCACCCTTACTTCACGCTGAAGAACTCGTTGTTACGTAGGATAAACAAAGTAACTCAATGAAATAAGTATTCAGAAATAAGTGCAAATAAATATTTTTTTCCACGTAGAATATACATGTTGGCCCGTCCACAGTTGAACGGAAGTTATCGTACGTGAATCCAGGTGAAGGAGACCTGGTTCTAAACTAGAAAAGGCGATCCAGCTAGGTAGTTATGAAACTTCCCCTAACAGAACTCGCCATTGTCCAGAAGGGACTGTTGACGACCACTACCAAGGTGGTAGTGGCAAGTTATTGTCATTACCAGCAGGTAAGGGGAGCGTGAGGTGTCATGAAGGGACCGTCAATAAGTACTATGAGAGGGGTAGTATCAGTGCAATCGCTGTTACCAGCAGGTAAGGCAAGAGGGTTGACGATGTCTCGGGAGCAGTTGGCGAATAGTTCCCAGAAGGTGTGGAAGGTGGTGTTGAAGGTGCTGAAGAGCTTCTGGTGGGTCGTGAGGACCTCGTGACTTCTTCCGGCATAATTCAGTATGTTGGCAGCCTTTATAGTTTTTTCTTAACCTAATTCTAAGTGTTAGATGTACGGACAGGAGCTAGATGTGCCTCAGGGCTGAGCCCCTTACACCTACAGGCGCACCTTATCGAGTTGGCGTAGTGTGTCAACTCAATTGCGCCATGGCGCAGAGACTGTGCCCTGCAACGAGCATACCGTGGCACTGGCACAGAGTGTACCTGCGTGCGACTTGCAGCGCAGCGTTCAAACAGCACAATGCATCACTACATTCTATGGTGCGCCCTCGGCATTCGCGCCTGACACGGCGCTTCGCAAGTCGTTGCAGTTAAAGAAAGTATTGTATCGTGGTTGCATGTGCATTTTGTGTTGCTATATTTTGTATACCTTGTGTACTGTTGTAGCCAAGACTCTTGATGTCTCATAGTGCAGGAGTGAGGAAGACCCAAGTCAAAAGGGGTTGGGGGTTTAGGAAGAAAGTGGCCACGCTTCCGTGCCGTACAAAACACATTGTCCCTCGTTCCTCACAGTACTGAAGGACTGTGAACAGTGGCGAGTAGCACACTGCCCAAGAGATATAAACAAGTTATACACAGCAACGAAAGAGAAGTCATCAGGAGTGTTGTAGAAGCTTGTGATGGAGAGGCAAGGAATAAATATTTATTGATACTTATCAACAAAGCTACAGAGAGAGCTGCAAAGTACATGGGAGTAAGTAGGGCGTCTATCGAGAGAATTCGTAAACAAAGCAGAGAGAGGCCTGGCGAGCCTCAAACAACTCCAGGAAAGCGAAGGTAAGAACATAATTCTTACACTGTTCACCGTATTGCCTATAAAGGGTTCCGACTACCTGCAATTATTTTGTGCAATTGAGTCCTGGAAACGGGCGGAGCGGACTCTAAGGCAAACTCCTGCTCGCGCCTAAACAGCTTCATCACCTGTACCCACAAGGCGCTCAACTTGCATGCTGTCTCTCTGCCAGCGACTCACCTACACATGACTTTCAGCAGTGAACCTATTTATTTTAAAGGCACACTAATTAGAAAGAAGTACTGTATGTTTCTCAAGACAACTCTTTAAGTTTTCGTATTAAAAAATCTGTGACAAACTGTTTCTAAAAGCATCCGTTTTAGTCATTCTTACATCAAAAAATAATTCTTGGAGTTTGAATAAAAATGAGGTGTTTGGACGCCATTACAAAATATCCAATTGTTTTGGAATCATGTATTTTGTACTAAACCCTTGTGATACACTTCATGTACCAGCCTCACGTAACAGCATTAAAGGCAAGGTTTATTTTCTTGACTGAACTGGTATGCTTTTAAAATATTGCACCAATAGTGAAGAGTCATCTGTGACTTTTCAGTAAAAGGCAAGTATTGTTTTCAGTCAAACAAACAATTCAATAGATTTTATTTAAAATTGTAAATTTGGTGCAGTAGCGTGGCTACAAGGAAAAGGGGGTCTCTTGCGACGAAACAATGAGAAAAGCTACTATCATTGAATTGCTTGAAAAACATTGACCAAGAGAGAAAAATATTCTTAGTTTCCAGGGTATTTCAGCAACATGGCCATACTGTACTTAGATTGCCCACTTACATGTGCAATTTCAATGCCATAGAACTAGCCTGGGCTAAGATTAAACACAAATACAAGCTCACAACACGACTGGAGATTTAGCACTTCAAGTCTTACAGATGCTAACAACAGAAGTCATAGAAACCGTAACAAAGGAATGGGTGGGATATTGCAGACACGTTGAAGGAATTGAAGAAGAGTATTGGAAGAATGATTGCCTCATTGAGTTAGCAGTAGATGAATTCTTAATCAAACTGGACAGTGACAGTGACGACACAGATGATGAAAGTGAAAAAATTCACACCGTGACAGCTGCAGTGAGCAAGAAATTTTTAGTGAACGTGATACCGACATCTCTTGCTTAGCTCAGCCATTGTAAATATTGAAATTAGATTGTATCGTACTGATACATGTACTCTACGGTGTCATAAATGTGTTTTCCTTAATCACTTTTTAATTAGTGAGTTAGGAATAGTTTTACTTTTCCCTAAGCTTTCTCAACAACAGTTAACAATGCTATGTTGAGACATATTCGTAGTATGTGTTATCAGTTTGTAAAATTGCTATCCACTTTTATTTGTACTTACACTATGACGCATTAGTTTTCTTTTATATTTACTTATACTATTACATAAATCTTTTCTTGCCAAAGCAACCTTATTTTGACATTTTGTTCCCCACACCATGATTTTGGTATCACTGGTTATTCTCATAGTAACTGTGTACCGTAACATTATACGTTCACATCTTGTTCAGTTATAATTGGTTACAATTGACTAATTGTACCTCAATATTTTTCATTAGTTATGCTTATTTGTCACATCATAATCTTGGGTCGTTTATTGTTTAAATATTATCATCATATCTTAAAAATATACTATCAAACTGTGTTCAATTGTTAATTACTTTGGTGGTTGTTAAATGATTGACAATTTTTAAATTTTGTGTTTTGGAGCCTAATGTTTTCTTTATTTTTATTCGTCTTTTGTCTATATGGTCACTAATTTTCAAGATTTCTGGTATAACACTTATAAATTAGTGTTGTTAACTATTCATATTATTAAATTATTTTCATTGGTTTGACTTCGGGAAGCTGCTTCTTGAAATGGAAAAAGTATTAGTTCACAATTGTTATCACATGTCGAGGGCTGCGGTTGAGGCAGTGCCAGAACGTTCGCCTGCCGCCACTGCGATCCAGGTTCAGTTCTTGGCTATGTAATCCAGGATTTTTGCATGTGGCAATCATGGTTTGTGGGTTATCTTGGGGGTCTCCCGTTTCCCCCAACATTGCATTCAGGTGCTACTCCATGTCCGTCTCGACTCATCCACATCACTTTGGCTCTGAAGACCTCTTATGGTAAGACTCGTCCAAACATATTGATCAATCAATTAATCATTGTGTGTCATAATACTGTATAGTCAGTTCACATTACCAATTAGCTTGTACATATATTTCAGATAGAATTGCAGTGATTTTTGTATTTGTGTATTAAAATTTATGCATATTTGCTGTACTTCAGTGGTAGAAAAGGCAAAAATTTGCTTAACTGCGCCAGTAAAAAATAAAGACAAAATAAACAAATTACATACAGTAAGATTTTGGAGACTTAAAAGATTTTAATTATATGTAGACTATTTTTAATTCCGCTTTTCGGAAATATTCTAATAACTCTGACAAACAAATAAGTTAACTAACTTCGTAACAATATGTCTTATCAATTGTATCATCAACCCCTACAAATACCATATTTTCGCACAATTGTCTCACGTACTGGTTTTTAATCTTAATGCGTAGTTTAAATATAATCATGCAATACAGTGAAACTACTTTATTTATGTTAAATTGCTTTTTGTTGGTAGCACTTGATACTAAATAAAATATTTTGCGAAACTGAGCAGAAATTATACTTATTAATTTCTACTACTGACCATGATATTAATGTTATCCCCACTCACCTTTGTAACTATTTTGTATTCGTGCCAATACAATTTTTAAAGATGTGTGGCTGAAAAAATTAACTCATCCGCGCTTTGCCCGGGACTTAAACCCAGAACATTTAGTACCATACGCTCGTGCACAACAAACTATGCTACAAAACACAAATGTCAACAATAGACTCGTTGATGTACCTTTCAAAATCTTCTGTTTGAAGAGGTCAGTGGAATGTTTGCAGGACGCATAGTACGTCGTTCAACGGTACACTTTGTGGTCGAAGGGAGGGACGCGACTGGCCAAACCTTAGGGCGACCGAGGGGAGTGGTGGGTGAACTAGGACTAGCGGGTCCAGCCCTCACAACGTTTGATGCCAACAGTGCGCCCGTGTAAGTTATTATAATGTGTTAGGTAATAGCATTCAAATCTAATTTTCATGCTTAAATTGTGTTTTAAAACTATTTATAAATAATCACATGTTGGTAAACATTCACGGTACTCTAGCCGTGTCTTGAGTTAAAACTTATTTCTTTTACCACATTTTTCATGCAATGCAATACAGATGCTTTGCCGACAACGTGTAGAAGTATATTTTAAAAACAAAACGGCTAGCAAGTGCATTTAAGTAATGCAGGGTGCTATTATTTCACATTTTAGTTAGTCGCAACAGTTTTTACTGTACTATACATAGTTTCGTAAAACAAGACTTTAAATATAATCTATACAACTAATATCAATATTTTTCCCTGTGTCTAAATTGCTAGCGCACTGCGCCACTGAGTCGTGAGTTACATATTTTGAAGAAAGTTAGTTGGTGCGACATGCGCAATGAACTGAGTTGGTGCAGTTGCACGGCGCAGTGCTGTGTTCCCCATCTCTAGAGGGAATCCATGCAAGGGGGGCAATCATCTCAGCAGAGAGGTATTGGGTAGCCATGGCCATGTTTGGGGCCATGGCTACCTCCCTAACCTATAACTAAGAAGAGAAAGGGAAAAACTTGTATAGACACCATAAAAATGTTTAGGACAGGAAAGTATTAAAAATAGTTACGTGCATTAATAGAAAATGCTACAGGAGACAGATAGGTATGAACCATGCTCTTTATTAGTGGGAAGAGATATACTAGACTTGTAGTGCTTCTATAAATATGTGACCTGATTTGTAAAGGTGTGAAACTAGGTTTTGCAGTAGATATCATGTGATGCATGCTGCTAGAGAATAGATATATTATGCATGGACTCTCACGAACAACCACTCCAACATAGTCGGCAATTGTTTCTCACTTTTGGTTAGACAACGAGAATGCTTCACTGCTCTATTGTTCCGAAACATTTTCGATAATTGCTGCACATAACATGTAAGTCACAAAGAAAAAGCACCTGCTTTACAAATTTTTAGGGGATCTTGTGCTACCTGTTACTTAATTGTGCTTGCTGCACACGTTTGTTTAGGCTTGCAAGTGATTTATACTATTCATGCATGTTTCATGAATTTTTTTTTCACAGATGAGCAGCTTTCATTCATGAGGCAAGGCACTGTAAATGTAACTCATGCTTGTATGATTTTCAATATTTTTTGGATATTTCATAATTCTGTTTTATTACATAGAATAGTACATTCATAATATTATCAAAAACCATGTAAAACATAAGAATTTCTTTTGATGGCTCGGCCATAACTTTATTTTAATTTTTACACTAAAACTGAAATCCAAAATAGCCAGAAGTTAAACACTAATCGCTGGTGAACAAAATGCCACACTTCAAAGAAATTTCTACGTGACATTCCTAAATCTTCAAAAAAACACTGTAGCTGAAATCAAACATTATCAGCATTTTAACTTTGAAATTTGTTTGGCACAAATTTCAAGGTTAAAATGCTGATTAAAAAAATGTGAGAGTTATTTTTAAACTGATTTGGCCTTTTTATCAAATAGTTATTGATATTGTATCGGAAAACTGCAAAATATCCGAAAAAGGCAGAAAAAAAATTAAGGCCCTTTAACAGTCTTAATGCATGGAGGTTGTATTGGCTCTACCTTGCTGCCCATATGACATTTGGAATTGTATCAGCATCAGAAGATATGTTGTGCTGGCTCCTACCATCTGTAAAAATAAACAATGCACTGTCAACATACTGAGTGATAAAAAAACGGTACTCAACAAATTATCTGTACATACTCGCTTTAGTTTTTTTTCATATTTTAGTATGTATCCAGAAGGGAACTGTGACCCATGTATATTAGTGAATGCTTCCACAAAATTGAAATCATAGTCTCATAATTTTTTTTAGTTTTGCAACCTTTTTGAATTTCGTATACTTTATTTGTCTAGAATCTCCAAGGAGGAAATATTAATCTTGCTTCCTTGGCCTCCGAGTCATGCCTTAGAACGAAAGAGCTGGTAAAGAAATTTTAGGCGTAGAATTATTTTAATCATGCAGATCGTATAGTTAGTTTATAGTCATTGATGTAATGGTTTGGGGGTTAGCAACTGCAGTAAGGGTCTTATTTTAAACAGTTATCATTGCCTAACCTAGTCATAAAAAAAATTTTTTTTATGAAAATTTTTAGCCTATATCATTTCTCTTGTGCCTGTGCTAGTTATGCAAAAGAAGCATCTAACGTATTTTTGGTCATCTTTGAACAAAAGATGTGCAGCATGTTGACAATTATTAAAAACTACAGCCTATAACTAGTTTTTTATATATAGCTGTAACTATAGCCTATAATGAAGGTTGGTTCACTTGAAGAAACTTGCAATTCCACGTGAAGAAATTCAGTTTGAAACTTATTATAGTGCTAACATATTTATGTAAAGTGAAAGTGAAACAGAGAGAAAGAGATCCAGTTCAAAAGAAATTCTATACTCTACAAACAGTCTATTAGCTCAACGTTGTAGTGCTTAACCATGTGGAAAAATGTTGGATGCATGGAGACTCGAAACTCTACGTTTCATAGTTGCGCCAGCAGGCTGTTTCACACTCACAAGAAGTCTTGCAAAGCTAAAACTCTGCCGAATCAAATTTTTTTACTTACGGTTAAGAGAACGGTGAAGTCGAGCGGGAAAAGCCCACAGGCAGTGAAGTGGATCCTCCTGTGCAACAACTGTAGTGAGAATTCTTTCAGCTGCACACAAAACAAGAGGCATGTATCCCACACTACACAATAAATTCCTTGTACATAATTGTTAGTGCACATGTAGCAAGGTGCAGATTGTATACGTATAGGATTTTTAGGGCAGAAACACTATTCTCGTCCAGAATATTTAAGTATGTGTTATGAATATGTATCCTGTTGAGAATCATTTTCAGATTATCCATGTGACCAGCTGCAGAGTTAGATAACCCACTAACAAGGGGGCTAATTCAATGTCGGGGGAACTCTGCGGTATGTTCAAACCACATGCTTACATATGACATTAAATTTTAATGCTGCATATAAATGTCAGTTTTTGGTGAATAAGTTATCTAAGTACTTTTTAATACTTACTATTTCACTAACAGGTGCATGTATTAATACTCTATTATTAACGACATACTTGGTATAGGCTGTTCACAGTAAAATGAGCACGTTTGAAAGCCCTGCTTAAGATCTACTTGTATGCATGTTGTGTATTCTTCCGCCTTATGTCAAATTAACATTGCCATGGGCCTCATCACTTTATTCATGCGTCAATCAAGTGAAATTGTGAAATAATCACGAAAGAAAATATTTTACAGATCTGCTGATATTCTTCAATGCATAAAAAAAAAAAACAAAGTGAAAGAAATAATTTATGTTGCCTCGAGTGGTTACTTATCACTTTTTATTTGACATTGAGATATGGAACTACTTTCACTCCATTGTTACCAACTTTACTGGGCGCATGTCACTCAGTGCGCCCATTAAACATATGCAGGTAGGAGCAGTGACTATTTTTCTAAGGTGCTCACTTTATCGTGAACTGCCTTTATCAAGAATAATCTCATTTTATCAATTTTACAATCATACTCTGTGAAAGCTGCTGAAGGCCTGCTAGCCCTTCCTCCTCCCTTGAATCTGCCAGAGTGCAACAACTCTTCAGATGAACGTGTCTGCCACATCCACAACGTACTCGGATGGTGGAAAAGACACGAGTATTTTAGACAATTGGAACCTTTACTATGTGCTCCAAATGCAAACTAATCGGATGTGGATTTGGATTGGCTACCAGGCTAACCTCTTGGACCACATATTATCGGTTAAGTTCAGGTGAGGGTTCTGTTACAGGTTTGTTTTTTGATCGTGCCAAAATTGCCTCGGTGACATGTATGTCATTCTGATGCAGTAAAAAAAAAAGTTATTTAATGTCCAATATAGTAGTGTGTGAATGGGAGTGAGGACTGGAGTGGTTATTGATGAGTTTATGTAGTTTACTATATCTCATTCCTGCTACAGTTCAAGGTTTGCTGTTAAAGTGGACTAAAGATGTTCTGGCTAGTAAGTGTTTTTTGGGAGTTAAATTCTATGCATTATGTAAATACATTCAGTCTCAAAACAAATCCAAAAATTAATTTGAGTGAAAATTAAAGATTCTTGCTCCTAAGCTTTTTCTAATGTTTCATAGTTTCTGAAAAAATTTTCTCGTATGGTATGGATATTTTGTATTATCATTATAAATATAAAACTTGAATATCACTTTCTTTTTAAATAGCTTAACTATTTACATGTAATGTTATTTTTTTGTTTGACAATTTATTGGAGAGAAAAAAAATATATAATATATATATATATATAAAAAATTATAGACACACTCACTCTCTCTCGCACACACACAAAATTACCTTTTGCTTAATTTCTTCATTGTGAATGTTATTCATTAACTTATGTACCAAAGGGCCAGTATTTCTTCCCTGAAAACACAAACAACACACTTCTTAAAAATGGTGGCACTGCATTTTTATGAAGTAACGTAGTGTATTTAAATCTGGGCAAGAAACATTGATGGTTAAATATTAGATATCTTTGAAAATGAACTGAGTAATAAGTTATGTTTTTTTAACATCAAGTTTTCAATGTCAATGCTGTAGGCATATTTTACATTTACATTACCTGCAGTAAGGGAGTGGCTTGGATACCATGCATCATATCTAGCCTCTCTGCCGACTAGGCAACCATCTTACTTGACACACCACCCAGGGACAGCCCGGTGGAATCCTCTTTACCGGAAGTTGGCATCACCGATCATTGTATAGGGTTTTGGAATACAGAGCACTCAGGCCTTAGGGCCCTTGATCCTGAATTTGCAGTGTCAAGAAATTCAACGGCAGTCTACTGTAAAACCCGCAATATAGTCCATTCGTGGTTATATCAATCTTTTATAAAGCCCTGCTAAATTTCAACCTCTTAAGATGTACCTCAGCTTCATGCAAACAAAGCTTAACAGAGTCAAGCAAATTACACCAAAGGGATAACACACTGCATTCAAACGCACTCTGTGTAATAATAATTTGCATAATAACTATTTTTTTTACACATTTATTTTCTCATTGTATTTATTGATATTAATTATAACTGAAATATTATAATTTATAGATAAAAAGTAAAAGTACGATTTAATAAAAATAAGGTATTTTTATATTAACACAAGTTGTTTTGAAGTATGATACATGTCATATTTAGGAAACAATAAAACACATTGTATGTGGGGTGATTTTTCAAAGTTTTAAATCAAAAAATGGGATTTGACTGTGTTAGGGACATTGCTGTTTGTTTTGCGTGTTTCTACGTTGACGCGCTCGGAAGCCTTGGTGGGTTTTTTTTTTACGTTCCCGGCACTGCTTCACTCTATCATATGGGGATTTATGGGTATCACTGTATTGCTTTTGAGATGCTCTTTCCAACCGTATACAATTTCTGTATTTCGACTTGGCTTTTTGACGAGTATAGTCCGAAACTGTGTTAAGTTTTCTTATTTTTTTTACATTAAACTCATACAATTTCACCATAACCATGCCACACAAATGTTTAATGTTTTTTACACGCAATCGATTGATCTTAACGAGAGCTGTAGATTGAAACTTAAATGAGCGTTGTAGCTTCTCCTAGTCAAACGTTATACTACGCGGAAGTTATGACGCAGCCAAACGAACTCAAAATTTTCCCCCCCCCCCCCCCCCCTTCTGCCCCCGCAATGCTTCGCAGTCCTCACTCAACGTATCATATTCTTTGATCCTTTGGCAATCAAGTGGTGAAATTGAATTTTGAATGTAGACGATAGATTCGGAGCTGCAATGCCAAACTATATCCCCCGATTTTATCATCAGATTTTCTGGATTGCCTCCCACTATGGTTGCAAATTTTAATACGTATTCACGTCAAAAGTGCAAAGAAACCACGAATAGACTAGACCACAGAACATTACATCACGAGAGGACTACACCCCATACGATTACATAATGCAATTTGCACTGCTGTTGTATTGATCAAACTCCGAGACAAATTTTTACCAGAAATACAATGAATCTAATATAATTATTTATAACTATAAATACAAAAGTATTATTCAGCACTTTTCTTTAAGTTACTCGTAACATAGCAGATATTTTGGAAAGAAAATATTGTCCTATATAATATCTCGAAATTGGCCTAAAATGAGGAAATCATGTTATTAGACTCAACCTAGTAGTTTTGGGAACGTGTAAAGCATAAGTCCTTTAAAGGTAGAAACACTAAGAGACAGTAAACATAAATTGAAAACTGAAATGTTAAGCAGCAATCCGAATGCAGTTAAGGAATTGGAATTACTGTTTCTCCAGTAATTTTGTAACTTCGTTTACTCATTCTATTGCCAAGTGTTTTTACTAGTTCAGGCGCCTTTCATAGCATGTCATCTGTAAGTGTTATAACCACAAACATAATAAAGACTGTTCACAATAAAGTGAGCACTTTTGAAATCAACCTTCGAAAAAAGTCACTGCTCCTACCTGCATGTTTTAACGGGTGCACTGAGTGATATGCGCCCAGTAGAGTAGGTAACGATGGAGGGGAAAGTAGTTCCATATCTCAACGTTGAATAAAAAGTGATAGGTAACCACTTGTGATAGCATAGATTATTTCTTTCACTTTCTGTATTTTTATGTATCAAAGTGTAAAAATGAGCAAATACGTAAAATGTTTTCCATCGTAATTATTTTACAGATTCACTTGACTGACGCTTGAATAAAAGGATGAGGCCCATGACAATGTTAATTTTACATAAGACGGAAGAGTATGCAATGTGCATACAAGTAGATCTTAAGCTTCCCTCGAAAGACGAGCACTTTTATACGAATAAAATAGTTTCACAAATTCGAATTTAACCACACTACATTGCAGATAGGTTAGAGAAAGTATACAAACATCAAAGCATTTGTTTACTAATGAGTGTTCTAACCTCAAATACAATCCACACCGATTTTCCTAGTCGTGTTGGTAGAAAAGCAGTAAAATGTTGTGACACGGAGATTGGTTGTGCGCAGTCAGCGAGGTCAGTCTACCTCATCTTTAAACGAGGTGAGGGGCAGACGTCGACTCACCTGGCGACGAGCGCGCTCCGTGGTGTACACGAGCCACCACACCATGAAGGCGTTGCCGACGAGGACATAGAGGAACCGCGAGTAGGTTCCCCTGGCGATCTGCTCTTCGGGCCGCGAGGAATCCAGGCGCCTGAGCGACACGCTCAGCAGGTCGTAGAGGGCGACAACCACGTGGAGGTAGCAGCGAGCGACCTGCGACACCAGCTGGCAGCCGTACGTCGAGTCCAGCTCGTCGGCGATCTCGCACAGCGCGTAGTGAGTCGCCGCGAAGGTGCGCTGAACAGGCGAGCATACAGCAGTCAAGTGGCGCTGACCGGATACCGCACGGCACGGAGTACTCCCTATTGGCCGGACTACCGCCTGACGGGTTAGTCTCCGGCCGTTGATTGGTGAATGACGTCCCGCCGTCGTACTGTTGGCGTGTGTGGTCGGAGCTGGCAGCACGCGCCACCATCTCACCTCCGTATTCTCAACAACTCTGCGGCGCGGTCGCTGAAGACGCCTTCCTGGGCCGTCGTCCGACAACGCCATTCCCGCGAGCTCGACGTTCAAACCCCGCAGCTGCCTCTCTATCAGGAAGACGAACGTGGTGTACTGGACCACCACGAACAGGCCTGAGAACGTGCACGCGAACGAAAAAACGTATCCGAATATGAACTTGCGTTCGTAGTCGGTGGGCATGGTGATGAGGTGGTCGACGAAGACGATGGCGAACAACGCCGCCATCTGCAGCGTGCAGAACGCGAGCACCGACCTGTCGCCGCGGTCAGGGACGCGGCTCGCGCACATCCGAGTCACCACGCGGCTGATGGACCGCCACCGGGCGAGGGTCGGCAGGACCGTCGTCGAGTAGACGAACATCTGCAGCGGCGACGAGAGTAACAAGGTAATGTTGTACACGGAGAAATGCCACTTGTCGACGTAGGGCAGGGACCAGGTGCACGTGTACGCGTTGCAGGAGATCGTGAGCAGGTAGAGGAGCACGCCGTACACCCGGAGGTACGCCGGCGCGGAGATGCTCCAAGAGGCTGCGCCTCCTTCCACGCGGACCGGGCACAGTCCCAGAAACCTCGACGCAGATAGAAGCGGCCGTAAGCCGGGGTACGCGTCCGACGTTGCCGTGCTCGACATTTCCATTCCCACTCCAAATGAACCGTTTTGATTTTAGAAATCTAATAGAAACAATGACAAGAATAGGAACAAAAATATGAAAACGTAAACAGTCATCACGTACCAGCACGAACACTCTTCTTTGGGTACGAGGGAAAAATGAAACGACAAATTGGACGAGAAGGAATGGGGGTAAAACTTACCTAAAGCCTCAACAACGAAAAACCTAAAGCTAAGGAAACCGCCGCGAAGCGAGCTGAGAAAAAGACAGAAAGGAACGACTGGAACGTGGAGATGAGAGTCTGGAGTTGCTGAAGAAGGGCGGTTAAAAGAGCAGGGGAATCTGAAGGAAAAGTAGGGGAAGCCTGGGACATAGGAACATTTGGAGGAAGGGAGGTGTGTGGTAACGCTGCTGAGGAACCGACTCTTCCTTCTCCCGAGTTATAGAGCGAACAAACACACGGAGACGAGATGGCGTGGAGATTCCTTGGTTGTGGTCGTGCCCGGACTCTGACAAGCTACGCGACTCTCTGGGAGCGAGCCTTTGTTTGATTGGCTGGGTTACTGGCTGGCGAGTAGGTTACGAAGCTCTGGTTGGCGGATAGCCTTCCAACAGTCTGCTCGCTAACTCTCTGCGGCTGGAGTTCGTGGAATAAGCGAGCGGCTGTCTCAAAGAACTCCCTGTCGCAACACATTAATCACGTTCAATCATCAACTGCCCCGTTCTTCTCTCAAAGTGCATGCGGCGGGAGTTGCTGAACAACTGTTAACGTTTGTACGTTGGTATCTGCTCGCTGCAGCACGCTGTCGGTGAACGCAGCAGGAGCCATTAACCACCAAGGAGCCGATGGAAACTGAATACGAACAAGCGAGGCATGCGTTACACACACGTTGTGACGTCACCTGCACGACTATGCTTTATTGGTGTGTAAACCAAGGAACGGCTCTCGGCCACAGCTGCCGGTATAATCGCCATACATAAATTTAAAACTAGATGGTTCTGCGACGGTTGAACAAAATCCAGTGAACTTGAAAGGCCTTCTTCCGTTCGGCATCATCTTCCACTCGATATCGGATAACAGACGGGTAATATGTAGGCCTGCTACGTAGGCTATGTACGTTCCAGAAATTTCCGGTTCATGCTGTATGTATTGCAAGTCACTTATTCTGTCACATAGCCCGTTTCACCTTATGCAAGTCAAATAATATAATTAATTGAATCTTGAGAAGAACAAAGAAGAAAAACTATAATGTTTTGAAATACATAAAGTCGGCAAACATTTGCACGAAGAATTATTTGCTGGAGAGATTGTACGCCGCATGTTAGTAACAATTCTTTCTTCACTACCGCCGGAGTTGTGTGACTTGACTTGACAACGCTGCTTTTATATTAACAGCCATCAACACCCGGCGCGTTTCTTGCCGATGTTACCGCCGAAATTGGAACGCGATATCGACATATCTTCAACCCCAGCGATTTCAATGGCACAGTAAACATGCTCCGTTAACGAGGAGCAGCGATAATAATGATTTTCTGACAGATTTCTTAAGCCGAAATGTGCATTAAATTTTTTTTATATATTTTTTTTTACTTCAGTTGCCGTATCTGATCTGCATTAACATCATGTCTGACAAATTTACATTTACGATTTGGATCAGCATGAAGCTTTCTTCCTCGTTTTCTCCAGGGAGCAGTCACGTACAGCTTAATTCTTGAAGATCGTTATCACCTGAAAATTTAAATGGCAGCAGTTCCGTCTATATGAAAGTGAGGAACAATTTTAACGACTTTGAAGAACCAGTTATTCACTCCACTCTCATGATTTCCTCTGCATTTCACTTTGAATGCTTGAATTTTCCGACTGCAAATAAAACTGATTTTTTGTTGTCATTTTATAACATGTTTGACTGCAGTATACAGAGGTATAGGCTGTTCACGGCAAAAAGGAGCACTTTTGATAGCCCTGCTTAAGATCTACTTGTGAGTACGTTATGTATTATTCCGCCTTATGTAAAATTTACATTGCAATTCTCATCGCTATATTCATACGTCGGTCAAGCGGAACTGTGAAATTATTGTAAAAGTAAATATTTTACAAATATGCAAATTTTTATACGTCGGTACATAAAAAAATTAATACTAAAGAAATAATTTTAAGTTGTCACAAATGGTTACCTAGCACTTTTTATTCGACGTTAAAATATGGAACTATTTTCCGCCCATCATTACCAACTTTACTGGGCTTATGTCACTGCGCTTGCGCGTTTAAATATATGCAGGCAGAGGCAGTGACTTTGTTTGTAAGGTTGAGTTCAAAAGTGCTCAATTTATCGTGAACAGTCTTTAACGAATTCTATCCCGGATCACCAGGTGTATCTGGTCACGTAGTATATATCTTTCTGAGGCGAATTCTAGTGATAGATGCTCCTCTCGATTATCCTCTGTGAAAAATATGATTATATATATATATATATAAATTGTAATTGTTACTACTATCATCGTCATCACTGATCTCGATTGGCCACACTGAGGACTGTTTTGTGTGCGTGGTGTTCCTTCACAAGTCTAGGCAGAGTCCTTTAGTCTATGTAGGCAACCCTCTTTAGTGGGTAAAGACCCCGCTTATTAATTTAAAAAAAAAAAAAAAAATCCAGTTGACTAGCTCCAGTGGTTTTACAATTAAAGGTTGTTCACGATCAAGTGAACCTTAGAAAAAAAAGTTACTGCCCCTGAACGCATATATTTTAATGGTCGACACTGAGTGACATTTGCCCGGTAAAGTTGGTCAATATGGATGAAAAATAGTTCCATATCTTAACGTCGAGTAAAAAGTGTTAGGTAACCATTTGCGATAACTTATATTATTTTTTTCTATTTCTGTTATTTTAATGCATCGAAGTGTTAAAATGAGCAGATTCCTATAATACTCGCGTTCCTAAAAAATTTTACAGTTTCACTTGACCAACGCATGAATAAAGTGCTGAGGCCCGTTGCAATGTTAATTTTACATAAGGCGGAAGAAGACACAACATGCATACGAGTAGATCTTAAGCAGGACTTTCTAAAGTGCTCATTTTACCGTGAACAGCCTAAAGGCACTTGTTTGTCAAGACAGGCGTAGAACTCATGCCTCTCGTCCAAGGAGAAAAATATTAGTATAGGCTATTCACGATAAAGTGAGCACTTTTGAAAGCCCTCTCATTCGGCATAATACTGTATGAATATGTTTTATTTTAGCCTTAGACGTTAACTTCCGATAGCGGTGGAAAATACACGTGTGTTCATTACTTACATGGCAATATTTATTTAAAAAGGTAGTTAAAGATTAAAATTGCTGAAAGAAAAAGCAGTTAGGGTCTCAAAAGTGATCTCTTTACCGTGAACAGCCCATAGTTACTTTTCCTACGACTTTGAACGAATAATGTTATACCTAATACCATTTTTATATTTCTCTAGTGGCCATTGAAAATGGAATACTATTACTATGTGTATTATATTTTTCCTCTTTCAATTAAAGCTATTTTTCTAACCTCATGTATTCTCCTTTTGGGTCTACAAAACAATGTCATATTTTTTTCACGTAACGTTAGGTCAAACATACATGCAGAAAAGAAATTTCGTGAAGAATGCTTGTAAACGATCGGCCCGCCATCCATACACGATATTTTAATTTTATGTTTAATGATTTTAGCCAATATTCAGCCGTCCACCCGCTGTCGAGAGGTTGTATCTAGTGCCAACAAAACAAATACAATATTATAATGCTCGACGTGCAGATTAAGGGTGGGTTCACAATGAAAAAAAAAAACATGAGCACAGAGCATAAGACATAACAGTAGAACATTCACATGGCCAGAAACCTTTGCGCGAAATTGATTCACAGTTGAATATTTATTTATAATTTGTAGTAAATGAAATTTTTCGACAACCCTGACGTCAGTGACTGTGTTGGTAGTTAATGTTTTAACGTTTAAGTTGTCTTAACACTCGTACGTTTTATTTTAGTAACAGAGTGTGATATTGTGTTGACAAGGACAGCGATTTAAAATTATTTGCATTTTTGCTTTCCATTAAAATTTTTGCTTTCTTAATCGTCGATGTGGATAACCTTTGAAAACTTCTGGGAGTAAACTATCGCCTGTTCTTACCTCTAAATTTGTATATTGCGACATTTCTTCGTTTATGCAACATAACTAGCCTATATTCCTCAACTTTGAATAAACTATTTCGTAGAACATCTTATATTGTACTCTGATTCACTGTACGACTGCATAAGAAATTAAATATAACAATTTCCTTCATGCCCTGTGTCAAGAGATCTCATTCACACGACCTGTTTTATGCGTAATTTTAAATAATACGTAAAGAACACGGGGGTCAATTCTTGTGCACACGACCTATGTTCTATAGTTACTGCTATGTTTTCAGTTGTGAAACAAGCTTAACTCCAACCACGAGAGTAGAGTTCAGGTCGTCTGGAATCGTACAACTGACTGAATCAAAGAGTATACACATATACGTGCTTGTGTAGGTAAATCTATTTATCTACTGAACTTTTACGTCAATTCCTTCGAGAGTGAAAATGGCTGATGGAAATGAATCGACAGAATGTTTGGTACAAAATGAAATTTTAAAATATTACTGGAACGTAGAGCATTAATTTCCCTTAATTATGACAGGAAATAATATGGTAAACCGTTTAACATTCCACGTTTGAATGCTTCAATGCATACAGAGGATATGAAGCACTTGGTATGTGTACCAGGTCCCTTCTCACTTCCGTATCTTAAACGCCACCAAACAGGCGAGATCTTAAATACCAGTTGGTACCAGTCGTAGGCTTACAATTTTTCTATAGTAATATAACTGTATGCAAAGTCGTATTAAAGGCCCTGCTAAATTGGGCTGATGTGCAGTGCAGTGCCGTGCCGATGCATTTCTGAAATGTGATGGGCTCATAGGACCTGTGACGTCCATAGACTTAAGATGAGGCAGACCGATTATTAGTCTTCTGCGCATGTACCCAACATTGACCTACCACAAAGCAACACAACCTTTAAAGTCACATGATCAACAGTGATGAATGCGTTTGTTTAAATCGCACTTTTCAAAATACAAGCACTTTAATATCTCTTTTTTTATATAATCAAACATCGTTCGAAATTTGTTAGAGGAAGTATACATACATCTAAGCACTTGTTTATTAAACAGTGTTCTAACCTCAAATCCGGTCCACGCCGTTTTTGGTAGACAGAAAAGCAGTTTAATGTTGGAGCACGGAGACTGGTTGTACGCAGCCAACGAGTTCGGTCTACCTCATCTTTAGTCTATGGTGATGTCAGTGCCGATGTGCAGTGCAGTGCAGTGCTGTCGCCACCGATCTTTCGTATGCCACCGGAAGGCCGTACTGTCAT
Organism: Dryococelus australis; assembly: GCA_029891345.1. NCBI lineage: Eukaryota > Metazoa > Arthropoda > Insecta > Phasmatodea > Phasmatidae > Dryococelus > Dryococelus australis. The sequence continues at coordinate 30,625,350 of CM057000.1, read as the reverse complement.
GCGGCCAGGAACCGAAGTTCCCATAACTCGTAAAGTGAGAGTGCAAAACTAGTTGCAGCTCAACAGACTTAGGATCTAATCACTGAGTCGGCGGCGGGCTGCCGTGTTTATGTTTAAGCTGGACTCCGGGCTTAGCTGTTAACTACTGCTGCTACCTTAGTGAAATTGCGCGTAGCTGTTATAGGCGAGGGAGTGAAGCTCCCCATCAGTCTCCTGACTGGTGTGTTGTAGTGTCGTGATGTCTGTAGAACATGTGATGATGTTTGCAACTGGCTAGTTAAATTCGCGTGTAGTGTGTCGTTGAGTCCCTACAACCGCAGTCGCTATCCAAGTTCGCCAACCTATAACTCTAGGTTGGCAGCTGATCAGCAGTCGATTGGCAGGGTGTACGTCATTCGCTATTACTAATACGTCACAATGAACGAGCCAATGAAATGCGAGCTCGATCTGCGCAGGGGCAAATAAAGGTGCGAAAGTCCGTATTTTATTTATATGGTAAATACTGTGGTCCTAACTTATATGTAATAAAAATAATGTATGGGTTACTTAAATGGCGCATTCATAGACTTAATGTGCGCGGAAAAAACGAGCGAACGTAAATAAAGTGATCGTCCTACCACCTATAGCACGTCACTGGAACTATACTCGTGAACAGAGCATAAACATTCATTGCAGCCCGCAGAGAGCGACGATCGGCACTCCAGTCGGCATCAACAGTTATAGCATCAGTCTAGTGTAGCAAGCCTTAACAAAAATATAATTTTCATATATTAAAGTACTTATTCGTCATCAAGGCTCATCAAAGAACATCTTCATTAAAAACGAATCAATAAGCAAAAAAATTTATTTTTCCAAATAGAACGCAGTTTGAACTTTGCTTGAAGTAGTTCGTTATAACATTGCTTAAGTTGGTAACAGTTTCAGTAGAGCAAAGTGGACACAAGATGGTGGATAGAGTAGCGACTCCTAGTGATGCCGCGTGGCTGCAGCACCGTCACAACGTGAAGTCGCCCCGCAGCCAGCGCTTGGCGTCCACAGTCTTATTGCCGAAGGTCTTGCCGTGTCGGAACCTAACTCCTGGCACATGCCCCTGTCAACACACGCACACACTTGGTTAGTGAGTGAAGAGGTTTGGACGGCTCTTAACATCGAGGTCTTGAGAGCCGATGAGGGTGATTGAGATGAGAGAATGGAGTAGCGCCGGAATGACAGGGCGGGGGAAACCGTAGATCCCCGAGAAAACCCGCCGACCAACGGCATCGTCCGGTACGATTCCCACATGCGAAAATCCGGAGTGACCAGGCCGGGGTTTGAAACCAGATCGCCGTGTAGGGAGGCGAGCAGGCTAACCGCTCAGCCACCGTGGCCCCACTGCTGGTTAGTGGCAAAGCAATTTTGAAACCAACCCTTGGCGTAAATGCGTGTACTTTAACAGTCTCACCGACCGACATGCTAACAGTCCTAAAGTTGGCAGCAGTAGAAGAAAAGTAGTTCTATGCCTTAAAATTTTACTAACGCGTATGACTTTAAAATTTGTGGACGCTGAATTAATTTAATTTACGTACATAAGAGTGAGGGACGAATCACAACGCAGTCCACAATCAGAAGTCCGCAATTCAGCAGTTGGAGACGGATCACGTGCAATGTAACTCATCCCCTGGTGTGAACAATATTGAGCTTGTAGCATTGAAACATTTATAAAACGTACGCGAGTTTTTCTCTTTCCATCAAACAGATGATACTGTATTCTAGTTTATGTCAGTGGAAAATAAATATAAAAATATTAACTAAATGTATTTGTTTTGGCATTGCTACTTACAATAAGCGAGTTTTCGTGACACAGATATTAAGTAAATAAATATTTTGTATCCGACGATTCGGTTGTCTTCGAATAATACATTAAAGTTGCCTTCGCATCAACATTATAATGGTTTCGTTAATAATATTTCGGCTGTGTGGACTGTCTGGTACAATTCTGGCCAAACACACACATTTTTAACAGTATTGTGGCCTTGAATTTCTGTTGATGTATTTTTATCTACTTACATTATGAGTATATTAAATTATTTGCTACATGTTATCGCTTTTTCTTAATAGACCTCTTCAATTTAGAATACTTTCAATGCACGATGCAGCTCCTTCACGTTCCTTCCTCTGCCCTCCTCCGGCATGTGAAGCAAAGTGCTCCAAAAGCATCACTGGTACCCCGGAGAAGCACAATGTCAAGTCAGTTATTGCAAGTTCTCTCATTGATGCCACGTATCAGACAGTTGTGGACAAAGGTACAGCTCAGGAAGCATGGGAGGCATTAATACGCTCTGAAGCAACATCCAAGGATCAGCTATTTAAAATTTGCTCAGAATTATTTTTCTTTCAGTTAGTATAAAGGTGGAGATATGTCTACACACTTCGCTAAATTAAGGAGTCTATGCAAAGAGGTAAACAATTAAATCAAGATATTTAATTCCCAAAGGCTGTGTGGGTTCAACTGGCGAGTTCCACGGTATATATTTTAATAGAACCGGAAAATTATCTGGAGAAGGTGTGAGTCCCAATGAGCTTTAGGAGGGTAGGAAACTCAGGATCAACAATTTGCTAATAATTGGGTCTGTCTGCTACATTCATGTTCCAGCTCACAAGCGAAGGAAAATGAACGCGAAGGCCATTAAAGGATGCCTCGTAGGATATGATGGTGATGAAAGGAATAGAATCTACTTGCCTGAAAATCAGAAAGTTGTGTTGTCAAGACGTGATATTCCAAGGAAAATCACAGGGAATGTGAAGAGAGAGTCAATTTGCCAATTCAAAATGAGTCTGAGAAAGGACAACGAAGAAAAGAATCTGAACCGTCATTGTCGAGTAAAAAAAACCCATAGAATACACCAATAAAGAGCATGAAACAGAAGTAGAGACAGATACAGAGAATAAAGAATAAAATGTTCTACCACAACAAGAAAGACGATTCAGAGATCGCTCAACATTAAGAATCCCACACAGGGTCTCGAAGCCAAAGGATTCTTAGACAGCTGCATGAAATATATAAAGTAGATAATAAACAGTAAAGACACATGCAAAGAAAGAAATAAAAGTAATATTCAGATTTGAAATTTTGATTATATGAATCCCGTATGCTCAGACCTTCTGTCCCCTCCCCTTTTTCCCCCTCATCATTAAGAAAAATTAACTTAACTCTGAATCCACTACTGTTTCCAATGGAAGCCCCTGCCCTTCCAGTTCGCCTCTCGACGATTGACGCGACTACTTCAGTATCTCTTGGTCGGCGCATGAATACTAATTATTCACTAGAATGTTGAAATGTATAATTATTTGTACGTGTAACTACGCAATGATCCGAAAAGAAAACCTGCCGCAAGCCACAGCTACTGCCCAACCCCGACGTATCCACCCCACTGTGACGTGTATATAAAAAGTATAAACCGAATTTAGTTTGCCACTCATTTAAACACTATTCTTTCAACGAGATAAGGAATCCTAAAATCTTGAAGAATTTTTCATGGCTAGAGAGGAGTAAGTCAACGAGATTTAAGTCCCTGAAACAATCGAGGGTGCTCTGGACAGCAAACAAAGTGCAGAGTGAAGAAAATACATGGACAGAGAAATGGAGTGTATACAAGAAAATCATAGGTACATGGGGAAAGGCGACCTTACCAGAAGGTGCCAAACTAATTCCCTGTTAGTGGGTTTTACTACTAAAGACAGGTCCCGATGGCAATATTGACAAGTACATACAAGGCAATGTTGGTCGCCAAAGGGTTTAATCAACACTGAGGAAATCGCTCTATGTTGAGTCTAGCTGAAAATGAACGTATGTGCCTTGCTCAGTTTGATATTTCAACAGCATTCCTCTATGGCAAGCTTGACGAAGTCATCTGCATTAAACAGCTCAGATAATGTCCGTGAACTGATGGAAAATTTATATGGGTTAGAGCAAGTTCCAAGGTATTGGCATAAAACGATTTGGAAGTTTTCTTGTGTAACAAGGCTTCAAGGTAAGCGAATCGGATCCATGCTTGTACATTCGAGAGAAATGGTAAAATGCCCATATTAGTATTGTATGTTGAAGATGAGTTAGTTAGTTGCAGCAACTAATCCACAAGACAAGGAAGACTTTGTCAACGAATTCAAAATCGTTTCAAAGAAAGTAGATTACTTCTTGTGCATTAAAATTGAACAAGAAATTTAAGAAGGTATACAATTAAGTCGGAAGGCGTATGCATGAAGAATTCTCGAATACTTCAACTTTTCTGACTGTAAACCAGTTTCCACACCAATTTTAAAGTTCGGGAACTTCGTAGTCAAGGAAATATGACATCAAGTAGTGAAACTTTACTGACAGACAAGCAATTGGTTCATTGATGTACTTAATGCTTACCAAATCTAGCGTACAGTGTGGGTTTGTTGTTGAGATCTCTCGAAAACCCATCTGCAGAGGAATGTTTCAGTGATGCAGATTTTAGAGGCTCCACAAAAATTGGCCGATCAACCACAAAAGTAGTTATCACTTACGCAGGTGGAGCTATTTCATAGTTAAGCCAGAGACAAACAATGGAATCTACATCAACTACAGAAGCCAATAGTGTAACTGCAAAATAAGCTACCAAAAAGAATTAATTTGGTTGGGCAAACAAATTGGAGGAATTTCGAGCTTAAAAGAAATTCCATGTTTTTCAGGTAGATAATTCTGCTGCAGCAAGAATAGTCTAGAATCTTGAATTTCATCGCAGAACAAATCATATTGCGATAAATTTACAGAAGGAAAGCTGGTAATTTAACAAATATTCACTGAGGGACAAGTTGAAGATATTATGACCAAGAACACGACTGAAGATTCTGTGTAATCAAATGGGACTTTAGCAGAAAATGAAATTTTCGTTTATTTTTTAAAAGTAATAATATATTTCTCATTTTAAAGATTTTAGCTTTAAATTAACAAATGAAGGTGTTGAAGTCAATTAAACAGAATGCTTACTTATAGTTGCCTAATGAAAATAAAAGGATTTTTTTTTTTTGCTGGACTCCAAGAAAAAGAAATGGTTTATTAGTGTCACTTTTTTTTTTTTTTTTTAATCAATTAAGTAAATTATTCAATATTTTGTTTCTATTTTTCTAAAATTTTGATTTTATAATTTTTAATTAATCCTCCGACTAAGCATGTATAAGGAATTTTGTGTCGTCGTGTGCAAAACTTTAATTATCTTGGACCTCCTTAAAGAAAAATCCTGCATACGCCCCTGGTCGTATGTGTAAGAACTACTTTCCCACTTCATTAGGCCAATGACATGTCTGATACTTTTTATATTGTACATATGTGATTGGTCTGCAAAATATTAAGCAGGGTCAGAAATGTAACATGCATTTATGGGAAGAGCACGTCTCTAAAATGTTTTCGAAGATATGTTGACTCAGATAAACTTAGTGATTTCTCAGTGTGTCGACTCATGAACTTAACAAAGAAAATCTGATGACATTATCTTTGCAGGTTTTCATGTCATCAATATTTGCTGTTTTCCTAAACAGTCTCCAACGTTACTAAGATAAAACTTCGCAAGATCAAAAAAAGAAATGAATGTCATGGATTTCAATAGCCTAGAACTAATATCCGGTAAAATTATAGTAAATGATCTAAGGATTGTTAACGTAAGCACATTTAACTCCCAAAGAAACACAATCTCCTTCAATAATGAAATAAGCAAGCATATTAAATTAAGTGGAAAAGTTCAGCTTTACAAATAACACAATTATACATATTTTAAAAATAAATTAAGATACTATTTAACTCTAGTAATTCAGAAGAATTACCACTACCGACACATATCATTGAATAATGGAAACTAACGCCAAGAAATGGGTATAGATTACAAAAGGGTGAAAGCAAAAATTTAAGGAGAGTGGCTGGTTACACATTGTTAAACGAGAAATAGATAAAGGCTGTTCACAGTTAAGTGAGTACTTTTGGAATAACCCTATGAAAAATGGCACTGCCCTTACATGCATGTATATTAACATTCAAACGCCCTGTAAATTTGGTAACCACCGAGAGAATATAGATCCACATCTTAATGTTGGATTGAAAGTGTTAGGAAACCATTTGAGAATACTGAAATTATTTGTTTTACTTTCTATATTTTTAATGCATATACGAATACGAATGAGCAAAATTTTAGCGACGAATGGATAATGTGACTAGTTCCATGACTGTGTTAATTTTACATATAGCGGAAGTATACGGAAAGTGAATACCAGTAGATCTTAAGCAGGACTTTTGAAAGTGCTCACTTTACCATTAACAGCCTTTATCAGAAAGTAATTAGGCACAAGTTTGAATGAACGAATAGAAGAACAGGATAAGAAAAATTGGAAAGACCATGTCACAAGAATGAAAGAGATACATTTCCAATAACCAGTATTAAAATACCATTCTGTGGCGGATGCCAGGGGGCCGCACACGATGATTTAAGGTAGCATGGGCTATACATTTTGTGCGAGCCTTCTGTTGCCAAAACATACATTGATTGACCTATGCCAGCCACTATAAAGGCTGGGCGTGCTGTGCAACCCCCCCCCCCCCTTCCCCTTCAACAGGCTGGCGTACGAGACCGAAGAAGAACAGCGTGAAGCTGTCAGAGCGACATCGACAACGAGGGCATATCGATTCCTAGGCCTGGAGGAGCTCTGGGCCGCACATCAGTCTACAGTATATGGTAAGCATAAGTTCGGCTTGGCGGTTAGACATCATCCCAGTTCTCGAGGCCCCGTTAATCATTCGAGTAAATGAATATTGGTTTCTGGCAAGGCTAGGGCTATAACTTCTACTCATTGCTAGACATTGTATTTGCAGTATTACCACTTCGGTAAGAGTCATTGATGCTTATCGTTCAGAGTAACGTAAATTGTATTGTTTCATATCAATTATTATTTAACGTTTTAATCAATACATTTTGTATTAAGAGCTCTTAACTTATTAGAGTAACCTCTGACAACTACACACCCTCTTAGTGTCTCCCATTTCTACAATTTTCTTAGATATTGAGCTCACTTGTAAGCAGCTACCTGACAGGAAAAACAGGACAGAATAGGATAGGAAAGGGAGGCGCTACAATTCATTTGTCAAAATATCTCCAAGGAAAAATCCGAAAACAATTGCACATAGATAAGAAAACTCCGATGAAGACGACGTAACACACGCACACACACCCATACATGCACACACACACACCTATACATACACACGCATTATATATTATATATATATATATATATATAAACAAGAATTTCGTAATATGCTGTATTGGTTTAACATTGTATCTCCGCTCATCAGACACACCCTGCAGAACATTGAAACATTACACTCTTCACGCGAGTTGGTGATATCAATCGGTGAAATACTAGTCATACTGTATGTCACAGTCTGTATAATCAGTTGAATTAACTGGGGGGGTCAGTGTCTTGGTGTGGTATTCATAATCATAACTCAAAACATGTCATAAGACCCTTTTTCTTATTCGCCAGTGTTTGAGCTAGAGAACTTTTTTTTATTTTTTATTTTTTTCCCTCCAATAAAGCACACTAAAACGTTTGTTGTCCATGTAAACCAATATGTATAATTGCCAAATATATAATGACCAATGTATATATTAACAAATATACTGTACATAATTATATAATTGTTGGGTTCCAATCTCCATTGTAAACATAAGAGAGAATGTGGTAATATGGACCACTTTTTTTTTTTTTTGTTTCTAGGAAAATGCATATTAAAAGTTTGAAACTTGCCGCAACAAATGAAGCAAATCGTAGTTCATTTATTTGATATAACGTATGAACAAGTTAATACTGTGTAATTACAACTATTGTAAATTTATGCCATTTTAACGAATGTCTGCAAAAATCTAGTTTTAGAAACTGGGGTGGTACTATGGACCAGAGCTCAAAACGTGAAAAACTCTTAACGAACCTTTGATTTGGACCTATGCAGATTTTTTCTGGAGCACTAAAATCGATTTGTGTACATTATGTAGTATAAACATATTATTTAAAAACTATTTAGGAACCATGCATATTAAGGTGTGGAAATAGAAGTAAATGTTTGAAAATGTGACAAAATCTAAGAAACAATATAAACTAATTTTGGCGTATTAAAGGCCAGTGGACATATTTGAAAACAATAGTACGCGTGAGGTTAATTGAATGTAGCCTAATATGAATGTGACCCGCAATGAAAGCAGGCCATCTTTTAGACATTCGATCACCGCTACATCCACTGAATAAGGAGTGTGCCCATTCCAGATATGTTGCACATTGAACCCAAAGTCCTCCTTGTTTAGACAATGTAAAGGTCTGAGGACAAACGATACTCTCAGCATCCTCTTTTCCAGGAACTTCTTCACCAACAACTTGTTCTAAAATTGAGCACAAACTGAGGACTTCGTAGCTAGAACTTTCCAAATCTTCATTTCTCCATCTCTTGCGAAATTACTTACGATCAACAAGTGGTTTATTTTTAATTTGTCTTTCTGTTTCGCAGGCATCTTCGAACTTGACTTAAGCCTAGCTTTTGGTGAGTTATTATTCATACTTCTTGTTTTAATAAGTAATTTTCCAGCGAATGTCTTCTTAGTAATGTAAGGATTTGCCTTACCAGAGTTACTCAATATTGATTTAAAATGTCGTTGCTTAATTTAATACTAAAATATCTTTGAATGATTTGTCTATGATATTGTTTAACATTTTCCAATCATAATATTTCCATATGTGTTAAATATAAAGTTTTATATTCTTTTAATTTAAAGTGAAACGAACAGTTATACACAAATATTACACAAGTTAGTGTAGAAGTATTCAAAGCTATGACATTCTGACAAAGAAGCCAAGTAATTTGTCTTAGAAAATTTGTTTGTTTGGAACGCGAGGGCGATGTATTAAAGACTTAATGTTGAAAGAGAATTTCTCGCAAGAAGGCTAGAGAATGTTTGAGGAGTCCCAGCTTGCATCGCCCCAGGATCGACAGGAGGCCTGATCCGGTGTTGTAGTGGCGCGGTTCGACAATCCACTGCTGGAGGATCCAGGATTGGGAAAGGATTCCTAATTAAGTGAGGACTTCACCACTTCCAGGTCGTCGAATACCAACTGCCATCTCCAACTACGTATTGTTTTCAAGTAAGATCAGCGTTATGGCAGTTATTCCTGCTGTCAGTTATTTTTGTCGAGATTTAACTTTGCAAGATATCAGAGGATGAAATAATTTTATTAACTTGAAACTCTACAGGAATTTAAGGTAATGTTGAACAATTCAGAGAACTTCTACAATTTTCAAAATTCGTTAATTAATATTTCAGAAGATCTTTCTTGATCAATTATCAACAAAACTCAGTGGTCTAAGTGTAAAGGATTTCATGAACTACTGATTTGAAAGCTAAGCCGGAGCAACCAGATTATTTTAACCACAAGTAACTAATTTGATTAATGTGCTAAAACCCATTATGAAAACTCTTGTGTAACACATATGGTATTTGCGAGAGAATATTTTTGATTTTCAAATCTTAAATTCAGCTCAATAATATTATAATTTCTGATAGCAGAGTTTTAAATGTTTTAGTATAAGTATTTATTTTCAAGGGTTTATAATTGTATTGTTTTGTAAATTATGTGTGTTATTTGACGTAGTAGTAAGATCCACTTGATTTATTTCTATTTTCTGGATATTATCATTTTAAAGTTGTCCAGTATTTTAGAACAAAGTCATAATTTCATATATGGTACTACTAAATATTCAAAAGTGGTTTGTTATATATTAATTGCTCATATGATGTCCACACATATAATCTTATAAACACAATCATTACAGATGACAAACATAAGTGAAAATAATTACTAATATTTTTGTATCCATACAATTTCATTGTTATAAACCCCCCTTTACAGAAATTTGGCTTCACAATGTGTTGGCAATTATGTTACACATCTGCATGCCGTCATTCTACCCTTTTAGTAGCCCTATCCATTGACAACTGTAACCCATCCTCGTACGGAGAGGAAGGAGTAGTCAGAAGAAAAATTGCTGAAAGTTATTAATGTACTCTATTTGAACTTATTCTTGTGCAATACCGGGATGGGAGATGTATCATCTGGGGTGACGAAGGTTTGAGGTGTGGATGAACCAGGGATTGATGGGTCCTCGGCTGTGTAAGTACCTGGCTTTGATGAGACATCCCTGAGGCCTACTTCATCTCTTTTTGTTCCTGGTGCTTCTGCTTCTTGTGATTGAGAAGGAAAAGCTTCATCTAAGTCTTCATAATCATGGTATTTAGCAGGCTTACCTTCTTCAGTGTATTTTTCAGTGGCCTTTTCAGCTTCAAGTTTAGTGACAATGAGTCAACATCGAAGAACACAAGCCTGTCGAAGGGGCATATTCCTGTGCATTTAAAACCAGTCACAGCAGCACCAGTCAGAATTCTCAGATAGGCCCTGCCAATCATTTCCGCAATATCAAATTCATCTACTGTAAACCTCCTGATCGAAGAATCTGTCTTATTTTATCACTATAATAGATCTTCAAAGCACCCGTGAAGGTACGGTCCAGTGACTGGAGCTTGTGCGTTGTGTGAGGAGGCAAGTGCAAAAGGTTGACATTATGTTCTTTTGCTTTCAGTATTATGTCCTAAGTACGGGAATGGGAGTAATAACCTTCCATAATGAGAAGAACTGGGTCTTCGGCTGAGGGTTTCACATGTTCGGTAAACTGATTAGAGCTAAGTGCAGTAATGATACAACTTTAATACACCTCATGTTACCGTTTTTATTAATTGTAGTTAGGAACTTGCTTTTTGGACACTAGAGCTTTTGAAAATGTTTAGTCAGACAAATATTTGAAGGAATATGAGACATTCAATAACCTGAAAGGCAAAATGGCCACAATTACACATTATGGTGACATCATTGATCATTCAATAAACTGAATTCAATGAAACACGACGATAGTTTTAAGAAAATTTGATATGTTGAATGGCCTATAAATATGAAGTAAGACGGGTTGTAATTTGGACCAACTTGGTCCATATTGCCTCCTCCCAGTCCATATTGCCACCTCCCAGTCCATATTGCCACCTCTCTCCTGTCGTGTGTGTGTATATATATATATAGCTTCTCCACCCCTCTTAACCATGGGCCTTTGCGGGGTTTTTGGAGTACCCATTAGTTTAGCCATTTTGCAGGTTCGGGGTTGTAGGACCCTTGGTCGTAGCCGGGGACTCGTCCTAAGGCCCCGCCTTCCCTCCCACCGCTCAGGCTCATTCTCCTTTTCTGCTAATTAGCCTTCCTATTTTCTCTTGCGCTATGGATAAAACCCACTACCTAGTCGGTACCCGGGCATATAGCCCGGGCACTCACCACTTCCAGCACGAGTCCTTCCTCAATCTGACCTCTGGGCTTTCCTAGGAATCCAACGGAGAACGAGGTCAGCCCGAGCCCCTCCTTCCTTTCCATCTAGGGTTCTCCACTAACAGGCGAACCCGAAAGTGGTCCCTCCAGTCTGATTTTCTTCACAGTGAAACTTAACTTTAGGGCCCCCCTGATCGTAAAGGAGTCGACCGGCCCGCCACCAGGCACCACCATCATGATTGCCCATGATTCAAGTTTAGCCTGGGAGGCAGATGCCCGTTTTAGAAAATCCTGGAATGAGGCCTACCTGGGGTTTGCCACGTCTGCGTCATAAGCGGTACCATGGACTCGTGCCAATATAGGGGTCTCCTGTCGTACAGAATAACCTAAAAATGTCGGTGCAGGAATGATATTTCCAAAATAATACTCCATGCATTTTGAAACTTAACCGTGTTACCAATCACGCCTGTGTAGCCAACATTTTACATTTGTCTCTTAGTGTGGGGAAATAATTAATTAATCTCGCCTTGCAAAATGTTTTTGGTGAACAGAAAGAGACACTTGCACTTGTTGGCTAAAATAAACGTGCCAACCACGCCAGTTCTACCTGGTGGCGTTGGAGGACACTACTCGTTGTGTTTATTATAGTTCCCAATAGATCGCAGCACTTGCCAGAGCAAAATGCCACTGGCCCATTTTGCAACTCTGGTCCATATTCCCACCTTTTCTTCTATGTATATTTAGCGTTTACAAGGGACCCTCTCTTAGAGGATTCTATTTAAGGGTGAGCAAAATACATAAATACATACCACGATAAACAAACATGTGGTGTTTCGTCACGTCAAAATTTTGCTGCTGCCAATTAACAAATAATCTCGTCTGGAATATGTACTGGACAATTAATTCTAGCATGGGACTGCGGAGAAGAAATAATTAGTTGTCGCTTAACGCTGTAAAGCACAGATAAAGGGGGGCCATGGCAGTGTAGTGGTTAGACTACTCTCTTCCCATCTAAGCGAACTGGGTTCGATTCCCCGGATTTTCGCAAGTGGGAATCTTGCGAGACGATGCCGCTGGTCCACGGGTTTTCTCCCCCGCCCTTGCATTCCGGCGCTGCTCAATACTTACCTCGCTTCACCCTAAGCTGCTTTCAAGACCTAGATGTTAGGAGCCACCCAGACATCTCCACTCTACTCAAACACTCCATAGCGCGGTCCAAACTCCAGGGACATATAGACTGTTCACGGTAGACTGAGCACTTTTGAAAGCCCTGCTCAATTATCTACCTGTATGCACGTTGTGTATTCTTCCACCACATGTGAAGTTAGTACTGCCAGGGATATAATAACTTCATTCTTGCGTCGGGCAAGTTAAACTGTGGAGTTATTATAAAAGCAAATATTTTACCTATGTGCTCATTATCACACTTGTAAGCATTAAAAAATAGAAGGCAAAAGAAATCATTTCAGTATACAGAAATGTTTACCTAACACTTTAAATTCACCATTCCATCATTACCAACTTTACTTGGCCCTCGCCGTTCAGCGTGCCCTCAAAATATATGCAGATAAGGCCAGTGACAAATTTCGAATGTTGATTTAATAGCGCTCAGTTAATCGTGAACAGCATTTAGTCATCGTAACGGTGAACAGCACATGGAAGGCAGACCTGGTATCCGGGCAGCAGCCCCAGGTGTCGTTGGTAGATGGCGTCGTGATGCAGCAGGACCGGTGGGTCGGGCCGCACGACGCTAACTGGCGCCCACTCGGTGCTCTGGCGCCACCGCTGATTGGCTGTGAAGTCGTCCAATGCGGAGCGGCTCTGCTGTGGTTGGCCCTCCCCGCACCGCCCGCGGGCCAGCGGGACGTGGCCCGTGTACCCTGCAACAATACCTGCCTCTGTACGCACCTACTGAGTGGCAACACCGCACCTCAGACATCAACGTCACATACAGAATAGGCTAGTATACAGAAGGGAAATAAGTCGTGGCCACAGAGTACCTACTTAGCACTTTGGGTGTGGTTCAGATTTACAGACAAATAAGACATGCTAGAAGTAAGACACATATATGCACGACTCAGTGGCCATTATTATCTTTTGGCCTCTCCACTCCCATTTACAACTGGCCTACTGGTTCGCACAACACAGGACACACTTGCTACACTGTGCAACGTTTATTATTGGCCGGCTCTCGACCTGTATAATGCCGAGTTGAAAGTGTCGCAATCTAATGTTCTTTCCTGTGTATAATATTGTACAATCCGTCCTTTTTATTTAAGTAATGTATTATGTTACAGAGAACCTTGTAAACACTGCTGGTGAAGCAATGTTTCATCGCCAGTGTCTTCAAACAATGCAGATGTCGTAATGTTACAGCAAACTCTATACATAGGCAGTAATAGGGCTTGGACCTTCATAGCCCTACGGCCCTCTAGGTCTTAACATTTACTTTATCAGTTTGCTGTCATGATCTTATCCTGATATAAAACATGGAGTTAATGCTCCTTAAAGTTTTCATCAATGCAATTTGCTGCAAATTTGGTCTAGGTAGGCTATCTCCCAGTATTGGCTACACAACGCTGTCAACAATATCCATTTGCTTTATGCCACTCATTAGCCCCCTGGGTGCAAATATAACCACTGCCAGCACGAGTATTTTCCCTCCGTGACCTGGGGCCGGGAAAACCACCGACCTGGGCTCAGAGGTCACCCAGTGCTCCTCCTTCCTTTCCATGGTACTTGTGGGTTTTCTTGAGGTTCAGCTCACCTGTATCCATGCGTGCCAAGTCCTGGCCGAGAGACCGGCACACACAGGCACCGACACGCCGAACCTCTTGTCCGTTTCCATGTCTTTGGGTTCTTCACTAGAACACAGACTTTAGGCCCCAACGGCCTGACTGTAAAGGAGTCGACCAGCCCACCTCCATTCCTGGCCATTACTACCTGCCGTAATAAGCCTTTCCTGAAGGCAGATACTCCTTCTAGTCCGAGTGACTAAGGCATGGCATAGTGAACGCTCGGGTTACCCACATTAGCAAACTCCATACAGCGCAGTTACATTCAGGCGGCGTGATATTACGTCGGCAGCACCCAGAGTGTTAAGAATACATAGGTGAAACAGCAGCTCATTCAGATCAGCTGAATATCGTAACACCGTTCTCCAATCAGCACATGGTATCCTACTCACCAGTAAACAGCCCAGTCAATAGGGAATATTACGCAGCACGCAGTAGCCATTCAGACACAAGACTAGTTCCCAGAGCCTCGCACCCAATCAGAGACTCAGTACACCCACAGTAACAGCCACATCATTTCGTCTCCGTGCACTTGTTTACTCTATGGCTGGCACGCATGACAGTTCCTTTGATGTGGGCAGGACCTATCGCTGATTGTCCGCGCGAGGATCTGAAACACACCTTGCGTCTGATTTGCGTGCTGCGAAAAGTTGCCTACTGGCGCTGCCACTTGTTAAGTAAGTTACTAGGTACAGTGGCTCTCAAGACCTTGAAGAGTGGGATGGAGCTGCGCGTCGAACGTCAAGAAGCGAGGGTGCTATACGGGCGACACCAACACGCACGCCTAGCACCTCATCTCTCCTACGTGCAAGGCGTCTAGTGTTTCTATCGTGACGCTGTACTGTGTAAATTAGATCTGTAACAGTGGGGTTTTATTACACCCAATGAAAGACCATGGATTAAACTACGCCCGTATCTTTGTACCTTTCTCTTTCCCCTTAAGGAAACTGCAAAGGCAAGCTTTAAAAATGCAATATTTGACCATTCTCTAAATAAATTTTTTCTCCAAGAATGCACTTGACAAAAGTAAAAAAATAGGGGCATAGATAATTGTTTTTTTATCCTTTCTTACAAAAAGTCGTATTTGCAGAACATTTATTTACCGAGATACGCGTATTCGCACAAACAACTATTTCACAGGAAATGTTTCAGTCCATTCTCTTCTTAAGAGCAGCCCAAATAACTTCACTCTTTTACTAGGAACTGATTGGTGCACAGCGTTCCAGCGTGTTAATGGCCGGTGACGTCATTTTGCTAGCATGTGCTGCTGAAGTTGGTGGTATAAGCAGCTCTTTCATTTCTGCATCCTTAAGTATTCTGAGCTGCAATTCATGGTGTGAATCCCTCACAACATGAAGATACCATAGGTGTGACGCCACGTGGACGGACAAATGTGCACAGTGACAAATGTTGGTGCTGTCCTTATGAAGCTTGGATGGAGGTACCATGACGACTTTGCCTTATAAAGAGATGCATATGCCTTAGAGACCTGAAAAAACCCACGAGTTAATTGGCCTGTACGATATACTTAAGAGTCTTAAGAAGCTAGCAACTGATCGTTGGTTGCTTGCTGCCACAGTGGCAGACGATGATTGGGCTTGCATTTTGCTGCATGTTTATTGCTCGTTCAGGGTTATCTAGGAGGTGACAAATATTGTGTGGACCAATTGCAAAATAAACCCAAATGCCGGAAATTTTTAATTGTAGTCTGTCTCAAAATAATTCGCCAAATTTTCATGTTTCTAGAAACACCATGTGGTAAGGTCATCTTCGTACAGTGCTGAGGAGCCGTCGCCACTATGTCAGATCGAGGAATAGTGTGCACAGTGCCACATGGTAAAGTCATTCTCATGCAGCATGGAAGCATCATGAGCACATTAATACATGGATTAACAATCTGCACAATACAAAACGACAGATCTATTTTCTCGTAGCATAGAAGGAACATGAGGAGAATTCCGCATAGTGGAGTCATCTTCATGCAGCAAGGAGACAGTATGATTACAGTGTCATGTGGATGAGATTAGGGCACCAGATCGAATGTAGAAACAGTGCTCATATTGCCACACAGTGGGAGTCCTGCTCATGCAGCATGGAGAGACCATGAGCACGAAGCCACGCGAGGGGATAGTGCGCACAGTGTGATTATGTATATACCAAATGATGGGTTTACAAATGATGGGTTTAAAAGTGTGCTGTTTCATGTTACTTTTTACTGCCAGGAAATAAGAAGGTGAGTGTCCAGTTCTTGTTCAAATATTTCTAACTAAACATATTATTAAAGTGTGTAATTTACTGGTGTGGTTGCATGCGTGCCACTTGTTAAACTGATAATATTTTTCACGTGACGGCCATGTTTCGTTCCAAAATCGTAATCGTGTAATGGTGCGTAGTAAGGCACAATTCCCCCTTGAAGGAGAGTTAGGAAATGCGAACGATTCCCCCTTTCACGAGTAAATTAGAAACGACATTAATGCCAAGCTCTCACTTTTTTTTTTGTTCTCAGGTGACTATAACGTACTCCCGAAAGACGAACATTAACTCCTACACTCCAGAAAATTTATAGAGAGCTTTGCAAGCGATTAGAGATGAGAGTAAGAAAATAAGGAAAGTAGGGAGATGTTATAGTATTCCGGAGTCAACTCTTAGAAAAAAACTTTTGGAAACACGGCCTGTTCCAACTCGTTTAGGCCGTAAAGCTGTGTTCCCAAAATAAGTTGAGACAGAGTTGAAGAAATATATCCTGACACTTGCCAAATTATTCTATGGTGTGACACCAACAGAACTCAGGCACTTGGTATTTAGGTATGCTGAAGAGAAAAACACCTCTCGTAATTTCAATAAACAGAAAGGTTTATCTGGGAAGGATTGACTTTATGGATTTTTAAAGAGAAATCCTGAGGTAGTACTGAGACAGCCAGAAGGAACTAGTTTAAATAGAATTGTGTCGTTTAATGCTGCGGAAACAGGTCTATTCTACTCTAACCTTCAGAAAGTTATGGACACATTCAAGTTCGAACAGAATAGAATATTTAATTTTGATGAGACGGGACTTTCAACTGTTGAAAATAAATGCCCAAAAGTCTATGCACTTAAAGGAGCTAAAAGAGTAGAGGCTGCTATTTCTGCTGAAAGAGGTTTCACTATAGCGGCTTTTTTTCTGTGAGTGCCTCTGGGCACTACATCCCGCCAATGCTATCCCCGGAAAATAATGACTCCTACACTTAAAAAAAATGGACCAATTGGTGTAACCTACAGATGTTCGACAAAAGGTTGGATAAACGGGAAGCTTTTTCTTGAGTGGTTGAACCATTTCACAAAACATGCCGAGCCTACTGGAAGTGATCCGATTCTCCTCATTCTCGATAGTCATAGCAGCCATATTTCTGTTGAGATCTACGACTTCTGCAAAACAAACTTCATTCATATGGTGTCACTTCCACCCCACACATCACATCGCCTTCAGCCATTGGATTTGACATTTTTCGGCCATCTAAAGGGTGCTCTTTACAGGGAATATGACCTTTACCTACCTACATCAGGCCATGAAAAAATTACTGTATATGACGTAGCAGAGTCATAAACAAGGCATTTATGAAAGTAGCCACAATGGAAAAGGCAGTTGCAGGTTTTTACTCTGCTGGAATATTCCTTCTAAACCCGGATAAGTTTAATGAAGACGATTTTGCTCCTGCCAACAAAGTAATGACTGTCTCAGTTGAAGGTAGTCCTGAGCCCGCAACTCCGAAATCTGCACCACCTTTTGAACTTGCCCATGGTTCAGGCAATGAAGCAGGACCATTAGCATGTGTTGAGCGAGATAGATAGCCAGACGAACAACCTGTTCAAGATTCCTAACCATCAGGATCTACAGCCAACATATTCTTGGCTCATGCGTCTCCTATTTCAAAGAAGGCAGATCATAAAAGTCAAAGACAACCAGGGAAAATGTCACATAAGAATCAACATTCAGAAATACTGACAAGCGCACCAGTGAAACGAAAATTAGATGGAGCGCAAGAGAAGAAAGAAATGAAGGAAGAAAAGAAAGCAAAGAAGAAAGGAAAACCTACAAGTAATGTTTGAAGGGGCATTGATCAATCATTGCCAGCAAAGAATGGGAGAGGAAGAAAAAAACTGAAGAAGCAAACAACACAAGTGTGAGCTGACGCTTCTGTGAAGAAGATGTTTCCTACCTCTGTGATGACGGTGATGATGAACTGGATTAAATATATTGCAGTGTTTTACCCACACCTAGCAAAGAACCTAATTAATTATGTTGTATCTGTGGAGAAATAGGGAGGGACAAAGAATTGTGGTATAGATGTGTGTTGTGTTCTTCGTGGAATCATGCAGATTGCACTGGTGCGGATACCCCTAAAGAATATGTGCGCGATTATAGTGCATCTGCAGAATGAACTAAAAAAGGAACAATATTTTAGTGGCTTAAAATGTTTAGAACTTGTTCGATATTTCTTCTATTGGTAGTAGGGCCTATATAAAATCAGTAGGTGCGTTGCCTTTGCACTAACCTGTTACTTTCTTAAAGAATGTCCCCCCCCCCCCCCATCCCAATCCCAAACTTAGCTTTTACTGAGCATCATTACCCAACCCTTGCGCATCATTACCCCATAGGGTGGGGAATAATGCGCAAATGCATATTTGTACTTTTTGCATTATCATATAAATATATTCCTGTTTGGACGAAATATGCTTTAACACAATGAAAGAAGGATAACAAACGTTCACGTCCACATAATCACATGTATGCTAAATACAATTACTTTGCCTTTACTACCGATCTCGCTTAGGTGCGCACAGTTCCCCCGCCTTCCCCTACACGATATACTTCAATACTATAAGTACCCGACATCGGCTTGTCTCTTGCCACTGGATGCTGTCTGCTTAAGAAGGCGTTTTCATGTTAGACCGGGCCTTCTCAGAATTCGGCAGTATCGACAAGGCTACTACGTAATTCGTGTGCAGACAACTCGAACGTGTCAAAAAGTAATTCAGCCAATCGAATATTTTGAAATATAAATTGTCTTGAAATATTTTCTCGAAATTTCACTACCCCTACTAATTATAAGAAAGAGAATTTAAAGAACACTACTAAAATATGAAAATACAATTTAGTGTTTGTGTTTTGCATGACATTTGGCACCTTATTACCTAAGGTGTGATTCGTTGTCAATACAGATGAATGACAAAAAAAGCAGGATGAAATACTATGAAAAGGAGACGAGGACAAGGAAATATACAAAATGAGGAACAAGGAAAAATAATAGCGTACGTGCATCTTAAGAGTCTTCGGCACCTTAAAACTCTTTACTTCCCATTCACTTTCAGAACTGACGTGTTGGGTGTGTGCCCGCTACCATGGTCGTTCATTGTCGGAGTAAGTTAATTCTGATTGGTCAGCCAAACAAGAAAATGTCTTCTCACAAAGACACGCGGTCAGTAACGGAAGGAAATTTGCAAGTGTGCACGTAGGTTTTTGAAATCTAGCATGTGCGTAATTATTTTCACGAGAAACAATAGGACCAAGGTATAAATAATAAACACGAAGATAAAATAATTCCATCAAATTAGAACATAAAAACATGGAAAAAATGTATTTTGTACTTACAGATAGATTGGGAGTATAAAGCCATTCGACGAAAACAAGCAATAAATCTAATAAATTTAATAAAAGACACTTTTAGTAAAATATATTATCGTATATCGTATAACTTTATCCCTGGAACATCTTGTTTCACTTTATAACTATTACAAATATTTTTTTTGCTGTTGCTGCCTAATATATACACACAAATATATAAGTACACAGAGGGAGAGAACATTACAGGAATTCGACCCCCCCCCCCCTTTTTTTTCCACACACACACACACACACACACACACACACACACTGTTTTGCTGCCTGTTTTACATTATTATATTTGTAAAAACTATTTACTTTTTGTTGTTCATTTTTGTTTTCCGTAGTTCAGTCAAGTAATCTAAATTGGCAATGGACAAAGTCCAATTAAAACTGTGAGTTCAATGACACACGCGGACATGCCTACTGACCATATAACTTTAATTACTGCCGTCCAATATATACCACCGAGCTCACAGTGCTCTAAATAAATGTTCTTCCCACGTATCATACATAGAGATATGAGAATTTCGTGGGTTCATTTCTACACAAGTTGGAATTCACACACTTGTAAGTTAATGCTACTTTTGTAATTGGTCGACGTGTTGTTTGACACTTCCTGGAGATAAATGAGCCATTAACAAACATGCAATAAACTGTGCGCCCAACCACCGCCTTTCGCTACCACTATAATCGACCAATAACCAGTTGATATCTGTATGAGAGTTTATATGACTGTGAAGTCTAGCCTACAGGTAATTAAACTCGCGAATTTCTCTGGACTCTAATCATGTATAACAATGAAATCACACGTCAGTAAACGGGCCACGGTAGCTGAGCGGTTAGACTGCTCGCCTCCCATAGATGCGAACATGATTCAATCCCCGGCCGGGCCACTCCCGGATTTTCGCAAGTGGGAATCGTGCAGTACGATGCCGCTGGTCGGCGGGTTTTCTCGGGGATTTCCCGTTTCCCACGTCGTTGCAATCCGGTGCTGCTCCATTCTCATCTCATTTCACTCAATCGGCGCTCAAGACCTCGTCATAAGAGTTGTCCAAATAACTCTTTCTCTCGCTCTCTCTCTCTCTCTCTCTCTCTCTCTCTCTCTCGCTCGCTCTCCCCTCCCCAGTCTACAAGAAGCATTAAATAAAGTATATGGCCTTCAAAAAATATCTTTCGGCAGAATCGAACCGCTCAGCTATAATGGCGTATTCCAATTGACTGCTCTGAATGCGCACTTAAAACTGATAAAGTGCATGTTACTTGATTGCGAGAAACGAGTGTACATTATTTATGCACTAACAACTGGGACACGCCACGATAAAAGTGCAAATCATTTGCGACAATCTGTCGTCTTTTGGAGAAAATGCTTCAACTACGATGTTGATAAAAGGATTTAAATTAAAATTTACGAAATGCTGTAGATAAATTTTCTTCAATTTCTCTTTTTTAACTCGTCGGCAAACGTATGCACGAGTCACTGGGTGAAATTAACGTCATCTCTTATGTAATATCATACGATATCGTCAATATACCAGGAGGATATTTGTTCCATACTATCACATATTATTAGGGATAGGAAAATTTCGTGGGTTCAATGACCGGTAAGCTAGTCTTCAAAGTCTTGTGTATGCTGCAGACTATTTGTCGGTTCATTGGCTGTTGCCCCGGAGAGTAGCCAGAGTTACCCCACACCTGGCCGCATGTGATTCGCTACTTGTTCCCTTGCAAGTCTGCTATTGGCTCAGAGGCGCCCACGGCGTGTCCAATAAACTGTGATCCAATTGCAAAGGTGACTTGACTTTATATGGGTTTGACGCCTGTCTTGTCCCGGAATGAATTCGCGAAATTTTACTATCTCTACATATTATTCAGCTGCCGAATTGTTAGATATTGTAGAATTTACAACGTTGCACTAATTTTCGTGTTGTTTTCATAATCACAAGTCTCCGCCATATTGCTCTGAAACTGCCGCACCAGCTCCAGACACGGAGCGCGAAAAATTGCTCTTGGTGCTTATGCACTCGTTCAGTGCAGCTTGCAATAGGAATAGGAAAATCCGACTGTTCTCAGAGTGAGTTCCGGTAATTGCAACACGCGGCACTCGGCCAGTTCGCCGGCATCGAGTGCAGTCCACAGCAGTATAGGCTATTCACGTTCAAGTGAGTACTTTTGAGATCAACCTTAAAAAAAAAAAGTCACTGTCCCTGCCTGCGCATATTTCAACTGGCGCTCTGAGGATCATGCGCCCAGTAAAGTTGGCACGTTGGATGGAAAGTAGTTCCATAATTTAACGTCGAATAAAAAGTGATAGGTAACGATTCGTATTAGCTTAATCTAGTTATTTCGCTTCGTGTTTTTTTTTTTTTTAATACATCGAAGAGTAAAAGTGAGCAGATTTGTAAAATATTTATTTTTCCAATAATTTCACAGTTTCACGTGACCGACGCATGAATAAAGTGATGAGGCCCATGGCAGTGTTAATTTTACATAAGGCGGAAGAATACACAACGCGCATATAAGTAGGTCATAAGCAGGACTTTCAAAAGTGCTCATTTTACCGTGAACAGCCTATACATAATTTGGCTTAGTGTCGAAAGGATTAATTAGAGTCACTGTAATGTTATGACGCCCACCTTCGTTGAAGATATTGCCAACGTAATATTACTCGAGGAATATTCACTTCAGCAATATTACGGCGGTAGCACTCGGTTACAGAGTCAATACGTGTACAGAGACGAAATGGCATGGCGATTCCATTGATGTACGCGTACCCATTCTCTGATTGGCGGTGCGACACTCTGAGAACGATCTTTGTGTCTATAGGCTATTCACGATAAAATTAGCGCTTTTAAAAACCCTGCTTATGTAAGATTAACATTGTCACGAGCGTCATCACTTTATTCATGCGTCGGTCAAGGGAAACGGTTAAATTATTAGAAAAGTAAATATTTTACAAATCTGCTTATTTTTTACACTTCGATGCATTGAAAAAAAAAAACAGAAAGTGAAATAAATAATTTAAGTTTACAGAAATTGTTACGTAACACTTTTTATTCGACGTTAAGATACGGAACTATTTCCCATCCACCGTTACCAAACTTAACTGGGCGCATGTCACTCAGGACGCCCGTTAAAATATATGCAGGTAGGAGCAGTGACTTTTTTCCGAGGTTGATTTCGAAAGTGCTCACTTTATCGTGAACAGCCTTTAAAGCCCGTTCTACAATGCACGAATACGTAAGAAAACGGACTCGGAAATGCAAGCGGAACAAGCTGACGACTCGATTCTGCAATACGAAGAAACGTACAGTCTTGCAACTTAGAAAATCAAAAATACTCAGTTGTTGCAAATTACTGATACAGGTTTCATAATATACACATCACATTTTTTTATATTTTTATAGTGTTTAAATACTTATTCATCAAAACAAACGTGATAAGCGCCACGGCAAATCGAAGCACTTGTTGTTGTGTATATCACAGTGGCCACGAAAACGAGTATCAACAAACCAAATACTCTATTCCTATTGGCTACACGGATTCACGGACACGCAAGAGTTGGGAGATGCCCAGCTTTCTTACGTGTATCCGTGTCCGTATGCGTGTCATTGAAGAACGCGCCTAATTGGCTGGTGCGTGCTGCAGTAGCTTCCGTATTGGCTGGGATATCGGGTAGTGATCATGAGCGTTGGAGTTGAATTGAGAGATCCGGGCGGCTCTTAACACTTTGAGGTCGGCACACTTTTACCAGCTTTAAAGACAAGCTAGACGTTAGTCACCTACATCAAAACCGCTTCAGGGACACCGTGTTCTATTGGTCCGTATTGTAACTTAACACCATTCTACTGTTCAAAACGACACCAGTCTTTCCGTATTGGGCGGCTGCCAACCAATGGAGTGCCGAGTTTACCGTTTTCCAACCAAATGGTATTTCATATTTAATAGGGTGTACACGCTATCGTGTTGATTTCCGTAACTATACAAAAATTTGCCGTTCATTTGCGAAGTTCGTTGTTGATCTTGTATTAGTTACTAATTAAAATCCTTATGAAATAGGGAATTGATGTAAGTATACCCGGACAAGTTTTGATTTTTAAGTGGAATGAAATATCCAAACACTACACTCGAGTATAGTCCTCAAAGTGTTAACAACGAGGTCTTGACAGCCGATGAAGGTGAAATGAGGTGAGAATGGAGCAGCGCCGGAATGCAAGGGTGGCGGGGGGAAAAGGGAGATCCCCCGAGAAAATCCTCCTCCGACCAGCGGCATCGTCCGGTGAGAACACCAATTGCGAAAATTCGGGATTGAGCCAGGTTCGCCTTTGTGGGAGGCGAGCCGTCTTACCGTTCAGCCACCGCGGCCCCTCCTTGTATACGGGAGTCGTGTCCAAAGTGTTGATTTAATATGAAGTCGGTAGCACTCATATCGTTAACCCTTTGAACGAGTATGCATATATATATATATATATATATATATATATATATATATATATATATATATATATATATATATATATATATATATATATATATATACACACACACACACGGGGATATGTTTATGTGTGACATTTCTTTGCTCTTCGAGACAAAACTCACACCTTTATTAGTTTACCAATTCAGGACTATATCGGAAGGAATCGTAGTAAAACAATTACAATTAGTCAACATTTCATTTCGTAAGATTGAATTGTTATTTTTGATAATTTCTGAAAAGAACACGAGGGATTGTAAAACATATTAACTCCGTCGCAACCACAATCAACGCGTGACTTCATTGGCCGACGGCCAGCCAATAATAAACGTTGCAGGGCACCTTAAACATGCTCGGTGTAGCCAGGACTAATAGGTAGAGCCCCGAGTATTTCGCGGATTGAGTTGGCAGCAAGCTAGGCTGGACAGCCCTCTATACACTCGAGACATTATCGTTTGCTTATTGGTTGCTGTGATAAAGTGAGACATGTGTACAGGACTGTTAAACTCTCACACTACCGCTTCCTGCTTATTACTGGCTCTCAGTTAAACAGAGCGTGTCTAAAGAACCGTCGTCCTATCACAACAGTTGGAGAAAATATAAAGTGTTCGGAGTCTACCTTGCCTCGGAATGAATTTGCGAAATACTCGTGGCTATACCAATAGGACGATGGTATGTGAAAATACACTGTCCAACACAACTGCTATTGCTGAAGTGTAAAACATAGGCAGCTAACTTCAATCTTGTCCTCAGTGCCAGTAAATTTGTGCCGTCCATAGCGTAGAACGTGTGCCAGTGGACGGGTAACCCCAGGCGAGGCTCGCGAGGTTTGCTGCCGGTGTATCCCCACGGCGGTGTCCTTGGACGAGGAGCGGCCTTCACCGTGGCCTCAGGGGCCAGCACCGCCCCCGCCCCCGCCCGTGAGCGTCTCGTGTTCCCCCTGTCTGTGCGTCACTGAGGCAGTAGTTCCTTTGTCCGTCTCCTCGCCAGGTTACGAGGGAATGGCCTTCACTTGAAGAGTCCTAAATGCAGCACCCTCTCTCTAATAGTCTTTCATCTCCACTAATAAACCACTAGTTCCATCCAACCTCTGTCTCCCGAAGCATTTCTTAAAATGTGTCGACTGGGTCTTTACGTTGTCTTTGACGGTATTTTCCAGCCTCTTCTTAGTTATAGTCTTTAACTATAGGTACACTCAGGGATGTAGTCATGGCCCCAATCGCTGGCCATGGCTGCCCAATCCCTCTCTGCCACGATGCATGTCTCCTTGCATGATTTCCTTTCCTTGTAGGCGTAAGGGGTTAGCCCTGAGACGCAATAAGATCCCGCCCTACCCACCGGGCTTCCACTTAACACTTAGTAATACGGTAGTTAGAAAAAATCGCCAGGTTACAGTAGTACAGACGACTTACGGCCCTTGCCTCGTTGAAAATCTGGTAAACTCTGTTCACGATAAAGTGAGCAATTTTGAAATGAACCTTTCAAAAAAGTCACTGCCCCTACATACATATATTTTAACGGCGCCCTGAGTGACATGCGCCCAGTAAGGTTGATAACGATGGATGGGAAGTAGTTCCGTATCTTAACGTCGTATAAAAAGTGTTAGGTAACCATGCCTGACAACATAAATAATCTCTTTCAGTTTCTGTTATTTTTATACATCGAAGTGCAAAAATGAGCAGACTTGTTAAATATTTGCTTTTTTAATAATTTCACAATTTCCCTTGACCAACACACGAATAAAGTGATGAGGCCCATGGCAATGTTAATCTTACATAAAGAGGAATAATACATAACGTGCATTCAAGTAGATCTTAAGCAGGGCTTTCGAAAGTGCTCATTTTACCGTGAATAGTCTATTTAGGTAAATACATACATGTGAATGAAATTGTTTCTTGGCGTTCCTGTTAAAATAGATATATGCCACCGGGGACTTTTTTGAGCTAAAAAATACGTTCTTCTTTGCTGTCGAAGACTTCTGTAACATTAATGTAGCGCATGTTTCCTGTAAAAACCAAGAGATCAAATAGAAAGTAATTGAAAAACAAATTTTTATATTTGCCTCCATACAGAGCTTCAAGATTATCATTTCTGGCACTTAGGGTATTGTTTCAAGTTCATATATTCAAAATTGGCTTTAAAAAATAACTGAATTTCATCAACCCTTTCAGACCCACTTTAATATAAGGTATCAGATGTTGCAAACAAAAAATTTTATGATTCGTGCTGTGCTTAAGTCGACACAGCATTTGTTTCATTGTCACAGCCAATGAGCTGTAAGCTATACGTTCGGCTACAGTTGTATGAACCAATTATGACTTAGATCAGTAAGACGGTTGCGAATCATTTATCCACAGGTAAGACCATTGGTAGTTCAGCTTCGCAGTGTGCAGCATAGAGCAAAAATTACCTATAGGCTATTCACGGTAAAGTGAACATTTTTTAAGAGCCCTCCCAACAGGCATTAAACACTAATAAATAGGTTTTATTGCAACCTCAGACATTAACTTTGGAGCGTGGTGAAAGTATACGCTGTAATTATTAGTCGCATGGCGATGTTGATGATAAAAAGGGGCTGTGAGAAAAAAAAAATTGGTCAGAAGAAAAATTTAGAAGGGCCTTTAAAAAGTGCTCACTTTACCGTGAATAGCTTATACACGTGCGTAATGTACACAATTGTGTACACTAGGTCTGAATCGGTTAACGTGTATTTTCCTATACCAAATTCTCGACCAGGCAACAACCTTAAGAGGTCTGCCTAGTTACCATGTGGGTCTCATTGTAAGCAGTCGTGTCTATTATATTTATTAAAAACTATAGAATATTTCAGTGTATATCGCGTTCAGGAAAGAAATGAAAAATCGATATTCAGTTGCCCATTCATAAATGCTGTTGAAATTATAAGCGTGGCCGTTGAAAAGAGCTAAAGCGCTCTAAGTAAGTAGTCCTCTATTTCCAAAGCATGTTCTTATGTAAAACAATGTTTTAAGTGACAATACTGTATCGTTTCTCAATACATTCCTGTATTAAAACACTATGGTCACCGCTTACTATTCTGAGGAAACAGAAAACACACGAAGTTTGTTTATGCTATTTTCCATCGCCGTCGCAAATTTTTTGCATGATTGTTGTTAACCTGTCGTGACAACATTGTTAATAATATTTGTTGGTGTGTTGCAAAGCGAATGATAGATGACCAATACAAGAGAAATGTCTTTAATGGAAAAAAAATGTTAATAAAAACAATTAAAGAATGCAATAAATAAAGTAAAAAAATTATGTGCTTTTACTATACGATCTTATTCTTAAACAATCATGACAACAAAAACTAAAAAAAAATTTAATCTATTTTTTTCCCTTGCATGTCCGGATAGCTCAGTCGGCTAGGGCGTCCCTTGTGCTGGCAAACCCAAGGTATGGCAGTTCGATCGTGTCCTACTTCAGATGATATTTTGAACTCTGCGAAAATTAAATTAACGAAGCAGTGCCCCTAGCGGCCAACTTTATAACCAAAATGGTGACCGAGCGATAGCGACACCAGTTCTCCTAGCAGCGGCATTAGAACGAATGACAAGTGGAAACAAGTTGGCGGGCGATGGGGAGGCACACTAGCAGTAATAAACAACATTACCGGCACCAGTGGTGGAAAACCAAGATAACTATGGCATGTGGAACACATATGACAGATGCGAAGGCAAGTAATTGGGAAACATGATGACGGTGTCGAAAGGTGAGTAATTGGGAAATAATGTGGCAGGTGGAAACAAGATGATGAGCCAAGACGAAATGGCGGCCGGAAACAATATAGTGAGTGGAAACAAGATGGCGGAAAAAGACGAAATAGCGACCGGAAACAAAATGACGACCAAAAACAAAATGGCTGACAAAGGTCAAGGACACATTATGGTGGAATCCAATATGGCGACTGTGATGTCATCCATGATGACGGACTCCAAAATGGCAGATGGCAGCATGGCACCACAGCCCCTAGCCCTTGCCCCCGAACATACTATTCCTTTCTACTATTTTATATTTGTATCAAACATTTTTCAACTTGTAGGCATTGTATGTGATGCCATTTTCCTCGGATAAAAAAAATTACACTAACTGTTATATATATATATATATATAATTTGATGTAAAATCCTTTTTTCTTTGTTTTTTCTTTTTTTTTTCGCTTCAGCCATAACAGCCAATACATGCTGTTCAAGGTAAAGTGAGCACTTTTGAGGGCCTACTTACTTTTTTCCTTTCAACCATTTTTAAACCTATAACCACCTTTTTAAAATAAATTTTTCCTGGTAAGTATTAAACACAGTGTGTATATTCGACAGCATTCGGAAGATACCGTCTATGGCTGAAATAAAGTATATTTATCGACTGCTTTCCAAATGAGAGGGCTTTCAAATGTGCTTACTTTACCGTGAATAGCCTATACTAAGCTATACGAATGAAGAAATTTAAAACATAAACTAATGCCGTAAGCTACTGTGTCACGTATATGTAAGTATCAAATAACAAACACTTTGTAATACACTAAATTAAGTATAAAGAAATTTTTGCATATTTTTAACATTTTTAAAATATAATACACGAACTGTTACTTGGCGAGTACATGCGGTAGCCCGCAGTGTTAGGTAACTTTTTTTTAAATTAATAAATCGTTCCAGGAAAATGCCATCACATACAATGCGTACAAGTTGAACAATGTTTGGTACAGTTACTCGAAGAAAATATTTTGTGGAGAGGTCACCCTGCCAAATAATTTTGTAGGTACTACAAAGTAATTTTGAACTGGCCACAAAAGTTTAAAGGTGATCAGTAAATAATTTAGTGGCGACTTCACCGTGTATTTTGTAAGGTGAGTACTAACAAAACATGTGGTTGCCACAATTTATTTTTAGTGTATAAAATAATATGTAAAGGAACACAAAAACGCACGATTATATTTCAATAAAAATATTTAAATAAATGAAAAACATAGCTTCTTAATCTTTTATGTATCCTATTAACTGAAGTCTTTACACTGTATACAAAATAACCATCACCATTTTGTACACGTCTGCACGTAAGGGCTGCTATTAATACGGCACGTACACGATTGAGTATAAACAGTATTGTACGAATATACGAAGTTTCATTTTCAATCGTAAACGTCTTACGTCTAGGGACATCCGATTTTCGCGACAGAATTCCAAGCAGGCTAGATTTCAATTTTCTAAGTGCACATCTGCAGTTTTTCTTTAGCTATTGGTAGGGATAGGAAAATTTCATGAGTTCAATGTCTTGCAGGATAGACTCCACAGTGCTGTATACACTCGAGCCACAGATGTTTGTTCATTGGCTGCTGCCCCAGAGAGTAGCCAGAGTTACCTCACACCTGCCAGTATGGGGTTCGCTACTTGTTTCCTTTCCAGTCTGCTATTGGCTTAGAGTCGTCCAGGGCGTGTCTAATGAACTGTGATACAATTGCAAAGGTGACTTCACTGTACACGTCTTGGACGTGTGTCTTTCCTGAAATGAACTCGCGAAATTTTCCTCTCTTTAGCTATTGGTAGGGACAGGTGCACTTCGTGAAAATATTTATGGCCAAGCTAGATTTCGATATCATACGTCCACAACCACCACTTCCTTTGGTGATTGGCCGCGTGTCTACGTGAGAAGGCATAATCTTATTTAACTGGGCCAATCAGAATAGAGTAGGTACTCCGAGTACGTCCATGATGCGTAGACAGATACTTGAAATACGTGACATTTAAAATCATTCAATCACGAAAGTGCATTTGAACTGTAGTGTTTTGGAGTACAACTGGTCTTAAAATCTTTCGGCGAAAAACACCTGTCTCCAACTATTGGCAGCGTGTTTTTGTGAGAAGGCGTGTTGTATTTGACTGGGCCAATCAGAATCCGTGATTAGCGGGCAGGCATCTAAAGGTGGGTTTACGATTAAATACTGATGAATTAAGACCTGTACTTATGACTAGAGACCTGCAAAATTCGCGTTATTATTTGCGGACATTTTAAACTTCAAAACACTTTTTATTGGCAATACATTTGTCATTGGACCATTCTTTATTTGCCACGCCCCGGGAAACTCTGCGCCAATAAATGAACACTTCACAATCTTATGCCCCAATCGCGTGCAGTTTACTCAGAAAGGGAGTGACTTCACATATAGGTAGCAGTCAATGGAGAAACGACACCTGCTCAAGTATACACAGTACTGTGAATTTTAGCTTGATGCCAGAAAATAACGCGAATTTGGCAGGTCCCTACTTATGACTCCTTAAGCACACGAAAATAAGTTTTGCAGATCATGATTGATTTAGCAACTGAAAAGTCAAGCCAATCAGAATCGTAGGATGCCAAACCAGCCGACGTAACCTGTGTGATCATTTTGAAAAACTCGTTTTTTAAAGAAGGGGATATTAATGCCAACATTGGGCATTTAAGTCAATAAATCTGTTTAAGGTTAATTAAAGAGAATTTAATAATCTATTCCAAGAAATAAAACATAACCTCGAACAGTTATTTAACTAACGAAGTATCCTCTCGATTAAAATAATTAATTGCATACGACTTCACGATACGACATAGCCTAAATCCAATATTTAAATGCGGTTTCCCTCCAACAGCAAACGTCACTGGTCTCTTATTGGCTTTCGTCTTGACTTGTACTTAAGATATAAAATATAACGATATCGAAGGCCGTGTCTCAATTGGCCCAGAAAGCGCTCTCTCGTGCTCTTGCTCTGGCGACGACGTCATTATAACGTCACAGAGAACGGTCTCTGGTCGTCTCAATTCGTCGGAGAGAGCGAGAGCACAGAGAGAGCGCGAAGCAGTGCTCTCGCCAGGTTGTGCGAAAGTGTGCTCTCTCGAGAGAGAGTATTCTTTAAATTGAGACACGGCCTTGAGTCACGGCAAGAACGCACACGACCCGTCAAGACCCGCACACGGCAGTCATAAACTAATGCCCTTGAACACGCTAATTCATATCTTAAGCACACGGCACACTTATTCAGTTAAGTCGACCGTAAACCCACCCGAAGACGCGCAGCAGTTAAAACAATAGAATAGCGAAAGTGGTTTTGAGCTGAAGTGTTGTGAAACACACCTATACAGGGAATCTTACTGCGAAAACCGGGTATGCCTACTTACATATGTCTCACCACAGAATATAGTAAGTGCACAGAGGCAAAATGGCGTCGCGGTTACTTTGAAGAGGCCATATAGTCTATTCATAGTCACTTCCAACTTTTCTGAGGCCCTGCTAAGTTCAACTTCCAGGATATTCCTCCGCCACATGCAAACAAAGCTTCACCCGAGACTGGAAAATTACACCAAAGGGACAATGCACCCCATTCGTGAGCACCAGGTGTAACAACATTTTGCATAAGAACTATTTCTTATTGTGCATTACCAACACACCTATGTTCTCTCTGCTTTCATTCGTATTAATTATAAATTAAATATTGTTTAAAAAACTCGAGTGGGGTTTCCAGCTGGGACCCGTAGGTGCCCGTCATCCCCGGACATGACATGAAGCGAGACCCTTGGATGGAGCAACGCTGGAATGCAAGGGTGGGGCAAGCAGGAGTACTCCGAGAAAACCCGCCAGTAAGTGGCATCGTCCAGCACGATTCCCACATGTCAGAATCCGGAATTACCCGGCCGGGAATTGAACCCGGATCGCCGTGGTGGGAGGCGAGCGCCCTAGCCACTGCGCCACCGCTGCCCCTGATATATTATTATTATTTATGCACAGAATACGAGTAAGAGTTCACTTTAACCGAAAATTAGGTATATTTATGTTGATACAACTATAACACGCTTGTGATACATGGCATATTTAGTAAACAAAAAAAAAGGAAATAAATTATGGAGTAATTTTTCAAAGGTTCAATAGAAAAAAATTTGAAGATACACAGAATAACTATACTAAGGTTAATTCTAATCAGGTTACGAACAAAACGAGTTTCCTCATTGATAGTTTAGCATGGGGAAAATTCCCGTCGCTATGAACGCAGTGTTCCAAAGAGGTCACCTATAATTAGAAACGTGCAAAATTCGCGTTATCTTATTACAGTGGCAGGATAGACTCCATTGTCTTATAAGCATGTGAGCACAGTCTGTGTTTTCATTGGTCACTGCACTTTAATCAACGCCCCCGACCTACTTGATCTCCTCAAAAGAGATTGGCCACTCCGCCGCTGAGCTAATATTACTGGCTCAAGAGATCTTCGAGGCGTGCCAAACGTATTTCCGGCCAATGACTGAAGTCGGTGAAACACACAGTAACTTGCATTTCAGTCTGTCCTTAAATATAAAAACGCGAATTTTGCAGGCCTCTGCCTATAATTAACATTTTAAGCTACGCGAATAATAAAAGATAATGACTTTGCTATTTTACGTAGTTATTTTGTATTTGGTTTATGATTATTGGATTTTTTTTTGTTTTTAATGCAGAAAATAGACAGTATTTGGTACACATGCGACACTAGCGCTTACCTAATGGCGAAAAATTTTAGTTGCTTAACTATAAGCAACTAAAGCTTCCCAACATGAGTAGGATAAACTTTAAAGCAGATTCCCACCTGCCATCTTGGACTTATCGATTATTCATCATAGCTTCTATTTCATAAGGTGTATTGAAGTTTCCCGCACGACATATCCTAAATAAGAGCTTCCCAAACTTTATCGAACTGCCACAGCTTCTCTACATTTATTAATTTTTAGCTGGAAACTGTCGAGGCGAAACGCGAGATTATTTCTTGCCAACTATTACAAAGGCGACGATATCAACAGTAGTCAAGAAATATTGACCTCGGACAATGGACCAGGCGATGCTCTGTGCTCTGTCGTTCCAAAAAAACATGATACAAAACTATATTTCCAGAGTGTGGCAAAAATTCCATAGATCCAAGATGGCGGGTGGGAATCTGCCTTTTACTAATGCTAGAGGCCTGACGAATTCTCGGATTCCTTTTGGGACAAGCTAGAATTCAAAACACGTGTGTTTATATAACTTTAGCCATTGGTCCACACGGTGTTTGACACCTCTTGAAGAACGTTGGCCCAATCGTCGCCTTCAGCTGTGACAGCAGTCAACCAACGTGCAGTTGACATCGGCAATTTGTACATAAGACTGTGGAGTCTAGCTTGCAAGTCATTGAACTCGCGAATTTTTCAGGCCTCTAACTACAGCCATTCTCTCATAGGCCGCACGAGGCCCTGCTGTGAGCTTCACCTGACATGAAGTACTTGTCGGGGTGGGAGGCGTGCAGGAAGTAGGGCAAGGTGCTGTGCGACGGTGGCGCCACGTAGGGCTCGGTGACGGGCACTTTGCGAACTATGCCCGCCATCTCCGGCCTCACCACGGACAGCGGCATTCGGAACTGGCTCTCCACCAACTGCAACAGCGATAAGCAAGTAGCCTACATTCTCCGCCATCTTGAATTCATCCATTCCTCGCCGTAAGTTACAGCTCGAAAGGTTTCACGAAAATGTTTCGCACGACAACACATAAACAGAAACTTCTGAACAACCGCCAATTTGTTACAACTTCACTGCAATTGCGTTTATTGATTTTTAACTTGTGGTTGCTAGAAGAAAGACATATTTTATTGCGGGTGATTACAGGAATGATATTAACAGCAGCAGTCAAGCGATACCGATTTGAGGAAATGTAGAAAGCAATGGTTTATGTTATGTCAATTAGTAAACTATAATATTATATTGAATACAAGCTGTAGAGTAATTGATATGAATCCAAGATGGCGAGGACTGAGTCCCCTCAAGTGTTCTGGTTGGTGCAAGTGCAGCACGGGACACACAACACGTAGGCCTAAAGCTGCTGGTCACGAATAAATTGTGAAGTTTTGTTTATGGATGTGGATGACAGTTATGTTGGCAGATGCCTATCTTTGTATAATTACATTTATGTTTTGGTAACGCGCATACTTTAGGCAGCATTATTATTCTTATGTTTAAATTTAAAAATTTTCTTGTATGTCAATTGTTTTACTCTAAATGTAATTTTTAAAAGCAGAGTATTTTTATTTTAGGTTTTGACGGTTTTGTTAACTCCAAACATGTTTATGTTTTACGTAAGTTGGCAGCTGAACATGACGTCACAAGCAGAGAGGGTTTTTAAAGTGTGTTTTTGAGGTAAGCCCTATATTTGTAATGTTATTCTAAATTTGGAACTTTCGCTGAAAAATAAATTATTGAGAATGAACCTGGACGACATATTGAATGTGAAACGTCGTTAAGCTGGACAGCCACCTTTCACAACAAATGAGTAGCGACCTGTAAAATTCGCGTTATTTTTTGGCATCAAGCTAAAATTCTCAATACTGTGTATACTTGAGCAGGCGTCGTTACTCCATTGGCTGCTGCCTATATGTGAATTCACTCCCTTTCTGAGTAACCTGCACGTAATTGGAGTTCACGGTTGTGAAGTGTTCATTTATTGGCGCAGAGTTACCCGGGGCGTGACAAATAAAGAATGGTCCAACGACAAACGTATTGCAAGGAAAAGTGTTTTTCAGTTTTAAATGTTCCCAAATAATAGTAAGAGTTTTGTAGGTCTCTACAAATGAGGTAATCGCCTACTTACGCTGATATATGATCTAATATTGGCAGGGCTTGCCGGTTTTAAGTTTGAGTAGCGCTGTTATCATGCAGTGTCTATTGCTCATAGCCCAAATATTAAATAGGGCGATTCTCGTCTTTTGCGCATATCCCTAACACATACTCCCCCATGACAATACAACCATGGAAGTCACGTGGTCGGCATTGTTGAACGTGTTTATGTTTACATTTGAATTCTCAACATTATAAACTTTGACAGATAATTATATCCAAGTTGCCAAATATCTCGAAACACTTGTTTAGATGAGCATTGTTCTAACCTCATATCCTATTCATATTTTCAACAGTGCTATGCTATTGGCAAAAAAAAAAGTCCACCGTCGTGATACGAAGAGAGGTCACTACGCTGCTGACACGCGCACTTTACCTTGCTTCATGCGCGCATATCTACCTTAGAACAGTACTTTGCTGTGTTGCCTACCTGGCGGTCTTGGAGACTCCTGGGATGATGCGCGCCTTCCTGAAGCGACACGCGGTGGTGCAGGAGGTTGAGCGCCTGTCGGTCCCGCATCTGCTGGCGCTCGAACTCCGACACCGCCTCCGTGGCCGACACCGAGAACCTCTGCCCGATGTGGCTCCGCAGCCGCGGCACGAACCCTGCAGTGCACGCAAAACGCTCCGCCTCAGAGTGCGGAACACGAAGAAAGGACGTGCCCTCAGAGAAGCGCACGCAAAGGTACGAAAACCGCCTCAGAGTAGTGAGTAGTTAGAGACGATACTCTCGCAGAGTAGCAAACGTGCAGACACGAAAGCTGTCACAGAGTAGCGAGCACACAGAGACGATTCCGCCACAGAGAGGCGAAAGTAATGAGACGTAGCTGTCTGAACGACGAAAGCATATCTCTGAAAAATAATAAGCGGTCGAGAATCAGCTGCACGACTATAGCGTGCTGGAAATGAGGATGTGATTAGTATATCGCTTGCATACGGGTGCCAGATAAACTGTAGGACAAAGGCGAAAGCAAAGAAAAGAGATTTTTGTATGTCCGTAAGAATATTTCTTTACTTGTTCCGATGTCTGTGTAGCTATAGAGAAACTTGATTTTCGCACAAATTCTTGGCGCTGATTATAAGTATTTTAATATCCAACGTGGTCAAAGTTAGCTTTCCTTTGGTTACTGAGTGAGGAGATTTGGGCGGCTCTTAACTTCGTGGTCTTGAGAGCCGATGAGGATGGAGTGAGGTGAGTATGGAGCAGAGCCGGAATGAAGGGGCTGGGTAAACGGGAGATTCCTGAAAAAACCCGCCGACCAGTGGCATCGTCCGGCACGAATCCCACTTGCGAAAATCCGGAGTGAACCGGCTGGGGAATGAACCCGGTTCGTCTGGGCGGAGGCGAGCAGTCTGACCACTAAGTCACCGCGGCCCCATGTACATTACAAGGAATTAGTGTCCAAGGTCACCGACAATACGGGCGTATCCATTCTCTGATTGGATCTGACTTGCTACTGCGTGCTACGAAAGGTTCCATATTGGCTGTGCGTGCCGGCTGGCGAGTAGGTCACCAAGCGCCCATTGGCGAACGGTATTCCAACAATTTGCTTGCCAGTGACGCCATTTTGCTGGCACGTGTGGATGAAGTTAGCAATATATCCAAGGAGTTGCATTATATGAAGTATCTGGCTGGTATCCCAATGTCAGATTGGTACGCACAAAGAGACTGTAGAGCGGTATCTACCGAGGCCCTGCAAGAAAATGCAGAGACCGTTACACTGGACATCTTAGCTGAAGAAAGCGGCTCTCTGCCGGAAGAAACGAATGGCAGGTCAGCATCTTTACAAAAACATACATAGAAATATGCAGGAGAGATGGGGCGGGTTGGAGAAGGGGAGGGGCACTTACGCGTCTTTCCAGATAAGGAAAGATATCGTCACCATTGGATTACAGCTGATTATCCTGTCAGTCAGATAATCACACGAGACACAAACTTGAAAGCCAAGTTACGTGGATTTAACATAGTGGACTCTCCTCTTTGTTAGATCTGTAGAGTTGAAGTCACCGTCCAACATGATGTGACTATGGAGTGCACAAAGATTGAAGAAACTAGAAAGGAGTTACGTAGAAAACTGCAATTATAGAAGAGGAAGAAGAAGAAGCAAATTTAAGAAGTATTTTATCTCATAAAAAGACAGGAAGGTGTTTAGGAGAATTTGCGAAGGAACACATTATAAGTATTAGAGGAATCGGATGTGTAGTTATTGACGAATCCTCCAGAAGAGGAAACAGAGAGTTGAGAGTATAACACTGCTACAGAAACCGAAAAGTGGGAGCGAACCTACTTCCCGGATTTGACAAAGAGTAAAACCGTTATATAAACATTGTAGTGGGAGCGGGCCCGCTACATAGCCTGGGGATAGCCCCGAAGAATGTCATAGGACATTTTAAAAGGATTTGTCAACAGGCAACTGATAAACTGAAGATATCATATGCGACGATCCGGCAATGAACAAGGAACTGACGGAATAGAGTATCAAAGACCAAGGCGTGTTAACAGGGAACCGAACCAGGTATTATGCAGACAATAGCAATGGATCGTGATCTAGACAAGATTCATGTGTCCGGAGACCCTCCTCTCTGCTAGATGTCGTTACAGAGGGATTTAATCGAAAATAGAATATTAGTTACCTAGTCACGTAGTAAGGGTCGCTAAATAATGGCATAGATACAAAGACATAGAATATATATTTCGGGAAGTGTGAGGAACTGGGTGAATGTCAGGTTAACCACGCCGCACCACTGTTCCAGACTACCTGGATGTTGATATAATAGCATGAATTAAAAGAGGTGGAAAAACTACGTGGTCCCGATAGCAAGCCAAAGGCCAGGAGAAAAGGGGAAACTAACAGGAAAAGAAAAGGGAAATACTTGTACCTCTGCATTACCTTGAAAGGGTACAGGTGTGGAGGCGATGAGTCAGTGTGTCCCGCCTTTAGTTGGTCCACGTAAAAAAAAAAAAAAAAATGAACTTCCGCAGTCTAGGCGGCTGTATTCTCAAGTGCTCTCGTGATAAAACTAAGGGGTGTTTTTTTCAAAACGGTCTGTTTTAACTGCGAATCTAGTTCACGAACAATATTATTTCTGGCAAGCTACCAACCGGATATTGTTAGTGAGGTACGTACCTTCGTAGCCGGGGATGATGGGGTGGCGATAGACAGCTTCCCCGCACTTGAGTCGACCCTCCACCTGGTCGATGTCCGACTGCAGGGCTCGTAACACCTGCAACATCGTCTCACTTGTTCTTAAGACTAGCGTTTACACAATGAACACATTAAGTAGTCAGAAGAAAGCAGTGGGCAGTAGGCTCCAAAAATATAATTGGTACAATAACGATCTTAACTTACTGCCTAAGTTCGACCAAAAGAAAAGCATTTTACAGCGTGTTATTTGAAATCAAAATAGAAGCAAGTCTTCATTTAATAGTATTTTTGCAGTCCGCATCTGTTTTAGGAGCAGGCAAACAGAAATTAATTTGAAAGTGCGTCATTTCAAATCAAACTACCTTATAAATTGTACGAACCTTTCGTTCCAATTTTTTCAGACCTTAATACTCTATTAAAATGTTCTAACATTATTTTTGCGGCGAATATAAGATTCCTGAAGAACGCCAAGTTTTCATATTGCTTCTCAGGAGGGCACTGGACAGTGTCAAGTGATATGTTGCCTACCTGAACATGCTATGACTTTCACTTGTTGAAAGGGATATATATATATAATGCCTCTACAAATAAACGAATAAAATGTTTCTGTCTTAGTAGTAATATATATATATATATATATATATATATATATATATATATATATATAATACTAATAAACGAATAAAATGTTTCTGTCTTAGTGTATATATATATATATATTAGAGAAAAATTAATTATTAGACTGTAAAAAATTGTCACTCTAAAAATAATTGTGTAATGTACGTGGTAGCACAATCTCCACACATGTTCATGTATTATTACACACGTACATGTGTACGTATACTTTTACTGTGTGTCCAATGTATATTTACAAATGCAATGCCAGTGTAATTTTAGTAAAGGCCCTACCTGTTATTCTTTTTGCTAATCATTATGTTCAATTAAACTTACTCTGTATGTGTCATTGTTATTTTTTTGTTACCAATATCAATCCACATAATGTAAATTCACACAAACTTTGTTAGTGTAATTTTATCATACTTGTCAGTTTTTTTTTTTTTTTTTTTTTTTTTTTTTTTTTTTTTTTTTTTTTTTTTTTTTTTTTACTGATCATCACATTAAATCACTTGTACTCTGTACATGTTATTTTACTATCCTTGCTACTAATTTTCTACCAAACATTGTAAATTAACACAGTTATTGCTGTGGTAATTTTACTACACCAGTCTGTTACTGTTTAATGTTCATCATACCTAATTACATGTTCACTTTAGGTGTAATATTGCCATACCAATTTGTAATTTTAACTTATGATGGTGTTAAATAACTTGCACTCTGTGCATGCAATTTGACTATGAAAATTATAGATTTCCTGCCACATGCTGTAAATTTACACAAACATCGCAACTGTAATTTCACCACTGTGCATGTGTATTTTCTCACGAATAAAAAAGTAAAATCACAGATGCACTACAACTTTAATTACAAAATTTCTGTGCATTAACAGAGTTATAAGAGGTTATCTCCAAAATGTGGATAATGATTGTTAATGTCAGTATACCAGTACATTCGTAAGATGGCACTATATTTTGAGTAAAGTAGGAAAACGTACTTTTACACTGACGTACGAGTTTATACAATATTGGCATGGTTGTAAAAACACACAGACTTGGAGTTTTAATACCATGAATTATTGTACTTTTACACATACTTTCGCATTTGTAATTTTACTCCCTTTTTAATGTCAATATACCAGTACATTTGTGTTTTTTTTTTCAGTAATATTGTACATTGAGTGAAATAGAAAAATATGTGCTGTTAGACTGATGTACATGTTTTAATACAACATTGGCGTAATTGTACAAATATACGGATTTGGGTTTGAATACTTCATGTTCGGGGATTCTTACACGTACTTTCAAATTTGTAAATTTATAACCCTCTTATTGTTAATATACCAATACATTTGTGTTTTTTATAATATCATTGTACTATGTTATGAATAAAGTTGTACAGTGCTGTAAACTTACACGTACTGTACTTGTTTTTACAAATTACACACAGAAAATGTGAAATTACCAAAAGGTTGTACATATATTTTTACACTTTTTTTTTACTGTGGATAGTTGACAGAAAATTTGAATTGTCTGAGCATAAACCTTCACAGACATTATTTGCAGAAAATAAGAATCTAATATCAATGACATTTAATAGACTGCAAAGATGTTCTTAGTATTTAGCAAGAATTTATTTAACTTAAAAATGTAAAATGTAAAGAAAAAAATTAAAGCCGATGACCTGAATAGGTTACTTGCTAGGTTAGGTTGGAAACATCTTCTTAATGCGCCAATAGATCTTGATTATGTAAATTTTTATGCAACAACAAGGCGTGTTTTTTTATTTGAATGGTATAGAGAATTTATTTAAAGTAAAGGAAAACTAGGTTGTAATGGTTGGCATTACGTCATACTCATCCGTTGTTCTGTCGGTGACGATGAGCTTCTCGGACTTGTTGACAGTCGGGTCGACGAGTATCTTGTGCGTCAACGAGCCATACGTCTTCCCCAGGCGGTACTTGAGCTGCGGGACGTAGCCCGTGTACCTGCAGGTGTGCCAACATGTAGGTACATACAGTACATGCACTCTGCCATAAGTAGGGACAGGTATTTCCCACGATAGTATTTATGGCCATGCTAGACTCCAATATCGTACGTCCACAGCTACAACTTCCTTTGGTTATTGGCCGCGTGTCTACGAGGGAAGATATGTACTCATTTGACTGAGCCGATCAGGAAAAAAAAAAAGTACTCCGATACTGAAAGTCCATGATTCGAGGACAGACACTTGAGGCTAGTGGCATTTAAAATCATCCAACCAAGAAAGTGCATATGAACAAAAGTGTTTTCGAGTACAACTGGTCTTGAAACCTTTTCGCGACACACACCTGTCCCTATCACGTTAAAGTGAGAACTTTTGAAGCCGTCTCACTTGGAATAAAAGGCAATTTTTTTTTTTTTTTTTTTTTTTTTTTAGACGCTAACTTCCTAGTGCGATGGAATATACACACTGTGTTCATTACTTACATGGCACATATTTATTTAAAAGGTGGTTTAAGGATATAAAAATTGCTGAAAGGAAAAAATAACTAGGGCCTCAAAAGTGAATAGCCCGTAGCACTGATAATAATCTAGTCCATATACGGTTATTTCCAACTTTTCTGAAGACCTGCTTCAGTTCTACTTTCAGGCTAAATCTCCGCCTCATGCAAACAAAACTTGACTAATTATAGAAAATTACACCAAATGGACAACACACCTCTTTGTGCGCACCTCTTTCAGTTTAACAGAAGTATAAATGTTAAGTATTCAGTGTTCAGATACTTTGTGTAAAAATATTGTGACGCGGCGCAGTAGAAGAGGTGCACAAATCACGTGTGTGCATGACCTTCTTCAGCGGACTTTTCCGTCAGTCAACAAAGATGGCCGCCCGGTGAGCGTCTCGTGCAGTGTAGTCTCGTTATTAGGGATTTATCCCTGGTCCTCCGGGAAATATGTACATACAAGTGTTTGTTTCTTGTCTTTACATTTTTGGTCCTCTGGGCTGGATAATTAATCGCTACATATGAAGTGTGTGTTCGATTTTTTTTACAATGACTGAAGACT
The DNA here is from genome assembly GCA_029891345.1 of Dryococelus australis. Taxonomy (NCBI): domain Eukaryota; kingdom Metazoa; phylum Arthropoda; class Insecta; order Phasmatodea; family Phasmatidae; genus Dryococelus; species Dryococelus australis. The sequence goes on along the minus strand of CM057000.1, from coordinate 30,583,585 downwards.
TGTTTGTTTTCGAGGAAAAATGGTGACAGTTGCGTAACTTATTTGTGTAGTTTTTCATGTTGTGCAGTATTTTGGTTTCTTTACTAGTTACCATTGACTATTGTGCAAAATCGGTAAACTGCATGTACAGGTTATGTGGTATCTTGAAGGTTAAGTGGCGAATCGAATAATTATTTCTGTGGTGTCCTGCCTATGAGTTTCGAAGGATTATTAATGCAACTAAAGCTTAAAGAAAATATGGTTAAGCAGATTCAGGCACACCTGCCGTCACTCACAATGGCTGAAGGCGCAGCATCCTTCAGTCTACAGGAAGCTAAAGTATATGTACAGGATATCCAAAGCATTGAGGCAAGTATCAATTCATGTTGTGACAAATGTCTGACCTTGGAAACCGCTCCTAAGGGTTATGATGAGGCTGCCTTGATGGAACGCCATTTAAATTTGTCGGCTTTGATTTTGGATACTCGCTCTACCATATCATCGCTGTTGGCAAACAAGGTTGAAACAACCACTCTCGTGTCTCATATGAATGTCAAGACTCCCCAAACTGAACCTACCAACATTTCCAGGGCAATGGCCTACATTCTACCAACTGTTTCAGGCCACAATTCATGAGTATCACGCACTTTCAGATGTTAAAAAATTTCAATATTTAGTCAGTTGTTTGAAAGGCTAAGCAACTCAGCTTGTGAAAAACCTACCCTTAACTGGCGAAAACCATTCTGTTGCATGGGAACGTATGTCATTCTGCTATCATAATTCACGGAAACTTACTACATTCCATATAAACAGAATTTTGGAGTTGCCTCCTATTACTGCTACAAATTATAAATAGAGATGATGTCTTATCATGGAAAAAGTTTACTGTTTGCTATGATTCGACGTTATGTACAAATGTCTGACAGTTTTCTTTCCTTATTGACTATCATGCATGTATGAAGCTACTACTCAATTTCAAGGGGCCAATGACGATTCTGATACTATAAGGCAGTATGTTCGTAATTGGTCTGCAAACAACTTAGCCGAGTCAAAACCTTGTTCATCCAATCATGAAAGAATAACCTAGTTAGAGCGTTATAGAAGTTATGTTCGCTCAAAAAATTTTCGCCATGCCTTAGAATACTTAGGTTATGCTGTCGCCCAAAATAATCACATACTGTTAGCTATTTTGTTGAGAAATATGGATTTGCCCCTGCAAACAAAGTTTGAACACCATCGATCTTCATCACCACACACATTCCCTGAGGTTGGTGAGCTTGTGGAATTCTTAGAAACTGAAGCAGCTAAATTGTATAATGCACATGAAATAGGAACCAAGCTGGGTCAAGTTTTGTCAAAACATAGTCCAGCAAGTTCATCCCAAAATAAAGCTGTTCTACTGTCGAGTTCTAGGCTCGGTACTAGGAAATATATTTTATGTCAGCAAACCTCTCATGCTATCTACAGCTGTGTAGAGTTCGTGGAGAAATCTCCTGCAGAAAGGCAAGACGTTGCACGCAGTAGAATGTTGTGTTACAGTTGTGTTTACATTTTGGCCCGAAAGAATCATTCATTATTACACTCTGATCAACATGTAACTGACTCGCAACACCCACCAACATCAGATGCACATAAGCTCGAACTTTTTTGACACTGATGGTAGTTCACAGTTTGTGGAAATATCAGCCAGAACCTCTGCTCGCACTGTAATTCGTCTATCTACAGTCCTGGTGAAAATTGCTGATTATCAAGGAAGGTTTCACAACTGCCATGCAATTTTGGATAGCGCTGCCCAGGGAAGCTTTATGTCAGAAGCATTGGCACAGAAGCTGTGCTTGCCCAGGGTCCACAGTACAGACCAGGTATCTGGACTGTCTCAAAGTCGCGTTAAGATTAGGGGAATGGTGACTACTAAAATCAGAGCAATTGCAGAGGGAGCATCAGAGTTCAGCCAGTCCTTACCCCCTACCCAAGTGGATGCTAATATCAGGGAGAAATTAGGTTCTCGTCCTTTAGCTGGCCCTTCATTTGATACTCTTGTGGTGTAGAAGTCATTTTTGGTGCAGAGGTGATTTCACAAGTTCGGGTAGGAGGCAAATTGAGTCTTGGAGAGGGGATTCCTGTTGCCTTCGAAACCAGCCTCGGGTGGATTTTGGTGGGAAAATGCCCTACGACACGTGTAGAGACCAGTGAACAGCCAGTGCAGCTAATCGCATTGTTGTGTACCAACACACTCGAAACTGTCTTCAAGAGATTCTGGAAAGTAGAGGAAACTCCCCGCCCTTTTTTCTCTGTTAAACAATTGTCTCCAGACGCAATTGCCTGTGAGCAACATTATAAGGAAACGCACTATCGCCTTCCCTCAGGTAGGTATGGTGTTCGTCTCCCATTCTGTCCCAACATGGAACTTGGCCCAACTCAGGTGGCTGCTCATAGATGCTCCATGTTATTAGAGTGCAAGCTACTCACTCAATGTAATATTAAGTCTCTCTATGTTGATTTCATGACAGATTATGAAGCCTTAAAGCATATGGAACCCTTCTGTCCCAGAGCCCAGCTCTCAATATTTCATCATTCCTCACCACAAAGTTGTGAAGCCTTCTAGTTCCACGAATAAACTTTAAGTTGTATTTTATGCTAGTGCCAAAACATCAAATGGAAATTCTCTTAATGACTGTTTATATTCAGGTTCCAAACTGCAAGCTGATATTATGGATCTTATCTGTAAGTTTATAACCCAGCCATTTGTCTTTTGTTATGACATCAAACAAATGTATAGGCAAATTGTCATGCACTCTGATGACAGAAGCCATCAGCTTATTTTATGGCGTTCAGACCCAGCAAAGGTTCTCAACGTGTATGAGTTGAGTACAGTCACCTATGGTATGACAAATTCTCCGCTCTTGGCCATCCGAACTCTGCAGCAGCTTGGCATTGACGAGGGTAATGCATTTCCTCTGGCAGCAGCTATGCTACATACTCAGACATTTGTTGATGATATCATTAATGGTTGCCAATCACCCCCAGCTTTTGGATGGTCTTCCAGTGGCAGACTGTGAAATGCTCACGCTCACCATTAATTCAGTGCATGCACATAGCATTATGGGACTCCAATGGAATATGAAGGGAGATGCTTTCTCTTATCGTGTGGAAGGAAAGGTGCAGTTTTTCACCAAGCGAGCGATGTTGTCATATGTCGTTATGATTAATGATCCTCTATGATGGTTTGCTCTTGTTGTGATATGGGCAAAAATCTTCCTACAGTCACTGTGGCTACATGGCTACGTGTAGCCACAGTTGGGATGACACTTGGTTGGGATGACCCTCTAAAACCCATCACTTTTGTATCCTTGGCAGCATTTCATGCACAGAATGGTAAACGTAAATGATCTGTCAGTTCCCCGTCCATATGTGCTCACTCATCTTTCAAGCGTTCAACTCCAGGGTTTTTCAGACGCACCAGAAAAGGGTTACTTAACTGTTGTCTATATCCATGTAATGTATTCAGATTACTCCACTTCAGTCAGATTAGTTATGGTTAGGGATATGAAAATTTCGCGAATTCATTTCAGTTTAATAGATCTGCCCTGCACGCCTCTGAGCCAATAGCAGACTTGCAAGGAAACAACTTGGGAATCCCATAACCGCCAGGTATGGGGCAACAGCCACTGAACACACACCCGAGTCTGCAATATGCAGATAACTGAGGAGTCTCACCTACAGGTCATTGAAATCACGAAATGTTCCTATCCCTAGTTAGGGCCAAGACTAAAGTGGCACCACTAAAATGTGTCTCCCTACCCCGTCTCGAGCTTTGTGGAGCACATCTTGTGGCTAAACTCCTTCATAATTGTCAGGAGCTTCACCTTCCAGACTATACTGACATGTCAGTATATGCATGGTCAGATTCAATGGTGACACTCGCATGGATCAGGAGTGCTCCTCGCCTGTTAAAGACATATGTAGAAAATCGAGTGTCTCAAATTCAAGAATGGTCTCCCCCTAGTAGTTGGTAACATGTGAGTTCAACTGACAATCCTGCTGACTGTGCAGCACATGGGTTGATGCCTGACCAGTTGGATATCGAAGCCCTGCTCCACGTGGTCCAAACAACCTTGCACTGACACCCTGCTAGAAATCCTCCCAGTTCTCAAATCTAGTAGCATGGATGTCTTGGTTGTTACTCAAGATGAACCTATGGTGAATATGTTTCAGCGATTCTCAACATGGATGCAGAGTGTGCGGGTACTTGCCTAGGTAATGAGGTATAATCGCAATACTGAAGCGACATCAACTTAAGGGATCACTCTCTGTTGGTGAATTGAACTTGGCCACAAAAAAATCTGCTACATGGTTCAACAGACAGCTCTTTTTCTACGAAATCAAATTATTAAAAGGCAACAAACCATGTTCACCTCGTAGACAGCATCGAGCTCCATTCCTTAATCCAGATGAATTGCTTAGGGTGGATGGGCACCTTGAAAACTCTAATCTCCCTGTTTGTGCTAAGCATCCTGTTATCCTTCTGAAAGACAACAATCTTGTTCAACCACTAGTGAATCATTACCATATAACATATCTGCATGCTGGTCCATAATTGCTGCAAGCTATGTTGACCAGCAGATTTTGGATTTTGTGCCGTCACAAGGTGATTAGATCATGCATATCGAAATGTGTACTATGCTTCTGCTGTTTGCCAAAAACCCCACCCCAGCTGATGGGTAATCTTCCAGAACCTCATGTAACCCCCATCCTGTGTTTCTCCAAAATGGAATGGATTTTACTTGGTTCTTTCCATTAAGATCAGCAAACTGCAAAAACCTCCATTTCAGAAGGCATATATCTATCTCTTCATCTACTTGTCAACCAAAGCTGTTCACCTAGAAGTCGCTTCTGATTTATCTTCTGATGCTTTCATTGCTTCTCTATCTCGATTCGTGTCACAGAGAGGTCTTTGTGCTCATATCTATATGGATTGTGAAACCAACTTTATTGGGGCAGCTGCTCAGTTTCAACGAACTGTCTCCAACTTGTTGCAGTCATCCTCCCACCAAAACTCCATCACAAACTTTTCTCTGGCCAACAGGATCACTTTTTATTTCAACCCACCAGCTGCTCCTCATCAAGGTGGCCGTTGGGAAGCTGCTATCAAAAGTGCAAAGACCATTCTAAAGAGAGTAATCAGACTGCAAATATTAACTTTCGAATAGTTCAAAACAATTACAGCTCGAGTTTGAAGGCGTTCTGAACTCTCGACCCCTCACTCCAATGTCATCAGACTCATCTGACCTCAATGTATTGACTCCTGGCCATTTCTTAATCCGTAGACTGCTTCTAATCTATCCGGAAGACAGTCTTACTCACGAGAAGCTGGATGGTCTCACACGGTGGAAGCTAGTTCAAGCTGTTAGCCAGCATTTCTGGACCCGATTGCAAAGGGGATATCTCCATACCCTCCAGCACCGTACAAAGTGTCCCTCAGAGAAATTTGGCTGTTAGTGACGTGGTTCTGGTGCAACAAGACAACCTGCCCCCTTAAGCTGGTGTTTGGCAAGATTAGTGGAAGTATATCCTGGTGAAGAAGGTTTAGTGAGAGTAGCCAAAGTGAGAACCTCGACTGGTGAACTGAAACGCCTCACTACCAAGTTGTATCCACTACCATTGAAGACTGTTTAATGACACTAACAATATTTTTAGTAGCATAGTTTATTTGTTAATGTAAAATAGTTATTTTAGGTAGGCGGAATGTTAAGTCTTCAGTGTTCAGATACTCTGTGTAAAAATATTGTGACGTGGCACAATGAAAGAGGTGCACAAATCACGTGTGCACATAACCTTCTTCAGCGGACTTTTTCGTCAGTCAACAAAGATGGCCGCCCGGTGAATGTCTCGTGCAGTGTAGTCTCGTTATTAGGGATTTATCCCTGGTCCTCCAGGAAATATGTACATACAAGTGTTTGTTTCTTGTCTTTACAATAAAATTTTTGTGGTACGCGACATAGAGGGACAGCCTAATTTCGCGAAAAGATTTCCGTGCATGCTAGATTTCAATACCCTAGCTGCTTGCCGGCAGTTTTCTTTTGCTTATTGGCGGCGTGTCTCTGTGAGAAGACATTTTCTTACTTAACTGGCCAGTCACAAATAGGTTACACCGACACTGTAGACCTGTTATTCGCGGGCAGACACCAAGATGCGTAACACGTGGACCATCCATTCAAGAAAGTAGATCTGTGCTAAACTGTTGTGAAATACAACTGGTCCTAAAATCTTTTCACAAAATTTGGGTGTCCCTAGCGATATATTTAGGAAAGAACCAAACACGTCATACTTGGGGAGGCTTTCCAAAGGTTTGATTTAAAAAGTGTGAAGGTACTCCAAATAGGCAATAGTAACAACGATGCTGGCAAGAAAATGAAAGACGGATGTACTACATAACTCGTCAAGGAAGCTCGGGAACAAAAGCCTTTACATGGAAATTACCTCAGTTGTTTCTGTGCTCTGCCGATTAATCGAGCAGGTGTCTTATTGATGGCAGACAAAACGTCGTTTGAAAGCGGGATGTAGGCCTTGATTATATCCATGCGGACCCCGCCATAAGGTCGCGAAATTATTAGAGGAAGATCCTCAAACTTTAACATGATACCATGTGTTGGATATTCTGAGAGCAACAAGAAGTTATCGACGATATATTGACAGGTTCCCCATTACTTTCTGCCCGAAAATACCTCGAAAGACTCAGACCAAGACTGCGTCTATCTCTACTGGAATATAAGAAAAGCACGTGGCATGCCAGATGAACAACAGTGATATAAGCATCAGCGAGAACAGTGGTGACAAAGGAAATGATCACAGTCCAGTACGACCAACCGATAATTATAAAAATAACACCGTGCAAGAATTAAAACCTGAGTGCGATGCGTAACATGAAAAAATATGAGCACTTTTAACCAAAGCTGCTGTGCCTAGTTACCGCAATGTGATTAATGTGATTACTAAAGAAGATATGGCAAACTAGTTACAAAGCGGGTTGCCATATTGTAATATGTAGGAACGTGCAAAATTAGCGCTATTTTGTGACTGCAGTCTGAACTCTAAGAAGTCGCATGCACTTTTGACTTCTACCATTCGTTGAAAACTTGCGTGGCATGTATCAAGGGCACTTTTAGCCTATTGCCAAATCTCAATGGCAGAACAACCAATAGCCAGTGAAGCGGTCACACAGGTAGACGACGCTACATAAGGTGATCGTAGCCAATGAAAACACGAATTGCTCTTAGGCAGGCATGGGGTAGTGAAGACTAGCTTGTTACTAAAAAAAAAATAACGCGAATTTAGCACATTCTTTAGCAAGGGAAGAAATTTGGGCGGCTCTTAACAGGGAGGTTTTGAGATCCGATGTGGGCGAAATGGGGTGAGAATGGGCAGCGGGGGAATGAAGGGGCGGGGGAAACGGGAGATCCCCGAGAAAACCCGCCTACCAGCGGCATCGTCCGGCACGATTCCCACTTGCGTCAGTTCATAGGAAAACTCATCAGCGGACTGCCAGGAAAAGCAAGAACGCTAGAAGTACAAAAGTTTGCAATTTTAGGAACGGCTCACATTGTCAGGGAAATGTACATACGAACTCTGCTCGCAACTTACGTACTTGAGGGGGGGGGGGGGGTTACTTCTTTGAATACAATTTTATGGATTACCAGCCTTGCTGTGAATTGGCGGCAATAACAATAAATAGGTAGGGACACGAGATTTTTGCGAAAAGCTTTCGACTGGTTGTATTTCAAAACACTTCAAATCAAATCTACTTCTGTAACTGACCTGTGCTGCGTGTCGTACTCGTAACAGACGTTTAGAATTAGGTTACTAACAGTTATCAGGGTTTCAAGCTACACCCATGTTAATGCTTTATTGATAGTTATGGTAATTATTTGCATATATGTTTTGGACACTATAACACGTATATTTCCATCTTGTTTTTAATAAGAATAGTTATTTTAACCATCCTTGGCTTATGAATATTTTTATTTCACACACGTAATATTATTTTTATTGTAAACACCCACTTCTAATTTTGCTAATATTTATATTATTATGTGTGTTATTCTATGACATGTGTGCATGCATTCTGAGGTAAGAGGTTATAATTAGGATATGTTAATTTCTGTTTACTGATTAATTTACATGTTTGCATAGTTATTTTCTTTAATTTATTTCATTTGTTGTTTTGAAAGCAAGTTAAGCTTTAATTATTTTATTCGTTTGGTTACCGGAAGTAGTTAAGCTCCTCTCACGTCACGTCTTAGGAAAGTTGCCGGGAGGGCTTGCTTCTGGGTGGGACCTTTGAAGGTCCAGCAGCGTAATATTTCGCTGGGATTTTCATTAGAAAAATCCCCAGCATCTGCATGAGCTTACACTATATTTTATTACCCAGAGGTTCCAGTTAGTATTTAAGAGCCAGCCAAATTAAGAAGAGGGCTGAGCCTCTTGTAATTGTTGGCTATATATATGAGTGAGTTAGGCCTAAGAAGATACGCCAAGGACTTCTTCGAAGCCATGTTAAAGGCTTAAGTTTTGGCCTACGTCCAGGTGACGCTTCTTTATTTCCGAGGTTTACTGTTTGTTTGATTACATATTGAACTTTCGTTCAGAATTAACTACAGACTTGTTCGTTTGAGATTTTTCATGTTTTATTGAGACGTAGTACCCAGTAGACCTGCTCTACTGATGATTTTAGCACCGAAGCAAAGAAAAATAATTAATGATTTGACGAACCCAATAAGTTTTCAAAGAGTAGTGAACTTTCTACGGTATTAACTTTTATTTGAGTTTAGATGTGTTCATGAATTATCAGTTTAAAGGTACAGTGACTACGAGACTTGTGTTAGAAATTTGCATTGAACTGATATGGAGCTCTTTAAATTCATGTTAGGAAAGGAAGCACTAAATGATAACTACTTCTGGGAAACAATAATTTAAAGATTATTTTTTATTTTGCACGATATTTTATTTTATGGCAGATTTAAATATTTTGTTTTGATTAATTTTACCTAAGGTTTCAGTAATTTTTTATCCTTGAAAGGATGGTGGTATAAAATCTGTTACACAGTAAAACCTACTTGTTTACACAATATTTAATTGATTTTATCACACTTAATTTCATTTTTGACAAACACGCTATTTTTATTCTCATTGAAGTATTTTCATACAAGTTCAATGGAATAATTAATTATTATTTTTTGGTTCAATCTTTCTTTAATTAAAATCAGTTTAGCCCAGTGGTTTGTTTTCATTGAATTACATTATCATAGTGTTTATGTGCATGAGTTAATCTTTCCTAAGCATTGCAGAGTTCCAGTGTCTACAAGGTGATCTACCTAAGCATTGCAGAGTTCCAGTGTCTACAAGGTGTTCCACCTAAGCATTGCAGAGTTCCAGTGTCTACAAGGTGTTCCACCTAAGCATTGCAGAGTTCCAGTGTCTACAAGGTGTTCCACCTAAGCATTGCAGAGTTCCAGTGTCTACAAGGTGTTCTACCTAAGGTAAAAAGGTGGTAATACGCTATCACAAATACATGTTTTGTCTCTTTCTTGACAAATCTACTCTCAGTACACCTTCACCTAGCTTAGAACCCTTGCAAAGTGGCAGCCCAACATAAAAGCATCACTGCTCGCTAGTTCTACCCATTTGACAGTATCTAGCTGATTCAACAGTCACTTCAGTGAATTTAACTGACGAATCAGTGAAAAAATGCCAGTTTTCCTTCAATTATTGATTCAGTGTCATTTTCCACTGATTCACCAGTCATATTTTTCACTGTTTACTCAGTAGTTTGTTTTTTGACTGATGGATCAGTTAAAAAGCGTGTAAAGATTGCCGTCCATCAACATATATCAAGTAAAATAACAATGAATAAACTAATAAAACAAATACAAAATACTTTCTAAAATGTGTTTCGTCTTTCAGAACACCATTTTATAAGGCAATATGAACATTCAGTCTTTACGTCTTTCATTTCGTTATCATATAATCATCACAGCGCTCTGTTTGAATGTTTAAACTGCATCTAATATGGTGAAGAGAAAAAACTCATATGCACTATTCAGTTTAACAATCCAAACGGTACCAATTAAACTAAAAAACGAAAAGTAAGGGCATACAATTTAAATCTTCACGACTTGGTTAAAGCTATGACATAAATTTCCCTCTTATTTTTTGTTCAACAGCACAATATAAATAGTAAACTATCGTAAATAGTTTTATTTCACGTAATTATTTGGCTACATTCAATAAAATCAATATTTAATTCGCTACTGCAGTCGGCCGTCACTTATTCAATCAGGAAATTGTTTCACGTCACTAATTCAATATGTGAAATTTTTTCACTGAAACAATCAGTGGTTTTCTACTGATTCGAATGCAGAGTGCCTAGGTTGGCAAGTAAGTTACCAGGCGCCGATTGACGAAGCGTTCCTACACGTTGCTGGCAACGGGCGCCATTTTGATGGCGTGCGCGGACGGAGTTCGCGGAATAAGAGGTTATTTGCATCTGTATTCTTATTTACTCTGTGTTCAGGGAAGCCTCTCGGCTATTGTTCTATAAAGGGGCCTCCCCGCTCTCTGTACTTACGCATTAGTCAGAAGCTTGAAGGCGAGGTTTTTCCTTGTAAAGGAAAATGTCTCGTCTTTGTTGCCTACTATCTGTACTTTAGGCTGTTCACTGTAAAATATACACTTTTAAAAGCCCTGCTGAAGATCTGCATGTATGCACGTCGCGAATTATTCCGCCTTATGTAAAATTAATATTGCCATGGGCCTCTTCACTTTATTCTTGCGTCTGTCAAGTAAAACTGTGAAATTATTAGAAAAGTAAATATTTTTCAAGTCTGCTCGTTTTTACACTTCGATGCATTTAAAAAACCGGAAAGCGAAAGAACAATTTAAATGATCACAAATGGTTACCTAACATTTTTTATTCGACGTTGAGATATGGAACTGCGTTCCCTCCATCGTTAACAACTTTACTGGGCGCAAGTAACTCAGTGTACCAGTTAAAATATATGCTGGTAGGGGCAGCGACTTTTTTCTAAGGTTCATTGTAAACAGCCTTCGCTGGTGCTTTACTGCAAACCTTAAAAAGATAAAACTGAGTCGGGAGGAATTATTCTTATCTTTATTTTTAATAAATTTCTATTAAAGCCTGTAATAATAGTAGGGCCGGGGGATCCTATATCAAAGGTTACGCCACCTTCATTAATAGGATTAACCCTTTGATACCAAGTTGGCTTGATTAATTCTTAATCCGATCATAATCCGATCAATTTTTAATCCAATTTTAATACGATGAATTTTTTGTTAACACTTAATCCGATCTTAATCCAACTTTTTTCGGGTAATCGGATAAAATGTGATAAAAATTTGATTGATCCAATTAATTTAATTGAATAAATTAATCAAAATTGTTGTGATAAGTGTATAGTTTGGTGTACTTTATTTTCTTTCTTTATTTTTTTGGGTGGGAAGGAGCTCTGGTAGATGTGGACAGTCGGAGCTCTGTCGTACTGAGGTGTTAGTGTGTTGGGGAAGGGGTGTATATAGGCGAGCGATGTTCGCCCTCTGAGCTCTGACGTCGTACTGAGGTGTGATGTGCTGGGGAAGGGGTATATATTTATTGTGTAATATAAATTTTTGGAGAGCGGCTCTTGTAGATGTTGCCCTCTGAGCTCTGGCATTGTACTGAGGTGGAACTGTGTTGGGGGAGTGGTGTGTGTATAATCTTAATTTTTAGAGTATTTCGTCTGACAGGCGACTGAGAGACGTGCAGCGCGCGATCGGTAGGTAATAGCGGAGTTCTGAAAGGCATATTTAATTAAATTTTTACGTAATGAAAATCAACTAAATGAAAAGAGAGATGAATACGTTCACAAGGAGGCTTTACTAACCCGTTCAGTATGGTAGCAATATAATTTACGACAGACTAAATGATCACAACTACGCGAGTCTCCTGAATGAAATTAAGTAACGAGTTCTAACTACAAGGAAAGCAAAATGTCCGTAGCAATATGTAAATTGCATTACTTTAATTATATGTCACAACAAAAACGGATTTGAAAACACGTAGGAAACTGTACAAGCCCTCTCCCAAAACACGTCTGTGAATTAATGAAGCAATGTCTTGAAATTACGCAAAAAACTCGGAAATTAACTAAAAGAGAGTTGAACACCCACCTATGTGACAAAATAAATCAAATTTCGGTAGCAATATATAAATCACACTACTTGAATTAACAATGAATTAAAAAACGCACAATGAAATCGTACAAGGAGGATGAGAAACACGTCCGGCTGTGAGGTCGCTGAATGAATGACTTATAAGTTGTACTAGCGCGTATTTCTGCGAAATTATATTTTATTTCAAATGAAATTTACCCGTCTGATTAGATATGCTTTTCGAAATCAATGAAACAGCTGACGTTAGAGAAGTATAACGAATGGACTCATAACGAACACAACTACGTGACTATCGTGACGCCTGTCAGTTCTGCACGTACCTTAAATGATTTTAATATTCGTCCGTCCGGCTGCAAGGTTGCTGAAGGAATGGCGTTAGCATAGGATTTGTGGAGACTTATAAGCATGACTAGAGACGTGGAGCGCGCTCGCTAGGCAACTGAGCTGAAATTACGGGAAAGAGAGTTGAAGAGTTGAATACAAAACAACTGTTTGCAAATAGTTAACGTTATCCACGAGAGAAATTGTAATACGCATAAAGTATAAGGAACGGACCAGAAAATTAATAAAAATATATTTCAAACAACAGAATGAAGTGATATAAAATAACTAAACATTCTGTCAATAAATATGTCCTGTTTACCGGTTTATATTTCCCAATCAAGCTAGTTATTACTCACGGCAAATTTAATCACGTCTTCCTCAATGTAAAAAGGAAAAGAATTACGTAAACGCAGATAAAAAAAACATACCCAAATTTTTACACAAGTTTCAGTTCCCTAAGAAAAATGTATTTCACTATTGTAAGAATAATCAATTTTTAACACAATTTCCGTCGAAGCGTAGGGAGAGTTGGATCATGTGAAGAAGGGCTTAATCCCGCAACACACTATATAAACGTGGGATATTTTAATAAAGCCACAAACTTCCTCGAAGAAAAATTATTTAAAATGGACGTAATTCATCGAGCCAAAAAATATCAACAAAAATTCCGTAAGTCTGGGAAATTCGCTGTACTAGTTAACGAAATGGTAGTTTAAAATCCCATGAACTTTCGTAGACCGAGCTCAGAAACGTACTTGTCACGATAAAAGTTTGTAAAATAACGGACACACTATATCAGCTTAACACACAAATAAATTTTCCCGATAAATTATTAAATTAAAACTTGTAAAAATATTTCGCACTGTAGTTTACGAAGACTGTGAACGAGATCTGAACCCCGGAGCAGATAGTTTTCGAATAAAGTGAGAGGTGAAGCACGGTGTAGGCTGTATCGAAACCCCAGCTTCGCAGATAACTTAAGCCTCGATCGCGCCAAGTGTTGTCCTGAGCGGTGGGGTCGGAAGGGCAGAGAGCGATGATTAGTGAAGTGTATGCGGTGAGTGCTGTATCCAGGGGGGGAGGGGGGAGGAATCGGCCATGTACTTTGTTAGTGGCCCATCCCAGCATTCGCCTGGGCCGATTCCGGGAAAACAATGGGAAATCCGAAATCAGGGTGGCCCGGATCGGGAATCGAACTCGGGTCCTCCCGGTTGCGAGTCAAGTGAGTTACCGCTGCGACACCTCGCAGCGGTCTTAGGACTTGGGATCTTTGCTGATGTCGGACCATGTCGGGTGGGAGGGAGTGCCTGCAGATTCGTCTGCCCGTCTGCCAGCTGACTGTGGTCGGTGCTTTGCAAGTCGTTCTGCCTCTCTCTTTCACTTGTGTACGTGGAGCCAAGTCCGTTATTAGGCCGGAGCGACTATAGGCATTACCAACACAACTATTTCCTCTGTGTTTTTTTATTATAAATGAAATATTATCACTTATAAATAGAATGTAAGCAAGAGTTCAATTTAACCAAAAGTAGGATATTTTTATGTTAACATAAATGTAAAACGCTTGCGATATGAAATATTTAGGGAACAACCAAACTCGACAAACGTTGGGTGATTTTTCAAAGCTTTCATTCAATTGTGATGATACTGCGAATAGACTAAAACAACGCGATTGCAGATGCGACATAAACCTATGAGTAGGGACTTGCAAAATTCGTGTTATTTTTTGGCATCAAGCTAAAATTCACATTGCTGTGTATACTCGAGCAGGCGTTTCTCCATTGGCTGTTGCCTATATGAGAATTCACTCCCTTTCTGAGTAACTGCGCGTGATTGACGCACACGATTGGTAAATGTTCATTTATTGGCGCAGAGTTACCCGGGGCGTGTCAAATAAAGAATATTCCTATGAAAAACGTATTGCAAAGGAAAAGTGTTTTTTAGGTTTAAAATGTCCTCAAATAATAACGCGATTTTTTGCAGGTCTCTGCCTATGAGTTTTCGGATTATAACTTACCCTGAAATGAAGTCGCGAATTTTTTAGGTCGCTACAAATTGAAGTTTTCCATGAAGTACAAAAAAATTAACGTTGTCGTGAAACTGATTGCTATGGAGACCTAAAAAATTCACAGACTATTGCTATTGGTAAAAACGCAGCATTGGCAGCTTCAAAAACATACGCGCACATCTGCTGTTTTCCCGCGATTAGAGACGATGGTTAGTGGCGGCAAAAATTGCCTGTTTACTAGCATTCAACGTACTATACATACTTCCGACAGCTTTCTTTTGATGTAGAGACGTGCAAATTCCGCGTATTTTGTGTCCGCAGACTGAACTCCAAGATGCTGTGTGCTAGCCTGTCTTCTGCCATTGGCCCACTACCCGTGTGACTTGTCCCAAGAACGCTTTCAGCCAATAGCAAAGGCTCGGTGGTTGAACAACCATTCTCCCATGAAGCAGTCAAAAAAGATCAATGGCACCGCACAGTTTTAACTAGCCTATGAAATGACGAATTGCGTTCACAGAGGTATAAGTCAGTCCCACCTAGCATGTTACTAAATAATAAAGCGAATTTTGCAGATCTCGTACACGCATGATGCTACTATCTCATCTCGGTGTGCCAACGAGGATTCTGAAAGTCTGAACGTCTGTGACTGGTCCACAAAGAACTTACCGAGTCAAAAACTTGATCATCCAATCACAAAGGGATAACCTAGCTAGTGTGATATCAAAGCTACGTTGGTTCAAAAATTTCTTGCGATATTTCTGTCTCTCTCTGGATATTGTTGTCGACCTTTTGTTTTTGTGAGAAGATATTTTGGTATTCGACTGGGACAATCAAAATTAGTTTTCTCTGGTACTAAATACCTGTGGCACAGGGTATAGGCTATTCACGGTAAAATGAGCACTTTTGAAAGTCCCGCTTAAGATCTACTTCAATGCACGTTGTGTATTATTCCGCTTTATGTAAGATTAACATTGCCATGGGCCTCATCACTTTATTCGTGCGTCGGTCAAGTGAAACTGAAATGATTAAAAAAGTAAATATTTAACAAGTCTGCTCATTTTTACACTTCGATGTATAAAAAGAACATAAAACAAAAGAGATAATTTAAGTTATCAGAAATGGTTACCTAACACTTTTTTTTAGTAATACTGCAGCAAAAGAAGCAACCGAATCATGATAGCTAGAGCCAATAATTTTCAGCGGAAGAATCTGAATACATAGAAGATTTCAATACTTACTTTAATCACAAACAGAAATATTTACTTTCCCACTGGTCGCTCTCTGCATGAGAAGCCGTTTCTGTTTTTAACCCCTTCCAATTATAATTCAACAACTTTGGTAGTGAACCAACGTGATTCACTGACTGAAAGTTATATGTTCAGAAACGTAATGCAGCATATACAGAAAGGTAAAAATGCCGTACAGTGTTTTGAAATATAACTTGCCTCGAGATCTTTTCGCGAAATTTCATTGACTCTAATTATAGCTACGGAACTAGTAAGTACATTATTATTAGAGATCTGAAAAATTCGCGAGTTCAACGACCTGCAGGTTAGACTACACAGTCATTTATAGAAATATGCCGATATCAACTACGCATTGGTAGTCTGCTGTCACAGTGGAAGGCCATGATTGGGCCAACGTTCTCTAGGAGGTGTCAAACTCCTTGTGGACCAATGGCTAAAGTTATCTAAACACAAGTGTTTTGAATTATAATTTGTCCCTAAATGAATCCGCGAATTTTTCAAGTCTCTAATTATGTATAATCAATTCATTAATCAAGGGCGCTTTGAAAATTTTAAGAAATACTATGTTACTATTGCATTCGTTCTTGAGTCTTGAAAATCTTCTTTAAATTGGATCTGAAAGGATTAAGTGAAATGAAGTGAAAAGATTTGGACAGCTCTAACATCGAGCCGATGAGGGTGATTGGGTGAGTATGGAGCAGCTCCGGAATGAAAGGGCTGGGGAAACGGGAGATCCCCGAGAAAACCCGCCGACTAAAGGCATCGTCCGACACGATCCCCACATGCGAAAATCCGGAGTGACCCGGCCGGGGATTGAGCCCGGATCGCCATTGAGGGAGGCGAGCAGGCTAACCACTCAGCGCCGTGGCCCCTTGAAAGAAATAAGATGTATGCGGTAAAGAGCAGAGTATATATTCCAAAGGTAGATTTCACATATTGTTATGTGCAGTAAGAGGCATGCTAGCCTGATTGCGAGAGCACAAACATACTACGAGGAAGTGGAACTAAGCCTTGAGCGCTTATATACAAACTCCTCCAGGCAGGGCCGATTGTTACTAAACACGGGCCAAATATAACGGCTGGAAACACGGCGAACGAGGTCTTTGTCGTCGAGACACTGCGCCAGGAAGACGTCCAGAAATGTGGGCGTGCCATCCGCACACATACGTCTAGTCATCAGCCTACGGCGTCATGAACAAGGCGACGACGTTCCTTGGAAACTATTCAGAGTAGCTTTAATGTAATTAAGTAATTAAATAATATAAAATAACAATTAGTAACACAATGTAACCAATTAAAATAATAAGAGCTCCTCCCAGTTAAAGACTAGCTGAAAGGTTTGTAAACGAGTTGTACTTTATATGATTTTAACACAGGACGATAAAGGGGTGAATAGTGTTCACCGTTGCGTTACGCCTAACCTCAAACTTGTACGCTTTTATATTAACTATAAAATACTGCACCCCACTTAAATAGGCTGTTCAAGGTAAAATGAGCACTTTTGAAAGCCCTGCTAAATATCTACTTGTACACATATTGTATATTCTTCCCCCTCATGTAAAATTAGCGTTGCCATGGGCCTCATCACTTTATTCATGCATCGGTCAAGTGAAACTGTGCAATTGTTAGAAGAGCAAATATGTTATAATCTGCTCGTTTTTACACCTCGTAGCATTAAATAACACAGAAAGCAAAAAATAATAATTTCAGTTGTCAAAAACGGTTACCTAAAACTTTTAATTCGATGTTAAGACATGGAACTAATTTCCTTCCATCGTTGCCAACTTTATTAAGCGCATATCACTCAGTGCGCCCCATTAAAATACATGTATGTAGGAGCAGTGACTTTTTTCGTAGGTCGATTTCAAAAGTGCTCACTTGAACAGCCTTTATAAAAACGTAACAAACTACTCAGTTTATCGTGGAAGAACTACGTGGAATAACAAATGGTAGTTTTGCAAGGAAAAAGTGAAAATGAGAACCGTCCCTGCGTGTCATTGCGCTCGCCCACGTAGCCGTGCGCAACGGCTAAGGCTCTGCAAGTGTGTGCGAACAAGAAGTTAGCCGTGCGCAACACGTAGTTCACGCCGCCTCCGTTGCAGAACGCGGCGTTGTTAGCGCAGAAGGTGTTCTCCCCTACCGGGGGAGGGGGTTCGTGGGAAGACAGGCTCCAGCACAACAATGGACCTAGTTGCAGCGGGAGGTCGGTTGGCCGGCCGGGTTTACGCCATATGGCAAGACACGCCTCGTTACGAGTTACACAAGTCTCTCACACTATAGGCTGTTCACGGTTTCTTCACCCTTTTCGAATCATAACTTTGAAAAATCTCCCCACGTGCGACGTGTTTAGTTCATTCTGAAGCATGTCATGTATCACAAGCGTTTTATACTTGTGTTCATAAAAGTTACTTTCTTTCTGTTAAATTGAAATTTTATTAATATTTTATGTATAAATTATAATGCTTCACTTATAAATAATTTTAATATAAAACAGGGAGAAAAAGAGTATGTTGGTAGCGCCTAGTGAGAAATAGTTCTTATACAAAATACTGTTACATTGAGTGCGCACGAATGCGGTGCGTTGTCCTTCTGGTATAATATTACGGACTTAGTTAAGCTTAGTTTGTACGAGGCGGAGGAATATCGTGGAAGTAGAACTTTAGCAGGGTTTCAGAAAAGGCTGAAGTAACCGTGAATGGATTATAGGCTGTTAACGATAAAGTGAGCGCTTTTGAAATCAACTTTAGAAAAATGTCACTGCCCCTACCTGCGCATATTTTCACGGGCGTACTGAGTGACATGTGCCCGGTAAAGTTGGTAACTCTGGATGGGAAGTATCTTAAGTCGAATAGTGTTAGGTAAACATTCTTTCCCGTCCTGTTTTTTTTTATGCATCGAAGTGTAAAAATGAGGAGATATGTTAAACGTTTACTTTTCTAATAATTCCACATTTTCACCTGACTGACACATGAATAAAGTGATGAGGCCCATGGTAATGTTAATTTTACGTAAGGCGGAAGAACACACAACGTGCATACAAGTATATCTGAAGAAGGGCTTTCAAAACCGCTCATTTTACCGTGAACAGCCTTTAAGAGCAATTGATTGGCGGTTCCTTTGATGTTGACGTACGCGCTCTCTGATTGTCTGAACGAGTCTCTGAAACGGAGCTTTTGTCTCGTGGGTGCTGTTGTTGCCTCCTGGCTGAGCAGTCAGCTGCCAGCTGCTGATTGGAACTAGTAACCACGGCACGGGGCAGCAGGAAGGGAAATGGATGTATAGCAGCCATAGACTAAAGATGAAGTAGACCGCTTATTAGTCTTCTGCACGTGTATAGTCCATTCACGGATACCTCACACTCTTCTGTAGCACTGCTGAAGTTATAATTCAGGATATTCCTCCACCTCGTGCAAACGAAGCTTAACTAATTACACCAAAGGACAACGCACCGAATTAGTGCGCACTTAGTTGTAACAGTATTTTCCGTGAGAAATATTTCTTGCTAGGCGCTACCAACATGTTTTCTGGCTGTTTTTATTTATATTAGTTGAAACTTCAATTTAACAAAAAATAAGATGCTTTCGTGTTAACAGAGGTATAAAACGCTTGAGACACATGGTATTTAGGAAATAACTAAACACGTTATACATTGGGTGATTTTTCAAATGTTTAATTCAAAAAGTGTGAAGAAACTGCGAATAGACTATACCCAACATTGACCTACCACAAGGGAACACAACTGTCAAAGTCACATGGTCAACAGTGATGAAAGTATTTTGTTTAGGCCTATACCTTAATTTTCAAATGGTAAGCATTATTATGTGAGTAAAATACTTCAACCAATTTGAATTTAATCAAACTGCATTACAAACTGGTTAGAGGAAGTATACATGCATCTCAAAGCATTTGTTTACAAATCAGTTTTCTATCCTAGAATCTAAACCATGCCGTTTTCGCTAGATGCGTTGACAGGAAAGCGGTTCAATGTTGGGTCACGGAGATTAATTGTGCGCAGCCAGCGACATCGGTCTACCTCATCTTTAGTATATGACGGCAACCACTCAGGAGCTAGCTGCGAGTCAACCTTTAGTTAAGGACAGAGACCCTGCCATTGGGGGTAGGGAAATTTCGGTAGTTCATTGCCTCGAGCCTCAGCTGTTCGGTCATTGGTTGCTGCCTCAGAGATTAGCCAGTGCTGCCCCTCACCAGGTAGTATGGGATTCGCTGATTGCTCCAATGCAAGTTTACTTCTGGCTCAGAGTCGTATAGGGCGTGTCTAACTAATAGCGACCTGCAAAATTCGCGTTCAATACTTGTCAACCTCCGGGAGAAGTCAAATATCGCTTCGATCTATTACAAAAGTAAATAAACATGCACGTACGAGTTTTAGAAATTTAACATGTCCCGAAATAAATCGGAGGTATTTTCCAACTCTCTGACTGTTGGTTGGGCTCTCGCCTGTCGTGCTAACCCCCAGCCGCTGATAGGTGAACTGCGCCCCGCCGTGCCGCTGGCGCAGAATAGGTAACTATACAGAAGTGAAAGCGCTTAGTGTTTCCTTTGATGCTGGCGTAACTGTTCGCTGAGCGCGAGGCTCTGCAGCGTGAGCTTGTGTCTGACTGGCTATTGTATGCTGCTGTCTGTGCTGTCAGCTGGCGAGTGCTGACCAGCGACGCCATTGTGTCAGCGTGTGTGGTTCAAGTTCGCGGTACAAGCTGCCGTTTCGCTACAGTATACTTAACCATTTGAGGAGTATACAGGAGTTACAGGTAAAATTAGCACTTTTCAAAGCCCTGCTTAAGATCTACTTGTATGCACGTTGTGTATTCTCCCACTTCATGTAAAATTAATATTGATATGGGCTTCATCACTTTATTCATGCGTCGATCAAGTGAAACTGTGAAATTATTAGAAAAGTAAATATTTAAAAAATCTGCTAATTTTTACATTCTGGGGCGTTTAAAAAAACCGAAAGCGAAGGATAATATTTAAATTATCACAAACGGTTATCTAACACTTATTCGACGTTAACGTTACCAACTTTACCGAGCGCATGTCACTCAGTGAACCCGTTAAAATAAATGCAGGCAGGGGAAGTGACAGTTTTCTACTGTTGATTTCAAAAGTGCTCACTTTACCGTAAACAGCCTTTATTCGTGGATCCCTTTGTACGGAAATTTGTTTGCTCTTCAAGACTAAATTCACACTTTTATAGCTTTACTGTTTCTCTGTAGTATTTCGGAGTCTAAGAAAAAAATTACCTAGTAAGCAAACATTGCAATTCGTAAGATAAAACTTTTCGTTTTAGTAATTTCTCAAACGCACACGATGGATAGTAAAACTATTTACCTCTGTCGCGACATGGTTATTGGCACACAGCACAAACGCAACTTCATTGGCCGATGGCCGGACAATTATAAACGTTGTTAAGTATTATAAGCGTGTCCGGTGTATACAGGACCAATAGGATGAAGGTAAGTGGAAATATAGAGACCAATACAAGTGATATTACTGTAGTGGAGAATATAGGCAGCTCACTTCCATCCTGTCCTTAGTGCCGGCACATTTGTGCCGTTTTCAAAGGGTTGACACTTCCAGTACGGTGAATATTTGTGCAAACATTCAAAACCAGGTATGACGTGAGTCCCTTGTACGCAGTGCGGCAATGACACCCATACCGTTGGGCCCTCGGCGGTGTAGTCGCCAGGCTACTCGTCTGCCACCTAAGCGATTCCGCGCTCCCGGATTGCCGCAGGGGAGAATCGGGCCGGACGATGTCGCAGGTCGGCGGGTATTGTTCTCGGGGATCTCCAGTTTCCTCGGCCCTTGCATCCCGGCACCTTGCTTCACCCTCATCAGCTCTCGAAAGCTCCATGTTAAGGACCATCCAAATCTCGCCACTCCACTCCGCCAGTGCTGTCGGTCTGTGTTCCCACTCCCCTTTGTCTTCCACATTGGGCCACAGTCGACCGCAAACTGCAATGCACTGTGCTACGTTCGTTACCGGCAGATCCCCAGACAATAAGGTGGTGATTTGTTTGGTCAATTTCCCTATGACTAGAGACCTGAGGAATTCGCGAATTCATTCTGGGACAAGCTAGAATTCTAAACACGTGTGTTTATTTAACTTTAGCCATTGGTCCACACGGTGTTTGACACCTCTTGAAGAACGTTGGCCCAATCGTCGCCTTCCACTGTGACAGCAGACAACCAATGTGCAGTTGATATGGGCATATTTGTACGTACATAAGACTGTAGGAAATATATCCTGCAGGTCATTGAACTCGCGGATTTTTCAGGTCTCTACCTATGAAATATTCTTTCCTACGTAATATAGTATGCAATCCAGTGTGTTCATTTGAGTAATTTGCGCACTTTGAGAGCGGCCAGAGTGTTTATACTTTGCAGCGAACGCCATGAAAACTGCTAACGATGTATTATTATACACCAATGTCTTCAAGGAATCCAGAAGTCCTTATATTACGGCGACCCCCTTTTAATATTACGTCACTGGCCCTCAAAGTGTTAATAGTTCTATTCACGTAAAAGCATATTATTTTTGGCTAAATTGAACATTTACTTTTATTTTACATATAAATTATAACATTTATTTTATATTTAATAACAGTGTGCCGGTAATGTCTAGTGAGAAATAGATCTTGTATAAAATATCATTATAGTGAACACATACGGATGCGGTGCGCTACCCTGTGGTGTAATGTTCTAAGACTTAATTAAGTTTTGTTTGCATGGGGCGGAGGAATATACTGAAAGTGGAACGTGAACAGGGCTTCAAAAAAGTTGGAAGTAACCGTGAATGAACTATGCAAACACGAACATCGGTCTTATTGGTCTTCGTGTTCCCGTGTAGAAGCTCCCTATTGGTCCATAGTACACCGGGCACTTAAACCTAGTATACCAACTACACTCACAGTTACGGGCAACTTTTCTGAAGCCCTGATAAAGTTCTACTTCCAGGATATTCCTCCGCCTCATATAAACAAAGCTTAACCGAGTCTAGAAAATTACACCAAAGAGAAAACGCACCATATTCGTGCGCACTGCGTTTAATTACATTTTTTGATTAGAACTATTTCTTTCTAGGCATCATTCATATTAATTATAAATTACATATTATTATTTACATATAAAATATACAAAATATTTCAATTTAACCAAAACTAAGATAATTTTATATTTACAAACGTATAAAACGTTTGTAATACATGGGATATTTAGGAAACGGCCAAAGTCATCATACATGGGGTGATTTTCTGAAGGCTCGAAACAATCTGTAGAAACTACGAATAGGCTAAATTGTAAAAACTTTTCATTGTTAGCTCTCGTCAGCAGCCACTACAGTGCTAAGCCGATTGCCCAGTAAAATGTCCTGTTTTATGTAAGGGGATTTACAGTCAATTGCCTCTTTTTGAATGACGTGTACAGCGAGTTGAAACCTAGGAAACAGTCACATATTCCCAGCGATAAACCATCGTATTTAAATATGACTAGGTACCTGCGAATTTCTTGTTAATTATTGGTATAAAAGACTTCAAACTCTCCAATTTGTGCTCCAAGTTTATGAGCCTCTTGATATGCGGAAAGCAGGAATGCAGGACTGCGCACTCGTGGTAAACGTGTAAAAAGAGAGCGAGCGAACTAAGCAAAACCTTGTAACAGGCTAAAAGTGTTTATTGCTAAAGCAGCGGTCAACGAACAACTCTCAGTGCCTGGTTTGTACTCGGAACTGTCAAATAAACCCGCGAAATTTCTTTGACGCTAGCCATGACGGGGCCACGGTAACTGAGTGGTTAGCCTGCTCGCCTCCCACCAAGACAAACCGGGTTCAATCCCCGGCCGGGTCACCGGATTTTCGCATGTGGGAATCGTGCCGGACGATGCCGTTAGTCGGCGGGTTTTCTCGGGGATCTCCCGTTTCCCCCGCCGTTTCATTCACTCACCTCACTCACCATCATCGGCTCTCAAGACCTCGCTGTCAAGAGCCACCCAAATCTCTTCACCCACTCTAAACATGACGACATAAATATTGAGGTGAAGCGGAGAGCTACACCGTAGACACAGATAAGAAACTGAGTAAGACTTTCGAAAGAGTTTAATTAATTGTGAACTGAGTGTAAGCTGTGTGGGGAACCAGGCCGTGGGAGAAGTGGCTCTATACAGCCGTCGCGTCGGTGTGAAATCTCAGCAGGGTGTGTTTGTTCAACATGCCTTCTTTCTCGCTGTTGCCACACAATACTTAACACTTTGAGTGCTGGTGACGTAATATTGCGTCGCTTGACTCCAACACAGTTCGTAATATAATGACATCCGAATACCTTGAAGACATTGGCGAATAAAGGCTGGTCACGGTAAAGTGAGCACTTTTGAAATCAACATTAGAAAAATATCACTGCTCGTAACAACGTTTGTATATAGGCTGTTCACGGTAAAGTGAGCACTTTTAAGACCCTGGTTACTTTTTCTTTTCAACTATTTTTTATCCGTTAACCACCTTGTTAAATAAATATTGACATGTAAGTAATAAACACATTATGTATGTCTATATTCCACCGCACTCGGAGGTTAATGCCTAAGGCTAAAATTAAATATATTTATTGACTATTATTTTTAATGAGAGGGCTTTCAAAAGTTTTCGCTTTACTGTGAATAGCCTATACACACCAGCAAGCAGTCTCCAAGGCAAATCAGCAGCTAATTAATAAAAATAGTTCTAGGAATTGTTGTTGTTTTGCGAGTGCAATGATTAAATCACAGATGCCAATGTTTCTCACTTTATGCACAGCACCGGAGCGTGAATTAGCATATTATTGACACATTTGCATTCCTAAAAAAAATTGCCCCTATTCACTTGACTTACACATCGACAAAAGGAGATCGTTCATATCACTGATAATTGTACACGTGTGCAGAAGGATACAAAATGGGAAGAAAGTAGATCCGGACTGTTATCAGTCTCTCGGAGACAACGAAGGCTCGTCTACAACTGGCATTGAATTCGAATTCTGATTGGATCTCAATTGCCTACAAGGACTACAGCACGAAGAAGTCGCCAAGAAACGAAGAACACAGTATACGGGTGGGAAGGAAACACGAATGCAACAAAAATGTGATAATATAAACAAGCGTGTGTGTGTGTGTATATATATATACATATATAACAAGAGACAAAGATCCAGTTGAGACCCACAGAAACAGCTAGGACAGTACAACTATAACAATACGACAAAAAGTAAAACTACAAGCGAAACAAGTCAAAATAAATTGACTTACAAAAGGATAAAGAAATTATAACTATCTAGTCTGGCAATGAACGAGAAACAAAAATCAACAAAGACAGTATAACTGTGGCTAGCCAACATCAGCAAAATTTACGTACAAAAAAAGGCAAAACTCGCCAATTTATAAATGGATCAAAAAATTTACATGTCAGTGGTCATGTCATAGGTAGAGACGTGCAAAACTCGCGTTATCTTTCGATGACAGGATAGACTCCACTGCCTTATAAACAAGTGAGCACAGTTCGTGTATTCATTGACCGCTTCACTTTAATCAACGTCGCCTACCTGCTTGATTATTACTGGCTCAAGAGATCTTCGAGGCGTGCCAGACGTATTTCCGGCCAATGACTGAAGTCAGTCCAACGAATAGTAACTTACAGTTCAGTCCAGCCTTAAATAATAGGATACTCAAATACCTGCTGACGCAATAATAATATTATGTTGACATACTTTTTTTAGTGCAAATGCCAGGCCATTATTACAAAAACACTGAAACCCAGACGACAAGAAACGCGAGTTATTACTTCAAAAACCAAGTGGCGTTGAAGAGCGTTTTCAAAATGTCTTCTTTTTAAAGGATGAGCTCGGCAAGAAATCTCGAAGAATGCAATGTAGCCGGGAGCAGGAAATCTCGCGATCGGAAGCCGACACAACGGCGCGGCACATCCCACTGAGAATGACTGGGGACAGTGTATCCGTGATAGGCAGGTAGTTCAACCTCGGCTGCAACATGCTGCGGACGATGACGCGATAAGGTTGACGCGTGCCGCGCCGAACACCGTTCAGCAACGAAGGGTGAGTCACCGTCCGGTTAAAACCGCGATTCGCAGGGCGAGCGAGATAACAGCTTCCAAAAATGTGCACTGTTTTCTGCTTGACGTAAAAGGCTTTTCCCATGTCTCGTTTTCAACTGGAACGTTATATCTGACGTCACAGTTGGGTGAGTGAAGAGATTTGGACGGCTCTTAACATCAAAGTTTTTTTTGAGAACCAATGAGGGTGATTGAAGTGAGTAATGAGCAGCGCCGGAATTGAAGGGCGGGAGAAACGGGAGATCCCAGAGAAGACCCACCGACCAACGGCATCGTCCGCCACGTTTCCCACACGCGAAAATCCGGAGTGTCCCGGCCGGGGATTGAGCCCGGTTCGCCTTGGTGGGAGGCGAGCGTGCTAATCGCTCAGTCACCGTGGTCCCCATCAGTAAGTACGTTTAACTCCATACATTTCCTCTTTAGTAACACCTGAACCGAAAAATTAATGTTTACGTTATGTGGTTAAGAGGCTTTGCAAACTATCGCTTGGGAATTTTACGAGTTGATTGGCCTTACGTATACAGCCACCTGTTTTTCGCTAAAATATTTACGCGGAAGCTAGACTCCGATAGCCTATGTGCACACTTGCGGTCTTTATTTGGGTTGGCTATTGGCCGCTAGACTTTGTGTGAATAGAGTATGTTACATGAGTGAGTCAATCAGAACTAGGTTCCTCCAATACTGATCGTCCGATATTCGCGGGCAGGCAGATAACACGCATAATGCTCGAGTCACGAAATATTTCCGTGAAAAACAGGTGCCCACACTTAGGCATATTGCACAACTAGCCTAGCCATCAACTGCTCATTGGCTGCTGTCTGCTGCAGTGGAAGGCGATGATTGGGCCTGTGTTTTGCTGCAAGTTCGTTATTGGGTCAGGGATCTCCACGCGGTGTCAAATATCACGCGCACCAATTGTAAAAAAAAAAAAAAAAACTATACGTGTTTTAATTTTAGCTTGTCTTGGAATGAATTCGTAAATTTGTTCACATCTCTAAATATTATGTAATAATTGTTTATTTTTTTGTCACGAAAAGTGGTTTTTGACGAGGTGAAACGTTCTTGCAAAATTTGGGATTAAATATAAAAGAAACATATAAATATAACCGATTTGCTTTGCTTTGTTGTCCAAGGCAAAGAAATGTTCATTCTATTTTACTCGATTTCCTTTTAGGCATGGTCCTCAAAATGTTAGCCAAGTACAGTGCAAAGGCCGCGGTATCGAAAGGAAAAGAAGATTGTCGTTTGCTACACCGTCCTGGATAACATGGAGGGGCGGCGTTCCTGTCAGAGTGTACTGTGGAAAGCATTTTTGTATTTCTGAAAACAGTTTTTCGTAAACTAGTTTCCGAAATGGTTTCTGTAAAATTACAAGTAGACTACACTATATATTACAACTCAGTGCTGTACAATGTGTAAAATTAATCTTCAACTTTAACAAGGTAATGTGACCACTTTTGAAATCAACCCTAGAAAAACGTCACTGCCATACCTGCATATATTTTAACGGACGCACTGAGTGACATGCTCCCAATAAAGTTGGCAAGGATTGAGGGAAAGTAGTCCCATATCTTAACGTCGAATAAAAAGTGTTATGTTACTATTTGTAATACATTAAATTATTTCTTTCACGTCCTGGTTTTTTTTTATGCATCGAAGTGTACAAACGAGTAGATTCATAAAATACTAATTTTTCTATTAATTCCACAGTTTCACTTTACCGGTGCATTAATAACGCGATAAGGCCCGTGAAATCAACATATAAGTCGGAAGAATACACACACAACGTGCATACAATTAGAACTTGTGCAGGTCTTTCAAAAGTGCTCATTTTACCGTGAACGGCCTTCACAAACATGTAGATACATAAGAAGTTTTGTACGTTTCACAAAATCTTTTTATAAATATACAATATTTTACTTGTAGTGTTAGACGAGAATCTATATTCCGCGGATTTGTCTGCAAAGCGTACAAAAATGTTAAGGCTGTGTCTCAACTCGAAAGTGCGCTCACTCTCACTCGCTGCTCTCACTCTGGCACACTCTGGCTCACTTTAGCGAATTGAGACTTATGCCCTCTTTAAGCCTTCGGCATTATTCACGTGACAGAAAAGGTAATAAATAGTGAAAAATAAGTTATTGCTGGCCTTTCACTTTCCTCGAATAAATGTACAGTATTTAATGAAATACTAAGTTATTTTAATTTGTTAGATTTTTGCATGATCGAAACCCTAATTACTATGTGCAAATCATAGTATTTAATTATATTTAAAAAAATTAACTTAAATTAAAAGTGAAAATAATAGCATCATAATTTTTTGTTCCATATCAAATGGAATATTGTTATTACACATTTCAGAATCGCGATGATTAAATTAAGTCGATAAAATATTTCTAACGCTGCTTTAGAAGCAACAAAATATATGTGTGGATATTTGAGGTTAGACTTGAAAACAACATGGCTGCCAGAGAGGGTGCGAGAGTGAGCACCGAGTGTACATCGTCGTTCACTCTCCCTCTCGCGCTCTCTCCTCGGAGTTGGGACAGCAGAGAGGACTCTCTGTGACGTCAAGAGTGAACGAGAGAGTAATCTCTCGGTGAGTTGGGACACGGCCTTAACTGTGTACACGAATCCGACTCACAGAGCCGGCTGAAATTTTTCCTTATACCGCGCGTGCCTCCCAGCCTGTGTTTACGTAGTGGGAATACCGACTCACCTGGGCACGAGGTGGGGCTGTGGCGTGATTACGTCATCCAGCGACATCGCGACAGCTTCTCTGAAGCACTACCGCGATGCCACAAACACACTTGACAATTTACGAAAAATTTTGCTATCGCACGAAAAAAATTTCAGCTCATTCCAGATTTCACTGTTAATTTTTTTATGGCCATCACATTGCAACTATTTACTTCATTGTTGCTATACTGTTTAGCTCTTTTTGAAACCAACGTTTGAAAAAAAAAATTCCTGTCTGTTGAAAACGTTCATTTTTAACGAACGCATTTACCGACACGTTCCCAGTA
Organism: Dryococelus australis; assembly: GCA_029891345.1. Classification (NCBI taxonomy): domain Eukaryota; kingdom Metazoa; phylum Arthropoda; class Insecta; order Phasmatodea; family Phasmatidae; genus Dryococelus; species Dryococelus australis. Next base: position 30,554,671 of record CM057000.1, on the reverse strand, counting down.
AAGTTTTCAGTGGTGCTAGTGAAAAATTTCTACATATTAGCTGTCGTTTTGAAAGAGCAACATTTAAATTCGTGGACCCAGAATTTTAAATTTATTGTACTTTCAGTTGATAAAAATAAGAATTTAACTTACGTAACAATTTCACAATCACTGTATATCGACGCATGAATAAAGTGAGAAGGTTCTGGCAAAGTAACACTACGTATGGCGGAATAATACGAAACTGAAAGAAGACCATGAGCAGGCATCTTCGCTACAGGCCCTCGTCTGTAACCGATGGCAAGTTACAGCCATTACGACCGCATGAAATTAGGATGATTTTTCCTCTCATTTGAACGTCAGTAAGTTTGACAGTAATTTGAAACACTTGATTATTCAGACCTAGCGTATGCAACAAAATTTTGTACGTAATGCAGAGAAAGAATATTTTCGCTGGTATAGTACACTGATTGGATTAATGCCCAACGGCTTTCCTTGTGAGTAAAGCTGAGCTCACAACCATCCGTCGCACCCATCAGTCATCCGTCGGTTTATTCGTCCGTCAATTGAAAGCTATTCACCAGAAACATTTCAGTGTTACCGCCCAACAACACGAACTTTCTCTCACAGAGATAATTGTTTTTAATGAATGCCATAAATATATTCTCTTTCCATAACGTAATAATCAGCATGTCCTCTGAAAATATAGAAATCATCTTCAGTTCAATTCAAAGGTGAAACGTAATATGTAAACAACTCCACTGCCTTGCGCATTTAAAAAGAAACATATTCAGACAAAGAAACAAGTGACTGTTTTCCGACAGCCATGTTCAAGGAACGATATTACAAGGCGGTGGATAATCCGTTGGCCCGTCAAAAGTTAAAGTTTACGCTATATTTTGACGGATTGACGGATAGAAAAAAAGTTACCCTGCGATTGGTTGAAGATCACGTGATAGCCGGACGGACGGGCGACTGACGAATGAAACGGACGGTATGGGTCCACCTTAACTGATTCGTGAACCGTGATACTGTTTTAGGTTATGAGTTAGCCGACCCCCCTCCCCCCCCCCCCCCCGCGTCAATCTACATCCAGAGGTGTGGGTTTTGTTTTGTTTTTTGTGCCCGACAATAATGTTCGTGTTTACGCGTGTTAGTTTAAGGAAAATGTGTACAAAATTTTAAATTAAGAAATGCAATTTCCTTAGGTTAAGATGTTACAATAGCAAAGAAGAATAAGTTTTCATAAAAATTGTTCAAATATTACGAAGGTAATTAAAAGGATCCATAGAGGAGCAGGCCCGCCAAGAGAAATTCCGGGCCCCTGAGCAATGCGTGCTGTAGGCCCCGCCTACTTAAACACCCCAATAAATTAAAATTAACAAATAAATTATTCACAGAATGTTTCTCAACACTCTTACCGTAAGAGGAAAGAAATTTCAATCTTAGAGTATTTTGAATTACTTTTCTCTTCAGGCGCATAGCAAGAATTTTATTTCGGGCATGGTTTTCCGAGGGTGGGGGGGGGGGGGGGGGTGGGCGGGATTTCATATTTGTAAAAATTATTTGTTTTATTTTGCATGTACCAAAATGAATGATGGTGCCAAATGAGCACTAAGAGACTGGAAATTAAGATTATTTCGCACCCTATCATCAACAGACAGACATTATTTACACTTTAATAAAAAAATTTAAAATATTTTATTTTTATTTCAAGGGCGAGGAGAAAAAAAAAGGGGGGGGGGGTAGATCCCGCTGTCCCCGGTCCTGGATACACCCCTTGTTCTCTTATTCGAAAGAGTGAAGAGTGTAGGCTTTCTCTAATGGACCTTGTTTAACTTAGTGTCTGTTGAGGGTCTAATTGTTACAAATAAATACAGCCTTCTCTTATGTGTACTGCATTCAAGTTGAAGTTTTCAGTTAGGCTGAACTGAAACATTTAACATTACAGTCAATTCTTATTACAATGAAAATGGATGAAATGCATAAAAACACAGAAATACAAAGTTAATTCATTACTGGCGTATTTGTGACCAATGCAATGAAATGACAGAAATTTATTAAGCATAATGTTGAACCTAAAACAATTTAATTTACAAAATACTCAAAGTATTTCAATGCTAACAAACTAAATAAATGAATAACTTCTATACGTATTAATATAAATACCTCAGGCTATAAAATTAGCAACGTCCTATTAACTACATTTTCCTAGACTAATACAGCGATGACACATTTGTCTACTGTTTGCTGTTACAGATTAACATTTCTTGGGTTTTTTGTGGCAAGCTGTTTTATAATGTTATCAAAATCTATTTGTCTGGCTAGTTCTGATTCTAATGCAAGTGTAGTAAGACCACACAATCTTTCGTGTGGCATTGTAGATCGATTAAAGTTTTTCATCTTTTTCAAAGAGCCAAATACTCTTTCAGATGCAGCAACTGACCCAGGAAGAGTACAAATAAAGCCTTGTGCGCATTAAAATTTTTAACCAATTTAACAGTTCAATTGATTATCAGTGACTCGTTCCCTATGTTAACTAGATGAATTGATCTAAGATGTACAAGTTCATCTCTGAGGTCCACAGATGGTCTCCTGGAAACGTATTAAGTAAACCCAAGCAAGCTTCAAAGATAGTTGTTTCTTCTATACCTAGAAGATACTGCCACAAAACTTGAAATATATCACTAAGTTTCCCTGCCGCTTTGAATTTTTTTTTAAAGAGTTCCAAAAAACTGAATCAATTATTCTGTAGAATACATTCACTCTGAAGCCTCTTTCTTGCCTTGTCTCATCTTCGTTAACATGAGGTACTTCTTCATGAGCCTCATCTGTGTTTCAGTATGATTATGGAGATCACTGGCTACCAGCTTGGCATCAGCTGAAATGTTTTGAAATTTGTCTCTCAAGTCTTTGAGCTCTTGCAAAAGACTATCAGTTGGCAACTTCTACATCAAGTGTTTCATTTCTGGTTTGAAGTATTTTGCTTAATTTATCGATTGGTACCAAAATTTTGAACCAAATTGATGACATTAATATGTGTTTGAATGATTCAAGATAACTTCCGATCCCCATTACTTCATATATGTTCATAATTTATGTTGGGTATTTTTCTTTTATTGCAGCATAAGTTGATCTCACAGAGTGGGGAGGTTGATTATATTTAGCGTTAGTTATTTTTAACAGATAACCACGTGGATTTATTATATAACCCTTTATTGGCTAAAAAAAAATATATATAAATATTGTTTATCGGATTGCCATAATATATTTTCTTTATTTACATAACATTTGTAATTGAATTACAACTTCATGAACAGTTGTATCATAGCGTTTATTTTGTGAGAAAGTAAATATTTTTACTTTTTTTCACCTTCTATTATACGTGTGTAACACTTTAAAAATTACTTTTCATCATCTAAGAGTTTACATGCATAACACGTTCGTACTGATAAATAGATATTCTGAGTATGCATAAATCCAAATAAAAATATTTCTAATGTCAATACTTTCGGGACGCATGGAACTAGGTATTTGAAAGTAGTAGAACAAAACAAAGGTTTACCGCTCCTTACAAAAGACGTAACATCTGTTTCGGCCGTCCATCATCCCTCTTCTGCCTCTACAAGCGATGTGCTATATCAAACTGGCTGGAGGAGAGGACCTCGTTACTTTTCTACTGTGCATCTTCGCTTCGTTCTTCGGTACGAAGCCTGCATAGTAACGACCCAAGACAGCTTCCTTGAATAGGTACTAGAGTAACGAGTATTTCCAAGAACCGGTACTCGTTACTTCGGATCCAGCACAGTAACGAATACTAAAGTAACGAATCGTTACTATTCGCCCGTCCCTAATTACTTCTCGCCGCGACACCAGATGCGAGGATTGCGAGTTGCTCTGTAGGTAGTTAGTAAGTCTTGAGTGTCGAAATTTGATTTTTACGTAATAATTCGTTTTATAAATAAACATTTACAAGTCGGGCTGGACCCGGGTACCCTGAGCATTGCACCCCCTTGTCGTCCTCTCTTGGCGAGCCTGTAGAGGAGTGACTTGTGAAAGACATAACATATAAACACATTAAAAATGTAAGATCAGTGTGCCATAGAAATAGTAAGAGTCATAAGAACTAATTAAGGGATGTAACAAAATTCATATACTGATACTTTTTTAGTCTTTTTAGTTTCACATATGTTTTTTTGTCATCACTAATCGTCAGGTTGCAGCTGGAAGTGTGGAATGGGTTATCAGCGTTTAACTGCACATTTTCAATCTTCTTAGTCTCACGAATGTATAAATAGTCTACCATTATAACAAAAGTGAAGGAAAAAACTGTAAAAAACCTGTCTAAACCAAACTTTTATTTATAAATTCCTTAAATAGATAAAAATAATTATAGTAGTTATAGAATTTGTAGAACTTGTAAGACGTGGTCGAACAGACATAATAAATTTTACTACAAATTGTTATGTTTATATCAATTTATTTATAGTATATAAAGCATAGCAAGAATAGTTAAGGGCCTTAGGCAAATATGTTCTTACTACGCTTGCGCAAATGAGTTATACGTTCAATTATTGTGGATATTTAACAGTCTCATGCACGATATGTAATTACTACGATTATACTAATGAGGTTGTGTGTACTCTTTTGCGTTTGGTATTGCAAATACAAATTTTTGAGGGGATTAAAAAATGTTTCTTTTATTTAATTAAATTACAACCTCTATTGTGTTCCTAAACTGGCTACGCCCAGATAACCGCAAAAATTAATCAACGCTGCTAATTTAGTCAGAATTAATTGTTTACAAGTTAAATAAATACAGGGTGCAGATATATACCGCATTATTATTGACAGTCATTCACGTGAGTCTGGATGATTGCTGTTTTAGTTATTAACCTAAAAGTAAAATAATATTATAATAATGTAATTTCGGGAAGCGGTCTACAACTCCACAGTACCTCTCGCTCAGTATGCGTTCCAGCGAAAGACAGTACGTTGTAGTATACGGTAAAATGAGCACTTTTGAAAGCCCTGTTTGGGATCTACTTGCATTTACGTTGTATATTATTCCGCCTTATGTAAGATTAACATTGTGGAATTATTAAAAAAAATTAGTTAACAAATCTGCTAATTTTTACACTTCGATGCGTTAAAAAAAACAGATTACGAAAGAAATTATTTAAGTTATCAGACATGATTACCTAACACTTTTTATTCGACGTTAAGATACGGAACTACTTTCCATAGATTGGTACCAACTTGATTGGGCGCATTTTCGCTCAGTGGGCCCTTTAAAATATATGCCTGTATAGCAGTAACGTTTTTCTAAGGTTGATTTCAAAAGTGCTCATTTTATCGTGAACAACCTTTACATGGTTTTTAACAATGTGTTACTGAATGGTCATCGGTGTTTAAAAAAACAAACAAAATATTGACTATATACGTTAGCAGCTTATTTGTACAAACTGAAGTTAGTCGAATTTGTTGTGGACTTGTTAGGGCGTATGTTATTGGCAGTTTGTGGCATTGTGCAACCTTTCTCTGGTTCTACATTATTTCGTACTTCCTGCACTGTCGGTTAGTTGTCTTGCAGCCCCCCGGGACTTTCGTTCAAACACGCAGCCATACACAAGTGTAGCTTGCCAAATTACTTCTCTATTTTCTTCTCTCTCGTTCCCTGTATTAGCTGTATGGAGCACGTTGTAATTGGTGAAAAGAGTTGAAGAATGAGAAGAGTGCGGGGGGGGGGGGGGAGAGGTCTCAAAAGCGTGTCGGGTAGCTCCTCCCCTCCACATTCTGAATCTTAACCTCGTCCGACTCCTCTATTCAGAGTAAACAATAAGAGCCGCGGGCTCTAGATCCTCAGCCGGGGTGAGACCGTTGGCTGGGGGACCAGTTCCCGCTGTACTACCCTACCCAAAAATATCTGCTCTTGGTTAACGACCCGCCACGGACATTCAGCAACTGTCTACAGTTCATGCATAGTGATAGATCACCGCCATATTACATTCTCTTATATTCCACGAGAAAATAATTCCCAAATGCATTATTTACAAACCGTGTATGTAGAGGCATAGGTAGGAACTTGCGAAATTCACGTTATCGTAGTCCATTGATGGGTATACTTGCTCTCATGCCTGGTGCTCGAACTGCGCTGCAAACTGTTTGAAATACTTCCCTCCCCTTACCACCCCCCCCCCCCCACACCCCGAAATTATAAAACGTGCGTCCAGTGTGCCGGTCTACGAAAAGAACGCATACTTCAGACTAAAGGCTGTTCAGGATAAAGTGAGCACTTTTGAAATCAGCCTTAGAAAAAAGTCACTGCCTCTACCTGCAAAAATTTAAATGGACACCCTGAGCGACATTCACCCAGTAAAGTTGGCAACGATGAATGGGAAGTAGTTCCATTTTTTAACGTCGAGTAAAAGTGTTGGGTTACAATTTCTGATCATTAAAATTTTTTATTTCGCTTTCTGTTTTTTTTTAATGCATCGAATTGTAAAAATGAGCAGATTTGAAGAAAAAAAAATTACTTTTCTAATAGTTTCACATATTCACTTACCGACGTATAAACAACGTGATATGGCACATGAAAACGTTAATCTTACATAAGGCAGAAGAATACACAACGTGCATACAAGTAGGTCTTAAGTAGGGCTTTCAAAAGTGCTCATTTTACCGTGAATAGCCTATATGCATGTCGATTATAGGCTGTTCACGGTAAACTCAGCACTTTTGAAAACCCTGCTTAAGATCAACTTATATGCACGTGGTGTAATCATCCGCCTTATCTAAAACTAACATTGCCATTGGTTTCGTCACTTTATTAATGCGTCTGTTAAGTGAATGTGTGGAATTATTATATAAGTAAATATTTAACGAATCTGCTCATTCTTACACTTCGATGCATAAAAAAAATTACAGAAAGCGAACGAAATCATTTAAGCTATCACAAATGGTTACCTAACACTTTTTATTCGACGTTAATATCTGGAACTACTTTCCCTCCATCGTTACCAACTTTACTGGGTGCATTTCCCTCGGTGCGCTTGTTAAAATGTTTGCAGGTAGGGGCACTGACTTTTTCTAAGGATGATTTCAAAATTGCTCACTTTTATCATGAACTGCCTTTACTTTCAAACACATTAGAAACGTCATTTTAGAGCACCCCAGCAAAAAAAAAGTTCTTGGGGGAATGGTTAACTCACAGGCAGAACACATTAAGTCATTTCTACGTCAAATACATTTAAACCATAAAATATCTGCTACAATATAATCCGTGCAACTTGTTACATTATATTCAATATTTTATATTGCGCAAGGGGAGCGCATTACTACGTTACTTTACGGCCACGCATCTATCTGTATTGCCCATCGTTGGTCCTACGGGAACGGAGTTACTTGTCTCGTCGCCGTAGGCTGAATACACTGCGAATACGGCGGCTCGAACTTTTGCGTTTTGAGCACAGCGAAAGCAATAAATACTCACTCCTCTGTTATGGTTTAATGTCTTCTTTATTTTATTGATCTTCCTTTTATTTACATAAAACATACTAGACTTAAACAGCAATATTGACAACCTTGTATCTAAAATAACAACACACAAATCCCTTTCATCATATCTTTCGTATACATAACAACAGGAACAGGAAGGGATCTTAGATATAACAAACACTACACTTTTTGCGACCTTCATAACTTAACACCCTACCTCTCCAAAAGTTCTAATCCCATTTCTTTACAATTCTTTATAAACACATATCTGGTTAAACCTTTCGTCAAAATGTCAGCGTGTTGACGTACACTTTCAATAAATTGTACATCAATCTCACCTTTCTTAACTTCATCACATACAAAACGATACTTCAAGTCAATGTGTTTTACCCTTCGAAAAATTTCTGGATTCTTAATTACGGCAATACAACCGTGATTATCTTCACACATCGTAATCTTATCTACTTTGACATTTAAGTCTGACGACAACTTTTTCAACCATAAACACTCACAAACTGCAGTACATAACGCTACGAGTTCTGCCTTTGTTGTTGACAAGGCTACACAATTCTGTTTCCTTGTCACCCAGGATACCACATTTCCATTTACCTTACACAAAAAACCTGAAACTGATTTTCGATCATTTATTTCTCCTCCCCAATCTGCATCAACAAAACAAGAAAGTTCAGGAGAACTGTATCCTCTGTACACCAATCCAACTTCTGCGGTACCCTTCAAATATCTCAAGGTCCTTTTTAATTAATAACATTCTCATCAGTTGCTTTGTCCAGTATTCTACTGAAGTAATTTACAGCAAAACATATGTCTGATCTGGTACCCAACATCAGACGCATCAGACAATCTATCAGTTATCTAAAAGGTTTTGTTGTTACATCATTTTCACACGTACAATGTTTTACGTTTAGCTTTGGCTCAATTGATGTTGGGGATGATATACAATTCTCACGTCCGAATTTTTTCAAAATTCCTTTAGTGTACTTGGTTTCGTTGATTTTCAAAACTTTGTTCTCCCTGTCATGACTTATCTCCAACCCAAGAAAATGTTTCAGTTTTCCTTTTTCTTTGACCTCATAATTTGATGCTAGCTGAGACTTAACATAATTTATGAGATTATTGCTTGAACTGGTTAGGATAAGGTTACCCACATAAAGCAGTAAATACAAAATTTCATCTTCACTCATCAATGTATAAAAACAACAATCATTTTCAGACCTTACATGACCTAATTCTAACATAACCTTGCTAATCTTGTCATTCCAACACTTAGGTGCCTGCTTAAGAACATACAAAGACTTATTTAATTTAAGAACAGAGTTAGGCTTACAACTAACACCGACTGGTAGATAAATATATACATCTTCATGCAATTCACTCTTCAAAAATGCAGTTTTTACATCCAACTGCTCAAAATGATAAGACTTCTGATTTCCAACAGTTAACAATCTTCTTATGCTAGTAATTCTAGCTACTGGTGCATATATATCATAACCACGTACATTTCCTTCTTTTGCAAAGCTTCTTGCAACTCGTCTAGCCTTATATCTGTCACATTCTCCTCTAAGGGTTTCTATGCGTATACCCTCTTTGTATCAATAACTTTTACAACCTTTGGGTTTTCTACTTCCTCCCAGGTTCTTTTTCTTTTTAATAGACTCAATTTCCCTACCATAGCTTGAAACCACATTTCCTTGTCCACCCTTTTATCTACTTCATTATGTTCTTTGAAACATTCTCTACAAAACTCATCACATTATATGCCATGTACATTTCATAGTCATCTTTATGGCAACCTTACAATACGTTTGTGATCCCTAAATACACTTTATTTTCCTTCTTAACTTACATCTACTGGACTGACACTAACATTTTCAGATTCACTGCAGTCCCCAGCGTCCTGTTTACATTCTACAAGTTATCTTTCATTTCTTTCTTTAAATATAAAAATACCTTCATCAAACTTAACATCACGTGACACTATGATTTTTACCTCTTCAGGATTCAATAGTCTATAACCATTTTGAGAATACCCCAATAATATACATTTTTCTGCTTTATTGCATAACTTTGTACGCAACTCCTTTAGTACATGGATGCATGCTGCACATCCAAAAACCCTCAAATTTTTTACGTTCGGCTTACACCCATACCAGATTGCAGCCGGTATGACTCCTTCCACGCTTGCGGTTGGACTACGATTTACAAGATAAGCTGCTGTTCTAACCGCTTCTCCCCAAAGTTGTATAGATACCCCAGATTCACTGATCAGACCACGCACCAGTTCGACTAAACTCCTATTCATCCTTTTTGTCTTGCGATTTTGTTTAGGCGTGTATGGCACTGTGTAATCGAGAATTGCACCTTTCTTTCTACAAAAATTAATCAAGTCTTGAGAAACATACTCTGCTCCATTGTCGCATCATAGCTTTGATACAAACTGCCCAAACATATTGCCTATTATAGTATAATAATCCTGAAAATATTCTGTAACTTCACATTTTGACGTGATCAGATACACCATTGTAAAATTTGAAAAATCATCAAAGAATGTAACAAAATATTTATGACCCTCATTAGTAGTAGGTGAAATTGGACCTCACACAACTGAATGAACTATGCCTAACACAGTTACTTTTTGTTCTGTTACCAAATGTTAACTTTCTTAGCTTTCCATTTCCACACTCCTCACAGAATTCAACTTTGTTCAGATTTAACTCCTTGTTTGTCCCTTCCACCATGTTTTAAGTGACAGTTTTTTTTAAATTTCAGAATAGCTTAGATGACCTAACGTTTTATGTCATAGCTTATTTCCTTCACACTCTACTTCAGTCACACAACTTTCAGCTGAATTTACATGAATTTCTAACTCATATAAATTATTTCTAACACCCTCTCTAATTTCGTGTCCCTGAAGGTACGACTGTACCTTACCATTCTGAAAAACAACCTTAATATTAGCATTTTCTGAACATTTCACTGATAACAAATTTTTTCTTAGGTTTGGTACATAAAATACATTTTTTTACAGTACATTCAGTTCTTTTACCCTCTACTTACAGAAATCCATGGATATATCTTACACCAGTTGCCTCAATCACACTATTGTGTTTAGCCACTGCTATCATTACATGCTCTTTCAATTCTACAAACTCAGAAACTACAATTCTGTCATTCAATCCTACCATATGATTTGTACACCCTGAATCTACACAGGAACCCACAACGGCATTTTTGCTAATACTATCATTGTCTGCTTCTATTTAACTTATAAAACAAATTTTGCTACGATTAGGGTGACTGGTTTGACATTTACCTTGAGTATCCATGTCAACATAATTGCTTTTTGGCTCACCCAATGTTGAGTAATGTTGAGGTTGATTTCCCTGACGACCAACTGCTTGGAAACGTCCGCTCTGGTGAACATTTCCATAATACCTTCCAGGTCGATGATGTCCATGAAAACCCTCATGGTAACCCTGTGAGTTGCACCTTTCTTCAACTGTCCCTGGGTAGCTGCTTACAGTTTCGACGAATATGTCCCTTCTTACCGCATTCATAACATAAACTTTGAGTTGCTGATGGCTCCACTGCATTTTGTACTTCAGTCTTAGTAGATTTGCACTTACGTTTTTCTTCTTCTGCTCGCAGCTTACTCTTCACAAATTCAAGCGTTAATGTTTCTGTTGGCATATTTTCAATGACTGTAACCACTACGTCAAATGGCTTGGATAAACTCAACAATAAATGGCATATAGCATCATTATCCTTTAATTCTGTACCAGTAGATTTTTACTGCCTTACCACTTCATCAAACTTCCTGAGGAAACTATATACACTTTCACCTTCATTTACCATAATTGACTGTAACATCTTCTTTGAAAACAATTTCCCAGGCAATCCCTTCTTCTCGTACAGATTTTCTAGGAATTTCCACATTTGGCATGCACATACCTTATCCCGCAAATTTTCTATTTGTGAATCAACACACTGAATAATTAAGTTTCTAGCCCGATTTTCTTTTTTTCTGATCTGAATCACATGTTGGTTTCCCATCTTCAATTTCAACTTATTCCTTGTTAACACACTCAGCAACATCATTTCCCACAAGTAACATAAGCATTCTGAACTTCCAATTGTAGTAATTCGAGCCATTTAGTGGCTCTACCATATAACCAACTTTATTTTGAATGACCATTTTCTTTAATCTCAGAAGAGCCCCTTAGCACAAAAAATACTGACTCTTACATCTTGCCATCAACTATCTTCACACATACCTTGGCCATTCCGTGCATTGATATTTCACTCGTACAGCTTTCCTTTTTCTTAACTTTCGCCATGTCCTTGTGCCTCGCGCGCTGGGCCCATAACCTGTTGCGTTTTGAACACAGCGAAAGCAATAAATACTCACTCCTAAGTTATGGTTTAATGTCTTGTTTATTTTCTTGATCTTCCTTTTATTTACATAGAACATACTAGACTTAAACAGCAATATTGACAACCTTTCGTCTACAATAACAACACACAAATCCTTTTCATCGTCTCATTCGTATACATATCAACAGGAACAGGAATGGATCATAGATATAACAAACATTACACTTTTGGCGACCTTCATAACTTAACACGAACCCCATCAGCTGGTCCATATCGCTCGTCCGCTGCATGGTGAAGTAAGATACGACAAGACCCTGGCTCGCAGCTCTTCAGTCCTCATAAACGAGTCCTGTTTGGAAACTGTTCTATCTGTTTCCATAACTTAGCGGCGGCCCTTCGCCTTCGCGACCACGCTCTCTTTACGGTTGTGCATGTGTGTTCACACAAGCGCCGAACCAATGACTTGCCCAACCACAACAACACGCACTGAACCTTGCTGCAGACTTTCCATTAATATAATGATAGGGTCGCCGCTTGAAGTCCCGTTGGTAGATGCAGCACGACGAGAACACTGCACGCCAGTTCAAAGCCCTGCACGTAGAGGCGATGGTGCACTTGTATCGCGTGCCAGTGTAGCCCTTATGGCTCCCGCCTTCTCGACCTCGGAAGGGCAAAGAAGCTCCCCAGTAAGCGAACGGGTACATGAAAATCAAAGAAAATAACTGCTACGCAATTTCGTCTCTGTGTGTTTGTTTACTCTGTGACACGGCCCCGTGAATTACACGTGTCCGAAATGCGCTTCTGTATTCTTAAACATTCTTTATATATGCATTGTAGAACGCGCCGCATTACTGGCTCCAAAAGTTCCAGAGTACGTGTCGAAACTTTTGTTTTCCAATTATAAAAGTGCACATGTTTGAACTCTGGCCTCCCATCCAATGGATTCGCGAAATTCACAGACATCTAAGAAATGTATTTTTTTTACAGTTGCTATGTATGCTTAAGATGGTTGATTTATCACGAAAATGTCGAAGCACTCGATATGTTACAATATCTCAGTGTACGAGCTTGCACAACCCACCTCGCTACTGGCAGCCGTAAATTACTTGGATGGCTCAGTGAGGCTACTGCTGTTATGGTATAGGCTATTCACAATAAAGCGAGCACTTTTGAAAGCTCTCATTTGGAATAATATTCAATAAGACATATTTTATTTTAGCCGCAGACATTAACTCACAAGTGCGGGGGAATCTACACGCTGTGTTTAGTACTTGCATGGCAATATTCATTTTAAAAAGTAGTTAAAATATAAATATATAGCTAAAATAAAAAATCAACAATGGCATCAAAAGTGCTCACTTTACAGTGAACAGCCTATAGCAGATATCTTCACTCGGCGCTGAAATTGAGCATCTGCGGATAGCCTATCCTGTGGCAAAAGTCTAGTCAAGAAACCATACAGACTTTGAAATGATCATGACATTAAATATTTTCGCAATAGGTCGCCATATTTATGTATCTCTTGCAGCTATGAGTATATACTGCTGAAATGTTTCAAGTTTACATGTTTGTTTCTTTTCAGAGGCACACTCCGCCATGCCCTGCTGTATAGTGCTTGTAAGGACTTCACAGCTTCGTCAACATCCCGATTTGTATAGGCTGTTTATGGTTAACTAAGAACTTTTGCAAACGACTTTAAGCAATTGTCACTGTCCCTCACTGCATACATTTTAACCCTTTCAGACCCAATTTAATATACGGTTATACCCGTTCCAAACAAAAAAAAATTATGATGCGTGCTGTACTTAAGTCAACATAACACTTGTTTCATTATCACAGCCAATGGGCTGTAGGCTATACGTTTGGCTAAAGTTTATACGAACTAAGTATGATTTAGACCAGTAAGACTGTTTACGAATCATTTATCCACAGGTAAGGCCATTGGTAGTTCAGCTTCGTAGTGTGCAGTACAGAGCAAAAATTACGTACACGTGCATGATGTACACGATTGTGTACACTGGGTCTGAATGGGTTAACGAGCACACAGAATGTCATGCACCCAGTGAAGTTGGCAACGTCGGAGGGAAATTAGTTCGCTGTCTTAACATTGAACTAAGAATTTTAATTAAACACGTGCGAATACTTAAACGATTTCTTCTGCTTCCTGCAATTTTTTAAAACCGTATTTGTTAGAATGGGCAAATTTGTAACACGTTCATTTTTGTAATAATTTTAAAGTTTCACTTGACTGACGCATGCATAAAGTGATCAGGCTATGTTAATCGTGTGTGGTGGAATAATACACAACGTGCATGCAAGTAGATCTTAAGAGGGCTTTCGGAAGTGCTCAATTTCCAGTGAACAGCTTACAAGCATATGTAGGAATTTAATAATAAGTGTACACATACTAAGAATGCGGATATGGCCTTAGTGGATGTCACGTGGTTATTTTCAGTTGTGTGGGAAGAATAGCAATTACACGTTAGGACACGGAGATCGGTTATTGCGCAGTTGTCATGCGCACTCTAGCCCATATTCACTGTACGGTCACACAGTATTTGAGAATAAATAGATGAAATCACTGCTAATACCGCGAATTTCAGCCTCACACGCCAGCAAAATTACGTCACGTCACTAGCGAGCAAAAGGGGCCGCGGTGGCTGAGCGGTTAGCCTGCTCTCCATCCACCAATGAGAACCGTGCCCGATCCCCGGGGCCGGGTCACTCCAGGATTTTCGCAAGTGGGAATCGTGCCGGACGATGCCGTTGGTGGCTGGTATTCCCGGGGATCTCCCGTTTCCTCCAGCCCTTGCATTCCGGCGCTGCTCCCTTCTCGTCTCATTTCACCCTCATCGGCTGTCCAGACCTCGTTGTTACGATCAGCACAATTAATCTCCCAACAACTAGCGAGTAAAATGTCAAAACTCCGCCAAGCAGTGCCTAGTAGTAACCTGCCGGAAGCCCAGCCAATAGGGAAACTTTGGCAGCATACAGTAGCCAATCAGACACGAGACTCGTCCCCAGAACCTCGCTCAACCAATCCGAGAATGGGTATGCCCACATAAAAAGAACCGCCAAGCTATTTAGTATCTCCACAACCCCAGCTAACATGCATATCGGCAACGAGCCACCAAATACCAAGTATGTATATCTTTTCATCTTCGCGAACTACTCCGCCTATGTTTTATCTACGTAAGCTCGCGCCAGCCTTCCGGTAGACGCTTTTCCTCTCCGACTAACACTTATACGTGGCTTCAGTTAACTTAAAACTTGTCCAGAAAGGGCCGTGCTACCTTGGTAGCCAACTTTTCAATAAGTTACCACAACACCTTCAAGAAATTTGCTTCTCTAACCAAAAACTCTTTAAAAAAAACAGCTGAAAGAATTTTTCTTCTAAACTAACATTTTATAGTGTAGATGAATATCTAAACTATAACAATTAAGAAATTATTGCATAACATATCTTTGTATGCATTTCTTCTTCCAGTTTTTCTCGTTTCCGTTATCTTCTGTTTCAGCAAAACAATTGTCCAATATCTTTGTACAGCTGTGTATTGAAAAAGGATCTTACGGATAGATAAAACGAAACAAAACAAAACAATTTCGACGTGCACGGCGGCGGGGTGAATGTTTTCTGCCAGGTGTGTAGAATGCAAGAGGGCGACCGTTACTGGAGGGCACACCTGCTTGATGAAGTAGAGAAAAAAAGGAGGGGGGGGGGGGGGAGCGGAGAAGCAAACACGCCCGTGATTGCGTGCATGCCTACTTGCCAACCTCTCCACAACCCCAGCTAACATGCATATCGGCAACGAGTCACCAAATGCCAAGTACGTATATCTTTTCATCTTCGCGAACTACTCCGCCTATGTTTTATCTATGTAAGCTCGGCCAGCCTTCCGGTAGACTATTTTCCTCTCCGACTAACACCACGTCGATTATTTCATGAGTGGACTTAATGGGATACAGTTGATTTAAAGGAGGAAGGAAAAGCTATGGGTAGAGACCTGAAGAATTCGCGGATTCATTTTGGGAGAAGCTGGAATTCAAAACACGTGCGTTTATATAACTTTAGCAATTGGTCCACGCGGTGTTCGATACCTTCTGTAGAACGGTGTCCGATTGTCGCCTTCCACTGTGGCAGTAGACAACCAATTTGAAGTTGATATAAGCATATTTGTGCATAAGACTGTAGAGTCTAGCCTGCAGGTCATTGAACTAGCGAATTTTTCAGGTCTCTAGCTATGGGTAAGGACATGTCAACATTCGACCAAATTTTAAAGTGAGTGAAGATGTGTAATATTCTATACTTAATAACTTCGTAGATACACTTGACCGACCCGACAAATGCATAAAGTGGCCCGTGACAATGTTAATTTTATATATGGTGGAAGAATACACAATGTGCATAGAAGGAGATCTAGAGCAGGGTTTTCAAAAGTGCTCAGTTTACCGTGAACAGCCTATATCCATAGGGTGGATAATCAGCCACTAAGACTGTTTCCGGATTCTCAAGAAATGCTTACTTGGGCGTACCTGTCCCCAGAAGTGACATCACCATGTATATACTAGCATTGTCCGAATTCCCAGTATAGTACACATGCTCTATACTTTGCAAGTATTTAACATTGTATACTTGCAGGGCATACTTGCGTAGGTACGACAGTCGCCATATTGTATTTCAGGTGTGAAAATTAACGTGTACGTTTCGCGGTTATAAAGCTGGCAGGTTTTAAAAGTTAATAAGTATTTACAAAATGTCGTTTTGTTGTATGTGTAAATAATTGTGAGTTTAATAAATGTGTTCCAATTCCAATTATGAATAAAATTCTGAGCGTTGTATAGACGTCTGCAGCATATTTCCCAGGTGTATGCTTACAAATAATATTATTTTTGGATTCCGCAAACTCCATTGAAATGTATTCCTCTTTCATTGGTTAACAATGTGTATATTTCAAACACATGGTAAGGTACCTATCGAGGGACGAGGAAAGAAAGCCAATTTCTGTGTAATGCCCCTTTACATACAATAAATAAATGCAACAAATCCCATAACAGCTGCTTTAATTAGTTTACAATCTTCCAATGACGTGATAAAGCATTATCCCAATGCTATTGGTGTGGAATGAATACTTGAAAAATCGAGAGAAGCCGAACAGATAAACAGAACCTCAGGATACCGAGGTACAAGAATTTCTATATTCCTGCTATTTGTTTTTCTGCTTTACAATTTGTACTCAAAGTGTACAATGACCAAAAACGGACATTATATTGGCATATTTGTGTATTAGTTTTCGTTCAAAACACACACCTGTTGTTTTGCGGCTCTGCCAAGCAACCAGTGTACAACAATATTTCTGCGCCACCTTTCATCTCCCTCTTGCAAATAATACGCGCCCACTTATGCTCCTATTAATTCCTCATTCCCAGCTACATCCATGTTTCAACGTTTAAAACTCGTAAGATGTCAAGGTATAAAACCATGAAACAAAAATTAATAACAAATGTTTATAAGGTTATGTGTCTCGTCGTAATGCATAACCATAAAAGTTGTAAAGTATATATAACACCATATTCCACCATATTTTTTCTGTTGTCACATAGTTTCTGATGTTTCCGCCAGAATGTGCGATCAGTCTAACACGAATAGTCGATGACATGTCCGAATAGTTTCAACAAGTACACGTCACTGCTATTCCTCAAATGTACATACTTACACGCATATAGTGACAATCCGGAAACAGGCTAAGCCTCGCAGTGTGGAATAAGTACAATCTCTCCATGCTACATGTAGACAATTGTCTACACCGGGTATGGCAGGGTAAAGAGCTGGCGAAGCCCATTATAAGGTTATTAAACTCAATACTTTTCCCCCAATCGATGCATTTCACCTTTCTTTTGTTTCCACGGACGGGTTCAAGTCACGCGCTGGCGATCCCCCGTGCCGAACGCGAGTGGGCGAATTTCGTCGTGCCCAGTCGAGCAGAAAAAAATCGCTTTTCGCGTCAGTTGCGTTTAGCGGATGGATGACTCCTGCTCGCTCGGGGATCCGCAAATAAAGGATGGGGAAGTTGGCCAATAACACTTGGAGAGCTGCCGACGTTATATATTATGTAGTGCGAATTATACTGACTTGTATGGAGTTAGCAGTGACATTTAGCCATCCTCCTTCTTTGTAAAGACGGGCGAAGAAATATTACTTCGTCATCGGTTTCCATAACACCGCAAGCAGGAAACGACACTTAATACTAAACAACCAATAAAATACAAGATAGATCTGACCTAAGCCCGACAATTCTGTCGTACGACCAGCAGTTTCGAATTAGAGATTATTTATATTCTTCGTCGAGTCGTGCGGCACGACGCACAGTGTGCACAACCTTGCAAAATAAAATTGTATGATAAGCTTTCCCTACAATGGGAAATACGTAGCTTAAAAGAAAACAAATTATGAAAAGTATGGTATTTATCTCTTATAAATAATAATTTTATCTTTGTATGCATTAGCTATAAAACTTTGTCACCACCATGTATTCTAAATTTCCCGTCTGCACACCGCCTTTCGAACTAGTGTAGTTAATCAGCTCCTTCGAAATGGATCCGAAAAATTCTACTCGTAGTGTCGCTTCAGTAAACTGCCGGGCTGAAAATTCATTCCGTCACATTGAAAATGGTTGTGGTTGCGGTTTTTGCCGTGTCGTACTGTGCTCTTCTGGGCTATGTGATTCCGGCATAAGGTTCTCTGCAACATAATGCTACTTCAGAAACACTCAAAGTGTTAAGACGAGTCCATGGCGACTTTTCCGTGAAACCGTTATTTGCGCGTATTCGCGTATCTCGGTAAACAAATGTTCTTGAAATACGACCTTTTGTCATAAAAGATTTTTTTTAAAATGTTCTATGCTTCTTCGTTTTTACTTTTAACATATTACTAAGGTAGCTTTGTTTTTCGCGAGATTTCAAGACAAGCTGTCTTCCAACGCACTTTAGTTCAGAACCACTTTGTTCATTGGATCATTTGACTTGTTAGGCGTCTTATCTGTCTGCCCGCGAATCACGGACGGTCAGTGTCGGGAATACTAATTCTGATTGGCTCACTCACGTAACAGACGATCTGTACACGAAGAGAAGTAGCCAATAGTGAAAGGAGGGCTGCAAGTGTACACGTGGGCTACTGAAGTCTAGCCTTCGCGTGAATCTTTTCGCAAAAAAAAAAAAAACCAGGTGACCCTACACGTTACGTATATCCTGTAATTTGCACAGTACAGGACCACGGCTGGCGTAAACACTGCACGCCTTGAGGGTAGGAGCGACGAGGCACTAGGCATGCGTGTGTGTCCCCGTATCGCTCCCTCGCTTCTCGACCTTAAGTACACAAATGAACATGTTGGATTGTGTATTATTCTATGTATAAAATAGCATTTAATTGAGACACTTTCAACTCGGCGTTATATTGGCAGAGAGCCGATCAGTAATGAACGATGCACAGTATAGAGATGTGTCATCTGTTGTGTGGACCAATGGGCCAGTTGTAAACGTGACTACGTGAACAAACAGAGTGGATGATAATGCGGTCGTGAATATAGGCAATTCACTTCTAGCTTGTCGTAATTGTTAGTAAATCTGTATCACAGCGTAGATATAGGCTGGCTATTCATAGTAAAATGAGCACTTTTGGAAGCGCTGCTTAAGGGTTTAAGAGTGGCATATAGAGCCTCCCAAGCTGAGTATCTCGGGACCTCAAAACGAACAAAAAAACACAGTTTCAGTTAAATTTAATTAAATTCAATGCTGTGACAATACCTTTTTTTCCCCCAGCATTTTACTCAGATAACTATAGCTGAATCCTCTATAATTTTTGTTTCAAGTATTATTTTCCAATTAACTGAAAATCATGCGCAAAAGTACGCAATTTCGTAAATTAGAAAGATGCATTTAACACCTATAGAATGGAAAAATATAGCCTTGGCTCGAACAATTCAAGTTTTTAATTATACGGAATTAAAAATATCGTCGACATATCTGTAATGGTACCAAAATAATCATTATTACAAAACCACTGCGTATTTCTCCATTGTGATCGGACTATGCCTGTACCTAGAAATGGAAGATTTCGCGAATTCATTTCGGGACAAGACAGGCGTCAAACACATATAAAGTGAAGTCACCTTTGCATTTGGATAACAGTTTATTATACACGCCGTGGGCGCATCTGAGCCAATAGCAGACTTGCAAGGAAACAAGTAGCGAATCACATGCTGCCAGGTGTAGGGGTAACTCCGGTTACTCTCCGGGGCAACAGCCAATGAACCGACAAATAGTCTCCAGCATACACAGGACTGTGGAGACTAGCCTACGGGTCATTGAACTCGCGAAATTTTCCTATCCCTACGGCTCTTAAAACATCAATTGTTCTTCCCAATTGAACTCCCTAGTATCTCTGTCCCTACAGTTTCACCCTCTATTGTACGAGGGCCGTGGCGGCGGTTGAATCGCGAACAAGCACCCGCATCAAAGCGTGCTCACCCCCCCCCCCCCGGCAACATTTCTCACATAACCCACACCCCTCGTGCCCCCCTGCAGTTTGTGGCACGCGACACGGCCCGCACCGGAAGTGCAGCGCCCTCATACATCACGTGAGCAGTTTGTCACCCGCGCCACGACCGTTGTGGCCGTAGAGCGAATAAAACAGCAGGCCAGATGAGCAGCGAGGAGCCGAGCCTCAGAGCGCGGAAGCGAAACCGCAGCTAGGATACAGTCCATCCACGGATACTTACAACTTTCCTGCTCAAGTTCTCCTTCCAGGATATTCCTCCGCCTCGTGCAAACAAAGGGTTGACCGAGAATAGAGAATTATTACACCAGAGGAGCAACGCTCCGCATTCGTACGCACGCAGTTTACAGTGATAATTAGAGACCTGCTGTATCCGCGTCATTATTAACATCCTGTAGACTATGCTCGAGTGTAGCTCGAGCAAAGCTTGTTAGAATAATTTCTTCGTTGTTCAGAACAAAAATCGCACGGATGTGCAGTCTTTGTTAGACTAGCGTTTAACATAACCTCACAATAACACCAGCACAGTAACAATGATATTGCTAACGATAGAATTTCTTTTTTTTTTATATAGCCCCTCAAAGGAACATGGTTGATTGTAAATCCTTTTATACGATAAAGGACATTTGATTGGGCCAGTATCAGCTCGACTCTTAATTAGTTGATGACCGACCAATAATGAACGCTGTAGTGTCAAGTGTGGTATGGACCAGCAGGAAGATGGCGAGTTCTAACACAGGGACCAATAGAACAGGTGTTCTTGCAGTAGTGGATATAGGTGACTCACTTCTAATTCGTCTTAAATGCCAGTAAATGTGTGCAGACCTCAATGTGATAATGGGACGCATTAAACTTAAAACACATGTACATTTGCATTAAGTTTGTCATTGGTCTATACGTTATCCGACACGCCCTGAGTAGCTCTGGGCCAATAAACGAGCACTTAGCAATCACATGCAATCCAGTCAGAAAGGGCGTAACTTCACATCTATGCAGCAGCCAATGGAGAAACGACGCTGGTACGAGTATATATGACACTGTGACGTTTAGCCTGATGCCAAATAATAACGCGAATTTTGCAGGTTTATAGTAATAATACTTTGCATGAGACCTATTTATTACTACGGATTACCAACACGCCTATTTTCTCTCTGTCTTTATTAGTATTAATTATAAATTAAATATTCAAATTCTGGTAAAACTATAAATAAAAGTTCAATTTAATTAAAACTAAGATACTTTATGTTAACAGAGTTATAAAACGCTTACAATACATGACACTATACAGTATAGGAAGAGACCTGAAAAGTTTGCGGATTCATTTCGGGATCAGCTAGAATGCAAAACACGTGTGTTAATAAAACTTCAGCCATTGGTCCACACGGTATTGGACACCTTCTGGAGAACGCTGACCCAATCGTCGCCTTCCACTGTGACGGCAGACAACCAATGTGCAGTTGATATCGGCATTGTTTTACATATAACTTTAGTCTAGCCTGCAGGTCATTGAACTCGCGAATTTTTTTAAGGTCTCTTAAGTATTAAAAACAATCAAATTTCACGGTTTTATTCGAAAACTTGGAAGATAAACGCGAATAGACTATAGGGAACTACAACCACACACACGCCAGGAAAATGGTCGTCTCTGGCCAGTGACATGTCTGAACGCCATTCGCCATTCGGCAACTGGTAACTTACGTAGCCTGCCTGGAGGCCAGTCAGTAGGGAATCTTCCGCAGCACGATGTAGCCAATCAGACACAAGGCCGATTCCACGGCTTCGTGTAGCCAATCAGAGATAGCGAAATTTCGCGAAAATTATTTCGAGACAAATTAAATTTCATAACCCCGTATGGTCGATTCCCTTTCTCGATTGGCTACATTATGTCTTAGGACGAGTTGACAGTTAGTACGCGAATCACTTCTGCTCACTGCCAAAATGGTTTAATTCCAATTGACACGATTAAAATAGAAACTGCTGGTAGTAGGGGTGGTGGCGTTCTATACCACTTTTGATTAATCGTATTAACCCTTTGACATAGAATTTATATCAGAAGGGTTGATCTTTAACCCAATTAAAATCCACCAAAACGTTTGTTAATCCTTAATCCTAATCCGATTAAATCGGATGTGTTTCATCAAAGAAATTTGATCAAACACACCCGATTTAATCGGATTAGAAAGTAATTTGATCAAATAAATTTGATGAAAAAGTTTGATCAAATTGCTTTGATGGCATTTTTTTGGGTATGGGTAAACATAATTTTCTTTCTTTCTTTCTTTTTGGTTGGGGGAGGGTGTTCCAAGATCTCTGTGCGATGTTGATGGTGTGGTGTTCTGGAGGCGACTGACAAGAGTGGTGAGTTGCAATGTGTTATATAGGTGTGGAGTTTAGTGCAAGAGTGTGCTAAGGTTCATTTTTTATTATTTTTTTCAAATTTTGGTGTGTTTGTATGGATATTGGTCGTAGACGTTGGTGGTAGGTACGCGACTGTGAAATATATGTCTTGTACATAAAGTATAGAATAATAACAACATAATAAACGAACGAACACACAAGTATATGACTATCATTAAACGAAATCCAGCTAGTCAGTATGAAATTACACAAACCTGAGATTTTAAACAAAATATATTTTAAACGACTTCTATATATGAATAAATAACACAAGAGACAAGTAGAACAAACAACTATGTTTTACTGTTTTTAAACGAAATCCAGCCAGTCAGTATGAATAAATACCACGAGAGAGAAGTATACACAACTACATGACTATCCTGGTATCGTCAAGTGCTCAACGATCAAAATTATGTGACTCTCCTAAATGAATTAATTAACAAAGCAAAAATATCCCTATATATTACTTTAATCAAACATTCGTCTTCCTAAATATATTAACAAGTTTGCATGTACAAATTACATGTACCTTACACGATTCAGTGAGGTGAATTATATCTTACGGCAAAAGAAACTCTGAATACGATTTATACCAGACACAATCACGCACCTGAAATGAAATTAAAATAAATTCATTCGATGTATGAACGAGTAGCACTTACATCGAGCTGTGAGTAGATACATGTAGCGTGTCTGATAGGCCACTGTGTTTAAAGTGTGGTAAAAACTCGTAAATAAAGGGGAAAAAAATGTTTATAAAATTCACTGCACTTGATAACAAAACTGTATTTTTAAACTGCTAGGAATTTTCGTAGACCAAGCTCAGAAATGTGATTTGAAAAGCTTATTGCAATATTGACTTAACACACGGAAAAAAAGATTCCCGATAAAATAGTTTTATATTAAAATGTTAATCACAGCTAGCACTAGAGATGAAGGTAGGTGCAATGATCCACGGTCCATAATTGTGGTAACCCGTGATCGTAACCTCGTCATCCGCAAAGTTTCTAGAGGTGCGGTGTATATGCAGGAGCTGTACATGTCTGTCTCCCACAAGCATTGATGACCAATTGGAGATGGTGCCGAGTGTCCAGAGAACTTCAGATCGGGGCTGCCTGCTTGTAGCGACCCCAGCCCACCTCCCACCTTCACTCCTTGCCAGAGTGCTACCCTGGGCTGCCTGCAATTGTCAAATATTTTGGGTAATGTTGCAAGATGGCATCAATTGCGTAATTGCATTCACATTGGGTCCTGCTTGACTGTAGCCACTCCTAGCACACCGACCTCACCCCCCTAACCTGCACCCCTCGACCACAGAGCTGGCCAGAGTCCAGGATGCCAACCACCCCCTATACCCCCTCCCACCCCTAGTCAAAAGGTGATTTTGCCTTGAAATTTTACTTTTCCAAAGAGCTGTGCTATCGATCTAGCCTGGTGTTCGAAAAAAACCTGTTTTACACCCCAGCTTCAGCCCTGAGAAAGCTTTTTCGTATTTTTTCGTGAGTTGGGAACTCTGCAGTATCTGTTTCACGACAATGCACCCCTCCCTAGCTTCAGTATTCAGAACGCATTTTTCTAGTGTTGGCTTCCCTGCTTCGGTTCTCCGGCCGATAGCCCTTTGAACGCGTACCCCGAGAGATTTCGCCTGACTTGCTGTCGTTTCAACCTTACGCCACAGGTTAACTATATGAGCAGCAAAATGAAAAAAAAAATGTACAACTACCGCCGATGAAATTTTATATCCCTGAAATAAAGTTTCTTTAATCCCCGAGATAATCACCAGATTTAAAATTCCAACAACACGTGTATATTTGAATCAAGCAAACTATGGTTTGAAAAATCATGCAGAAATACAAGACATATTTTTTAACAAGTATTGAAATAAGACATATTTTTAGTTTGAGCGAGCGAAACCCTGGTCTCAAGAGCTGATGAGAGTGAATCACCCAGACTTGGAGCAGCGAACGAACTTCGCACGGGCGGGCTGTAATTGTGGGCTGCGCGCAGACAATAGAAAGATACAAGGTTTAGTAAACTGTCAATGCCTGCGTCATGCGCCACTATCGATACTCGCCCGACAACCTTCCCTTAACGTGCAAAGCCTGGTGATTGCCTCTGCACATGTGCAACAGAGGAGAACTACCCCCATCCCTCCGCCCTGCCCCACCCACCAACTTCACTCAACGATGCGCGTTGCCCTCCCTGTAGCTCACCTTTCACTATACAATTCACAGTATCTAGGCACCTGTCGGGCCTCGCCTGTCTTACACAAGTTTAAAGCAAGTGGATACAACACAACATAGAATTTTAAGCCTAGTATTTTGAAATACTCTTTTTGAAATAACGTGATTTTCTCGACACAGTCAAAATAGTTTACAACATCAAAATAATTTACACCATCAAAAAATGTATGCAAGAGTACACCATAAAAACTAGTATACACTGTAAAAGTTGTTTAAACTGTAAAAAATTAATAACGATTTTTGTATAAAAAGTTTTTGGCATAGGGAATACTATTTTACTCTCTTAGAATTTACCAGTTTCTAAGAACTGTGTCCTTACAAGCAAAGAAATATAATCTACCACAAACAGTTATGAAACCCAAAAACGTATTCCAGTGAACTAACTATGAATTACGTAACAATTAAATTTAAAAAAATATTAAATACTATAGAAATCTAATCCGTGAAATGAATTCCGGGAAATTATATTCAAATTCCACGAAATATATCACATTACAAATGCATTCTAAATAACGTTAAAATGGAATTGCATCCGTAATGCCTTTAAGTTGAAAAAATTCTGCCAAAAAAATCTCAATCCAGGAAATTACAACAACAAATTAAACAAATCATGTCCTAAACGTCTTCAAGCTGTACAATTCCACTAAATTCTAGATTTTTTCCCATTTCCAAGAAATATAATATTATAAGCAATTAAAGAACATGAGATACAAATACGATCTTGAATTACAAATCAAACACACCTATTTATCATCTAAACATTGTGAATTACAGTATGTACCAAACACAACAAATTAAAACCTAAATGTGACTTACCAAAAAACAAAGCTATGACATTTACAAATTAAATTACATATCAAATGTAAATGATTATAGCATAAATGTGAATGATGTCACAAATTAAAAGAAAATAAATTTAATGGATTATTGCTAATCCAACACAATGATAATCCAATCAAAAATGGGGATTGATTACACAATTAGTTGTACATCCAATCCTCATCCAGAGGTTTATAAAATTAAATAACAAATATAATATAATTATAAATCTTTTACTTAATATTATAAATTTTCACAAACATTGTATTACAATATTTTAAGATCTTGATACTTAATGCAGGAGTCATGTGCTTTTGAGAATCGTCTCCATCTAACCAAGGACATATCTTTCTTCCTTTTATGATTTTATCAACCAAATATTCATTTGGAGAACTGACTTTTGCAGTTCATGTTAGTAAAATCCACCTTTTATTGGTTCTCTGTCACATGTTTCTAGGTAGCACACTCAGCGTTGTGTTTGTCTAATTGAAATCATTAAAAATATTTCAAAAGACCAATTCACCATAAATTTCTTCTCAGAGATCCCTTTCTGCTTTGAGATACGTATAAATTTCCCAACTTAGAACTTTGGTTTTCTTTCATCGATGATAAATAGTTTTCATTTAACTATTATCCATAATTTCTTTGGGAGCCATCTTAATTGTTCTATGGTATCTGGAATTATAAAATTTAACAATTTCAGGCAAAACATCAACCCATTTGTAAGTCCCCCTCGATGTGAAATGCTTGTATATTAATTGCATAATCGATTTGTTGTAAGGTCCCACAGCACTGGCTTTAAGCTCCGAATCTGTTGTATAGTAATTAATAGAATATTCAGTCATTAGTTTCCCGGAATGGTGCAGAAAAAAATTCGGTTCCTCTGTCGGTTTGGAGCAAATTTTGCTTTCTCTCTACAACACGATCTTCATTGCATCAGTAACCTGCTTCCCAGTATTGTTTTTAAAGGTATACCCCAGCCATATTTCGAATAACTATTATAGTTAAAATATACTTGTATCCTTAATATTATTTTGAAAGCAATGTCATTTCACACAAATCAGATTGAAAAACATCATTTAAACCATGAGTTATAACTCTTCTTCTAGGATATATTATCTTTGTAGGAGAGTGAAGATCTCGAATAATTTTAAAAAACTTCATTTGTAATATAATCATCTTCTGTTAACTCTTCAATAATATAAACAATTTCGTTTGTATATGAATTATTTCCAGACTCTCTCGAACCAATGAGAAGTTTCAATATATCCAACAATTCATTCGAATTGTTCCAATATACAGATGAAAAACAGTTGTCAATTTCATCTTTATATATTCCACATCCTACTATATCTCCTATTAAATGTATTTTCGGGTGGTTTTCATCTCGTGAACGAATATTAAAATTCGTTCGACGAATAAATTCTCCATATTTTTGCAAATCGGTGTTAAAATATCAATTTCGAAAGTTTTAAAACAATAATTAAAATAATCATTCAAACAGTATAAAAATGCCGATTCGAGCACAGCCTCCAGTTATCAGAAAACCAACAGTAAATTAAATGATCAAACCATCAGAAAACCATCAGAAAAAATTACCTTGGTTTTTCTGATCCAAAACATCAAATGCCGATTCGAGCACAGCTGCCAAAAAGTGACTCAAGAAGTTGCATTTGGATGCAACTGCAAAAAAAGGGGTGCAAAAAGTTGCGTTTGGTAGCAACAGTAAAAAAATTACTCAAAAAGTTGCATTTGGGTGCAACCGCAAAAAAGTGACTATAAAAAGTTGCATTTGGGAGCAACTACAAAAAACTAACTCAAAAAGTTGTGTTTGGAAGCAACTGCAAAAAAGTGACTACAAAAAGTTGAAATGATTTTTTGAAACAGCTTGTGTTTGTATATATTTTGTAAGTAAATATTATGTAAAATGTATCCCTTTTGTATGTTTATTTAACCTATGCCTTATTAAAAGTAATCTTATTTTACTAAGAAAAATATTTTCTCCACTGAGACTTTTGAGAGAAACTCCTGGGAGTAAGCACTCTAACCACTTTTCCATATATAAGTCAATAATATGCGGTATCAGCTAAGACCTGGTTAGTGTAAGCTGGGTTTGAATCTCAGCTAGGTTATGTAAAATTGTATAATGGAGTAATGAACATAACACTATTAAACAAATATAAATTTGTTCATGCAAGTGAGTGAATCATGTGGAATTTTTCCGATTAAATGTTATCAACTTAGTAATTTATACTCGCTTCGAACTTTTAGAAATATAGTGTTTGCCAATATCTCAAAACATGAAAAAACTGTTATATTTAGAGATCTGAGGTCTTACCAGTGTGACTGACTGCTCTCTGTCCAGAGTCATATTCCTTCAAGGTTTATTTTCAACATTTTTACATTGGTAGCAACTGTAGAAACGACTTTTCAGAGGTTGTCTGCCTCTCACAAACACCCCCTCGCAGCTAGTTTTACCACTAGCTGGGGAACAGCCTCCTATTCAGAAAACATATTTTTCAAAGCCCTTGGTCCGTGGCATCAGGGCTGGCAGGTAGGGGCAACAATTTTTCAACTGACGAGATTAACAAGGGCATAGTGCTCTCATGTCTGTTGGAAACTCTATTACAAAATATTATATATTCTACATTTATAAAAAATTTATCTTCACTTTCCAGATTCCATTACTAAAACAAAACCACACAGCTTATAATAAAATTAATTTTATGAAAAAAAAGTTTACTCCTCGAAACCCTCCCCCTAAAATTTAACAATTTTTTATATTATAAAAATAAGTCTAACCATATTGAAAACACTATCGTATAAATTTATACAAAATATCTGTATATGTTTATGGCTAAAATGATATTATCAATATATACGATAAAACACAGGAACACTTTTACTAAAATTAGATTGAAAAACATAACACTTTTTGGGGTAGATAAAATTTATTGGGGATAAAAATATATAATTTTTTATAATTATTTAATTAAGCGTACAGAAATGTTATGTAATGTCTTAATATTACCAAACGTAACACTTCATTCTATTAAACAGTAATTACATTTAAAGTTTTGAAAAAATAAAATAACATTTCCTTTAAAAGTCTGAACTAATCTTATATAAACTGAAATAGGGATTATAGCATGTGTGAATGGTTTTTATGAATAATATTACTTATTTTTAGATATTGTTTTATTAAATACGTAGATCTCTAATACATTGCTAATCTTTTTAAGGGAGTATTAATTAAACTTTATTTGTTTGTTATGATTCAGAAATTATTTTACTGGTACATAAATATTATTGATTTCTTCGAACAAGAAAGTTAGGTGAGAGGTTAGTCTTCGAGGTTGTTGGTGTTGAATTGAAGAGATTTGAAAGTCGGGGGTGTGGAAGAGAGGGGAATAGGTGTTTGAACTTCTGGTTGGAGGGGAGAAATCAGTTTTCTCAACTGTTTTACCTGGAAATTTAAAATTTTATAAATAGGGCTTCAGTCTCTATGCCCCTTCCATTTTTCCCAGTTGTTTGTCAGTTCGGTTCACTTTGCGATGTTGCGCCCGTATGAAGATTACTTTCTTGGTTTATCTACACAAGATTTCAACAGAGAACTCGAAGATTTTGATTGGGAGTATTTCAATAGACTAATCAATGGTTCGAATGATTTAGTAAGCGGTTTCTTAATTTCTTTAGAGGAAGAGGAGTTTACCTTCACATTACAACCAATGATGGCATCATTATCCCCCTCTACGAGAATCAGCCACTGCGTCCACATATTCTAAGTTTTCAACACCATCTGCCATACTGCCCATGTCTACAAGAGTGTCCACAGCACCATCAGCCACTTTGTCCACATCTTCCAAGTTTGCAGCACCATCTGCCATGGTGCTCCCACCTACAGAGTTTGGAGCTTTAGACTTAAGCAGAAGAAAAACAGGTGAGCAACGACTGCCAACACCAACAGTTTGCCCCTATTGTAAACCACTAGATTTAATGTCTCATTCTCTAAACATCTCTCTAAAAGCTATATTTACCAATGATAATTTGTTGCAGGAATTAGACAAATATTTAAATTTAATTTTGTTGTATCACCTGCTCCAAGTCAGACATCTATTGAAATATTGTCACCTGAAACACCGCAACATAAATTAATTTCTCCACCTATGCCTATAATCAATCCGTCGCCACAAGAAATAATTTATAGCCTAATCTCATTACATCCTTCACCTCTATCACCTCCTTCCCCTCCATCACATCCTTCACCCCTAGTTCTGATTGCAGTTAAGAGATGTAAATTAAACTTATCTCATAACCCTAGACGTAAATTGTATTAAAATGCACATTTTCAGTGACGAATGATTGCTTCCGCGGTACAATTCAACAAATTTTTCAGAATTTTTGTATTATTAAAATAATGTTAAAATTTTTTTCCTTGTAATGGGGTGACAAGTTTTTTATAGTTTAATGACTGAAAATATAAAGTTGGAACTTTTTTTTAAAGAAATTTAACGATTTTTAAAAAAATTTAATGATTTACTAAGAAATTTAATGACTCTGAGGAAACATCATCCATTTCAAAGAACAATCATTCAAATTCTAAAGACTTTAAAGAAAAAGTGGTGAAAGTTACTAAAAAATTACAGACTTAACGAGAAATTTTAACAATTTGTTTAAAAGTTTAAAGAATAATCATTTAAATTCTATAGAGGTTTAACAATTCTCAAAGACTTGTTAACAACTTGAAAGAAAATTCGTTCATTCGTGTTGGACAGATTCTTAATTAACTTTATTATTTCAATCATATTATGATGTTAATTTTTTTTCATTGTAAACACATTTTGACTGTGTAATGGTGAACAGGGGAGTTTTTTTATGGTTAGAAACGCTGTTTGGCTTGTGCATGTAAATGTTAACATGATGAACAAAAAAAATTGTGTTTATTTATTTTAATATTCGTGATGTAATATACATTAACAATTTAGGTATGCGACATTTTCAGAAGTCAGTGGTAAAGAATATTTGTATTTAATTTAAGGTTTGTGATGTAACATGAAGTATCGATTTTAAGTAGTCAAGTTTTTCAGAAAGCTACGGCAAAAAAAAACATTTGTGTATTTCATTTAAAGTTTGTGATGTAACATGTTCTATGCTAAGATGTATAATTTATTCTGTCTTGAAAGTGATTATGAATTTTTTAATGAAACCATTTCTTTCAAGTTAAAAACAAATACTGTTACTTGTTATTCATTTTTTAATACCTCATATCACTAACTTTTTTCAATAATAATATCTAAACATTGATGCTACCAGGCTAAGTATATGTCACAAAAGAAACCTGCGCTGGAATGAAAAAGTTTTTGCAAAGAAATGACGCAGCAAGTTAAAATCTTCATCCACTCCAGCTATTCAAATTGAAAGTTGCAGTATGACACTATGCCCTGCGACCTACTTTTGCGAGATCCCAGGGGAAACATATTGAAAGCAAGCCCCGAATACCTGTACAGAGGGAAGTACAAAAATACTGTCCCTCCTTGACTTGAATCTACGACTGCACCAAACAGGATCCAGCAAACATTTTAATTATAAAAAAGATATAATTTTACATATACACAGGTTACAGCTCTTCAAGATCCAACTCGATGATGTCTGGTGAAGAAGACAAACACATTATAATATAATTTAAACTAGTTTTTAAATAAAATTAAATTCAACTCAAGTTATGTAATAATACCTGCATATTTTCCCTTAAATTTGCAAGAGTCTGACCTATGCTTCAACCCAAGTTGATTATTTTGAAACAAATCATTTGGGGTAAGATATTTTCTATCATTAATTACTTTCTTGTAGATCATCATTTTGACCTTCAAGCAAGCCTCCGTTCATAGCCGAGGCAGCGCTCTGGGGGTGAAGGGAGGTGTAATGGCCAGTTCACAAAATATCTGAAAAACGCGTCACTTGAGCATTGTTAGGACAGGGGCAGTCAATTGAGAAAATGCTTTCTGACCTTGAGGAGGGCAGGTATAAGCACCACATTGGAAGGGACAGTTCTTGGGGGGTGTTTTCCGCTAAACCGGTTCTTGCAGTGTTGGATCGATACCAGGGTGTAGCACCCTCTGAAAACAAACTCTGCATTGGTGGGACAGATCGCCGAAGACGTACTCTGGTGAGGGGTGCAGGTTAGGGTTGGGAGGTTGGTGTGGCAGGGGGTGGCTACAGACAAGCAGGACCCGATCTGAATGCAACTAGGCAGTTGATGCTGTCTTGCTACATTGCCGAAAATATTTGACTATCACAGGCATCCTGGGGTAGCACTCTGGCAAGGGGTGAAGGTGGAAGGTGGGCTGGGGTCGTTACAAGCAGGTAGCCCCCGATCTGAAGTTCTCTGGACACTCTGCGCCATCTTAAGTTGGTCATTAATGCTTGTGGGAGATAGATGTGTACAGCTCCTGCATATACACTGCACCTCTAAAAACTTGGCGGATGACGAGGTTACAATCACAGGTTAACGATATTATGGACTGGCGGCCATTGCACCAACCTTCATCTCTAGTGCTAGCTGCGATTAACATTTTAATATAAAACTATTTTATCGGGAAACTTTTTTTGTGTGTTAAGTTAATATTGCGATAAGATTTTCAAATCACATTTATAAGCTCGGTCTACGCAAATTCCTAGCAGTTTAAAAATACAGTTTGTGTTAACAATTGCAGTGAATTTCATAAACATTAAGAAATTTTTTCCTTTATTTACGAGATTTTACCATAATTTAAACACAGTTGCCTATCAGACACGCTACACGTATCTACTCACAGCTCGATGTAAGTGCTATTCATTCATACATCGAAAGGACTTATTTTAATATCAATTCAGGTACATGAGTGTATCTGGTTTAAATCGTATTCAGCGTTTCTTTTGCCATAAGATATCTTTCACCAAGCTGAATCGTGTAAGGTATGTGTAATTTGTACATGTAAACTTGTTAATGTACTTAGGAAGATTGTCGTTTAATTAAAGTAATTTATAGGGACATTTTTGCTTAATTAATTAATTTAGGAGAGTCACATAATTTTGATCGTTGAGCACTTATTGATACTAGGATAGTCATGTACTTGTGTATACTTCTCTCTCTCATGTTATTTATTCATACTGACTATCTCGATTTCGTTTAAAGACAGTAAAATGTAGTTGATTGTTATACTTTCTCATGTTATTTATTCATACGTAGAACTCGTTTGAAATATATTTCGTTTAAAGACTCTGCCTTGTGTAATTTCATACTGCCTAGCTGGATATTGTTTAGTGATAGTCACGTACTTGTGTGTTCGTTCGTTTATCATGTTGTTATTATTTAATACTTTATGTACAGGACATATCTTTCACAGTCGCGCATCTACCACCAACGTCTACGACCAATATCCATACAAACACATCAAAATTTGAGAAGAAAAAAAAGACCCTTAGCACACTCTTGCACTAAACTCCACGCCTATATAACACATTGCAACACACTACTCTGGTCAGTCGCCGTAAGACACCACACCGTTAACATCGTACAGATCTCCTGTAGGAATATATCTGAGGGGCATGGAAATCGCGACGTCCGCAGAAACTAATTTTATATTTACAGTGGCGAAGGAAGCTTCGTGTAGAGCTGTAGACTCGACTTTCTTCTTTACCGGAACCTGAAGCGGATAGGAAATACGGAGACACTCCGTATTTTGTATTTACGGAGCCCTCTTCGTTTTTCGTCTTTACTGATTGCGTTTCGATATTCTTACTATACATTTCCGTAAAAGTACCCGTAAATATACGGAAATGTTTAACAGGGTACGTTCCTTTGCTCTCATCGGCTGATGTGGGAAACTAGAAAAGAAACACGTAGAGAAAATAGCACCACACCAAATGACCGAAAAATAGTATATTGGTCAGAAAAACTGCACGTATGCTTCGATATTTCCAGTAGACGAACACGTCCAGAAGCAAGCAAGACTCCACGTATGTGATATCGTAAGGAATCTGAATTTAAAAAAAAAAAATTACTCGTAACCCCAAAACCACGCTTCTGTTTTATTTGTAATAGTTTCCAGCTTTACTAATCCCTAATTCTGCATTTTTTTTTTAGATTCCTTTTAATACAGTTAACATCAATTTCTTTGTAACAGTGTTACCAATATCGCTTTTTTACACGGCATTCCATTTTTATTTACCGTCCAATGCAGAAAATCTTGTCAGTTTCAGCCATCTTAATTACGCTGTTTCTTTACTTCGTGTCTTCTTCGCAGCAAACCGGAACACAAAACAGTCGTTCTGGTGTACTTACACAACCAGTTTGCTTTGAGCAAGAAGTGATTGCGTTCGGAACAAGTCCGGAGACGATGTAACCGTTCGCAGAGCTGAACGCATCTGAAGTGAAGTGGATATGTGCCCGTGCGACTGCGGCTTTGCTCGACTGTCTGCAAAAGGGAAAGAAAGAACACTACACTTATAATTTGTTGTTAATTAAGAGAACTGCTTTCCTAAATTCTAAACTTCTGGGTTTTTGCACATATGATTTGCCTACATTAACACGTAATGTTGTATGTAAATTTGTCACACATTTGTAGAGACCTGTAAAATTCGCGTTATTATTTTGAGGACAAGTTAAACTTCAAACACGTGTACCTCTGCAACATGTTTGTCATTGGACCATACTTTAATTGACCCGCCCTGGGTAACTCTGCGCTTATAAATGAACGGTTCACAGCAGTGTGCTCCAATCACATGGAGTCCAGTCAGAAAGGACGTGGCTTCACAGCTATACAGCAGCCAACGTAGAAATGACGCCGGTTTGAGTGTATACAGAACTGTGGAGTTTAGCCTGGTTGCAAATAATAACGCGAATTTTGCATGTCCCTACGACATATGTTTATTCAACTGAGGAATATGAAAGTTTGTTACGTTATACAGATAGTTTAACTACTCAGTAATTTATATTTTATTTTTCTTGTCAGTTAATATTTACGCAGCAGCAAACAAGCTAAGCTAATTTTTATTCAGCTATATTTTATTTTATTTATTTGTTTTGTGTTGTTAAATTGTAATAGTAATGTGTTGATTCACCTAAGTTGGCAACGCCTTATGACGTCAGTACTCAGGTAACATTAAGGAAAGCACCTTACAGGCAATGCTTATACCTGCCAGTATAATTCAAATTTAGAACTGTCACAGATAATGGAATTGCAATGAATGGACCTTGGCTCCATCTTGTTTCGCAAGAATCTTCATGTAGCCAGCCAGGGAGGCTGAGGCTACGTCAGTAATCGGAGTAATTAAGTGTGGAATTGTTGCATCGCCCCTTAAATATAGCCTCAAAATGCGTGGAATAGCCGATGGAGCGAGTGTAAACTCCCAGAAGAAAGCTATCGACCATACCGACTGTAATATATGCAGAAATACGTAATGTATTTTTACCGCATTATGTATGTGGATATTGGTCCAGCGGTGAAGTGGTTGAATACTAGTAAGCCCTTGAACTTTAGATTCATCACCTTCTGAGTGTTGTCACGAACAACTTGAGAGTAAAGAACTCGTATTATTTGTTTCTAGCCAGGCAAATTTCAGTTAAAAGCTTACAAACAAGTTTTTCATTCTAATCGTGTGTGAGAGTTGAGACACAAGCTGAAATGTTAATTACACTGAAGAACATTTGTTTTATTACATTTAATGACGCTTTTGAGGACACTATTATCAATTACCAGATACTTGTACGTACAAAACTGCTATTTCGTAACGGGCATAAAGGATGAACACGATCTTAAGCTGCTGCGTACTTATTACATATATTAAGGTGAAAGGCTATTCTTGGAATCTGAGTCAATATTTTATTATTAAAGACCACACTTCACCTATGGATACATTTTATTTTATAGATTCTTTTGTAGTTTGTTCATCCTTTCCCTTCAGTGTCTGTAAGTGATGTGTATTTCACAAGTGTGTGGCAGCTGTGGCAAGGAAGAGAGCTCCCTTATGAGTGGATACAGGCAATGCAGTTTAATTGCCATCCATTACTGGTAAGTGAAATAGCATATATTCTTCTACATGTCAGTTGTGTTTCTAAGGTCACATGTACTATGGTGCCTATGTATTAACGGTGTCGTATACAGTGTTGGTTTTGCACATGATAGTTAGTTCAGCCTATGAGTCCACACACGCACACATATTAAGTGGTATGCTATCGCAATTCCAATTACATATTATATCTCTCTCTCCTATTTCTCCCTCATCAATGTAATATAGTAGTTCGCTGCTGATATTACTGTAGACAAGGCAGTCAACGATAACATTACACTTTGCGCAATTACAGGCGGGAGAATTGTTGACGTGAATACTGTTAGCGCCAGAAGTTCTGGCGGGTGAATTTATTGAACGTCCGCGATTAGCGGGCTCACGCCTACGAAGCGTCGCAATTACAGGCGGGAAATTTGTTGACGTGAATACTGTTAGCGCCAGAAGTTCTGGCGGGTGAATCTATTGAACGTCCGTGATTAGCGGGCTCACGCCTACGAAGCGTCGCAATTACAGGCGGGAAATTTGTTGACGTGAATACTGTTAGCGCCAGAAGTTCTGGCGGGTGAATCTATTGAACGTCCGCGATTAACGGGCTCACGCCTACGAAGCGTCGCAATTACAGGCGGGAAATTTGTTGACGTGAATACTGTTAGCGCCAGAAGTTCTGGCTGGTGAATCTATTGAACGTCCGTGATTAGCGGGCTCACGCCTACGAAGCGTCGCAATTAAAACCACCCAAACACAAAAGTGAGTGTTTGAAGTGAGTGGAGATATTTTGACGGCTCTTGAGAACGTGTTCCTGAGAGCCGATGAGGAAGATTTAGGTGAGTATGGAGCGGCGCCGGACCACCGGCCCGCGGCATCGTACGGCACGATTACCCCAAGCAAAAATATGCGAGTGACCCGGCCGGGGATTGAACCCTGTCCCGCCTTGGTGGGAGGCGAGCAGACTAACCGCTCAGCCACCGCAGCCCTCGAATAACAAAAGCGGATCTGATGTAAAGAGTTTGGAGCAGTGGTGGGATAATCGTTTGTAAAATAGTTGATTATTCGATTTATAGATTATAATCTATCCATCGATTATTATAAAACAATTAGATTATTCACGATTTTCAACTGTTTAAAATTAAATAAAACAAAACGTTGCAAATACCTACATGTTTCGCATTTATTAAATGTATAAAATATAATTTTGAAACAAAAAAAAAATTTCAAAATTTTCAAAATTATTCAAAATCGACCGAAAAATTCTTGGTGAGAATAGTTTTTAACAAATTTGTAGAAACATAGAGTATTTTTGGCCAATTTTTTATGTAGACTATGGATTAGAAACAATACAATGTATTATTTTTATTGATTATTTCGTGATGGCTATCACAGCACATCCAACGAAAGTCAAACCGACGGTGCCATATGAAGTTGAGAAAATTTTGGCCGTTTGGGACGACTTACCTTCGCTGCGACGAGAATGTGTTTGACGAGCTCCATGCCTCACGTTCGCTGGGCGGGCCTGCTGGTCTACAAGTGTCGGCGCCGCGGGGCTGCTGCCGCCCACAAAAACTATGAATGCCTTCCCCTCCCTCGTACGTCACCTTTACCACGTGACGCCTACCAGCCAGTCACGCACCACCAGGGTGCCCCTTCCAGGACTTCTAGATATCGACGGAGTGAAGATCATTTTGTAATGTTCTAAATGATTTCAAATAAAATATATCTACAGGTGTCTCGCTCAGATTTGGGGAGACAGCACAGGGTGTTCACTTGGGCAGGAACTGCTGTTTCGTCAATATTTTCAAAGGGGGAGAGGGCTTGCTGCCATTTTAGTTAAGTATGGTTTAAAGCAAAATAATTATATGTAACCTGCAAATAGCTGGAAAGAGATGTAAGCTTGTAAAAATGTAGATTTTGGGGGCAGTTTTAAACAGAATTATTTTTGATCCCCTTTTATGCTAAATGTAATCAGTGGGAAAACTATATTTTTATATAACGTTTATAGATTGTAAAATTTTGGGGGAAAACTATGTAAATGGTTATAGTTTGATATACAAATCAAGGCAACGAACGATAGTCAAACCTTTTCATTGGAACCAACCCAAATCTCTCTTTTGACATCATTGGGGGGCTCTCAGCTGTTTTCCAACTTGAAACGCCTACATTCAGGAAGCAATTGAGACAAGGACCTTGTCCTGTATGTGTTGGCAAACACCGTCACAATTTATTCAATTAAAAAAATAATCATAATCGATTCATTCGAATTACAAACTTA
The DNA here is from genome assembly GCA_029891345.1 of Dryococelus australis. Taxonomy (NCBI): domain Eukaryota; kingdom Metazoa; phylum Arthropoda; class Insecta; order Phasmatodea; family Phasmatidae; genus Dryococelus; species Dryococelus australis. The sequence continues at coordinate 30,516,477 of CM057000.1, read as the reverse complement.
TGAGATTATCCCATCACTAGATCAGCCTAACTCTTTCAGGCTGTCATAAACATGTCCACCCAAAATTAATGTTTATTTACGAAAAGCAAACGAACTAGTCGTGTAAGTCACTATCAAGACGTCAAGGCACTTATTTTAACAGTCTCTATCATGTCTGAAAACGGCTTTTTAAGACAGCTGTTTCAGGAAATATACGAACCCGATTTACTCGAAATTACGGCTGAAGAGTGTACTGTACAAAGCTATGGTGATGCGTACAATGAAATTACGGCTGAGGAGTGTACTGTACAAAGCTATGGTGATGCGTACAATGAAATTTTAGAGTCGCCGTTTAAAGTCACATAGTTAAACGGTTCGACGTGAACACTGCACGGTGGGTCACAACTTTGCGCTTAGAGGTGATATCGCTTTACATGCGCCGACCGGCATCGACCGTAGTGCGTCACCGATTTTTGCCTTACTCGCAGAAACACATCCCTCGGCAGTCTTAGTTTATAGGCTATTGGTATAAACAAGTGCTTTGAGACGTCTGTATATTTCCTCTAGCCATTTTTTAAATGTAATCATTAAAATCGAATTGGTAAATGTATATTATTGAACTAAAAGGGTTTGCCTTTTGAAAATTAAGATACAAACAAACACGTACATTAGTGTCGAGCATGTGACTTCGACAGTTATATTCGTGTGGGGAACGTCAATGTTGGATACCTGCGCAGAAGACGGAAAATCAGTCTGCCTCATCTTTAGTGTATGATGTATTGCACCTATATGCTGGTCATGGTAAAGTAAGTATTTTTGAGGCCCTAGTTACTTTTTTTCTTTAAGCCATTGTTCAGCTTTTAGCCACGTTTTTAAATAAAATATTGGCATGCAAGTAATGAACATAGTGTTTATAGTTCACCGCAGTCGGAATTTAACATCTAATGCTAAAATAAAAAATATTTTTTTCATCATTATTCATAATGAGAGAGTTTTCAAAAGTGCTCACTTTACCGTGAATAGTCTATTTGAAAAATTACCTTTCTTTGCGTTTGGCTGAACAAGCATGTGGTCGAACAGGCGTTTGGCAGCAAATTCAGCCAAGCGATTTTTTTTTTTTCGGCCAAATGACGGACACGCTTATTTTCAACGCCTGAAACTACGAATTAAAGTGACTGCTTTCTCTGCACGAGAACAAAAGCTGCACTCGGTGAATGAATCAAACACTGATTCAAGCGGCGGAAGTCTCGGCGAGGGCGCAAGATGGCGGCAGGATGTTGATCCAGTCCTCGGGAGAAGGACACGAGATAAAGCAGGACCTCAGGCCAGATAGCCAGTTTTTAGGCGTCACAAGGCGTACCACACAGGAAACCACACGCTGCTATCTGCCTTCTTGTTTGCGGTTACTCATCTGCCTCCCTTCCTCTCCCCCTTCCAGAGACGCACTGTGTTGCTGTAGGTCACTGGTTTGAATCCCGACCTCGACAACGGTTGCCAGTCAGTGTCCTGTAGGTAGGACCATCCGATTTTCGCGAGAAGTATTTCATGAAAGCTACACTTTAAGAAATTATTCGTAAATTTACCACATCAGTGTATACGTACAGTGAGAAAGCGCGAATGGCAAATTATTTTTATATGTGTCCATTGTACCGTTCCGGCATTTGCTCAGGAAAGAGTCAAATGCGTAGGGAAGTTGCCAACTTTTTATCGTAACAACGTTTAACATTCCTGCTGTAGATTAGCAGTCTCATATGTGGTATTATTCCCACACTTTGTATAGGTTAAAAATTTCCATTATAGTTAAGGAAGTTTACAAGTACATTTTTTGCAGTGTATATTTTAATATTATACTTGCACATCCGTTGATTTCCTTCCGTTATTGCCCGCGTACCTTGGTCGGAAGACAGTGTGGCGTTGACTGGACCAATGAGAATTAAGTTACTCCGGTACCGCACGTCTGTGGTTCGCGGGCAGGCAACTAAGACCGCACAGCAGTCGAAACCAATCCAATCGCGAAAGTGGCTCTGAGCTACAGTGTTTTGAAATGCAACTTGACAGGCATAATTCTTTTCGCGAAAATCGGGCGGCCCTGCCTGTAGGGATATTCAGAAAAAATGTTCACCTCAAATATCTTCCGAGCAGCTCAAGGTATCGAAATTTTCATTAATAATTCTTAAATGGCACTATGGGGCTTATCAGACACCGTCTGTGTCTGTTCCGAGATGTAATTAATTACTGTGATAACGATATCAAATTTAGCTTTTAAATGAGAATATGCTAATTTCTCCCAATGGCTAGGGATAGGAAAAATTCGCGAGTTCAATGACCTGTAGGCTAGACTCCACAGTCGTGTGTATACTCGGGCCTCAGATGTTTGTTCCTTGGCTGCTGCTCCATAGAGTAGCCAGTGTTACTTCACACCTGGCAGTATGGCACTCGCTACTTGTATCCTTACAAGTCTGCTATTGGCTCAGAGTAGTCAAGGGCGTGTCTAATAAACTGCTATCCAATTGCAAAGTCAACTTCAGTGTACACGTGTTTGACGTCTATCTTGTCCTGAAATGAACTCGCGAAATGTTCCTATCCCTACCAATAGCACAACATGTTATTGAGCGCCTATTTCAGTTACAGGATTATTTCGAAAATCCGACGAGCACAATTTTGGGATATAAGGGGGTGTCTATACAGTAGGTGTTTATTACTAGACTGTAGCTGTGGCGGGATAAGGGGTTGCATCACCCGCTGAGAGATGTCCAGCTGAGTGTTCCAACACGGGCTACACACATGCTAGTGATACAGCGACACAGGTGTCGAACGCATGTGGAAGGTTGTTTGTTGGTGTCATTGTCGATGTTATAGACAAATAAAACGCGTGTTAAATTTTGATGTTCATAGTTTGATTACTAGATACCTGCAAAATTCGCGTTATTATTTGGGGACATGTTTGACTTAAAACACATGTACACTGATATATATATATATATATATATATATATATATATATATATATATATATATATATATATATATATATATATATATATATATATCAGTGTACATGTGTTTTAAGTCAAACATATATATATATATATTGTGGAGGCCACAAAATATTTATTTCAGTGTAGCTTTGCAATACGTTTGTCATTGGATAATAATTAATTTGATACGCTCTTGGTAGCTCTGCGCCAATAAATGAACACGTCACAATTGTGTGCCCCAATTACGTGCAGTTCAGTCACAAAAGGCGTAGCTTCACACCTATGCATAGGGACCTGCAAAATTCGCATTATTTCCTGGGAGCACACTATAATCCACCATCCTATACACATTCGAGTCGTCGCCGTTTGTTTATTGGCTCCTGCAGCAGTGAGGGACGATTTTCCTTTTTGACTTGATTAGACGTGATTGGGCAAGCCTCTCGTTAGAGGTTTCTTATTGGTGCTAAGTCGTCCAGGGTGCGTCCGGACAAACTACGGTCCAGTGACAAATACAAAAACACAATGGTTTGAAGTCTACTCTGTCTTGAAATAATAACGTGAATCTTGCACGTATCTACCTATGCAGCAGCCAATGGAGAAACTACGTCAACTCTAATATATATATATAGTGCTGCGAATGTCAGCCTAATGACAGATAATAAAGCAAAATTTGTAGGTCTCTAATTATTAGAGTTGATTCACAGAGCAATCATGTCTATTTCACAGTCCTTACACCCAGAAATTCAATCTGCTCAAGGAGAGACGAGCACGAGCCACAATATGCTTATCTCTACAGTAGCGGCACGCCTTTGTAAATCTCCGCACACTCCTCGGGTTACTGCTCGCCTCTGACACACTCGAGCGGAAGGGGGCAAGGGAAGCTATGCAGAGCAGCAAGCATGTAACACAACTTTATAAACCTTTTCATGCGAATAATCTTGATAAATAAACTTTCACGTACTATCACTAGGGACCTGAAAAATTCGCAAGTTCAACGACCTCCAGGATAGATTCCACGGTCTTGCATGCAATTATGCAGGTATGAACTGCCCATTGGTTGCTTACTGTCACAATGGAGGGCGATGGTTGGGCGTGCATTTTGTTGTATGTTTCTCATTGGCCCAGGGTTCTCCAGGAAGTGTCGAATAACGCGTGGACCGATGGCAAATGTGACACAAACGTAAAAGTTTCCCAATTCTATCTTGTCCCAAAATTAACCCGCGAATTTTTCAGGTCTCTATCACACATGAAAGCCACATAGAGAGAGAGACCCGGAAATTTAGTAAATTAATTTAAGGACAAGCTAGACATCAAACACATGTACATTTCAATTTATTTCTAATTGAATCGCAATTTGTTCGATATGCCCTGGACAAATTTGAGCCAATAAGTAGTATGAAAGAAAAATAATACCAAATCTCATGCTACCTTGTCTGGCGTCAAACTGGAGCAACATCCAACGAATAGACCCATTTGGTTTTCCGCGAAAAGATTTACGCGGAGACTAGACTTTTATATCCTACGCGCACACTTGCAGCCTTCATTCGACTACTGGCTGCTCGTCTTCGTGTCAAGACAGTCCGTTACATTAGTGCGCCAATCAGAATTAAGTTTCTCCGATACTCACCGTCCGTGATTCGCGGGCAGATGGAAAAGACGGGTAACAATTCAAATGATCCAGTAACGAAAGTGTTTCTGAACTAAAGTGTTTTGTAACACAACTTATAATGAACTCGTTGTAATGATATTTTGCATTAGAACTATTTATTACTAGGCGCTACGAACATAGAATTTTTCTCACTGTTTTTATTTGTCTTAATTATAAAAGAAATATTGTAATGTATAAATAAAATATGGATAGGACTTCAATTTAACGCCAGAGCGAAAGAATTGTGTAGATATTTTATTGAGTATTTTGTTATTGTTTATATTGTGGGTTGAATGTGTACTGTCTATAAGAGGTTAAGGGTAAACGACGCTGTATATCGTGTGTGATAATAAATCTATTTTTATATAATAAAAAAAAGGTGGCGCAGTGCTAACTCACTGGACTCGCATTCGGGCGGACACGGGTTCGATTCCCGGTCCGGCCATCCTAATTTCGGTTTTCCATGGTTTCCCGAAATCACTCCGGGTAAATGCTGGAATTGGTCCCTAACAAAGGCCACGGCCGATTCCTTCCCCAATCCCTCCTACCTGCGCAACTTGCACCGTCCATAATGACCTCGCTGTCGACGAGACGTTACGCCCAACCTACCTACATCAAGTTAACGAAAAATTTTATACGTCTGTGTTTACAGAGGTATAAAATGCTTGATACATGGCATATTTAGGAAATAACTAAATACGTTATGTATAGGGTGATTTTTGAAAGGTTTGTGTTAAAACCATAGACTAAATATGAGTTAGACGGCCTATTCGTCTTCTGCGCATGTACCCAACATTTACCTACCCCAAAAGAACGCAACTGTCAAAGTCACATGGTCAACAGTGATGGACGTGAATGGACTATAATAACAAATAGACTAAAGATAAGGTAGACCGATCTCGCTGGCTGCGCACAACCAATCTCGGTGTCCCAACATTGAACTGCTTTTCTGCCAACACGTCTAGCGAAAACTGCGTGGTTTGGATTTTAGGTTAGAAAACTGATTTGTAAACAAGTGCTTAGAGATGTTTTTATACTTCCTCTGACCAATTTGAAATGCCTTTTGATTAAATTCAAAATGGTAACGGTATTTTATAAATATAATAGTGCTTGTCATTAAAAATTAAGACGTAAACAAACAAGTTCACCACTGCTCACCAAGTGACTTTGACAGTTGTGTAGAATTGGGGTAGATCAATGGTGGGTACATGCGCAGAAGACGAATAAGCGGTCTGCCTCATCTTTAGTCTATGTAATAACATAGTAAACGTTCCAAACAAAATTCACTTTTACTCTTGTTGGGCACGTGAACCAAGTGACCGGGTTCATGACAATGTTAATTTTACGTACTGCGGAAGGATACAACATTGTAATTAAAGTAGATCCTCAGCTGGGGGTTTCAAAAGTGCTCAGTCAAACTGGAAAATCTCTGTGATTTTCCTGTCACTGCCATTTCCTCCGCGGTAAGGTCAACGTTTGCGGCAGTGTTCCCAGATCCTCGAGTTGGAAATTCCCACACATCAATGTAAAAATTTCCCACGTTTTTCCCACGCTGTTTTTTTTTACAACCAAAAGGACAAATCAGTTTACTCCTATTTAAAAAAATAAACATTGCGTAAACTGTCGTATAAAAATTATAGGAAAACTGTATCATTAAAATTTGTTAACACACTTTAGTCATACAGTAATTCGGAATTGTGCAAACATAGATCGGTTTTGGAGACACTGAAGGTATTGTATGGGGTCGAAGCTCTGTAGGGAGAATTCGGGATGGTAAAATATTTGGCAGAATGATTGACCGACACTGTAAAAGTTAAAGATTAACAGTCTGTAAACAATCTTGTAAACGTTACAGAAAAAAAATCGTTTATTGCCGTAGGTTTTTTTTTTTAAGTTTTAAAGTGAAATATTAATTAAATATTAACAAACTTATTCAGTACAGATTTCTGAAATTTAACTGAAAACGGCTCTGGTAAAAAAAAAATATCGATAAAAATATTGTGTTAAAATTTTGCTACAAAGTTGTTGGTTTTTCTATTAATTTCTCCCCCACCGCCAACAGCACTTGTAAAAAAAAAATTCCCCTAAACTGCGAGAAATTTCCCTCAATCAGGCAACACTAGCCTGCTGTAAAGCCTAGTACTGGTCTGTCAACAATCAAAATACATAAGCACAGGGCCTAGACGTCTTTGAATTTGTGTCTATAGTGGGAGACAATCCAGAGGATTCAATGATAACAAAATCGGGGGATACAGTATGGCATTGCAGCTCCGAATCTATCGTCTACATTCAAAATTCAATTACACCACTCGATTGCCAACGGATCAAAGAATATGTTACGTTGAGTGAGGACTGCGAAGCATCGCGCGAGGAGAAAAAAAAAGGGGGGGGGGGGGGTACAATTTTGAGTTCGTTTCTCCCCGTCTTCCGCGTAGTATAATTTTTGACTAGGAGAAGCTACGACGCTCGTTTGAGTTACAATCGACAGCTCTCGTCAAGATAAATCGATTGCGTGTATAAAAACTTTTGAGTAGCATGGTTATGGGGAATTTGTATGAGTTTAATGTAAAAAATTATGAAAACTTAACACAACGTCGGCCTATACTCGTCAAAAAGCCAAGTCGAAATTCAGAGATCATATACGATTGGAAAGAGCATTTCAAAAGCAATCCAGTGAAACCCTTAAAATCCCTTATGATCGAGTGAAGCTGTGCCGGGAAAGTAAAATAAACATCAAGGCGTCCGAGCGCGTCAATGTAGACTTATTCACACAAAACAAACGGCCGTGTCCCCAACACAGCCAAACCCAATTTTTTCGACGAGTCTGGTGTCATTTGGTAATGTTGGTAAATATTGGCTTTTCGTAACAGATTGTAATACTGTGTTGAAAATGGACAGCAATTAAAATATTTATTATTTTTCTTTTCTTCGCAAATTTTCTTTTGCAATAGTAAATATGTGTATAACCTTAAAAAAATTTCTGCTAGTAAACTGTCACCTGTTCTTATCTCTAAATTAATATTTTGCGACATGTCTTCGTTTCTGTAGCATGCATTGCGGTTCCTCCATGTTAAATAAACAACTTCGTTCAAAATTTTACTCTCTGCTCTGATTGGTTGTTGCTCCAAGCGCCCGCGCGCGAAACGGAATACAACCACTTCCTCCGTGCACAATGTAATGAATTCTCGTGCACGCGGCCTATTATGCACAGTTGTGAATCAACATATCCGAAAACATGTCGGTTAATTTATTGTGCGCACGACTCATGTTCTGTGGTTAGTGTTGTGCTCTCAGTTGTGAGCCAAGTTTATGGCGGGCAACATTTCATCAGTTGGCGGTAGGAGCCTTTGCGCTTCCAGAAGTAACCCAAGCCTACCTACATAAGGCGCTTACGAAAAGTAACCTAGTAAAGTTAACTGGGTTAACTCGGTTACGTGACCAGGTTTACACGATCACTTGCGGTTAACCAGGTTGCATTGGACGTTTTAGAGATAACTCTGGTTTTGAGATGGCGAGAACTCAAAGAATATTTAGTGCAGTTATTAAGTACTGTGCTAGATGACGATGATAATGACGAGTGTGAAGAGTTTTTGTTCAATTATGTTACGAACAAACAACGTAATAAAAACATTGCATTAAGCAGTACTGCGATAATACAATACCTTTGTATTCAGTCTAAGTATGAAATTGAATAACCGGGCTACTGTGACTGGCCAAAGCAGCTAAACATTTACAAATTTTACATACTTTAATCGTTTCCAGATTTCAAAACTTATTTTCGTTTACTTGTTTGCTTTTGTTGCTGCAATGTTTACATATTTAGGCGCCATTTCACCTGTGTCGTCTGCTAGACCAAGTTTACCCTGCTGTCGAGCAGGGTTAGCCCAGAGCTGATCGAGTCGAGGATCGAGTTAACCGAGGTGACTTTATATGTACGCGAGTTAACTTTAACTCGATCACTTTTCGAACGCACCGAGTATAATCGGCGCGTGGTCCCAACATAGGGGTCTCCCCCTCCCCCATTCTTCCTCCTGCCGAGCACCTGTGTCACAATATCCGCCCTTCTCTTGGGCGCGTGTGCACTATCACTCCACCGCCACACGCCTCTTCCCCCACTCCACCCACACCCCGCTGCCTGGGAAGAGTCCACAGTTGCGCTGCCTCACAGGGGAGTATCCAGAAACAAAATAGCAAGTGTAAAAATGTAAAATGTTTCCTAAATATAAAATATAAAAATTTAAAATTCGCGTTATTATTTAGTAACATGGTAGATGTGACTGACTGCCCTATAACTTTGTTGAGTGCAGTTCGTGATTTCATTGGCTGTATAGTCTGTCACATAGCGGGAGCATCCGTAGGAAACCCCGCCACCTCATAACAGTGACCCCCAACCCCTCTTTTACTTCCATTCCACTCATTTCAGAAAAATGAGGCTTACCAAAAACCTTCAAGCAGCAGAGTTTAAATAGCAGAGTACAGATAAATAATGCAGTCGCAATGAATTGCGACAATTCAACCATCCCATGATATGAATTGGATTACAAGATGATTAATCCCCAAAATTGTGAGAAATTATTCAATAAACATATAGTTTTCTTTCCCTTTATCTCCGCGCTTACTTTGTTTTTCCTTTTTTCTCATAAACTGCCCATCACAAAAATACAAGCATTATAAAAATATAAATAGCCAAACAGGTTTTAAAATACAGTACAATTATAATGTTTGTTATGAAACATTACATTTAATAATGGGCTCCCTTAGCAGTACCTACTTAGCCCAAATATTGTAATAAAACGTTTCCCTATTCATATCTTATAAAATGCCCTCATCGTACATAGCAGGATATGCCTTCTGCCAAGTTATAATGTTCTGATCTATCTCCCAAGACGAAAGAAGCCCCCTTTTATAATCGGGAAACACATTGGCCAGGGTGTTGAGGAACATCCAGAAAGTTTCGAGTCCAGTAACATTCAAATCTTGATGACGTCGAGGGTAGCGCCGGACGGTTGTTAGACCAACATGCTGGATGCACAATGCTGGATGTACGGTGTTCCAGCACAGTCACATCTCCTCCCCTCCTTCAAGCGCCAGAGTGAGCAGGCCGCGTTCCGCAGACAACGATTTAGGGTGGCCAGTCCTAGTCGCTATCGGGTCAGCAGCGCAAGCTCACACTCACCTCAATTACCTCTTTTTTTTTTCTCGACACAGACAAACACATATATATTATAAATTATTTTCATTAAAAGTTTCTTTATACATTAAATTGTATTGTATTGTATAAGGCTTTTTAACGTCCCCCTGTTTTAAGCTTGACAGCTTGGCAGGGGACGGCTTACAGACTAACTTATAACCTAACTTAAATTACCGCCTATGCCTTGCCCGGGACTCGAACCCAGGGCCTCCCGCACCCCATATCGGTGGCGCACCAACCGACTGCGCTACGGAAGTCGGTTACACATTAAATAAAATCCTCTAAACATTATATAGCGCTACGGAAGGTCGGCTACATATTAAACAAAACGCCAAAACAACTGACAAATTCCCGTGTTTCAGCAACAATGTGATGTTTTTTTACGTCGGTTTCAGTCGAACCTCAAACCTTAGTTTTAATAACAGTTTGGTGTTTGGTGGTATGAGGAATAAAAGAGGTTGGGGAGGGGGGAAGAGAGAGAAAGGGGGGGGGGGTTACCCTATTCGATTATATAGTATTTGTATAGACGATTGTTTATCGCTGGAAAAGTTGACTGTTTGCTCAACGTCCTGTACACACAGTGGAGTATCTGCGGGAGGAGATACGAGTGGCATGCCCCCTCTCAGACTCCATTTTGACCTGTGTTTGTTTTTCGATGCTCTCTTGTTCACTTTTTACGTGGTGAGCATAAACAATATTTAGGACTACATTTTTATTCATGAATTGCATGATATGGTATGGTAAAAAAATATAACAAACCGCCTCTCTTTATTATTATGACGATGATGATGATGATGATAATAATGAAAATATCTTGAATATCTTGTTTTGTGGTATATTAATTTTTGTAAATTAATCATATAACCAACATTTTTTTAATTACAAATTTTTTAAGTTTATAATGCTTTGCAAATATGCTAAAATTTGTGTGTACCATAAATTGTTGCGTCTTCCTCCAGGAGTAAGTCATGCCGGCGCCACTGTGTACACAGGCCCAACAGCTTCCTTCGTTATTGGCTGCCATACATGTAAGAAGCTATTATCCCATTTCATTGGGCCAATGAGGTTTATAGTACTCTAAAGCAGAACGTTTGTGGTTGGTCTGCAAATAAATTAGCCGAGTCAACACCTTGATCATTCAAATATAAAAGGTTAAACTAGCTTGAGTGTTTTGGAAGATATGTTGGCTCAAACATTTTCGCTAATCAACAGTGATTTTAGGAATAGTGTGGTTGAGTCGTGTTACGATAGCAGAAACCAAATAAGAAAAATGACAGTGTCTCAAGTATAAATAAGATTGTGAAGTCTAACCTGCTGCCAAACAACTCGGAAATAAACATGGCTGTATTTATAGAATAGAATTTATATTAATTTGTGCAATCATGCAGCTATCAACTGCTTAGTGAACCACTGCTGCAACAGTCGGAGGGCGTAACTCTACCTGCATTTTGTTGCATGTTTATTATACCCAGCAGGTATCAGGGGCCGCGGTGGCTGAGCGTTTAGCCTGCTCGCCTCTCACCTCTCACCAAGACGAACCGGGTTCAATCCCTGGCATGTGGGAATCGTGCCGGACGATGCCGCTGGTCAGCGGGTTTACTCGGGGATCTCCCATTCCCCCTACCCCCTTGGCCTTGCATTCCGTCGCTGTTCCATACTCACCTCAATCATCCTCATCGGTTCTCAAGACCTCGCTGTTAAGAGCCGTCCAAATCTTTTCACTCACTCACTCCAGCAGGTATCAAGTAAGTAAATCCCAACCTTTCCGCGTTATAAAATGACACCAGTCTAAACTCCACAGTCTTCTACACGCTCTATAGTAAGTCTCATCCCTAGATTGCAGTAAAGAGTACATGACACGCGCCGTTTCCAGATGGCTGCAGTTATCAACATCCAAGAGGTTTTGCTGTGTTGGTAGAATAAGTTCATACGTACAAAATTACGTAACAAAAATTGTCAAACTGAATAGTAGTGTATAAATATAAACTGGTTTGATTAGGTGCCCACTGCAATCTAAAGGTGAGACACACTATATCAGAAGTCAAACGTTCATTTTTCTGCCGTCACAGACAGGAACTCATCCTCTTGTGCCACTCTGCCACACGGAATGAAGCTACAACAGAGATGAATGTTTACTATTAGTTGTGAGTCGCGCAGGGAGCGCCGAATGAGCAGAGGTCCAATGATACACGTCAAAATAACATATACTTATATGCCATCGTCTAGTCTGGTGCTGAATTATAATGCCAAACGGTTTTGGTCTCCACAAATAAGAAGTCGTCGAACCCACGGATTTTTCCTGTTTTTACATGTAGGTTTTGTGTAACATAAACCACTCGTAACTTATGATTAGATACCTGAAGAATTCGCGGATTCATTTTGGGACAAGCTAGAATTCAAAACACGTGTGTTTATATAACTTTAGCCATTGATTCACACGGTGTTTGGCGCCTCCTGGGGAAGGCTGGCCACTGTGACAGCAGACAACCAATGCACAGTTGACATAAAGACTGTAGAGTTTAGCCTGCGGGCCACTGAACCCGTGAATTTTTCAGCTCTCTGCGTATGACAATAGCACGGTTTATTAATAATTACTAGAAACCCCCGGGATTTCGCGAATTTTTCTGAAGAGAAGTTAAACCTCAAGCGTGGAATTGACACTTGAGTTACTGCTTATGTTGCACCACCGTTTATTGAACTCGCCGTGAATGACGTTTTCGAGGAAAATAAGGACCAAATCCCACGCTGCCTGATCTGACGTTAAACTGGAATAACGGTCAATGTACAACCCCTCCTCCATTCGTAACAACCAGGACAGTAAAGTCAGCAAAACACTAGCTCTCTTATATAGACTATTCGCGGTAAAATGAGCACTTTTGAAAGCCCTGCTTAAATATCTTCTTATATGCACGTTGTGTATTCTTCCGTCTTATGTAAAATTAACATTGCCACGGGCCTCATTACTTTATTCATGCGTCGATTAAGTGGAACTGCGAAATTATTAGTAAATATTTTTTCCGGCGTATTAAAGATACATAATGCCAAAGAAATAATATAAGTTATAACAACCGATTAACTAACACTTCTATTCGATTTTATGATATAGAACTATTTCCCATCCATCGTTACCAACCTTACTGGGCGCCCGTTACACTGTATGCAGGTCGGGGCAGTGACATTTTTCTAAGGTTGATTTCAAAAGTACTCACTTTATAGTGAACAGCCTTTAACCAATTTTTAAAACTAAATTTACACCATTCTTTAACATAAAATCTTCACGTACGGTACTACATATCACAAAAAAAGTATTTATACTAACGGAACGAAATGTAGCGAGAATGGGTCCGAGAATGGAGATGCGCCCTGCTGTGTAAGCGTGCCGGCGTATGTTTGTTTATATGCGCAGGACCATTCATCGGAAGTTGCGAGGAGAGCGTGGCATCAGCGTGGAGACCAGGGCTGGTCCCGTTCCCGGGAAGTGACGTCACGGGAACACACGGAGGATGTGGCTGGCGAACGCTCCAGAACTCGTGTTCGCTGAACATTTGAATGCCGCGCCACATCCGACTGAGAAGGTGCTGGTTCCAGGAAAAATTACACTTCCGAAGAAAACTTGAAGTCGAAGGTCAACGGTCGTACAACTTCGGGCAAACTATCCCGAGTATACTCGCTGACACCTAACATGTTACACATGAGGTGAAGTCATGGTCGATGCTATGCCGCGGTGGTGTAGTGGTTGGACTACTCGCCTCCCACCCACGTGAACCGGGTTTGATTCTCGGCGGGGTCACTCCCAGATTTTCGCGTGTGGAAATCGTGCCGGTCGATGCCGCTGGTCGGCGGGTTTTCTCGGGGCCTCCCGTTCCTTCCGACGCGCTCCATACTCACCTCGCTTCACCTTCATCGGCTCGCAAGACCTCGATGTTAAGAGCCGCATAATCTCGTCCAGTAGCTATAATCTTTTCGCCCTATCTTCACACTTTTTACATCACAATTTTGGAAAATCCCCCCATGTACCAAGGTTTGATTGTTTCCTAAACATATCCTGTATAGAGAACCGAGAATTTCGCGGGTTGATTTCTAGACAAGTTGGAATTCACATACTTGTACGTTCGTGTTACTTTTGTAATTGGTCGACGTGTTGCCTGACAGCTGTTGGAGATAAATGAGCCAATAACAAACATGCAGTAAACTGTGCGCCCAACCACCGCCTTTTACTACCACCACAATCAGCCAATAAACAAATGATATCTGTATGAGAGTATATAAGACGGTAAAGTATAGCCTGCAGGTCATTCAATATCATTTTTAAATAATGTGAATTTAAATAAAGAGAACACATGTGTGTTGATAATGCCTATACTTTGTTTCATATAACTTCAATAAATTTTGACAGTTCTCAAAAAGAAGCGCGGCCACCATGTATCCCTCCGCCATAGCTGTTCTGTCGGTAAAGAAAACGATCTTTGTAAACAAAATGCGAATCCAATGGCAAGCATTGAAAGAGACTGACAACTTCTGTCCAGTACTTGGGCTACGATAGCTGGTTGCCATTCCTAAATGTTTTATTTTTGTTTAGATCACATAATATACTAAGGTCCTGTTTTGTTTTATTGGTGGGGTGGGGAACTATATATTAAGCGTCTTTCATGAGACATAATTTTTTTGTCGTTCTTCTTATAATCTTTTTTTTTTCTAAAAATATTATTTATTAATTGAATGCACGTAATTCAATTTAATAACGTTTACAAATTAAATGTGGGACTTCTTATTTCAATTAATAACATGAAAACATTATTTTTAATAGCATTATATTTACTAAAGTATGTCACATTATCTTATTTCATTTACAGTTTGAGAGCTGAAACCTTTTTATACAAGTAGTATTGCTCAAAGCCCATTCTGTGGGGAACTTGTGGGTCACTTATTATTTTCAACTTTTCTGCATCGGCGTCTGTCAATGTCCAATTATGACTATTGCTAATTAATTAGCCATGCAATGGGGTAGTTTTTCAGCTGTGGGCGTTCGTTTATGTGGTACATTATTATTTTTTAAACTCGTGTAAACTAGTGCCTTATTTTCTGGACCAAGCACAATTTCTTAAAACCTATTTATTTTTATTTTTCACATGACTGTACCCCCAATGACATGAATGGTATTTGGTAATGTGACTACTCTAATCATCATGTGTTCCAATTTTACTTTACAGGGACAAGTAGGGCTTAAAATCTTTTAAAAATTCGTAAATTTTAAATGTTTGAGAATCGGACTATACATTCGTATGTCATTTTTTGTTGGTTTTCGACCCTACTACCAGCTGCCTCTGTTTGGACGTCTATTCTCGGAACACCCTATATATAGGGTGGTAATGAACTCTATCGACAATCTCCGGCAGGTGATTCCACATAAAAAAAAAAAGGAGGTAAAAATATATACACGACTTATAGGCTAAGTCTGTTCCTAAGGGGTGCCAACCACCCTTGAAAGTGTAGCTGCAGCAGAGGAGTTTTGATAGTGACACTGCCAGAATAAACGATAAATGTCTTAAGTTTATTGATACTGCAATTTTAAACGACGAAATAAAAACCATGACAAATCTGGGTTCGGGTGTGAACCCATCACATGAAAACGGACTTATTGGAACCCCATTTAAGCATAACGCAATTGTCCCATATTTTCGGTTGTTTTCTGCAGATTGGTATTCTACCGTAGCTACAGGATGAACAAAAAATTTGTATTGTGTTTTTACACTAAGTGCCGCCGTTTCCGAGAAATGCATTATGTGCCAAATTATTCGATTCGATTGATAAGAATATGGACCAATTTATCGAGAACTACAGAGAGTAGGCAAATACTATAGAGATTAATACCGGACAGCTGGCTATTTTCCGTGCGAAAAGTGATTGTGGTGCGCTCTGTCAGCTTGAGGTGGCGAAACATTTGTTTACATTTACCGTCGTGCGTTTCAGACAGGGAATTGCTTGTATTTTATTCAGTTTTAATGATTTTAGTGATTCACGTTCATTGAATTACCATGACAGGTTGCATTTGCGCTGTCTATAATTGATTCAGTTACACAATTAGTTCTGCAAAATATATTACATTTTCGGATTTGCTTTTCCATTAACAAATATCTTTGTAAAATTTTTATTTATTACCAGCCCATACAACACATCAAACACAAGTTTCCGAAGCTTGACATTCATGTTCTGGTATAATCACTTTACTATAAAAACTTACTTTAAAACTGGAAATATAAAAAGGAGATGAGGGCAGATACCAGCTTCACCCCCCCCCCTTTTTTTTTCTTCTCTCTTCCTAAACAACTTCGCCCTAAAAAAAAAAAAAAGATACCTAGATCCAAACTGGACAGTAAAACAAAAATATATGGCATTAATATATCCTTGTTTTAAAAAAAGGGCAGTGATTAATATTTAGGATTAATTTCCCCTTGCTGTTTGGGACTACAAAGTTGCGTGGATCACAAACACATAATCAGCACAACAGCAGCTTTGAAGAAGCTGATTTCCAAAAATCTTTTACTGGGTGGGAACTAAAGCTATTTGTTCATTTTAAATTGTTGATACTCGTACGCTGGAGATGAGCATTAAATCGGAATTTAGCTAAAGAGGCTGCTTATACTTGCTAAATCAAAAACTTTAGTTTTATCACTTTTTATATTTGCAGTGAGGAAGGTCACTTATGTTGTTTTTAGAATATAATTCTTATACGAAAATTTCCCACTTAATAGCCTTAATTAGCGATAATGGTTACGAAACAGTATGTCAAAAACGTATGTGTGTTGTAGGTTAGGCATTAGACCTAGTGAGGAAAAACAAGCATGTATATTTTAATGTATTTCTGTAACATACTCACATGTAGAAAAATTAAAAACAAATCACGTTTAATCACGGTGTGTTCCAGATATTCAGATGCGTCCCGAACATTACAAGATAAATTTTACATTTATTATTATAAATATTGTAGAGTTCACTTGTTATTCGAGATTTTCGGCATTAAATACCGCATTTTTTTAAATCTAAACTACTGGACACAATATAAAATAAAAAGAAAAATGTTCCAATTAAAATACTTTGTATGAATACTGCATTTCGCGCACAAATGGACTCGTTATGTCCACTGTGAGTATACACAGATTCAAAATTCGCGGGTGTTTGCCACCTCAAGCCGCTAGGTTCGTTGCTGCTGCTGTTCACATGCTCGCCCGTGTTGTATGTGTACAGCTGTCCGGTATTTGTTTCTATTGTATTTGGTGTAAGGTAAAAATACTATTGATTATTTTGTTTGCCATGCACGATTGATTACCAGTTCACAACAAAAAAAAATATAAAAATGACAGACATTAAAAGTTTTAATGAACAAACTGCGTTTGTAACCCATTTGAGAATTTGAAAATTTGACATTTCAGAGTTTTTGAGTTATTTTTTTGCATATTGGATAGCCTATAATATAAAGTATGTGGCAGAAAAAATGTTTTCGCAGACCCCTGTACCAGCCACTTTTTGCCGTTTACCTTTTTCTTTTTCACGCACCAATACCTTTCAGCGATTAGCGATTATTCTCTAAGCCAGCACTGATGAATTACCACCACTTGTTGAATGAAAAGAAATAATGTTAAGGAATAATACAAATTACAAATTAACCTAGTTTATTGGGTACTCCTAGCACTATACAGCAGACAGATATTGACTAATTGGGTTGCTAATGCGGAAAAATTTTATGACGGAATAAATACAGAAGAGCTTGAGAATTGCAGTTTTCAGAAAGAAACGAACAAGTGTTAGTAAACAGTATGAGAGAGATTTCTGGACAGTAAGCTTCCCCTTGATAGCATTGTCACCCCTTCCCCACGTCCCCATCCAGGCTTGTGGTGGTCGCGAGTGATGGAAACAATAGATAACGTCTGCAGGTAAGATGTCCCAGCTTGTTTCGAAAACCCACTATCTCCAGAAGCTACTGAAATAGTTAATATTAATATTGAAAATTAGATAATTTCGGGGAAACTGTTAATAGTACCAATTTGCGATACACCACAAAAAAAATCCACCAAGTGTATTCTTGATAACAGTTTAAAAAATTCGCCAATACACTTACTAAAAGAGGCAGCTGAGCACGATTTCTTATACCATGTCACAATAATCGCCAATCATCAAAATTGTTTATTTGTTATAAAATTACGTAACATTAAACTTTATATTTAGACAACATAGTTCTTTTCTATGCATCAAATGCTACAAAATAATGTTACTCTCATTAAATTTGTACATTTAGAAATTCTGAAAAAGTCCAGTTAAAATTAACATTGCTTCTTATGGTTCACATTTTATGTACTGCTCACTCTTAAGCTTGTGTGCCAAGACAACATTTTCCGTTCAAGTTCAGGCGAAAGATTCCACGAGACCTGCTACCCGAGTCTGCATGCAAGCAGTTATGGAGGGTTCTTTGTAATAAACTATCCAGCGATACTTGTTGCCGCACAAGAAAAGACGAGTGCATTTTTTACGTGCATACGCCTTTAAATTCGCGACCGTAGTGGGATCCAATCCAGAAAATCCGATGATAACAAAATCGGGGGATACAGTTTGGCATTGCAGCTCCGAATCTATCGTCTACATGCAAAATTCAATTACACCACTCGATTGCCGAATGATCAAAGAATATATTACGTTGAGTGAGGACTGCGAAACATCGCGCGTTGTGGAAAGGGGGGAAAAGGGGGTGGGGGTGGATGTAATGCCTCAAATTTGAGTTCGTTTCGCCGCGTCTCATAACTTCCGCGTAGTATAACTTTTGACTAGGAGAAGCTACGACACTCGTTTGAGTTACAGTCGGCAGCTCTCGTCAAGATCAATCGATTGCGTGTATAACAACTTTTGAGTATGAGTTTAATGTAAAAAAATTAAGAAAACTTAACACAATGTCGGTCTATACTTGTCAAAAAGCCAAGTCGAAATACAGAAATCGTATACGGTGGGAAAGAGCATCTCGAAAGCAACCCAGTGATATCAATATAACCCCCATACGATATAGTGAAGCGGTGCCGGGAACGTAGAATAAACGTCAAGGCGTCTGAGCGCGTCAACGTAGACGTATACACGCAAAACAAACGGCCGTGTCCCCAACACAGCCAGCCACGCCCTACTTACCTACTTACTGCCGCACAAGTAAAGGCGAGTGCATTTTTTCCCGTGGTTTTATATCTGCAACTCTGGTTCTGGAGCAATCTTCACTTACTTCAGCATTATGAATGGGTTTATTCACAGGGCCTACTCGTTTGGTTGTTACTACAACTGGAACTTTTGTGTTAAATAAACACGAATGTTTACCATAATTTCAGCATAATGCTGTTTGTGAATCAGTAGTGACGCCCGATTTTCGCGAAAAGGTTTCCAGCCACGATATATTCCAATACACTGCTGGCACATCAGCCGTTTCCTTTCGTTTACTGGCCACTTGTCTTGTGAGAATACATGTTCTAACTCGAGTGGCCAACAAGAACTACGTTACTCAGGTACTGCGAATCTGGGATTCCTGAGCAGACAGTTAAGACTCATAACTAGGGACCTGCAGAATTCACGTTATTATTAGAGACCCGAAAAATTCGCGAGTGCAATGGCATGTAGGCTAGACTTGACAGTCTTATATACTTTCATACAGATATCAACTGTTTATCGGTTGATTGTTGTGGTAGTAAAAGGCGGTGGTTGGGCGCACACTTTATTGCATGTTTGTTATTGGCTCATTTATCTCCAGGAGATATCAAACAACACGCCGAGCAATTTAAAAAGTAACATTAACTTACAAGTGTGTGAATTCCAACTTGTCTAGAAATTAACCAGCGAAATTCTAGGGGTCTCTAGTTATTATTT
This sequence comes from Dryococelus australis, assembly GCA_029891345.1. Classification (NCBI taxonomy): domain Eukaryota; kingdom Metazoa; phylum Arthropoda; class Insecta; order Phasmatodea; family Phasmatidae; genus Dryococelus; species Dryococelus australis. Next base: position 30,496,790 of record CM057000.1, on the reverse strand, counting down.
AAAGATAGACTGACCTGCAAGTTACTGTGTGTTTCACCGACTTCAGTCATTGGCCGGAAATACGTCTCTGGCACGCCCCGGATATCTCTTGAGCCAGTAATATTAGCTCAGCGGCGAAGTGGCCAATCTCTTTTGAGGAAATCAAGCAGGTAGGTGGTGTTGATTAAAGTGCAGCGGCCAATGAAGCACGTACTGTGCTCACTTGTTTATAAGGCAGTGAAGTCTATCCTGTCATCGAAATATAACGCGAATCTTGCACGTCTCTACTCATAACACGTAAATCATCCAATCACGGAATTGGATACGAGCTAAACGGTTATGAAATACATCAAGTTCTACGAAACAGTAAACATTTTCGTGTTTTTTTTATTTACTATTTATTGGTGTTCAACAGTCTTAGGCTCTTTCTGAAAACAAAATAAACGAAATTACAACTGTCCTCAATACATAGAGCCATGAGTATTTCGCGAATACATTCGGAGGCGAGGTACACTCCAAACACTCGTTCTTTCTCCTACTATTGTGATTGGACGACAGTTCTTCAGACACGCCCCGTTCAACTGCGTGAGCCAGTAACAAGCAGGGAACAGTAGTGTGAGTGAGAATTCAACAGTCCTGTACAGAGGCCTCACTTCATCATAGCAACCAATAAGCAAACAATAATGGCTCGAGTGTATAGAGGGCTGTCCAGCCTAGTTTGCTGCCAACTCAATCCGCGAAATACTCGGGGCTCTATAAATACCACACTTCACCACCCTCTTTCTTATTGGCTAAAATTTCGACCTCTTAGGAAACCTTCCATCGAAAATTGCACACGGCCAATCACGAAAACGTACATGGAAATTGCCAGCAGATAGTCAAATCTTCCAAAGAGCTATCCATATACAAGCGGCCATGCACGCTTGCGTGTAAATGTCCAAGGAATCTTCCATAGTGGCATACAGGCTTTAGTTCAGCTTTGTTTGCATTAGGCGGAGGGATACTTTGAAAATAGAACTTAAACAGGGCTTGAGAAGAGTTGGAACACCAGTTGTGTTGGACTTAGTATTTCCACTCACCATTGTCGTGGTCCACGCTTCATTTTGCAATGTTCGTTACGGGCCGCCTATCAGCCCTTTAAGATGGCGATTTCTCAACGTATCAATGAAATGTCCTTTCCAAAATATCATACAATTCAATCCATTGTGTTCATTTGAGAGCTGCACACTCTGCGTGCTGTCGAAGTGTTTTTGCGTTGAAGCGAATGCCACGAAAACTGTTGGCGAGTTTATATTACTTCACCAATGTCTTCGAAGATTTCCGACGTCGTATGGGAAACTCCATACCTCTATTTTCAGGCGAAGATGAAAATCATATATTTCAATGAACATATTTTGAAATTTTTATTTCAAATTATGCATTACGATGTAAGTTTACACCGAGTTGCTTTGAAGAAAAAAAAACAACCGACGTAAATGTGTCGAGAGAAGTACTGATCTTGTCTAGTGACATCAATAGCGACTGCAAAACTTAGCGAATTCATTTGAGGACAAGCTAGACTTTAAACTCCCGTACGTTCCATTTACTTCTGTGACTGGCTCCTAGTTTCTATGATGCGTACTGGACAAATCTTCAGTCAGCAAAAAGTACTTCAAGGAAACAAAGACTGCATCCTGTGCTACCTGGCATGAGGTATAGGGCCACCTGTTTTCCGCGAGAAGATATGTGCTCAAGCTATACTTAAACGCCTTATGCCCGTTACACCAACATCTTCCCTAATCCGAGATCGAATGATCCTAGATCCGAAACAGGATTAAGTTCGATCTTGGTTCCATTGTGAAAGTGTTGCACCAACCAAATTGCACGATTCTGGATCTCCGATTCGTCAATCTTGGTTCCAAAGTGACTGATCGAGATTAAGTATAAGACAAATTTTTCTATTGGTTCGTAATATATGACGTTATGAACGTAGGAGCAATTTTCTGTGTGTTTACCTAGAAGTTCTCTATCAAGGTTCCGCAGTTGTTAATTACATAATTTTATGGAGAAAAATATGGATGAAGATGCAAGTGGTTCGAAACTAAATATTTTTACAGAAAAGGAGAAAAGAGTAATCGTTGACTTGATAGAAAACAACTGAATTAAATTTAATATACACTCTAAATTGGAATCAGTTATTTTTTACTGATTGATAGTTGAAACTGCTCCATCCGGAATGTGTAGAAAAAATATCACTAATTTATCAGTTAAAAGAAATCTACTAATTCAAGTAGTAGAAAATAAGTTATTTATAGTTGGTTAATAAACAAGCACAGAGCATTCCTATGTGATGTAAGTTAGGTACGACTTATTTTGTCGCAGAACACAAATATTATCTACACTAAAACGTTTTTCGACGTGGTTGGCCTCGAACTACCGCCCATAAAGCAAAGCATGCTGAAGCTTTCATGATCAGCCATATCCATTGCCCTACTTTAATACGGCCAAATGTGTGCTCGTATTATGGGTATTGAACCACAAGATGTAATGTCAAGTATTGCTGTAAGTTTCGTGATGTGAAAGTATTTCTTTTTGGCGAAAAATACATATTTTGTGCGCAAGAACATGTCTTTGCAAAGTCGGATTCTGTTCTTTAAAAGATAAATATAATGGTTTCAATGTACGAGGTTATCGATGTCCACTAGTACCCGCCATTTGACAATGCAGTGAGACACTAAGGAATTAAACTGTTATTTTTAGTGACAGATAGATCAGTGAGAATTTTACTGACTCGATAGTGCGGTGATTCAATAAGAAAGGCGAATTTACACCAGCAAAAGTTTTGTGGTCTTCAAGTAAACAGATCAAATATGAGGAACAGATCAAATAACGAGGAAACAACAAATTTGATAAAATAGTGCATTGTTTCTAACGTTCCACTGTCTAATTAGCACAGTTATTACTAGTCAATCTGTCTCTTTAAAATAACAGTTTCATTCTGTGAAATCTCGTTGTATTGTAAAATGGCCGATACATAGACAACTCCGACAAAACCGTTAAAACCATTATATTTATCTTTTGAAGCACACCATCTGAACTAAACTTAACTTACAGCCGCTTGCCATTGTAAGTTTATGTTACTACGCAAATGCGAGACTGGTTGTTTCAGTTGCAAAGTAGCAGAGTTGGTAGAACTTTACAAATGTATTGTCTATTGGTGGTTTCGTCAAAGTAAAGGAAATGTGAAGTTAAATGTTTTAAGTGTTCCATTGTGTAAGGGATTTTTGTCGTCGAAGTTTATAGGGTATATGGCTTCTTGTCTGGCTTAAATCTGCAGTGGTTTATATGTTTAGCGTTACTTTAGCGTGGTAAAAAAAAAAAAAAAACTCCTAACTAGCTCCGCGTCTAGAAACGGACAAAAGGGGCAGTTTCCCCGGGTTCCACATTTTAAAATAATTATTGCCTTGTAAGTAATAAACACAGTGTGTATATTCCACCACACTCTGAAGTTAACATCCACGGCTAAAATAAATAAGTTACACTATAAATCGGAATTTCGGGAGGCCACATTTTCAGAATTTTTTAAGTAAATTTGCAGTGAATTTGCTGTTTTAAATTTTTCTTCCAAATAGTGATGGGGTCATATCCTACGCAAAAAAATTATCTACGTCTTGACTGCATACTGCAAGTGTGAAATTTATATTTGCGAACTCTAATATTTAAATGTATTCGTTTAGTTTATATATGTAGTAAGCTTATAAGAGTGCTAAAATAGCGTGTTATTAGCATACTCATCTTAGTAATGATTTCTAGGGATGCATAATTAAAGTGACAGTCTATGATAATGTTAAATTTGTATATGGAAGATACAAAATGGGCGGGAAAGCAGATACAAAATGGGCGGGATTTCAACATTACTAGAGTAACTATGAACGGCGTATAGAAATGTTTTACTTAAATTCACATATTACTAAACACTTAAACATTCCATTTTACAACCAATAGATTAAATTAGACAGTAGTACATTATAACTTAGGCACTATATCCCATCAGCCCGGATGGCTCAGTCGGTAGAGCATTAGGCTTTTAACCTAAGGGTCCAGGGTTCGAGTCCCTGTTCGGGCGGTAAGAATTTTAATGTGTATTTAAGGCATCATTGTCAACATAAATTGATAAAAATTATAACTATTAATTCCAAATGTTGTTAAAAACTATCAATCTTCTATTATACTATCAAACTTCTATATATTCTCGTTCTTTGCCAGTTTCGTGTTGCAAAAATTCATTTTCTTCAAAGGAAAAGTGAATCACAATGCTGAGAATTTCACGGCTATATACACGGATATATATCATGTCATGTTTTCTCATCACTCATACTTGTTTTTTTTTGCTATTTGTTTTGCCAGCGTACCGTCAAGAGGTGGACTTGACAAGTAACTTCATAAAAAAAAAACGCAAGCGAAGATTTTTTATTTCGCCATCAAAATTTCACTTTTTCTTAGCGAATGAACTGTTGGGTCACGCATCCATTTGTGAGCTCAATTGTTGTTATCGTGTATAGGCTGTTCACGGTAAAATGAGCACTTTGAAAGCTCTGCTTAAGATCTACTTGTACGCACGTTGTGTATTCCTCCACCTTATGTAAAATTAACATTGCCTGGGCCTTTATTCATGTGTCGGTCAAGTGAAACAGTGGAATTATTAGAAAAGTAAATATGTTACTAATCTGCTCAATCCTATACTAAAAATAAATAAATAAATAAATATAAAAAAATAATAGTAATTTCAGTTTGCATAAATGGTTACCTAACACTATTTATTTGGCGTTAAGATATGGAACTATTTCCCATACATCATTACCATCTTTGCTGGGCGCATGTCACTAAGTGCGCCCGTTAAAATATATGCAGGCAGGGGCAGTGACTTTTTTCTAAGGTTGATTTCAAAAGCGCTAACTTTATCATGAACAGCCTTTATCTGCTGTACTTGTGTTCAGCAATTTTATTGCAGCTGACAAACAGCGTGCTGCTTTCCCGATACGGTATTGGCATTAACCGTCCACGCCGAAGAGGTGTAGAAAATTCCGCAAATCAGACTAGCCACAAGGGGGACTCTTAAAAGTGTGGACTGGTGTCTCGTTGAGTACAGCACCGCCCATAAGCAGCACTCGTTTGCAACAACGTGACCGTGATCGTAGACGCGGTAACTTGAACGAGTCGAAAGGTGCTCACTTTATCGTGTACAGCCCATGGACTAAAGATGACGTAGACCGATCTCGCTGCCAACATTGAACTGCTTTTCTGCCCACACGTCTAGCAAAAATGGCGTGGGATGGGTTTGAGGTTAGAAACACCGTTTAGTAAACAAGTGCCATCGAGATGTTTCTATACTTCCTCTAACCAATTTATAATGTGTTTTGATTAAATTTAAAGTGGTGAAAGTAACAGTGTTTGTCATATAAAAATAAATAAATAAATAAACACGTGCATCTATGTTGGCCACGTGACGTTGACAGATGTGTTCCTTTGGGGTAGGTTAATGTTATGTACATGCGCAGTATACGAATAAGCGGTCTACCTCATCTTTAGTCTATGGTACAGCCTACACACTTGATCGACCCGTGAGCAAAGTGAAATATACAAGCTAGCCGCCGCCAGAGAAGACTGCCCTATGCAAGACATTCAAAAGTGCAAATATATCTGTGAACAGCATATACGTTCCGCCCGCCGATTTCCGCGAACAGAATCCCTGTCAAGTTGTATTTGAATAAACTTATGAGGGAGTCACATAGCCCCGACAAACACAGCACGACGCGACATAAACCGCCACCACGACACAACGTTTATATTTTCGATATTTGCTGTTCGAATTTACAGCCCGACAGTTTACTGACGCGACACGAAGGGTACAATTTTTCGGAACCATTTAGAAGGCGCTGATTAACTAAGATAGTTTCAAAGGCGATGGGCAGACGGGAAATTCCGAATACATGATAGTGACAAAGTTTTATCGCGAATGCATACAAAGTTAAAATTATTATTTTTAAGAGTTAAATACAGTAATTTTCAATATTGTTATTGCCATTGCAAGGAGAGCTTGCCATACAATTTCGCTTTGGAAGGTTGTACACTCTGTGTGTCGTGCCGCACGACACGACGAAAATAGAAATAGTTTCTATTCCAAAATTGCTGGTCGGACGACAGAATTTGTCGGGATTACGTCAGATCTGTCTTGTATTTCGTTGGCTGTTTAGTTTTAAGTGTAGTGTTGGGGCTGTCGTGTCGTACTTGACGAGGCAAAGTGACTCCGGCTTTAAACTCAGATCCACTTTCGAGATTGTATGGTTCAACTGCTGCTCTTCTTATGCCCGGTTGCACCATCGTGGTTCGAAACTCGATCCGAGATCAGGAGCCATCGTCGACAAATGTAGTTTCAAAATGCGCCAACAAATATAACTAAGTTCGATTGTTTTCTTGGGAAATTAAAACTACATTATACGCACTTGAATATTATTCAGTAAAATTCATACAACAATTCACTTAAAAAAGATAAAACATCGCACATCTAGTTCTATCTATAGCGAAAAATACGCCTACTTCTATGACGTCATATATTACGAACCAATAGCAAAATTTGTCTCATACTTAATCTCGATCTCTCACTCTGAATAGGGTAAATAAATTTTAAGAAAGGGATTCATTTTACATCATATTTGTTTACAAAAATATGTACAAAAAACGGCTGATCCAAAATTTATGTACAACATTTTAACACTGAAGCAACATTTAAGCAAGTAGAAAAGTTTCACTCCAAAACAGACGCTAATTACACATACTTATTTCAACACAATCAAGTACAAGACGTCCCAAAACACTATCAAGTAAAATTTACTCCAAACATTTCCATGCTAAGCAAACACGAGTGAATTAACAATATATTTACAACATTTTTTAAGCAAATACAGCATGTTACACAAATTGTTTCAAAAATACAGGTACATCTAAAACTTTATGTTAAAACAATTACAGGATAAAACAAAGCACTTTAATATTATCAAATGCAACATTTTTCTTTAAAAACAAATATTTTTTTTATAAACTGTTAGCAACTTTTACGAACAAACTTTTCATGCATTTTCTTAAAACTGGATCCAGATCCTCTTCTGACCTCTGCTTTCAAGGAGTGAGTTTCTTATTGTCACCGCACTGTGTGAGTTCGTGGCTCTTTTCGTCTCCTAGAGGAAAGTAAATTACTTTAAAATGAAAACTATTGTCACAGGTTTCTGTAAATTCTCGCAAAATTCCTTGGTACCATAGGGCATAAGTTATATTGGACTTTCCTTGCTTGACACTGACGTAATGATTTGAAGGATGAAAATACATCATGTTACCACTATGACATTCAACACTCGACTGAGAATATTTAGCAAGAAACAATGTATGTATATTGATAAATTCATTCTCTCTATACATTTGCAAGTAGAAGCGTGTTTTAGGGCTAAATTTTATTTTTGCTAATTTTATTGCTCGATGTACATAACATTATGATGAATCACACCCAGTATGAGAAGTGTAACCAAACTTGTCTTTGCTATAACGATATAAAGTATGAAGATTTTTATCACATTATTAGAAATACTGGTAAGGTAAAACAGTGTCTGTATTATAAACAAGATGTTTCAACCAATTTTCTTCCTCACAATATGAAGTTATAATGCGTTCGCCCGTAAGTTTACACTTACTATAATACATTTGAAATTAATGTCTGACTCACACATTTCCTTTACAACAAAATGTGAATATAATAAGCTGTATGTTACAGAATGTAAAACTCAAGTAAAAAAAAGTACACTTGTGTTTCATTGGACATAATGGAAACATTGGGGTCATTATTTTGAATTAGCCACTTTACACTCATATAAATTACACATCGACAGAAAAACTAATCCTCCTTTTTCGAAAATAAAGTTGAGGATGTCCCTGTCGCAGGTCTCCTTCCAACGAACGGCGATTCCCTGGTGAGGTCTGGTGAGCTGGTAGTCGATTACTACTCTTCTATTTCCTTGCTAAGACTGGCCATCATCAAATCTTCTAATTTTGATGGCAAATCACTGTCGGGGAGAAGATATCTCAGTACAATCATTGCATGCTATTCCTTCACCAAAGCGAATTCCGAGACTGTTGTCGAAAATGAAGCACCAATGTTCTATATCATTGAAGATATGAACTTTTAGAAGACCGTCATATGGTTTAAAGAACACTCTTCTTTATCCAATTTGTAGGACCTCATATACATCTGTAGGGTTGAAGATCCTAGCCATGACTGACGATTTTATACTAGACACACTCCTTTATATAGTCTGCCAGATGTTCTTGCTTTGAAAAACATTGCATTCCCACATGCCACAGGGAGAAGTTAATTCTTGGTCACCGATGTACGTATAATGTTGCTTGTTGCATTGTTGTGTCCAAACTGTAGTAAGAGAACATCAACTACACTCTTTCTGCATAATGTATTTGATTTCCTTGTAGGACTTGCGTTTGGTGATGTATCCACTGTGAGCATCAAATTCCAGTTTACCTTCATTACAAGGTAGCTTGCTGTCAGGACAGAAATTATACAAAGGACAATCATTTCGCCCATGACATATGTCGAACACTTTAAAAGTTTCTGTTGGACTGATTAACAAAAAATTCCAATGATCACCTCCATTGCACATCTCTATCTATAGTGGACTATCTTCATCTTCAATTCAAAATCACACTTGCCTGAGACCTGGAATAAACTGGCATACTGAAGTGATGAGTCGAACCTCTCCATTTTATCTGAATCTCTGCTGTACGATTCTCTCTCTTTATATGTAGACAGATATTCTTCCAGTTAAAATTAGTTCTTCAATGACAAAAAAAAAAAACATTTTTGATCAAATTTAGACACAAATAATACTGTTTCATGCCTCACAGTCCCACATTTTGCGTGGTGCTCTTAAAAGTCTGCTACTGCCATGTATTTGCATAATGTGTTCCTTATTATTACATGTTTCAGTCCGTAAGGTAGTGGTGGTGTCGTCGTAAAAATACCTAATCAATTTATATTTGATTTTATGAAAACCTGGTTCTTTGATCATTTCTGTACTGCGATTTTTAAAACATAGGTCTAAAGAAGAACGGGGCAGTTCTATATTGGGCCTCATATTAAAAACAGGACAGTCTTCTTCTTCATCGCACAGCCTTCGTTCTGTACACAGGCTTTCTCCGAAACTTTTGCGAAACTCCAATGTCCATTTCCATTACACTTCTGTGTTTGAAAGTGTATGTTACTAGAGACTGGAACCATACATTCTTGTGTCCTCGAAAAATAGTAGAGTACGTTTTCTGGTCAAATTTCTCCATTTTTTCGAAATCTTATGCTACCTGGAAAAAATTAATATCTCTACACATAGGTAGGATGTTGGTACAAATATTCTCTCATAACTTCACTTTTACATTAGGAGCAGAATGTTTTTTCCTTAAAGTGGTTTGTAGTATAGTGTTTGACTAATGAATTAATACTCGAACAATCATGGTATCTTCTAATGTTTATTGCTTCTGCATTGGTCAATGTTTTTAAAATTTCATTTCATCTTGTTCCAAACACACATATGGGATAGTCTTCAAGTAATGCATCCTTTACATATTGAAAATGTTTTTTTGTAAGCTATGCCACCAGAGTCCCATTTCAGGTCGTGTATCTCATAAGCCTGTTCCCGAAACATCATTTTAAGTTCAGGTTTTAAACTATACCAAGGTCTGGGAGATTTACAGCATAATATTTTAGAGTCATTAGCATAAGTTGCATAAGAAATAGCAAGCTCCTTAATTGCACAGGAGTTGTCTTGGTACTTTTCGAAACCCTGAGTTTAGCAATTCATTTTTTACATTATTTCTTTTTTTACACTATTTACAAAAAAGTCTCTCATATGTAAGTCTTTTTTATATAAGATGACAGTGCATGCCGCGGAATAATACTCATCTACTCCAGAATCGTCCATTAATATATCTGGAATGATTGTAGTTTCAACATCTATTCCAGCCTGCACGACATACAAGCCCTCTTCATGTGCTGTAAGTTCCCATCTTTAGCAAAGGCAGGCATGCCGTAAGGACAGTCTTCACAAGGTAAATAGGATATGGTATACTCATCTGCTTTTAAATGCTCGGTAGGAATGGCTACACAAATTTTATTTCGTGGCCCACAAAACAAATTATGAATTCTTTCGGCAACACTTGCAGTTGGAAACACTCTGGACTTAATAAGGTTTTCGCCTTCCGTAAGCTAAAATAGCATTGAATGTTTCAACACATTCAGAGTCGCAATTGTCACAGCATTGACCTTGATGCATTGTACCTGATGAAATATCCTGTAGATTCTGCATTGATGATGTTCTAGATGAAGTAGTAGATATCTGGAGTTGTAGAGGACTCCTGGAGCTGTAGTAGACATGATCAACATCTGGTGTTGTAATGGATACTTGGAGCTGTAGTATTTGTGATGGATGCCTGGAGCTGTAGTAATCGTGTTGGACTTCTGTATCTGTAGTGAGCATCTGTTGTTGTAGTGGATGCCTGACGTTCATGTTATCGCTGCTTGCACTTGATGATGATGCTTCCCAAATGCCTGTATTAGACACTGACATTGTTATCTATGCTAATGCAATGCACATGCATGCACAGAAAGTAACCTTGGCAAATACCAAGATAAGACTGAGAAAAAATTAATTTATCCCCTCTTATATAATGTAAGGATTCAAAACGGTCACCATTTTTACCATAAATTTACAAGAATTTGGACTTTTTAGAAGAAAAAAAAAGTACCAATGATGTTGAAATCGCTATTTTCCAACTCCGAAAAGCATGATTTTCGCCTGTATTCACACTGTTTCCTTAAACTAACATCAGAAACTGTTAAAATATTAAATAAATTCAAATATATACATTTTACGTTACATGGAATACATTTTTGCTGTTGGAAAGTTTTTGGTTAGACGTAAAGAAAGGGAATGTGTTGGTTACCGCTCTCGCCTTCCCAGGGTGGATTACACCCAAAACTAATTATTTCGCAATGTAAGGATGTCATGTTAGGAATTGGTCGGCGGGTTTTATCAGAAATCTCTCTCTCGTTTCCCTTAGAATCACACACACACACGATGTGGCGCTTCTCCCCTTGCTTCACTCTCATTGGCTCTCAAGACATGGATGTTAAGAACCGTCTAACTCTCTCCCAGTATTTTTTCTCTCCTATACAGCGAAGTGATAGTAAAAACATTTCTTAATAAGTGAATACTTGTAGAAAACATTTCTTAATGAGTGAATAAAATATATCTTGTTTGAATACATGTTAAAAATAGTTCTGTTTTCATGAGTAGACATAATAAGTCTTGTATTTCTGTGTGATTTTACAAATTATAGTTTGCTTGATTCAAATATAAATTTGTTGTTATTTGAATTTTAAATCTGGGGATTATAGTGGGAACTTGATTTCAGAGATTTGTGATTTTTTTTCACTGCTCATATAGTCAACTTGTTGTGTAAGGTTGAAACCACAGCGAATCAAGCCAAATTTTTCGGGCTACACATTCAGAGGGTTGGCGACGTGAAGCAGGGGAGCAACAGTAGATAAAACATGTTCTGAATACTCTAGCAGGGAGGGCACATTGTCTTGAAACAGGTACTGCAGGGACATCAACTCATGAAAAATACATAAAAGGATTCTCAGGGCTTACACTGGGATGCATACAAACTGGTTTTTGGGAACACCAGGCTCGATCGATAGCAGATGTCTTCATAAAAGTCAGCTTTGTGAGTAGAGATGGAAGGGGGCATGTTTCTCTGAGGGGTGTTAATGGAAGGGGTGTCTGACATCGTGGAGTCGTGTTGGTTATTTGGGCGAGGGGAGGGAGGGATTGGTTATGAGCAGCCTGCTCCCGATGTGCACGCAACTAGGCATTTGTCATCATCTTGAATCAGTTGAGAATATTGACAATCGAGGCCAGATAGGTGACTGACCGCCAGGACCTCACACTCTGGCGAGGGTGGTGGGAGGCATAGGGGTGGCTGGCATCATGGAGTTGGGTCTGTTATAAGGTGTGCAGGGTAGGGTGGGTGGTTGGGGTGTGAGGGGTGGCAGGTAGGTCTCCTCTGATCAGAACACAACTAATCAGTTGAGGCTATTTTGAGAAATTACTGAAAACATTTGACGATCGCAGGTAGATTGGGGCAGCGTGCACTGACGAGGGGCAGGGAAAGGGGGTGCAAGCTGGTTTCTTGATCTCAGAATCCCACATATAAGGCCTGGAGGGGAGGTGAAAGGGTGTACAAGGAGGTTTGGAGCCAAGTGACCTCAGCTATCCCACTCTCCATCATCTTCAGTCTTTCATCAATGTCTGTGGGAGACATATGTGCTAGTCATCAGCTCCTTCATAAACACCGCACCTCTAGACACTTGGTGGCCATCAAACTTATGAATGTGGGTTAGCTCAACTATGGACCATCTCTAGTGATAGCCACAATTTAATATAAAAGTATTTTATTGGGAAAATATACATTTTCGTGTGTGTAGTCAATATTGAGATAAGTAATTGATTTCTGTTTATGGCAGACGAAAATACCATTTGCGTTAACAAGTATGCTCTATTTACGGAAACTTGTAGCACGTCTCTATAAAGTGTCGCATGATTATGCTTTGCGGGCTTAGGTACTTCTTCGCATCATCCAAGTGCCCCTATTCTTCAGCGGAAATAATTTGTGTTAAAAGTGAATTATTCTGAAAATAGTTCAGCTTAAGTTAAAAATATTATCATTTTGTTGTCTGTTGTAGGATGAACGCAGAATTTTTCTTGTAAATTTCAACTCGTATATAATCAGGCTCTCCACACACACCTTATAAGAGGATGTCATTGCTATGCTGTACTCATTAATACATCAGGCTCCACATCAAACATACATGTTTTAAAAAATACTCAAGGTATTTGCGAGAGGCATTAAGTAGTGTACATGTATTTCTATTATGCTATTGTGTGTGTTTAAAATTTAAGTGCGAGTTTGGAAATCTTCATCTATTAATACTGACTGGCTGGATTTCGTTTAGTGAGTTTGCACTTGTCAACATCAGATGTTATTCACGTAGTTAAAATTCTCTCTTGTGTAAATTATATTTCTAAGCTCGAGACTCACATTATGTTTAAGATTCACATAATTTCATTTATAATTATTCACATAGTCGTTGAAATTTGCGATTCGATGCATGTAATTTATTCATACATAGAACACTCTGAATTTCTCTAACATTTAAGTGCATTCGGAAAACAGATCGTTTAACATGTAAATCACCTCTTTCAATGTCCCCTATCTCCCACCGCCATCTACAAGCAATATCCCCCAAAAAACATAAATTTTACACTTAGGTCACTCTTAGAAATCATTTAAACACTCTGAAATTCTCTCGTGTGTTAAATATATTCTTAAAAATCGCCTATGTACCAACAACATTCCTCCAAACACCTCAAAACTAGAAAAATTTTAAAAATTAGCCTTAGCCCATGCTTGCACTCAACTCTACGCCTATATAAGATACTGCTACAACCCACCACTTTCGTCAGTCGCCTCCAGGACACCACACCATCAACATCATACAAAGCTCCTGCTAGCCCCTTCCCCACCAAAAAAGAAAGAAAGAAGTGCGAATTCTAGAAAAAAATTAACCCATTCAATAAATTTAATCCTTTCAATACATATATCCCTTTCCATTTTTGATCGGATTAAGACATTTTAAATTGGATTAAGATCCGATTAAGAATTGTTTGATCGATTTAAAAATATCCCCTTTTGATCGACCCTTTAAATTAATTTGATATCAAATCCATAATCCGATTAATCAAATGTGTCGTAGGAACATCACGCCCATACTACTAACATTTTCTTGTAACTCAACAGATGAAGCTTATATTTACACGTCATTTTGTAAAATGTGTAAAATTGTTTACGTGGTTCAATGTTTTTAACAAACCTAAGTCTACAACTCTTAAAAATAAACATGAATTTAACATGTTCCACACTATAGTCGAGCCGGCCTAAGAACGGACTTGGCTCAGTCTACTCAAGTGAAAGGTAGAGTCAGGGCAACTTGCAAAGCACAGACCACGGGTAAAGGATGTTCACGATAAAGTGAGCACTTTTGATATCAACCTTAGAAAAAAGTCGCTGCATCTGCCTGAAAATATTTTAACGTGCGCACTGAGTGATATGCGCCCAGTAAAGTTGGTAACGAAGGATGCGAAATAGTTTTATATCTTAACGTCAAATGAATAGTGTTAGGTAACCATTTGTGCAAACTGAAATTATTTCTTTTCCTCGCAGTTTATTTCATTCGTGTAAGTATAATAATGATCATATTTGTAACATATTTATGACTCATGAATAAAATGATGAGGCCCATGACAATGTTAATTTTACATAAGGCGGGAGAATACACAACGTGCATACAAGTAGATCTTAAGTAGGGCTTTGAAAGGTGTTCGTTTTACAGTAAACAGCCTATAACTGACGAATCTCCAGTTACTGCCGCCCATCTGCTGTGCCACCGTCGTCCAATTGTTTCCTTTCCCGGGGTAGAAGTGGCCCGACATTATCAGACATCCCGACTCCTAAGTTACAGCGGAGCTACTCTTAACACTTGTTTTCAAATGAATTCAAATATATCAGCAGTGTTACAATAAATATCTTAGGCAACTATTTTAAAGTATTCCTTGTACAAACAGAGATGAAAGTTTACAGCGCGCGCAAGGACAGTGACCGATTTTTTCCATGCACCTAGCGTGTTTCGAGAAGAGCAAAGGAGTATGATAGCAGAAGCAGTTGCCGCTTATCTCCACGTTATTGGCACAGCCTAACCTCGGCCCTGAAAACAATGCCAGCGCTGTGATAGGAAAGACCCGCAGTACAAGGAACGTCGGGTGCCTCTGGAACTTTGCGCTCAAAGCGATTCGTCTTTGGTCGCCAGGTACGTACAACAACGCACAGTGGAATGTCTGTGGGCGGGCCTCAAGGTAGCGCGCGCGGCGTGAGCTTGGCTTTCCAACACAGTCAAGCCTATGGCGCTTCTGTCGTGTAGAATCCTTGAATCCCAGCGAAACGTCGCTGCCCTTCCTGCTTCGATATACTGCGTGATTTCAAAAAAAAGTCACCACTCATAGGAAATGTTTCGAAATATCATTCGAGCTGCCAAAGTCGCCATTCGGATAATATAGGCCTATCGATTGTTCGCGTGTTTTAGGTAACGCGACACTTGCAACGCCACATTTGTGATGCTTGAGCTCAGATTCCTGTTCGGACATCGCATGACATGCAAACTGACTGGATACAACGCATTGACGTGTGCATTCGCAAAGCATTGGAGAGGGGCGGACGTGTCGATCATCTTGTGTATTGTCATCCTGACATACTTTCCTTGTGTGGTATGAATGGGCTATTGATAAAACAAAATTGAAAGTGCAATTTGACGAAAAATAAGATATTATTATGCTAACAGGAGTAAAGACGCTTGATATACTATATATAGGAGACTGCCAAACATGTCATACACGGGGAGGGGGGGGGGGGGTGATTTTTCAAAGGTTTGATTCAAAAAGTGTGAAGATGCCGGGAATAGACTTCAGACAATCAAACCTTTGAAAAATCCTCCCCCCCCCCCCCCCGATAAGACGTGTTTGGCAGTTTCCTATATATGTCATGTATATCAAGCGCCTTATACTCCTGTTAGCATAAAAGTGTCTTATTTTTCGTAAAATTACACTTTTACTTGTGTTATATTTGTAAATTATAATATTTCTCTTATAATTAATGAGAATAAAATCAGAGAGAAAATAGATGAGTTGGCACGTAATGCTTTGAAGGAAATAGTTCTAACACATATTATTAAAATTGATGCACACGGATTCGGTTCGTTTTCCCTTTGGTATGATTGTCGAGATTTGCGTAGTTAAGCTTTGTTTGCATTAGGCGGAGGAATGTTATTCTGAAAATAGAACTTTACCAGGGCTTCAGAAGCAGCCAGGAATGGTCTATAATGACTATGTGAACCTGATTTTGGCGGAAAGATACCTACTAAGTTATATTTCTGAACGACTCTGGTGGGATCCACTTGCGAACTTCGTGGTCTTGGCATGTGAACGAACCACAGACTTTCAGTAGAGACCCGGGATTTTCGAGCATCCATTCGACAACAAACTAAGACTTCACACAATCATTTGTGTAATCGAACTTATTTTTTTTTTTTGCGGTTGGAAAGAATTCATTGCAAAATGAAATTAATTACCAGTAATAAACTTACAAAAAGATTAATGCGTGCAATTTATCGGTAAAGAAATTGTTTTCCTGGGTTCCATCATTTGTAGTGGCAGTTGCGAGTGTCTAAAAATAAGTTTTTTTTTTTTTCGTACACCAGATCGTCAGTAATGAGATATTTTTTTTGGTCCCTGATGTCCCATTAACACCCGCCTCTTAAGAACTTCTTCCATAATCATCTCACCAACAGTCATTAACACTCTCCATTTTCGGTGCTGTGATGACCTTGACGCCAGTGACGCCTGTTGACGTGCAAAGAATCTCGAACTAATCGAGATTCTTTTTTTGGCCGCCCCGCTGACCTCCCGTGGCGCAGTCGGTTGGTGCGCCCCCGTCCGACCTGGGGTGCGGAATGTTCTGGCTTCGAGTCCCAGATAAGGTTATGGGTGTTAATTTAAGTTAGGTCACAAGTTAATTTGCAAGCCGTCCCCTGATAAGCCTTCAGGCATAACACCCGGGGGGGGGGCGATAATAAGCCCTTTCCAATCAATCAAACAATCAATTTTGTGACGTTCGTTGCAGCTAGCTCGTTGACGCTAGCTCGCGCGTGCTATAATTGCTCATCATGTACTTGAATTTTGCTGCTCGAAGATGACACCCGAACTTGAGGCCTTGTCCGAATTCATGTATATACTGGCGTTCTTGCATCATTGCATCCTTGGCACCAAACTTGATGCATTAGGACAGGCAGTCTTATTGGCTTAGGTCACATTTATTAGCCACTAACCATTTTTAATGTACGTGTATACCGAATAAGAATTTGTTAATTACCGAAAGTTTCAGGGGTTAAATCAAGTACTAAACAATATTTAAATTTTATGTACATAACATTTATTATACTGCAATTTTTTGCGTGAGTTTGCAATTTTGATTGCTTGTTTTATCTTAGCATCTGTAGGTTAGGAACATAGGTCTAATACGAATTTATTATTTAGACTTTTTTTTAAGGTGAACCTTACGATAGTTATTAACTCAGTTCAAAATTCTATGACTACGAATTAGTAAGGTGATCCCACTAAACTTTAAATAAAATTATTATGTCGTATTATGTTGTAACTTACTAACTGCTTCTCAAAATGACGGCACATATTCCGCAAGTACGCGAGAAGTATACATCTTCGTTAACTTGTATACTTGCCTACTTAACTTGCAATTCGGTCAACACTTGAGGGGAATGGTGCATGAAAGCAGTATATTAACCCGATTTTCGATATAAGTCAAACGACTTATATCGAAAATTTTCTAAAGGGTTTGTTGAACTTTTTGGCTCGACAAGACGAAAATAATAATCTTCAACGCCCTTTTACGTTGTTGGATATTCACTTCCGCCATTATTCAAGGAGCACTGATGGATGAAAAGAAAGAATGTTTGTTTTCTTATCTTCAATCAGTGCTCCGAGAATTACGACCACAGAGAATTTGTAACAGTGTAAGAAGGTGCTCAAAAGTGTTATTTGCGTCTTGTCGAGCCAAAAATGTAATAAATTCCGCTGTAAAACAAGTCATGACAAAAATTATTTTAAATATACGGTTTGTGTGCACCATTCCCCTTAAATTACCCTTCACTTCCGAGGACAGATAAGTATGTACTCCAAGCGAATTCGGACACAGCCTATATCCCACGCAGGATACGTCCCTAGTTATTCTTTGGTTGGCATTCCAGTTGTACCCCAGAACAGGCAGCACAGGAATAGGTACTTTTTTTGTTCTCTCGTGAACTCGTCCAGGGAAATGCTTGGAAATTGCGATACAATCGAAAACGAAAGTCGGAGGAACATGTTTTCTAAGTCTAGCTTGTCATCGAGTGAATTCGCGAAACTTCCGAGTTGCTATCTTTCAGTATCGGAGTAGCCTTATTCTCAAGGCGATATTACACGATACCGGATTCCGCAGAAGCTTGTGCAAGGTCCGTCATAGAGGCCGGTATACGGTCTAGTGTGGCACCCGTCATGGCATTTCCCGCCTTATACGGCCAGATTTCCTACCATGTTTAGTAATTGGACACGTCCTATTTTTCGTGGCAGGTTCCACACCAGCTTTTGTACCTGGCCAATAGCATCGTAGTTTCAGAGCGTAGGGCGCTTCCCGTGGCTACTATACTTGAATAGAGTTTATAAAGAAACCGAAAAGGGCGCCTCCATCTTGATTATACATCCGAAAAGTTGAAACTCTTTCAACTAGATTAAAAATACGGAAAACAACGAATAATATTGGCGATGACAACTTTTAATTACTGTTTAAAACCTTTCTATCTACTTAAAACCTTATCTACTGTAAGAAAAAATTAATTCAATATATTTAATAATACGCAGTATATAAACTCTAAATAGGCCGTTCACGGTAAAGTGAGCACTTTTGAGGCCCTAGCTACTTTTTTCTTTCAGTAATCTTTTATCCTCTAACCGCATTTCTAAATAAATATTGCCTTGTAAGTAATAAACAGTGTGTGTAGATTCCACTGCACTCGGTAGGTAATGTCTAACGCTAAAATAAAACACATTTTTCGACCATTATTCCAAATGAGAGGGCTTTCAAAAGTGCTCACTTTACCGTGAACAGCCTTTACCTGTCAAGTAAACTGGTATTACAGTGGTAGGGCCACGGCTTCCTTGAATTGCATGTAATATTGAGTGTGAGTTCGAAACTCCGCAGGACCGAAATTCCTCTTATGCTCATATTATACATGCGGTTAATATCCCGATACGTAAAGAAAAAACTTTATTTTGCAACCGGTCAGTAATTTTCATGAAAATTACTCGTACTCTAGTGACTTCGCGCCATTTTCAAGAGAATGAATGAAAATATACTAGTAAGCAATCAATTTATGTACAAAGCCAACAGTAATCTAGCAATATTAAGATGTGCTAGCTAGTTTTTTTCACAGGCCTACGCATGTTACTAACTGGTAGCAGTTCTACGAATGGGGTTCATATTTACTACAAACCACACACTGCGCACCCACCGAGGGGGCCTAACGCTAGTAGGCGAACTGCTGTCAATAGTGGGGGCAGAGGTGTTTGATATCAAAAGGTCTTAATCCGATGATAAAATCTTAATCCCATTTTAATCCGATCAATATTTCTCGTTAATCCTTAGCCCGATCTTAATCAGATCGATTTTTTTATATTCGGTAATTGTGATCGGATAAAATTGTACGAAACTTTAACTGATTGAGCCAATTAATTTAATTGAATTAGTCAATCAAACATTGTTGTGCGATAAGTGTATATTTTTGTGCAAATGTGTGCTAAGGGACAAAGTCATTATTTTCTTTCTTTTTGGGTGGAGGTCGGGAGCAGCTCGTGTAGATGTTGCCAGGATGACGACTGGCACTCGACTGAGGTGTGGTAGTTTTATTTATGGCGAGCCCCCAAATCTCGCTACGCCAGCATGAACACCTTCACAGTTCTGTGTGCCCTCCGGCATGTATGTTAGTAGCTAAGATGGTTAGAGAATTGGATGCATCTCAGGGCAAGCCCTTTATGCCTTAGGTTGGGTTTAATTAATAAAATTGAGCACATGCATCGCGGCTGAGCAGGGTTGTCTGCAGATATGGCTGCAATTGTAGCCATGGACACATCCCGAAAGAAGAAGAGGTATAGTAAGGGGCATAGAAAACCAGTCAAAGCAGAGAGGGCCTGGGAAAAACTATTCGACGGTCGGAGAGGATAAAAAGTAATTCCTTTTACTGGATTAGGACTGGAGAAATTAGGGTAATTGTTAGTTCGCTAAGATAGACTTTGTGAGGTTAAGGAGTGGTGATATGAACTCTGTCGATCCGCTGCTGGAATGTATCCAGGTTCGTACTGCAGTAGCAAGGCCCTGGAGGCGGGGGAAAGAACTGTGTCACCTGCCCGCAGATACCAGTCATTTCTCTGGAAGCAGAAAAAGTGTTAGTTTCCAGGCATAAAAATAGGAGTAATTAGGAAGGGGAATTGAGGTGATGCAAGTTGGGGACAGGGTATATATGTGGTGAATTTGTGCAAGAGTGTCATAAGTGTGTGTTTTTTTTTTTTAGTTGTGAGTGGGACATTGCTCGTAGATGGTGTTGGGAGATAGGTAACTTTGAAAGATAAGATTTATGTTCTGTATGTTAGTAATGACAAACAATTATATAGACGACAAATGCAATTAAAGCAGTGATGTTAAACATGCAAGAAATTAATGGAAATACAAATTTCAAACGAACACAATTACTTGAATAACCTGGTGTTGACAAGTGCTAACTTACTCAACGACCACAATTACTTGAGTCTTCAGTATGAAATTAATTAACAAAGCAAAAATGTCCCTATAAATATATAAATTAAACGGCTAACGAACACAAGTACATAACTATCACTAAAGGAATTACGAAACCCAGCTATACTGTATTTTTTTAAATAAATGAAATCGCACAAGCACCTCTCCCAAAACATGTCTGTCCAGCTGCGATCTCAGTGAAGCAATGACTGCAGTGTATGACGTGCGGAGTCTTATAAGCGCGACCGACGTATATGATGTCAGTCAAGGAATGAGACGTATAGCAGGCAACTGAGTTTAAATTATGGCAAATACTCTGAATTTTCAAACTAACTAATATTCCCATAGAAAGCCCATTTAACGCCTATTCTGGTAACTTAAAGATGGAATAAAGCACACGTCAAAAATATGCAAACTTACTAAGAACTGATTTGAATACACTATGTCCTACAAGATACAACGAATTTTATGGATACACTACAACTTTTCACAATAGGTAATGATTTAGCACTTCCAGTTAACACAGACAAATAAAATTTCCAAATTTACATTTTGAATTTTACGATTTTTACCAGACACATACATGTACGTCTCCCTCTCATTTGTACACATGCCATAAATAATATTAAAACACGTTTGTTCGATGTGAAGTCTGATGTATGAATGGATTGAGCTTATCACTTACATCGAGTTATAAGCTGTACGAGGTGTTGACCGCAAACAGAAGCTGGGTGTGTGTCGGCTTACGTTTAATTATAGACTGATTTGAATACGATTTACTTGACAAATGGATAAAAATTATGTTTACGACTCACGTACTAATATATAAATTACGCTAGTTGGATTAAAAAACATTTAATGTAATCGCACAAGAAGGAGAAACACGTCTGCCCGGCTGCGAGTTTGCTGAAGCAATGACTGCAGTGTATGACATGAGGAGACTTATGAGTGCTGCCGACGTCTGGGAGGTTAGTCAATGAATGAGACATGAAGCTAGCAGGCGAGTTGACATTACTGCAAAAATTCTGAATACGACTGACTAAATGAATTACAGAACCTATTTCCCTACCAAGCTACTATTACCGACTTGATTACACTACATCCTACAACAGACAACGAAACCATAATTTAAAAAAAAACTTACCCAGTTTTTTAACGCAAGTTTTACTATGGGAAGTATAATTCACTTTTAACACAAATTTCCGTCGAAGAGTAGGGAGATTCGGATGACTTAATCCCGTAAAGCGTAATCCTGCAACACTTTATAGAAACGTACTATATATTATTTTTAATTCACAAACATGGTCGAAGAAAAATTATTAAAAATAACAGACACACTACAAATTTCTGTTAAGACTGTGCAATTCACCGCACTAGTTAGCGAAACGATAGTTGAAAATACTATCAGCTTTCGTTGAACAAGCTCAGAACTCAGAAACGTACTTGAGACAATAAACGCTTATAAAAATAACGAACGCACTATATTGGATTATCACTTGGGGGAAAATATTTTCGCTATAAATTAAAGTTACAAAAATGTTAATATTAAAACGCGTATAAAATATTGCTTGACGAGAGTCGCAGCTAGCACTCGGGCATATGATATGCCTACACTCTACAAAGCCCGCTGGCCACCACGCCTGGTGGTGTTCAGTGCCGCATTTATCCCAGACAAGTGTAGACAAAGAACTAACATGGCGTCAACCCGTGAGAACTGTTCACATCACTCCTGGTTGCCACCCCATCCCCCTGCACTCCCTTGTCAAGAAGTTGACTTTGTCCAAAAAAAGAGTTTATATCCAAGGCCACGCACCCCCTCCGCCCCTCCAACCAGTACCCCAAAGCATCGACCTGTTTACAAAATCCCCTCTTTCTACCCACGAATTTGAACTGACCTTGTCTAGCTGCCTGCCATCTCCCCTCTACTCTACAAGCGTTTACTTTCGCCTGGACAATGGAGCATCGTCAAATCTGTTTCTCCAACCTAGAGCCTGGCTTATTCCCAGCGAAATTAAATTTCACAACTCCTGCCAATGAAATTTATATCACTGAACACTAGAAATTAAATATTACCCGAAATCTTAATCCCAAATAAAATTTCAAGAAAAACTTTATATTTTAATCCTGTAAACTTTATCCTGTTTTCCAGCAAACCTATACAAGTATTTCCAGGATACTATATATATTTTCCTACAAGAGATATTTCCACTCGCTAAATCTTAAACATTGAAAGAACACCATTTTTCAAACAAGTATCATTTTATTTACCTAAGTTTCAACTATTAAGATGGAAGGCATGACACATGCATACATATTCAAACTTTTAATCTGTTTTAAAATATTTATTAGTATAGCAGAGAAAAAATACGTTTTTTACGTGTAGACTTGTCTACGGCACTAAAATTTACTTATATCCGAAGTTTCAATTCAAAAGCTTCTCAATCGAGATTTTTAGATACTATATCTACCATGAAATGTGTATATTCGAACTTATTTTGTTTACAAATACTACTTTTTTGACATAATATTTATGAAATAACACGAATCTAGCTTGATATTGCTTCTATCGGAGTTGGAATATGTCAATTTCCACGATATTTCAATACATTTAAGCAAATATAAAGGAAATCGAAAACCATTTTGCAATCGCATACCCTATCATTTAGGATAATACATTCCGACTATCAACAAATTATTTACATCGTAAAGAGCTACCCGAAACAAATAATTTTATTCCATTCAACTTAGGGAATTGACATAACGAATTATCAGACAAAATTTACTGGTAAAAACGAAATTCGTATTACATACGCACGTTTAAAACAGAACATCGTTAAGACCATCACAACTCAAAATAAGTTACTGAATAGACTAGCCTCCGACTAACACAATCATTTAGTAAACGTAGTCTTTAAACATTCGATACAAAATACTTCCAAACCCATCTATCCCTTCTACATTCCTGAAATTAAGTTATTATTTATTCATTTTAATCGAATACCAAGTAATGATGTATCCCATCCAACATAAGTAGATTTAATCACATGGTAAATTAGTATGCATACTTCCGCAATTAACATACAAATATTAGAGCAGATGACATTTTACTGTCATTAATGAAACCTGATACTGTTTAAAACAGTACAATTATACAGAAACAAGTTAGCTGTCATTCTGATAATGTGAGGTGAACATATATTCGGAAGTAAACTTTCGCCTCACACCGAAGATTATTAATTTAATCTACCTTAATGTTAATGGAGACATCACCGAATCGTATACAGTGCAGATACTGTGGGGAAATTTATACTTTCGCCAACAAAGTTCATAGACATGAGAATAGTAAATGTTTGAAGAATGCATCTTGGCTCATTCTTAAATTAAAAAACAGTTTTCGCCAGATCTAAAAAAAAAAATAAAAAAAATAAAAAAATAAAAAAAAAAAATCTTCGTCTTGAGAAAGTAAACCACATAATCTACACCACATAATATCACAGAAGAAGATAATACTAACTCAATGACAATAAATTACATAGAATCATATTGTATGAACTATACACTAACATGTGAACGTAACGACTTCCGACATAAAGTACCGTAACTAGCTGTGGAGACCAGTGTCGGTAACGATACACCTACTATTTCTATGCTAAGTAAACTAGATATTTATGATGAAACATAAACATAATGTGAAGGCAGCAGTGACGAAGTCAGTGCTACTGTTGAAGACATTCCTTCAACAAATGCTGCGAATATTGACTACATATTTTCGGAATACTCCAACGAGCTTGTAGACAGACTTAGATATTTTGCCATAATTTCAACTCAGTTGCCTGCTAGACGTCTCATTCCTTGACTAACATCACAGACGTCGGTCGCGCTTGTAAGACTCTGCACGTCATACACTGCAGTCATTGCTTCACTGAGATCGCAGCTGGACAGACATGTTTTGGGAGAGGTGCTTGTGCGATTTCATTTATTTAAAAAAATACAATATAGCTGGGTTTCGTAATTCCTTTAGTGATAGTTATGTACTTGTGTTCGTTAGCCGTTTAATTTATATATTTATAGGGACATTTTTGCTTTGTTAATTAATTTCATACTGAAGACTCAAGTAATTGTGATCGTTGAGTAAGTTAGCACTTGTCAACACCAGGTTATTCACGTAATTGTGTTCGTTTGAAATTTGTATTTCCATTAATTTCTTGCATGTTTAACATCACTGCTTTAATTGCATTTGTCGTCTGTATAATTGTTTGTCATTACTAACGTACAGGACGTAAATCGCATCTTTCAAAGTCGCCTATCTCCCAACACCGTCTATGAGCAATGTCCCACTACCAACCCAAAAAAAAAAACACCTATGACATTCTTACACAAAACTCACCACATATATACCCTGCACCCAACACGCCACACCTCATCCGAGTGCCAGTCGTCGTCCTAACAACATCTACCAGAGCTGCTCCCCATCCCCACCCAAAAAGAAAGAAAATAATTCATTTTATCAATCAACGTTTCATACCATTTTATCCTATCAAAATTACCCAATATAAAAAATAGATCCGATTAAGATCGGAAATGATTAACGGAAAATTTCGATCGTATTAAAATTGGATTAACAATTTTTCATCGCATCAAGGTCGGATTAAGGATTAACCTTTTTGATATAAATTGTATATCAAAGAGTTAATCCGATTAATCAAATGCGGAATCCGTTTGTATCTTAAACCCGGCCGCTCCTACTACTGCTGTCGTGTAATATGAATCTTCCATGGCGGCTCATAAAGCGGCTGGTATACCGGCTCGTGCACCAGGACTTGTAGAAGCTTGCACAAGAACCAAGCACGGCTGCAGGTATCGTGTTATATCGGCTTTAGAGACCGGAAAAGATTTTCTAGTCTAGGTGTCATGTAGTATGACAGAATAGGTTGGTAAACCGAAGTGAAACAGTGTGTCGGTTCCGTTGACGTAAGCGAACTTAGTCACTCATTGGCCGCTCTAAGCGGTGCACATTACGTTCAAATCACGTGTTTACAGTAATCATTATGTTTAAATGCTACGTGTAAATACCAGTACTTAGTGGATAGAGTATTTTATACTACTTTTTTTTTTTTTTAACTATAGGCTGTTCACGGTAAAATGAGCACTTTTGAAAGCCCTGCTTAAGATCTGCTTGTATGCACGTTGTGTATTCTTCCACCTCATGTAAAATCAACATTGTCATGAACCTCGCATCTTTATCCGTGCGTCGGTCATGTGAAAATGTAAAATTATTAGAAAAGTATATATTTTACAAATCTACTAATTTTTACATTTCGATGCAATGAAAAAAAAAAACCGGAAACTAAAGAAACTATTTAAGTTATCAAAAATGGTTGCCTAACACTTTTTATTCGACGTTAAGAAATGGAACTACTTTCCGTCCATCGTTTCCAACTGCACTGGGCGTATGTCACTTTGTGGGCCCGTTAACATATATACGCAATGTTGATTTCAAAAGTGCTCTCTTTATCGTGAACAGCCTTTACTATAGTAAGTTTAGTCTATTCATGCTTTCTTCAGATTTTCTTAATCGAACCTTTGAAACATTAACCCCATGTATGTCGTGCTTGGTTGTATTCCTAAACATGTCAAATATCACAAGCGTATTGTTCTTGTGTTAATATTTAAAAAAAAAACATATTCTTTATTACATTGAACTTTTAGCTCTAATTTTAATTTATACATTTTAACATATAATATATACAATAAATATAAAGAAAAACAGGGAGAAGAAATGTGTTTTTTTTTAACACCTAGTAAGAAACTATTCTAATGCAATTACACTGAGTGCGCAAGAATGCCGTGCGCTGTTACTTCGATATCATTTTGTAAGGTCGGTTAAGCGTTGTCAGCATGACGTGGAGGTATATACTGGAAGTGAAACCTCAGTAGGGCTTCAGAAAAGGTTGAACAAATTGCGAGGGACTCAAAGGGAGGGACTTAAAGCCCCTTTGTATCTCCCCCCTCCTCAACCCTCTCTTAATCAACAACTCTAATGGTACTGGGCAGCGATGTAGTGCTAAATTAAGCAGCTATCTCTAACTCCTCACCCACCACCTTCAGAAAACACACAACCTTTTAACAATTCAATTGTTTTTTTTTTATTAACAATTGAAATATTTCACACTAAATGATTATCACGTACTGAGATGAATGAATGAGTTCTTTACTTTAGGTTCAAGGCATGCTTGAAAATGGATTTTCATTTTCCTCTATCTTGTTTCTTGTTTCGTCTCAACTCACGTTGAGTCCAGGAAATATTACACCGATCCGATAGACAGAGGCGCGATGCTGATAGTATCAGCCGTCCAACCTGACTAAGTGATACACTACAAGGTCGAAACACATCTGCTACACTGCTACCTAGTGTACAATATGCGAACCAATAACGCGCGATGCCTGGCGGGAATTCCTTGTTTACCAGGTGCTAGCAAGCGAAGCGATCAACATATGACTATATAGGCCAGTTGTTCTCATTGTCTCTCGTGCGAACCAGCATATTGTCAGGTCTGTTCGAAATATCTATATATCTATAATTATCGATATGAAAAATAATTTATTGAGCGATACGTAACTTAGAAAAATATAGGTTTATCGATGTTTCGATATTATCGAAATTTTTAGTATTATCGAAGTTTCGATATTATCGGAGTTTTCGGTAGTATCGATATATCGAAAATACCTAGTAGCCAAGTATCGATATTAAATTTATATGATATTGAACAGTCCTACATATTGTGTGTCGCATCATTTAAATCCCACCGACCCTTTCCTTGGTCAACAACCACACCAGCCGCCTCTACATCAACACCAGGCTAACGCGCCCACTTTTTTTAAATTATTTTGTAATGAAAAAAAATTACTGATGGTTTATTTTCTCTCACAGTGACACAACCAGCGAAGGAGCTGAGCTCCGACTGCTTGAAGCAGTACTGGAGCGACGCTCCGGCACCATTGGTACTGGGTCCCGCGATACGCATTGCAGTTCCGCTTCTGTTCTCTCAGTTACTCTATGACTTGCGACGATGTCTGCCGTTAACGCGGGCGCTGTTACGACAGCGAGCACATTCGTCCCTGGTCGGTGTGCGGGCGGAGTGGGCGGGGCTCTCACCTGGCGACCTTGGCACGCAAAACACCCGCCGCGGATATCGCCCGGGACACTCGCCCGGCGTCGCTCCGCTGGAGTCCCTATGCCACGGTAACACTTCACACTTTTCTGAAGCACTTCTCAATTTATACTTCCAGGATATTCCTCCGCCTCATGCTAACAAAGCTTAACCGACCCTATGAAATTATACGACAGGGACAACGCACTGCATTCGTGCGCAACCTGTGTCTAACGAGTGACGGTGGACAGTGTGTGGAAATATGCATGTAAATAAGTGTGTGAGCCAGGTAGAGCGTATGTACGTTCTCGCTCGCGGTGGTTTTGTGGGCTAAAATTACTTTTATAATCTGAAATAGTGGAACACGCCATCAGTGTATGGGAGACCTTTCAAATGACACACTTACCATTAAATCACTTTGACGCAACTGGAACTGACTGACAGAAAAAAAAAAATCTAAGGCAGACAAAATATCCCCTTAAATCCAAAACACATTTACTATGATAACTATTTTAAAATATACTCTCATTAAAATTAAAAATCATAACCAAAAAAACATGAATTATTGAACCACAATCTTTAAGTTCAGAATGGTGTAAAACACAACTTGATAAACCTATGCAAATATATACTACATGCTTTACTAGTGGCCGTAACTTAAGCAGGACTCAGTGTGATTAAGCCTTAATTTTATGCTGCCCTTGTAATAGCCCTTTGATAAATAGTTATGTTACTTCTCAACTATAATATATTACGCTCACACCGTTTCCGAGGAGCAGGGCTTTTAGTTTTACTTCATTGGGTAAAAATAAAATGATTCAACTGCAAATACTTTAGTCGTCAGTTTATGAACTAAAGATAGCGTCTGACGCTATACTAGTGGGCAAAAGTAGGCCATACTTAAAAATGGAAGCTGAAGCACTAGTTATCCAACTCACTCTGGCGAATAAAAGTTAAGGAAAACGATGTCACACACACACACACACACACACACATTCTCTCTCTCTCTTTCTCTCTCTGCAGGGATAATACAAGGCTTCGGGACATCAGCAGAAATCTTCCGTAATTCAGGCTCACGGGGCTAGGAACTCGTACTACAGTCCAATTATGTGCCTTGGACGCATCGCGGACGTCGAACTAAACTATAATGAAGTATGTCGTTCACATTGCAGACCTCTTCTCTCCTTCTTAAAATGTTCCGCGATGAATTATAAGTCTGCTGAAATACCAAATCCCGACACTCGCAACACTTTCCCTACATATCTAACGTGATTCCCTACCGGACACGTAACCACAGGTACGCCCAGCCTAGCGTTTTTTTTTCCCTCTCAGCCAGTAAAGCTGAACTTAATCAGCTACCTTAAAAGTGACGCCAGTCGAATACGGCCAATCACATGACGGCTACTTCGTCGGGCGAATCAACAATCATGGGTTGTCATAGCAGCTGCCTTCTCTCCTGAACGTAATCATAATTTGGCAGAAAATTTACTTGCACAAACAAATAGAAACAGACATAATTAAATTATTACCAAACAATTGCAAAACATTGAAAAACAAATTATCCTTACTATATGCAGAGCTATTACAATAATCACTAAAACATGAGATGTGAATAAAAATAATAAATTATCATCTGATAAAATATTGCGTCTACTACCAAAATGTCTAACTTCTGTATGTAAATTAAGTGGCTATTTCCCAAACGTTACAAGTGTAATAATACTTTGCATAAGAACTATTTCTTACTAGGCACTACCAACATACTTATTTCCTCCTTATTTTTATTAAAATCGATATATTATAATATACTTAAAGGGATAACGTATTTTAAAGTTCAATTTAACAAAAAATAAGGTATACTTTTATGTTAAAAGAAGAAAAAACGCACGTGGTATGTGACATGTTTATAAAACAACCACTAACGTCTTACATGGTGCGATTTTTCTAAAGTTTGTTTCAAAAAGCGTGAACAAACCGCGAATGGACTATATATTCGCCGTGACGGGGCCGTGGTGGTGCAGCGGCTAGAATACTCGCCCCTCACCAAGGCGAACCGAGTTCGATTCCCGGCGATGAAACTCCCAGTATTCGCACGCGGGAATCGTGCCGGATAATGCCGCTGGTCAGCAGGTTTTCTCGGAGATCTCCCGTTTCCCCCCCGTCCCTGCATCCCGCCGCTGCTCCGTATCCACCTCGCTTCGCTCTCTGTTCTCCACACCACTGCCAGGACTCATGCGAAACTACGATAGGAGCCTGTATTGAACCTGCCACACGCTTTCCACCAATAGAATAAGAAGCACACGCAGCTCGACGAGGCCAGTTCAGAGCATTGCGCGTAGAGGCGATGGTGCAGTTGATGCACGAAGCAGCGTCGCTCTAATTGCTTCCGTGCCGCTGTGCTTCAAGCGCAGGAACAGCGTTGTGAAGGCGGACGACTTAAAAACACGCAAGTGAAACTATACATTCCACATTAGTTTCACACATTCAACATAAACGTTTCGTAAAATGTTATCTTATTTCTTGTGGTGTTAGAAAACTATTCTTGGCAACTATGTACTTCCCAAAGAAATATTTGTAAAAATATAGAACTGTTTACTTTTCCATTAAACGACGAATCTAAGTTATATTTTGCAAGGTGGCAGTGTTCTACAAGTATGTTACTGTGGTGTTTTGTAAATGTTGATGGATTTGCAACTACAGATTTTACATTTTTTTTTTTTTTTTTTAAGTACAAGGCTTTCACAAGTACTGCTGTAATTTAATAATTCGTGAAATAACTTTAAAACAAGAAAAGGAACACATATTCTTGAAGGCGTTTCTGGATGAAATATTGATAAACAACTGATAATAAATAAAGTGTTTCAATCACTGCGTTCCGATTTATCGCCCATTTTGATAGGATTACAGTGTTCGGAGAAACATTTCTGTCCGTATTGAGCTTGCTGCGAGTTCGGAAGTAAAGTCTACAATTATGAACTTGATATGAAAGAATTGCCGAGTCTTGAGAAGATCACTCAAGAGTTAAATTATCCGTTTCTCTGTCACGGCACACGCAAGTTTTGCACCTCGGACTTACTGACTGAATTCGAGTTAAATCACGTTTAGAGACTATCTAAAAATCCGTAGCCCTTAAACTCTTTCAATTCCCGCCTTGATTAATGGTTCACACTTGTGCAAAGAAGAATACATATTGTGTTCCGCGATGCAATTATGCTGACTCGACGCTTGTTTCAATCTCACAACCAGTTGCAAAAAAATGTGCTTATCGCCTAGAATATCGTTTGAACGAACAAATCACAAGTGATAGATACATAAACGTGCACGAATCCAATTACACTGTAAAAAAAAATTCTGGTAAACTTCCTAAACTGTAATGGAAGTTTTTAATCTATAGACTGTATGGTAATAATACCACATATCAAACTGCAGATATAGGAATGTTTATCAGCGCTACTATACAAAGTTAGGAACTCCCATATACATTTGATTGTTTCCTGAGAAAATGCAAGAAAGCTACAAGAATGTATAGGAGAAAACATTACCATTCCTGCTTTCTCACTAAGCATATACACTGGTATGATACATTTTCGAACAGTTTTTTAGAGTGTACCATCATGGAAGATCCTAACCCCATTGGGCACGGTGCCTCACTGTGTACAGATCTTGTCACTTATGTCCTTTCTGCACAACAGTTAACACAAAGAATACGAGTGTTAATATGGAACGAGCAAACTTCTGTCAAAATACCTGGGCGAAACTTGTACTGAGAAAAACTTTTTGATGAATCAAACAAATTAATTGTTTGTACGGGGGTGGTAAAATATTTTGTTGTTGAAACCAAATTATTTTTTTATTCTCATTTGGTTACCCCAAACTGAGATTTGTTTGATACAACTAAAGATTTACGCACATTAAACAGATTCGGTTAATATAAAACATATTGACAGCCCGACCGACATTAGAATGTAGGTCGTTTGCTCCCGAGAGCTCTGCTCTAGGAACCTCAACTAAAGTGACTACTTGTGAGATTAGAATTTTTTAAATTCATATATTTCAAATGTCGGACAACGCGCATAAATAAATAATCCAAGTTTTTAAAGCTTTATTTATGAGTTTCCTGTTGAACTTGTTTTACTAGAATATTTGTTTATAAAGGTTGTTCACAATAAAGTGAGCAATTTTGAAATTAAACCTTGAAACATGTCACTGACCCTACCTGCGTATATTTTTACGGGCACACGTAGTGGTATTCGCCCAGTAAAGTTGGTAGTGCCGGAGTGAAAGTAGTGCCATGTCTCAACGTTGAATTAAAAGTGTTCGGTAAACATTTCTGAATACCACAATTATTTATTTTTATTTCTGAATTTTTGATGCTGAAGTATATCGATTAGAAAATTTGTAAAATATTTAATTTTATAATAATTTTAAAGTTTCCCTTTATTGACTCACCAATAAAGTGATCAGGTCCACGGCAATGTTGATTTTACATACGGCGAAAGGATACACAGTGTGCTTACAAGTATATCTTAAGCAGGGCTTTCGAAAGTGTTCATTTTACCGTGAACAGGCTATACCATTATTCAACATCAATAAATGCTCTAACAAACACTGTTACTATCTAAAGTTTCACTAAAAAAATACAAACAAATTCTCGAGCTGTATTTTTGAACGAAGTCAATGAAATGTGTGGCCAAACAAACTTATACAATTGATTCAACTAAATATCTTGTTATCGGTGTAATTTCTTTCGGCCCAACACGTATATTTTGTTTATTTAAGCGTGTAATTTGTCAAATGAATAAAATTATTTTGGTTGCTTTACAAGTTTTGTTGATCCAACAAAATATTTTGTTGGATCAACAAAATATATTTCTGGCCCTATACGAACATGCTTTTTTTTTTGTGCTGAAACAAGCGCTTTTTTCCTTGTAGGTTTGTCATTGTACATAGGTTTTACATTTTTGCTATCGTATAAAAGGGTGAATATATTTCCCTAATTTATAACATCGGTTCACTGATTCAGCCTACCATTGGCACACTGAAACAGACACCTATTATGCTCCTTTATTTGTTAAATAATAGTTACGAAAATTTACAGATTTTTTTGGGACGACAAACATTACTCCATAGTAATATGCACGTCTGTGTTTCGCAAGTTATTGGACCACAAATCCCATGACGCGCTAGAGGAATCTGACACAATTATGAACTTGATATAAAAGAGATACCGAGTCTCGAGAAGATCACTCAAGAATAAAATTAGCTGTCCCTCTGTCGCGGCACACAATAGATGACAGCTTCTAAGTATTCACAGTTATATTGGATCTATCCAGACTAAAGTTCACTGAACTCACGAAACTTCAATTTCCATAATAACCGGAAAAATTAGCGAGTTTATAGGAGAACAAGATATACTCAATTCATTGTTACTTCCAACTTTTCTGAACTGCTGCGAAAATTTTACTTCCGGGCTGTTACTCCACCTCAGGCAATTAAATCAAACGGAGAACGCACAGTATTTGCGTGAACTCAAATAATATTTTACATAACTATTTCTTACTAGTCGTTAACAACACTCAAATTTTCTCTTTGTTCCGTGCGTATTCATTATAAATTGAATATTTTAATTTATAGTTAAACTACAGGCAAATACACTAAAGACAAATACCTGACAGCTCTATGTAAACAGCGTGGGCGATTGTGCGAAAAAAGAACCTAGTGGCAAGAGGTATTTTATAGGAATATTTTAACATTTATAATAGAGGAAATAACAGGAGAACCAACTTCTGTCCGGGCCTGGGTAAAACTAGTCTTATTCTATGGGTTAATTTAATTCCAAAAGTCCGAGATCTACAATGTAACGTAAGTCAGCCACACAACATTGTCATTTTAATCACTGCGTTGCTCAGGAGAGTAACTGTCCAGAATTTGTCCAACACTGGTTTCTCGTTGTATCGCAGTGGGTTTTCATTATGATTGACCCGGGGGGAGGAGGGGGGGGGGTAGTCCCGTGCGTTGGATTTTAAATCACCTAGCCGCATAGTGAGACAAAGAATTTGCGTGTATTGCGTTCGCATTGCAAGCTGTCTACGTGTGCGGTGCACCTGTGGATAAATTGTAGGCATACGGATGAATAGTTAAAAGTAAGTTCATTGGTGGGAAATGTTCTTGCCATCATAATACAAGAGAATTAATACTCTGTAAATAAATCTGTTGTTTGAACGTTTCCTACGATAAAATTTTCCGTGATGCAAGCTCGGGCGGAATATCCCACGAGACCTGCTACCCGAGGCTGTATGCAAGCAGGCATGAAAGTTTGTGGTGAATACGTCTTTAAATTTGCAACCATAGTGGGAGGCAATCCAGAAAATTTTATGATAACAAAATCGGGGGATACAGTTTTTGCACATTTGCAGCTCCGAATCTATAGTCTACATTCAAAATTCAATTACACCACACTCGATTGCCAGGGGATCAAAGAATACGTTACGTTGAGTGAGGATTGCGAAGCATCGCGCTCGACCGAGGTGTATGGAGTGAAAAAAAAAAAGGGGGGGGGGGGGGGGTGGCGATCTTGAGTTCGTTTCGCCGCGTATCATAACTTCCGCGTAGTATAACTTTTGACTAGGAGAAGCTACGACGCTCTTTGAAATTTCAATCGACAGCTCTCGCCAAGACAAATCGATCGCGTATATAAAAATATTTGTGGCGTTGCTATAGTGAAATTGTACGAGTGTAATGTACAAAATACTCGTTAAAAAGCCGAGTCAAAATACTCGTTAAAAAGCCGAGTCAAAATACTCGTTAAAAAGCCGAGTCGAAATACAGAAATCGTATACGGTTTGAAAGAGCATCTCGAAAGCAACCCAGTCATATCAATATAACCCCCATACGATATAGTGAAGCGGTGCTGGGAACGTAGAATAAACGTCAAGGCGTCTGAGCGCGTCAACGTAGACGTATACACGCAAAACAAACGGCCGTGTCCCCAACACAGCCAGCCACGCCCTACTTACCTACTTACTGCCGCACAAGTAAAGGCGAGTGCATTTTTTCCCTTGGTTTTATATCTGCAACTCTGGTTCTGGAACAGTCTTCACTTACTTCAGCATTATGAATGGGTTTATTCACAGGGCCTACTCGTTTTGTCATGATAACTGGCAATTTGGCTTTAAATAAACACGAGTGTTTATTATAATTTTTACACAACGCTGTTTTAGTATCAGCAAATCTTTTTTTTTTTTTTTATATATTTATTTACTGTTTATTTGTGTCCAAAGTTTTATCACTGTTTCTCAAAACAAAATAAACGAAATTACGACCACCGTCAATACCACTACTCCACCGGCTTCTCTCTGATTGGCTGAAAATTCAACCTTGTAGGGAACCTTAATCGAAAACTGCACACGACCATTTACAAAAACGTCCATTTCTACGACTAGTTGTAATCCAAAGAACGTTAGTTAGCTGTTCTGACACTGTCGTGATATAGAACGTGTAACTCATTTGCGTAAGCGTTGTAAGCACATATATTGAGAAATGCTCTTAACTATTCGCAATATAGAATGTATAACTCATTTGTGCAAGCATAGTAAGAACATATCTTGCGTAAGGCATTTAACTATTTGCACTAAGCTTTTATATATTAAATATAAATTTATACAAACATATTAATTTATAGTAAAGTTTATTACGGCTGTTCGACCACGTCTTATAGTTATACAAAGACTATAACTACTACAAATATTTATCTCGTTTTAGTGCTTTTATAAATAAAAGTTTGGTTTTAAAAAGCTTTTTTTAAAGTTAATTAATTCTTGCTTTTTAGTCTCAACAATTATTTTATTATATAGGTAGACTATTTATACATATATTAATAATAAAACAATTAGTGAGACTAAAAAAACTGAAAATGTGCAGTTAAACACTGGTGGCCCCTTCAACCCTTCGGGCTACAATCTAACAAACAGTGCTGCGCTGCGGGCAGCATAGAGGTCGGACAGGCACCTACCATAAATACAAACAAGTCAAGTTAAATAAAAGTTTGTAAAAATAAGATAATTTTATGTTAACACATATATAAAACGCTTGTGATACATGGCATATTTAGAAAGTAATTAAAAATGGCATTTAAATGCATTTCCCGTTTACAGAGAGTTGTGAAAGATTTTGCAACATTTTGCCATCCTTTATTTTGTGGGGAGAGGGAGGTAGCAAATAATTTTTTCGTGAGATTTCCCGAGTTGGCGAGGCATGAAGGGCAGGAATAGGGGCTGATAACAGTTTTCTGACATTTTTCAAACCAACATTCGGAAAATTCACTGTCCTTACTTGCACATATTTTGACGTGCAGGTGATTGGCATGCACCTGGTGAAGACGGGGATAAAGCAGTTCCATTACTTTAAAGGTGAAATAAAAGTGTTATAAGTACTGAAACATTATTTTTTGCGTTCTGTTTTTTATGCATTAAGTCCAAGAAGTAGAAAATTGGTCAAATATTTCCTTTTATTATAATTCCACAGTTTCCCTTAACCGACGGATGAATAAAGCGATCAGTGATCAGGGGCCGTGATAACGTCGGTACACGATGAGATTGTAAGTAGGCCTCAGGCAGGGCTACCAAATGTGCTCAGCGACACAAAAAAAAGCCTCTAGAACGAAGTTGCGAAATCCGTTCGCGACGCGCGTTGATGCGCAAATAATGGTGTTTGGCTTGGAGACTGGCGTGTTTGGGCTCGGCCCTCCCCTCCGCCGCCTTTCAATCAGACTTCCCCTCCAGGTGCGAGCGGCGGCCGCCAGGCAGCGCTGGCGCGCGCACTCATACATGCTGTAGGATTTTAAGAGGAGGGGAGGGGGCGCGGCGGAGAACAAACCAAACCGCTCCGTGGCGATTTGAAAGTTTGATCCCGCATTCCACGTTGTTGGACGGGCGACAGTAGCGTCGACCGCGCGCGATACGAATATGCGTGTGCGTGTGTGCGTGCGATTCTCCGCCGTCGTGTTGCGCTGACTGCCCTTGTTGTGCGTGGACGGAGCCTGCAACAGGTGTGGCGTGGCATCGAAGTGTGTTTTTTTCCCCGTCCGGGGCGAGCGCGGCGGACGAGAAGGAAAATAAAAATTAAAAAATCTCGGTGTGTAGTGAAATGAAGTTTACAACGGAGAAGAAGACACTTTGTATCTACACGGATCCCGAGAGCAATTACTCTGTCGAGAAGGTAAAATAACTTAACTTCTGGTGCACTTGGTTATGTTAAACTGACAGTTTAAATGTCTTTCCAAACTTCCTCGCAAGACCGGAGGTGGGTTTTTTTATTTGGTGTTGTCATACAATTTTATAACATGGCGTGCTGGAAACCTCTAGACACCTATATTCTTGGTCAGTGTCCAAGCGAGAATATTTTGTGGATTTTAAGGTTCATCTTCGACCAGTGTAAAAAAGAGAACTGTGAAACATTATGGTCACTGTGTGAAGTATTTAACATATCTCGACAGCTGATGTTGACATTTAAATGTCATGTTGGCTGGCGCCGTATTTATATATAATTAAATGTAAGTTAGATATTTTCAAAGTAATGAAAACCGAACCTTCTTTTCAATGGTTTTACGAAATGCAATACACAGAAATGTTAGTAATGTAAATACACACTGTTGGTTCTTAATTTGAGGTTAATGAACGCTTATAGTGACAAGTCTGTTGAACGTTAGGTTATATACTATAATGAGGGATATTTGAATTGAAGCTCAATGTAAAAATAGCTTGAAGTTCTAGTTCTTGGTCCGCCATTCATGAAGAGAAATGTCTATTTAATTATTTTTGTTTTACCACACGTGTTTTGAAATACCGGCAGCCGTCCATTGTCTTGTCCTTTTAAATCAGGAACATGTATTCAGTCGTGCCATCACGCGGGG
Organism: Dryococelus australis; assembly: GCA_029891345.1. Lineage (NCBI taxonomy): Eukaryota > Metazoa > Arthropoda > Insecta > Phasmatodea > Phasmatidae > Dryococelus > Dryococelus australis. The sequence continues at coordinate 30,459,149 of CM057000.1, read as the reverse complement.
AATTTTCTTTGTTTACGGCATTGCTAGACATATCATTACCTGCTATCGTACCTGTTTGATTCATACTGAAGAAGACTGCATCCTTGAGTGAAATGTTCATGGTTATAAATAATCTCTCTCGTAACGTGTACTGCCTAATGCGATTTGTGTGTGGGATATGTACAAACAATGGAAGTTAAAATGTATAATTATATATAATGTTTTCTGTGTAAACATGTTATTTTAAGAAAACGCTTAATCCCATTTCAGTTTCTAACTGTTGTGGTAGCGACCAAATTTCACCGTAGAGTACTAGTTACGTAAAGAAAATGTTACACTATACCGCACTGAATATTTCTGAAAAATATCAGTCCGTAATTTTGTTGGCCAATCGCATGTTTCCATGTATAGGCTATTCACGGTAAAGTGAGCATTTTTGGAAGCCTTCTCATTCGGAATAATAGTCAATAAATATATTTTATTATAGCCTTAGACGTTATCTTTCGAGTCCGGTGTAATATCTGTACTGTGTTTATTACTTGCATGGCAATGTTCATTTAATAAGTGGCGGAAGGATAAAAAATTGGTTCATAGGAAAAGTAACTAGGACTTCAAACGTGCTCACTTTACCGTGAACAGCCTATAATTTTGAATATGAAGTTGTTATCGTATGATTAGATTGACCCTTCTAACCGCGTATTTAACAACGCAGCGTAAAAACCAAATTTAGAATTTTCTTGTTTACATTATGTTGTAAACAAAACCGCGCCAGCGTTTTACTGGCTCCACTTCTTAGCTTCAGAAAGATAATATGCCACTGCTTAAGGAGATCAGATTAAAACTAAATTTATCAGTAATTGTCTGAGGCAAATAAAAAAATAACGAATAAATTTAAAAGGGGGGGGGGGGGGGGTAGTAATACATTTTGAAATTTCTCTGCGGTCTTACTGATAATCCGGTAGACTATAAATAATTTAGATCTTTCTTTTTGCCTGCTTCACAGGTCCTCATCATTGGCTTTTTGGCATAACTGTACAAATTATTTTTTTGTTTGCATTAGGTTATCTATCAATCCGTACTTTAATAAAATAATTAATTTTGCGTACATTCAATAAGTCTTAGTTGCGTCAGAACTCGGTCATAGGTTATGTGCAGCGCACCAACGTTTAAAAACACGCGCGTATACACATTTTTAAACAGCGCTAACTATAGCCGTGTCCGACTTTGCTATTTAGGTTACTAAATGGACTACGTAACCGGTATGTCGTTACCCTAAATAGTTGGTGATATAGAAACCAATGGACTTGAAGCACACTAAATTCCTAAATACTTCCGCAGAAGCGCCTGTTATTGTTTACATTTAATTTCACGTCTCGTGCAAGCTATCCAGATTTAAAATAAATAAATAAACATACAAGGAAATTTTAACGATAAATTACTAATTACTTGTTCGTAATATCGTTCGTTACGAATGCTATTTTTGTGAGGAAAGTAATATCTAATATAATTTCGGATTAAATAAATAAATAAATAATATTTCTATCATTAACTTTAAATAAACATTTCCCTTAACGGAGTGATGAAATAAAATGATTTCGTAATAAAATTCTCTTAGTAAAATTAATTACAATTGATTTTCTTCTTCTCCCTGCTCACGTAACAACAAATAAATATGGAAATAATCAGTTCGGCAGTTTCTAAACTGAACACAAGCAGCTCTGCTCGTCGTTCGAATTCAACGCCCTAATTACCAAACCCTGAATTGTCAAATAACGGAATTCGGACCCGGCTTACGAGTCTAGAGCGTGTGTCTTTGACAGTTATGCGGGAGTCACATAGCCCCGACAAACGCAGCACGACACGACAAAAACCGCAACCACGACACAACATTTACATTTTCAATGTGACTGCTCGAATTTACAGCCCGACAGTTTACTGACGCGGCACGAAGAGTAGAATTCTCTGGAACCATTTAGAAGGCGCTGATTAACTACGATAGTCTCAAAGGCGGTGGGAAGACAGGAAATTTGGAATACATGATGGTGACAGAGTGTTATCGTCAATGCATACAAAGATAAAATTATTATTTTAAAGAGTTAAATACAGTAATTTTCAAAATTGTTTTTTCTTTTAAGCTGCGTATTTGCTATTGTAGGGAAAGCTTGCCATACAATTTAATTTTGCAAGGCTGTACACTCTGTGTGTCGACACGACACGACGAAAATAGAAATAATTTCTAATCCAAAATTACTGGTCGGATGACAGACTTTGTCGGGCTTACGTCAGATCTATCTTGTATTTCATTGGCTGTTTAGTTTTAAGTATCGTGTCGGGGCTATGAGAGCCTACATCATCAAATAAAGCCATAGGCTTTCGTTTTAGTTATTATCTGTACGGCTAATGCAAACAAGGACGAACGCAAAGGCCTGCTAAACTAATTACGTACTTCAGGAGCAAAGCGTGACAGCGAGTCTGTAGTTATATTGACCGATTTTCAATTGTTATGACTTCGGGTTTCACGTTTATCGTAAGATTATTTTCTGGTGAAATGTTGATGTTAACAGTTGAAATATCAAACGTGGTACGCGCCTGAATCGCTACGTTCACGAACCCCAAGCGATTCAGAAAAATAAATCTTAGGTTATGCTTGGTCATCTTAGGTTACTGACACTGAGAGACTACGGGAAAATTTTGTTTTCAGAAACAAGCGTCATTTGTAAACACGCAACGGCTTCTGTTTTTTCGTGGAATGTGGCTCTCCATTTCACGTCTCGCATTCGCACATTGGGCGCGCGGAATCATTAACTTCATTAATCCCTGGATTTGTGGGTGTTCTTTCAACTTATTCAACAGATTCTCAATACTCCACTGTACATAGCACAATTAAATTTATTTGCGATACATTCGTTTGTTGGGTAATATGTATTTATTGTTTTTATGTTACAATCGTTTGGTACATCATTGTACTAGCCAGATCAACTTTATACATCCTAACTGAATTTCAAGTGATTCTTTCTTATTTCATCGTTCTTTATCCATAACAGTTCTATACGCCAAGGTGAGGAGCTTTAAATCTTTATTTTGAACGTAAATGTGTCGTTCAAAGTTATCAATAATGATGCAAAGTTACTTCAAATCAGTTGCGTACACAGGATTTAATTTTGGGAAGTGCTGAACCTCGATTTTTGAAGTGAGCACTTTGCACAGTAAGAAAGGGACTTTTTCCCAATGCAAAATATATTTTAACTAGCGACCCGCCACGACCTCGCTCGGGTGCGATTTACAGATATGGAGTTGTTTAGGTTTACAGCAAGTACATACACTAAATGCTTAAGGTAACTAACATATTATTAATACTGTGTTGTTCACAAAGTCTTCGTAAGTGAATCCCTAAAAGACAAAAATGGTTACTGCTGTCGCGGACTTTTTTGTAGACCTCTTTGAGATCCGCAATTCTGTAGTTCATTAATTTGGCGTACCTCATGGTTTAGTAAGCGTAAGCCATGTCAGCGCCCTAGTAGCTGCTTTTCTGACTTTATTACAAAAGTCTACATTTCTTTACTAATCTTGCATTACAATAAATTTTCTAATTGATGGTGAAAACCGCATCAAAATCCATCAATAATTTAGAAGCCTTAGCCGAATACACACGCACGCGGCCGGGCCACTTTGTTTTATACTATGTATAGATTTCAAGCACACACTCCAGGGAAACTTTACATCAATTGTTTATTTCAGCTCCGGATCTTCGCACGTGGGAATCGCGCCGGATGATGCCGCTGGTCGGTGGATTTTCTCGGGGTTTCCCGTCTCCCCCCCGCCATCGCATTCCGGTTCTGCTCCATACTCATTTCACTCTCATTGGCTCTCAAGATCTCGATGTTAAGAGCCGCCCAAATCTCTCCTCTCTCCACTTTATTTCAGCTCATAATTTTCAGTTAATTTTTCAAAATTTGTTTATTCAACTTATTCTGGAGCGGCTGCAGCTCCTCAGCGTCCCCTACCCCCCCCCCCCCAAATAACTGCGTTTAAATAATACTGCTAGACAGTTTTTCTGAAATAATTTTTACAGACAATGAAATTGAATCTAAGTGCTCTGTTGTGGTTTTAACAAATACGTCAGCTGACTAGTTACGATTTTTTTTCTGCTGTAATGTTTCTTCAGTACGTCATGGTGAGGTAGTATTGTTCTGTGCTGGTTGCGTCAGCAAATGTACAGGGACTAAATGGAGATTTAGGGCATTCGCCATCGCGATGCAGATGTCTGTCATGGAAAAACAGGACTGAACGTGAAAAAATACTTAAATAAAACAAGTAACCTATAGATAAGAAAAAAATGTATATGTAGTGTTGTATATATATATATATATATATATATATATTTATATAACACTGAATATTCCCAAGAGGGAATAAATTGAAAAAAAACACAGTAACTAATTACGATATATATATCATGCATTCATTCCTAATTTCTGTAACTTGTCTGTAGTATTGTGACAATGCAACATGTGTTTCCAACAAAAGCTATTACTAAACGTTTCCTGCCCTATTTGACCTCTGTACAAATGGACTTCAGCTGACCAGCAGGTCGATTAAAGCCCTGCCCACAGCAGAGTGCTGCACGTGTTTTAGTACACATTTGTCAAGCGATTTACGGCTATTTCCCAATCCTCTGGACCACAAGTGTCCTACATCAAATTGCTCGTCTCGGAGCCCTGTACACTGCTGTGTACAATTGTAAACACGTATCGTTTACACCACACACACACCACACACACACACACACGTGTGTGTGTTTATATATATATATATATATATATATATATATATATATATATATATATATATATATATATATACACACACACACACAACACATATATATATATATATATATATACACACACATAACCTACAGATAACACATAGAAAACAACACCAGCTAAAAAGAAACCTGTTTGAAAAAATGGGTACAACACTGACAAAATAAGTAGGTACAGAATGGGACAACACAACAAAGAAACGCACTTAGACACAGAAGTTCTACCAACCACTACAGAATACAAGCTAGGTATGCTGCATTCAAAAATATATACGCGCAAAGCCAGAAAATTCCATGAAGGAATCGAGCCAACTAAAACAGAACAGAAAGCCAAACGCGGAAAACTAATATACTATATATGTACACGAATAAACTGTATACGACCCACAGACGACACACCAAATACGACACAGGCTAGTTATCTACTTACACAAATAAAACAAACACAGCGAAGAAACTCGCACAAACACGGTAGTTTTTCCAAAACCGACAATGCGACGTTTCGGGAACTGCTATCTGTTCTCGTGCTCAGTCCTGTTTTTCCATGACAGACATCTGCATCGCGATGGCGAATGTCCAAAAATTTCCATCTAGTCATTCACCCCCAATGCATTATTCATTCAAAGATCACAACGGTCAGAGAGACATGGAAAAAAAGCTACTTACACCAACGCTTAGCTAATGCGAGTTTAAAAAACCGTGGTTGAGACGTAGGCCTACAGATATCTAAGGGAGGGTTTATAATTTTGATTCCAGTGATGCAGGTTAACGCACACCACGCGATTGTGAGCATAAGATATAACCGGTTTGTTCACCCATTTTTATTTATGAGCTTAAGTGTTGCAGTTAGTTACGTAATATTTTTGTGCACGTGAATTAACTTGCGTTGGCCGAGCGAACTTCTTTAAAACAGCGAACGAAATGCTGTGTACTTAAATATTACCACCGACCGTTCATAAATTATATGTGCGAAAACTTTTACAAATCATATTACCCACTAGGAAGACTCTCACAGAACTAGACACGGCAGTTATTGAACGGTCTTAGGTGTCCAATAAATGGAGCGTGGAGAACATCAGAAGCATTAAGGACCAAACTGGCGTGTGCAGCAATTAACACCATCCTCCCCATGCACGACCATGGGTGCATGCTCTGGCTATGCTCAGAAACGTAACCTCGTGCGATGTGAGAAGTGTGTTTGTTATCTGTACAAAACACTACGAGCACATTCAGTAGTTTTGGCGGTGCAGTGAGAGAAATTCTTTCACTAGTGATTTATAAGTAATTTAGTTTCTTTTCACTTAATAAATTTAGTGATCATTTGCTTATTATTGCAAACACGTAGGTGTGCCCGTTGATAGATTAAACGATCCCAACCAGTATTTAAAGGCTTCCCTAAACTTTTAGTTTTATGTTGGAATGACAGTTCGGTAATCGTTGACGAAAAATATATTAATAATTTTCAGGGAAAACGTTAAAAAACTTGTAGTTTAATAATTAGCAGACTAGACTTGGCGTCATTTCAAGTAAAGGGTGTTCACAGTATAATTAGCACTGAAAGCCTTGCTTACGATCTACTTGTATGCACGTTGTGTATTCTTCCACCTTATGTAAAATTAACATTGCCATGGGTCTCATCACTTTATTCATGCGTCTGTTAAGTGAAACTGTGAAATTATTAGGAAAGTAAATATTTTAAAATCTGCTCATTTTTACACTCCAATGCTCAGAGAAAACAGAAAGCGAAAGAAATAATTTTACTTATCACAAATGTTTACCTAACACGTTTTATTCGACGTTAAGATATGGAACCACTTTCCCTCATTCGTTACCAACTTTACTATGGGCGTATATCACTCAGTGCGTCCGTTAACGTATGTGCAAGTAGAGGCAGTGGTTTTTCTAAGGTTGATTTCAAAAGCGCTCACATTATTGCGAACAGCCCTTAACTTCATGTTCGCCATGCGACATGGTAGAACAGAAGATGCAGGTATATGAATCTTCCCAATGGGTACTATTTTTAAGACATTCGCAGGTAAATGATAAAGGAAAACTTCTATTTTTAGGAACAGTATGTGAAAATATTAAAAAATACGAAGTATACAATTGAGAAAACTCTCGTACTGCCCATAATTTACAAAAAAAGTCTACATCGTTCAAGTCTTGGAAACGTTTATGTTTTTTTTTTTTTTTTTTTTGTATTTTGCGCAATAGGGAAGCTTCCGTAACTGGAAGGTTGACATTGTGCAAAGAATTGTTTTTATTATTTTGTTGAATTATTATGCAGATTGTATTTTACATTCAAAAGTGCAGGATTAAAAACAATTTATGATAAATTAATGAGTTACTTCCATGGGACAGCTGCACCGAGAGATATACTTTGTTTATCCTAATAAAATATACATTTGAACGGTGCCAAATAAAGTTGTTTCAAGGACATAATTTTACTGAAAGCAATGTTTTAATCTCAACTAAAGGATCCGAATTACTGAACACTATATTTGTCTGACAGAACGAAGTCAGTTTTTTTAAATTTCAGTCGACAGTATGTTTTGTGTTTATATATTTTTAACATTGTTTAAACAAGGATAGAGCGAGGCAAGGTGGTGTGATACGGCACGCTCCGAAGTCCCTCACGTGCCGGAAACATTTACATTTTGTACACATTTTATATGTACACATGTACAACCGATACACTCTGTCTTCTGACAACTCTCTATAGTCCATTCACGGTTCCTTGAAACTATCCTGAAGCCCTGCTAATGTTATACATCCAGAACATTCTTCAGCCTCATGCAAACAAAGCTTAACCGAATCTAAATACATTACACCGAAGAGACTACGCACCGCATTCGTGCGCACTGAATGTAATAATATTTTGCACAAGAACTGGTGCAATTTGTTACTAGACATTACCAAAAACCCTTTCTCTCTCAGTTTTTACTCTATTAAATATATATAAAATATAATTTATGGATAAAGTGAGAGTAAAAGATAAATTAACAAAAGTAAGGTACTTCTATGTCAACACAATTATAAAACGTTAGAAATACGTGACATGCCCTATGTACTGAACGTTTTCTGTGAACTCGTTGTTTGCGCGTAAACACGTGTCTTGGTAAATAAATGTTCTGGAAATTCGAAGTTTTGTCTATGTCGCTATCTTTTTACTTTTATCGTATTAAGTGTATTAATGGAGAAAAAATCGTGAAAGTGGTCAAATATCGAATTTTTAATGCTTGCCTATGAAGCTTCTTTAAGCGGTAAGAGAAAAGTTCGATCATACGCAGGTAGTTTGATCTGTGTACTTTCATCGCGTGTAATAAAACCCCACAGTTACAGATCTGGTTTACACAGTAAAGCGTTAGGGCGGAAACACTGCACGTCTTGCCCGTAGGAGCGATGAGGCGCTGGACGTGCGTGTTAGTGTCGTCCGTATCGCTCCCTCGCTTCTTGACCTTGGGCGCGCAGCTATATAGTCCTCTAAGATACACCCAAACACGACATTGTGACACTCAGACATTTCTGATGCTGTTCGCTGGGTCGTCTCGTGCAGCCCTGTGTGCAGGGCGACATCTGGTGTAATTACAAGGAGACGGTATTCAATGAAAATGGACTGCTTGTTGATTGCTTTTTGTTTTTAATTATTATGGTGTGTGTAACAAAAGTTGGAATATATGTGGTCACTTTTATGAGTTGGTCTGCTGAATTGTATTTATTAATACCGAAGCAGTTATGAAGAATAAGTTTGCCTGTTTTATTGTAATATCAAGCATTATGGTTCAAAGCTGCTATGTATATTAAACATAAGATGTCGTCTCAGAAAACTTGAAAGTCATCTAAATTTGTTTTGGTGGCTAGTTTCGGTAAAACGTATTCCGCAATTCGAGTTCCTACAAAATTCTGTAAATACATAATCACTTACCACAGCATGTTGGAGGAGGACTGGTCAAATTACGAGGGGAAATAAAAATCTCTGTGTGTGTGCGTATGTATGTATTTATGTATGTATGTGTGTGTTTACTATGTCCAGTGAATAAACTTTGTATACTGTAATTTGACTTGTCCAATATCTTTGTTCAGCTATGTATTGAGAAAAGATCATACGGATGCAATAAAACAAAGCAAAAACGAAACAAAATATTGGTTCAAAATCTATCGTTCCTACTCTGGCATTATTATTCACGAACATAAAGCTAGTCGTGCAGCAAATTACACTCTTAAGAAATTATTCGGAAATTTACCATACCATACCAGAGTATACGCTTAGTAAGGACGCGGGAGTAGGAATTATTTCCCCTGTACATTCACTGTAGCGTTCCTACATTTGCTCAGGAAACAGTCAATTACGTGGGAGAATTTCCCAACTTTGTATAGTAGCGACGCTAAACAATCTTATGTCTGCAGCCTGACATGTGGTATTACTCCCATGCAGTGTATAGGTTAAAAACTTCCATTTCAGTTTAGGAGATTTACCAGAAACATTTTTTTACTGTGTACAAATTCATCAAGTACGCTTATAAATTTAAATCATTATTCAATACTCGTTAGTTTTCGGGGTCTTCGTGAGGTTGTACCGTCACAACATACATGAGGTGATTTTTAAAATGTTTGATTTAAAAAAAAATTAAAAAAATAAAAAATTGAAGAAACCACGAATAGACTATATCGGCCATGTTCTGTATTAGTGGATGGGAAAAAATAGCGGAGAGGAGGCGGGATGCATCTTCCTTCTCGTTTATGTAGAGTGGTTTCCGACTGAGCACTGTAGTTGACTGAGCGACACGCCCTGAGTTAGTTAGAAAGTAGTACTGACAACAGCAAATTGTTCAAATGTTAAAAAAATTATCAATTAATTATTTTATTTTCAATAAAAATTTAAGCGTGTTTCCTTTTTGGATTTTTCTAAAAGCACATTATGCAACCAAGCCCGCTAATCAAGCAAGATGGTCGTAACAATTACTCTAATTCTCAAAATGATTCTGATTCAAACACGATAGTTACCTTTTTTACACTGAAATGAATGGTTATAAGAAATACTTTTACTGTATGTTGTAAAAATAAGTAATAATTTTTACAAATATTTTTAAAAGTGATTTCGTTTCAGCTACGGGAGTTATCTATTTTATAACTTAAATGGATGTGCACAAAATCAACTATTAAATAATATTTGTAAATATTATTACTAATGTTTTAATAGGGCCTACATATAATATATTAGAGTAATTATTGCATATAAATTTCTGTATTACGTAATAAAAAAGGAGATCGGGTTTCTTAAATTTTTATAAAAAATATACACTTATTGCTCGATTTTTAAAACATTTAAATAAGTAAATTATAGCAAAACATGTTCTGTGTTATGAAGTATACACTTTCTTCCTTCATAATCAACATGTATACACTTTCTTCCTTCATAATCAACATGTATCGTAATTCTCTGACAGTTTTGTTTATTGTCTGTATAGGCCGTTCACGGTAAAGTGAGCACTTTTGAAGCCCTAGTTACTTTTTTTTCCCCAACCAATTCATATCCTTCCACCATTTGTTTATGTAAATCCTGCCATGTGAGTAATAAACACAGTGTATACATTGGCCACACTCAAAACCAACAGTCCGAGATCACAATGAAATGCATTTATTGGTTATTATGTCTGATGAAACAGCTTCAATAAGTGCTCACTTCACAGTGAACGGCTTGTTAGTGAACTCTGCATGTTGCACAGACGGGTGTAGTGGGAGCCGGTTTACTTCTACTTAATTTGGCGCTGGCTTAACCAGGGTGATGAGGCAGCATCGCCGAGTTCACTAGCAACTGCACCAATGCAGGAAACGGAAGGAACACGACCTCGCACTGGCATTCCCCCGGATGTTCGTCCGAGATCACCGTGCCCGCAGATTTCCCCGGAGGAAAGGAAAGACGCGCCCAGACGACGAGCGCTGAGTGTGTCGCACGACTCAGACCTGTGATTCTGTTCCGCCGCGTCCTGAGAACTCACAGCACGCTCACGTCACGCACAAGAAGACGAGTGCGACAATATCAGCGAACAGAACAGAACATATTAAAATGGCACCAGTACCCAGCTGAAAGGCCATAACTGGTCTTAGTTAATAGAATTTAAAATAAATTTGGAAAATAGTCAAAACATTAAATTTGTCGCGTTATAAAAATTAAAAACAAGTTAATTTTTTTAATTACAGAGGCTTAAAATTATATTTTGTTACAATTTAAAAAAAATGGCTACCTTATAATTTAAAACGTAAAAAGTTAAAATTCGTCTGCCTCCACCCTTGAATCCTCACCTCGCCATCCTCTCCGGAGACAGAGGGCCCGACGGTTGCAGTTGTCGTTATCGTGAGGTGTCCATCGTGTGTTTGATGTTTGAGTCTGTGTTGTGATGGTGTCAGTGTAATGTTGTTTGTGTAGGGAGTTGTGCAGTGCAGGTGTTATTATTCTAGTTTATTTGTTTTTGTGTGTATCTCAGCAATCAGAAATTTCCAAACACTGAGTCTTACTGCGAGTTTTCGCGATGCAGCGCGTCACGTCCAACGCTCGCCGCCAGTGACGAGCTATATTTGCGTCTTCACAACGGAGCGTTGTTCTGACGCCGGCCGCCGGCGACACAGACCGTGCTGCCATCTGTCACCCTGCAAGGAAGCTTGCAATGAAATGCTAAAAACGAACGAAATGCAGTGAAGTTTCTTGCCATTTAGTTAGTAAAATTGTTACTTTTTAGTGATATACACTTTTCTCTAATAAAATTATTCTATTAAAATTCAAAATAATGATGTAGAACATGAACGACTCTTCAGGCATCGGAAAACTTACTTTTTTTTTCTTCTAAAGGTACGTAAAATTGATATAAATTTGGACTCCAATTAGTATATCTGCGAACCGTTTATTTGTGTTTTCAGTTCTTTATCTCAGTTTCTCGCCAGTTTATTATGGCGTACAGAAGTGTTATTCTTCTTATTCCCTGACGCTGGCTACGAGCGTCAAAACCAATGTTCGTCGTTCGTGTAACGTTCTCGACGCTCGACGCTAGCGTCAAGGCTCTGATTGGCTGATGCCCGACGCGACACGTCGCGTTGCAACGCTCTATTGTGAAAACCGCTTGATAGGCTGTTCACGGTAAAGTGGGCACTTTTTAAGGCCCTTATAAATTGTTCCTTTCATCCATCTTCCTGCTGCTTTTTAATAAAACATTGCAACGTGACCAATAAACACAGTGTATATATTTCACCACCATCGAAATTTAATGCCTGAGGCTGCAATAATATATATTTATTGGCTGTTAATGCATGTTGGGAGGGCCTTAAAAAGTGCTCACTTTATCGTGGACAGCCTATAGGATTGTTTTAACTAGCTGTGAACTTACTGACATGGGTGTCTTTAGCAAAGGCACGGCACACGTTCTCCTTAATAGACATTTACTACAGCATTTGTCCTCCAAGTTCGATAGTAATGACTAATCAGGTGTATGCGTAACACAACAAATGTTCACACTAGATATGGACAACCACGTTCTTAGATGATAAGCGATCAAAACTTTATCTTACCTCGACCTTATGGTGAAATATTTGCCAACTATTGTATGAGTTTTCATTAAATTCGTTTCAGTTAAATTTCATGTACAGTAGAGAATTGTACTGTAGTCCGTTAGCTATTCACGCTGACCTTGAAAAAAACCTGAACTGTTTGTGTGTATTATTTAGGTCTGTGACCAACATGTGAAAGTGGCACACCAAATTTTAAAATATTTGTACGCCCACACCATTTTGTAGCTTGCAAACATGACACAACAGCGTACAAAATTATCGCCAATTGTTTATAATAGTAATTCAGTCACCACTGTAAGAGGAAATTATTTATAAATAAGCTGAAAAAAACCATCGCCGAAAAACTGGAATTTTCATTGTTGGGTGGTTGTAGCCTTGGATCTCTCGCTAAACAGGCCTGAGAGAGACTATTCGAAGATCATTTCTCAATTCGTTTTGAGTTTCTTTTTATTGTTTTATTTTTTGTGTATTGTATTCAGCATTTCGTAATGTTTTAGTTGGAACACTATGGTGTCTAGCATGCCATGCTATTATCATTTTCTTATAAATTCTTAAAAAATAAACATTAATGGTTATTATGTCTGAAAATTTTTAGAGAACCATTTCAGATGTCGACAAACTAAACGAATTATGACTTAAAATTGTTACTAAACAAAAATTGTGTATTCGGAAGATACCTGTTTCAAGAATATATTTCCATGAACTTACTTTGTGAAACAATTATTGTGAGTACGACACATATTTGTTTATTCCCATTACCTCGGTTGTAGGCTACGTGTATTTAAACATTTCAAACAGGCAAAACAAATATGGCGATGATTTGGTATTTTTTATTTGGTAATTTCTCCGCTTCGAAGCTGACAAAACGGATACTACAGAATACGTCATCGATTTCGTCGAAAAAACCTGATAACGTGACCATTTGGTTAACAAAGAAAGTGCCTAGTGCCAGTTGGAACACGGCCTTAAGTAAACTGTGACAGTAAGTGTGCGTGATGGTATCTAGTCCAACCTAGAAACCAATGTAAACACAGAGACCGTTATAACTACATAAGTAAACTGGAGCAAACAGATTCGTTTTTCGCTTGACGGTTGTGTATCTGAGCACTTGACTACATATGAGACCCGTTGCCAACACTGATACAGAGAATTCCACTAGGTCACAAAATGAAAATTCTCCAGAATCCACTATGGTTTTATGAAGATCTACATAATCATATTTCGAATAACGACAACAATAGCCATCATTTTCTATTCGACTTAAAATAATACTTCAACATATTTTTTAACTAATTTTTCTTTAACATATTTAAATTTCCATAAAATTCACACGTTTAGTGACTAAATGTTCTTCCATAAATTGTTTATGGTTTCCCAACAACGCAGAATTTTCCCAGATATTTTCTTCATAAAATGTTAACATTTTCATAAATAAATGTAAACGCACTAAATGTTATTAAATCAATTGAATTTCGAAATAACAGTAAGTAACCAAGACCTAATTGTATTCACTAGAGGTATAAAAAAATTCCCCTACTTCATCCACTTCAGTAGCTCTCGAGTACGCGAGGAGAATACTTCCCCTCGGTAGGAGATCTGTAAGTTGTCATGGCGCCGTACTATTGCAGAAACTTTTGTAGTATTGCGAAGTTATGCCACTGATTCGTGCTAAGCCATTTGAAAAGTATGGAACTGTAGAAATATTTACCACTTTAACATGTACGTACGTATTTTAATTATAGGCTATTCATTGTAAAGTGAGCACTTTTTAGAGTCCTCCCAACAGTCATTAACCACTAATAAATATATCTTATTGCAGCCTCAGGCATTAAGTTTTGATGGTGGTGAAATGTATGAACTGTGTTTATTGGTCACATTGCAATGTTTATATTAAAAAGCAGCAGGAAGATGGAAATTGGATGACCGGAAAAATTTAAAAGGGCCTTAAGAAGTGCTCACTTTACCGTGAACAGCCTATAAATATTTGTACACTGCAGTTATAGACTGTTCACGGTAAAGTGAGCACTTTCCGCCACTTTTTATCCTTCAACCATATTTCCATACGAATATCGCCAAGTAAGAAATAAGTACAGTATGTATATTCCACTACACTCGGAAGTTAACGTCTAAGGCTAGAATAGGATGAACTATTATTCCAATACTCACATGCTCGCTTTATCGTGAATAGCATATAGATATAGCAATATATGGTTTTTCTTCCGCAAAACTGGCCTGCCGCATTCCAGTGAGAATTTACGAATATCCACTAGTTTAGGCCCATCCCTTGACCACTAGATAACAATCTTGCCCACCAGGATGGGTTTGAAACGCGCCAAATCTGGTAGAAAATCCCTTGAGTTTGCAACAACACAATAATGTCTAATTAATGATCTTGAGTCCTGTGGGAGTGTCGGTGATGATATGACGCATTCATTCATGGGCGGTATAGCGCACAGCATGATATCGAGGGTAGAAAAAAATTAAGTCATGTGAAGAATCTGACTACAAACGTGTTAAAGTGGGAATATAATATTCTCATATCTAATTGAAATAACTAAATTAGTTCACTGATCATTTTTTAGCTAATTTACGGGGCCGCTGTTTCCGTTTGGCTGGCACACACTCCTCCCAAGTCGATAGATACTATCTGGATTCCCGGCAGGGTCACGCATGAATTTTTGCATGATCGAAACGTGGCGGAAGTTTCCGTTCTTTTCGCGGAACATTCCCGTTTCCTCCACCATTGAATTCTGTCGCTACTGGATCCTAGGGTCTAATTACATTGCATACTTAAATGGCAACAGACGTCTTCGAGAACCACGTATTAACCATGTCCAAGGATGCGACGCCAGTCGCTCGATATTTATTTTATTTACAACATTTCTCATTTTTGCGGATAATAAGTTTCATAATGCGATGCATGAACATACATCTGGCAGGAAATCTAAAACTCTGTAAGCATAACAGCAGATTTATTGTTTTCAGAAGGGGGACAAGTATCATACTTTCCGTGATCGTACCCACATATATTTTTTCGTATCACACACACACACACACTCTCTCTCTCTCTCTCTCTCTCACACACACACACACGCTCTTACTGTGTGGTATGTTTGTGGTTGTGGTTATGCATCAATGTAACACTTATTTTAACGTATGCCAAGGTTTTAAGTAGCACGATTTACAAGTGTTTATGAAATACAATACTATAACTTTGCTTTCAGAGGGAATTTTATTTATAAATGTGTCCTTAATATTGAACATTCTAAATTAAAGGTAAACATTTTTACATAACAAAATTAAAATATAACACATTACACATTCCAAGTGCGTAGAAACTCGAAATATGCACTACACATTCCTTCTCAACCAACTGACTCAGTGGTTCACGCAGCGATATTAGTTTTTGTTCTACAAAATGCACACGTTACTTTCAACAGTTTAAATAAAACAAGAAATTCGTTTGAAAATTTACTGTAATTGGTTACGTAAATACCTATAAACAAAATGCATTATGAAAAGAATAAGTTATGAAGCTTATCGTAAACTAAAAATATAAACTGAATTAGTGACCAACCATTTTGTGTCGACCAAAGAGGCGACACTTCTGCTGGTTGAAAAGTAGGAGAAGGTGGAAGGGGTAATCGCCCCGCTTACTTTTTTTATGTTATTTATATATTCGTTCCGTAGAGCTCTAATGCATGGCTAAGGACATTGGGCTATGGAACAAGTCATAAGGTATATATCTACTAATATATTACAAACCTAAAAAATAATAATATACAATAAAAAAACGTTTTTAAAGTCACAATTAGTAGCCGTAACATAAATGCATTAACTGTGAAGAAAATCGTCACAGTCAGTAATCTTTCAGTTGTATTTTAAAAGTTTTACTATTGGTACTGTATAGATCACTGATATTAATTGGCAAGTTGTTAAAAATACGTGTGGCCGAGAGTAGGGCTCCCGTTTTCAACTGGACGAACTGTTTGTGCATATTATTTATGCCTCTAAGGTTACATGAAGTTAATGGGATTATCAACAGCAAAACACATAAAAGAATATATATACTAACCAGAAAAGTTAGGATTTTATATATTTTTTGAATAATTCTTTTCAAGAGTCAAATTCCCTTTTGTTTCCTAAGATTCTTACAGCTCAATTCTGCATTTTAAAAGCATTTACACTATCAGTGGATTCACCCCAAAACAAAATGCCATACGACATGATGGGATGAAGTAAAATGAACCATTTTTGCAGCTTCAGGCCTTGCTGTAATATAAAGCGACATGTGTGGCACGAGGTAGCATCAACATAGAAACATAGGAATTTAACTTCAGTTACTTCACGTAAGCTAACTTTATCAGAGAAAATATCTATGCTTCGCACATTCTTATTATGTTTAGAGAGAAAATGCATTAAATTAGTTTTATCAGTATTTAGCGTTAAGTGATTAGACTTGAACCAAGTAGACAACTTCGAGAAAACAGCGTTGACTATATCAGTTGATTCTTGAATGGATCTCCCATTAAATAACAAACTAGTGTCCTCTGCAAACAAACAGCATAGTGGTAGCATCAGGTCCCACACACAGAGATAGGTCATTGATGAACAAAAGGAACAATAAATACGCGAAGATTGGTCTGTGGTACTCCATGTTTAATTGCACCCCTTGATGAGAAAACATCTTTCAAGTTTGCTTGCTGCTGCCTGTTCTCTAAATAGCATTTTTAATAAATTATGAAATGTACCCCTTATTCCCTGCAATTTTCTAATAAAATTGCAAATTTTTCGCACAGTCGAGAATTCCTTCGCGAGGTCACAAAAAATTGTAAAAGGGTATTTCCTTTCATCAAGTGCAGATAGAATTTCATTAAATAGTTTAAAAGTTGTATTATTAATCGACATTTTCTCTCTAAAACGAAATGTTGAAGCTTCTAGAATACTATTAACATTCACGTGCTTCAATAATCTGTTTAAAATTACCTTCTCAACTATTTTTGAAAATGTAGTCAATAATGGAATAGCTATATAATTTTTAATGCACTTTTCATCCCTTAAAAAAAAAAAAATTGTTTAACCACAGCAACTCTCAGCCGGTCTGGAAAAATTCCACTCTCAAGTATAGAATTACAAATATGTCTTGGTGATAGACTCAATGAAGTACGGCAGTATTTATAGGCTGTTCACGGTAAAGTGAGCACTTTTGAGGCCCTAGTTACTTTCTCCTTTCAGCTATATTTTATCCTCTAACTACCTTTTAAAACAAATATTCCCATATAAGTAATAAATACAGTATGTATATTGCATCGCAATCGGAAGTTAACATCTCAGGCTAAAATGAAATATATTTATTGACTATTATTCCAAATAGAAGGGCTTTCAAAAGTGCTCGCTTTACCGTGAATAGCCTATAATTAGGGGTAGTGAAATCGCGCGAAAAGATTTCAAGACAAGTTATATATGAAAACACTGTAGGGAAGTTTTCCTATCTTGATTGGCTTAATTACTTTGTGGCACGTGTTAACTGTCTGCACGCGAATCACGTAGGAGCAGTGCCGATGTTGCCGGATTGTTAGTTGCCCGGTCAAATATGAAAACGCCTTCTCCAGCAGAGAGCAATCAATGGGAAAAAGCGAACAAATGGGTGCTTATAGTATTGAAGTATACCGTGTTCTCATATTTTTCCGCATAAAATCACTGACGCTACCTATAATTAATTAATTTTTTAGACCATCAGATAACCATGTGATGTTTTTAGCTCGCCTTCCCCTCCTCCACTCCTTTTGTACTTAACGACTACGGTTTCGTTCGGTATATATCACATTTGTAATAAAAGGTTTTTAATTGTTTTCACTGTCACTGTCAGTTTTGTTTAGCCATACAAGCTTCATGGCCTCCATACCGGGTGGCATTATGCCAATTAGAGTAAAAACCCCTTTCAGGTGTCTCACATAGCGATACTTGTATAACTAATGCACGCATTAATTACGTCGCCCTGATTTGTTGGAGCAACTAATCAAATCACTAATTAATTGATTGTATCACGTCTCATGACAACTAGTCTTACAACTTGACGTCAGATTTCATTTATCAGTCCTTAAGTATATATAAAATAAAAATTGTACTTTATTCACAGTGTTTTGGTGGTCCCCCCTCCCCCCGGCACGATTATATTTCTGGTATCACGTTTCAATTTTCAGCGCTTCGACGCATAGCAAATTATGTGCAGAATTCCGTTTCATATAAATGACATTAATAGCGTGCTAGTTCCGGATGATTGCAAAAGTGTGCTCAGTTTAAATAACACGATTTATAAAGCGGAAGCGAAGATCGGTTTGTAAATGAGCTTACTCTTGGAGGTATTCTAAGCCAACCCCGCGCCGCGTGTGTCGACAGGGTTTCTGGAAGAAGCGACGCGTCCATTTTCGCGGCAACCCCCGCAGGCATGGACGTAAATCAGTACGGATTTCCAGGGTGATTGGGGCGGGGCAGTTGTAGTATGCGACAGTTGCAGTTCGTCGCGATTTAATACATTAAGGTGTCCGGAGGTTTGTGCACACCGTTGAAAATATGGAAATATGTGATTTAGAATGATAGTGGTAGATTTATTGCATGAATTACATAAAATAAAAAGCTCAGATTATTTTTATTTTAACGTCGATACGTCTTTAAGTTTGGGTCCATAGTGGGAGGCAATCCAGAATTTCCGATGATAACAAAATCAGGGGATACAGTTTCACATAGCAGCTCCGAATCTATCGTCTACATTCAAAATTCAATTACACCATTCGATTGTCAAAGGATCAAAGAATACGTTACGTTGAAAGAGAACTGCGAAGCATCGCGTGCCGGTCGGAGGGGTGGAGGGGGCATTTTGAGTTCGTTTCGCCGCGTCTCATAACTTCCGCGTAGTATAACTTTTGACTAGGAGAAACTACGACGCTCTTTTAAGTTTCAATCGACAGCTCTCGTCAAGGTCAATCGATTGCGTGTATATATACATTTGTGTGGCGTTGTTATGGTGAAATTGTATGAGTTTAATGTAAAAAATTAAGAAAACTTAACACAATTTCGGCTTATACTTGTCAAAAAACCAAGTGGAAATACAGAAATCGTATACGATTGGAAAGAGCATATCAAAAGCAATCCAGTGATACCCATAAAACGCCATATGATCTGGTGAAGCGGTGCCGGGAACGTAAAATAAAAAACATCAAGGCGTCCGAGCGCGTCAATGTAGACGTATTCACGCAAAACAAACAGCCGTGTCCGCAACACAACCTAACCCAATTTTTTTTTAAAGTTAGGTTACTATGTCAGCCCCCCCCCCCCGGATCAGGGGGAACTCTAATTCCAAAGGGGCTGGACCCCTGCCTCGTTGAGATTTACGTCAATGGTGGCGGAAGTCTAGCTGCGCGTGGTCGTGTGCAAAATATTTTATGAATAGTCTATTCACGACTGACTGAGCACTTCCGGAATCAACCTTTGAACATTGTCACTACTCCTTCCTGCATATATTTTAACCGGCACGCTGGATGACATGCGCTCAGTAATGTTGGTAACGACGGAATGAAAGTAGTTCCATGTCTTAACGCTACATTTAATGTTCTAGGAAACCATTTGTGAATACTGAAAAAATTTCTTTCTTTTGCTCTTTGTAATGTATATAACTGTAACAATTAGAAAATTTTTAAGATATATGCTTTTGTTATAATTGATAGTTTTTTTACTTTACTGACGCACGAGTAAAGCCATAAGACTCATGGCAATGCTGTTTGTATCCGTAGTGGAAGACTAGGGTGCCAGGCGTTTTGCCTAACGATTGTTTACCTACGGCGTTTTGCCTAATGACGTTTTGCCTAACGGCGTTTTGCCTAACGGTGTTTTGCCTAACGATGTTTTACCTAACGGCGTTCTGCTTAATGGCGTTTTGCCTAACGTTAGGCAAAACGACGTTTCCCCGAAGACTACACAATGTGCATACAAGTAGATCTTACGCAGGGCTTTCAAAAGTGCTCAGTTTACTGTCTCTTCACTATCGGCTTACTGTACATGGATATTGTTGCAGAACGGGCACCGTTAATCGCGGTGAAAGCGCTTGTTGTAAGACAAAAGGCGTCTGTTGAAAAGTACGGATGAAGCAATCCCAGCTGTCATGGCCAGAACGAGGTTTACCAACACACTACAACCGGAACGAATGAAAACAGATGCAAGACAGCGAAAACGGCTCTGCCTGGAATCGGCGAAATCTGTGTTCATGATCAATTCAGTGACTGAATCGGATTTATTTAGGCTAATAGTGATTTCGTACCGCGAGTTCCACCTTTGAGGTACTAGTTCCACAGTCGTCCCACTAATTAGTCCATAGACTAAAGATGGGTTTGAACGATTTTCGTATCCTGCTCTTGTCTCCAACAATAACTCGCCTATCGTCAGTACAACATGGGAGCCGCGGTGGCTGAGCGGTTAGACTGCTTGTCTCCCGCCAAGGCGACCTGGTTTCAATCCCCGGCCGTGTCACTCCCGGATTTTCGCAAGTGGGATTCGTGTGGGACGATGCCGCTGGTCGACAGGTTTCCTCGGGTATCTCCTGTTTCTCCCGCCCTTGCATTCCACGCTGCTCCATTCTCAACATAACACCCTCATCAGCTCTCAATACTTCGTTAAAAGCCACCTAAATCCCTCAACTCAACAGACCCACCCTTTTGTGACGAACTTTAATGTATTCTAGTTTCATCAAAACTAGGTTAGAGGCAGTTTATATACGTTGAAATAGTTCTAACACAGAGTAGATAACTACGCATAGGCGAAATGACGAGGCGGTTCCTTTCATGTTCGCGTACCCGTTCTCTGATTGGTTGCGCAAGGAATTGGGAACGGGTCTTGAGTCTGATTGGCTACTGTGTACCGTGAGATTTTTTTTCCATATTGGTTGAAGTGCCGGTTGGCCTGTATAGGCTATTCACGATCAAATGAGCACTTTCGAAAGCCCTGCTTAGGATCTACTTGTATGCACGTTGTATATTCTTCCGCCTTATGTAAAATTAACATTGTCATGGGCCTCATCACCTTATTCATGCGTCGGTCCAATAATATTGTGAAATTATTAGAAAAGTAAATATTTTTCAAATCTGCTCATTTTTACACTTTGATGCAATAAAAAAGCTGGAAGCGAAATAAATAATTTAAGTTGTCACAAATGGTTACCTAACACTTTTTATTCGACGTAGTTATACGGAGCAACTTTCCTTCCATCGTGACCAACTTTACTAGGGGGCATGTAACGCAGTGCGCCCTTTAAAATATATGCAGGTAAGGGCAGTGAAATTTTTATAAGGGTGATTTCAAAAGTGCTCACTTTATCGTGAACAGCCTTAATCGGTAATTTGCAACAGCTAAGTATTCGTAGTTTCGTATACTACAGAACTTTACGTTTCTTCGTATTTGTAAAACAGCTAATATTTGTCCGCTCGTTCTGTTTACGTGTTCAATGTCCGTTTACTACGCAATCCGTGTATTATGGAACGGACCTTACGCAACCGTGTAATAAGAACGAACCTTACACGTCCTAGCACTGTATACCAGGTCTAACGAGAAGTGGTCCTTAATTCCGCTGATCGAGAGCAATATATCGACACATCTCGCCGTCATCTTGCCGAAGCAATCGACTGGAAGCAGCGTGCGCATCCTGAGGACGTGAGTGCCGTTTACCTCCGCCTGAAGGACGGAACGAAAACTGCCTGCAGTCCCGGAGTGGACGCATTAGCAGCAGCCGTTACGCAGGTTCCTGTATAAATAGAGCATCGCGGTAGGGGAAGACTGCGGAAGAAGAGGCAAGCTCTCCTGTCGCTTCCTTACGAAGCGCGCGGTGCCATATTGTAACTTGGTCGTTACAACCAACTCCTCGTCGGGTGTCTGCCTGATGCATGCACGCGATAGTCGATTGTTCTTTTTTTTTTCTCTCTTTTGCTTTGCGTGTGCGGGGAGAGGGAGAGAAACCGTTAGCGATAAACATTTGTATTTATGCCCAGCGATAACAACCTTTGAGTACGGATGTGCGACGAGTGATAGTAAGCTTTGAGTACTGTTATCACCGTTACTTTGTAGCTGAGTGCTGCGAGGACATCGTTAATATAACACAGCGAAAAAGAAAAGTCATCGCAGAATGCATGTAAAGATATATACGTAATATATCGCCCACTGTGTATTAATGTGGTTTTAAGGAAACACCATTGGTACTTGAACAGTGCATTTAGATAAATATACTTGCATTCAGATGAGAATGTTTGTTGGTACTTATCTCTTAGAACACTTTATATATATATATATATATATATATATATATATATATATAAAATTTTAGATGTGCCGCACATAAATATTGCCACGCGATCGCTACTTTGTCCGGCGCGAGCGAGTGGAAGTGAAGGACAGAGCAGTTATATGATAGCGGCGGCAAGTCACAGTGGAATGTTTTGAATGACGGAAGCGATAAACCAAGAACCGCGTATATGTTACAAAAAGCGAGCCAACACGATAATCATTTTGCGACGCGCGCTTCTGACTTTGGTTGTATTGAGTTTCTGCATTTACCTAAAGAATTTTCAAGTGGTTTACTGCCCTAGTTTCTCTAAGCGTGACTCGGGGTGCGGCGAGCTCTCCAGGTCAAGGTCAGCGGCTATTGTCGAGCCTCCAAGTCGCGAGTGGAGTGGAGAGTTGATGAGTGGCTGGAGTTTTAGCGACAGACGACGAGTGAGCGGCGAGAGAAGTTACGTCTCCCGGGAGGGAAACCTGCAACTACGAGCATCGGTTCAGCGAAGGGTGCGACTGGCAGGCTGGACTAGTGTACCGGATGCGTTAGAGAAAAAAACATTACAGATGGTGACAACATACAGTCAGTGTGTTGATGAGTATGAGTTATTTTACTATACCCAAATAGTGACATTAAGAAGGATTTTAATTAGAGTTAAAATATACATTAAATGCTGGGCTCACTGAGAAATAAAAATAATGATAGTGGAGATATAGCGATAAATTAATGCTGTGAATAACAGTTATGTGAATAAATTTGAAATACAATTTAGTTATTTTATATTTATTAATAACTACATCCTTCAAAAACTTGGATATGCTCCTCAGGCATCTTGTAACAATAATTTGCATTTAACTACAGTGTGTGTTTCAGTTTTAACTAAGCTGTTTACTTCTAAAATTAATTTTGTTTAGGGAAGAAAATTAAGATTCGGGAAGGGGTTTGGGGAGGGCTAGATGAAAACTACTTGAATTTAACCGCCGTAACATATTAATTCTTGAAAATCTGAACTAGTTATTTTGAGACTTTTTTTTTTACCAGTGTTCGTATTAGCACAGTTACAATCATGTTTAAAACGTGCGCCTAATTAACTGTTCATTCTCACTGACTCTACGTTGGAAAAATAATAATTTTAATCCATCACTTTCAGCTTAAAAGTAGGGTTATTTCGAGAGGCAGATAAAAAAAAACATTTGAAATAAAGTGCATGGCCGACAACTGTTAAGGACCACGCCTATGTCAGGACCCAGTGAGGTGGCGCATTGGACCTTGGCGTTTGGAAGGACCCGGGTTCCAGTCCCGTTACGGCCATGATTTCGGTTTCGCATGGATTCCCGGCTGGGATGATTTCGCAAAACAGGCCATGGCCATTTGTTTCCTCGATTCTGATTGGGCCTCACGTTCCGTATCTGGTGACCCTGCGGTCGGCGAAACGTTATGCCTCGGCTATCAGTCAGTCCATCCTGCGAGCCAGTCTCAGTATCGGCGGGGCCGAGAAACATACAAGGAAGCAAGGAAGGAGTCGTAACTCGCCAATGAAACGAGAGAAGCGTGTCTCACGGCGAAGTTGGCTCTACTGAACCGCCTGTGCTAGAACACTGACCAATGAGTATGGAAAAGGAAAAGAGATTTCACTGCCAGGTTGAATGTCTTTGCTTATTACCTCTCTACGGTCGTGCCACTAACGCTTCTCTTGTGACCAACAAAAAAAACAGTCCTTACTTTGTCGTGGCTATTTTATAACAATAAGGTTGATGGAATATAATTTTAGAGGACATGGTAAGGATTTTTTAAATATTAATAATTACCAAACTGATGCAATTAAATTGGTTTGTATTTTTATTTAGTTATTTATTTTTTGCTCTGCAGGGCGGCACCTTCATCCGAGATTTCCAGCAATCCAAAAAGTTAAGTTTTAAAAACAATTTTGTTTGTTTTGACAGTTACCTGTAGTATTTGAATAGGAGAGACAAAATTTAGTCAAAGCATGTATTATTATAGGAAATAATTATAAGTTCGTAACGAGATAAACAGCCCAAACTTAGATACCAGTCAAAACAAACAAAATTGGTTTAGAAACTTACCTTTCTGGATTGCTGAGAAAGATAAAGTATTTCGCAAGTGTGTTTGGCTCCGAATTTTCACAGTGAGGAACCCAACATCTTGTTACACATTTCTTCTCGAGTTTCCCCATTAAAATATTGAAATTCAATTCAATGCTATCAAGCTTGTAAACAACTTGGTCAAGAACGCCAACTTAATGGAATAATTACAACATAGACAGTTGAAAACATTTATTAAATTGTTTGCTTAATGCTTAACTCTGCTTGAACGCCAATCCGTTGAATAAATTATTTTACAATTTAATGACTTTTCGATGTTAGTACAAACGAAATTTTTGGTGCTCAATAAGAACAGCGAAAGCACTATGTAGTAGTGACTGGCCCCTGACACTGACTAAACTGCAAATTTTCACTTCCCGTTATGTAGGCACAGACTGCGCATGGCGTCGCCAGCTTGTGTCTTATTCGTATTTTATGTTTCATGGGAACAACAATAATATTGGTTGCGTGGTTCATTCGCAGTTAGGCCTATTTCGCGTCACAAATGCTCTTGAGAGAGTATAAATCATAACTATGGGGGAGAACTACTGCCTTGTATTAACAATTTCACGGAAAATGGAAATATTCATGAAAATACACGTCCCACGAAATAACAGATGTGAGAGCAACATAAACAAAGAATTAGAAGTACGCATATCAAGCACGTGTCTTACATTTGCACAAGATCTAAAAAGGAAAAAATTCCGTTTTTTTCAATTGTAAGTATATACAAGCGATGTTCGTGGTAGTAAATATTTTGTTTGAATACCACTTTTCTTATTCGCGTCGAAGCTGTAAGACCGCAGAGCCACTACTTTGAATTTCTTCGGCAAGGATTCTTTTTCCGTATTCGAACTATAGGCCCCTCAGTGGGACGCTAAAGACGCTGCTTATAGCTGCGTATTGACTGAAATATCGCCCTTACGTGCTCGTAATGCCCCTAGATGAAGTCTTCTTGCAATGTAAGAAGCAACTGTGGGACTTTAATAACATATAATTATGGCATTTCAATAGAAAGTCTGCGATGAAGTTCACTAAAATCGTTCGTTCCAGTTTCACGTTTATCCATTTAAGTTTTTTTTTATCTCTATCAGTTTGACAATTCTGCTTGTGCCCATGCTGATGCGGATTCAGAATTTTTTTTTTTTTTTTTTAATATTCGCGATTTCTTGAAGTTCTATTCCTAGGTCAGGGGTGTTTGACATTGTGACGTCACATACGCGTGCCTTAGGAATGGAGCTCCTAAAACATTTCCAAAATTAGACACACAGTTGTAAACAATTTTACTTTAATGTATATTCTCGATTCACTATGGTTTGCGTAATGACCGCTGCCATAGTACGAAATTTTTGCGTTGTGCTACACATTCATCAATCGTTTATGCTGATGCTTGCTGT
This sequence comes from Dryococelus australis, assembly GCA_029891345.1. NCBI lineage: Eukaryota > Metazoa > Arthropoda > Insecta > Phasmatodea > Phasmatidae > Dryococelus > Dryococelus australis. The sequence goes on along the minus strand of CM057000.1, from coordinate 30,432,971 downwards.
TTATTACTGCCTCACATTTGCTCACAGCGTATCAGTTATAATACTCCAACAAAAAAGTTGGGGCTCAAGTCATATTCCAGGTTATTTATTTCCACTCGCTTTCACTGTGCGTCCCAAGAACGAAGTTTAATGCTCTTTAAGTACGTTAGTTAGGGTTAAAGTACCTCTTGGGGAATCCTCTAATAGTTTTATGGATACCACATATTACTTGATATACTAACATGTTGACGTATTTTTAAATACTCTTGTGATATTACTACAGAAATGTTTTTCCTCCACGACGCAACAAGAAACCACTAAAAACCGTGTATGTGCACAGTAAATTTATTTTGTGCTTCCATAAAAACAAACGGGGAGGGAAAAATATTGCAAGTTTTAAATTTGATTAAAATGTTGGTTAATGTTAATAAAAACTTTTCTAATCAAATTTGGTTAGCTGTCAGTTGTTTATTAACCTTAATGAGCTTTTTGTGTACTCACATGGCTCATGTCTTTCATATGAGCAACAGCAATAAAGATTATTCAAAAACTTACGATCCGCTCCAGGATACATCAATTGTGGCTGACAATCTGAGCCCTTTAAGTGATGTCTACAACAACACAGTTGTTTACCTCTTACACAATAAGCTTGTCGTGCGAGTAAACTGGTAATGCAAATTTACAAAATGTGATCCTTCACATCTACAAAAGTATGTAGCTGTACAAGAATATATCACTTGCGGTTGCCAACAAAAATTATTGTGTTTATTTCTTCAAGTACGAAGTACACTTCATAAGGATTTAAGCAGAGTACGCTGACCTCACGTTTTTTGTCATGTGGCCGTACAGCGAATACATTCTTCTCATCGTGTTCTCCGCTTGGCTTCAACCTCCTGTCGGTAGCACAGCGGGAAATGACAGTGGTACACGTCATTTTGAGTGCAAGAGACTTCAGACCAAATAAATGTTATATTTGGGGCTGTATTTTTAACTGAAATGAGTAGATCAAGTGATATTCTGCTCTCTTAAGTTTAGCTTAAATAAATTTAGTCAAGTGGCATTCTGTATTGTAATTTTAGGGTAACTAACTTAGAGCAAATAACATTTTGTAATGTCAAATGACCTTTAGCTAGTCACATTCTGCACTGTAATTTTATTCGGAATGACCCAAGCCCAAGTCATATCATTTGCTTTTAAATTTAGACTAAATAACCTTAGGCAAGCAATAGTAACGGCTGTTCACAATTAAGTGAGCATTTTAGAAATGGACCTTATAAAAAATTCACTGCTTCTGCATGCATATATTTTAATGGCCGCACTATGTGACATTCGTCCAGTAAAGTTGATAACGATGGCTAGAAAGTATTTCTTTATCTTAACGTTGATAACAAGTGTTAGGTAACCATTTGTGATAACTTAAAATGATTTATTTCGCTTTCTGTAAATTTTAATGCGCAGAAATGTAAAAAATTAACAGATTAATGCACGAATAAAGTGGCGAGGCTCATGGCAATGTTAATTTTACATAAGGCGGAGGAATACACAACGTGCATACAAGTAGATCGTAAGCATGGCTTTCCAAAGTGCTCATTTTACCTAGAAAAGCCTATATGTGCTGTAATTTTAGGCTAACTCTCATTAGCGCAAGTGACATTGTGCGCTATTTTTGACCAGATGACTTGAAACAAGTCGCATTCTGTGCTGTAATGTAAGGCCGAGCGACTTGCTTGCTCGCAGCCATGGATGGCATTCCTGTAGGGTGGCGCGATGCTGGTCGAGGCAGAGGATGTGCGGGCGAGGGAACATGTTTTGGACTGTGCTGGCCAACAGTCGGCGGCGATTAGCCAGCCAATTAACGGCCCGCTGGCCAGCACAAAGGCATATTTCCCCGCGTGCCAGGAGAGCAGCTGTCGTCGGCGATCAAGAGTCCATGTGGCGCCTGGAGAGCGGAGGGAGGGGAGACGTGGACAAGGCTCCAGCGACGCCGCTAGGGGCCGCGAGCTCGTCCTTATGGCAGCTGCTCCAACTGTGAATGACGGAAACTTTCGTGAACTGCTGCTGACTGCGCTGGCAGAAAATATTTGTTCAACCAACTATAGACCGTTTATAATTTTTTCCCTTATACCCTGTGGATAATCAGAGATATGATAATGGGATATGATTGCAGTCATCGTCAAAAAATAGCTCCCCGCAAGGAAGCAGCCTACGGGAATGGAATGTGATGGATAGGTTTGAAAACGACGGACATGCAGATGATTCACGTTTCATACTCGACCGCTCAAGTGATGTCAGCAAGGGTGATCCTTGCCACTGTACCTGCCGGTCTATACAACGTGATTCCGAACAATACCGACAAACTCCGGCAGGTTATTCCTGACGAAAAAATAAGACGAAAATATCTGTACCACTTTCCCCCTAAAGTGATTATTAAGGCATCCACGCGCCCCTACATTCCACGGTTTTGAATGCAATTAAGTTAAAAATATCGCGAACTACTAACGATTAAGCAACAAATCGGTGAGTAGTGTTTTGTAGAACGGAGATCTTACACCTTTGGAAAATTCAGTTGGTAATATCATCCCCCGTCATCATGCAAATAGAGGTTTGCTATCCTGTTCTTGCATAAAAAGTGTGAACAGTAAGCTGTAAGCGATTTGTTGAGATGACTTATAGGTGAGTAGCTTCCTTAATAATCTCTTAAGGGAAAAAGTGGTACAGACATTTTCGTCATATTTTTTCGTCAGGAGTAACCTGCCAGAGTTGGTCGGTGTTGTTCGGAATCACGTTGTATAAGATCGTCCAGGGTGCCTCGGAGACGAGTACAACACTTCGAACAGCCGGACGTGTTCGTGCAGCTGCGGGAAGCGGGATGGTCATTCCGCCGTATTGCATGTCATACCGGTCATGCGGCTATTACCGTAGCATGCTGCTATTTGCGTCGGTGGGTAGAGAAAGGCGCGACATGCAAGAGCTGGGAGGCAGCCATGAACCACAACGAAGGTTAACCTACGGATTGTCCGACATGCGTGGAGTATAGAGTAAAGGTCTTCTGCGCATGTACCCAACATTACGCAATTTTCAAAGTCACATGGTCAACAACAATGAAAGTGTTTGTTTATATCTTAATTTTTAAATGACAAGCACTATTATATGAATAATATACTTTAACCAATTTGAATTTAAATAAACTACATTACAAATTGGTTAGACGAAGTATGCATACATCTCAAAGCATTTGAAGAATTTGTTTACAAATCAGTTTTCTAACATAAAATCCAAACCATGCCGTTTTCACTAGACGTATTGGCAGAGAAGCAGTCCAGTGTTGGGACACGGAGATTGGTTGTGCGCAGTCAGCGAGATCGGTCTTGGCTCATCTTTGTCTATGGCGTGGAGTGCCCCTACCTCCACGATGGCGGACGTTCAGCAAGCAGCGATGTCCACCATGCAGCACCCTGTGAGTGAGTGCCAATACAGTTGGTAGACGGTTTAAACGTCGCATGCCCACATCAACATCGCCATAGGCTGCAATGGTGCCGTAACAGACACTCGTGCAGAATGGCCGCAGGTGTTACTCAGTGACGAGTCCCGCTGTTGTCTTGCTGGCGACGAACAACGCATGGCGGCAACGTAGGCAGCACCGAGGCGAATGTTTGTTCGTCGAACGTCACACGTCCAGGCGGCCTGGTGTCACGGCGTGGTGTGCGATTTCGCACGATGCCCGATCACCGTCGGTTTTCATCACGGGAGCTTTGACAACCTAACGGCACGTTGAGAGTCCCTGGATTTTGTGGATGCCCACGCTATTGCCAGGATGACACCCGTCCTCATACCGCTGACGCCTCAAGAACGGATAACCGAAGGTGGGTTTATGATTAAAGACTTAATAACTAAGAATTGTACTTAATGACTCGATAAGCACACGGAAAATGAACAGAAAGAAGATTTGCAGTTTATGATTGAATTAGCAACTGTTAAGTCTAGCCAATCAGAAACGTAGAATAACAAAGCAGCCGACGACCTGAAAATATGGACTAGAGTGGAGATTAGTTACATATATTTGATTATTTGTGGTTACTGCTTGTGTAATTGTTTTGAAAAACTCGGGATATCTTATAGAAGAGAAAGCCGATACCACAATCAATACATCTGAATAGATTAATTAAATCGAATTCAATAACCTCTTCTAAGAAGTAAAACAGGACCATGAACAGTTCTTTAAATAACTAATTTTAAATAACCTTAAGCAAGATGTAAATACGGTTTCCCGCCAACAACAAATGCCGCTGGGTTCTGATTGGCTACTTCGTCTTGACTTATATAACGATCTCTTATGTAACGCCAAGATCGCACACGACCCGTCAAGACCCGAACACGACAGTCATAAAATAATGCCCTTGAATACATTGAATCATATCTTAAGCACACGGTACACATATTCTGTTAAGTCAATCGTAAAGCCACCTTTAATCTATTATGGCCAGTCGCATCGCCAGACCTTTCCCCCAATTGCATATCTGCGGGATGTTGTTGGCCGCTCTGTTGTGACTCCGACCCGATCACAATATCTGCAGAGCTGCGAGCGAATATTCAAACTCCATGAGATGGATTAATGTAGGACACCATTTGTGTCTTCTACAACTCCATGTCGCAACGTCTGGCGGTATCTGTTCGCAAATATGGTGGCCTGGCATCATCCTCGGAGACGTGTGGGCAGCGCGATAAATGTTGCTGATACTAGTCTGAACTTCTAATCATTCTTTTTATTTGTGACTTTCGCCTTCCTTCCGAATAGCATTGCAACCCGACAATTACTCTCCGTCTCGTATAAGTTGGTGACATTTTGACGGTTCAACGAATGTTTACTTTATGGTTATGTATCCTTTCGCCATCAGCTAGTACAACAATTGGAGGCTACACGAAGACAAGGAAATGGGTTTCCGGAAAAAAATATGGCGTGTTTAGGACATAGACGGACAATTACTGGCCCAGTAGAAATTACTAGTAATCAAAATCGCTGTACACGACAAATATGTTACTTTAAAATTTTTGCAGAGCTCGCGGGAAAATAAAACTACTGGTATATGTTCGTAATTTAGTTATTTTACATACGAAACATATTCATTTGATCTTTATAGGTGGTTACAACCGCTGTTTTGTGACCACGTAAAATAAAATATATTAATTAATCTAGGAACTCTTTGTTATCGCGTATTTTGTACTTGTCTGATGTGCGGCCCTAGTGTACTCAGAATAACCAACTTAATATTAACTTTTGTTCGTTCGTGCATCAGCTGATCACGCTTTGGTAAACGGCACTTTGTTTGTTTCGTATACGTCAAGTTGCCACTCACATACTGTCAAAATCTCGCCACCTTATACGAGATAGACAGTATTTATGACTGTAACTAGGTACTATTTTTGATGATGGTTGTAAAACAATGAAAAACTGTAAAAAGGCAAACAACGCAGTGATAGGGTGAACTTGATTTGGGTTGTGTGTCTCGCCTCGTAAGGTGTATAACATATAGAACACAATTTCTATCGATTTTGAGTCAAAATTCAAGTTCCATTATATGCTCCCAAGCCGTTTAAAGGCTTAGTCTCGGTGCACAATTAATTACGTGTGCGTAAGACGTCTGCGTTGAATGTGAACATGAAAATTGTGTTCCATAGTGAATGTAGGCCTACTTGTATTTACGCACGACCAATCACCTTGGTTCATTAAAAAACAATATTGTAATGCAACTCGTCAGATTTGTGACTTAGGTCTGCGTCCTACACACAAATTCCAAACCTACAGCAGCCTCTCCTCTTTCTTAACTCGTTCCACATTCTCATCTATGGAGATCGGGTGGGCTGTCGCATTCTGCAGTGTTGTAACCTCGTGGGTATAAGTGCGCGACTCAGTGCTATGGGCACGCCTAGATTCCTGATCTGCGTAACTAGATCCTCGCCCTGCCTGCATATTAATAGAAACATGAAACATTCGCGCATTTACTGACCTGGAGACCAGCCTTCACCGTCATACAAAACCGTGTAGCTTACAACTGCTCATTGGCTGCTTGCTGTCTCACTGAAAGGCGGTGATTTGGCCTGCGTTTCGTTGCATATTCGCTCAGGGTACACCGGGAGGCATGAAAGCGTGGACCGATTGAAAAAAGTAACATAAACGTACGGGATTTTCAATTACAGCCTGTCCCAACATTATTCCGCTAATGTTTCACGTCCTTAGTAATATATTTCGACATCAGGGGCCCGCGGTGTGTAGTGGTTAGACTACTCGCCTCCCACCAAGGCGAACCGGTTTCAATTCCCGGCGTGGTCGCTCCCGGACGATGCCACTGTTCGGCGGGTTTTCTCTGAGGTCTCCCGTTTCCGCCGTCCTTCCATTCTGGCGCTGCTCCATACTCACCTCGCTTCAACAACATCGGCTCTCAATACCTCGCCCAAATGTCTTCACTCACTCCGACATCAGGAGAGTCGGAGTGGTTTTAACAATACTGTTAGTTTTCTGGTAATTACCGAAATAAGTAACTTACCGACTTTAATTTTAGGTGCGTCAGCGTCGTAAAACTCACGTATGTTAATAATGCTGGTGTTTAGAAAATGTGCAATGTATACATTAATTTTCTCTGTGATAACCAACAAGCACATATTTGCAGACACTTCCTCGAAAAGTGACCCTGTTAAAATTGTATGACAGAGTAGTTTAGTACAAGCAAACAAGGGTAATACCTCGCTTGGGTATGGAGAAGCCGTTCGTCAAACTTCTACAAAGTGAACTTGAAGGATGACGCAGGCTTGAAGAAACCGCGTAATGACGAAGCAATAAGACAGAACTGCTGAGAAAAAAAAAACGCAATGGCGGGACCAGTAAACTCAAGTATTCTGTGTGTACACTGAATATTCTGCGCAGGAATGTTAACATTATCGTCACGTTTCCCAATATCTTGAAACGCAGTAAATATTACTCTGAGGGTGGCATTCTTAAACATTTCGTCTGCAGTCCCGCGAACTCCTCGCGTATGGACTTGAAAGGAGTTGGGATACAGCCTTAGGGTAGGTCAAGACCTCTAGTAACATCGAGAGTGCCGGCAAATGTGACCAACACGCAAACAACTCGCTAATATTTTACGAATCTCGATTTGCTGCCAAAAACAAGATGGGTACCGAACGTGGCTTGCAAAAGTGACTATGAATATCAGCCTGAAAGACTTGGTCTCAGCAAAGACGTGCGTGGCATTTTTCAGGGAATAGCCTGTGTAAGCACAGCCGTGTTTACGACTGATGATAGTAATTGCCTGGATAACGAGCTACGCGTACTATAATACCGGGAATATAACATGAATTACGGGGACGTGGTATGATAATCATTGTGATCATGCCGTTAATCTATCAGGCCGGCGATCTGATTGTACCCGCTTATAGACTGTTCACCGCAAAATGAGCACTTTGGGAAGCCCTGCTTAAGATCTACTTGTATACACGTTGTGTATTCTTGCGCCTTATGTAAAATTAACATTGCCGTGGGCCTAATCACTTTATTCATGCGTCGGTCAACTGAAACAGAGAAATTATCAAGAAATCTGCTCATATTTACATTTCGATGCATTAAAAATACAGAAAGCGAATTAATAATTTTTGAGTTATCGCAAATGGTTACCTAACACTTTTTATTCGATGCTAAGATATGGATCTAGTTTCCATCCATCTTTACCAACTTTACTGGACGGTTGTCACTCGGTGCGCCCATTAAAATATATCTATGCAGGGGCAGTGACTTTTTTCTAAGGTTCATTTCTTAAGTGCTCATTTCATAGTGAACAGCCTTTACCTACAAATTAATCGACCCCGTATAGTAATTAATATTATTTATTTCCTTGCAGCCACACATGAGGCACACAGAATCACAGCTACATGATCGCCATTTGATGTAAGCCGTTCAGTTCATTTTCTCACGTGAGGCCCCGTAAATGGGCTCTGTCGCTTGCAATGTTTGCAACACTTCTATTTTCTTACCTCGTGGAACATTTTTTCAGTTAGTTCCCAAGCTTTTGTTTTTAAAGGAAAACTTTTTTTCTTTTGCTGCAAATGAACAATAATTGTTCTTCTCTTTTTCTTTGCTGCGTGCACGGCTAGTTCGTCTACAGGCGCTTGCTAGCGAACGACATTCGGTCATTTTTCCGCCGTCATTCTGTCTGGGTTTATTCCTATTATTTATAAATGGCATTATAATTTATAGGTAAGATATAAGTTAAAGTTAAATTAACCCAAAAATGGGTGTTCTTATGCTAACACACATATAAAATGCTTGTAAAACATGACTAATTTACGCAAATGCCAAACACGTCACATGGGGTATTCTTCCAAAAATTTGATTCAAAAAGTGCGAAGAAACTGCGAATAGACTATAAGCATATATGCTAACGTAAACACTGGCATGCAGGCTGCCAAAGTTAACAGCGAATTAAGTAAAATAAATAGTTATAATGCTTGACGTATTGTAAGTGTAACGTTTAAATTTGCAGCAAATCTAGTTTTTATCCCTTATATTATATTTATATAATATATATATATAATATATATATATATATATTATATATATATTTTATATATTATATATGTGTGTGTGTGTGTGTGTGTGTATTATTTTGCATATTAGTAATGTAACCCATTTTAATTATCATTTTATTTATTTTAATGATTTAAGTCTGAGATAACAGACGTATAAAATTTGAGAGTATAAATTTGTTTAACTAACCTACAAACCATAATTGAATTCCGTACGACTTATTTCTTTTGACATTGTTTTTCATATTGGTTAGAATTTTATCAGCCAGCTGAACTGTCAGACTCGTTTGTTTACATGTAATAGAAAAATATTTTGTTAAAGTCAGAACTAGTAAAGAAATTAATTTCTCCTTGAGAGAGAAAGTTGTTAACATTTTGCTATGTGCAAATATTGTATGTTATAACTATGTGACGCGATACTAGCTAGCCTATGGGAGAAGTCGTTTTTAAAATAAGATTACTGAAAATTTTTACTTTCCCTGCGAACATTAAAAATTTTTTTAAGGAGTTTTAAGCAATATTGAATTCTTCGCTGAGGCTGTGGTAGTCTGAAGTGATCACGTAGCTAGAAATTTCTATTAATTTATTGATACACGAGTCCGAATATTCATAAAACCAGACAAGTACGATGGCACGAAGGCGTGATAAAGATAACAAGCAAAGAAGAGGCTTGAGTTGGGGCTGCAGCCGTGATTAAATATTAGATATGTTTCGCCTTCCGCGTACTTATGAAGTGAATGTGCAAGGGCTGTATTACGCACGTATAAGCCCGTGAGCTTATGAAGTGAATGTGCAAGGGCTGTATTACGCACGTACAAGCCCGTGAGCTTAATGTTTAGGGAAGAGCTCGGCGTAGAAGAGGGTCTACTACAACTGCGGAGCCGTCTACAGTTTGATGTTACAGGGCTGCTTCGGCTAGCTGCTGTCTACAACGACCACCATATTTAAATTCTCAGACAAGTCTGAACCAGCTTAAACAGCGTGCAGCTCTCGTTAATTAACATTTTATTCTGCGCCACGATTAAATCATATTTTAATTTTGATTCATGTTGCATAAAGTTTTGCCTAAGAAGATCCAGCAAGAAAGAGACATGCTCTTTAATATATTTCCATGCGTAAATATAAATGTTGGTTATAGCTAGTGAGGGCCGTATTATCTATAATTTGATAGTTAGGAATTATTAATTTCTAGCCATATTCAAGTAGCTACTTTGATATTGATAGAATAATTGTTTTATGCACAGCTCTATTTGAATTTCTAATCTGCCCGCTCACCATAATATATTCAAACTTTGCTTATTACATCATATTAAAATCTCGGAAAGAATCAGAGCTAACCATTATTCTCATTTACTGTAGTTCGTCTGTATTTGGTTATGGATTTATTCTGTTTAGCATGTTGTCCTGCAGATGGCGACACGTTTTAGTAAGTATCTGCCTGGTGGTATTTTTGAAATTGAATTTTGGTAAGTTTTATTGGTGTTCACATATTTGTTGGTTTGTACTTCTCCTCGTATGTTCTGCAGTATAAGCCGGGCAAAAGAAGACTCATGTACACTATCTATTGAAATTTTTTATATTACATTAAATGCTACAGTAACTTAACACATTTATGTTCTTAATTAACAATTACATGTTTTCACTCGACTGACCTGCGAATAAAGTCATTAGGCCCATTGCGATGTAAATTTTACATATGGCGGACGGATACAACACAAAGAAAAAATAGATCTTAGGTAGAGCCTTCAAAAGTGCTTAACGTGAACAACCCGAAGTCGTGTATAATGCTGCTCGGAGTTCACTACTATAGGTCGTTTTGCCTTCAACCCCGGTGCACAACCGGGTGGCATAAAACACTGATTTTGAAGTGTTTTACTGACGATAAGTCACCGATAATAAAGTATTTTTATTCGTGTCTGGACAGCCCGATAATTCAGCGATAGAATTTACACATGCATGAAGTGTTATTGCACGACTGTTCGCAAATCTGTGGAAAGCTCACGTAAAAGATGCGCTACTATTAAAACAAAGTATCGCAGAAATGAATGCAAAATATACTAGTAATAGACTTTTCGTATAAAATGACCTTAGCTTAACTGTAACTTTGAATTTTTTCGATAGCCCATCATTGACGATAGTAAAATTAAACAAATGCATTGTAACTCATGTCGAGTGTTCGTGATCTAAACGTTCCGATAGAATTCCGTCACCGATAGAATTTACACGTGCATCTGTTATTTTTAAAATCTACGTAAGAGTTGTACTACTATTCGAATAACGTATCACTGACGTAGGCCGATTCGAAAAATATAAGGGTTAAATTATTATATAAAAATTTCTTATTTTGGTAAAATTGTACCTATTTAACAGTTTCCACGATACTTTAACAGTATAACTTTAGTAAATATGAGCTTATCTCGAGGAAGGATTCATGAATCAATGGAAAACTGACTGTACAATTTAATCCTTGTATAACGATGTGAATTCCTCTCTCTCTGTTTTTCAAATCCATAACTTTTAAGTAATGTCGGTTTAATGATGTGATTTCCGGTAAACCTGTTTTCTGAATTCCAACGGAACCAATAAAAATGCCATTAAAATAAGTCTATCTGAGCTGAGAAAAAGAATTTTTACATCGTAAAGGAAACAGTAATGAGTCAAAAGTAACAGTTTTATGGATTCCGAATTTGTGATAAAAGGTAATTACGCCTTGTAAACTTGAAACTTAAAAAGGATGCTTGATTGAAGGCAAATACTTAAATTTATCTGACTATGAACGTTCCCTTCCGTTTTCAACATAGACTTTCAGGCTATTGTAATTTATTATGGACGACATTTTTATATGAAATACTATTTATGACGAAACTTACGTCAGAACGTACTGTGTATGCAGGTGAGTTTCTTTAGTTTTACTGTTTTGTTTTGAGTACTTCCGCTTTTTTTTTCCATTGCCTTTTTGCAATTGTATCAAAATAGCAAATTATGTTCTGGTAGTAATTCATTCATTTAAACACTGTATGCTAGAATTTTGTAAACATCTAGTAAGTAAGACAAGGTAATCATTTGTAATAAAATTGTTGGCTGTATTTAAACGTTGTCATTAAGGGTCCTGTGTACCTGCGCGTTCAAGGTCAAGAAGCGAGGGAGCGATACGGGCGACACTAACACGCCGCCCTAGTGCCTCATCGCTCCTACGCGCAAGGTGTGCAGTGTTTCCGTCCCAACGCTTTACTGTGTAAAGTAGTTCTGTGATTGTGGGGTTTTATTACACGCGATGAAAGTACACAGATTAAACTACTTGTTTATAATCGCATTTTTCGCTTACCGCCTAAATAAACTTCATAGGCAAGCTTTAAAAATGCCATATTTGACCACTCTCGCGGTTTTTATCCTTCGTTAATACACTTAATATTATAAAAGTAAAAATATAGCAATATAGACAATAGTTTTTTTTTTTTTTTAACCTTTCTGGCAAAACTTCGTATTTCCAGAACATATATTTACCGAGACAATGATTTCACAGAAAAGTTTCAGTAATTATTTTCTACATGTTATAAGAACGTCGATCGGCTCATTTATACGTATTTGTTGCTTGTTGCATTGTTGATGATATTGTTACATGTTTCTGATCTTCGTCGCTTCCCTCCTGCGCTAGAGAGCGAAGTAACGTGAGGCGAGTATAATCTTCGAAGCGGACGGCGATTTACAAAGTGATGCCGCCGCGATAAGACTATCGCAACTCGCGTGCTCCTGACCTTCGTCAGACAGAATTTATACTGTTATCAGAAAGAATGTTCTGGTTCATTGTCCTCGCCCGCCTGACTAAGGCTCGTTTTCAGCTATTATGCAGACATTTTTCGTGTTTCGTTCTCTTGTCATAATTTCAGTTTCAGAGGAACTTGTCGATAAAATATAAATATGTCCCTGACTTCTTACAACGAGCAGATAACACACAAAGAAAATTACGGCAAAACGTGTATTAAACAACTCGTAAAATGAAGATTTTCTATAATCGTACATCGTCAGTAATTACTATGAATCCGAAATTATGACGCGAAAGAGAAGAATTTTCTGCGAAAGGGACGAAGCGGAACGTTAAGATTCGGGGCGCGGGAAACCTTGCAGATCCTGTCTACTTCATGGTCCTCTGAACTGAAACGTTTTCTGTGAAATCGTTGTTTGCGCGTAAACGCGTATCTCGGCAAATAAAAGTTCTGGAAATACGAAGTTTTGCCAGAAAGGACAAAAAAAACTATTGTCTATGACCCTATCATTTTACTTTTATAATATTACGTGTATTAATGGAGAAATAAATTCGTGGAAGTGGTCAAATATCGCATTTTTAAAGTTTGCCTATGCGGTTTCTTTAAGCGGTAAGAGAAAAGTACGATTATACGCAGGTAGTTTGATCTGTGTACTTTCATCGCGGGCAATAAAACCCCACAGATACAGATCTAGTTTATGCAGTAAAGCGTCACGACGGAAACACTGCACGCCTTGCGCATAGGAGCGATGAGGCACTAGGCGTGCGCGTTAGTGTCGCCCGTATCGCAACCTCGCTTCCTAACCTTGGACGCGCAGGTACATAGGACTCATAATCGACAAGTGCACGAACACAGCACGCCAGCAGAGTGTCGAGTGGCGGGGTGAGTGACAAGCGGGAATGAAGTCTGTGGACTGCGAGCATCGCTACAGTGGATATATAGTGCTTTTAGAGTAAAATTTCGGACTGGACCGGATACGGATTGGAATCAACTCGTAGCGAACTCGGAGTGAACTCGTCTCGAAAGTAAGCGAGTAAGGTAAAGTTTCGAACGTGGACTAAAGTGTAAACGAGACTGAATGCGGATTAAAACGGGATTGAAGCACTCTGTTGGCGACTGGCAGAACTATAAAACAAACGATATACGAAAGTCCAGCAAACGCGAAATATATTTTCCCAGCATAATATAAAATAAGAATACCACATATTTATCCTACCAAATATTTCTCACTTCCTTCATAGCCATTTATTTTTAGCTTCACTTCCAAAAAACATATATTTTGCTAGTCTCAGAATGATTCTAACTTGTTACATAACCAAACTAAGGCGACCACTTTTTCTTTGTTCTAATTTCAGTGCGATGAGTTTTTAAAGTAAACTTTTCAATCCGGATTCTACAGTCCAGTCCACCTCGACAACTGGACAGGATTATCTCACTCCACTCCTACTTCAGTCCAGTCCGGATGTGTTTATACTAACATTTCAATCTGGATTCTTCAGTCCACTCTAGGCTCAATCCGGATTGAAATGTTACTGTAAACAAATCAATAGCCTTTTCGCGGTTTCTTCACACTTTTTTAATCAAACTGTTATAACAATATTTAATTTATAATAAGTACGAATAAATTCAGCGAGAAAACATATGTGCTGGTTACTGCGTAGTAAGAAAAAGTTCTCGCGCAAAAATATCGTTACAGCTGAGTGCGCACGAATTCGGTACGTTGTTCTTTGGTGTAATTTTCTAGGCTTAGTTTGCACGAGACGGAGGAATATCGTAGAAGCAAAACTACAGCATGGCTTCAGAAAAGTGTGAAGTGACCGTGAATGGGTTATAGTGAGACTGGCGGGCGGGTTTATCGAACTGGATGAGCGTGTGTAAGACTTCTGGAATTATAGCAATAGACAGACTGGACACGTGTAAATAACGAGTGTGAATTAAGTGGCTACAGCCAATACAGATACATTAAGAAAGATTTTAATTGGAATTGAGGTAGAGTTTATATAGTATGATCACCGAGAACAACAAAAGTAATTGTGGAGGTAAATCGTTTAATGTTTAAAATAATAGCAGTGTGAACAATTTATAAGTCAAATTTAATTATTATATATTTTTTGAGACTTCTTTTCCACACTAACTCCGATAAGCCCCTCTGGCTTCTTGCAACGATATCTTCTGATTTGAGTTACGGATCATGACCTATGTTGCTAAGAGATTGCATTAGTGTAAAGAAATATGTTAAGCAATAATTTACAAAGTAAGAACTAAACTCCAAAAGTATCCTACTCATTTTTTTGTGCTTTTGAATTGCTTCGTCATAGCTGAAAATTTTCGCGTTCTTGTAATCGATACACTTAAACTTATTTCTTTTGGCCTTAAAAAAGTCAAGTTGAAATTACTTTGGCATAGTTGTGTATTATTCTATTAAGAATTCATGTGTTTATTTTCTTGCCAGCACTTGTGTGTGTTTTCTTGGAACGTGGCATCCACAGCTATAGATGGGCATGTATATTCCTGGTACACACCTTATCTCGTACACAGTTCCAGCCGCATTCAGGACTGGGAAGAAAGTAATCCTTCAACGTCCGCTCGCCGTATTGACTGAAATATTTGTGTGTTAAATTGGCGTTAGGTTTTATTTCACTGGTCTGAACACTCGTGATACTACAGTATGCTATTTGTTCAATTGTTCTTTACAAGGTTTATGCCTTACTGATTGTGTCACGTATGGTATTATCTTGTATTTTTTATTGTTTTATGAGTCCTTGAAGGCTTGTCAAGAAAACTATTAGGGCTTTGAATCTATTAATTCCCTTAATGATAATTACTTTGCACTAATTAGTTGGGTCAGTATACAAGGTCTTGCTACAACCGCAAGGAAGTTCCCCATATTTTTTTTTGCTGTAACTTGTTTTCCAAATTAACATGTAATTTGATAAACATGTTTTTTTTTTTTTTTAATAAAATTCGAGAATGATCTGCTCATTTTTTGCAAAAGTAGAGTAATTATTTATTTATTTTACTGACTGAGGCCTATTTTAGATATTTTTTCATATTTTAATTTAAACTATTTAGAATTTTTTGTTTGCACTACAAGTATGGGAAGTAGGAAATTTACCATCAACTTGTTCAATGAAAATATCTTCTCTACGAATGAAATACAGGAAACACAAAAAATTCTAGTATCAAGGTGACATGCGACCTACTAAGGGATTAGTTTACATTTCGTCTGATGTCAGCAAACCGGAAAGTCCACTCATTGATAAACATTCGCCAGGAAGCGCACATGATTAGGTCAGTTGCAACCAGTCATTGTGACATTGCATGTCAGCTGACGTCAGTGCTAACTGCGGCTTCTTGTTATCGTGTGACGTGGGGTCCCCGCCTGTGTTTTAATTCGCTCTAACAGTGACTCGGCGGTTTCGGCAAGGGTCGGTAAGCTAACTGGGAATTCAGTTATTGCGCGTGTTGTGGCCGTCATTGAGTCGACATTTTCGATATTTCCATTTACTTAGTTATTTTTCAATGGTATGCAGTGTTTACATTTATATTTACGCAGAGCATGTTAACATTTCACGTTACGTCTCGCTTGCGATGGAACATGCGTTTGATGTGAATTTCCTGAGTGTGATAGCGTATACCCTAGGAAAGGAGCAGCCACATATTAAGCAGTTACTTATTCCTAATATACTGGTGCCGGCGTAGGGTGGGGAGAAACCACGATGTCACCGCCACTATACGTTGCCCGGCGGGTGGGATGATTATTTATAGCTAAAGGCTTTTCACGGTAAACTGAGCATTTTTGAAAGCCCTGTCGAAGATCTACTTGTTTGCATATTGTTTATTATTCCACCACGTGTAGCCTACAATTGTCGTTATCATGACCCTGATTGCTTTATTCGTGCGTCGGTCACAAGCAAATGTAAAATTTTTAGGACAGCAAATATATATATTAAAAAAAAATTATTCGTGCACTTATATGCATTAAAAAAAAAGAAAAAGTGAAATAAAATATGTTAGTATTCACAAATGTTTCCTTGACACGTTATCGCATGGAACTACTTTCCCTCCGTAGTTGCCAACTTTACTGGGAGCGTGACAATCGGCGTGTCCGTTAAAATGTACGCATGTATGGGCAGTGACATATTTCAAAGGTTGATTTCAAAAGTTCTACCTTTATTGTGAACAGCCTTTACCTGAGGGGGATTGGCGACGTCTGGAGAAGTCGGTGGTGGGCCGGCTATTGAATGAACTTCTTGGTAATCTTCTCCCTCGACGCAAAACGACGTGTGAAGAAGGTTCTGGGCCAACACGCCTGCCACTATAAGTACCCCTGCAGCCAGGAGAGTGTGAAAGCTACCTGGCGCAGTGCGACACGAGCGGTGGAAGAGTTGCGTACAGAGACGACGGACGAGAGCGCAAGAGCACTGCGGAGGGCGATTTACCCGGCGAGTAGAGTGCGCATGTGTACGGGAGCACACTGCGCGTTCCAGAACATTCCGGATGGTAAAGACTGTTCGTATCTGAACTTAAACTAGGTGGGAATTAATGGACGAGTGGTACAGGCTTGATTGAAACACCGGTACTTTGAATTATCAAATATTTAATTTTAATAGTAATTCAGGAGATGCTATAAAACTGATTATAAGAACTGGTTTTCAATTATTGATTGTGTTAATTTCTGTGAGGTGATGGACGAGAATTTGAATATCATTAAGCCTAGGTTTTTTTTATTGTTTGTAAATGAATTAGGAAATTACTAGTAACTAGTAAGGCCTCCAACCCTTAAAGAACCTGGTTATGCCCACGGTCTTTGCATAATTGTAACAATACATAGGCATATTTTGTGGGCGAGATGAACACCACCTTCATGCCTGTACTTTCCGACTTGGAGTGAACTTGCATGTCTGGCTGTCATGCATGCCAGTGATTAACATACAAGAACTTGCATACCAACTAGTGCAATAAACGAACAGCTGTTTTTTTTTTCCCCTCGCTATTTCTGCACCAGTCTGATGCGAACAAAATTGTAGATAATCCACGTAGGAATTTGAAGTGTATTAGCCAGATTCACTGCCTGTTTCAGTTACAGAGAGAAAAAAAAAACATACGTTTGTGGTAATATTTGGAATATTTTTTGCTCGTTCTATTTGTAGTTACTTGTAAAATGTCTCAGGTTTAAGCAGTTGAGTTGTATGGTTTACAGAATTTTTGTTTGAGATCTTGTATCCAGTTAAGAGAGTGAATGATGGGCGGGGTTGTCCATTTTCAGCTTCTTGCTCACGTTGACTCCCATTCAGTGGAGGTGCCGTTACTCAATGGAACGTGTTATAGACGTGTCCTGTACATGCACTTTGCTTGTCAAACGTACAGGAAGACATTTTACAAAATTTACAATTGTTCATCATCAAAAGTAAATTATTTTTACGTTAAACTTCCCAATATTTAAAAATAGTTTTGCCCTCACGGCTTAGTATTATCGATTTTCCTGATCCATTTATATTTAGGAATTATCCGTGTGCGTAGTCACGTTTTGTTCTGTGGCGCATTACTTTCTATTTATTTTGGTTTGTAACAGGTATTTTTAATTGGGTCAGACGTTTATTTATTTCAAACTTTAATTATCCGCAGTTGATTGTTGTAGAAAAACAGTTATATAACGAAACAATACCATGCAGAGATGACTGTTTTTGATAGAGCTTAGTGTGACGAAGTTGTAGGCATACATGTTGTGGTTTAGCCATCTTAATTTTTAGCAGGCGAAGCTGCTTGTGGGCTGGTTGAAGTTCAAATGAAAAAGGGATGAAATTATTTTCTGGAAACGTGGGTGTTTGCAAAATGTATTGCTAGTTTTAATCTGATTTTGCTTCAATTGTCGTGCCTTTAATTAATGTTTTAAATGTCGGCGTTCCAAAACACAATTTTAGAACGTTAGTCAATGAATTCAAACTTGTTAATATTTTGTTCAAGAATTCTAATCTCTATAAGAACCACTGTTCGGCACTGTTATGCTGATTTTAATTCATGTCATTATACTTACTGCATTAAAATATTTCCCTGCGGACATGTGCCACTCAAAATCGTCGAGCCTTAGGCACATTTAATAACATTCTACACCTGTAGGGATAGGCCCATTACTTAGTTACGTTATTTTGATATCTCATTAGTATTTTGAAATAACCCTAAAAACGCAGGAAAAGAAGCCCCTATGGATCAAATGAGCATGTTATGGGTTTTATTATTCCATAAATGTTTTAAACGCAGGTCTATGCAGCAGGCATAAGTCGAAACATACTGCAACCTCAAAATTAAAACCAAATTATTTTCAGATGAAACAGTATTAGCATTTCTCACGTTATGAAACGTTTTCGTATTATAATATCAAAGTGCAAAAACACTTTCCTGTAGTATTGTGCAAACCGTATTATAAGTTTGTATGAAAAGTAACAGGAATCTCTTATTGACCGTACAGGTACCACCTTTGAAATGAACATTACTGTGTTACGAATTATGCCAGTGTAATTACAATAAGAAAACAACATATATTATATTAATGTTGAAATGATATGCGCGCACATAAATAAACACGTAGGATACATTTGTCGCTCATTGCCCTGTGTTTGACTGCCCGTACTACGTTTAGGCACGCTTTACCATTTGTTTTGTCACTTAAAACGTTTGCAGGTATCTTATCTGGAGTGCATTTTGTTGTATTTTTGCACAGTGAAAGACTTGCGGGTGTTATGTGAGTGGGTTATAGCATTTATATCCTCTGAAGCAACATAATATAATAAAATTTCCAAACGTACACGTAAACCCGCTTATATCATAGGTACATCAACATGGCGATGTTCGTAGTCTCTTACTCTCGTGTTGTATACACAAAGATAAAGAAAGAACCACACTGTGAAGTAGGAAAAATCCCTTTTGATTCGGTTGTAACAATTGCCTTAATAATTTCGAAACGTACACGTAAACCCGCTTATATCATAGGTACATCAACATGGCGATGTTCGTAGTCTCTTACTCTCGTGTTGTATACACAAAGATAAAGAAAGAACCACACTGTGAAGTAGGAAAAATCCCCTTTTGATTCGGTTGTAACAATTGCCTTAATATATTTCGAAACGTACACGTAAACCCGCTTATATCATAGGTACATCAACATGGCGATGTTCGTAGTCTCTTACTCTCGTGTTGTATACACAAAGATAAAGAAAGAACCACACTGTGAAGTAGGAAAAATCCCCTTTTGATTCGGTTGTAACAATTGCCTTAATATATTTCGAAACGTACACGTAAACCCGCTTATATCATAGGTACATCAACATGGCGATGTTCGTAGTCTCTTACTCTCGTGTTGTATACACAAAGATAAAGAAAGAACCACACTGTGAAGTAGGAAAAATCCCTTTTGATTCGGTTGTAACAATTGCCTTAATATATTTCGAAAAGTACACGTAAACCCGCTTATATCATAGGTACATCAACATGGCGATGTTCGTAGTCTCTTACTCTCGTGTTGTATACACAAAGATAAAGAAAGAACCACACTGTGAAGTAGGAAAAATCCCCTTTTGATTCGGTTGTAACAATTGCCTTAATATATTTCGAAACGTACACGTAAACCCGCTTATATCATAGGTACATCAACATGGCGATGTTCGTAGTCTCTTACTCTCGTGTTGTATACACAAAGATAAAGAAAGAACCACACTGTGAAGTAGGAAAAATCCCTTTTGATTCGGTTGTAACAATTGCCTTAATATATTTCGAAACTACCGACAAGTCGAAATATGGCAACACCGCGACGTGACTTTAGAATCAATTTGATAATTACACTGGAATGTTACGGTATTTTAATC
This sequence comes from Dryococelus australis, assembly GCA_029891345.1. Classification (NCBI taxonomy): domain Eukaryota; kingdom Metazoa; phylum Arthropoda; class Insecta; order Phasmatodea; family Phasmatidae; genus Dryococelus; species Dryococelus australis. The sequence continues at coordinate 30,412,792 of CM057000.1, read as the reverse complement.
GACGTGTAGGCATTTCAAAAAATGGATATGTCTTAGGAAGGTTACATTCCTGAGGCTGAAAACACGAGTCCCACGACTCAATAGCCTTTAAAGTTATTATTGAGACAGGCATGCGTCCTGAAACAAGGCCTTTTTGTAATGATTCTATTAATGCGTATCAGAAAATATATAAGATAAAGCAATAAATCAGTGGATGGTGTTTATTTAATACAATATCCAAAACTTCACAAAATCGAATTCGTGAAATCAACCCTTTCATAAATTAATTTGGAATTGCCAGCTTATTACTGCAAATACAAATATTCCAACCCTAGTTCCCTCCTCCCCCTCCTCCAGTTTCGATGCTTGAAGTTAACATGTACATATTAACAAAAAATGTCTTAGTGAAACACACCGAGGCCAACCGTACTCAAGAAATAAGCACATTATTTCCAGAGGGTTCAACGGCTCGCCTGCGTGGGTAGGCAACACTTCAGCCACCAGCGAATTTATGTGTTCGCCATTTTAGAGCAAGTATGTTTAGTATACAAATTACTGTGGTTGTTAGAAATCGAAACGTTTGCTGCAAATAACATTTTACTTTACACATAATACACATTTTTATTGGCAAGACCCATTTTGATTGGTCTGAATAAAGTTAATTGATAATAAATGTAGTGATAACGTTTGCAGGCTTTTGCACACAATAACGTAGTGCTGCAAATAATCCTTCGAAATTGAAATGCTCTGAGATCACCCAATCCATCCCTTAATGTTGTACGGAATTGTTTCTTATTACTGGGCCTTTCGGATTTTCAGTCGAATCACTTACGGAACGTTGCAGTTAAGAGTTTCTCAGAGTTCGGTGTAGACTGAAGATAAATTTGTTTGTTTTCACTGAGTTTTACTCTTAGGTGCTGTAGTTTTGTTAGGGCTATGTTAATGTGCTCAACAAGGCCTTACTTCGCCAATACCGAGGTTCACGATTCGTACCTCGGGTAAGAGCTGATCTACAAAAGAGATGGTATAACAAATATGCAGTAACCGCCGATCGCACGCAATTAACGACGCCTTTTGTATTTACGATTCAAAGTTCACATGATAATTTTTGATGTTAGCAAATGAACACTAGCGATGACCTGTGTTCTTGATAACTAAACCACCCAATCCCAAGTAAGAAAGCCGCAGCGTTTAGTCGCATTATTCTTCAAAGTTGATTTTTTTCTGACAGAAACTCATCTTTTACGAATTCAATTCACAAACAAAAACATAAACATTCTCATATATGTGCCCTTTTGATATTTTCAATTCTTGTTTATGCCTGTAAATACTACTTTCCCACCAATAATTTCCACCATATTCTGGTTGGTTACTGCAACCACTTACCTGTAGCTATTTATTTTAACCCGTAGTAAAAACCCTACAATGCACACAATGTGCTGAGTTATGGTGTGTACCAAAAATTCAAACGGTACTGTTTTTGATATTTTGCATATGTCGTAACTCGTAAGTTAACACATTTTTTTAGTCGTAAACCAACCATAAGCCATGTTAGTTGGAAGTTTAGATAAATTTAGTAAATTTAGAAGTCAAGCCGTCGCCTCTGTTCACTACATACATAACATAGGACACAGCGGCAGCGGTGGCCGAGAGGTTAGCCTGCTGGCATCCCACCAAGGCGAACCGAGTTCGATACCCGGCCGGGCCACTCCCGTATTCTCACAATTGGCAATCGTGCCGGACGATGCCGCTGGTCGGCGGGCTTTCTCGGGGTTCTCCCGCTTCCCCTGTCCTTGTATTCTGGTGCTGCTCCATTCTCACCACATTTCACCCTCGTCGGCTCTCAAGACCTCGTTGTTAAGAGCCGTCCAAATCTCTCAACTTAAAACAATTACATGAAGTAGTGGCAACTATTAAAAAAAAAAAGTGGTTGTGGCTGTTTTGGAGACATGATCGTGGGTTTTTTGCGTGAATACGTTTCCGTTGGTGAATATTATTTTCTTTGCGGTATGGACATTTATACTTGGCTTTTATGACTTAAATCAATAGATTTAGATGAGATCTTTCTTTTGGCACCAAAATCTGAGCGCTGGCACATCGCTGTAGCGAGATATGCTGCTCGGAAATTTTCTTGTGCGCCCAGAATCGCTGCCAGTCGCCACGCGTCCCCGCCACGAACAACAAGAATTTATTCTCAACTGCAGCCACAAAGAAATAACAGGACTGGGTAGCGGGGTGGCGATGACAATGGCCAAAGAAGGTTTATTCTGCGAAGCAATGAGTTAACTACAGACTATTTTAATCAATTATTTAATTTACATTTAAAAATAATATTTTAGTAAAATATTTTATAATGTTGCAAGATATATACAATCTTCTTATTACGGGAGAGTTTAGCATAAGGAAAATTTCCGTCACTAGGTGCGCAGTGTTCCAAAGAGGTCACTTTTAATTAGAATCTTAAACTACATGAATAATAAAAAAGAAAGACTTTTTAGTTACGAAGTTATTCTTTATTTGATTTATGATTACTGCCATTATTATTTTTTTGCGTAGAAAATAGAGAAAATCCGGTACACATGTGACAATAGCGCTTACCCAGTGGGGAAAATTTTTTGTTGCCGAACTTAAAGCATTGTCTTCCCAACATGAGAAAAATGAGCAATTTAGAAAGCCCTGCTTAAGATGTACTTGTATACACGTCGTGTATTCTTCTGCCTTATGTAAAATTAACATTGATATGGGCCTCAGCACTATATTCGTGCGTCGGTGAAATGAAACTGTGAAATTATTTATAAAGTAAATACTTTACAAATCTGCTCATTTTTACACTTCGATGTATTTAAAAAACAGAAATGAAAGAGTTAATTTTAAACTATCGCAAAGGGTCCCAACACTTTCTATTCGACGTTAATATATGGAACTACTTTCCATACATCGTTACCAACTTTACTGGGCGAATGTTTTTCAGTGCGCCTGTTAAACTATATGCATGCAGGGGCAGTGACTTTTTTCTAAGGTTCATTTCTTAAGTACTCACTTTATCGTGAACAGCCTTTACTAATGTATCGCTCTGATTTCAATTTTTTTTTTTTTTTTTTTGACGGGGAGCTTTGCGAGCCTGCGAAGATTGTGTGCGAACATGAACCTTACGGAATCCCAGGGAACTTGGTGGACAGTGGACACTTGCAGGGGCGACGACAAACAAAGTTGTTGACACAACTGGGTCCTCTGGGGCGTGTGAGTCACCGGAGCCTGCCGGAATGCAGTTCGGCTAATCTCCGACGTCCACACAACGGCCATGCCAGAACAGGACGCACGCTCTCTGGCGAGGAGGACGTGATCCTTGCCGTCAACAAGATTTTCGCCTGTGACGTGCCTTTTCGCCGTTATCTTGCTGCGGTTGACGTGTTCAGCTGGACAGACGTCAAGGGCCGCGGTCACGCGGGATGCATAACAAGTTCAGCTGTTGAAGAGGTTGCATTACCTTCTCGGACGAGTTCCGATCGCAGTTGTTCCTCGTTCAAAGTGAACCGTTTTCATAACTCGTTTCGAACGACTTCTCTTCTCTGCTGCGCTACTGTTGGCTGTTTCGAAGTAAACAAGCAGTGTAAAAAATATTGCTGAATCTGGCGGGAATTCCTGCACTTGTTGAATTAACTAAGTTTAAGGTTGAATGTACTAATACCCACGTATTATTCCATTACAGTAAAAGTGTAAGTTTCATAACAATTAAAACGATCAACAGTGATAAATGTTGGAGGCTATTATAATTAAATATCATATATTTTAAGTTCCATGTTTGTTAAGGTTAGAATTGCCATAGATTTCATTCTGCTTTGAGTGAGTAACCGCGGAAACACGTTCTGTTTTTAAACTTGTTCAGACATGGCTACCGAATGTATTTATCTGATTGTGTTTAACAGCACTTGTTTAACCGCGACCTAGGACACTTTGACTTTAAATTTCAATTTTTCGAAATCGTAAAGTCAAGAGTGCTTGACTTTACCTTTGACAGTTCCATTGTGTCAAGCTCCATAAGAAACAACATGACGGAAAGCAAAAGTAAAGTTATATTGTAAAGTCAAATGTTAACGTTTTCAATTGTGTAAGGGCCTTAAGGTCCATGAAACTGTTATCTGCAGCAAACCGATGGCACTGCTGGGGAAATACGCCCCCTCCACACTGCATTCTCAGACAGTCCCTGGCTCCAGTTCGGCGTGAACACCGTTATGAAGCCGCGGCGGTCGCCAAGTCGGATGGCACGCGTTCACGTTGGCTGGCCAGCGGTGTTGCGTGAAGGTGACGTAACAGAAACATTCCCCAGAGTGCTTACAATATGAATCGATGTATTCAAGGGTATTATTGGCAGAGCCACGAGTATTTCGCGAATTCATTTGGAGGCGAGGTAGACTCCAAATGTTGTTTTCTCCTACTGTTGTGATTGGACGACAGTTCTTTAGACACGACCCGTTTAACTGTGAGCCAATACTAAGCAGGAAGTAGCAGTCTGAGTGAGTGTTCAACAGTCCTGCACAGAGGCTTCACTTGGTCACAGCAACCAATAAGAAAACGATAATGACTCCCGTGTACAGAGGGCTGTCCAGCCTAGCGTGCTGCCAACTCAACCCGCGAAATATTTGGGGCTCTAGCTATAAGCTCCTCACGGTAAATTGAGCACTTTTTAATGCCCTCTCATTTCGAATAATAGCCAATAAATATAATTTATTGGGCCTTAGACGTTAACTTTCGAGTCGGGTAAAATAAATACAATGCATTTATTATTTACATGGCAAATTTTATTTTAAAATGTGTAGGAAGGATAAAAATGGCTGATAGGATAAATATAACTAGGGCCTCAAAAATACTCACTTTACCGTGAACAGCCTGTAACATACATCGTTAGCGCTCTAGAACATGTGGTGATTAGTAACATTTCGTGATCACGCGCACGTGTAATAAATACGGTTGATTTTGACGGCAATACGCGTAGTTTTGACATGGATTCGCCTTTAAAATCAGGCTGGAATAAAAGCAGCAAGAGTCACTTAGATAAAATATGTTCACGATAAAGTGAGCACTTTAAAAATCAACCTTAGAAAAATGTCACTGCCCTTACCTGCGTATATTTCAACGGACTCACTGGGTGAGGTGAGCCCAGTAAAGTTGGCAACGATGGATGGGAAAGTAGTTCCATATTTAACGTAGAAAAAAAGTGTTGGGTAACCATTTCTGATAACTTAAATTATTTCTTTCGCTTTCTGTTAAATATGAGATAAGCGTGGCAGGTAACTTAACTCCCTTTCCGCGTCGATATGATTCAGTTTTCAGACTGAGATCGCACAGGCTGTCTATTGCTGGTATGTCATTTATAGAAGTATAGATAGGAGTCAAGAAATTTTCGCGTTTTCTAAGTGTGACACACTAAACATCAAGTTGTGTACGTTTTGTGTCACTTTGTGTTTGGACAGTATTTTGTTTGTCCTGTCTTTGAGAACTTGGAACCATTAACAAATCCGGATATAAGAACAAAACCTAGTCATGCAACAGTAAATTTGACTCCTCCCGTAGCAGCATCCAGGGATTAAAAGACTGTGATTTTAATGTGAAGTCCTTAATCTAAACGCCATTGAATGTTCTAATTTTTTTTTGCCGTCACTCTCTATACCGCATAGATAGTGCACGAGCCCATTAAACGTTCCAGTCTTTAACATTTCCGGTTTGTAATTTATCTCGGGCACCGTGGTTCTCAGCAATGTCACTGAGTTAAGACTTCTTACTTGTTCTCGCGTATCCCAGATTGCGAAGTCCATCGACCAAATAAGAGGACCATTACTTTTCCGGACCAGATACGCAGAGACCTGCAAGATTCGCGCTATTGTTTGAGGAAATTTTAAACTTAAAAACGCTTTTCCTTTGCAAGAGGTTAATCATTGGACCGTTCTCTATTTGACACTCCCCGGGTAACTCTGCGCCAATAAATGAACACTTCACAATCGTGTGCCCCAATCACGTGCAGGTTACTCAGAAAGGGAGTGACTTCGCATACAGGCAGCAGCCAATTGAGAAACGACCCCTGCTCGAGTATACACAGTACTGTGAATTTTAGCTTGATGCCAAAATATAACGCGTATTATGCAGGACCCTACAGATACGTCTTCCATATCAGCCTGTTGGGCTTCCAGCTTCAAATGAGCAGCATTGGAGTGACAGGCACAAAATAACGTAAAATAAATAGCACTTGCATTGAGTTTCATTAACATAAGAAGTGCGACCGTACCAAATGTACTATAAATTCTTCGTTATAGTGCGAATATGTTTAATCCATAGAACTAGGGTGGGTGAGTTTTCACGAGGAATACTTAGTGCAAACAATATGTCGATATAATGGGGACACATCAAAATTCTGTGGTTCCAATATATAGTTGCCTGGACGAGATTTATCAAACCATGGTTTTTTAAAAGTCTTCTTTTATGATAGCCAGTCAGCATATATATTTACCAACAACCGTTATCTCTAATTAATGCGCCCATGAAATCCGTACTTATGTTGCCGAAGCTTCAGTACAGAAGTACTCCCAATTTTTTTTTCTAGGAATGACCAAGAAATCAGATTTTTTTTGCATAACAAAATGCAAGCATTAACAAGAACTTCGACTTCAAATTTCAGTTACAGTGCATACAAGCACCCAATTCCATGGCCACTTGGTTATCGTATTATGAATACATGGGCAAGAAAAAGGCCTTTCCATTAGCCATTTACTATGTTTTTAAGATATTAGATGCGTATATTTTATGTTGGGATAAATTTACGGCGGTACTTCAGAGCTATAAACATAAATATCGTACCTAAATCGCTAGCCCTACTGATGGCGTGAGAGCAATTCTATTCCTTAGGCATTGTTTGTCTTTTACTTGCTCGGGTTCCAAGAGTTGCCGGAATGTGGCCAAGTTATAAAAACTATACAAAAAATCGATGTAGTGCGCATTTGGCAGGACTCCATTTTATACTTATTCAAGTATCCCTTCATACCTGTTGATCTCATTGTCGCAGTCTGACATACCACGGGTTAAAGTGCAAGGATTATTGGGTTTCAAATCCCGGAAAATCGTTGTTCTTCAGGGACACATTAGGTTTTGTTTAATTAAGTCGTACTGCCCGGGCATCTGTAAAGTCACAAAATCAGAGGTCTGATAAGCATTATAAAATTCAAAGTAGAATTTTTCACCAGTTTTAATTGGAATTTGACTGAACTGACTTTCACATACATGGATTTTTGTAGAAGGTTATGCAAGGAAAAAGATCAGTAATAGATACAATCAGGAATATCAAAGAAATTAATGAGATGGTCTCAATAAGACTAGAACATAAAATGTAAATGTGGCATGTTTATCTCAGTATAATGGAAGAAGGAATGATGATAAAAAAATAAATAAAAAAATAATAAGGAAATTGAAGTCACCAAAGGAGAAAAAACTACAAATAAAAAGGCTGAACTCAAAAATCGATTATTTCTATGAGTTATTTAATAAGCAATTTGGCGTCAGGCCAGAAATAAATCGCGAAGCCAGATTGTGAAGAAACAGTGACATTACAAAGTCTGTCTTCCAACACAATCGCCGAGGAAAGGAAAACCTTCTTACATGATGCATGCTTATGTACTGTTAACACTACAGAACAAACAATTTATCTTAACCGTCTCGAATCTCTCAGTTTAGCTGCTGAATATAAATATATAAAAGCAACATGTTTGTTGTAGTGTTATACTATATCTATTAAATCCATTCGTTATCTAACTTGCGAACTCGTCCATCAGACTAACCCAATCTTGTTTACAGTTGTCCATCTTTCAGTGTTGGATGGGACGGGGAAACATTGGTGACCTTGGGGGCGTGTGCATACATCTGTAGGTGCTTACGAATAGTCACCCGGTTAGCTCGATTAAGTTAAAACTTTTACTCGGTGCGTTGGAAAAGTGATCGGGTTAAAGTTAACTCGCGTTCGGAAAGTCACCCGGGTTAACTCGATCCTCGACCCGATCAACTCTGGGCTAACCCTGATCGACAGCAAGGTAAACTTGGTCTAGCAGACGACACACGTGAAATGGCGCGCAAATATGTAAACATTGCAGCAGCAATAATAAACAAGTTAACGACAAGCTATTGTAATTAAGGAGCGGCGTTTAAGGAAAAGGAGAATAAAACCGGATGTTATATTTCGGTTGGACAAACAGATATGAGGCGTGTTTTATATAGCAATGACAAAAGATTAACGTATTGCTTTAGAAAGAGGTATGTAATAATTATAGCGCAGTATTTAATAACTGCACTAAATTTTCAGGCTTTATTTTATTTTGAGTTCCCGCCATCTCAAAACATCAGAGTTACTCTAAGCGTTCAAAGCAATCTGGTTAACTGCAAGGGATCGGATAGACCTGGTCACGTGATCGAGTTAACCAAGTTAACTTTACCAGGTTACTTTTCGTAAGCGCCTATTAAATGTATGCTGTTGTGGTGTCTATTTTTATGCCTGGCCTGCTTGTGAGTAGTACAGCATTCGTGAAGAGAATTGAAACATACTGCAACCAAAATAAGTGAAATAAACTTAATTTTCAGCCTTACTAATTTTTCAACCTTTTGAACTACATTTCATATGGTTATCCAAAAAAAAATTATGTTACTATTCGCAACATTGCAGAATCAACAGTTGACTGTATGTCTTCTGTCGCTCAGGAAGAAAGCAAAGACCACAGAGTTGAAAGAGCCGCTTCTATAACGAACCTTAGCTGCACGCGCCAGCAAAATGGCGTCACTAGGCAGCGACATCTCGGAGCGGCGTTCGCCAATCAGCGCGAGGTAACTCGGTTGCCAGTCGTTCCCAAAGCCCCGCCCCGCGCAGCCGATCAGAGACTGGGTACGCCCGCGTGAAAATAAACCCCCACGTCACGTATCTGCGTACATACCTACTATGTGACTATAGTTTATGTATTCCAAAGCCAGACTTATTGATTACGGTCGTGGTCAAGCAGTACCAACTTCAGAAAATGTACAAAGGAATTTCCTATGTCGTTTCGTTCTGTAAAATTCAATACAAAATCTATTATGTATGATTTTGTGAAAATTCTAAAAATCTAATATGGCTGGCACTGATGCACTTAAGAGCCGGCACGTGAGCGTACACGGTATGATGTATGCTGTGATATTTTTCAAACGTTGATTTCTAAAGAGTTCGCTTTGCCGTGAACAGCCTTAGTCAGAGTGGAAGAGGTACAGGAAACAAGCTGTATATTCCTTTCACGGTTACTTCACATTTTTCTGAAGCCCTGCTAAAGTTCTACTTCCAGGATATTTTTCCGCCTCGTGCATACTAAGCTTGACTAGGTCTAGTAAATTACACAAAAGGGACGGCGCAGCAAGTTCGTGCGCACTCAGTTGTACTAATACTTTAGCCGTGTCTGAAACGGCCGATTTGGGGAATTAGGGAAACTACAGGCTTGTGCAATTTCAATGTTTTTTTTTGTCACCATAATAACTTACTCCCAAGCATTTCCACGTACCCCTGTTGTCTTGCGAATAACTGATCTTATTTCTTTCTAGCCGATATCAATCTTCTCGTTGTTTCTTCGCTACCGGCAATTAACATTCCTTTTCAAATAACAACCGATTTTTTTTTTTTTTTCCCCAACATGTGAACTTTATTTTAAAATAACTTCATTTAGATCCCGGATCTTCCATATTTCACGTGCATGGGTTGCACAGCGTTTCAAGAACAGTAAATTCTGGCGTTTCCACCAAACGCGGGAAATAAAACGTAAATAAACAACAGCAGACGATTTTACGGACCTATTTCGGTATTTAGAGTGCTACTTCCCCTTAGTGAAGTTCAGCCCCTAAATCCCCAAATATTTAGCGTCTACACGTGGTCACGTGGTCGATTTAGTAACCTAAATAATGGTCTCGTAGCCGTCTCGGACCCGGCTTTTGTATGAGAACTATTTCTTACTAAGCGTTACCAACACTCGAGTTTTCTCACTGTTTTTATTGATATTTATTACTAATGAAATATAATTTATAAATAAAATTTTGGTGTAACTTCAATTCAACGAGAAATAAGATAACTACTTTCATGCTGACAGAGGTATAACATGCTTGTGATACATGCCATATATAGGGAATAATCAAACAAGTTATACATGGGGTGATTTTTCAAAGATTTTATTCAAAAAGGGAGAAGAAACCGCAAATCATATTATCCTTTTATATAATGGGATGATCTCTGTCTGTCTGTCTGTCTGTCCATCCCTCTTTAATACTTCTAACTCCCTTGAAACTCAACAAAAGTTCTTCAAATGTTGCAGAGCGAATCCTCAGGGTCAAATACAGGTCAAGTTTGAATTTCAGCACGATCAGATTACGCAATCATGACTTTTGACCTTAAAAACTAATTTTTTAATTACTTTTTACCATGACATTTTTGTATTAATGCATAGAGATTATTGCATAGAGTTGAGAAGGTAATAGAATATCATTATTGTTTACTCAAAATGTCTCGCTTCAATGTTGAGTTAATTTCGCATTCCATAGAACTATATCAAGTGGGGCCTTAATGGCTCAGTGGCTAGCGCGATTCCAAGTGGGACCACAGTGGCTTAGTGGATAGATATATATCAAATGGGGCCTCAGTGGCAACGTGGCTGGAGCGATTACAAGTGGGGCCGCAGTGGCTTAGTGGATAGAACTATATCCAATGTTGAGTTGGTTTCACTTTTTTTTTTTTTTTTTTTTTTTTTTTTTTTTTTTTTTTTTCAGTCTTTGTATGATAACAAAAATTGTAACATCGTAACTATTCTAGGCACGTGACCATGCTGAAAACATGGTCACGGGCTAACACCTAGTAGACCATAACGAGCCGTGTGTAGGTTGCGTGGTGCAGGGCTACAAGAGCTTGTGTGTGGGGCGGCTGGGGAAGGGGAGAGGCAGGACCTACATAGTCTCAGGTAGGAATGCGGTCAGTGGGTCCTGTGCGGGCGCCCTGCAGGTAGCCGCGAGACGGCGCGGCCAGTCGTGCATCAGCGGCCCGCGGCAGGTCCACGTCAATAACTCCCCACCTCGCCGCCCGCGTACTGATGAGGAAAACAGATTTTTTTGTAACTTCGAGCAATCGATTCTTTACATTTACCTTAATCGATTATTCGACGAAATTATTCTGTATATTACATTTTCTAGAATTTTTTTATACAAATTTCAACAGTAGTACGCACATTCGCGCATCTGTTGTTGAATATTTACTGTTATACAAAAATAATAAACAATAATCATTACAAACTTAAAAACATAAGCTATATATTAATTTAAAAAATTTACGTACGCTGTAACAGTGCCATGACACTTTTCTTCACAAATCATAACGTCAAAAACAAGAAAAAAATTTATAAAGAGAAATAAATCAAACATGTGTATGTAAAACATAAATTAATTTACTGTTTTAAGGGCACAATAAATACCAGAACTCAAAGACTGTTTTCATTCCAATATTATTTTTCAAAAATTAACTTAGTAGTGAAGATTATTTTTTGTATATTCGATTATTTAAATGAAATCGATTAATCGATTTTCAACATCGATTATCCCCATCACTACTCCCCGGCCGTCCTTCTGTTTTCCTGCACTCAAGTGTTCTGTGCGAACTGTTCTGTGCGTGGAATCAAGTAGACGACACTCTACTGCTCCGAAAACGTACGATGAGAAAAATTTACAGTTGTAGGAGCCGAATTTCTGTGCTTCTTGTTAATATATATATAGGGTCAGCAATCAAACTGGCTGCTGGCACAAAAAAACTAAAAATATTGTTAACGTAGATGGTAACTGCAACAGAACTGTATGTTGTGGTTTTATCTGTGATTGCGTCTACGACTACGAAGGGCCACGGTGGTGCAGTGGTTAGACTACTCGCCCCCCCCCCCGCCTAGGCGAACCGGGTTCGATTCCTGGCGGGAGCGCTTCCGGATTTTCGCGTGTGGGAATCGTGCCGAACGATGCCGCTTTTCGACGGGCTTTCTCGGATGTCTCCCGCTTCCCGCGCCCCTTCATTCCAGCGCTGCTCCATACCTCGCTTCGCCCTCATCGTCAAAATCTCTTCATTCACTCTACAACTATGACTATAGCTCTTCTACTACAGTGCTCACTGTCCTTACTAGATAGCGCCGTGTGCAAAACTTCAGAAATATTTGCGTTTTTCCCGCAATGAACAGAACTGTAATTCGTCAATTTATTTCAGTGTATTTCTGCATTCAATTTTCATTATTTGTGAGTGCTTATTATGGATTTGTTTATTTATTTTAATGAGCTGAGATTCAATATGTGGTTTTCCTCTCAAGTACTTTATAGGTTATGCACATTTATATTTATAATTGGTAATGCGGATCATAAAACAAATTTTGTGTTATTGTAGATCAATATTATCGCGCTATTTAAATTCTTATTTCTTTAAACATTGCCTTATCTCTAGTCCTGCTCAAGATATGTACATAATATGAAACCACGGATCATTTTCAGATTTAATACTATTTGAGCTATCATACTTCTGTTTCGCCTCTTGTTAATGTAAGTATTTCTTCTTGTTCCTTAAGTTTATAGGCAGTTCACGGTGAAATGAGCACTTTTAAAAGCCCTGCTTAGTATCTACTTGTATTCACGTTGTGTATTCTTCCGCCTTATGTAAAATTAACGTTGCCGTGAGCCTCATAACTTTGTTCGTGCGTTGGTCAGGCGAAAATGTGGAATTATTTGAAAAGTAAATATGTTACAAATCTGGCCATTCTTACACTTAGATACGTTAAAAAAAAGTATAAAGCGAAAGACATTATTTAAGTTATGACAGTTGGTTACATAAAACTTTTTATTCGCCGTTAAGATATTGCACTACTTTTCCTCCATCGTTACCAACTTTACGGGACCAATGTCACTCGTTGCGCCCGTTACAATATATGCAGGTGGGAGCAGTGACTTTTTTCTAAAGTTGATTTCAAAAGTGCTCACTTTATCGTGAACAGACTTAACGCATGTGTACACTATATTATACCTGGTTAAGTGTAAGAGAAGGCCTTCACTTCGCCAGTATAAATAAAGTAGAAATAAATAAATAAACCAACAGAACATTGTGATGCGGGCACACAAGTATGGAAGTCGTTATAGTCTGTTTACAGTTAATCGAGCAGTTTTGAAAGCCTTGCTTAAGATCTACTTATCCTTTCATATTGTATCCTTCTGCAATATGGAAAATCAACGTTGATATGGGCCTGATCACTTTGTTCATTTGTCATCCATGTGAAACCGTGGAATTAAAAAAATTAATAAACTTGTTAATAATAAGAAGATTCTTCCTCTAAGGTGTCGAAAATTATAAGCACTAACTTGATTGGCCATAAATTAAAACGTTAGTCTATTTGCGGTTTCTTCACACTTGTTCGATCAGGCCCGTGAAAAAGCGCAACATGTATGCCTTTTTTGGTTCTTTCCATATATATGTATGTAATGTATCATAATTGTTTAATAATTCCGTTAACCTCCAAATATCTCATTTTGATTCAATTGAATATTTACTTAAAGTTTACCTATAAATTATATTTATTTTATATTTAATAAGAATAAAAACATAGAAAATGGGAGTGTTTGTAATGCCTAGTAAGAAATAGTTCTTATGTAAAATATTATTTAAAGTGAGTGTGGACAAATGATGAGCGCTCCCCTCTGGTGTATGGTTTGTTTGCATGTTTTTTTTTTTATATAAAGTTGTACACACACTACCGGAATTACTAGAAAAGCACGATTAATTTTGCATATGAGAGAATAATGCATATATTTTGTAACACTGTAAAATATTTTGCTAGAATGTACTTATTTAAATGTTTCTAGAAACATTAATTAATAGTAGTCTTTTTTTAATCGGAATTTAAGCGCTAAGTAGCGAAAAAACATATTTACTCTAGCTGGAAACCATATTCAACTCGTGACCTACTTTGTCCAATGCCCAATTCCCTCAAATATATGAACTCAAAAATGTCGCGTTGAGATTGCCAGCACGAATAAATAAAAATTCATACTCGAGAAGTAGATACATATGACCGATTCTGGCGCAGCACAGGTCCAGTTAGTATCCAAGCCGTTTCTCTACAACTAAATCGTTTATAACACTTTTTTGGTAGCAGCACCCGGCAAGCTGTAGAATTTGCATATTTTGCTAACCGGATCCGCGTGGCCCAGTTCGGTAGAAAGTGACTCTTAGTTGCGAAACGAGGAGAGGCAAATTGCACTGTAGCTTATGGGCGTCGAATCAATTGAATCCATCCTCCAGTCGGGCAACGCAGCGGGAAATCTGAACCTCTGATTTCTTTCTCTCATCTGTGGAATTTTCGTGTCCTCGTTTTGAGATTTCCGCCCCTTTTAGTTTTCTCATTGGGCCACTTAAAAGTAATTACAATGCTCGATGGACCACATTCACAGCTGTTGCTGATTTGTGAGTATAGGTTGTTCACGGTAAAGTGAGCATTTTTGAAAGCCCTGCTTGAGATCTACTTGCAAGCACATTTTGCATCCTACCGCCATACGTAAAATCAACATTGCCGTGTACCTGATCACTTATCTCATGCGTTAATAATACACGCAGGTAGGAACAGTGACATTTTTCAAGGGTTGAATTCAAAAGTGCTCACTTTATCGTGAAAAGCCTTTACATGGTTTATTTACGTGAAGGGGTAGTAATTAAAATAACATATAATTTCATCAAGTTTTACGCTAGTGACAACCACAAGTTCACTTTAAATAACTGTGTAAAAATCTTCTGATTTACACGTTTTTCGAACATATACAAAAATTAACTTGATTTCTTCCCAATAGAATGGAAACATAACGGAATTTTCAAACGTTGTTTCATATTCTGTCATAGACTTGATATAGTAAAATGTTGTCTTACACAATTACATAACAACTGAATCTAAAAAAAGGGAAGTTGGTGAAAATATAATTTTTAGAGCTTGTCTGAACAGTTTCCGTAAAGGAAAGGAGAAAAGTACAAAGTTCTTTGTGATGACGGCTGTATTTATTAATTATAAATTAATTTATAAACTGGAATTCGTAACGTTTTTCCATTGAAATAAACTTGCTTGTGAATGCGCAATGCTATACACGACAGTATTTTTAATGTTTGCTCTTGTAAACACCATTGGATGGCGTGAATAATAGTAACACATTATTATGTTAATACACTGAGCGAAAATCGAACAAAATATTTGTTTTCATAGGGCCAAATATATATTTAGTTGCCCTAAAAAATATATTGTTGAGGAAACAAAATTTGAAAGCAACAAAATTAATTTTTGTTCGTCTAACAAAATATATGCTTGAATAAACGAAACCCCTGTGTTGTGCCAAGAAAGAATTAGACTGTCAACTAAATATTTTGTTGAATCAACTGTATGTATTTGCCACTCATTTGACTGCCTTCGTTCGAAAATACAGCTCGAGAGTTTGTTTGTATTTTTTGTGGCAGTTAGCATAGTAACCATGTTTGTTAGTGCATCTATTGATGCTTAACAATCTTATAAACACATTAATAAAACAATGCGACAAGAAAATGACAAGTAAAGATGTAAAACTTGAGATATATATTTGCACACGTTGCCCAATATTTGCATTATATCTATTTAAAAGCTTTCCGACTTCATCAGTTGTCACATTAGCTGAGATTACTGAGGCGTAGCGCTCGGTAGTAGGTGATCCAGGTTCGAAACCCAATCGAACTTGTAAAAATTTATGTATCGACCCAAACTGTATAATGCACGTGTAGCCAAACAATCTTTAGTTGCACCAACCAAATCCTACAGTTTGGGGCAACCAAATGAGAACAACAAAATAATTTGGTTTTAGCAACAATATTATATTGTCCCTATGCAACCAAATAATTTGGTTGCACCAAACAAATTTTGTTTGACTCAACAAAACCTTTTTCTCAGTGTACTTGAAACATCTGTTGTACAAGTAAATGGTCTGTCGCAATTTGAGCCAAACATGAACTTTTACACGCAAATGAATAGAATTTATAAATTTACCGTCACTTGAAAAGCGACCTCTTTGGACCACCAGCGCGGGGAAAATTTCCCCTATGCCGAACTCTCACATGATAAATAGCTTTAATCCTAACCTGAGTAGAATGAACGTTATAGATAGGGGTTCGAAAATTTCGCGAGTTCAGTGACCTGTAGGCTAGACTCCACAGTCCTGTGTACACTCGAGAATTAGCTGTGTGTTCATTGGCTGTTGCCCCATGCCTGGCAGTTATGGGATTCGTAAGATGTTTCTTTACAAGTCTGTTATTGACTCAGAGGCGTTCAGGGCGGGTCTAATAAACTATGGTCCAATTGCGAAGGTGACTTCTCTGTATATGTGTTTAACGTCTATCTTGTCCCGAAATGAATTCGCGAGATTTTCCTATCCCTAGTTATAGGTAGGGGCACCTGTATGTAGCGAAAAGATTTCAGGACAAGTTGTGTTCAAAAACACTTTAATTCAGAACCATTTTTTCTATCGGATCATTTGAATTGTTACGCGCCTTATCTGTCTGCGCGCGAATCATGGACTAGCAGTAGCGGAGAAACTTAATTCTGATTGGCTCACTCATGTAACTGATTCTCTTAACTCAAAGACAAGCAGCGAATAGCCAAATGAAGAATGCAAGTGTCCACATAGGCAGTGACCTGCAAAATTCGCATTATTATTTGGCATTAAGCTAAACTTCACAGTACTGTAAGAATTAGAGACGGTGTCGGTCCTGCATTGGCTGCTGCATAGACGTGAAGTCACGCCCTTTCTCACTGAACTGCATGTGATTGGGGCAAACATTTGTGATGTGTTCATTTATTGGCGCAGAGCTACACAGGGCGTGCCAAACAGTGTCTGGTCCAATGACAGACGTAATGCAGAGGCACATGTGGTTTAAGTTTAACATGTCCCCAAATAATAACGCGAAATTTTGCAGGTCTCTACACATAAGAATTTGAAGTCTAGCCTCCGTGTAAATTTTTTCGCGAATAACTAGTGGCCCTACTTATAAGCTATTCGCGATTTCTTCAAACTTTTTGAGCCAGATCTTTGAAAAAACACTCCATGAGGTACATGTTGGGTTTCTTCCCAAATCCGTTATGCATCACAGGAGTTTTAGACTTCTGTTAACATAAACGTACCCTATTTGTGGTTAAACGGAGTTTTTACTAATATATTATCTAGAAATTATAATACTTCATTTATAACTAGTATAAATAAAGACAGTGAGAAAATAGATGTGTTGGTACTGCCTAGTAAGAAATACTTCTTATGCAAAATAATATTATATGCTGTTCACGGTAAAAATGATACTTATGAAAACCCTGCTTAAGATTATACTTGTATGCACGTTGTGTCTTCTTCCGCCTTATGTGAAATTAACATTGCCACGGGCCTCAGCACTTATTCATGCGTCGGTCAAGTGAAACTGTAAAATTCTTATATTTTTCAAATCTGCTAATTTTTACACATCTTTGCATTGAAAAAGCAGAAAGGGAAAGAAATCATTTAAGTTATCACTAATCGTTACCTAACACTTTTTATTCGACGTTAAGATATGGAACTATTTTCCATCCAATGTTACCAACTTAGCTGGGCGCATGCCACTCACTTCGCTTGTTAAAATATATGAAGGTAGGGGCAGCGACTTTTTTTTACTAAGATTGATTTCAAAAGCAGGCTTTACATGGATTGCGCACGAATGAGGTGCGTTGGCCCTGTGATGTAATTTCCTATACTTGGTTACGCTTTGTTTGCGTAAGGCGGAGGAATATAGTGGAAGTATAACTTTAGCAGGGCTCCAGAAAAGTCGTAAGCAACCGCGATTGGACTATAAGTATGGTATAGGCTGTTCACGGTAAAGTGAGCACTTTGGAGACCATAGTTACTTTTTCCTTTCAGTCATTTTTTATCCTTTAACCATTTTTTTATTTTTTTTTTTATCTAAATCTATAAATAATAAACACAGTGTCTATATTCCACCTGACTGGGAATTAACGTCTGAGATTAAAATAAAATTAATTTACTGACTATTATTTCAAATAGAGTACTTTCAAAAGTGGTCACTTTACCGTGAATAGCATATATCGAGAGTGTTTGAGGAGGGTTGGGCGGCATTCTGTCGGCGCGGAAGTCTTGACGGCCGCCAGAGGCCTTTCACATCCGCGCCTGCGCCACGTCTCCTTGCATAACGACGAGGCGGGGTTGCACAACGTGTAGAAAGTAACGACGCTCCCCGCCCCCGAGACGGCTGGCGGCGGCGTCCTCACGTCACCGTGTGATGACGTCACCCAGGTCGCTACACGACGTCACTTTTCCTACATCGCGACCGCACCGACACACATCTCATCATCTCCTTCAAACATTCGCACGTGTATTTGTCCAAATGGGACAGTACATGCACTCTGAAGAAATTGTTCGTTAACTACTATGAAGGCTGTTGACGATAAAGCGAGCACTTTTGAAATCAACCTTAGAAAAAAGTCTCTGCCCCTGCCAGCATATATTATAACGGGCGCACTTGGTGACATACGCCCAGTACAGTTGGTAACGATGTTCGGAAAATAGTTCCATATCTTAACGTCAAATTAAAAGTGTGATGTCATTTGTAACAAATTAAATTATTTCTTTTTCTTTGTACTTTTTAAATTATTTTATGTATTGAAGTTGTAAAAAGAGTCGATTTGTGAAATATTTCCTTTTTTTAAAATAAATTCAAAGTCTTACTTGATCGACGCATGGATAAAGTGATGTGGCCCATGGCAGTGCTTATTTTACGTAAGACGGAAGAATTCACAACGTGCATACAAGTAGATCTTAAGCAGGGCTGTCAAAAAGTGCTCACTTTACCGTGAACAGTCTTCATCAATATATACGAATAGTGAGCAAGTGCGAAGCTTAACTCATTTAAGACTATGGCCGATCTTCACTCGGGCAAAGCAAATTTGGAAATGTCCCTATCCCTAAAGATAAGAATCACACGGATATAGTTTCATTGTTTTTTATTTTTATTTTTTGCTATTATTTCACAAGAACAGTTCCTCTCCCCAACAGGCAACGTTGTGACTACACTACTAAATTTCTGTATAGTTACGGAAATGAGCACGATCGTATAAAATAAACATTTTATTGGAACACAGTGAACTCGGCAGTCCATTGGCAGACTCCAGGCCAATAACAAACGTTACGTAGCACACAGAGGCTGTGCAGTGTAGTTTTTGGAACAATAGGGTAGCGATCAGTGGAAAAATAGAGACCAGCAGAAATTATATTCCTGCCGTGGTGGATATACGTGGCTAGCTTCTAGAGTGTCTCGAATGTCTGCAAATGTGTTCAGACTTCAAAGTGTTAAACTATTCTCCCATACATCCCTGGGACTGTCCCTACAATCATTCACGAAACAGTCAAATGTATTGGGAAGTCCCCGACCTTGTATAGTAACGACGCTCAACGTCCTTATATTTGCAGTCTGACATGTGGTATATTTCCATACAGCGTACAAGTTAAAAACTTCCATTACGCGTTAGGAAATTTACCAGAAAATTTTTACAATGTGGATTAACATGATTAACAATTTTAGCATCAACAGAATGACAAGAAACATTAGAAGTTCTGAAAGCAATAATTTCATTACGATCGAAATTTGTCACACAGTAAAAAAAAAAAATCCTTCCATAATTTTCTGTACAGCAAAGCAAACCATTTATTGTGAGGCTGCTTTGTTTACAATTGCACAATAATGTTTGAATCAAAGGAAAGATTACAGAAAGATAGGTTTACTGTTTTCTTTAAGCGGTTTTGTTTTATGGCAATATTACCCACCTTTACAGCAAATAAATAAATCTTCTTTGAACTGGTTTAGTTCACAGTAACGAAATATTAATTCGTACCAAAAGTGACTTTATAGCGATATTAAAATTTTCGTGTCGTTCATTGTAGTTTTCAGTTCGTAACTGTAGCCCCGACGCAAACATTCATAATCCAATATATTCTGCAGTTACGAAACTGCAACTGATAAAATGTACAATCCCCCTGGAGTCGTTTTATGTCGTTCAGAATTGCAGCTATTCGTCAAATCACTATCCTCAATTCCTCCCAAGTGGCAACATTGTGTTTTGGTCCATGTTTTATAGAAACTACGGAGTAATGTTTGTTACCTCCACAAAACACCTGGCAGGAGAGTAATGACAATTTCTTTCTCTTGGTTTTTTTTTTTTTTTGCAGTTTGGCAAGGCTGCAATACTGCTTTCACGTTAGGCGATTTATTTTACCACTGCGGATACGGGGATTTGTAACTCTGAGAAGGATTCCAGGTTGCTAATGATTAGTAGTCATGTGCAGAACTTGGGTGAGTTCCCGTAGCTCTATAGCAAGCGAGCGAACACTGATGTCCCCGATCGTTCGTGAGATAAATAGGATACAACAGGCAGCAGGAAGTAGCCACACCCACCAGGATATAGCCTCAGCGACATGGCATTCATTCCTATAGTGCATTCACGGATATGTCCAATTTTTCTGAAGCCTTGCTGAACTTCTAGTTTCAGGCTATTCCTCTGCCTTATGTAAACTAAGCTTAACTAAGTGTAGGAAATTACACCAGGGGGTGTACTCACTTCAATATTTTCCATAAGAACTAATTCTTACTATACCCTATACTACCAACACGCTTGTTTTCTCTCTATTTTTATTTCATAGTATTACAATTTTCTCAAAGTCAGTGGGCTAAACTAAGTTTTTTAAGGGATGGAGGACTTAATTAAATAAAATAATTAATTATAATTTCCTAATTTTATTTACAACTACAAACAAAATACTCTCTGTTCAACATCTCACAATAAATTAATATCACTTACTATTTACAATTATTGACTACAATCACTACAATTTACAACCTCAGAGGAATTAACATAATTAAATAATTAAAACTCAATCCCAATATACAGCGTATCAAAATTTATTTAATTAATTTACGAATTATATGTCCATATTTGACAGTTTCAATATTTACAATAATGTCCTTATTATATGTTATTTAGTCCCACCTCAGTTTAGTCCCATCAGTCCGCAGTGTTCTAAAAGTTTTCTGAGCGCCCTCACTCACAGTAGCCTTCACTCGTCGAGTTTCACGCCCTCTCATCCATGCCAACCACGTACACCTCGTCCGTCGCCGTCTCGCAATCTCCCGTCATCGTCCGCATTTGACTTCGCACTCCGCACTCAGCAAGGTGGCCTCCGCCAGACTGCCGGCCGTTGGACCGCCGCAATATTTATAGCGTCGTAGACCATCTCCCAGAAATTTCTCTAAATGCCATGTTACGCTGAGGGTCCTAATTCCCAGAATATTCTTGCGCGTCCTCTACTCTTGTCGGCTTCTCCAGCAGAGGGGGTGGAGGAGGGTCTGTGAAGCCAGCTACATCATCGCTGTCAGTCATTCTCGTTTGCCCTGTGGAAGGGGGGGGGGGTTGGATGACGATGAGGCTGCGAGCGGTTATGCCCTGAGAGGAGGGGGAAGGGAGGGTTGGTGTACCTCCCCCTCCCACAGAGGGCCGGACCGCGCATAACGGGTGCTCGCGGCCAGTGCGAGCTACTGCTCGTAACAATATTTATTACAAATAAAATAATATAATTAATTAATAAAATATAAGTAATGCTTCAATTCAACCAAAAGTAAGATCTTTTCCTGCTAGCAGAGATATAAAATGTTTGTATTACATAAAATATTTTCTAAACAACCAAACGCGTTATACACTGGGTGATTTTTCAAAGGTTTGATTCAAAAGGTGTTGAAAAACCCTTCGAATAGACTGTACATGTGCAATCGGCATCGTGAAACACCATTAATAACGTAATACGGAAATATGTCTATGAGTTCTAGAAGCCATCACGTGAACTTGCAAAAGTTCCTGGTCTCTGTAAATAATTACTACAGTAAGGTCAATGCTTCGACCATGGTAGGTGGGAAAATTAAGTTCCAGCCACTAGCTTCGCGTGGGAATGTCAAGGCACAGTGGAAGCAAGTGTATGAAGGCGGGAAAGCGTGACGTGGTGGTGATCTTGAAATAAACTCGCTGAAGTCGTCGATTGACTGCGAGTTGCTGTGATACTGTCGTCTTATCTCACAAGTACACTGTTAAAAAATTCCGCTTCATTTTGCTGTAAAGTGCCGGAAAATTGTATTAGAAAGGGCATATTAACGTTACCTAGTGTTATGCCTGAAGTCTTATCAGGGAACTGCTTATAAACTAACTTATGACCTATCTTAAACTACCACCCATCCACCCATACCTTACATGGGATGTGAACCCAGGACCTCCCGCGCCCCTGACCGGCGGCGCGTCAACCGTCTGCGCCACGGTAGGTTGACAGTGTTGGTAAGAAATTCTCCAGAAATCTCCGCAAACTATCCGTCAAATTAGGACACGCTGCTTTTCAAAAACCGACTTTCATAGAACTTTTCGTGACCTCATAGAACCTCTCCGTAAGTTTGCTAGTTAATTTCTGCTACTTCCATTTTCATGATTTGTTATCAATTTAAACATTTCACTTGCAATACAAGGTCAAGAAGCGAGGGAGCGATACGGGCGAGACTAACATGCAATTCTAGCGCCTCATCCCGATTGGAAGCGACTTATGAAAATCAACCTTAGAAAAAACGCTTTAGGCATGACATGTCAACCTGTATTTTTCAATAACCTGTATTCCGCAAATATATAACACTGTGGTTAACTTTAGAGTACTGTATTATTGAATAAATGGAACTTTACCTTAATATATTCTATAACTTGTAATATTTATTTCTTTTTAAATATGAATTAAAAACAGCGAGAGCAGCAAAGTGTTGGCAACGGCCGGTAAGAAATAGATCACAGTTAAAATATTATTTTAACCTAGTTTTTTAGTATACTATTTGTAAATTAAACGGTGCCTATTGAAATATTGAAATATTTGGGTAGCCCAGATGGCAACATATCTCATTTTTACAGTTTAAAATAACAGCGGAAAGTATCGTGAGTAGGACGTAATGGTACATTGTTGTTTTATCGAGCGAGAGCAACTTTGAAGCAACTGTCTGCTGAGCGAGGCTTGTCGCTCTCTCACTGTCTTTGTCTCTTTCAATTGTAGCATATTTCATACGTATTACAACAAAACAATTATTTTAGAATTTGTAATTTACAACTGTAAAGAGATTTTAATGTTTGAATACTTATTTTATTATATTTAGATATGATGGCAGGGCAGTACCAAAGTGAAGTTGGCAGACGTGGCTAGCCATGACATGGCGTGTTGCTGTTTTACCAAACGAAGCGTAAATTATACTTACTCCGAAAAATACTTCAAATTACCACATCACGTTTGAATACGTTGTGTTTTTTAAACCTACCTAAGCAAGTTACGATGTTGTGATAAATCTGTGTTTCCGCGGCAGTAATAAATATACTGTTACTGTGTGTTTCGTTAACCGCTGCGTGTGAAATAGCTTGGCGTGACTGGTGATAGTTACGCTGGATCTGTGTGTGTGCGTGATTTCAAATATTTGATGTGAACTATTTATACGTTATAAATGTGAACTGTGTTTACTGTATGACGAAGTTATTTATTTACATCTACGTATGTTTATTTATCACAACGTTGTACCTTTGCCCTGGGTGTTTGAAACACAGTCGTGTAACGTGATTTACCACCAATCCCAACAAAATAACCAAGCCCAGCCCCAATAAATTTCAATAAACTTAATACAAAGTAAGTAGCAATACATATAAATATAAGCGAAATAAAAGGTACGGTAGGCTTATGTTCACCGCTATATTTTAAGTTTCTATAACAAAAAATAAGCGACACGAGTTGCGTGCTTGATTTTAATGTGGCTTTTTCGCTGGACTGGCTATTCCTTCGTTATTCGAACTGAGGCCGTCATTTTAAAGAAATAACCCAATACATATCAATTACAACAAGTTAAATACTACAGTTCATTACCCCGCAGTTGTAACAGTGTTTAACACAGTCGCGGCAAAATATTAACGTGCATTACGTGTAATGTGCTATGTCGTGGAAAAAAAATATGTTAATGTAAAGTAACCGTAAGAACTATCGTTAATTCAGGCATTTTTAAAACGTCATAAAGCTGACCTAAATAATGTTATAGGCCTAAACTGTGAATATTCGTACGAAATTGTTTTTGAAATAGGCCTAAGACAGAATTCTTTGAAAAGCTGTAAACAGTAAACAGAACATTTGGCAGGTATAAAAGTAGAAGTCACATTTCAATGTTTATTTTTAGGTGTAGCGAAAGTATACGAACACATGTAAACATTGATTTTGACTGATGCTACATGGCAGTCACATGGCAATGTTTGTGTACATTTGGCGGAAGGATACGAAACGGGTCTACAAGTAGATATTTAGCAGGGCTCCGAGAAAGTTGCTTCCAATGGGGAATGGACTATAGATCTGTAACAGTGGGGTTTTATTATTAAACTACGCCCGTATAGTCGCACTCTTCTCTTACCTCTTAAGGAAACTGCATAGGCGAGATTTAAAAAATGCTATATTTGATTATCTTTACGAATGTCTTTCTCCATGAATACATACACTTAATGTGATGAAATTAAAAAAAAAGGATATAGATAATATTTTTTTACCTTTTCTTTAAAAAAAAGTTGTATTTTCAGTACACTTATTTACTGAAATACGCGCATTCGTACAAACAACAATTTCACAGAAAATGTCTTTCTAGGACTACATAATTCTTTATCCCGTTCACTCCCCATGTTCGTGATAGAGGACATGTTGCATACCACGCATTCTTATGGTCGTCACTGTACACAAGGAATTTGTGCCCAGTGTTTTGAGCGTCTTCCTTCCAAGTAATTTGATTTGGTGACGTCCTTGCAGCCCTTACTTGTTAATGATTAATACATCGACGAACACACAGTACAGCGTCGTCCACTGGTTGCGGACAGAGTGCTCGACACAGGTAGAGTGACCACTGAAAATGAATCTAACGATTGCAACACTTGAGAGTACGTAGTATATTAATTTGGGACCGAATGGGTTGAGGCGTGTAAAGCTCTGTCACTGTACTGTATGTTATAGTCGGCGTGAGAAATGCCTTTTTTTTTTTTTTTCCTAACCTTCCCGAAAACGAAGTATTAGGCGTGAGCCCGCATTAGGGACGGGAGTTCAGTAGGTCTCATCTTGGATTTACACTGCCACGACGAGTCTTCCCGACAGTCAGACACGATGTTACAGCCCGACCATTTCCGCCACCAAAATTAGTTCAATGTTTTACACGACAGTTTCCTTCCGGCGAGTGTTGCATGGCTTTCGGCAAAATCCTATAATGACCAGTAACTTGCTATGGAATGTAAAGAAATCACGTATCATTGTACACTATTTTGTTTTGATAACTTTGTAAACGAAGTATTTTTGGATTTTGGAGCAGTTATTTTTGCACGAATAATTATTTTCGTAAATTCATTAACTTTCTGTTACAAGAAAACCAGGGTGTACACGTAAAAAAAAAAAAGTATTTTTAATGTGAAATTTACCACAGTGGTAAAATTCGTACCACATTTTGTTTTGTAAGGTTATTTTCCTGTTCTTTTCTACCGCCAAACGAGGCCGATCTGTCCGACGCCCGACGAAAGTAGAAGTAGAATCTGCTTTTGCGGGGTGACCTTGATCTTGATTGGCTGATGGAAAATTTTCGTCTGTGTCGGGGCTGTTTTGTCGGACAGTCGGGTTATTGTAAATCCAGCTTCAGATATAGGCCCCATACGCCTACATGGAAAGGAAATCATGCAAGGTGACATGCATCACCGCAGCAAGGGGTTGGGTTACCATGACCTTGTGTTGGCCATGATAACCTCCCTGAGTGTACTTATATCTAAACTTCTATAACTAAGAATAGAAAGGGAAAACCCGGCGTAGAAACCGTAAAAAACCTTTCGACAGGTTAGAATTAAACATTGTTTCATGCATTAATAGACAATGCTACAGGAGACAGATAGTTATAGGCTGTCCACGGTAAAGTGAGCACTTTTGAAAGCCTCCTCATTTGGAACAATAGCCAATAAATGTATGTTACTTTAGCTTTAGACGTTAACTTTCGAGTGATGTGGAATATAGACACTGTGTTCATTACTTGCATGGTGAAATTTACCTAAAAAGGTGGTTAAAGGATTCAATATGGCTGAAAGTAAAAAGTAACTAGGTCTTTAAAAGTGCTCACTTTACCGTGAACAGCTTATAGGAACCATACAGTTTATTAGTGGGTAGAGGAAATACTACAAAAAAAAAAGGGAGGGCGGGAGAGAAATGCCTTGTTCTCACTTGGCAGCGGCTTGCAAGTAGTGCTGTCTGCGGCAATCGCCCCGGTCTTTCTGTGCGACGAGTCCTTAGACGCCCCAATTCGTCACGGCGACGGCTGCCGTCATGAATTCAGTGCCTCCTCCTCCTCCTCCTCCTCCACCGCCCTCCCCCCTCAATTGCCTCAGATGTGCTCGCCATTGTGTGCCGCCACGGCCACTAGCCACAGGGGCAACACCCCCTTTTTTTTCTTTTATTTAAAGCGACAGTCGTCCACATTGGAAATAGATTTCCCTGGTGTATCCTAGAGCTCTCCGCGCGCTACTTGTAGAGCGTGCCGCTGTGGGAAAGAGGTTTATATAATAAATAGTTAGATAAACGCTGTTCACGATAAAGTGAGCACTTTTGAAATCAACCGTCGGTAAGTGTCACTGCCCCTACCTGCACATATTTTAACTGGCGCCCTAAGTGACACACGGCCAGTAAAGTTGGTCACGATGGATGGGAAGTAGTTACGTATCTTAAACGTCAAATAAAAAGTGTTACGTATCTATATCTGATAATTTAAGTTGTTTCTTTCACTGTCTTTTTTTTTAAAATGCAATGAAGTGTAAAAATGAGTAGATTTGTAAAATATTTACTTTTCTAATAACTTCGCAGTTTCACTTGATCGACGCATGAATAAAGTAATGAGGCCCATGACAATTTTAATCTTACATAAGGCGGAAGAATACACATCGTGCATACAAGCAGATCTTAAGCAGGGCTTTCAAAAATGCTCATTTTATCGTGAACATCCTATACATGAAAAATTCGTGGTTTCATTTCGGGACAAGCTGGAATTGAAAACCACGTACGTTTGTTTTCTTATTCTATTGGCCCGCCCGTTTAGTCTACACCTCCTGGACAACCCTGAGCCAATAACAAAAACACGATAAAATGCAGACCGAATCACCGTGTTTCGCTAATACAACAAGCATGATTTTGCATACGACAATGGAATATAGCCTACAGGTCAATGAACCCGCAAATTTTTCACGTCTAGTACATTCACTGTTTGTTTCCCATTTTTTGAATCTAATCTTTGAAAAATCACTCCATGTACGACGTGTTTGGTTATTTCTTAAATATGCCATATATGACAATAGTTTTCTTTTTATGTTAACCAAAAATTATAATATTCTATTTATAATCAATGCTAATAAAAATAAGAGAGAGAATAGGTGTGTTCGTAATGCCTAGTAAGGAATAGTTCTCATTCAAAATATTGTTTGATTGAGTGAGCATGAATGAGGTGCGTTCATAGACTAAAGATGAAGTACACCGCTTCTTCGTCTTCTGCGCGTGTACCGAACATTGACCTACCCCAATCCTACACAACTGTCAAAGTCACATGGTCAACAGTGATGAACGTGTTTGTTTATATCTTAATTTTTAAATGACATGCACTATTATATTAATAAAATACCTTTAACATTTTGAATTTAATCGTAAAGCATTACAAACTTGTTTACAAATCAGTTCCACGCCGTTTTCGCTAGACGTGTTGGCAGAAAAGCAGTTCAGTGTTGGGACACCGAGATCGGTTGTGCGCAGCCAGCGGGATCGGTCTACCTCATATTTAGTCTACGGGTGTGTTTCCCTTTGGTGTAATTTTGTAGACTTGGTTCAGCTTTGCTTGCACGAGGCGTGAGGGGGAGGAATATCCTGGAAGTAGAACTTACGCAAGGCTTTAGAAATGTAGAAGGTATTTGTGAGTGGACGTTCGTCTGTATAGGAACTGCGAGCTGTGTGTCGCGGATGCGGGGCCCCCTTGTAAGGCGAAGTGCTCGTGCAGCGGGCGCACTCTCTGCCTTGGCGAGCGAGCGCGCCGACGAACAATATGTTTGCCTTGACGTGTTGGGCGTCTTCAAGGACCGCGACCGCATACGAGCAAGACTTTCCACGTCGACCGCTCGCCAGCCCGCAACCTAGCCCAAGCGGTCATTCCATTTCGCGTTCTTTCTTCCTATAGGTTGTTCAAGGTAAACTGACAACTTTTAAAATGTAATGTACAGTCCATTATGCATACTTCCACCACGTGTAAGGCGTCGGTCGAGTGAAACTGTGAAATTATTAGAAAAGTAAATATTTCCCAAATCTGCTCTTTTTTACGCTTCGATACATTAAAAAAAACACAAAGCGAAATAAATAATTTAAGTAATCACAAATGGATATCTAACTCTTTTAACTTGACGTTAAGGTATGGAACTATTTTCTATTCATCGTTACCAACTTTACTGTGCGCATGTCATTTAGTGCGCCCATTATAATATACGCAAGCAAAGGCAGTGACTTTTTTCTAATGTTGATATCAAAAGTGCTCGCTTCGCCGTGAACAGCCTTTACTGTGCCAACCGAAGCACAGGATACAAGGGACTACAGAGCACTCGCGAATACCGAAGTGAAGCGGCCGCATACACCGCGAACTCCTGTTCCTCACGTGGCACCAAGATGGCGTCGCTGGCCAGCGAAATGTGTAGCCTGTACTACGGTCACTGCCTCATTGATCTTCTCTGTGTGTAAGTGATTTGTAAATCGCGGTATTGGTAGGGAAGGAAAATTTCGCGAATTCATCTCGGGACAAGATAGACGTCAAACACACTTCGCAATTGGACCATAGTTTATTAGACCCACCCTGAGCGCCTCTGAGTCAATAACAGACTTGCAAAGAAACATCTTACGAATCCCATAACTGCCGGGTGTTGGGCAACAGCCAATGAACACACAGCTAATGCTCGAGTGTACACAGGACTGTGGCGTCTAGCCTACAGGTCATTGAACTCGCAAAATTTGCCACTCCCTAGCTATTGGTACAGGTAGAGACCTGAAGAATTCGCGGATTCATTTTGGGACAAGCTATAATTCAAAACACGTGTGTTTATGTAACTTTAGCCATTGGTCCACACGGTGTTTGACACCTCTTGAAGAACGCTGGCCCAATCGCCGCCTTCCACTGTTACAGCAGACAACCAGTGCGCAGTTAATATCGGCATATTTATTCATAAGACTGAATAGTCTAGCTCGCAGATCATTGAACTCGCAAATGTTTCAGGTCTCTAGATATAGGTTATGAATATGTCATATTACTCTAGCTGAACACGAGTCGCGGAGCTTATTGGTGTATTTGATTAAGTACGGCACGAATCCAAACAATTACTATTCGCAACACTTGAAAGCATAAATTAAATTGGGTCTGAAAGTGTTACCTGTCCTTTTGTTTGCCGTGTATGAAGTGTTCTGCCGGGACGAACAACTCTTTTCATCGTAGGGGCTACGGTGGCTGTGCGGTTGGCCTGCCCGCCTCCCACCAAAGCGATCTGGGTTCAATCCCCGGCCGGGTCACTGCGGGTTTTCTCGGGGATCTCCCGTTTCCCCTGCCCTTTCATTCCGGCGCTGCTCCATACCTCAATCACCCTCATCGGCTCTCAATATCTCGATGTTAATTAAAAGCCGTCCAAATCTCTTCGCTCTTCTTTTCATCCTACAGTGCTATTCGACAAGTGCTTGCATATTCCGCTGCTTACTAATTGCTCTACTACAAATCCGGGATCTCGCCAGCTGAAAGACTCAGCTCCTGGCTTCTGTCACTTCGCCGTCATCTGACGTCGCGGACTTTCGCCTGCCGCATGATGCGGTTTGCAGCTGTCCCTCGCTGACGACAGCCGGTTGCTGAGCGATCGCGAGCTCACCTGCGACTTTGTTCAGCGTAGGAGACATGGGCTGTGTTCGAATTCGCCAGCAAAGGGCCCTTATCTGGCTTCGTGCCCTTGAAAAGTGCATCCCGGATGTGACGTCACATTGGCTGTGTTTTCTATTTCGGTGTACTGTGCCCTTGATCACTTACCCTTGATCCCTTCCCGTTTCTCGAGCCCTTGTTCCCTTCATGAGATACAGTCCTTAGTTAATTCGGACGCCTGTATTCATTTCCACCTTGAGCTTTATTGTGTAGAATTTCGCTCTATGAGAGTTTCATTTGTCTTTGTGACGTTTGCAAGTGTTTTCTGCGGCCGTGCAGAGTTGTAAATACAAAACAAACACAAACAAATTAAGCATTTCAAACAATTGCGAATCAAAAACTGTCTAGGGCTCGAGAAGGACAAGATGCTCGTGCCAATGAACAAACAGCTGAGGCTCGACCATACACAGGACTGTGGAGTCTAGCCTACACGTCATTGAACTCGCGACATTTTCCTATCCCTAACTATTGTCCCTATAGGCTGTTCACGATAAAGTAAGCACTTTTTAAGGCCCTCGCAACATGCATTAACCGCTAATAAATATATCTTATTGCAGCCTCAGACATTAAATTTTGATGGTGGTGAAACGTATACTCTGTGTTTATTGGTCACATTGCAATGTTTATATTAAAGAGCAGCACGAAGATGGAAATTGGATAAAAGGAAAAATTTACGAGGGCCTTAAAAAGTGCTAACTTTGTCGTGAGCAGCCTATAATATGAGTAGGATAAAATTGACCAAGTTTGACGACGCCGCTCCCAGCCTCCAGAATGCTTACTCCTTTTACGTCACCGGCGAGGTCTTCGTGTACTCGGAAGTGCAGTTACTTCCGCCGAACAGCTGCTGCGTACAGTCAGCGAAGGCGAGCCACGACGTTAGCACACGGGCCTAACGACGGCTCAGAGACAGGAAAGGTGCTGCACTCGGCAACGCCTACTTGCAAGGCAGCGGCGACGATTTGTACCAAATAACATCCGGTCTTCGCACTCACCACGTGAATTTGTTTCCAATGCACACTTGCATTTTCCTCTTTCCTCTTGTTTCCTGTCATGGCAGGCACTGAAAGACTGACGTTAGCTAACTTCCGTCCAGTAATTAATGTAGGATATTACGGCTAGGTTAGCATTCTAACCTGTCTTATTTTTGTAATTGCCAAATTAATTTTGTTTGAGGTTCTGTTTATTTTATTTCGAGTGAAAAGGAAACAAAAAAATGGTTGGTCTGGGGGGGGGGGGTAGTTTAACGTATTTCGTGAGACGGCATTATTTTGATGTTATTACGAGTGTGTGGCATTTTGAGTTGCATATTGTTTTGATAAAACATTGGAAAATTTTGCTTGTATGGAAATAACATTTAGATTATTGTAACTTCGGAAATTTTAACTTCAACGAGAAAACAAAACGCGTTACATAGGTCGCTATTAGTACAAAATCAGCAACACACACACACATTTTGACCGAAGTTAACCTTACACTCGTTGAATTTACGATATAGACCAATAAATAACTATTATTCATACACTACAAAAGTGATCAAAGTGCTGCTTTTTGAGGCCATGTGCAGCATTTCAATAATTATAGTAACGGTGTACGAATAAGTTACATTATTTACAAAACACGCAAACTTAATGTTTGTAAAATTTGCAACCTCTTGAACACGTGTTTTTCCATGGCAATCCTTGCGAGTTTACTTCACTAAAATCACTTTTCTTCTTCACTAGCATTAAATAATTTATTTGCAGAATCATTCAGAAAATCAACACTGCACACTCTTCCTGGTACAAGCAAACTTAAACTTAGATACGTAAAATGTATTTGTGTCACTTCATTGTGGAAGGCGGTAAGGAAAATTGCGGACGGGATGCGGTAACGAAACACGTGCCGATAATGTTACATTTCACCCAAGAAAACGCACAACGGTACCTACAACCAACTATGCTTGAAAAAAGCAAATAAAAAAATAATTAACTACCGATTAAATATTCCAACAAAGCAAGATATTCATATAATAAACACGATGAGAAAAAAGCACACGCACAACGGCCGTTCACCGGACTGGAAAGTGGAAACATAAACATAACAAGCCATTGGCTGGAAACGTTTACTGTTCGTACGTGTCGACATACTCTGTCATAAATGCTAAACATGTTTTTAAAGTCCAGTCACTTAATAGCCAATAAAATGTAATATTGTTTTAAAAACATAATTTAAACCATAAATGTGGTAAGTGTAATTAGGATTTTAAATTACAACTTTTAGTTCTTAGTACTATTTTCTTCTAAAGCCATCATGAAAATTGCCAACTTAACAACATACATCCTGCAGCAATTCATCAGCTGATACAATACTTTACAAACGAGAGCATTTACTGTTTTCTTAGTGTGTAGGTAGGTTACATTGTCTGTCGGATTTTACCTTACTTATATGGAATGGACTATAGCTGCGGATGTGTAGACACACACACACACACACAAACACACACACACACACACACATATATATATATATATATATATATATATATATATATATATATATATATATATATATATATATATATATATATATATATAGGGTATGGGGTGTGCATGTGTGTGTAATGGATACTTTGCGTAAAGTCTTCTCAAGTGATAACTGACAACCGGCTTCTCCCGGCCTCTATAGATGAACAGGACATAGTTAGGAAAAATATTACATGAGTAGTAACAAAATTAGTGTATGAAATTGTATTCGCCTGCACTACGAACTTCCAGCCAATGTATTATGAGGGTGGCTTTTTAAAAGGCCTCAAATTACAGTAGCCATAGTTACAAAGAACTGTGAAAACTTACTTTTCCGTCAGATAAATACACAAAATTTCCGGATTTCGCTTCGATTATGTGTTAGTGGCACAGAAAGAATCCATAAGGAATGGAAGTTCAATTTGTTATTATTTGGTGATATCCGATAAAACAAAAAAAAAAAAAAAACCAAGTTTGTCAGGTACGCAAGGAAATATACATGCTATAGGCTATTCATGGTAAAATGAGCACTTTTGAAAGCCTTGCTTAAGATATACTTGTATTCATATTGTCTATTCTTCCGCCTTATGTAAGATTAACATTGTCGTGGGCCTCATAACTTTATTCATGCGTCGGTCAAGTGAAACTGTGAAATTATTAGAAAAGTAAATATTGAACAAATCTGCTAATTTTCACACTTCGATTCATAAAAAAAAATTGAAAGAAATAATTTAAGTAATCACAAATGGTTGCGTTATACTTTTTATTCGACCTTAAGATACGGAACTAGTTTCAGTCATTCTTTACCAACTTGACTGGGCACATGTCATTACGGGCGCCCGTTAAAATATATACAGGCAAGGGCTGTGACTTTTTTTAAGGTTGATTTCAAAAGTGCTCATTTTATCATGAACAGCCTTTGCCATTTCTGTGATATGGTGACTGGTGAGTCTCTTGGAAGTTATAGATTACCGAGACGAAGTTATGTATCTTATTGATGTTGACTTGCAAGCAGTGAAAATAACCCTTAAATATGAAAATATTTACAAAAAGATTTTATTAAGATTTTAGCCGTGTTATAAATATTTGTGTACAGCATCCATCTTTCTTGGCAGATTATTGCTTCCGCTGCGAATACTCGCACAAATAAGATAACACACCTCGCAGAGATAAGTTTTGCCGCAAAAAATAATCTGAAGATTCATTTTAACAGCCATATAAATGGATTGCGACACGCTCACCTACGAAGCCAATTACAAGAGACACGTTGCACGGGAAGTAGATTTGTAACTTGTAGAGAACTGAAGAATTTGCGGATTCATTTTGGGACAAGCTAGAATTCAAAACACGTGTGTTTGTATAACTTCAGTCATTGGTCCACACAGTGTTAGACACCTCCTGGAGAACGGTGTCCCAATCATCGCCTTCCACTGTGACAGCAGACAACCAATGCACAGTTGACATTGGCATATTTGTATGTACATGAGTCTGTAGGATATATCCTGCAGGTCATTGAACTTGCGGATATTTCAGGTCTCTAGTAACTTGCAATCAATGTATGAAAACATCGTCCAGTTAAGGAGGTCGCTTTCGCGTGGATGAAGTCGTCTGTAGATGAGATGTTAGCTTACGTTTGTCATAGTTTCCACTGGTAACATTCATGCAAATCGTTCTTTGGTCCTGCAATGAAAAGTAAGCCTTTATTTTATTCGTCGGAACAGTCATAAAATGATAGAAACAGTGCAGTTTCACGTAACACTACATCACATGAACTGCGGCTCATTGGACTGACACATTGTCTGGTAAACTGATCCAATAGTAAAGTTACTTAAATGTGCACGCGTATCTGAAGTCTAACTTGTCCTCTAAAATGAATTCGCGAAAATTCCCAATCCCGGTTACTTCTGTAATCAGTAGGCACAGGAAAATCCCATGGGCTCAGTTATTCTTCACAGTACTGTACACACGTAAGCATCAGCTCTTTGTTCGTTGGCTGCTGTCCCAGTGTAGAGGGGCCACGGGGGCTGAGCGGTTAGCCGGCTCGCCTCCCACCAAGGCGAGCCGGGTTCAATTCCCGGCCGGGCAACCCCAGAATTTTCGCAAGTGGGAATCGGACAATGCCGCTGATTTTCTCAGGGATCTCCCGTTTGCTCCGCCCCTTCATTCCAGCGCTGCTCAAGGCCCCGACGTTAAGAGCAGCCCAAATCTCTTCACTCACTCATTCAGTGCGTAGAACGGTATTCAATATTTTTATTCTGGAATGCTTGTTACTGACTCAAGAGTTCTCGAGTGTCTACCTTATAATCTTTAATCCAATAGCAAACGTGACTTCAGTGTACACATGTTCAGAGTCTAGCATGTCCTGAAATTGTTTCGCAAAATTTTCCAGTCCCTAGTAATCTTGTAGCACTTTGGTTTGTCTTTTCTGTGCTGTCATTATAAGAAGCCAATTTTGCACTTTACTAGTTAGCTCGGGAGTTGGTTTTTGCTGTTTTCCAGGTTTTGTATTGGCTCAGATTCATCCAAAGTGTACTAAACAAACTGTGACCATATTGTAAACGAAATGACACCAGATAAATTCTTTTATCTCTGTGTACGGCACCTAGGTGTTCAGTTAGAAACGTGTTATAAGTAGGGACACCCTACTTTTCGCAAAAAGATTTCACGAACATTTGAAATTCATTACGCTTCAGTTCAGATCCACATTCGTGATTGGAAATTCTAGGTGATTCTCGTTTTAGGCGTTTGTCCGCGAATCACAGACGTACAGTATCGGAGTAACTTAATTCTAATTGGCCACTCGACTAAGAAAGTGTCTCCTCACAGACACACGCCGCCAATAAGTAAAATAAAACTGCCCGTAGAGTATTGAAATCTAGCATGCACGGAAATATTTTTCGCGAATTTCAGGTGTCCCTAGTTATAAGCTATTTTTGGTAAAGTGAGCACTTTTGAAAGCCCTCTCATTTGAAGTAATGGTCATTAAATATAGTTTATTTTATAGCTAGACGTTAAATTCCGAGTACGGTGGAATATATGCACTGGTTACTTAAATGGCAGTTAAGGAATGAAAAATGGGTGAAAGAAAAAAGTAACTTTAGGGTCTCAAAAGTGCTCACTTTATCGCGAACAGCATATAGGACGTGACTGGGTCAGCACGAGGTGGCCCGCGCCTGGAGCTCGTGCAGGCAGGCAGGCAGGTCGCGGAGGACGCCGTTATGTTTGGCGTAGAGAGGCGCGACGTAGGACGGCCGCCCGACCGCGGCTTGGATTTGGCAGCACACCGCAGGAGCGCTGCCATTACTTAGAAATGCTTAACTTAGAAACACATAACTTATAATTTTCCAAGTT
The DNA here is from genome assembly GCA_029891345.1 of Dryococelus australis. Lineage (NCBI taxonomy): Eukaryota > Metazoa > Arthropoda > Insecta > Phasmatodea > Phasmatidae > Dryococelus > Dryococelus australis. The sequence goes on along the minus strand of CM057000.1, from coordinate 30,376,780 downwards.
ATGCCTGTTCTAAGTTATGTGGTTCTAACTTTTGAACTTTCGAAGTTGTGTGTTTGCAAAGTTATGATAGTTCTAAGTTGTGTATTTCTAAGTTATGATAGTTCTAAGTTGTGTGTTTCTAAGTTATGATTTTCTAAGCTGTGGTGTTTCTAAGTGACGGTTTTAAGTTGTGTGTTTCGAAATTGTGTTTTTCTAAGTTGTGTATTTCTAAGTTATGATAGTTCTAAGTTGTGATTTTCTAAGTAATGTGTGGTTCCCCGCACCTGCCACCCGCCGACACTGTGCAAGACGTGCTTGCCCTGTCTGCTGAACGACCCCCCCCCCCCTCCTTCCTTGTTAGGAGACTGCGAGATCAGCTTTATCGTCTCTGGTAAGGATACTGAGTATAAGCCGTGTTTCATCCGCAACTCTTCTTTAATGGTCCTATGTACTGAAACGTTTTCTGTGAAATCGATGTTTGCGCGTAAACGCGTATCTCGGTAAATTAAAAGTTCTGGAAATACGAATTTTCGCCAGAAAGGATAAAAAAAAAACTATTGTCTATGTCCCTATCTGTTGACTTTTATCATATTAAGTGTATTAACGGAGAAAAAAATTCGTAAAAGTGATCAAATATAGCATTTTTAAAGCTTACCTATGCAGTTTTCTTAAGCGGTAAGATAAAAGTAACATTATACGCACGCAGTTTAATCTGTGGACTTTCATCGCGTGTAATAAAATTGCACTGTTACAGATCTAATTGACACAGTGAAGCGTTACGACAGAAACACTGCACGCCTTGCGCATAGGAGCGATGAGGCACTAGGCGTGCGTGTTACTGTCGGCCGTATCGCTCCATCGCTTCTTGGCTGTCGACGCACAGCTACATAGTACCCGTAAGGGGCCTTCCTGGTTGCCTACACGGGTAGAAAGACGGAAATTTAGTGAATTCAGAAGAGGACAACTAGACTTCAAACACGTGTACATTTGACTTCCTTCTTCAATTGGATTGCAGCTTGGAAACAACGCTCTGGAATAATTAGAGCCATTAACTTATCTGCAGGTAAAACAAAGACGGAAGTCCATGCTACCTGCTCTGGGGTAAAAATGGAACAATAGCCAATGAACAACTAAGGCTCGAGTACACGAAGGAATGTGGAGTCTAGCTTGTTGTTAAATGAATCAGTGAAATTTCCGGGTCTCATTGCAAGCAGTTGTATATAGTCTAATTTTAAATCTTTGAGGATGGCACATATTTACCGGCACTGAAGACAAGGTTGAAGTGAGCTGCCTATATTCTCCACTACAGCAATATCAGTTGTGTTGGTATCTATGTTCCACTTACCATCGTCCTATTGGTCCTGGCTACACCGGACACGCTTACAGTACTCTGCAACGTGTATCATTGGCTGGCCTCACCCAATGAAGTCGCGCGTTAACTGTATACCAATTAATGTCTCGCGACATATGTAACAGGTTTTACAATCCAGCGGGTTCGTTTGATAAATTATTTAAAAGAACCTTTTTATTTTTAAGAACAGGTATGCTGACTAGTTATAATTTTGTTCTTAGATTCCGATGAAGTTCAGCGTAATAGTAAAACTATACAATTGTGAGACGTATTTTCAAGAGCAAAGAAATTTCAATATAAACGTAGCGCCGAGTATTTACGTGCATACTCCTCAAAGGGTTTAAAAATAATATGTGTGTTGGTATACACTGGGTCCGAACGTGCTGTTAAACATGTATGGCGACTAATATTTTGTCCGGGAACTTATCTCTTCGATCAACTTAGTCTTCATTCGAACACTTCCTGCTGTGCATGCAAGGCACACGCTTATTTCGCCCGCATCACATGGGGGTGGGGTGGATGGAAAATTAGCAATTACTGTCTTCGTGACGTTTGGCAGTGGGACGAATGTCTTGCTTCCACTTCACTTCCAACCTCAAATCCAATCTTTAGTCTGTGAATGCACGACCCGCGCTCTGGAACCATAAACCAATAACACTCTTGAATACATCGATTCATATTTAGGGTTATCAGACGTCCCCTTTTACCCGGCCATGTCCTCTTTTCGAGTCCTTGTAAATTGCCCGGCCTGGTTTTACAAAAAAAATCGAAATGTCCTCTTCTCCTATACAAGTGTAAGACAGCGAATCTTTGCTTCTTTGTAGGTTTTTGTGTCGTTAAACATATTGTAATGGTGCCAATGAACTTCCTGTAGAAGTGCAAACTTTTTAAACGATATCACATATATTATATTATATTGTCTTTATCAACACTCCTATCTTTTTCCCCGGCTGTTTTTCTTTGCGTGTCTAAGTTTAGGAGTGTCTTATATATTCCAAATTTCTTAATTATTTGCGAGGAAATAGAAACCTATAAGAACAAATATAATTGTTAAAGAAATAAAATCAAAATATATCAGAACTTGAGCTGTGCGAGAGTGATTAACTGCCAATGAAAAAAGAAAAAATAAAGTGTGTCTAGTGCTTATGTGCAACTGTTTTGTGTAAATACTTATTATTTGTTCGCAAAATGTTCTGTAGTGCCTACAAACTAAATGAAATCAATTTTCATATTCAGAGTGAACATGATTGTCACTTTATCTGATTGCAAAAAAATATATTTCGTATTACTGTACTTAAAAAGCTATACGGAACCTATTTTTGGATACAATTATGTGACATTGTAATGTACAGCTGACCTGCGACATTATACACTGATTTTGAATATTTCCATTGTAAAATTGCCTGTCCACTATCTTCGTGTCGTTTTCTAGCAAGTGTCCTCTTTTTTAACACTGTGTGGACTATGCTCGAGTGTAGTTCGAGCAAAGCTAATTGGAAAATTTCTTTGTTATTCAGAACAAAACTCGCATGTATGTGCAGTCTTTGTTCGGCTAGTGTTTAACATGACCTCACAAGAACACGACAGAGCAGTAACAATGATATTACTAACGGTAAAATGTATATTTTTATAGCCACTCAAAGGGACATGATTGATTGTAAACCCTTTTGTACGATAAAGGACATTTAATTGTGTCAATATCAACTCGGCTCTCCGTAGGTTGACGACCGGCCAATAATGAACGCTGTAGAGTACAGAGTAGTGTGTCCGGTGTGGTATGAACCAATAGGACGATGGTGAGTTCTAACACAGACACCAATAGAACAGGTGTTCTTGCAGTAGTGGATATAGGTGACTCACTTATAAATTGCCAGTAAATGTATGCAGACCTCAATGTGTTAATGCTAATTACCAGAACAAGTCCTCTATTTGAGTACCACGTATATGGCAGCCCTATTCATATTGTAAGCACACTGGTGAATGTATTTGTTACGTCAATCGTAAATCTACCTTCACGCAACACCGTTGGCCAGCCAACGTGAACGCGTGCCATCCGACTTGGCGACCGCCGCGGCTTCATAACGGTGTTCACGCCGAACTGGAGCCAGGGACTGTCTGAGAATGCAGTGTGGAGGGGGCGTATTTCCCCAGCAGTGCCATCGGTTTGCTGCAGATAACAGTTTCATGGACCTTAAGGCCCTTACACAATTGAAAACTTTAACATTTGACTTTACGATTTGAATTTACTTTTGCTTTCTGAAAAGTTGTTTCCTGTGGAGCTTGATACAATGGAACTGTCAAAGGTGAAGTCAATCACTCTTCACTTTACGATTTCGAACAATTGAATTTTAAAGTCAAAGTCAAGTAGCCATCTTGCCGAGAATCTAACAGGGGTTATGTGTAAAGTGCGTTATTTTATTTTAGAGCGATTTTAATCTTGGTATTTTAAACAAAGCTCGTATTAAATTAAATAAATGACAAACAAAATATTGTGTAGAGGAAATATATGAATTGACAGTTTTTAATAAAGCAAACAAATAATTTTTTTGTTTTGAAATAAACTTTTAATATCAATTTTCACCCTATTTTTAAAAAGGGTACGTAAAATGCATTCCTGGATAATATCATAAATATTTACTTAACAAGATACACATTTTTACGAAGCTCACAGAACCGATGTTCAGTTGTCTGAACTCTGACTTTACAATTGTACAGTGTATTGGTGGTTTCGTCAGAGGAAAAGAAACGTAAAGTCAAATGCTAAAGTTTTCTATTTTGTAACAAGTTTTACTGTGAGTACAGTGTATTCATAGCATTGTCAGGCAGTTATAAAATTTGGGCAAATAAGTTTTTTGGTGGAAACGAAATAAAGTGAAATTGATTTTGTACTTCAGTCTGCTAGATACAGAGTAGATAAATTAATATAGTTTTATTCATAGCCACATCCAACTCTTCTGAAGTATTACTAAAATCAGTGGCGGCTGGTGACTTTTGAAACTGGTAGGGCTGTAGCGGTCCTGACTCATATCATTACAAATATATTTTTTAAATAGGCTCAGTGATAAATATATTGCGTACGAAAGAAAGTCTTAAGGAAGTGTAGCTTATGTAGCTAAATACAAAAAATAAGTGTGGTTGTTTGAAGAAAATTGTATCATCGCCCGATTTGTAATGGTCAACATACTGTGGCCGCTGGTTCAGATCTAATCACTACCACAGGTATGTATTTGTTTTAAGATTGTTTAGGTAATATGCCTTCCAACTAGTACCTACATGATGTGGTACATTACACGAGATGACGACAGATAACATAATAATACCAATTCTACCATACTAATGATGATAATAACTTAAATATACTAAAACAAATATTTTAAAAACCAAATACTAATTTACATAGCCTACAGTACATACAAAATGCATGTCAAATTTAAATTAGAGGATAAAAGTGGCATACCTTAATTAATATATTTGTAAAAAAAAATCATTCGTCAACCTGTACGCGCTATCTAACTGGCAATGTATATTCACCTTACCAAGCAATGAACATTTTATGGCATTTTTTATATGTTACGAACATGAGTTATGTCTTTTAACTTTGTCTCCCAAATGTTTTAAATCTTTTACCCCATTGACAGTCCACGCAAGATAATTAGGTTTCATTAGCAAAAAAAAAAAATTCAACAAAACAACACATTTCCAACTTCACACCCGCATAGCCAGTCCGCAAAATTGTATGTACTTATGTCGAATTTTCTTGTATACGAACCATTTACTACCTTGGCTTTGTTGTTGAATTATATTTAACTGTGGCCTTGCTGGTCCCAGATTCTGTAGCTCTAGTTTATTCTCGTAATTAAAAATCTTTGACGTAATAAGGTTCAAAATGTTACTCGCCGAATTAACAATTATTTACAAGTTTACACAACACGACATTAAAAACAATTCAACCCTGCTTCTGACCGATGCTCATAGCTCATCATTAATTAACAACAAACTTATTCAGAGTATTACACACTATATTTGAAGTTCACGCGAGTTTGAACGATATCTATAAATAAAAAATATTCCAAATAAATACAAGCAACAATGCTAAAGAGTGGAGCACGAAAGTGTGCTTACAAAACATGTAGTTTTGGTAGCATTGTCAAGTTCCAGGAAACCATTTTTTTGTTTGAGCAGGGGTGCGCCCAGCTCTCTCTGGTTTACAGCATGCGATTGGCTGAAAAGGGCCGAGCCCCTGAAGTCTTCCCTCCCTCCTGTATCTCTTCTAGACACATGTTATGGTCATCTTTCTCTACTGGCTCTACCCACTTCGGGGCGAAGAATCTGCCACCCCACCACTCGACATTTCACAAAAACATTTCTCTCGTGACAAGAGTATCGTCCATCTCAAAAACATTGGCTGCGAAATAACCCCCGTATTCGTAAGCAGTATTATTTACAGAGTAGCAGATAAGTAGAGGTATGCGTCCTGAGATTTTTAGGACCTCAGCAGCCGCCACTGACTAAAATTCTATTTTCAGGATATTCCTCAGCCTTATGCAAACAAAACTTAACCTAGTAAAAAAAAATTACACGAAAGGGACAGCGCAATGCGTTCGTGCGCACTCGGTGTAATAATACTTTACACAAGAACACTATCTCTTACCAACACACATTTCTATCCATGTTTTATCCATGTTATTTATAATAGAAATATTATTATTTATAAATAAAATATAAGTACAACTTAATTAAACTTAAAAAAAAAAGGTGTTTTCATGTTAACACAAGTATAAAACGCTTGTTATAACTGACATATTTTGGAAAAAACCAAATATGTCATACAAGGGGATATTTATTTTATGTTTGATTAAAAAAAGGGTGAAGAAACCGGGAATATGTTATATATATAGAGATATGGAAAATTCGTGGGTTCAATGGCCGGCGGGCTAGACTCTACAGTCTTATGTACAAATATGCCGATATCAATTGCACATTGGTTGTCTGCTGTCACAGAGGAAGTTGACGATTTGGCCAACGTCTTTCAAGAGGTGTCAAACACCGTGTGGACCTATGGCTAAAGTTATATAAACACACGTGTTTAGAATTATATCTTGTACCAAATGAATCCGTGAATTCTTCAGGTCTCTAATTTTATACATAGATGTGAAATTGCATTGCGGTTCCTTTAATTTAGGCGTACCGATTCGCTGATTGTCTGCTAGTGGGTTGGGGGGGGGGGTGAAGGCCGGGGCACGGGCCTTGTGCCTGACTGGTTATTGCATGCTGTAAAAGACTCCATATTGGCTGGGCTGCCACCTGGCAAGTAAATTACCAATCACTGAATGGCGAATGGCGGTCCTAGCCCGACATGTTGCTAGACAGTCACGCTGTTTTACTGGCGTTTGTGTGCGCGTGTTTGTGTGTGTGTGTGTCTCTGTCTGTAAGTGGCTCTTTCACTTTCATATTCCGAAGTATTCTGTGGCATCACGAGAACCATTCATAAGTGGGTCATGCCTAGGGGCACCTGTTTTTCGCGAGAATATTTGAAGAAATGTTGTGTTCCGACACATTTTAATTCAGAACCACTTTAGTTTATTAGATCATTCGAATTGTTTGGCGTCTTATCTGTCTGCCCGCGAATCACGGACGGTCAGTATCAGAGAAACTTAATTCTTATTGGCTCACTCATGTAACAGACTCTCTTCACGCAATGACAAGCGGCCAGTAGCCAAATGACGACTGCAAGTGTGAACATAGAATATTGAAGTATAGATGCAGTACAAATGCAGTTCGTTAAATTTTATCCCGGGGTGCACCCAATCAGGGAATGAATTCAGGGAATGACATCTTCACTCTAAGAATATGATTGGTGTAATTAAACTTCTGTCACGGGTTAATCAACATTTGCATAGGATTTGCGTGCCCATTTCAGCCGGCCATATTACTGATTTTGTGCCAAATGGTACAATTTGCATTATTAATTTAATCCGAAATGTTTTACAAAATCCACCGCAACTGTGATGATACTAGCATTTCCTGCCGACAACTATACACTATATCAAAGTCACAACTACTTGATTGGGATTTTTGACAAAATTACTTTATGTGGTACTGATAACGTTACTGAAATTTATCAAAACAAGTAACATCATTTTAAATCCTGCGAAGGAATTTTTCTTGCAACGAACTGCTCTTAAACGTGTCAAAAGATTATAATGCGACGTAGGAAAGTCTTGAAGTTTTTAGATTTACCGCCTTCCGATAATCTCAACCCTGAAATAAGGATTGTAAATAATAATACAATATAAAGTATGATAAATGCGCTAAATAAAAAACCACGCATAAATTCTCCTATTTAAGAGTATGCCCAGTAGAAGAGCTTATACCCAGAGGAGCAGGTGGCCAAAAGAGCACGACAGCCTAGGAGAATGAAAAAAAAACCGGAATGGCCAATGAGCTTAGAGGGGCCGAGACATCGATTTCTTTGTTTAATTCTTTGTGTGCACATTGCATGTTATCGTAACATATGAAAAATTAAAATTGCAATAGGCGAAACTGTGAAATTATTAAGAAAGTAAATATTTTTCAAAATTTTCTCATTCTTACACTTGCATGCATAAAAAAGCTAGAAAGCAAAAGAATTAATTTCAGCATTCACAAATGTTTACCTAACACTCTTAATTCAACGATAATATATGTAATTATTCTCCCTCCATTGTTACTGACGTTATGTCGGAGTCACATAGCACCGACACGACACTTCAAACTGAATAGCCAATGAAATACAAGATATATCTGATCAAATTCTGTCGTAACGCACGACACACAGTGTGTACAACCTTGCAAAATGAAATTTTATGGTAAGCTTTCCTGCAATGGCAAATACGCAGCTTTAAAGGAAAAAAAAATTGAAAATTGCTGTATTTAACTTTTAAAAATAATAATTTTTACCATTATATGCATTAGCGATAACACTTTGTCACCATCATGTATTCCAAATGTCCTGTCTGCCCACCGCCTTTGAAACTAGCGTAGTTAATCAGCACCTCCTAAACTGTTCCAAAAAATTCTACTCTTCGTGTCGCGTCAGTAAACTGTCGGGCTGTAAATTCCAGCAGTCACATTGCAAATATAAATGTTGTGTCGTGGTTGCGGGTTTTTTGTCGTGTCGTGCTGTGTTTGTCGGGGCTATGTAACTCCCGCACTACTGGACTCTCGCTACTCTGTGCGACCTTTAAAATACATGCATGTACGAGGAAGTGATATTTTTCAAAGGTTGTTTTCAAAAGTACTAAAATGACAATGAACAACCTATGGTAACGCGCAGTATGTACCAGCAATAATATGCCTGGTGTCTGTATCCTTGTGATATAGGCTAGTTTCAGAAAAAATGTGATCGTAAATGATAAAATGTGATACAGCAAAAGTTATAGCGTGGAATTGGTAAACATAGGGAAACGAAACGGCGTTCACTTGGAAAATTTTTATATTGAGTAAAACAAAGTTTAATTGTTGCAACTAAATGAATTGTTTGTCTAGGGTCAATTAAATCGTTCGTTGCTGAAACCAAATTATTTTGTTGTTCTTGTCTGGTTAACACAAAATTGTAAGGTTTGGTTGGTGTTATAGGCTGTTCGCGGTAAAATGAGCACTTTTGAAAACCCCGCCTAAGACCAACTTGTTTGCACGTTTTGTATTCTTTCGCCTTATGTAAAATAACATTGCCATGGAACTCATCTCATTATTCATGCTTCGGTCAAGGGTAACTGTAATTTTTTTTATAAAAGTAAATATTTTACTAATGTGCTTATTTTTACACTTATATGCATTAAAAATACATAAAGCGAAAGAAATAATATAAGTTGTCACACATAGTTTCCTGACACTTTCAATTCGACTTTTGAGACATGGAACTACTTTTCCTCCATCGTTACCAACTTTACTGGGCGCATGTCACTCAGTGCGCCCGCTAAAATGTATGCTGGTAGTAGCAGTGACTTTTTTCCTGAGGTTGATTTCAAAAGTGCTCACTTTATTGTGAACAGCCTTTATTGGCTTTCAAAAATGCTCGCTTCACCATAAATAGCTTATAGACGTGGAGGGGATAAAGGCTGTTTCTCGATGAAGTGAGCACTTTAGAAATGATCCTTAGAAAAAATTTCACTGCCCCTGCATGCATTATTTTAATTGGCGCACTGAGTGACATGCGCCCAGTAAAGTTGGTAACGATGGATGGAGAGTAGTTACATAGCTTAACGTGGAATAGAAAGTGCTAGGTAACCATTTGTGATAACTTAAAATTCTATCTTCCGCTTTCCGGTTTTTTAATGCGTCGAAGTGCAAAAATGAGCAAATATTTAAAGTATTTACATTCTTAATGATTTCACAGTTCCATTTGACCGCCGCATGAATCATGGGAGGAGACCCATGCCAATTTTAATCTTACACAAGGCGGAAGAACAGACAACGTGTATACAAGTAGATCTTAAACAGGGCGTTCAAAAGTGCTCATTTTACCGTGGACAGCCTATAGCGGGGAAGGGGGCGGCAGACAGCCTGGAGCCGCCTCACAACAACACCGCAACAGCAACACAAGCCAGTCGGCGGCACTGACTCACGCCGCACTTGACCCAGTAAACTTTCTTCCACCTGGGCTGGGGGACCCGTCTGACGTCACCGCGGCTGGGCGTGGAGAAATCTTCGCGCCGCGCCGGACAAACCCGCCTTGCAGGAAGTGCTTCGCCTGGCCGGCCTCGTGTCCCTTGCAGCTGTTTCGTTTCACCTGCCGTCGCTGGCTCACTTGCGTTCATTCATACCCCAGCCTACAATTGCGTATAGACTGTAAGGATGGGCTAAACAGTTACTTTCATATAACGAGTTACATCGTTCCAGTTCCAAGTAACATGTTCCAGTAACGTGTTATTTTTGTAACAGGTTACTGTGAAATATTTCTTGTTTGTCCTGACGTTCCGGGATGTGACAATTACGTGGTTCAATGTTCCAAAGCAAGGCGTTTCAAGTAATAACACCCGCGCATGCGCAGTAGTGAAGTGTTGGTTTAAGCGAGGCAATCCAAGACGTTCTAAATATAACGGTATAATGGATGGAACGTGTTACTCGTGTAACACGTTACCAAATTGTAACGATATATTATAACTGTTACGTTAAATAACGCCCGTCTCTAATAGACCATTCACGGTTAATTCAACACTTTTGACGTCAACATCCGAAAAATGTCACTGCTCATAGCTGCGTGTATTTCAACGGGCGCAAGGGGCCGCGGTGCTGCACAGAGAAAAAGGTTTTGTTGAATCAAACAAGATTTGTTTGGTGCAACCAAATGATTTGGTTGTATAAGTGCAATTAAATATTTTGTTGGTGAAACCAAATTTTTTTGTTGTTCTCATTTGGTTGCACAAGCTGTAAGATTTGGTTGGTCCAACTAAAGATATGTGTGGCTACACGTACATTAAACACTTTGGACCGATATAAAACATTTTACAAGTTAGACCTAGTTTCGAATCTTGCGTCCGTGCGTTACTCCTTAGTAATCTCAGCTAATGTGACAATTGGTGACACCAAAAAGTTCTTAACCCTTTCAGACCCACTTTAATATACGGTTTCAGATGTTGCAAACAAAACAATTTATGATGCGTGCTGTACTTAAGTCGACATAACACTTGTTTCGCTGTCACAGGCTATACGCTCGGCTAAAGTTAATGTAAACCAATTATGACTTAGACCACTAAGACGGTTTGCGAATCATTTATCTACAGGTAAGACCATTGGTCGTTCAGCTTCGTAGTGTGCAGTCAGACTAAATATTGCCTACACGTGCGTGCTGTACACAATTGTGTACACTAGGTCTGAATGGCTTAAATAGATACAATGGAAATATTGGGCATAGTATGCAAACAAATATTTAGAATTTTACAGCTTTACTTTCAATTTCTTGTTGCATTATTTATTAATGTGTTTATACGATTGTTAAGCATCAATAGATGCACTAACAAACACGGTTACTATCCTAATTGTCACAAAAAATACAAACAAACTCTCGAGCTGTATTTTCGAACGAAGTCAGTCAAATGAGTGGCCAAACAAATATATACAGCTGATTCAACAAAATATTTAGTCGGAAGTCTATTTTTTTTGCCCGACACAAAGATTTTGTTTATTTAAACATACATTTCGTTAGACGAACATAAGTAATTTTGTTCCTTTTCAAATTTTGTTTGCTTAACAATATATTTTGTTAGGGCAACTAAATATATATTTGACCCTATACAAACAAATATTTTGTTAGATTTTTTCTCTCAGCGTGTAGTGGTTAGACGTCTCGCCTCCCACCTGTTGCGATCCGGGCTCGATTACCGGCATGTTCGCTCCCGGATTTTCACATGTGGGGATCGCGCCGGTCTTTGCCTCTGGTCGGCGGGTTTTCTCGGGGATCTCCCGTTTCTCCCGCCCTTGCATTACGACGCTGCTGCATACTCACTTCGCTTCACCCTCATCATCTCTCGAAAACCTCGTTGTCAAGCGCCCCCAAAGCTCTCAACTGAATACGATAATGGTAAATGGAACTGCATAGACCAATGCTAATAGAACTAAATTCATGCTGCTGTGGATTTCTATCTTGTATTGAATGTCTGGAAATCTGCCCCGCACTCAAAGTGATAAAATATTTTTCTTTGGACTTCGCAATGCCAAGGTTAAGTGCAGGATGATCGACAATCGCAAATTTCCTTTATATTACCGCGGGAAAAACTGATTCTTCAATGTGCCGCAAAGAAAATCCGCCATAAATCATTCGTACCCCGAATATATTTGAGTGAAATCAGTATGCATAGGCTGTACATTTATTATTTATTGAAATAAGAAGCACTGATATTGTTTATTTCGTGTTCATTAAATTAGAAAAGGGTCGATGTTGTGTTATATTTCATCTTTGCAACATACCGCATGCATAATGAGGACGGATGAGTATTAGAAGTTAGGCCAGGAATATGTTTTGCTTTTTAATTCGTAAATTTTTTGGGAGATTTTGCATTGCCACAGTTTATTAATTGTGTTTTTCAGATATATAAAAATACTTGCATGAAATTCAGAATGTTTGCTGTTAAGTTTGCAATTTTTAATAGGCCTGCTTTATAAACCACATTTAATTTACTCTCCAGATTAATAGTTATTAGTAGGGATAGGAAAAATGTGCCAGTTCAATGACCTGTAGGCTAGACTCCACAGTCATGTGTATACTCAGGCCTCAGATATTTGTTCATTGGCTGCTGCCCCATAGAGTAGCCAGTGTTACTTCACACCTGGTGGTACGGCACTCGCTACTTGTTTCCTTACAAGTCTGCTATTGGTTTAGAGTCGTCCAGGGCGTGTCTAATAAACTGTGATCCAATTGCAAAGGTGACTTCAGTGTACACGTTTTGGACGTCTATATCTTGTCCTGAAATGAATTCGCGAAATTTTCCTATCCCTATTTATTAGATATAGGCTGTTCACGGTAAAGTGAGCACTTTTTAAGGTCCTTTCAACAGGCCTTAGCCACTAATAAAGAAATTATATTGCAACTCCAGACGTTAACTTCTGTTAGTGGTAAAATGTATACCTTGTATTTATTAGTCTGATGACAATGTTTATATTAAAAAGTGTCAGGAAGATAGAAATCTAATAAAAAGAAAAATTCAGCAGGGCCTTAAAGAGTGCTCACTTTACCTTGAACCGCATATATATACGATTTATTCCCATGTACACGAAAAACGCGTCTATATCTCCCAGAGACATTTCGTTCGTTCTGGAGGTTATGCAGTACTCCTAGTTTTTTTCGGAGTTTGTGTAAATCCCGAACACCATACCTTCGCAACCTGTTCGATCAAAATCATTGTTAATAACACATATACTCAATTCTGAAAACAATAACATTTATCCCCGACGTTTTTATCCAGTGTATAAAGCTTACGTGCTTACGCGAAGAATCATAATGTATACCCACAAAAACAAAAATTTTACGTGTGAACGTGTAAAGGCTGTCCACGATAAAGTGAGCACTTTTGAAATCAACCTTAGAAGAATCTCACTGCCCCTCTCTGCGTATATTTCAACGGGCTCACTGGGTGACATGCTCCCAGTGAAGTTGGTAGCAATGGATAGAAAGCAATTCCATATTTAACGTCGAATAAAAACTGTTAAGTAACCATTTGTGATAACTTTAACTATTTCTTCAGCTTTCTGTTTTTCATCATCAGAAGTGTAAAAATTACCAGATTTGTAAAATATTTACTTTTCTAATAATTTTACAGTTTTACTTGACCGACACTTGAATAAAGTGACGAGGTCCACTGCAATATTAATTTTACACAAGGTGGAAGAATACGCAATGTACATACAAGTAGATCCCAAGCAGGGCTTTCAAAAGTGCTCAGTTTACCGTGAACAGCCTTTAGCGTGAAGTGATCGTCATTCCGGCCCAACTTAGTCATACCGCGATAGGATCTTGAACCTTGGGCGACTTATCCGAGTTTCTGCGACACCCTTTAGGAGATACGGAGCCATTGCTTAATAGAATGGCTGGCGTAACCCAATTCCTTCCACAACGCGTACACAATTTGAATACCGTGAGCTACGCGTAATATTAGGGTAAGCCAAATGTATTGCCAGGCTGGAATGAAGTTATTTGAAGAGATAACTTTCCCCGGGCAAAATACTAGTCACCTTGCATGTTTAACATATATAGTCTACTCACAGTTACTACCAACTCTTCTGAAGCCATGCTAAAGTTCTGCTTCCAGCTTAACCCTCCGCCTCATGCAATCAAAGTTTTTTTAAATATAGAATATTACATCAAAGGGAAAATGTACCAGATTTTGTGCGCACTCAATGTAATATTAATTTGTATAAGAACTATTTCTTACCATGGTTAGCAACACAACTATTTTCTCCTGTTTTCTAAATTCATATTAATTATAAATGAAATATTGTAATTTATAGATAGAATATAAGTAAAAGACATATTTAAGTAAAATAAGTTACTTTTATTTTAACACATCTATAAAACGCTTGGTATATTTAGAAGAAAAAAAACATGTCATACACAGGGTGATTTGTTTAAGGTTTTATTTGAAAAGTGTACTACATTTCCCGGCAATCAAGACAAGCTGAAAGTGAGTAGTAAGGTATATCCACCAGTGTAGGAACATCGGCTCTGTTGGTCTTTGTCTCCCCACTTACCATTGTCCTATTGGTTCAGACCACACCTGTTGCGCTGTTACTGTGCTCTACATAACGACTGAACTACAAGCTCGTATTTACGTCATGATATTGATTTTGACAAATCTGGCCAGAATTAGTATTGCGTCGTTATTATGAGTTCGCAGTTTAGTTGTTATGCCTGTACCGAATAGTCTATTCGCGGTTTAGTCACACTTTTTTTAATCAAACCTTTGAAATGTCACCCCATGTATGACGTATATACTTATTTATTAAATATGCCATGTATCACGGGCATTTTATACCTCTGTTGACAAGACAGTATCTTATTTTTCGTTAGATTTAAGTTATATCTTTATATATTTATAAATTATAATATTTCATTTATAATAAACATTAACAAAAACAGTGGTAAAACCTGCGTGTTGGTAGCGCTTCGTAAGAAATAGTTCTCATGCAAAAGACAATTACCACTGCGTGCGCATGAATTCGGTGCGTTGTCCTTTGATGTAATTCTCTCGCGTTAGTAAGGCTTAGCTTGCACGAGGCGGAGGAATATTCTCGAAATAGAACTTAAACAGGGCTTCAGAAAAGTGTGAAGTAACCGTGAATGGATTATAGTGTAAGATCACTAGATAGTTGGGTATAGGGGTATTTTCGAAATTTTCTTTTTTAATAACACAAACAAACTAGAAAAACTAATAATCCAACATGGCCAGGGTATATGATGAGTCCGAGACCTAGAATCTTGGGAGCGCTAAGGGCGATCTGTGCATATACTTCGAGTGTCTGGTCGCCTTTATGCGCAAGGCACTTAACTGACGTTACAGCGTAACAATAAAGACTAAGGATGCTGCATGTCCCTATGCTATGTCAAGTTACCGGTAGCGGAAGTTCCATGCCTAAAAATGACTGCGAAACATTCATATTTGCCTTTTTCCCCCTAAAAATAAGTACTATTTGAGATGGAAATACACAACGGAAACTAGTATTCTAACCTTAAAAACTTTCTTAAAAGCCATTCGTTAGCAGACACAGCTCAGAAATACTAAAAACCTTTTTGGATTACAACCAAACGACTGAAGTTCTGTGCTGTGTTTGGGGTCTTGGCAGATGGCGCCTTTAAGGGCTGTTAAGGTCCTAAATTATTTCCTATGCTTTAATAATATTACATCCTTTGTCTTTGTGGTATGAATAGACACCTGAATAATTCGCGAGTTCAATGACCTGCACGCTTGACTCTACAGTCTTACGTACAAATATGCCGATATCAACTGCACATTGATTGTCTGCTGTTACAGTAGAACGCGACGATTGGGGCAACGTTCTTGAATAGCTGTCAAACACCGTGTAGACGAATGGCTGAAGTTACATAAACACACATGTTTTGAATTCTGGCTTGTCCAAAAATGAATCCGCAAATTCTCCAGGTCTCTAGGTATGAAAAAATAACCTGGGGGGGGGGGGGGGAGAGGAGGAAATTGTGTGACATTTGAGATAAAATGTAACCCATTTTCTTACACGATAATTTTTCATTAAGGTTTTTTAAAAGAGGGGAATTTGTTCTGAGATTTACTTATATGCAATTTTTTTGTAATAACATAGACGATTGAAACTATGAAAAGAATTTCTGTTTGTCTGTGACCATGAGTTTACTTATCCTGCAACGTGTTACACATGAATGAGTATGCTCGGGATAATATGTTAAGGTGTTAATTAAAGTAAAAAAATTGGTGGAAGTAAAACAGTACACCGCAGGTGTGATAAGTGTGGGATTTCGAAGTAATTGCAGTATGCCACTCCGGCGCCTTCCTTAAAACATCAGCGAAAACGAAATTTTGCCTTTTTATTACATTTTGAAATTTATACGAATCAATATTTTATGTTAAAATGCTCATAATTACGCTTAAAAAATATTACGACACTAATTTTTTAATGGTTTGGAATTTTAATCAAATTGATGTCAAAATGTCATCACAATAAAAAAAAAAAGAGTTCTTGAACAGCCTTAAATCTTTCGTACCTAGTGTGGACAATAATTTACGTGTTGCACAGGAATGTCATACTTGGCCGGTACTGTACTGCAAGGCTGAATGTCCAATGATCAGAGACCTGCGAAATTCGCGTTGTATTTCTGCGGCAGACTAAACTACAAGGTGTTGTGCGCTCTACTGACGTCAGTCAATGACTGAGAGTATTTGTGGCACGACGTGAAGGAATCTTGCAACCAACAGCAACAGTTCAATGGTAACACATTTACACAGGCACGTGACCTCGTATAGAACCCATAAGCCAATGAAATCACGGGTCTTGCTCAGATACTTGCAGGGCAATAACGTCTAGCTTGTCCCAAGATAATAACGGGAACTATGCAGGTCTCTAGTAATCAGTGGTGCGTGTTTTGAGCGTTTCCTGGGAGAAATCTGAATTATTGAAGTTTATGAACTTCTCATGTGTGAATGGTCAGTCATAACAGCAACGAACATGCGTTACTAGGAAGACCCGATTTTCGCGAAAAGATATCACTACAAGTTGAATTTCATAACACTTTAGTTCGGATCCAAATTCGTGATTGATAGATCTAGGTGTTTCGCGTTTTAGGCGTCTGCCCGCGAATAACAGACGTACAGTATCGGAGTACCCTAATGATGATTGGCCAGTCAAGTAAGACAATGTCTCCTCACAGACAGACGCCACCGATAAGTAAAAAAAAAATGCTGGTAACCCCGTAGAGTATTGAAATATTACGTGCGCGGAAACCTTTTCGCGAAATTCGGGTGTCCCTATTAGTTACGAGAAGGACTTGTTTCGTTATATCAACCAATAAGCCGTAGGCGTTGTGTTTGGTAATAAGTGATATCGTCCAGTCATAATGTATGTAGAGTATTATCACGGTTTACGAATCAGTTGGTGAGCGTAGCCCTTTCACACCCACTTTAATATACGGTTTCAGATGTTGCAAACAAAAAATGTTATGATGCGTGCTGTACTTAAGTCGATACAACACTTGTTTCGCTGTCACAACCAATGAGCTGGAGGTTATACGTTCGGCTACGATTATATAAATCAATCATGACTTCGACCAGTAAGACGGTTTGCGAATCATTTATCCGGAGGTAAGACCATTGGTCGTTCAGCTTCGTAGTGTGCAGTACAGAGCAAAAATTACCTACACGTGCGTAATGTACACATTTGTGTACACTAGGTCTGAATGTGTTAAGAGTGTGTGCGACATGCATTATAATAACCTTTATAAAACGATAATCATATTCTGCAAGTTTATTGAAGTCCTTATAACGAACACAATAAAAGGTATTCCTATACAAATGTTTTTACTAATTTTGTGAGAAAATATTTTACTACACTGTTGTATTTCTATCAAGATATTTTCTGACGCCATAAAAATGTATATGTTGTTGTGGTGCAAGCTAATTATGCCAGTATGGGAAAATGGTTGTGCACAAAGCTCGCAGAAACCGTTATCTAAGATTGCCTTTTTTTTTTGTTTTCAAAAGCCCACTTCCAAAAAATTGTGGATTTCATTTGACATATTTGGAACTAAATTATGTCCAACACCTTTTAAAGTACAGCACACGTCAAACAATCTCCTTTTTGCAACATCTTAAATTAATGTGGGAATGAAAGTGTTAAGGTGGCCGCCTGGTTGAAGGAATTTTGCACGTTTGAGTCCTAAAAGTATGGGAGCGCTATCAACTCTCTCAGCGCCTCTACACGCAAAGCACTGAACTGGAGTGGTCTTGAGTCGATAACGCGCCTCTATGACACTTTTGATGGAGACCCTACCATTTTATGACGTAATGATAAAAATAAAGGTTTGATGTACGTCCTTATTCCTTTTCTAATGTTTTGTACCGAAATGTTCATACCCAAAAATGATCGTGAAAACATCCGTTTGAGACAACATGCGTTAGAGATAAATGGAGGAACTGAAAAACGTATACAGACGCGTAAGTAGACCTCACTCAGGCCGTGTCTCAATTTAAAGAATGCTCTCTCTCGAGAGCACTCTTTCGCACAACCTGGCGAGAGGACTGCTTCGCACTCTCTCGTGCTCTCGCTCTGTGGAATTGAGACAACCACTCTCTCGTTTCTCTCCGACGTCAGCCCGACAGCTGATGCCAAAAGGCGGGAAATCATGTTAAATCTAAAATCGTGGTCATAGCTATTGTAAGTAATTTAAGTGTGTTAAAAATAATTCACAAATAATTATAGCACTACCAGAATAATCATTAGCGTATAAAATACTATTATTTTCGTTTTATATTTTACCGTCATGTTACAGCAAAGTGACAAAAAAGGACGTGGTCAGAAATCCTTATTAATATTTTTATAAATACGTGTTGCGTATGTCATTTCGCTGTTTAAAACAGTTGAAATTATACACTTGCAGTTAAAATGCAACATGGCTTTGGCCCAGAAAGCTACTATAACCTTATTCAAACACAGAAATAAAGAAAACAATAATGGCGCCTGCGAGAGAGCGCCAGCGAGTATACAACTTCGTGCTCTCTCTGTGCTCTCGCTCTTTCATGCTCTCTCCCGCTCTCTGTGACGTCATAATGACGTCGTCGCGAGAGCGAGAGCACGATAGAGTGCTCTCTGGGCTAATTGAGACACGGCCTCAGACACGAACGGTTTTTTTTTTGTAAAGCTTTTTCTGCTGGAGCTCTGCACACCGCTCGGGGGCAGGGGGATTGGTCCACGCCATTTTGGACATTCGATTTTTCGCCGTAAATTGCATTACATATTTCGCATTTTATTTCAGGCTTCGAAAAAGCGTAAGGCATTACATTGCACGTGTTCTAAAACATGTATTGCAAGACTGCTGTTGCCAGAGCCATTTCTGTTCTTAAAAGTAAGAAAAAATATTTATTTCTTGTCTGCAATCACTAGTTAAAAAATAATAAATTCTCTAGAGATGTAATAGTTTGATTAAGCTTAAGGGGCTATTATTTATGTCCAGAGACCTGAAGAATTCGCGGGTTCATTTTGGGTGAAGCTAGAATTCAAAACACGTGAGTTTATACAACTTTAGCCATTGGTCCACACGATGCTTGACACCTCCTGGAGAAGGCTGGCCCAATCGTCGCCTTTCACTGTGACAGCAGACAACCAACTTGCAGTTGATATCGGCATTTTTGTACATAAAACTGTATAGTCTGGCTTGCAGGTCCATTGAACTCGCGATTTTTTCAGGTCTCTATGTCATGTCGTGCGAAAATTTTCATTAAACGTTCTTAAGTGGAACTTATGGCAAAAATGGCGAGAGTCCAAGATGGTGGACTGCACAGGACTGCGCGCGCCCGAGCCGTCTGTATAGGGCACCATTTGCGAATGTCTTCCTGATCGAAACACACGTCGCCTTGTCGACACGAAGAGAAGTCAACTGGTATTTATGGGCGAGTCGGGGAGACAGACCGCGTCGTCGGGGCCGTCAGAGGCAGGACTGGCGACAGAGAAAAAGCGCGCGTGACCACTTGGTAAACAGGAAGTGCGATTGACCGCACGAAGAGCGGTCAAGTGTCTGATGCCTTGCCGGCTGCAGCGTGACACGACCCTTGCGATATCACATGTCAGTCTCATAGAAGTGAAGAATAGTCTGCTCGCGGTTTCCTCACAATTTTTTTTAACACGCTGAGGTCTGCACACATTTACTGGCACTTAAAGACAAAGGGGTCACGGTGGCTGAACGATTAGCACGCTCGCCAATACGTACATATAGGAACATTTCGCGAGTTCGTTTCAGGACAAGTTAGACGTCCTACACGTGTACACTGAAGTTGAGTTTGCAATTGGATCACAGTTCATTAGACACACTCTGTACTACTCTGCACGAATACCAGACTTGTAAGGAACAAATAGCGAGTGCCATACTGCCAGATGTGGAGTAACACTGGCTACTCACTGGGGAAGCAGCCAATGAACAAACAACTGAGGCTCGACTGTACACAGCAATGCGGAGCCTAGACTACAGGTCATTGAACTTCCGAAATTTTCCTATCCCTACCTATACTCACTACTACAAGAACACATGTTATGTTGGTATCTGTGTTAGAACTCACAATCGTCCTATTGGTCCATACCACACCATACGCTACCTGTACTTTACAGCGTTCATTATTGGTCGGTTATCAACCAATGGAGAGCTGAGCTGATGTTGATCCAGTCAAATGTCTTTTATCGTACAAAAGTATTTACAATCAATCATGTCACTTTGAGTGGCTATAAAAGAAGAAATTCTATCGTTCGTTGGCAATATAATTGTTATTGTGCTGTCGTGTTCTTGTGAAGTCGTGTTAAACACTAGCCGAACAAAAACTGTACATCCATGCGAGTTTTGTTCTGAACAACAAAGAAATTTTCAGATTAGCTTTGCTCGAGCTACACTAGACTATAATCTACAAAGTGTTAATCAAACCTTTGGATGATCACCCCATGTATAACGTCATACATGTCATGGAACACAAGCGTTTTATACGTGTGCCAACATAAAAATGTTATTTTTCATTTAATTGAACTTTCACTTATAAGTATTTTTTCTTTCAATTATAACATTTTATTTATAATTAATATGAATAAAACAAGGAGAAAATAGCTCTTATGCTAAATATTATAAGCCTGAGTGCGCACGAATGAGTTGCGCTGTCCCTTTGGTGTAATTTTGTAGATTCGGTCAAGCTTTGTTTGCATGAGGCGGAGGAATATCATGGAAGAAGGACTCTGGCAGGGCTTCAGGAAAGTCGGAAGTAAGCGTAAATGGAGTGTAATTGAATATGAATATCTCCCTGCACGTTTGTCAACGACAATGGAGCGAGGCAGAAGCTGGAACACTGTTCGCAACAAGTTTTTGCGTCACACAGTCACGCATTGGTCAATCTGAACAGCGACCAGCAGTGTAGTGAGTGATAATTGCTCTTTTATCACATTTGTACTGCGAGACTTCGCAAAATGTTCATTAAACTTAAACCCAGTGGCTTATACTATGTAGCTTGTTCTTTTCTAATCCGTTTGCGTTTATATAACTATAGGATGTTCATGGTAAAATGAGCACTTTTGAAAGCTCTACTTACGATCTACTTGTATGCACGTTGTGTATTATTCCACCTTATGTAAAATTAACATTTCTATGGGCCTCATAACTTTATTCACACGTCAGTTGAGTAAAACTGTAATCCTTAAGAAAGTAAATATTTTACAAATATGTACATTTTTACACTTCGATGCATTGAAAAAACTAGAAAGGGAAAGCAATAATTTAAGTTAACACAAATGGTTACCTAACACTTTTTATTCGACATTTAGATATGGAACTACTTTCCATCCTTCGTTACTTATTTTACTGGATGCATGTCACTCAGTGCGCCCATTTAAAATATGTGCAGGCAGGGCCAGCGACGTTTTTCTAAGGTTGATTTCCAAAGTGCTCACTTTAACGTGAACAGGCTTTAAGTATTTTTTATCTCCAGAATAAGTGACATTTGGTTTGATGGAGCGGGGCGGGGGAGAGAAGTCTCCGAGACACAGAGCGCTGCTAGGGTACGGTAAGGACTACACTGCCAGGCTAATAAAGTGCGCCCTCGGCGCTATGAACAAGGATTTGAACTGGCCTACAGTGTTTTCGCAGGCTGAAGAAATATCATTTTATTTTATTAATGGGAGGTCTATGGCAAAGTTCAATACAGCCTCCATAGTGTAGTTTCGCTCGTGTCTGGTAAGCATGTTTTAAGGCACAGCAGTACGATGTTATGGAGACATATTGAAAATACTGTTCCGTCAATGTTAAAGGTATGTCTTCTTTTCGTAGGTAAACTTAATAGAACCACGTTTAATAGGTTCGTAAAAAAAAACTGTATTTCAAACATACTGTAACGCATTTCAAGCGGCTGGTTTGCGATTCCCGGAAACATACTGCGTGCACACACACACACACAGTTAAAGGCTGTTCACGATAAAGTGAGCACTTTTGAAATCAACCCTAGAAAAAAGTCACTGCCTCTGCCTGCAAATATTTCAACGGGTGCACTGAGTTACATATGTCCAGTAAAGTTGATAACGATGTATTGAAAGTAGTTTCATGTCTTAACGTCGAATAAAAAGTGTTAGCTAACCATTTGTCATAATTATATTATTTATTTCGTTGTCTGGCACCGAAGTGTAACAATTAACAGATTGTAAAATATTTACTTTCCTTATAATTTCACAGTTTCGCCTGACCGACGCATGAATCAAGGGATGAGACTCTTGGCAATGATAATTTTACATAAGGCGGAAGAATACATAACGTGCATACAAGTAGATCTTAATCAGGCCTTCCGAAAGTGCTCATTTTACCGCGAACAGCCAATAACTTTCTTCTCTTACCAGGGAGACTCTCATTGATAGAGACCTGAAAAATTCGCGTTATTATTTCAAGACAGAATAGGCTTCAAACACGTGTGCTTTTGTATTGCGTTTGTCATTGGACTGTAGTTTGTCCGGACACACCCTGGGCGACTTTGCACCAATAGGAAGCCACTAACGAGAGGCTTGCCCAACCACGTCCAACCAAGTCAAAAGGGAAAATCGCCCCTCACTGCTGCAGGAGTCAATATACACACTACAACGACTCGAATGTGTATAGAAAATAACACGAATTTTGCAGGACCTTACTAATTGCTGTAGTGTCCAGAATTTTATTAAAATTTATTTAAGGATTCCTTGATGTCAAAAGTTGTACATTTCGGTCGCAGTTTTTTCTAATTCATTTAAGGGGTCGCTTGATGCCAAAAACTTTTACGTTTCATTTACTTGAGCAATTGGATCACATTTTATCAGACACGCCCTGAAAGGCTATAATTCTCCTCTGGATTTGTTTTTTCCTCAAATGGTTTGTCCTAAAATATTTTCTCCTTAATTCATTTGTTTTAAAATCGTTTGCACAGAAATAGGGTTTCTCGAAAATCGTTTGTCACAAAGACATTAATCCCAAAAAAGGTTCGTTCTGAAATCGTCTCTGAAAATCGTATTGTTAAAAAAATTCCCTGCAAATAGGATAAACGATTTTATAACAAACTACGTACGCACTAAGTTCCTTGGTGCGGAGTAAACGTTCTCAGATAGTTACTACGTTGTGATATGACTTAGTATGTTGAGGGTGGTTGTGGTAGGGCCCGAGGGGGGGGGGGGGCTCATTTTCGCTGTTGAAAACGTGGCGGACATTGTCGATGACTGGCGGGTTTTCGCGGGGCTCTCCAGTCTCTCCAACCATTCCGTCTCGTCGCTGTTACATGTTTACCTCGTCCCCCCCCCCTACTCATCTTTGTTGAAGTGCCATCTAAATCTTTCTCTTTTATACGTATTTATTATTCATTTTAATTACTTTGTTTACACGCAAGATTCACCTCTTGGCCAGTTTACAAGTGTTTCTGCTTAAATTATACAGCCATCTTAAATGCATTACTTAAACCGAAAAGTGGTACTGTACATTAGTGGTATAGTAGTATACCGTTAAAAAAAATTCCTACATTTTATGGAAAAGTGCTGGTAAAAATTTATCCAGAGGTGTCCGTAAACTCTCCGTAAAATTACGGACACATTGATTTTCAAAAACGGACTTTCCGTAAAGTTCACGGAACCTCTCCGTTAATTCCCCAGTTAGTTTTCTGTACTTTTTGTTTAAATAATTGTTGGTATCTATTTTATTTTAATTGTAATTATACGGTGTTCTATGTGTGTATAAAAAAAGACATTTAGAAAAGTTATTTTTTTATACCTAAGGAAGATTTGGACACGAGTCAAGATGTTGCAAGATCACGACCCTAACCACTTACTTACAATGCTCACATATGAAAAGTATAACTTTTGAATTTCTGTTTTAGTCACATAAGACAATTTTTTTAGTTTCTGTTAAAGTTAGTGTATTTTAAGTGTTGCTAAGTGTTACATACGCCTGTTGCTTATTTTTTATGTTTCAAAGAACAGGTCTTATTGACATGAATAACCTTAACTGCCGCAGAAACGATTATTTCCTGGTTACAGTGGCGAAGAAAGTTTCGCGTAGACTCGGCATTGTTCGTCCCCGATACCCGAAGTTATAGGAAATACGGAGATTTTCCGTATTTTGTGTTTACGCACTTAACTCCGTTTTTCGTCATTACGGATTGCTTTCCATATATTTACTGTGCATCTTCGTAAAATGTTGCGTAAATATACGGAAAATTTTAACAGTGTACTAGCATATTGTTTTGCAAAGAAAATCAAAGAAAACTTCGTGCAAGGCGACACTCTCCTAATGACGGACTAAATTACTTTGGTTATTGGCTACCTGTCGAAGTGAGAAGAATATTCTGACCCGACTGGGTCCTCACTCGCCGACACTGGAGAGGAGTTCGCTACCCTACAAACTGTGCCGTGTGTTAATCATATTTATGAAGAAATTGCGTAACATTCTGGCGTGAAAATGTGTTTTTATTGTCTTACCAGAGACTACCTGCCTCACCACCCCTGTTTCCGTCCAGTCCGACGAGTGTATGAAAGGGGAGGATACGAAAGCACCCCGAGGGAAACCCCACATCTAGACAATGACCGATTCAGTTATACCCACGTGAATATCCGCATCGAGAGAGTTCTCTGCCCGCCGAAATTTAGAAACGAATCACTGACCTACGAAATGGAGACTTTTTATTGAGTAAGTCGAACACGACGAAGCCTGCTCCCCCAAGCAATCATATTATTTCAGGAGAAGGAATGTCACGCCATATTACCACTGTTGCTCGCTGGGTTTCTTGCGCGATCCGCCTTTCGAGCTACAGAGAAACAAACCCAGTTAGCCATTGAGCACATCTTTATCAGGAGCCGTCAAGCTGTAATGCTTTCATATGTTATATCTGTTCTCAGAAAAGAACTCTTCTTTGCAGCTGCACGTTTGTTGGCAGAAATACGCCGGGAATCAGTTCTCTGTGATTTTGACAGCACTCGTTCGCCCCTTGGACTCTTGGGGGCGTGCGCGCGACGCACAGTGTAAGGTTTAATTACAGACAAGAAAAAAAATGCAAGTTTAATGATCCGTAAAGCCCCAGTCATACTGTCAAATTTTTCCGTTTGCTCAAATAAAGTTGGACAGTTATGATGTCATTGAAACTTCATAAACGCCGCCATATTTGTCCGAGAAAGTTGTATGTCTTGAGTTCCCATCAAACATTTGAAGATTGGACCGGTTCTAAAATGTATTTGATGTTTGACGGTCTCAGCCAATCAGAATCGTGCACTACAGAGATGGACGTCAAGAAACTTTAAAAATTACGAACTATTGCTGAAAACGAAGTAGGTAATGAAGATAAATAATTTATGTATAAGCTGCCTGGGCATGAATGCTATTTTAAGTGAATATTGCACATTAATATTACGAACTCAGAGGCATTAAATTTCATTGTGCAGGAAACATCTCTGATAAATAAATTCTGAATTTAGTGAAGAAGCGAAAATAAATTACAACTTTCCTTATATTTCTGAATTAAATGAAGAAAAACGCAATATCTCACAATAAAAATAATTTTTAAATAATTATTCAAATTAGATTTTTTAGTAAAAAAAAATTGACAGTTTGACATATTTATAAAACACATTTAAGATTATTTGATAAAATTTGTTTGAAGGAAAACTTTGATGGCCGTATTTTGTCTTCTAATTTTATTGTGAGATATAGTTGAAGGCGAAAATTTGACAGTGTGACAGGGATTTAAGACAGACTTCAGTGGATGTTTGAGCCGCTGTCCTTTATTTATGGACTACTGCTATTACCGCCGCTACAACCACTCATACGACTACCATCACTACACCTAAAGGCTATTCACGGTAAAGTGAGCACTTTTTAAGGCCCTCCAAACAGGCATTAACTACTTATATATATATATATATATATATATATCTTATTGCAGCCTTAGGCGTCAACTTTTGAGAGTGGTGAAATGAATACACTGTGTTTATTAGTCACATTGCAATATTTATATTAAAAAGCAGTAGGAAGATAGAAATTGGGTGAAAGAAAAATTTATGAAGGGCCTTAAATAGTGCTCACTTTACCGTGAACAGCCTATACCACCACTGCTGCCATCACCACTATGACTACTACTACCACCACCATTAAAACATACTACCCGGGGATACGAATTAAACTACTATATAGGCTGTTCACGGTAAAATGAGCACTTTTGAAAGCCCTGCGCCAGGTATAATTGAATGCACGTTGTGTTTTCTTCCGCTATATGTAAAATTAACATTGCCATGTGCCTCATCACTTTATTCTTACGTCGGTCAAGCGAAACTGTGAAATTATTAAACAAGTAAACATTTTATAAATCTGCTAACTTTTACACAGTGGTGTATTAAAAAACCAGAAAGCGAAGTAAATCGTTTAAATTATCCCAAATCGTTACCTAACACTTTTTATTCGACGGTAAGATATGGAACTCCTTTCCATCTATCGTTACCAACTTTACCGGGCGCATGCCACTCAGTGCGCCCGTTGAAGTATATGCAGGGAGGGGCGGTAATTTTTTTTTCTAATGTTGATTCCAGAAGTGCTCACTTTATCGTGAGCAATTTTAGTAAACTGCATTAAACCTTGCTACACATTCTCCGCTAGTAAAATGATGAGATGACCGCTTGAAGTCCCATGGGTACACGCAGTACGACGAGAACACAGCACGCCAGTTAAAAGCTTCGTGCGTTAGTAGCACTACTATAGTTCCCTCGCTCCTCAGTTTCAAACACAAAAATTGCTCCAGGCCTCCGCAGTTCCCGTATGAGTCTCACTGCAAGCCAGTGTGTCTATTATAATTTTTTTGAAACCATGTAACTATTTTTTCAGGACAGTCAGGAATGAAAGTCGATATTTTATTGTCCATTCTTAAATTAGGTTACTTATATGAAGAGAACTGAAAAATTCGTGGACTCATTTCGGGACAAGCTAGAATTCAAAACACGTGTGTTTATATAACTTTAGCCATTGGTCCACACGGTGTTGACACCTCTTGAAGAACGCTGGCCCAATCGTCGCCTTCCACTGTGACAGCAGACAACCAATATGCAGTTGATATCGGCATATTTGTACGTAAGACTGCAGAGTGTAGCTTGCAGGACATTGAACTTGCGAAATTTTCAGGTCTCTGCTGATACGTAAATGTCGTAGTTGAAGAAAAGTGTCAAATTCAGGAAACATCGCTGTTAGCAACCCTCAGTTTACGAAATTTTTTATTCAGTAAAACAATATTTTAAACTATAACGACAATGCTATATCTTTTCTGACCAGATTACTGTATTAAAACTCTATATGGGTTATTCACAGTAAAGTGGACACTTTTGAAATCCCTCTCCTCCTTACTATCTCTCTCTCTCTCTCTCTCCTCTCTCTCTCTCTCTCGATATATATATATATATATTATATATATATATATATATATATATATATATATATATATATTATATATATATTGTGTGTGTGTGTGTGTGTGCGTGTGTGTGTGTGTTTTTGTTTGTTGGTCCTTCTTTAACGTCAAGATGGAGCAACGGATAGACGTAATTTTTTGCACAGATATAGTTGGAGGTCCAGAGAGTGACATAGGCTACTTTTTATCCCAGGAAAATTTCTCAAACAGTTCCAAAAATGATGATTAGGGATGGACATAAGTACCGGATAAAACTTTTCTTAAGATTACAGCATAAAAAAGCATTGTTAAAAATTTCTCCTTTCCTTCCCAAGAGCCGCAGTATCCCAGTGGCTAAATAAACCGATAGTGGGGCCGCAGTAGCTCAGTAGGTAGAGAACCCTACAATGGGGCCGCATTAGCTCAGTGGGTAGAGAACCCTACAATGGGGCCGCATTAGCCCAGATGTTAGAGCACCCGATAGTGAGGCCGCGCGCGAAGCAGCGGGTAAAATATAATGTAGAATAATAGTCAATAAATATATTTTTCATTTTAGCCTTAGACGTAAACTTCCGAGTGCTGTGGAATATATGCACTCTGTCTTTTACTTGAGTAGTAATATTGAGTTTAAAAAGTGGTTAAAGGGTACGAAATGGCTGAAAGGAGATAGTAACTAGGACCTCAAAAGAGCTCATTTTACCGTGAATAGTTTATAATAGCCGCTTGAAATTCTGAGTAAACAGAAGACACGCGAAGCTTGGTTTCTCCGTTTGTCTGTCGCCGTCGCAATGTTTCCTCACAGCCGGATGTTACCTTGTTCATTGTCCTGCCCCTTTGAGGGGACTATGTAAGGAAGCGTTTTCTGTGAAATTCTTGTTTGCGCGTAAACGCGTATCTCGGTAAATAAAAGTTCTGGAAATACGATTTTTGTCAGAAAGGACAAAAAAAAAACTATTGTTTACGTCCCTTTTTTTTTACTTTTGTCAAATTAAATGTATCAATGGGGGAAAAAAATTCTTGAAAGTGTTCAAAAATGGCATTTTTAAAGCTTGCCTATGCAGTTTCCTTAAGCAGCAAAATACAGGCGTCGTCCAGTCTGTGGTCTTTCATCGCGTGTAATAAAACCCACTCTTACAAATCTAATTTGCACTGTACAGCGTTACGACCATAATAATACTGCACGCCATCCGCGTAGGAGAGATGAGGCGCTAGGCATGCATGCTACTGTCGCCCTTATCGCTGCCTCGCTTGTTGACTTTGGACGCGCAGCTACATAGTCTCCTTAAGAAGAGAGTGCATTAAAACTTTTTTGTGAAATCGTTGTTTGCGCGTTTCTGCGTGTATCGGTAAATATAATGTTCTGTAAATACGTCTTTTTGCTAGAAAAGGTAAAATCCAATTATCTATGCTTCTATGTTTTTACTTTTAACATATTTATTATATTCATGGAGAAAAAAATTCGTAAAAATTGGTCAAATATCGCATTTTTAAAGCTTGCCTATGCAGTTTCCTTAAGCGGCAAGAGAAAAGTACAAACATGCCGTCGTAGTTTAATCTGTGGTATTTCATCGCGTGTAATAAAATCCCACTGCTACAGATTTAATTTGCACAGTACAGCGTCACGGACGGAAACACTGCACGCCTTGCGCGTAGGAGCGATGAGGCGCTAGGCGTGCGGGTTAGTATAGCCCGTATCGCGCCATCGCTTCTTGACCTTGAACGCGCAGGTTCGCGCTCCTCTTAATCTCCTACAAACGACTGTATACGCCCCTGACACAGCTCTCTGCAGTGCTCAGCAGGTGCTGCGGCGAATGTGCTGGCCTGAGCAAAAACCTAAGTCGGGAAGGAAAACTGCAAGCACAGCTGAAGGTCGGTGTTTTTTATCAAAACACCCGCATTGAATGGCCGCTTTTTGATGTTCGACGGGATCCCAACCACTGGCGCTTTGTTGTGCCACTCAAGTTTCCGTCTCATCCCTCAAACTCTTTTCACGCTGTAATGAACTGCTATGTGCACACAAAAGAGAAGAAATCTCTATAGTTGCTTCAGTCGAGGAGATGCAGCAGAAACATGACAGGCACTTCATATTCTTTCAGAAGTTCTAAAATAAACCCTCATCAGTTGACCAACACTTTAGTTTATTAACACAAAAAAAGAGAAAAGCACTTCCAGATTCGACAGAGAACGGAAAAATTATTTATAAATATATTTAATATTAGTAGGGATAGGAAAATTTCGCTAGTTCATTTCAGGACAAGATATACGCCCAACACATGTACACTGACGTCACCTTTGCAGTTGGGTCACAGTTCATTAGACACGCCCTGGACGACTATGGACCAATAGCAGACTGGAAAGTAAACAAGTAGCGTATGCCATACTGACAGGTGTGGAGTAACACTGGCTACTCACTGGGGAAGCAGCCAATGAACAAACATCTGAGGCTCGAGTGTACACAGGACTGTGGAGTCTAGTATACAGGTTATTGCACTCGCGAAATTTTCTTATTCCTACATATTAGGCATTACATTATTGCGTCAACTGATATAAGACCATATTTAGTTTATTATTTTTAACTTTTGCTTAGTAAAAGCGCTCCGGCTCCGACCGCCCACGCCTTTATGCCCAAAGGAACATTTCCCTACTACTCATGTGCTCAAATTTTCCCGCGAAACTTCACTAACTCTAGGTATTCGGTGCTTTTATTCTTGAAAGTTTGTCCTCGATTGTATGTTATATAAACTGCGATCCAATAGCAAACGTGACTTCAATGTACACGTGTTTGGGGAGGACGAAATTGGGGTAGAGCGCTCTGTATAGGAGCGCAGTAACCACTCTCTGTGTTCCATAATTGGTCTGCTTTTTTTTGCCATTAGCACTATCCAGTTTAATGCAATTATAGTATATATAAATTTTTAAAAGTATTTGAGCTGGTGTTTCGAAACAAATGTAAATAAACCCGTCCACCACAGTTTTACGCGAAAATATGTACGCTCAGGACTAGAACTCAGTATCTCCGCGTGCACATTTGTAGCAGTACCGTGAACAGCCCGTAGCTATACGTATAGGCTATTCACGGTAAAGTGAGTACTTTTGAAAGCCGTCTCATGTGGAATAATAGCCAATAAATATATTTTATTTTAGCGTTAGACGCTAACTTCCCAGTGCGGTGGGATATATACACGGTGTTAATTACTTACATGTCAATATTTACTTAAAAAGGTGGTTAGAGGATTAATAATGGCTGAAAGGAAAAAATAACTAGTGTTCAAAAAGTGCTCCCTTTACCTTGAACAGGCTATAACTACGGTGAACGTGGCAGTGAAATGGAACAGAGTTGGGAAGAGAACAGCGGAGCAGCGACAGGCACACAGCAGGTAGTTTCGCATGTATGTAGGCCAGATAAATGGAGAAGCCCGGGCCGGGCCGTGCTGACTATGCGGGACCTTTATACGTGGTCGCAGCCTGCTTGTTTTGCCGGCTCGTGCGGGCCGGCCAAGTTTAAGCGCATTATGTACCTGCGCGTCCGAGGTCAAGATACGAGGGAGCGATACGGGCGACACTAACACGCACGCCTAGTGCCTCATCGCTCCTACGCGCAAGGCGTGCAGTGGTACCTGTCGTAACGCTGTACTGTGCAAGTTAGATCTGCAACAGTGGGGTTTTATTACACACCGTGAAAGGCCACAGATTAAACTACGTCCGTATCTTTGTACTTTTCTCTTGCCGCTTAAGGAAACTGAATAGGCAAGCTTTAAAAAATGCGATATTTGACCACTTTTACGATTTTTTTCTCCAAGAATACACTAAGTACAGCAAAATTAAAATGATAGGGATATAGACAATAGTTTTTTTCTTTATCGTGTCTGTCAAAAAGGCGTATTTCGACTACTTTTATTTACCGAGTTACGCGTTTGCGCGCAAAGGACGATTTCACAGAAAATGTCCCGTGCATAATCCCCTTAAATAACAAAAAGAGTGCAAAGTAAGTCGCCACTGACCTCGGCGATTGTTGTTTATGCTCGCCGTCGTCGGTTGCACGTGAGGAAACAGCGGGTCGCGGGACCGAGTTGCGCCAGAGACCTTGATGACTACACACGCCTCCGGTGTACGAGGATCTTGTTGCGACGACCGTAAGCTTAGACCATGTCCTTGTCGCAGAATAACCACAGCATAGCTACGTATACAGAAGTTAAACCTTTGAGGAGTACGCACGTATGTTCTCTGGGCTGTGTTTGTAAGTAGGGAACTGCAAAATTCGCGTTATTTATTTGGCATCAAGCTAAAATTCACAGTACCGTGCATACTTGAGCATGTGTCGTTTCTCCATTGGCTGCTACCTGTATGTGAAGTCACTCCCTTCCTGAGTAACCTGCATGTGATTGGGGCATAAGATTGTGAAGTGTTTATTTATTGGCGCAGAGTTACCCGGGGCGCATAAAATAAAGAATGGTCCAATCACAAATGTATTGCAAATAAAAAAAGTGTTTTGAAGATTAAAATGTCCGCAAATAATAACGCGAATTTTGCAGGTCTCTATTTATATAGTATTTTCTTTGGTCTCTGAGACAACGCTAGCAATTTTATAGTTTCACTGCTTCCCTGGACTTTATAAAGATGTAAGTAAAAATTTACAACTTGTCAACAGTTCATTTCGTAGCAATATACCTCTTATTTTCAATAATTTCTCAAATCAACACGATTAATTTTAAAACCTGTTACATCTGTCGCGACGCATTAATTGGTACACAGTCAACGCGTGATTTCATTGGTCAACAGCCAGCCAATAATAAACGTTGCGGAGTACAGTAGGCGTGTCGGTGTAGCCAGGACCAATAAGACGATGGAGTAGAGATGCAGAGACGAACACAACTGACATTGCTGTAGTAGAAAATATAGGCAACTCACTTCGACCCTGTCTTCACTGCCAGAAAATGTGCGGAATCCTTAAAGGATTAATCCCTCATAGCCACTTTAATTTACGGTTTCAGGTGTTACTAACGAGAAATTTTATGATGCGTGCTGTACTTAAGTTGACACAACACTTTTTTCTTTGTCGCAGCCAATGAGCTGTAGACTACATGTTCCAACACAGTTATATGAACCAATCATGACCTAGATTAGAAGGACGGTTTGCGAATCTCTCACCCACAGGTAAGATCACTGAATTGAGTTTCGCAGTGTGCAGTACAGACCATAAATTACCTGTAGGCTGTTCACGGTAAACTGAGCACTTTTTAACGCCCTCGCACCAGGCATTAGCCACTAATAAATATGTTTTATCGCAGCCTCATACATTAACTTTTGAGTGTGTTGAAAGCGCACACCACATTTTGTATTCATATGGCAATGTTATTATTAAAAGTGGCGGAAAGAAAAAAATTGGCTAACAGGAAAAATTTGGGAAGGTCTGAGAAAGTGCTCACTTTACCGTGAACAGCCTTTACACGTATGTAATGAACACGGCAATAAACACTGGGTCTGAATATGTCGCGGCATCGTCCGGCACGATTCCCACATTCGAACATCAGGGAGCGACCCCGCCGGGAACCGAACGCGGTTCGTCCAGGTGAGAGGCGAGTAGTCTAACCACTGCGCCGGGAAACAAAGGCCTGGGTGTCCAGAAGGGGTACTTCGATGTCCCGGATGGTACTTAGGTTGGGGCAGAACGGTGGGCGAGGGAAAAAAAATAAAACTAATAAAATAGAATAGTACAGATAGGGAGGCCCCCCCCCCCCCCCTTCGCCAGGTGACGCTATGTTTAGGCAGTAGCAGCTCCAAGTGCGGAAACGATGCAGAAACTTTTGCAACGAAGAGTAGTTGATGGCGAGGAGTCAGGAAGTGTGCCGCGACACACAAAACGAAAAGGGATAACTTTCCATCTGAGGAGGGGGAAGGGGAGACACTGATTGGACCCCCAAGATCGGCGGTCCAGGAGGGAGGCTGTAGGTGGTTTGGGAGGAGGGAGGAGGGGCAACCTATTGACCCAGCAGGCGCCCGTGTGGGAGCCCCACACCTGCCCCACGGCGCACACAGTCGATGGCGCAGCCAAGAAGGCCGGGGGAGGGGGAGGGGTGTTAGTTGAGAGAGAGTTGAGAGATTTAAGCTGCCCTTAAGAGGATTGTGAAGTGAAACATTTTTTGTGAAATCGTTGTTTGCGCGTATTCGCGTATCTCGGTAAATATATGTTCTGTAAACACGACCTTTTGCTATAAATAAACTCTTATCTATTACACTTCCTTTTTTCTTTTAACATATTAAATACATTCATGGAGAAAAAAATTCGTCAAAATGTTCAAATATCACATTTTTAAAGCTTGCCTACGCAGTTTCCTTAAGCGGCAAGAGAAAAGTACAAACCTACGGACGTAGTTTAATATTTGGGCTTTCATTGCATGTAGTAAAATTCCACTGTTAAAGATCTGATTTGCACAGTACAGGACCACGACGGAAACACTGCACGGCTTGCGCGTAGGAGCGATGAGGCACTAGGTGTGCGTGTTAGTGTCGCCCGTATCGCTCCCTCGCTTCTTGACCTTGGACGCGCAGGTTCACTCTCCTCTTAACAACGAGATATTGAAAGCCAACGAGATATTGTAATGAGATGAGGATGGAGCAGCGCTGGAGTACAAGGGCGGGTGAAGCGGGAGATCCCCGAGAAAACCCGCCGACTAGTGGCATCGTCGCCAACGATGCCTTCGTTCGAAAACTGGGAGTGATCCAGCCGGGAATCAAACACGGAGACGAACGTTCTAGCCACTGCGCCACCGCGGCCCCTCGCATTACAAGAGCAAGGTGATATGTATCATAGGGTGCCTTTCCTTTTGTACGAATACGAGAACAATTTAAGGTGACGTTAATCTAATAATTAGGGACCTGCAAAATTCGCGTTATTTTTTGGCATCAAGCTAAAATTCACAGTACTGTGTATACTTGAGCAGGCGTCGTTTCTCCATTGGCTGTTGCCTGTATGTGAAGTCACTCCCTTTCTGAGTAACCTTCACGTGATTGGGGTACACGATTATGGAGTGTTCATTTACTGGTGCAGAGTTACCCGGGGCGTGTCAAATAAAGTATGGTCCAATGAAAAACGTATTACAAAGGAAAAGTGTCTTTAAGTTTAAAACATCCTCAAATAATAACGCGAATTTTGCAGGTGTCTACTGATAAGTGACAACATAAAAAATCAGAGTCGACATAACTCACACGGGATTGTTTGAAGTCTTTCTATTTTCCAAATTTGTACAGAACTGGCCGTTTCGCACTGTGCCCTTTTTAAAGCGAGATCATGCGCACCATGTTTGATCTAGAATGATACTTTAGTTGATTGTTATTACAGCCTTGTGGGAAAGTGGTGTTTTTTGCTAGGTAATTCAGATATTAGTAGGGGCACTGATATTTCGCGATTAAATATGAGCATTCAGTAGACTCCATTGCTATATATACACTGCGGCTGTTGTCATACCTCCATTGGCTACTGGTGTCGTTTACGCATTCAACCGAGCCACTCAGGATTCCGTAACTCTGACACTCTACCTTCATGATTCGTGCGAAAACAGGAACACCGACCAGAACATGCTTCAGCCAATCAAAAAGCTGGAAACCCCACAGTGCTTTCAACTGTATCTTGTCTCGAAATCTTTTCGCTAAATAGCACTGCACCTAGTAATTAGTGAGCTTTCAAAGTTTTGCTGGTATACATTTTTATCCTCTGATTAATTTTTAAATTATATTTTATACACACTATGAATTAATAATACGCGGTGTTTACGAATATAATTTCCACGCGAATTTAATGTACGTGTCTTATTTGAGCCCAAGGTGACGGCGGAGTGAAGTTAAATACATCGGACTATGACATCTTCGTACTGCACAAAACAGTCAGCTCTCGCTGGTTGTGTTAGACAAAGTCGCGGAAGTGAGAATGAATGTCGTGTCACGTACAGCGAGCCGGTAGTTTGTTTCGCTTTCTTGATACCGTGTTATAATTACAAACCAGAAGGTGGACCTCGCAGGAATATAAGGACTTCTACAGAAACAGCACGTAAGTAGCCGACATCTAAGTACGCAAACCCATGAGTAGAGACCTGGGAATTTTGCCGGATTCGTTCGGCAACAAGCTAGACGCCACAATACTTTGTCTACTAGAGCCTCAGTAGGTTGTTCATTGACTGTTGCCCCAGTTTAACCTCAGACCAAGTACCACGGGATTGGGTCCTTATTTTTCCTGCAGGTTGTTATTGGTTGAACGTCGTCCGGGACGTGTCTAACGAACTGTGGTCCAATGGAAGCCAAACTCCAGGGTCTCTCTCTACCCATGACTGATTTTCCGTACTGGTCATAATTTTTGTTTTATAAATGTATTTTTTTTAATATAATTAATTTTATGTTTTTTAATTGGGAGAGGAGGGTTAATTTTACTTTACAAAATATTTCTTTAGCTTGCGCAGTTTGGATGAACAGCGTCGGCGTTATAGAGTGCGCTGCTTATTTTAAAGTATATGAAGTTCTATAGACTGTTCACGGTGAAGTTACTTGTTCCTTTCAGATAATTTTTATCCTTTCACCTTTAAATATTGCTATATAAGTAATAAACACGGTGTGTATATTCCACCGCACCCAGAAATTGACGCCCAGGGATAAAATAAAATATATTTATTGACTATTATCCCAATTGAGAGGGCTTTCAAAAGTACTCACTTTACCGTGAATAGCCTATATCTCGCCTCACAAGTGCTTTGGTTACGCGCCCTCTCCTTTTTCCTTCCTCTACTCTTTGGTATCCCACATCTTGCGCATGATTGGTCATGATGTAGTTTGAAGTGAATAGCCTTTGCATCAGCGCAAGGCTAGGCCACTTCTACTCTGGTTGCCACATTGAGAATACCCTTCTGGTATTCTTCCTGCCTAAGGGCCATGTCAGGAGTCTTTTCGAAATTTCAAATCAGCACGTGAGCTGATAGCACGTGTCCATGATCGCGTATAGGCACATGTTGCAACTGGATACGCACGGCTCATACCGTGTAGGTACAGCAAAGTATCACTGTGTAATGCCTTGATTGTCTGTCTTCCTTGTGTGGACGTTTCTGGACCTCTCCTTCGTTACTCGTTGTAAGAAGTATACTCAACACAATGCAGCCCACACGATGATATTATCTGTTTGCAAAACTTGTGTTTCTAATTAAAGGGGAACCGTAACTAAACCGCCTGATTAAAAATCAATTTCTATTGCCTTAGGAAAAATATTCTGATCGAATGATGCTTAGAAAAAGCGGTTTTGTTAGTCATTCACATTTTCTTTAGTCAATAATATATTTGCTATCAATAACTAAACATTTAATTGACGCTGCATACATATTTAACTGCCCCAAAACTATTTTCTTTCAAATTTAGATAACGATTGTTTAATTGCAAGGCGAAGGAAAAACTGTGTCGAAAATTTGACAAATGTGATCAGCAACAACGAAGACTCGAAAGTACTGGCCATGATCGAGGACACGCTGAGTGGACGGGTCAAAGCTTGCAGTAGAATGTAGCTGAAAGTAAAATGACGCTCTGTTATTTATTATTTTCTGACGAGCTGCTAGCTCCGCGATAATTGTTAGTTGCTTCCGCCCTAATTGTCTCATAAATTTTAACTGAACGATGGAGCTGTATTTTTGAACAAAGGCTCCCACATAGCTCGAACACGGCACTACAGCCAACTAAATGAAAGCCGGTAATGTAAACATTTGATTTTGTTGTTACAACAAACTGGGGTATTAACGACGTCAGATTTTTTTCAGTCAGCATACAATTTGCTCAATTTTAACCTAACTAGGGATTCGAATCTACCGCGAACTATATGAAACGTAAGAAAACCACACAAGAATTAGATTACAAACACGTGAAATGGTTGCGTGTACTAAATTCATTCTGACTATGTTGAAACAACCAAATCGTTGCTTGGTCCAACGCATTATTTTCAAATAAATTATTAGTTTAGAGGGAGTGTATGCGGATGTTTGTACTAAGAGCAGCTTGGTCGTGTGAACAAAATAGTTCTGGTGAGTCGTGGGCGAATGTCTGATACTTGCAGAGAACGGAAATCAGCCAACCAATTTTTTTTTAATAAATTGAGTACTGTGCTCTGTGAAGCAGCCACACTGTTAAAAATTTCCGTATATATACGGAGTGTTTTACGCAAATGTACAGTGTATATACGAAAAGACAATCCGTAATGACGAAAAACGGAATCACGTCCGTAAACACAAAAATGGAAAGTCTCCATATTCCCTTTGGCTTCGAGTTACGGGGACGAACAATGCCGATTCTACACGAAGCTTTCTTCGCCACTGTAACAAGAAAATTGTCGTTTCTGCAGCAGTTAAGGTTATCCACGCGACTATGACCTATTCTTTCCAACATTAAAAAGTAGCATCAGGCGTCTGTGACATTTGGCAACATTAAAAATACACTAAATTTAATAGAAACTGGATTTTTGCTTTTTTCATCCAAATACACATAGAAAAGTTATAGGCGTACCACAATTATCATGTGAGAGTTTTAGGTGAATGGTTGAAGTCGTAGACTGGTAACTTCTTGACTCGGGTTCAAACCTCGCTTAAGTACAAAATAGTTTAACTTTTTTAAAAAACAATTTCTTATACACGGCAGAACACCCACATAACGAAAATTAAAGACATTTTACTATCTCTTTTCATTTTAAACGGAAAGTACAGAAAACTAACTTGAAAACTAGCGGAGAGGTTCCATGAAATTTACGGAAAGTCCGTTTCTGAAAACCAATATGTCCGTAATTTTACGGAGAGGTTACGAACACTTCTGGATAAAAAATTTCCAGCACTGTTCCGTAAAATGAAGGATTTTTTTTTTGTTTTTTAGCAGTGCACAACTGCGACGCGGGTTGCACGTGCGCTGAGCCGCGGCTCAATGGAAAGGAGGAGATGGCATACAGGCACTCCGCAGCCTCCTCCAAACATGGAGCGCCGTCGCAGGCCCAGCTGTTTTCAAGGCCAAGTGTGGTGACTCTCCGGACCCCGACACTCCAGCTTCACTATCCGCGAGATCGGCTGTGTGATTTTACCGGCACACTTTTGAAAACTAAACTGCGGGGGCACTTCCTCAAGTGGGCCGCATACCTGAGGCGCGCAAAAACTTTCTATTACCCTTCTTAGATTGCGAAACCAACCGCAGAGCAGTCCTGGCTGCTAACATGTATGTACGTGTACTTTTCTCTACATGGTTGAGGGGGCCGCGGTGGTGTAGTGGTCAGACTACTCGCTTCCCACCATGGCGAACGTCAGGTTCGATTTCTGGCGGAATCACTGCCGGATATTTCGTACGTGGGAATCATGCCGGACGATGCCGCTGGTCGACGGATTTTCTCGGGGATCTCCCGTTTCCCCCGCCCTTGCATTCCGGCGCCGCTCCATACTCACCTCGCTTCACCCTGCTCGGCAGCCCTCATTGTTAGGGACACTCGAATATCGCGAAAAGATTTTAGGACCAGCTGTATTTCATAACAGTTTAGCTCATATCCAGTTTCTTGATTGGATGATCTACGTGTTACGCGTCATAGTCA
Organism: Dryococelus australis; assembly: GCA_029891345.1. Taxonomy (NCBI): domain Eukaryota; kingdom Metazoa; phylum Arthropoda; class Insecta; order Phasmatodea; family Phasmatidae; genus Dryococelus; species Dryococelus australis. Next base: position 30,337,239 of record CM057000.1, on the reverse strand, counting down.
TGTCTGTGCACGTATCACACAGACGTACAGTGTCGTTGTAACCTATTTCTGATTGGCCAGTCAAGTAACAGAATGTCTTGTAACAGAGCCACGCCGCCAATAAGCAAAACTGCTGGCAAGTCTGCAGTGTTGAAATCTAACATCCACGGAAATCTTTTCGCGAAATTAGGCTGTCCCTACTTATTGTTTTTCTGGTTTTTTTTTTCGGCCGAGAAGCGCGGGAGCTATAAGGATCACACTGGCACTGGCTACAATAGTGTCATCGCCACTACATGCAGGGCTCTGAACTGGCGCGCAGTGATCTCGTAGTGCTGTATCCATGGGACTTTCAGCGGCGACACTATCATTTTATTAATGAAAAGTCTGTGACAAAGTTAAATACAGGCTCTCATTGTAGTTTGACTCGTGTCCGGCTTGTGCGTTTTAAGATACGGTAGTCTGAAAGCCTTTTGTAACTATATTGGAGGGCTCCAAAATATATTTACATCATGAATGGCAACTTTATAGTTCCATCCCGTCCTCGCCTGGGGTACTATGTCTTTTCGTAGGTAAACTTACTGGGGGTAGGTTTAACACTTTGTAGACTATGCTCGAGTGTAGCTCGAGCAAAGCTAGTTTGAAAATTTCTTTGTTGTTCAGAATAAAACTCGCATGTATGTGCAGTCTTTGTTCAGCTAGTGTTTAACATGATCTCACAAGAACACGACAGCGCAGTAACAATGATATTACTAACGGTAAAATGTGTATATTTTATAGCCACTCAAAGATAGATGTTTGATTATAAACCCTTTTGTACGATAAAGGTCATTTGATTGGGTCAATATCTGTTCGGCTCTCCGTTGGTTGATGCCCGGCCAATAATGTACGTTGTAAATTGCAGGGTAGTGTCCGGTGTGTTATGGACCAATAGGACCATGTTGAGTTCTAACGCAGACACCAATAGAACATGTGTTCGTGCAGTAATGGATATAGGTGACTCACTTCTAATTTGCCTTGAGTGCCAGTAAATGTGCGCAGACCTCAGTATGTTAACAGTTCCGTAAAAAAAAAAAAATGATTTCAAACACTCTGCAACGCAGATCTATCTCCCAAATCTCTCCACTCCACTGAGAAAAATACCTAGACGACAGGTAGTAATAATACTATCATACATGTAAACTTTCCTCCGCGATAAATCAGCTTTTCTAGTACAAGTAAAGTGAAACCCTTAAGCACTGTCCACGGCACACGAGTAGAGGATGTATGTAAAGGTCGGCCTAGATGCCATGACGAGGGACGGCTACGACCAGCACAGTATAATCCATTCACGGTTATTTCACACTTTTCTGTAGCCCTGTTGAAGTTCTACTTCCAGAATATTCCTCAGTCTTATGCTATTAAGTCTAGAAAATTACGCCAGAGAACAACGCACCGAATTCGTTATATAGTTATATAGGCCGTTCACGATAAAGTGAGCACTTTTCAAAGCCCACACGTTTGGAATAACAGTCAATAAATACGTTTTATTTTAGCCGTACACGTTAACTTCCGAGTGTGGAGAAATGCACACACAGTGTGTATTACTTACATGGCAATACTTACTTTTATAAGGTGGTTAAATGATTAAAAATGGCTGAGAATAAAAAGTAAATAGGGCCTCAGAAGTGCTCATTTTACCGTGAACAGCCTATAGTAACATTTTGCATGAGAACTATTTCTAGAGATAGGAAAATTTCGCGAATTCCTTTCGGGACAAAAAAGACGTCAAACACATATACAGTGAAGTCACCTTTGCAGTTGGATTACGGTTCATTAGAGACGACCTAGACGCCTATGAGCCAATAGCAAACTTGAAAAGAAAAAAAAACCAAGTAGTGAATCCCATACTGCCAGGTGTTAGATAACACTGTGATAACAGCAAATGAACAAACAGCTGAGGCTCTAGTGTAGACAGGACTGTGCAGGTTAGCCTACACGTCATTGAACTCGCGAAATTTTCCTATCCCTAACTATTTATTAATAGGCGCTACCAACACAAATGTTTTCTCCCTGTTTTTATTTACACTTATCATATTAATTAAATATTATAATTTATAAATACAATATAGGCAAAACTTCCATTTAACAAAATAAGATACTTTTATGTTAACAGATGTGTATAACGCTTGTGATACATAGCATATTTAGGAAATAACTAAACACATCATGCATAGGGTGATTTTTCAAAGGTTTGATTCAAGAAATGTGAATAAACCCACAATAGACTATACCTAGATCCACCTGGTCTTGCGAAAAGATTTACGCGGAGCCTAGACTTCAATACCCTATGTGCATACTTGCAGTCTTTTTTTGACCGTTGGCTAATTATCTTTGTGTGAAAACTGTCTGTTACACGAGTCAGCCAATTCTGATTAAGTTTCTCCGATACTGTCAGTCCGTGATTTGCGAGCAGACGGATAAGTAGGGATAGGAAAATTTCGCGAATTCATTTCAGGACAAGATAAGCTTCAAACACGTGTACACTGATGTCACCTTTGCAATTGGATCACAGTTTATTAGACACGCCGTGGACGACTCTGAACCAATACCAGACTTGTAAGGAAACAAGTAGCGAACCCCATATTGCTAGGTGTGAGGTAACACTTGCTACTCTGTGGGGCAGCAGCTAATGAACAAACATCTGAGGCTTGATTATACCCAGGACCCTACAGATAATTGAACTCGCGAAATTTTCCTATCACTACGGATAAGACGCGTAACAATTCAAATGATCCAATCACGAAAGTGGTTCTGAATTAAAGTTCGTTGGAACACAACTTGTCCTGAAATGATTTCACGAAAAACAGGTCCCCTAACTATAAAGTCTATTCACGATAAAGTGAGCACTTTTGAAATTAACTTTAGATAAAAGTCACTGCCCCTGCCCGCATTTACTTTAACTGGTGAACTGAGTGACATGCGCCGGGTAAAGTTGGTAACTATAGATTGAAAGTAGTTCCATATCTTAACGCCTAGTAAAAAAAAAAAGTTAGGTAATTATTTGTAATAATTCAAATTATTTTTTCCCACTTTCTGATTTTTTAGTGCATCAAAGTGTAAAAATAATCAGATTTGTAAAATATTTACTCTTCTAATAATTTCACAGTTTCACATGATCGACGCATGAATAAGGTGAGTGAGTGAGTGAAGAGATTTGGGCGACTCTTAACATCGAAGTCTTGAGAGCCGACGTGGGCGATTGAGGTGAGTATGGAGCAGCGCCGGAATGAAGGGGTAGGGGAGGCTGAATATCCCCGAGTAAACCCACTGACCAACGACATCGTCCGGTACGATTCCGACACGCGAAAGTCCGGAGTGGGCCGGCCGGGGATGGAGCCCGGATCGACTTGGTGGGAGGCGTGCAGGCTAACCCCTCAGCCACCGTGAGCCCGCGTGAATAAAGTGATGGGGTATATAACAATGTTAATGTTACACAAGGCGGAAGAAGACACAACGTGCCTACAAGTAGATCGTAAGGAGGGCTTTCAAAAGTGCTCACTTTAGCCGTGAACAGCCTGTACCGAGAACCGCGCTGAGCGGCGTGACGTGCAGGTTGAAGGACGTCACTGGAAACCCGCGAGTCGACACCGAACACGACGACGACGTCGGGTACAACACCGCGTCGCGTCGCGTCGCGTTGCACTCGACGAGGATGTTTTTGTTTTCCCTAGCAGTTATCGCAGCTCTCGGAACTCGGGCAAGTGTGTCAGGGACGAGCCGCGCAGGCAGTGTCGCCAACTGCAGGCACTGGCAGGTAGGTGAGTGGACCTGAGGGGGAAGTATCCTTGCTATCTTGGATTTACGTATTTTCCTCATTAACCTAATTTTCGGACTCAATATTTAAAATACCAAGCTAGTCATGACATAGGTAACATTTTAACAGTTATTTCGAAATCCCACTTATTTTTCTTACATGATTAGTGTTACATCTGTAACCTTAATCAAACATTATCTAATTATTTAATAATTTCAGTCCCACGTGGGAAAATACAGGTATATTTGAAACCCTACAAATTAAAAAAAAAAATCGTTAAGTATTCGTCTATGTCATGCCTAGCTTTGGTTTTTTATTTATGGTCATACATCTTCATTACGAACATTTGTAAGAAAATTCGAAGATGGAGTGGATACTACCCCCAACACTTTGTGGACTATGCTCGAGTGTAGTTCGAGCAAAGCTAATTAGAAAATTCCTTTGTTATTCAGAACAAAACTCGCATGTATGTGCAATCTTTGTTCGGCTACTGTTTAACATGACCTCACAAGAACACGACAACGCAGTAATAATGATATTACTAACTGTAAAATGTGTATTTTTTATAGCCACTCAAAGTGACATGATTGATTGTAAACCCTTTTGTACGATAAAGGACATTTGATAGGGTCAATTTCAGATTTGCCCTCCATTGGTTGATGACCGGTCAATAATGAACGCTGTAAAATATAGGCTAGGTGTGTTATGGACCAATAGGACGATGGTGAGTTCTAACACAGACACCAACAGAACCAGTGTTCTTGCAGTAGTGGATATAGGTGGCTCACTTCTAATTCGTCTTAAGTGCCAGTAAATGTGTGCAGACCTCAATGTTTTAAACGACCTGTAAGGTAGACTCCATTGTATTATATATTTTCGAACCTCGGCTTTCCTTTCATTTGCTGCTGCTCCAGTGTTTACACTCTAACAAACGATTCGGAAATTTACCATACCAGCGTACACGCTTAGTGAGAAAGCAGAAATGGTAATGTTTTCCCCTATACATCCATTGTAGCGTTCTTACATTTTCTCAGTAAACAGTCAAATGCGAAGGGAAGTTATCAACTTTGTATAGTAGCGACGCCTAACATTTCTATATGCAGCTTGATGTGCACTATTTTTACCATACAGTGTATATGTTAAAAATTTCCATTAAAGCTTAGGTAGTTTACAAAAAAATCTGGGCGTGTCTAATAAACTGTGAGCCAGTTATTTCTCGTTAAAGAATTGAACAGGCCGTGCCTCAACCTCTGTTGTCCAATCATAAAAGTATAGGCTGTTCACGGTAAACTAAGCAATTTTGAAAGCCCTTCTTAAGATGTATTTGTATGCGTATTCTCTGTTCTTCCGTCATAAATAAAATTATCATTGCCGCGCCTGATCACTTTAGTCATACGCCTGTCATACGCCCCGTGGGACATTGTCTGTAACAGAGCGAGGGAATGAGGAAATACAGACCACGGGTCCTCTTTTAAAGGACTCACTCTGTATATTTATACTTCCCTACAGCGTAAGCAAATAACTCGAGAATGTCTGTAATTAGCATAAATTTTGTTAGATAGACATTTAAATTTTACAGAAAAATATCTACTTCCTTTAAATTCGGGAATATTGCACAGTAAAAATTTGCCGTAACCATTAATACAGAGCCTACGTAGAAAATGTCTTGCATTTATTCTGAGCACAAGCCAGTGTTCAACACTCGACGTGCTCTGAAAGGCCTAGAAGTAGAGATGATGGAAAATCACGAAAAATTTTTGAGCCAACATATCTTCTATACACCCTAACTAGTTTATTCTTTCATGATTGGATGAACAAGGTTTTGAGTCGACTAATTTGTTTGCAGACCAATCACAAAACGTGCTGCCTTACAGTATCAGAAACCTTGTTGGCACAGTGAACTGGAGTAGTAGCTTCATACATGCATGACAGTCAATAAGGAAAGAAAACTGTTGGACATGTGTATAGTACGTTGAATCCTAAAAAACAGCCAAATTTTCCCGCGATAAACTATCATCTCTATCAATAAGGAACCTGCAAGTAAACATGTGTGTGATGTCTTGGCATGTGGCCGTGGGTTTAAATAATAACTGGCTACTCATTGAGCAGGAACAGCCAATTGACAACATCGGTCACTCTAAAAACGCTTTCTTTGTTGCAATACATGGTTTGTTGCCGCAAAGAAATTTTTGATGAAATCTAAGCCACTGCAAAGTAGGTTTGCTGCAAGAAATATTTTTTCGCGTGAGATATTTGTTAATATAAATAACCTTGCATTGTTATTATAATTCGATAGTATTAATCGTCGCAAAGTTTAAACCATCATGTCGTATCTAAGGAGTTCGTTATTTAGTAACTTAGCACTAAAAACTACAGTGAACGAATGGACATTATTTCGATCACACGAGTTCCTTTACTGCACAGTATGATCGCTTTATTGTAAACAAAACAAGCTCAAATAAATATTTTTATTCGCTATAAATGATAAAAATATTGCCATAAAACAAAAATGTACAAAGAAAAATTTACTAACAGAAAACATAAATTTACTTGAGATTTTCTTTTTAATCCTTTCAGTGCTAGTGTCCATGATCGAGTACATGTTGCATGTGAAGGATATTTATGGCTAGCACTGTACACAACAAGTAATTACTGGCCGGTATTTCGAGCGTCTTCCGTGTGAGAAATCTGATTTGCTGATGTTTCGGCACTTCTCATTTATGAATTGTCAACGCTGACAGCAACGAAAACGCAGTACATCGTTCATTGGCTACGAGAAGCATTCTCGAATCACGTGCAAGGATAATCAAAATATGGAATGATTGCAACATATCAGCTCGTAAATTAATTTTGGACTGAAGAAGTTAATCACTACACGAACATTTACTATAAAGAAACCAGGCTCAAATATATGTTTTTATTTGCTATAGGCTGTTCACGGTAAAGAGAGCACTTTTTAAGACCCTTCCAAAAGGCACTAACCATTAATAAATATTTTTTATTGCAGCTCCAGACGTTAACTTTTGGGAGTGGTGGATTGTATATACTTTGTTTATTGGTCACATCGCAATGTTTATTTTAAAAAGTGGCGGAAAGATAGAATTTTGCCGAAAGGAAAAAATTATCAGGGCCTTAAAAAGTGCTCACTTAATCATGAATCGTCTATATACAGACATATTTGCATGTTATTTTTTTTACAGTGTAGGTACGTACGTCTTTTCAACAGCGATGTCAGTAGAGATGGAACAAGTTGCTGAAAGCAGCAGGGACGGCCATGGCCTAGAATAAGGAACTATGCAAGAATTCGCCTGGAGTGATCCCGGGATACCACGGCAAACAGAAATGAGAATGGCCGGATCAGGTATCGAACCCAGGTCCTCCCGAGATTGAGTCATTACGCCACCGCCGATCTATATAGCACAGTTGGCTATAGTTAGAGGTACCTGTTTTTCGCGAGAATTAGAGATAGGGAAATTTCGCAAGTCCTCTGCATACTGGAGCCTCAGCTGTGTGTTCATTGGCTGTTGCCCCACAACTGGCGGTTATGGGATTCGCAAATTGTTTCCTTGCAAGTCTGCTACTGGCTCAGAGGCGTGCAGGGCAGGTATAATAAACTATTGTCCAATTGCGAAGGTGACTTCACTGTATATGAGTTTGACTTCTATCTTGTCCCGAAATGAATTCACGAAATTTTCCTATGCCTAGCGAGAATATTTCAAGACATGTTGTGCTCCAGCGCACTTTAGTTCAGAACCACTTTCGTTATTTGAATTGTTAGGCGTCTTATCTGTCTGCCCGCGAATCACGGACGATCATTAAACTATCAGAGGATATTAATTCTTATTAGCTCGCTCATGTAACAGACTGTCTGCACACAAAGATAAGTGGACGTTAGTGAAAGGAGGGCTGCAAGTGTGCACATAGGATACTGAAGTCTAGTCTTCGCGTGAATCTTTTTGCGAAAAACAGGTGACCTTAACTATACAGTCTATTCGCAGTTTCTTCACTTTTTTAAAATCAAACCATCGAAAAATCATCCCATGTATAACGTGTTTAATTGTTTCCTAAATACCATGTGTCTCAAGCATTTTATAGCTCTGTTAACATAAAAGTATCTTATTTTTCGTTAAATAGAAGTTTTATCTATTTTAATTTATATATTATAATATTTCATTTAAAATAAATATGAATAAAAACAGTGAGAAAATATGTGTGTTGGTAGCGCCTAGTAAGAAATTGCTTTCATGCAAAATATTATTACAATTGAGTGGGCACGAATTCGGTGCGTTGTCCTTCGTTGTAATTTTGTAGACTTATTTAAGCTTAGTTTGAACGAGGCGGAGGAATAATGCGGAAGTAGGACTTAAGCAGGGCTTCAGTAAAGTGTGAAGTAACCGTGGATGGATTATATGCAGTATGTAGTTCCGGACGACACCCCCTGGAGACACACTCGCGATGCTCATGCGACGCGCGTCTACGCTGACGCCCGGGGCGGCATCTCGCGATTGGGAAACTGACAATAGACTGTTTACGGTAAATTGAGCACTTTTTAAGGCCCTGCTAAATGTTTCCTTTCAATTAATTTCTACCTTTCCGCCACGTTTTTATGTAAACATTGCAATATAACTAATAAACTCATTGTATACATTTCAGCACTATCAAAAGTTAACGCCTGAGACTACAATAGAATATGTTTATTAGGGGTTAATGCCTTTCGTGAGGGCCTTAAAAAAGTGTTCTCTTTACCGTGAACAGCCTCTACCTATGCGTCTTTTCGGGCCGCCTATAGCAAGAGACCGCCGCGTGACCGCTCGCCCAGGGCGTCCAAATTCTTCATGTAAATTAGCGTCGTCGACAAAAACAAAGACGAAGGCGTGGATTACCATTTCTTCCCCTTCGTGTGAGTTCCCGCCTATCGTAGTGTCTCTCCCACCTGTTGCGTTAAGAGAAAAGAGTTTTGTTGAAACAATGCTTGTTTTGGCGCAACCAAATTAGATTTTTTTTTTTTGTATTGTGGCAATGAATCATTTTGTTGTTGAAACCAAAGTGTTTTGGTGTTGTTATTTGGTTGCTCCAGACAAAGATTTGGTTTGTGCAACTGAAAAGTTGTTTGGTCCCACTCTTGGGTGCTCCCAGCGAAAGACCCACTCTTATCTTATATTGGGTTTTCTACGATGTGTTTGTAGCCACGGCTTGCATTCTTCATTGAGGTTCTTCTTCGGCGTCTTCTTTCGGAGGAGGGTCTTGACGTTCTTGAAGTCTGTAGTGACGTGGCGTCCTTCTTGAAGATGGTTCGTGTTGAAGAGTGATTTCGGAATTCGTGAAATGTACTGCAGTAGTCGGCGTATGAACGGGTTTGAATGGTTATTTATTTCGGCTATGAAGTTTTCTGTGATGCTTTGAATATGAAAGATGAGGTTTTGTGTGATCGTCTTCAGAAGATCGTACCGATGGGTAGGTCCGGAGTGCTTCATAGTGGTGTGAAGTGGTCTGTGAATTGCTACTGCTTGTGGTGGTGGTGACGACCAAATGGGTGCTGCATATGTAAGTAGTGAAATAATAGTCTTCTTGAATATGATTCTGGTTATAGTTCTATTTGGCTGTTTGGTGGTAGAATGGGGGTTAGTTCCCTGATGATACCTCATGTCCTGCCAGCAGTTTCTTTAATATATTGGATTGAACATAATTTTGAGGTCGTTGAGTACCCACATATATTTCCCGGTTTTCTTCCATCTTATGGTGTCGCTGCGAAGTTGTAGTGGCGGAGGAGGTATATTAATACCGGTAGTTATTCTTGTGAAAATAGTGGGACTCTTGTCATCATAAAGAGAAATTTATTTGAATGCAAAATATTTGCTGTTGGTATTAAAAGTGGTGGTGAGCTTGTAGGTAAGTTTGAAGTGGTTCTGCTCTGTTGCTAGGAGTGCATTGTCGCCGGAATATTGCGTGATGGTTGTTTCTGTGAATTTTTGGATGTTGCGGATGAAGAGTGTGAAAAGCAATTGGCTCTCTATTCAACCTTGTGGTACCCCAGCTTTGGCTGAATGGGGTTGAGAGAGAGATGTTCGTGAACTCGGTTTTGAAAGATGCCATTTGGTAAGTAAGAATGGAGTAATCTTATGTGGTGTCAGGATATGTTGGTGTCGATGTTGGATTCAGTTAAGAGATTGGGGTGAACAGAGTCAAAAGATGTTTGCTAGTTCCAGAAACAAATGTCCAGCACAGTAGATCTGGTGAGTTATTCTTGCTATTGCATGAGTGGTGGAATGTTCATGTCGAAACCCTAATTGTAAATTTGGCATGAGGTTGTCTACATTTACTGTGGATGGCAAGCGTTTGTGAATTAATTTTTTTTAAAACGTTTGATAAATCTGGCATAAGCGCAATAGGCCAATGTGATTTTGGCAAAGCTGCATCGTTCACTGGCTTCGGGGCGGGAACAATGATCACTTGTTTCGATGTCTGTGGAAAGTAACACAGAATGATGGAGGCATTGATAATATGGGTAAGGTGATCGAAGGCTTTTTTGGGCAGATGAATTAGTACGGCGTTTGGGACATTGTCTATTCCAGGCGCAGCTGAACTTCGGGGAGTTTTGGTGATAACATATTTAAATTCATGAAGGATGGTCAATCAATAGGGTATCTGGAGTCCGGGTTTAATGGCGGCAGGGTGAAGGTGCTGGAAGGTTCTGCGTATTGTGAGTAGTCGCTTGATAATGTAGGAGTCTTTAGGGAGCTTTAGAAATGGTCTATAAGAACTTCGGATTAGTCTTCGGTGGATTTAAAAAGGGTCGCGCTAATCTTGAGAGGCGGAATTGTGGAGGGGTTTGTCCTGTGTTTGCGGAGGTACTCTCAAAATGTATCGCCTTGGATTTCATTTTCTTGGTAGTTTCTTATATTTGCTCCTCAGAGTATTTGGTTTTGCAGCTTTCTTTTAATTGTATGTATGCCCTCTGGAAAATCAGATTACATGTACGTTTCCAGCGACATCTGTTGTAGTTCCATATTTTTTTGTAGTATGGTGATGTGTGGTGTGCGGGTAGAAATTACTTTCCTTCATAAGTAGGGGCACACGAATTTCGCGGAAAGATTTCACGACCTGTTGTATTTCAAAACACTTTAGCTCAGATCCGCTTTTGTGATTGGGTGATCTAGTTGTTACACGTGTTAAATGTCTGTCTCCGAATCAGAGATGTACAGTATCGGAGTAACTTAATTCTTATTGGCCAGTCAACTAAGAAAATGATTCTCACAGACACACGCCGCCAATAAGCAAAAGGAAACTGCTGGCATGCTCGTAGGGTATTGAAATTTAGCACGAGCGGAAATATTTTCGCGAAATTCTTGTATCCCTATTCATAAGATGTGTGTAGTTGAATGGAGTTTGGCGCTGCAGCTTGAATGCCTTGTGTTATAGGATTGATTTGCTGGTGAGGTGTCGTCAGAGGGAAATTGAGGTTTAGTGAATGCGAAATGTGCTCTAGAAATTTCTGCCTGTCTGATTTCGGGAGGTTGTATCGTGGACTGAAGGAGAGGAACCTTTAAGATATTTCACTTCCTGGTATTTGACCTATTCTTAGATTAGGAACTGGAAACATTCGCGAGTCCACTTAGTTCACGGACTGAAATTCAAATACATGTACGTTTTTCTTACGTAGTGTGGATATGGCTTGCCCACCGTAACAATAGAGATACAGAATATCTAGAGACCATGGTTTATATCGATAAAAGTTGACTGTTTCCTAGGTTTCAACATAATGTACATGTGTCAAAAGGTTTATTTCATTATTGGTTGGCGCGTGTGTGTAAAGCTACTTTCCTATTTCTCTGGGCTAATAAGAATTCTGACACTGTATAATATTGAACCAAGCCAAGTCAAAACTGAGTCATCCAATGTTAAGAGGATAAGGACACTACAGTGTTTTGGGAAATATATTGATTTAAAAAGTTTTTGCAATTTTCGAATGTCTTTAAGAATACCTAATGATACAGGAGCTAATGTATGATTAGGTCTCCCATATTGCATCCGGTTTCATCAGTTACCTTCTGGTAGTTAGATGCTAGACGCTGATTAGCTGATGACTTACCATCATGTTGCAAGGTCATGGACCTTATTCCCAGGGATTGCGGTTGGGATCCGGAGTAGGCTCGGAAGTTTAGTTTATGTTTACTTTGTTATTATGTGTCTCTGGGCCTCCCAAACCTTGTCTGCATGCGGTGCCGGCCTTGTGGGCACGTGGTCCCAACACACATGCCCGAGTGGACTTTTCTACCGCCCGCTGCCCTCTATCCCGTCCGCAGTAAACATTTGTCCGGCAGTGAAGGAGGCACGCGCGCGCGCACGTACACAAACACACAAACACACACATAACACACACACACACACACACACATGCGTTTCTTTCCACTATGAACCTTGCCTTGCTCTCCAACTCTACCGTTAGTCAACAAAGCATTATCTTTGACGTCAATTCCTGGAGATTACAGAGGTCCAGATAAATACACTCAACTGAAATAGTTTGTCGGGCCTCGGGCCTTTTGGTTTAGATGTACCTATTTGCTGATTGTCTGTATGATAAGTCTTGGAGCCGGGATTATTATTCACTACACTATAAAAAAAAAGTGTCATTTTACACTAAATATTTGTAGCAACAGTGTCTCCACTGACATCGGTGTAGTTTTACACCTACATATATCAATGTTTTTTTACTTTACACCTATGTAAATTTATCCTATAAATAAGTTAAATAACACGTACTTGGTACAATAAAGTTACATAGAATAGTGTAAAATTACTGTAGCAGAAAATATACTGCAACATTCGTGTATTTGCTCTCCACAGCATGTACATCACAATTACAATTTCATCACTGTGTATGTGTATTTTTTCTCTAACAAACAAATAAAACCGTAGATTCACTGTAATTGTAATTACGCAATTTCTGTGCATTTTTCACTGTTTTACTAAGTAATTTTATTACCAGCATAAATGCTCTTTTACAGCTGTGTCTTTTTAATTTACATACTTTGTATACGTATTTTTATAATTTCATTTTATTTTACTTCATATTGTAACTTCGTAGTTTAACAGAGTTATACAAATTATATAGAATAGGTAGTTATTTACAAAAGCCAGCATATTCCATCAGCGGAAGTTAAGAATAACTTAAGGTTTTAATACTGTCAGTGAGTGTAGTTTTACACATACTTAAAAATGTGAAATTTAACACCAGCATCGTGTTTACGAAGCCATACATTCATGTATTTTCACCAAAGACGCGTAGTACCCTTCTCGATTATTAAGAACAATTGTATGAAATTACACGTAGGTGCTGTAGTTGTATTTACAAATTACACATACAAATTGTAAAATTACCAAAACTTTGTATGTGTAAATTTACGCTTATTTCTTTACAGTGTACGTCCTGCAGTGGAACGTTGTCCGTTAGTAGATAGTGTAGACATCCCTGGATTCTACTGGGCGATGACCTGAAATCTTTACATTTTTCTTTGGCTGGAGACTCGAAATTAATTGATCAATTTCCGATGACTCAGTCAAACAGGTTAAAGGGCAAGGGTCATTGAAACCGTAGGCTGTGCTCAGATATGTATAACACAGTGGAGCCTATCACGCACCGACGAAAAGGTTTTATGGAATTATTTCTTTGTATAGGGGCAATTAAATATTTTGTTGCTGAAACCAAATAATTTAGTTGTTCTCATTTGTTTGCGCCTAACTGTAAGATTTGGTTAGTACAACTAAAGCCATGCTTGGGTACACGTACATATATTAAACAGTTTGGGCCAATATAAAAAAACGTTAAGATTTGCGCGAGTTTCGAACCTAGATCACCAGAGCTCGGGTGCTACGACTCAGTAACCTCAGCTAACGTGACAACTGATAACGCCGGAAAGCTTTATTATATATATATATATATATATATGAAATATTGGGCAACGTGTGCAAACAAATGTTTAAAGTTTTACAGCTTTACTTGTCAGTTTCTTGTTGCATTGTTTTATTAATGTGTTTATACGATTGTTAGAGCAGTAAAATGAGTGGCCAAACAAATATATACATTTGATTCAACAAAATATTTTGTTCACAGTCTAATTAATTTTGCTCCGACACAGAAATTTTGTTTATTCAAACATATATTCTGTTAGACGAACAAAAAATGTTTTGTTGCATTTCAAATTTTGTTTGCTCCACAATATATCTTGTTAGGGCAACTCACTATATATTTGGCCCTACATAAACAAATATTTTGTTCGATTTTATCTCAGTGCGTCACCATTGATTAAATTAGTTTTGCTGATCTCGGGGTAGGGTTAGATTTCGAGCACCTTATTGCTTATATCACTTCCGCAATTACGCCAGAATTATTTGACTCGTTTTGGATGGCTTTTGAATCAATAACAAGCGTGCCACAACAAAAGAAATGAAATGTGTTAAGCGGCAGTAATTTTCGCGGGGGAGGCGGAGAACTGTTTCTTAATACGTTTGAAAACGCCATGTCTCAGTATTACATCCATGTTTGGCTTGTAGTTTTCCTGACACGCCCAAGCTGTGTGCTTGCGAATTATTTGCACGGAGAAGTGGGCTGACTATTATGTTTTCAACAGACAAGAAGTCAATGACAAAACTTATTGGCGTGAAAATAGGTTGTTGAAATCCACCTCTACTCGAATTACTTCGTGTTGAAATCACTGAATTTAACAGCCCTGCCTACCAAGCCGGCAGTCGCGAACTTCAAACGGGGAATTAATGTTAAACGAAATTCCATTTCATTACATCAATTTTAAAGATAACTATTTCAAACTAAAACATGTTGACGCGATTTTCTCAGAGAATATTGCTACATAAATATATTTTCGAAAAAAAAAAATATATATATATATCCATCTTTTTTTAAAATGTAAATTTCAATATTTACATTTTATTAGAAATTATATTAAACAAAAAATTGGCAAAATATTTTAATGTAGCATCATTCCTTAAGGAATTTCACCTAGAATACTTTTTGTTTGAAATAGTTATTTATAAGATTGGCACAATGAGAAGGAGTTTCGTTTGTTTCCCATTTGAAGTTCGCGGTTGCCGGCTTTGTGGGCAGGCCCGTTAATTACGCACCAGTCGCCAAGAATAAAATAAAACCCGACTTCTCATTTATGCAGCAGGCAGGCAATAAAGACATCAGCTTGAGTATGGAGTAGGGCTGGTAAGTCTAGCCGTTGTCTAATAGAAACGGTGAATTTTTCCAATTATGGTCTGTTGGTTTGGCTGGCATCTGCAAAATTCTTCTCTTGGCAGTCACCGGCGAACAACTTATTGCCGCATTGTTGGTAAGTAACGCTGTTTCCCAGCGACATTCGCTTCTGTTTAGTTGGCTGTTGTGTGACGGAGAACAGCAAATCAAGTATGCGCCTCAGGTTCCCTCGGGTCACCATGTGCATTCCACATCGACGGACGATATTTGTTTGGACTGAATAGGCAAAAATAATTAGCTCCTATTAAATACATGCAACACAAACACGCCACCGCAGTCGTCAGCGTTCAAAAGGAAAACGAAAATTATACGTCAAAGTTTTCTTTGAAAAGCTGCTTCTTCTTCTTCTTGAATAAATTTAGGAGTGAAGTCAGCCAGTTGTGTAACGTGTGGTTTGTGGTTTAGGTGGCTTCCAGTCTCTGACGTCATTAAACATCCTGGTTTCCCTGACGTTACGATTGTTATGATCCTGAAAGACTCTAAGCGGCGCTTGGCACACTTTTACTTCATATTAGTGGCCGAGTGGCTCGAAAAATTACAGTCCTCCGTGTATTCTAACCGCTGTTCTTTGTTCATCATCTACTGCCCCATTAAGGGGAATGGTGCATGAAAGCAGTATATCTACCCGACTTTCGATAAAAATTCATTTTCCAAAGTGTTTATCGAAATTTTTGGCTCGATAGGACGTAAATAATAATTTTCAACGCCTTGTTACGTTGTTATATATTCACTGCCTTCATTATTCTCGGAGTACTGATAGAAGAAAAGAAACAATTTTTTTCTTACCTTCAATTAGTGCTCCGAGAATAACGAAAACCAGTGTTCAAAACTATTATTTACGTATTGTTGAGTCAAAAATTTCGAAAAATCCTCTGTGAAACAAGTTCTGACAAAAATAATGTAAATATACGGTATTCGTGCACCATTCCCCTTAAGAATCCGATTTTTCTTGACATCGGTGTTGCATCAGTGTGTTATTCATTAGTACAGGGCTTGGCAAATAAACTATGATCCAGCAGCTCAAGTATTAAAAAATACAAGTATTAAAAGTCTAGCGTGCGACAACAAAATATAGAATGTTCACGTTTAATTGAGCATTTTTGAAATCAACCTTTGAAAATGGTCACTGCCCCCTACCTGCGTGTATTTTAACAGGCACACTGAATGACAAGCGCTCTGTGAAGTTGGTAACAGCAGAAGGAAAGTAGTTCCGTGTTTCTAGGTTGGATGAAAGGCGTAAAGTAAACATTTGTGACTACTGAAATGATTTGTTTTGCTTTATGTTAGTTTTTAATGCAAGTAGAAGAATGAGCAAATTTGTAAAATATTTACTTTCCTGGTAATTTTTCAGTTACACTTGACCGACGCATGAATAAAGTGATCATGCCCACGGCAATGTTGATTTTACATATGGTGGAAGAATACATTATGTGTATATGCGCTGTTCGCTGTAAATTGAGCACTTTTGAAAGACCTGCTTAATATCTACTTGTTTGCACGTTGTGTATTATCAGGCCTTATGTAAACTTTAACATTGTCATGGGCCTCATCACTTTATTCATGCGTCGATCAAATGAAACTGTGAATTATTAGATAAATAATATTATACAAATCTGCTAATTTTTACTCTTAGGTGCATTAAAAGAAACAGAAAGAAATGATCGTTAACTAACACTTTTTATGCGACTTTAAAACATGGC
This sequence comes from Dryococelus australis, assembly GCA_029891345.1. Taxonomy (NCBI): domain Eukaryota; kingdom Metazoa; phylum Arthropoda; class Insecta; order Phasmatodea; family Phasmatidae; genus Dryococelus; species Dryococelus australis. The sequence continues at coordinate 30,320,495 of CM057000.1, read as the reverse complement.
ACTACTTTCCCTCCATCGTTACCAACTTTACAGGGCACGAGTGACAGTGCGTCCGTTAAAATATATGCAGCTTGGTGCAGTGACTTTTTTGCTAAGGTTGATTTCAAAAGTGCTCACTTTATCGCGAACAGCTTTTACAAGTAGATCATAAGCAGGGCTTTCAAAAAGGCTGGGTTTACTACGAACTGTCTATACTTAGGAAAACAGAAGTCGAACATTCCCTTCTACCGCGAACTGCAGGTGCATATTTCAGCGGAACGGCGTTACTCGCCAACAACATGATGCAACGCCGTTTGCCAATCAGCGCCTGCTGATTTACTCATGTTCTTATACTGTGTATGTAAATAGCGTCTCTTTCTTACATATGTATATCTATGTTTAGATTTCGCGAGTTCAATGAACTATAGGCTAGACTCCACAGTCCTGTGTACACTTGAGCCTCAGATGTTTGTTCATTGGCTGCTGCCCCAGAGAGCATCCAGTGTTACCCCACACCTGGCAGTTGGAACTCGCTACTTGTTTCCTTTCCAGTCTGCTATTTGCTTAGAGTCGTCCAGGGCGTGTCTAATAAATTACGATACAATTGCAAACTCAACTTCAGTGTACACGTGTTTGATATCTACCTTGTCCACAAATGAACTTACGAAATGTTCCTATCCATATCTATGTGTACTAGAGCTTGTAAACGTAGTTTTGTATAAGCTCGAGGGATTAATAGTGTAAATACTATTTTGTGTAACTTAGTATTTGTCAACTTAATGCGAGACTGTGATCTATCAAATTGTCTTACTTTGTACGTTACATCGATAATTTAGTACCTATGTTTATTATTATTATTATTATTAGTCTATCTTTCTTGATACTTGAATCGTGAATACTACCATGCCATTCTTAAATTTGTACAGTCAGACCAGTTAGTTAATCACATGGAATTGTTGGAATATGTATATAGTCCATTCACGACTGGCATAGCCTTATGAAAATCAATCTTTGAAAAAACACCCTAGCCATTCGCTACATACATATTTAGTAAAAAAAAAAAGGGCGGATGCGGGTACAGTAGCCGTCCCGCCACTTTTTTTTACTAGCTATGCATGCAGCTAATCGCTAGGGTGTTTTATCAAAGGTTGATTTTCATAAGTCTGTTCCAGTCTCGGGAATGGGCTATAGTTAAATTAGTATTATGGATTGTTATATTAGTATAGTGCCATAACAGCAAGACATATTGATTTATGTAATTCTCTTTTTACTTTAATTATTGCTTTTATATAGGGAATGTATGTATGAGTACAATTGGTTCAGTTGTAGAGAAGGCAAATTATGCCCTAACTGCGCCCACAAAAAAGGGCGAAATAAATAAATCAATAAATTTACTTGCGCCTCGTGGCAGTCCAGCCTATAGCCAGGGACCTGCAAAATTCGCGTTATTTTTTTGCATCAAGCTAAAATTCACAGTACTGTGTATACTTGAGCAGGTGTCGTTCCTCCATTGGCTGCTACCTGTACGTGAAGTCACTCCCTTTCTGAGTAACCTGCACGTGATTGGGCAAAAGAATGTGAAGTGTTCATTTATTGGCGCAGAGTTACCCGGGGCGTATCAAATAAAGAATGGTCCAATGGCATCTCTATTGCAAATATAAAGTGTTTTGAAGTTTAAAATGCCCGCAAATAATAACGCGAATTTTGCAGGTCTCTACCTATAGGACTTCTTGTGCAGCACGCAGAGGCCAATCAGAACCAAGGCCGGTTCCGGAGCCCCTCGTGCAGTCAACCAGCGAGTGGGTACCTGCCTGGCGAAAAAATTACCACGTATTTTCGCTTCTGCATATTTCACTACTCTGCGGCGTGGCCAAACAAAAAGACAATTATTCCGGTCTCATTTCGTAATGAAGTGAAAGATTTGCACAAGGCAGTATGAACAGCATTCAGAGAAAACCATCTCTCATCGTCCCCCCCCCCCTTTTTTTTACACACACATATATGTATATCTCCCGCTCTCTCTATCTCACTCTCACACGCACGCGCACATACTTCGCACGTTCGTGCAAAATAAAATAGTGTCCTACTAGTTCAAGGCCAGAGATTGTAGGATCTCTAGTATCGAGCAATAAAAACCTACAAATTAGGAAAGTAAGCTAAAACCATATTTTGAAAATAGCAACACAGCGAATTCTAGCTTTCGATGGGTGATAACTAGACACCTGCAAAATTCGCGTTATTTTTTGCCACCAAGCTAAAATTCACAGTACTGTGTATACTTGAGCAGGCGTCGTTTCTCCATTGGCTGCTGCCTATATGTGAAGTCACTTCGTATTTGAGTAACCTGCGCGTGGTTGGGGTACACGATTGTGAAGTTTTCGTTTATTGCGCAGAGTTGCCTGGGGCGTGTCAAATAAAGAATGGTCGAATGACAAACGTATTGCAAAGGAAAACTGTTTTTAAGTTTAAAACGTCCTCAAATAATGACGCGAATTTTGCAGGTCTCTACTGATAACTGTTCCTTGGCATCGAGTGTCCTTGGCAAACTATGTATGTACAAGATGTTCGTGACAATTAAAAAAAAAACATAGCTCAACAAAATTATTATCTGAGGCCCAAATTTTTTACTTTTTTGTGTCCTTATGTAAAGATCTTTGCCGCGTAACTAACTTTACGAGGGGAAAATGTTTTCAGTTTACTCCTTATGTTGCCATGGCTGTCTTTTGGACGTGTCGTGACTGACATAAAGACAAGTCAATAATTTGTCTTTATGAATGACATTGCACAGTAAGTGTCTGCTGTTCTGAGGTTATGTCGAACCAAACAAACTCCGGGAGGAGAATATTAGATTTCATTTTACTAAACTACATTTCCGCGAGAAATTTCTTCGAATGCCTTTATTGGGTTTTCATTATATTTAGCCAGAGTCGAACTCAAATGTAAATACAAAATAGCCTATGAATACAGTTACGGGTTTAATCTCCCATACGGTGATGATAACGGGTGAAGTCAAATAATTTTGAATGTGTTTTTTTTTCGGGATATAAATAAGAAACTGATACGTTTCCGTATTTATTATTCACTAACTTAAGTATATGCTATCGCCTGCAGAAAGTATAACGTGGCAGTCGTAAAAAAGCCATTGGAAGATAACACATAAATGACAGTTTCAAGCAACTGTCATTGTGGCTGCCGTTATGATAAATCTACCCAAAGTTAGTATCGTAAAACGACCTAAGCTACAGAGCTCATTGGATGGGGTTTTTTTTTTTTTTAAGTGTCTAAGGTATCTGCCCCCGAATCACACGCATTCAGTATCGTAATACCGAACTCTGAATGACCCAGTCATAAGTGTACATAAAACATAGGAAGGTTATATTTGACTAAAGGCTGTTCACCATAAAGTGAGCACTTTTGAAATCAACCTTAGAAAAAAGTCACTGCTCCCACCTGTATATGTTTCAACGGGCGCACTGCGTGGCATACGCCCAGTCAAGTTGGTAACGTTGACGGGGAGGTAGTTCCGTATCTTAAGGTCGAATCAGAACTGTTAGGCAACCATTTGTAATAACTTAAAATATTTCTTTCGTTTTATGTTTTTATTTTTACGCAGCGAAGTGAAAAAATGGCCAGATTTGTAAAATATTTACTTTTCTAATACTTTTAGATGATTCGGCACATGACAGTGTTAATTTTACGTAACGCGGAAAAATATTCAACGGGCACACAAATAGACCTTAAGCAGGGCTAACAAAAGCGCTCCTTTTACCGTGAACAGCATATAGTGGTGTACTCTACGTGGCTCTATGTCCTATTCGATTATTTCGCCTGCAGGGTAGACTTCCAGCATCGCAGTATTTGTAGAAGTGAGCCAGTAACAAACTGAAAGTATCTGTACTACTGCCACGTACAGTGCTGTACAAAGATCTCGCACCGATGCAGCAGCTAGTAGACAGATACCTGTTGCCCGAGTACATGCAGAACTGTGACGTATAGCCCGCTGGCAGATAAATTCGTGAAATACTCGGTGCTGTGCCTGGGATCTTATCTCTGGGTGACTAATCCATGACCCGCACTACTCTTCTAGGTCATGAACGACTTGCATCACCGTAGCTGAACACAAATCCTACAACTTACTGGTTGCAGTAACAAAACAAGAGCCGCGTCAGCTGAGGTATAGTACGCTTCCGAAATGTCAGGTTTACAACACTTGAAATCAGAAATCAGAGTGCGTCTAAAATGGTCTAGGGATAAGGTTTCTTCTGTTCAGGTTGGGAAGATCAATGTTAAAAAGTTTGGCGACCAAAAATGTCCGCCACTAGGCAAGTGCTGGTGTCACGTGTGTATCAGATGTTCTCTATTTTCTACGTAAAAAAAACAATTGTAACAATCATAAATAAAATATAAAATAATTTCGTAAATTAAGATAAAATTATTCACTTTTATTATTCGCGTAGCTTAAAACTTTAACCCTTTGAGGACGGCACAAATTTACTAGCACTGAAGACAATGTTGAAGTGAGCTACCTATATTCTCCACTATACCAACATCAGTTGTGCTGGCTTCTGTATTTCCACTTACCATCGTCCTATTGGTCTTGGCTACACCGGACACGCCTACCGTACTCTGCAACGTTTATTTTTGGCTGGCGTTGACCAATCAAGTAGTGCTTTGACTCTCTACCAATTAAAGTCTCACGACAGAGTTAACCAGTTGCACAATCCATCGTGTTCATTTGAATAGTTATTGATAGGAACAGTTTTATTGCCACGAACTGAATTGTCGACTAGTTGTAATGTTTTACTTAGATGTTGATAAAGTCCAGAGAAACTGTAAAAATATAAACGTTCGAGTCTTGTCTTCAAGAGCAAAGAAATTTCCATACAAATGTAGCAAGGATTTACACGTGCGTATTCTTCAAAGAATTAAAAGTGACATCTTTGGAACACTGCGCACCTAGAGCCAGAAATGTTCCATATGCCAAGCTCTCCCATAAGAAATCACGTTTTGTCCCTAACCTGAATAGAATCAAACTTGACTAGGGTAGATATCGCAATCGTGAACGTGGTATTCACTGGTGACCGCAGCTGTTACTCAGCAGCTGATTCGCACGTGACCAGAAAACGTGCTATGGCTGAGGGTATGTGTGGGCACAGCTCCGCGATTCTTCCATCAGCTGATGACACATCAGCTGGGGAGCTGCCAGCCATTCAACAGCCCGAATACACGTCCTCTCGACGACTGCGGCGGCGACAGCCAGACAGCCAGGTTTTCACGACGTTCCGTCAGCGCTTCGTGGTACAATCGTGCTATAGGCCGTTCACGGTAAAGTGAGCACTTTTTGAAGTTGTTTCATCAGACATAATAACCAATAAATACATTTCATTGTTGCCTCGGACTTTTGGTTTTGGGTATGGTGAATGTATACACTGTGTTTATTACTCATATAGCAGGGCTTACATTAACAAGTGGTGGAAGGATATAAATTGGTTGAATGAAAAAAGTAACTAGGGCTTCAAAAGTACTCACTTTATCGTGGACGGCCTATACCTCCCTTGCCTTCCCATTAACACCTTTTCATATAGGCTGTTCACGGTAAAGTGAACATTTTTGAAAGCCCTGCTTACGATCTACTTGAATGCATGTTGTGTATTCTTCCGCCTTATGTAAAATTAACATTTACATGGGCCTCATCACTTTATTCATATGTTGATAAAGTTTAACAGTGAAAATATTAGAAAAGTTAATATTTTAAAAATATTTTCATACTTCGATACATTTCAAAAATACAGAAAGCGAAAGAAATAATCTAAATGATCAGAAATGGTTACCTAACACTTTTTATTCGACGTTAAGATACGGAACTACTTCCCATCCATCGTTACCAACTTTACTGAGCGCATGTTACTCAGGGCGCCCGTTAAAATATATGCAGGTAGGGGCAGTGACTTTTTTCTAAGGTTGATTTCAAAAGTGCTCATTTTGTCGTGCACGGCCTTTACATGAAATGGATATAGGCCATCTCTTCGTTATAAAATGTGCACGGAGCTATGATAACAGCTTCGAATGCTGCTACGATTGCACTCTGCTGTTGCCATTCATCGTGAGGGCTGATACCTGGAACATAAGGCATTGACAATGTAATAACACAATGTGTGCACAGGTACGTACGTCATATATCGGAAACGATTAGTTTCCGGACCTAAGTTTACTAGGACGTCATTATTTCATTGTGCTCTACACGCCCCTGCAGGTTGTGCCTATAATATATTGAAACATTCCTAAGGTTTAAGCGAAGCCATTTACCGGTTCCACAGTATTATGGAAGTTGGTTATTCTTTCATTGAACTTTTATTATTTTCTCAAGAGTCTTTCAGGGCTTTCCAGATGAATTTTCAGCAGATGTCAGAAGTCGTGTAATAAAACAAAAATTTGGAAGTTTATACAGAATGATTCGCAACTAAACCAACAAACTTCGGTAGGTGATACTTTACGAAAAAGTAAAAGGAATACATATGTGACACTTTATACCTAAACCGAATATTAAGGGAGGCACGAGCCCTTAAAAAACGATGTTTTAAACCGTATTTGTGCAAAATATCGGAACATTATTGTATGTTATCGGGACCTTCAACGCAAGAGCCGATATTTTGCACAAATACGGCTTAAAATCTCGCTTTTTAACGGCTCATGCCTCCCGTAATATTTGGTTTAGGTATAAAGTTTCACATATGTTTTCGGTTTACTTTTTCATCAAGAATCACCTGCCGAAGTTTGTCGGTCTAGTAGAGAATCATCCTGTGTAGTGATGTCGGATGATAAAGAAAATCTTGCAGGTGTGTGTACTTAGTTGATGATGGCTCGCAGGTGGGTGTGTTGGAAAGAAAAGCAGTATGTTGCCAGAGCTGTACTCCGGCCGGGAAAGTGTATTTGTTCCACTGGAATGTGCGCGTGTGCGAGTGAGGTGCGACACGCACGCACGCAGTCCAGTCGTGCACCGAAACTCTCTTGTTTCCGGCGGGGAGGTAGAGTGCGCACTGCACCGCGCAGTGGCCCCCGGATGTGAAACGGCGTGGCCACTCGCTCGCTGACTGGCCGTGAGACCGAGCCTTGTATCTGATTGTCTACTGCGCGCTGCGAGACATTCCCTATTGGCTGGGCTGCCGACCTGCAAGTATAAACTGTTCACGGTAAAGTGAGCTTTTCTGAGGCCCTAGTTACTTTTTGTTTTCAGCCATTTTTTATCCTTCAACCACCATTTTAAGTAAATATTGCAATATATTTAATAAACACAGTATGTATATTCCACTTCACTAGGAAGTTAATGTCCAATGCTGAAATGAAATATATTTACCAACTATTAATCCAAATGAGAGAGTTTTCAAAAGTGCTCATTTTACAGTGAACACCTTTAGCAGAGGTGCGATACTGTATACGCCCTTACAAGTCACTGGTCATAGCTGTGTTGCCAACACCAAAAATACAATGGGAATTCATCCATGTTTAAAAATTATATACCTAGGAACTAACAAAGTAAACTTGCTCAGTTTATCACTGCGAGATGGTTAGAAAAGATAATTTCTCTTTAAATACACAGCATATGAAACGAAAATTTTGTGACTTTGCTCGATCGTTGTACAGTTGCCCTGTTCGACTTGATGATATGCTCCTTGCCTGCTGTTATGTTTACCGAGGCGAGATCATAGAGCAAAGATGAGGTAGAGTGCTTATTCGTCTTCCGCGCATAAACCCAGCATTGACCTACCCCAAAGGAACACAACTGTCGGAAGTCACATGGCCAACGATGATGAACGTGTTTGTTTATATCTTAATTTTTTTAAATGACAAGCACTATTCTAATACCTTTGCCGAGTTGAATTTAATCAAACTGCATTACAAATTAGTCAGAGGAAACATACATGCATCTCAAAGCACGTGTTTACTAAACAGTATTCTAACCTCATATAGAATCCACGCCGTTTTTGCTAGTCGTATTGGCAGGCAAATAGTTTCTTCAGTGTTGGGACGGAGATTGGTTGTGCGCAGCCAGCGAGGTCATCACTGTTGTTCACTTAATCATCTTTAGTCTATGGACGAGATCGTAGATTTTCCGATTTACTCTGTTTTGTAGGTACACGTCTTACATTCAACCAATCACACACGACCAGAAATTAACTTGATTGTTGTGAAGTAGTGATTTATTAACAACTATAACAACTTATGCTCGTTTTTAAACCATTCAGACCCAGCGTACACAATTGTGTACATTACGAACGTACGCGATGATCGTGAACCATTTCTTAAAAATACCTTATTTCATTACGAAAGCTTTTTTCATCGTAAACCGTCCTTTACCAGGGGAACAGGGAGAACCCCGAGAAAACCCGCCAACCAGCGACATCGTCCGGCACGATTCCCACTTGAGAAAATCCGGGAGTAACCCGGCCGGGGATTGAACCCGGTTCGCCTTGGTGGGATGCGAACAGTCGTTTGCGTGAGGCGGAAGAATATCCTGAAAGTGTAAAGGTGGACTCACAACCATCCGTCAGTCGCCCGTCCGTCAGGCGGTCACGTGATATTCGACCTATCGCAGGGCAATTTTTTTTCTATCCGTCAATCCGTCAAATATATCTGAAACTTTTAACTTTAGATGGACCGACGGATGGGCCACTGCCTTCTGACGACATTTCGTAGACGCGAACACGCACTTTGAAATAAAATGCAAGGCTGTGGATGTGTGTTTATTTATCTTGGTGGTAAATTCAGAAATTTAAAACGTAAACAATAATTCAGTATATATTTTTATCACATAAAAAAATATTTCCCCAAAATGTTTTTTCTCTTGAAAATGTATTTCCAACCAAAACATACCTTCTAAGAAAGAAAGATCACGTTGTTAAGTTGTCACGCTGAAATTTTGCCGGACGGGCGACGTACTGTTGTGAGTCGCTTTCAACTGGCGGACGAAAAAAGCAGACGGGTGACTGGTTGACGGGTGCCACAGATGATTGTGAGCCCAGCTTAACTTTAGCAATGCTTGAGAAAAGTTGCAAGTAATCGTGAATACATTTCACTTATGAATTGTGTGCTACCGCTAGGGGTAGTGAAATTTTGCGAAAAGATTTCAAGACAAGTTACATTCGAAAAGACTGTAGGGTAGTTTAGCTATCTTGATTGGCTGAATTACTTTTTGACACGCGTTGCCTGTCTGCACACGGATCACGCAGCAGCTGTGTCACTGTTGCAGAATTCCCAGTGGCTCGGTCAAATATGAAAACGCCTTCTCAAGCAGACGGCAACCAGTGGCGGAAGGCAAACCGCTGTTGGGTGCACATAAGTCGTGGATAAGGGTGGATGGTTTCGAACGGCATGTAACAGCGCTACGTGTACAAAGGTGGAAACTACAGGCTTGTGGAATTTCAACGTTATTTTGTATGTCACCGTATCAATAAATAAAATAAAATAACTTCCCCCCAAGCATTTTCACGTAACCCCGTCGTCTTGTGAATAGCTGATTTTATTTCTTTCTAGCCGATATCTTTCTTCTCTTTATTTCTTCGCTCCCTATAATTAACATTCCATTTCAAATAACAACCGATCGCCTTTGTTTTATTTAGCAATTTTAATACAACATACGAACTTTATTTTTAAAATAACTTCTTGTAGATCCCTGATTTTCTATATTTCACTTGCATGTGTTGTGCCGAGTTTCAAGAACAGCAAATTTCGACGTTTCCACCACAATGCGGGAAATAAAACGTAAATAAACAACAGCAGACGATTTTGCGGACCTGTTTGGGGATTTAGTGTGCTACTTCACCTCAGTAAATATAAACCCTAAATCCCCAAATTAAATTTCAACCCTAAATCCCCAAATATTTAGGGCCTGAAATTGTTCACGTGGTCGATCTAGTAACCTAAATCATGGTCTCGTAGCCGTTTCGGACACGGCTATAGTATTGAAGTCTACTGTGTACTCATTTTTTCCCCCGAAAAATCACCAGCTCTAGCTACCGCTTAGGGCGTGTTCAGAAAACGGAGGTAATTCTGCTTCATCTTCTCTTCTCGAAGGACTGCTCGCAGTACCGTGACGCGGAAGCGGGAAGCAAGCAAACAGCCAATCACGTCTGAAATCGTCGGTGGCGCATAGCGACCGCATTTCTGCCCCTGCATGCGTCGTCTGTGACCTCGAGACAGCCAGACTGACGGAAGTGCGTAATGAGAACACTGTAAACAAAGCATTTCTGCGAAAGTGCTTGTGTGTACCGACACAGATACAAAAACAAATAAACCGCCCGAGCGCAGCACGGAATGTAAATAACGGCGTGTAAACATAATCGCGTTTTATGACTGTGTTCACAGTCGGTTCACCAGGTAGCAGGTCATGTCCTGTAGCGGTGAAGTGAAGAGCGCGTTAGTCTAAAGCCGTGTTCCAATTCGCCGAGAGAGTGCTCTCTCGCCCACCCTTGCTGTCCCAACACGGTGGAGAGAGCACGAGAGAGAGTGAGAGTTAACGACGATGTTCACTCGCTGCTCACTCTCGTGCCCTCTGTGGCAGCCATGTTTTTTTCTAGTCTAACATCGATTATTCAGACATATTTTTTTGTTTCTGTAGCAGTGTTAGAAATATATTTTACTACGTTCTCTTAATCATTACGATTGAGAAAAGTGTTATTGCAACAATATTCCGTAAGATATGAAACTTAAAAAATTATGTGATTATTTTCAGGGATATTTGTAGGTTAGGTGTGCGTATATTATAAAGTACTTTGCTTTGAACATAATAGTAAACTTTTTGACCACTTAAAAATATATAAAACCACAATAAGTTTATATTAAAAAAAAAAAACACACTGTTAATGTATTCGAGGATTGGAAAAGGTGAATAATGTTTTATTTTTCACTATTTCTTACCTTTCTCGTCAGAAACACGATGCCGAAGGCTCTATATGTCGAGCAATCACAAAAGTTACATGAACGTACAAGTGTGTAAATTTCAACTTTTCTGGAAATGAACCCGCGAAATTCTCGTGTCTCTAGTAATGCCGGATCCACATAGCCCCGACAACCACGACACTACAGACCCGACACAACACTTAAAACTAAACAGCCAATGAAATACAAGGTCGGACGTAAGCCCGGGAAATTCTGTCGTCCGACCAGCAATTTCATATTAGAAATGATTTCTATTATTGTCGAGTTTTGCGGCACGACACACAGACTGTACAAAATTGCAAAATTAAATTGAATGCAAGCTTTCCTTACAATGACAAATGCGCAGCTTATTATTTTTTTTAATTACTGCATTTAACTCTTAAAAATAATAATTCTACCTTTGTATGCATTATCAATAACACTTTGTCGATATCATGTATTCCAAGTTTCCCGTCTGCTCATTGCCTTTGAAACTAGCTTAGTTAATCAGCGCCTTCTGTATGGCTTCAAAAAATTCTACTCTTCGTGTCGCGTCAGTAAACTGTCGGGCTGTAAATTCGAGTAATCACATTGAAAATGTAAATGTTGTGTCGTGATTGCAGTTTTTGTCGTGTCGTGCTGTGTGTTGTCGGGGCTATGTGACTCCCGCATAATGCCGGAATCACATAGCCGCGACGAGCACAGCACGACACGACAAAAACCCTCAACCATGGCCATTTTCAATGTGAGCCCGACAGTTTACTGATGCGACATAACGAGTATAATTTTTCGGATCCATTTAGAAGGCGCTGGTTAACTACGCTAGTTTCAAAGGCGGAGGGCAGACGGGAAATTTGGAATACATGATGGTGACAAAGTTTTATAGCTAATGCATACAAAGGTAAAATTATTATGTCTAAGAGTTTAATACAATAATTTTCATAATTTGTATTTCCCACTGTAAGGAAAGCTTATCATGCAATTTCATTTTGCAATGTTGTACACTCTGTGCGTCGTGTCGCACTACACGACGAAGAATAGAAATAATTTCTAAACCAAAACTGCTGGTCGTACGACAGAATTGTCGGCCTTACGTCAGATATATCTTGTATTTCATTGGTTGTTTAGTTTTTTAAGTGCCGGTTCGTGCTTGCGGTGTCTTGCTGGTCGGGGCTATGCGATCCCAGCATAACTGTTGAGCCAGTAACGAACAGAATGCAACAGTGCGATGGAGTTATGAACAGTGCTGTACCAAGGCTTCGCACTGGGGCGGCAGGCTGTATAGTCCATTCACGGTTTCTTCGGCCTTTTTAAATCAAACCTTTGAAAAATCTCCCCATGTTATGACGTGCTTGGTTGTTTCCTAAATACGCCCTGTATTACAAGCGTTTTATACTTGTGTTCATTAAAGTTCCTCTTTTTTTTTTTTTTTAAGGGAATGTTATTCATATTTTATCTATAAATGATAATGCTTCATTTATAAATAATTTGAATTAAAAAACAGGGAGAACATAGGTATCTTGGTAGCGCCTAGTAGGAAATAGTTCTTATACAAAATACTGTTACAACAGAGTGCGCACGAATACGGTGCGTTGTCCCTCTGGCGTAATCTTCCAGACTTAGTTAAGCTTAGTTTGCACGAGGCGGAGGAATATCCTGGAAGTAGAATTTTAGTAGGGCTTCAGAAAAGGCCGAAGATACCGTGAATCAACTATAGACAGACAATATTGGCTCCACCATCGAGTATAGACAATGGCGTGGCGGTTGTTTTGAGATTGGCCGCGCGAGGCCCTGGGAACGAGCCTTGTTTCTCATTGGCTACAGCGTGCTGCGGAAGGTTCCAATTTGGCTGCGCTGTCTATCGTCTGGCGACTAGATTACCAGACACTTGAGGCCGTGTCCGAAATTACAAATTCGTTATTCTGTAATTTGTCATTTCATAAGTTTCAATTCGTACGCTGTCGAAAGTCACTTGGTTAGCATTCGCGGCAACACATTTTTACATACAGGGCCTGCCAACATTTGGGCGTTCCCAACCTGCGTCTTAGGACAAGGATGTGCTGATTGGTGAACGTGACCCCCTGACGTCATGGCGCTGTCCCAAGCTGCCGTGTCGAAGTACACCTGTGTCCCAAGTTGAAGCAATCGGAAAACTGAACTTTAGTCCGAAGTTGTGGCCTAAGCTGATAGAAAAAGAAGACTTCAATTACTTTCGCGCGCATTCGTGAAATGTTTACGTTATTAATGTAGGCACTGGATGTGCAAGGTGGGCTTTCTCAAAACAAATATGATGATATGGTAATAAATAATTAGGGATGCCTTCGTTCAGTCTGGACAATTTGGTAAACATTAAATAATCAACAATACAGCAAATTTAAACATCACTACGTAACAACAAATGATACGCCGGATCTAGTGCGATCTAGTGTCAGATTCTGGAAGCTCACTTCAGACAACGCATTTCTAGACCATATTCGGACGGCGCCAATGTGACGTGACACGTCCTCGTCCACAGGAACGGGCGATTGTAGACGGACCCTAACTGTGAAATTTTGTATCTATATTAAATGCTTAAAACGGACGTAATATTTCTACAATCATCACGGGAATGTTGTGAATATGTCAATAAATAAGAAAATAAATTATGCGACAGCGACTTTAAAAAAAAAAAATTGTTGCGAAATATATAAACAAAGCACAACACGTACTTGCTTTTTAAAACATGCCTAGTGTATTTTATGAACAGTTGTTTGTTAAGAGAAAAAAAATTAATCATGCATTCGCGTATGTGTTTTGAAAGTCAATATGCTGTTGATTTTGTCATTTTGTATTTCTGCTAACAACCGCTGGATACAAAATACGAAATACCGAGTTACCAAATACGTCACTATTTTTGTATACAAAAACGGGTCTCGTGATCATTTTGTCAGCAGAATCTGTCATTTCGCACACGGCCTGGTAGACGAACGGCGTGGCAGCCACGTTGTTCACCAGGACGCCATTTTGTTGGTGTGTGCGAATGGTGCACGGTCGACAGTAGTTACGGGTAGGGAAGGATCGTGCAATTTCGTCCAGATCATAGACTAAAGATGAGGTAGACCGCTTATTCGTCTTCTACGCATGTACCCAACATTGACCTACACCAAAAGAACACAACTGTCAAAGTCACATGGTCAATAGTGATGAAAGAGTTTGTTTGTATCTTAATTTTTAAATGACAATAACTATTATATGAATAAAATACTTTTACCAATTTGAATCAAATAAAATTGCTTTACAAATTGACCAGAGGTATAAATACGTCTCAAAACATTTTACAACCCAGTTCAATGTTGGGAATGTAGATGGTTGTGCGCAGCCAGAGAGATCGGTCTACCTCATCTTTAGTCTATGGTTGAGATCACGTGTGATGGAACGGGTAGCCGCGCGTGCGCAGAAGGGGTTGTAGAGAGGGCGCGCTCCGAAAGCAAACGCGAGCACGCGACGCGAAGCAGCAGGCACCGGAGCTACCATTCTTCGCCCGCAAGACAGCATTTTTTGAGCTCTGGGTCTTCGTCAGCGGCGCGCAAAAAAGGCGCACATTCCGAGCGTTCCGCGCCCCTCTCCCCCTTCTCACACCCTTTCTTGTGGCCAACACTCGGGAGACTACGTCAGCCTATGGCCATTCAAGAAATCCAGTGTGTTGGTAATTAATGTACAACTTTTCATCGTTGTCAGTGGAACCATTAGTAGGGACTTGCAAAAACAGCGTTATTTTATGGCAGCAAATGTAAATTGTAAATGCATCTACTGTAGTTTGCGTTTACACCCGAGCCAGAGTTCCTGACCTCTAGTGAGCCGTACCTCTGTGCCCTACAGGTGGAATGACTTTGAGGCTACTTGTAGTGTTCGTGAGCCAACTCAACACGGCCGTTCCTTGGCGGTCACCCACTGAAGTTCTAGCCATTACCGACGCTGTTTAGATCGCATATCACAAGACCTCGAGAGCATACCGGTGCGCTATGGCGAAGGTACGTCTGCTTGACTTCTGTATTCTTAAGGAGGAGAATTGAGATTAATTTTTATAGTATACAGGCGATCACTCAGTTATATTTTAGAGACAATTCATTTATTGTACTACAATCACTTCTGCAGTCGTTCTCAGAAGGTAATCAGTAATTAATTCCCATTAATTCCACATGGTAAACAATTCATTATCTTAACTACATTAAAATATTTAATTATGTATTACATAGAAATATATACACTATATAATGATACTAATTATAATTATATTAATAAAACAAAAAAAAATTAATATTACAGTTTTCTAATAATCTGACTGATATACTGCACCACGCCTTGTCGAAGAAGGAATTGTAGTAATGAATGCTGAATGCCGGATTGACTCACAAAAACACCGACAACGCTTAGTATGTTGTGTGGGACAGCAAACCAATCATTAGAGATGATGGTTTATCGCGGGAAAAGAGTACTGTTTGCTATGATTCAACGTACTGTACACATGTCCGACAGTTTTCTTTCCTTATTGGCTGTCATGCATGTATGAAACTACTATCCCATTTATCTGGGCTAATGAGGATTCTGGTACTTTAAAGCAGAACGTTTGTGATTGGCCTATAAAGAATTCAGTCGAGCCAAGAACTTGGGTATCCAATCATAAAAGGAGAAACGAGCTATAGTGTTATCGAAGACATGTTGGCTCAAAAATTTTTCGCGATTTTCAATAATCCCTAGAATACCTAGTAAGTAGGGGCACTGATTTTTCGCGAATATATCTGAGCACACAGTAGACTCCAAAACTATATATACACCGCGGCTGTTGTCATACCTCCATTGGCTGCTGGTGTTGTTTGCGCATTCGACCGTGCCACTCAGGATTCCGTAACTCCGACACTCTACCTTCGTGATTCAAGCGAAAACAGTTAACACCGACCAGAACATGCTTCAGCCAATCAAAAAACTGGACGACCCTACAGTGCTTTGAGCAGTATCTTGTCACGAAATATCACTACGCCTACTAGTAAGAAATAGTTCTTATTGCAAAATATTATACTGATTGTGCAGGAATACGGTGCGTTGTCCCTTTCGTGTGATTTGCTAGACTTAGTTAAGTTTTGTTTGCACAAGGTGAAGGAATATCGTGGAAGTAGAACTTTAGCAGGGCTTCAGAAAAGTTGGAAGTAACCGTGAATGGACTATCTGAAAGTACTCGTGTGTTGCTGGCGGGTAGGGAAGATGGGGCTCGTGAGAGCGGTTCGTGTGTCGACGGCTAGGGTTTGAGGGCTCAGTCTCGCCCAGCTGGCCGTCACGTGGTTCAGGCAGGTGGAACGACATCCTGTCACGGTGGGTAGTCTCCGAGCCGACTCGCCCAGGTAGACCCTCGCTGTTCTTATACCGCAGCCCGCAATTTCCATCATCGCATCAGCGCGGCCGCCCTGGCAAACTGGCCCACTCAGCGCTCTCCCGTGCTCCAGCTCTCGCGACGTCATCATTACGTCAAAGAGAACGCTCTCTGGTCGTTTCAATTCGTCGGAGAGAGCGAGAGCACAGAGAGAGCACGAAGTTGTATACTCGGTGACGCCATCTAGCAGGCGCCATATTTGTTTATCCGTGTTTGAACAAGGTTATAGTCATAGACTAAAGATGAGGTAGACCGATCTCGCTGGCTGCGCACAATCGATCTCCGTGTCCCAACATTGAACTGCTTTTCTGCCTACACGTCTAGTAAAAAAAAAACGTGGTTTGGATTTTAGGTTAGAAAACTGATTTGTAAACAAGTGCTTTGAGATTAATGTATACTTCCTCTGACCAATTTGTAATGCAGTTTGATTATATTAAAACTGGTAAACGTATTTTATTAATATAATAGTGCTTGTCATTCAAAAATTAAGATTTAAACAAACACGTTCATCACTGTTGACCATGTGACTATGACAGTTGTGTAGGATTGGGGTAGGTCAATGTTGCGCAGAAGACGAATAAGCGGTCTACCTCATCTTTAGTCTATGTTTATAGTAGCTTCCTTGGCCAAAACCACGTTGCATTCTAACTGTAAGTGAACAATTTCAACTGTTTTAAACAGCGAAATGACATGCGCAACATGTATTTATAAAAATATAAATACAGATTTCTGACTTAAGTCTCGTTGATTCTCGTCACTTTGCTGTAACACGACGGTAAAATATAAAACAAAAATAATAGTAGTTTGTTCGGTAATGATTATTTTGGTAGTGCTAAAATTATTTCGAACACACGTAAATTACTTACAATAACTATGACCGCAATTTTAGCTTAACATTATTTCCCGCCTTTTGGCATCAGCTGTTTGCCTGACGTTGGAGAGAAACGAGAGAGAGGTTGTCTCAACTCCCAGAGCGAGAGCACGAGAGAGCGCGAAGCATTGCTCTCGCCAGGTTGTGCGAAAGAGTGCTCTCTGGAGAGAGTATTCTTTAAATTAAGCCACGGCCTAAGGCCGCGCTCCACTTGGTACTGACAGCGCTCACCAGTAGCATGCCAAGAGGAACGCCATCAGTAAAAATTCGCAGTCAGTAGCGCTAGGTAGTGGAACCAGGTGGAACGCTCGTCAGCTGAGTTTTCAGCAGGAATAATGGCGTCTGCTATTCGTGGTGAAGCAGCGGTAGACCTAAAAATGCTGCCAACAGGGATAGGTAAAAATATCTTTTCAATTTCATCTGATTCTGATCCATCAATTGATGATGCGATCGAAGAATGTGAAAATATTCTTTCCACTTGCATCTTCTGCAGATAACAACAGCGTAACTCGCTCGTTATCCATCGCCGCCATGTTGCGTCGTCTGCTTTTACTGAGACTATCTTACCTCCTGCACGTCAGCCGGAAGTATAGCCTCCAACCGAGACGCCACAACACCATTCGTCAGTTACACATCAGCAGAATCAGTATTTAAAGGAACACTCGTCAGTAGGGGCAACTGTTTTTCACGAAAAGATTTCAGGACAAGTTGTGCTCCAAAACACTAGTTCAGAACCACTTTCGCGATCGGACCATTTGACTTGTTAGGCGTCTTATCTGTCTGCCCGAAAATCACGGACGGTCAGTGTGGGAGAAACTTAATTCTGATTGGCTCAGTCATGTAACAGACTCTCCTCACACAAAGACAAGCGGCCAATAGCCAAATGAAGAACGCAAGTTTGCACGTAAAGCCTTGTCCACACTGGCGAACCGAACACTGTAACGTAACATCGAACATGTTCGCTGCAAAATTGTGCTGACCGCTTGGCCGCATCGCGAACGCTGTTCGTCACGAACATTCCAGTTATCCAATTGTTCGCCGAAATACTAGTCGCTCAGTGATGGAGATCAAGGTAACTGCAGCAGCATACGTTTATATACACCTCAACGTCTTGAAAGTGCGAAAAATGAAGAAAAGAAGGTGGTGGCAGCTGCATACATATGGTAAAAGACATGAGAACAATGTCGCGTCGTTGTTGGCGGTCCTAAACTTTCAAGAAGTTTCTGGGAACTTCACAGGAATATAATCATCAGATTTTGAAGCAATTGTCAACTTGGTGGACCCTAAAGTTATGAAATATGATACACATTTAAGAAACGCGATAACAGTCGTCGAATGAGTCGCTGTCATTCTAAGGTTTCTAGCCTCTGGAGATTCCTTCACTAGTTTGCAGTATTTGTTTTGAATATCAAAACAAGCCATTAGTAAAATAGTACCAGACATACTGACGACAATCATTCAATTTCTCAGTCAGAACATTCAGGTATGTAAAACGCAGTATGTTATTTAAAAAATTTGTTACTTACAAGTGCATTATAATATTAAAATTAAAAA
Source organism: Dryococelus australis (assembly GCA_029891345.1). NCBI lineage: Eukaryota > Metazoa > Arthropoda > Insecta > Phasmatodea > Phasmatidae > Dryococelus > Dryococelus australis. The sequence continues at coordinate 30,301,773 of CM057000.1, read as the reverse complement.
AATCACCATTAGTGTTGACTGCACAGATTGATATTTCTAATACTGTAGTTAGAAAACAGTATTTAATATTAGTTAAAGAAAACAGTATTTAATATTAGTTAATTAGAAGTTTTACTTTCTCGGACTATAATAAAAGAAAGTACTGTAATCTTGAAAATATTCGATCTCAAAATGTTGACAAATCTAAATATGTCACTAAATTTAAGCACTTTATAATGGAAAGCCTGACACAAAATCCTGATGTAGTCAAAGACGGCTCAAACCATTTCGATTAGATTTGCCATATGTTCCACTCTAAGAAGGTTTTTTTAAAAAAATTGCATAAGTGGTATGTCGTGTAAAACTTTTGGGGCGGCGCCCCTCTTGCTGAAGAAGGGTTTTTCGCTATTTGCAGTTTCAAGAGGCTGTTTATGAAAAAATGTGAAACGACCAAAATTAAAGAGCGTCCGAATGGCTACACGTTTTGTTTGTACACATTTATTGATACAATATATCGTTATGCCACAAAGTGCCACAATATAAATGCAACATTTACTAGCCTGATTATATTTTATACACAAAATGTAAATCAATATCAGCAATTAGTAATGAGCAAAGTGTGTGTATGTAGACATCTAAATAGTTAATTCACACAAGGTTTTGCAATAAGAAATCATCTTGAGAACAGGCTGGCGATGAGACTTGAGGGAATCTGTGGTGTTCTATTGATGATCCTGGAGAATGCAAACATGTCATCCTATGCATCGCTTCTGAGGATTTTGTTAAAATGGTCTTTGTGTTTAAGGTCCACAATAACTGTCTTCCCGCGTATAATCCTACGAAGTGAAGTGTAACACTTGCTCTTCATTCCAATCTGTTTTCGCGACGTTTTCACCTTCACTGCGTTCTTCTATGATCTGATAAACGGTCTCTACCTAACTGAACTGAAGCTGGACGTTGAGAGGAATGCGCCACGTTCAGGTCGTATCCAGTTCCCCATCCACACTATGCGTAACAGCTACGCAAATATCCCTTTCATGCGCTAGTCATTTACCGACTCAGGGTGTAATATGGCCCGTCGCGTACAGCGTAACCAAATCATGTTCGCGACGTCGTTCGCAGCAGTCCCGTCAACATTGGCGATCATGTTACGCGTCGCAGTTACGTTACGATGTTCGGTTCGCCAGTGTGGACGGGGCTTTTGATATTGAAGTCTAGCCTCCGGGTAAATCTTTGCGCCAAAAACAGGTGGCCCTACTCGTCAGTAATTTCAACTGTTCTCAGTACCAAGTATAACGCGACCTAAATAAGATGCAGCCCACTGTACTGCTCTGAGGGATCGCAGGATTTTGCTTAGTTTGTCCCCGGGAACACCGCCCAAAACCAAGGATTGTGATGTACACATGCCATCCGGTTATGAGTAGAAAGCCGAAGAAATTGTGGCCGTATTTCGGGGGACGAGCTAAAATTTAGAAACTCGAAGTGTATGCCACTTTTGCAGTTGGTTCGTCCGTTTTTTTTTTAATTCGCCTGGAAAAAACTGGGCCAGTAAAAATGAATTAACTATAAAAAAAATTTTTTAAAACCAACCTTGTATATACAAATGCACTAAAAAGAGAAAAATTATTATAGTAATTACAGAATTTGTAGAACTTGTAAGACGTGGTCGAAAAGTCGTAATAAACTTTACTACAAATTATTATGTTTATATCAATTTTTATTTAATATATAAAAGCTTGGCGCAGTATAGAACGTATACCTCATTTGCGCAATCATAGTAAGAACATATCTCTCATAAAGCTCTTAACTATTCGCACCAATCCTTTATATACGATGGTTTGGAAATCGTGACTATATTTACAAAAGGGCTTAACTCAAAATTGATTGTCTGCACAACCAACGACCAATTACAGCACAGCGACTAGGGATAGCGCCAGCTGGTGTCCTTCAGCACCAGATATAGCACCAGCTAGTATCCCTCACCCCAAATATGGGCAGCACCAGTTTGGTATCCTCGTGTTTGAGAACTTTCCCAGATTAATCTTATGGCACTACGCCTGCCGATGACCAAAGTGGGCATATACCCGTGTAGGCCTATACGCGCATACTCCCCAGAGGGTTAAGTAGGCAGTTGTTAGGTCGGGGATGTGAAGTGGCCCACATTGGAGGAATCAGATAGCCACGGTCTACTGTAAGTTGGTCACTGTTGTATCGACTTTCGTGCTGGGTGGCAGAAAAAACAAGCGAAGTGTTTCGGTCGGGGGTTGACGCCGTACCGCTGGTTTGTCGCTCCACTGCGCTGAGACTCGCCAGCCGAGTTGTTCCCAGCTGGCGCAATCTTCTTACCGTGAAGTCGCCGCTCATTTTGTTTATTGTGACTTTCTCCTACTCTGCAGTCTCCCGGGTATAGGCTGTTCGAGATAAAATGAGAACTTACGTGCATATATTTTAACGGGCGCACTGAGTGACATGCGCCTCATAAAGTTGGTACCGATGGAGGGAAAGTAATCCCCTGTCTTAACGTCTAACGGAAAGTGATAACTAAAATTATTTATTTCGCTTTGTTTTTTATTTTTTAATTAATGGAAGTGTAGAAATGAGCAGAGTTATAAAATAATTACGTTTCCAATAATTTCAGTTTTACTTTACCGACGCATGAATAAGGTGATGAGGCTCATGGGAATGTTAATTTTACATAGGGCGAAAGAATACACAACGTGCATGTAAGTAGATCTTAAGCAGGAATTTCAGAAGAGCTCAGTTTACCGTGAACATCGTATAGCTGTGCCTGTACTTAAGGGGGCCGCCTACCTGACGCGACATGGCACAGGGGCGAGCGAACTCTAGGACGACACTAGCACCGCATCAAGTGCCGCATCGCCACTATGCGCGAAGCACTAAACTAGTGCGGAAGCTTTTCATCGAACCGTTTTTTTCTATGGGACTTTATGTGGTGACTATATTATTTTACTGATGGAAAGTCTAATGCAAAGTTTAATGCAGGATTGTATCTCTGTTTCACGTAGATACGGTCAGCACATTTTGACATACGGCAGTCTGAAAATGCTGCTTTTAGCTACGTTGGAAGGCTTGGCAGTAGTGGTTCTAATATGCGTGGTGTCATGAAAGCGACATTCCGTCATCACCTGAAGTTTGTTTTCTTTTCGTAAATTAGCATATTGGGTTCACGTGGAATAGTTTCGTAAAAAAAAAAAACGGATTTCCCAACACAATGCAATACATTTCTAGCGCCTAGTAGGCAGCCCTTTAAGGCGCTTACGAAAAGTAACCTGGTAAAGTTAACTGGGTTAATTTGGTCACGTGACCAGGTTTACCCGATCACTTGCGGTTAACCAGGTTGCTTAAAAAGCTTAGGGCCGGTTTCACCACGCATGATGATGATAGTCTATCGAGATTAACTGACAAATAATCTCGATTATCTGTATTATATGTTTCACCACGCACATTAATCTCGATTTTCTCTGAATATCTCGCTAAAATATTAACCCGCCGATTTTAGTGGTGTTAATTCACATTATCGGGACTAAACTGTAAAACATAATTAAATCCTTTAGGAATGCGTCGAGGTGGCAAAGGGGCTACGAGAGGGCAAAGCTATTTCATCCATAATAAAGAGAAAATGGCTCGGGCAATGTAGAATTTAATTTATTGTTTGCCGTCCACGATGTTTACTTGAAAGAATAAATTATTTCGATCTTTGTGATGAAGAGGTTAAAGTATACTTTCGCCTTACATCAAACACATGATTGTCAAACTAACTATATTGTTTTATTATTTTCCTTTACGACAACTATACTGCGTTAACATTAGGTATAAATGTAAAATAAACAAGATAATTTTGTAGGCCTAATTCAAATCAAGAATGTGACTAGTACCAGAAGTGTTTTTAATTTAAAAGGTCTTTGAATATACTCAAAAAACAGATGCTATGAACTAAACAACAGATAACACATTAGTTACGTAGTTCTGACTTAGTTTTAGGATCTGCAAAGTTAAGAGCTCTGTTTGAAGCTTCTCCTGTTTAGTCCTTTCTTGTTCCTGTTGTAACTTTAGTTGACGAATCTCTTTCATTGCCTCGTTTTCTTCAATTGCAAACTTTTTTGCTTACTCAGTTAACTCAATTTTTGCTCTATGCCGGGCAATTACTTGAGCTTTTTTGTTTGAGTGAATTGCTGGTCGTCGTTTACTAGTCCAGGGAGATGTTGCCATACTTTTTCTCACATCGCTGGCAGAGACTGTCCTCCCACCATCGGACCCAGTCTAGGCAAAATTACCTGAAGCATTTGTAGGATTACTCATCTGACATGTGTTTATGACAACTAAGTCTCTACTGTAATGACATTCCGCTGACTTTACTGGTGGCAGTATACAGTGATCTTGGGTGGCTATTTTGAGGGCAGAACACACTGGACACGTTCGTCTACATAGCATGGACACGTTCGTCTACATAGTTTTTTTTATGCCACACCGCCTTCAAGTTGTCTGCTGTTCTGCAGTGATCATGAGATGAATAATTTGCCACTGTTTCGCTTTGTTTTGTTGTCACAGCATCATTTCGTTTATTTTCAATGATATTGAAATGTTCTGTAACTAATTATAACAAAATGTGTTTTTTTTGGGATGAAAAATTTCGGATTCGCTGTTTCTTTGCGACCACAATGCCTTCCCGACTTGCCATACTTTTTCGAAATTATTTCTCTGTACCAGCTCAAAGTACTGTACCAGCTCTAATGTTTACCAAGAGAAAATCGCGATTAAGTCAGAATATCGAGATAATTTTAACAAAATATTCTTTACCGCGATTAAACGTGGTGAAACACGCTCTACATGATCGAGATTAAAATCGTAAATAAACCTCTCATCTGAATAAAATTATTTCGATATCCCCAAAAGTTCATCTTCGGTGGTGAAACCGGCCCTTAGAGTAACTCTGGTGTTTTGACATGGCGGGAATTCAAATTAAAATTAAGACCGAATATTTAGTGCAGTTGTTAAATACTGTGCTAGATGATTAAGTGTTTTTGTTAAATTATATTATGAACAAACAACATAAAAAAAGACATTACATTAAGCAGTACTGCGATAATATAATACCTTTGTATTCAGTGTCGGATTAGTATAAATTTTAATTTCCGGGCTACAATGACTAGCAAAAGCAGCTAAACATTTATAATTTTACATATTTTGATCGTTTCCAGATGTCAGAATTCATTTTCGTTTACTTGTTTGTTTTTGTTGCTACAATGTTTACATATTTACGTGCCGTTTCACGTGTGTCGTCTGCTAGTGCCAAGTTACCATGCAGTTGAGCAGGTTTAGCCCAGAGTTGATCGAGTCGAGGTTCGAATTATCCTGGGTGACTTTTCGAACGCGAGTTAACTTTTACCCGATCACTTTTCGAACGCACCGAGTGAAAGTTTTAACCTGATCGCGTTAACTGGGCGACTTTTCGTAAGCACCTATAGACACACGCGCCAGTTTTCACGGGAAGAGTCCACGACTAATTGGTCTCCAAAACTCTATAGTTAGGACTATCTTTTTTAGCGAAAAGATTTGCACAGAGGCTAGACTTCAATAACCTACGTCCACACTTGCAGCCTTCCTCTGGCTATTGGCCGCTTGGCTTTGTGTTAAGAGAGTCGGTTATTAGGGAGAGCCAATCAGAATCAAGTTTCTCCGATACTGACCATCCGTGATTCGCTGGCAGACACATAAGACGCGTACAATTCAAGTGATCCAATTACGAAAATGGTTCTCAACTAAAGTGTTCTGAAATCTTTTCGCGAAAAACATAACATCTTTCCTGATTGGATGATTTTGTCACTTCTCTTAGGTGTCTGTCCGCAAACCACGGATCTTCAGAGTTGTAGTAACTTAATTCTGACTGGCCCGGCTGAGAAAACAAAAGTGTCTCCACTCACCCAAAGACACTGACCAACAACTAGGAAAACAATTCGTGAATTCATCTAGGACGAGCTAAGCTCCAAACAAATGTACATTTCTGCTATGTTTGCAATTGGGTCACAGTTTATAATATACGCCCAGGTGCACTCTGAAAAAATAAACAGACATGCAAGGAAACAAGCATCGAACCCAGAGACTCATTTCACTCCAAGGCGATAGCTAGAGACCTTAAAAATTCGCGAGTTCAATGACCTGCAGGCTATACTCTACAGTCTTATCCACAAATATGTCGATGTCAGCTGCGCATTGGTTGCCTGCTGTCACACTGGAAGGCGTCGATTGGGCCACTGTTCTGCAGGAAGTGCAATAAACTGTGTGGACAAATGCCTAAAGTTATATAAACTAACGTGTTTTTGAATTCCAGCTTGTCCCAAAATGAATCCGCGCATTCTTCAGGTCTCTAGCGATAGCCTCACCGCACACTTGGAAGGTGTTGGTTGTGTTGCCAACCTATTGAGCAATGCGCTCTAAGAATAACGCCTTCTTCTCTGTCATGTTATAAAAACAACATTTATTTTATTTCCGTATTTCAGTTTTCTGCGAAAATATTCAACGACTAGTTGTACTTTAAAACACTTTAATTAAGCTCCTCTTTCGTGATTGGGTGATTTTTACTGTCACGCGTTTAGAGCGTGTGATCGTAAATCACGGACGTTCAGTGTGCTCCTACCTGCATATATTTTAATGGACGCACTGAGTGACATACGCCCAATAAAGTTGGCAATGGCGGAAGGAAAGTAGTTCCGTGTCTTAACGTCGTAGTAAAAGTGCTACGTAACTATTTGTGATAACTTAAATTATTTCTTTCGCTTTCGGTTTTTCTATTTTAATTTTGGAAGTGTAAAAATGAGCTGAGTTGTAAAATATTTACTTTTATAGTAATTTCAGTTTCACTTTACCGACGAATGAATAAGGCGATGAGGCCCATGACAATGTTAATTTTACATAAGGCGAAAGAGTACACAACGTGCATGCAGGTAGATCTTAAGCAGGGCTTTCAGAAGTTCTCAGTTTACCGTGAAAAGCGTATAATTTATACAAGATGTTTTCTAATAACATGTCGAATTTCAAACCACAGTATGTGTGGACTAATATAAACAAAAAATCCTAGTAACAATTTTTTTTTGGAAAGGTCATCTAGTGTTTTTTTATTTAAGTTTGAAGTCAGGCGAAACAACGCAGGGAGTCAAAGCACAGCGACACGTATCTGCTTACGTAGCTAGTAGCATACCACGAAGGCGAACAAGGTTGGAGCGTCATGCCTGAAATATAATGCAAGTACTTCTGGCAGCCTTTACTACTCAGTCGCCAATCTCCCATTGTTCACGTGGTTTGACACACGTGTACAGACTGTTCACTTAAAATGAGCATTTTTAAAAGACCTGTTTAAATCTACTTGCATCCACGTTGTGTATTATTCCGCCTTATGTAAAATTAACATCGACATGGGCCTCATCACTTTATTCATGCATCGGTCCAGTGAAACTCGGAAATTATAATAAAGGTAAACATTTTGCAAACATATTCATTTTTACACTTTGATGCATTAAAAAAAAAAACCATAAAGCGACTGAAATAATTTAAGTTATCAGAAATGGTTACCTTGCTTCTTTTTTTTTCTACGTTAAGATATGGAACTACTTTCCATCCATCGTTACCAACTTTGCTGTGCGTATGTCACTCAGTGCGCCCGTTACAATATATATATATGCAGGGACAGTGACTTTTTTCTAACATTGATTTCAAAAGTCCTTACTTGATCGTGAACAGCCTTTACTAACAGGCAACAACTAGCGGCGCCTACGTACCTTGAGTTTATGGTGCCCTCTGTGTAGGGACACTCGAATTTCGCGAAAACATTACCGGGCATGCTAGATTTAGTTACCTTACGGGCTTGCCAGCAGTTTTATTTTTCTTTTTGGCGGAGTGCCTGTGTGAGAAGACATTCTCTTACTTGACTGGCCAATCAGAAACATGTTACACCGACACTGTACGTCTGTGATTCGCGGGCAGACACCTATGACTAGAGCCAGTGATTTTACGCGAAAAAAAAATCTGAGCACATTGAGGATTTCAATACTGTAAGCACAAACAGAAATGTTTGTTCTTCCATTGGCCGTTCTCTGCATGAGAAGCAGTTTCTATTTTCAATGGGGCCGATTAGAATTCAACATCTTTGGAAGTGAACCAAAGTGATTCGCGTACTTACAGTCGACAAGTTCCAAGACAAAAGTAGCCAATCGAGAAAGGTAAACGTCCATACAGTGTTTTGAAATGTAACTTGTCTCGAAATATTTTCGCGAAATTTCACTAGCCCTACCTAAGACGCGTAACATATAGATCATCCAATCAAGAAAGTGGATCTGTGCTAAATTGTTATGAAATACAGCTGGTCCTGAAATCTCTTCGCAAAATTTGGGTGTCCCTACTCATAAACGTGGTCATTATTCAGTAGTCCTATGAATTGATGCCGAGAAGGAAGGTATGAGAAGGCTAAATTGTTGAAGCATGTAGCATTCCACATATATTCAAGAACTGCATCAATGAATTTGCGAAGAAAGCGGAGTGAATCGTCAGCCGGTGGTGTGTTTTGTTACAGCGAGATCACTGCTTCAACGTCACACATGATGGAACGTAGACTAGCGTTGTAAACTAAGACGTTATCCCACATACATTTGATGAAGTAGAAGCCTTATTTTAAATGGTGACCAATATAAGAATATGTACATGCTACTTCGAAATGGTGTCGATATCTACCCACCAGGTTTTGGAACCTAAGAAATAAACGTACCAGACAAACATTAACGCTACGGAAATTTCATGTGATGCGCTTTTGCGATATTTCCTGAATCACACAGCGAACAGGACAATTAAGTTCATAAAAAAAACTCAGCGTAAAGGGTTTTTTTTTTGTTTTTTTTTTTTTTCCAGTAAAGACAATAGGAATGAAATTAAAAACGGGATGAGATCAAGGGAAGAAGTGAGTTATTTTAAGAAGAAACTACGAACAGTTTGGAAGATGGCGGTAAAAGGTGGGAAAACATAGAAAACTGAAACATTAGGAAGAAAACACTGGACAAACCGAAACTATTTTTGAACATTTACCTTCGAATACCTTAAACAATGATTTATATTTTTAATGTGCCACATAGTGAATAGATATTAGGACCCTTGTCACAGTCTATTTTCCTGTCTAGTTGTCAATAATAGTTAACAACTGATTTTTTAAAATTCGCGTTTACAAAAACCGTTACATCATATGGCAATAAAGATTACAATTAAAATAATGAATGAAATAAACGTACACAAAAGTGTATGCTAAGCATTGTATTGAAACAAGTCACATTCGGTGAATTCGAAAAAAAAAGTGCAATGAATCCCTTTCTAGAAAATTTTTAATTTAATTTTATATTACATTATTCACTATTAATAGTTTGTACGTATTGATTTTTTACCGAACTAATTATTACAAATTTATAATAACTTTTAATCTTTAAATGTTATATAATTAGAAATTTTATTTTAAAAGAAACGGTCACTTATATGTTGAAAAATTGTGTTACTTTCCAAAAACTTATATGGTTTTGAAAATTACTCAAAGCGCATTTGTGAGATTAAAAAATACAAGAATAATATTTTCTAGAATTTCGTAATTTCTTATTGTTAAATTTTACAATATTTTTGTTAACTACAAAACTCTACGACATTTTTGAAGGATCGTACAATTTAAAAAGCTGTGAAATGTCATATGGATATTATTTCACTACCGCATAGTAAGTGTTACTTCCTGGTACTAAATTAGACGAATATAATTTATAATGTTTCTATTATATGTTACAAATACTGTTAAACAGTTCTCAAGGTATTTCTGATTTTTGGCTCGGAAAAGTACATTTCTAACCACTGCGCGCCAGTTCCGTTCGCCTTCGTGATACGCAACTTGCTGTTCCCGCAGATACGTGAAGTAGCGGACTCCCTGCGTTGTTTTGCCTAACTTCAACTTAAATTAAAAAATACTAGATAACTGTTCCAAAAATTTTGTCATTACGATTTATTGTTTAAATTAGCCCATAGATGATGTGGTTTGAATTTCGACATGTCATACAAAAACATCTTGTATATAGACTTGAAACATTTGTGTATTCATTTGGCTATACAAGCTAGACTTCAAATTCTTGTACGTTTATGTTACTTTCGTAATACGTACACAGTTTGTTTGACACGTCTTGGAAGACAGTGAGCCAAACATAAACATACAACAAAATACAGGTCCAATCATACTCTTCCGTTGTAGTAGGAAGCAGACAAATCAGCATTTGACACCTGCTTTAGTACACACTCATGTGTACGTTCTAGTGTAGAGGAAGAAGGAAATAGGACGAGTGACCTAACCAACTAATAACGAAAACAATATTGTTACATTTTCTCTCTCTAGATATTAAGTGGGCTATACCAATTTCGTTAAGGGATAGAGGTCTTAATCAAATAAAATAATTAATTGTAGTTTCCTAGCTTTATTTACAATAACTACAGCAAAATTCTCTGAACTCAAATTTTCACAGTCAATTAAAATCACTTACTGTTCACAATTGACACCAATTAATGAAATTTATAATTACGACAAAGAAATCAATGAAATTAAATAATTAAAGACAGTGTATCAACCTATTCAATTATTTGATCATTTATGCGTCCATATTTGACAGTTCGAATATTTACAATAAAATCTGTATTGCACTTCCATTCAGTCCCACCTCAGTTCAGCCCATGTCCCGCCAGTCGCAATTTTCTAGAGTCCTCCAAGTGCCCTCACGCACAGTAGGCTCCACTCGTCGGTTTCACAACCTCTCGTCCATTCAAGCCACGAACACCTCACTCGCCGTCGTCCCGCAATCTTCAGTCGTCGTCCACACTTAACTTCACTCGCGCACACTCGCCAGACGGCCTCCGTCAAAGACTGCTCTGCCGCTGGGTGCGGCAGTATATATAGTGTCTTAGGTCGCCACCTAGAATCTTCCCCAACTCGCGTGATGCGTCGCGGAGGGCTGAGGGGTCAGCCAGTCTCACCAGAACATTCTTGCGTCGTTGCTAAACGTATCGGAAACTCTAGCAGGCGAGAGGAGGTCTGTGACGCCAGCAAGTCTCGCCGCTGTCGGCATTCACGGGATTCCCAGAAGAGGAGATCAAGAGGCCGCGAGCACATCGTTCCAGGAAGAGGGGAGGGCGATGTGGGTCTCCGATTACGGCGCGGGGCAGCGGAGTAGGCGCCAGCTGCAGCACGTAACAAAATACAACATACCCACAAAGTTCTTGGTTGACACAAGGATTTTCCACTCTTCTGTTTTCCATGTTCTAATGACTGCTAAGACTGGATATGATCACTGTTTCTTCCTAGTTCTTTGTCTTGTTCTACAGTTGTTATTTATTTGGGTTGTCCTAACACAGTTGAATTGTTTGCTTATGTTTGGCAATGGGTACAGCTCATTGTAAACTATTAAAATGACCATACTATGACATACCACTTAACTTCAAGGATAGTGTATTGGATACTGCAAAATTTGAGATATCTTGGTATGTACGACATTTCGATATTAGTTGAAACCTCAAGAATTCGCGATTTCATTGAACTCTAGGTTAGACTAAACACTTTAATGAGTAACCATGTAGATATTCTTCTCATGGAAAGCCGGTGCAATATAAACACCTAATTGGTTGCTTGTTCCTTGTAAGTGGAAGATGGTGATTGGGTCTATTCTACTACACGTTTATTATTGGTTGTGCGTTTTCCAGGAGGATGCAAAATTGCACGTAAGCCAATTGAAGAAGGTTTTGAATTATAGCTTGTCCCGAAATGAATGCGCGAATTATTCAGATCTCTAGATATTATTTATATTCCATTTATAGCCTGGCATGCCCGGATTTAATACCAGGTTTGGTAACGATGCTTATCCTGTTTTCTATCGAAGGTTTCATATCAGCTTTCGTATTTGGCTAGGGCGTTCCCCGTGGCCACTACTTGAAATGAATTGGTGATGAATGCAAAGAAGATGTCACCATCATGACGACACTCACATGATGATGTAGATACGAACCAGTCATAGCGTAGACCATTAACACGGTTCACGAATAAGTAGAGACCTGAAGAATTCGCGGATTCATTTCGGGACAAGCTAGAAATCAAAACGTATGCATTTACACAACTTCAGCAATTGGTTCACACAGTGTTTGACACCTCCTGGAAAACGCTGCCCCAATCGTCGCCTTCCATCGTGACAGCAGACGGCCAATCTGCCGCTGACATCGGCATATTTGTGCATAAGGCTGTACAGTCTAGTCTGTAGGTCATCGAACTCGCGAATTCTTCAGGTCTCTACGAATAAGTAGGGATAGGAACATTTCGCGAGTTCATTTCAGGACAAGATAGACGTCAAACACGTGTTCACTGAAGTTGACTTTGCAATTGGATCGCAGTTTATTATACACGCCCTGGACGACTCTGAGCCAATGGCAGACTTGCAGAGAAACAAATAGCGAGCGCCATTCTGCCAGGTATGGGGTAACACTGGCTACTCTCTGGGGCAGCAGCCAATATACAAAAATCTGAGGCTCAAGTGTTTACATGAGTGTGGAGTCTAGCCTACAGAGCACTGAACTCGCGAAATTTTCCTATCCCTACGAATAAGTTATCAGCTACCCGCATGGAAGATGATTGGTCCTCTAGCCTCCGCATTGCACAGCGCCGGCCAATAAAAAAACATTAACGGGCGACATGTTATGCAAGTGTGTACACTTGTTCCACGACCCTCACGAGCCTGGTTACGTGCCAGGCGATTTGTGAAGGTATGGGCTGTATGAGGGTGGGTCTTCGTGAGGTAGGGAACAACAGTCTCTGTGTGGTGTGTGTGTGTGTGTGTGTCTGTGTGTGTAGGCGAGGGTGGGTGCCGCGTCATGAACCCACAGCACGCGGCTGGCCCACGACATACATTGTTCGTTTACCTTGAAGCTCGTGAAAGGCGGCGGCGAAGGCGATGTGTTAACCTCCTTGTGCGCTCCTGCTCGTGCCAACAGGTAACGGAGCTGGCCGTCGGCGTCACGTGAGGCGGCGGCGGCGGCGGCCAATCCCACTCGTCGTTGCAAAGTACTTACCCGCAGCTTTTTTTGATGTGAATACGTCTTTAAAGTTGCAACCATAGTGGGAGGCAATCCAGAGAATCCGATGATAACAAAATCTGGGGTTACAGTTTGGCATTGCAGCTCCGAATCTATTACATCACTCGATTGCCAAGGGATGAAAGAATATGTTACATTGAGTGAGGAATGCGAAGTATCGCACGCGATGGGTGAAAAAAAAGGGGGGGGGGGAGTCAATTTTGAGTTCGTTTCGCCGCCGTCTCATAACTTCCGCGTAGTATAACTTTTGACTAGGAGAAGCTACTAAGCTTGTGTGGCGTGGTTCTGGTGAAATTGTATGAGTTTAATATAAAAAATTAAGAAAACTTAACAAAATTTCTGCCTATACCCGTCAAAAAGCCAAGTCGAAATACAGAAATAGTATACGGTTGGAAAGAGCATCTCAAAAACAATCCAGTGATACCCATAAAATGCCATATGATCTGGTGAAGCGGTGCCGGGAACGTAAAAAAAAAATCAAGGCGTCCGAGCGCGTCAACGTAGACGTATTCACGCAAAACAAATGGCCGTGTCCCCAACACAGGCACGCCTTTTTTTTTTTTTTTTTCCCCGAGAAGCGCGGGGAAGAGATAAGGTCGACACTGCCAGGCGCGTCAAGTGCGTCATCGCCGCTAAGCACAAGGATCTCAACTGACGTACAGTGTTCCCGTCGCACTGCGTGTACCTACGGGACTTTCAGCGGTGACCCTACTGTTTTATTGTTTGAAAAATCAGTGTTAAGGTTCAATGCAGGGCTCTTGAGTAGTTTTGTTTGTAACTGTCGCGTATATTTCGAGATAAAGCGCTCTGAAAAAAAAAAAAACACTATTTAGCCTTCTTGAAGTGCTATGGACTGGTGTTTGTAGTGTTCGTGATGTGAAAGCACTCATCAGCTGTCGTCTTAAGTGATTTCCTCTTTTCGTAAAGCAGCACTTTGGAGGAATGTTTAACTGATTATTTGAAGGGAAAAAACGGGTATTTCAAAAGCACTGCAGCTCAGTTCAAGCACGAACTCCAGCTGCACACGCCAGCAAGATGGCGTTCACTGGCCAGGAATATGTTGTGATGCCCTTCTCCAATCGGCGTATCTGAGCGGTTAGCCTGCTCGCCTCCCACCAAGACGAACCCCGGCCGGGTCACTCCCGGATTTTCACAAGTGGGAATCATGCCGGACGAGGTGCCACTGGTCTGCGGGTTTTCTCGGGGATCTCCCGTCCCTCCCGCCCCCTTGCATTCCGACGCTACTTTATTCCAATCCTCAATTCACCCTCATCGGCTCTCAAGACCTCGTCAAGAGCCGCCAAAATCTCCCAAACTCAACTCTAATCAGCGCTTGCTAACCTACTCGCCAGATAGCAGCAGCCAATCAGACACGAGGCCCGTTCCCAGAGAGTCGCGCGGCCAACCAGAGAAAGGATACGCACACATCAAAAGAACCGCCTCGCCACTTCGTCTCTGTGTATTTATCTACTCTTTGTCCGGGGTCTGGAGGGACACTTAGCAAACAGCAGTTATACAATTTACTTAAGAGCACATTTCGATGTGCTTCTAGCAGTAAAAAGTAGTACAAGTTATAAATTGACTCTGTTTGTATGAAATGCGTTCTACGATTGGGTATGTGAGATTAGAGACGCTGGAAAATCGCGAACATTTTTTGAGCCAACACATCTTTGATAACACTCTAACTAGCTAATTGTATAATTAAGTTTTTGGTTCCATTTAGTTTTTTTCTTGCAGATTTATCATAAATATTTTCCTTTAGAGTATGATCATCCTCAGCGACTCGAAGAAATGGGACAGCGTCTTACCAGCATGGTAGCCGATAACTAAAGAAAACTGTAGGAAATATGTACATATAGTACGTTGGATCCTAGCAAACAGTCAACTTCTCCCGCTATAAACAATCGTTTTCAGGGATTACGTAATCATAATATTTATAAATGCCCGTGTTCATTAAAGTTTGTGATATGTATATGTATAGGCTATTCACGGCAATGTGAGCGGTTTTGAAAACCTTCTCATTTAGAATTATAGTCAATAAATATGTTTTATCGTAAACTTAGGCTTTCACTCCCGAGTGCCGTACAATAAACACACTGTGTTTATTACTTACATGTCAATATTTCTTTTAAAATATTGCTAAAGGATAAAATATGGCTGAAATAAAAAAGTAACTAGAACCCCAAAAGTGTTCACTTTACCGTGGACAGCCTATATTTATGTTTGGATTTTTATAATGGAACTCTGGAGTCGTAAAATAATAAATTAAGTGTTAAAAATATCTTCAAAACGAATTCTGACAGAGAAGAAATAGTGGTAGTGAGATGTATGCTGAGTGAGTGATAAGTTACGTGGAGTTCGCTGACTATACGAGATTGATTGGGTCAGCGCGATATTGGTTGAGCTACGTTTGAGTGTCAAATGTAATTTGCACGTAGGGGATAGTACTGATTTTACTTCTAATAATTAATAAGCGTACACACGTATATACGTACGTCATTTTTTATTTATTGATTTGTCCTCTCCGAAGTACACGATTGGCTTATCAACCTTCGATTTGCGCTGGAAACGACAGCAGTCCTTCGCAGGAAGAAAATTACTGTATTCCGAGGGGAAACCTTTTGAAAAAGAACATTACGTACCCGTTCCGTACACCCAGCGCAGGTGAGGTCGTGTTGCAAACGTGCCATTTGATAAAGCCAGAACAGGTTTTGTAGCCTTGCTCCCTGTTAGGTAATCTCGGCTCGCATAACTGTTTATTTCCGTCGCGTCAAGTGTGAGTTTCTGCTGTCGTGGCAGCTTGTGCTGGAGGATTTCCGTCACGCACTGTGTCACAAGCCGTGTTCCGGTGCATTTTTCGAAACTTTTTACTTAACAAGACACAAACAATAAGTAATTTCGAACACCTTCTTACTCTGTAAGATATTCACAGGTCTTTATTACTCTCGGAGCACTGACGCAAGACAATGGTATCTTAATTCTTATCCTCCGCCAGTGCTCCGAGAGTATCAAAAGCAAAAAATGTTCAAAATCATCATTTACATCTTGTCGCTCGAAAAATTTCGATTAGCCCTCTGGAAAAACAACTATTGACGAAAACGGGATAAATATATTGCTTTCGTGCACCATTCCCCTTTAAGATGATTATGCACAGAAACATTTTCTGTGAAATCTTTTCGCGTATACGCGTATCTCGGTAGATAAATGTTATGGAAATACGACTTTAGCCCAGAAAAGGAAAAAAAAAAACAATCATCTATTTCTTTTTACTTTTATCATATTAAGTGTATTCATGGGGGGGAGGGGGATCATGAAAATGGTCAAATATCACATTTTTGAAGCTTATCTATGCAGTTTTCTTAAGCAGCTAGAGGAGAGTACGATTGTACGAAAGTTGTTCAATCTGTGGGCTTCCTTCGCGTGTATCAAGTGCCACTGTTACAGATCTAGTTTGCACAGTACAGCATTTTGACGGAAACGCTGCACGCCTTGCACGTAGGAGCGATAACGCGCTAGGGGTGCGTGTTAGTGTCGCCCGTATCGCTCCCTCGCTTCTTGACCTTGAACACGCCTACTTGGAGCACGAACTAAGTTGCTTCGTTTTCGAAATACGTCTATATATTACAAAACCGATAAACGGGCAGACGTACTGATCTACGAAACGAACGCTCACTTCAGACGAATTAGGAATGGTAGAACTATTTTCAAGGCTTCAGGCATATTCGAAATATGATTTCGCAGTCCTCAAACGTAGCTAAAAATCGCCTAGTCAGACTGCTCTATCAGATACATTAGAGAAAAATACCATACAGCCAAAGGCTGCTCACGATAAAGGTAGCACTTTTGAAACCAACTTTAGAAAAAAGTCACTGCCACTACCTTCATATATTTTAACGGGCGCCCTGAACGACATGCGCCGAGTAAAGTTGGGAAGATGGATGGGAAGTAGTTCCGTATCTTAACGTCGTATAAAAAGTGTTACGTAACCATGTCTGATAACTTAAATTATCTCTTTCGCTTTCTTTTTTTTTTTTTTAAAGCATCGAAGTGTAAAAATAAGAAGATTTTTAAAATATTTACATTTCTAATAATTGCAAATTTTCACTTGACCGACGCGTGACTAAAGTGATGAGGCCCATGGCTATGTTACTTTCACATTAGGCGGAAGAGTACACAACGTGCATACAAGTAGATCTTAATCAAGGCTTTCGAAAGTGCTCATTTTACCGTGAACAGCCTATACCCATGTAGCAAGCCACAGTCGGCCGACTGTGGTTTTACTGCTGGCACTGCTGGATGACTGCTGGCTCTGAATACATGAGGGTTTACACTAATGGCCCTGTTATTGCTGACTGTTGGCAACAGGACACTTGGCATGCCATTCATGTGCTACTTAGGGAACGTTTATGTTAATGAGACTTAGGGCTGAGAGTAGGTGACCTATTAATGGCCCATAAATGTCTTGCCAACTGTATTCCAGGACTGGCAGCACTTAACTTATCCATTTTTGGACCATTGGTGGCACTTCACTATAGTTTTTTGCGCATTTAAGAGACAGTCGGCCGATTGAGGTTTTACTGATGGCATTGCTGGATTACTGCTGGCCGAGAAAATGTATGGGTCTACACAACTGGCCATGCTACGGTTAACTGCTGGCACCAAGACACTTGGCATGCCATTTATGGCCCCATTCTTTTATGATTGGATGAATAAGGTGCAGACTCGGCATCGTTGTTTGCAGACCAATCACGAACTGCCTGCCCTATAGTATCAGAATCCTCATTGGCCCATTGAAAAGGATTAGTAGCTTCGTACATGCTTGACAGCCAATAAGGAAAGAAAACATGTCGAACATGTGTACAGTACGTTGAATCCTAGCAAACAGTCAACTTTCCCCGCGATACATAATCATCTCTAACGATCAGAAAAAGTAGCTTCACCTGCATCATGGAGACTTCTCCGGAATTTTCGTAACTCCAGGTTGGCAAGGAAACGCGAGTGCCCTGGAAAAGTAAACCCACTGTGTGAGTGACCTGGAAAATGAAAATACACAACGTGAGTGATCTGGAAAAGTAAATAAACAACGTTAGTGTCCTGGAAAAGTAAACCCACAACAGGAGTGCGTTGGAGAAATAAATTCACAATGTGAGTGCCCTGGAAAAGTAAACTCACAACGTGAACGACCTTGAAAAGGAAAACCCACAAAGTGAATGCAGAGTGTATCTAACTACTGCACGGGATAATTACATGAACTGTATTCCGAGTAATAGGCGCGATTAAATCACTGGACTTGCACATGTTTTCAGTATTTTATTAGCGAGTAGCCGCATGCGGCCTTACAGCACGCCTGTCTTCCCCCCAGACTCTAGTCTCAACTGAGCTCGAACTAGCCCTTGCTGTAAAAAGAAAGTAGAACTCGTCTTTGAGGTCTCGGTCTCGCAGACCACAAACAAATACAAATAAGTAGTAAGTCTCAACACAGACGGCAAGCTTCGTAACACATTTTAAGCGCATTTCTCATGCAGCTGCTACGAGGCCAACATCTGATAGGAGGTCTATCGTGACAACTTCCGGAATTATCAGCGAGCATCCTACTTTGCATTTAACAAGCCTGAGGCTTAATCAGTACAGCTTTATAAAAAATAGTTCGACAAGACAACATAAAGTAACTTCAGCATGTTTGGAAACACGCTTGCTTTTATCTTCGCATGACACTGGATATTCACTGAAAATGAAACAGTAAGTAAATCTATTCCACACGAGTCCTTTTTTTCTTAATACTTGCAACAAAATTATACAGGCAGTTCTTTCAAGTAAATAATTTAAGCTTCCGTCAATATGCCGCGTGAATTACGTTATTCTTGCCTCAAATGCGTGTTTACTCCACACTAGTCCGGAGTGAAAATTTCAAGACATCTTGCAAATTGCAAACATTGTTTGCAAGCGCTTCAAACATAGCAAAAAAAAAATGCATTTTCTGGCTGCTATATTGGGAGCTGTAGTTAGTTCCTTACACTGTCCTATTCAAATGTGAGCCAGTAATAAACATGTGGCTGAGTCGTGTCATTATGACAGCAGGCAATAAACAGAGACGTGGCAAATTTCGCGTTGTATTTCTGCGGCAGACTAAACTACAAGGTGTTGTGCACTCTACTGACGTCAGTCAATGACTGAGAGTATTTGTGGCACGACGTGAAAGTCTCTTGTAACCAACAGCAACAGTTCAATGGTAACACATTTACACAGGCACGTGACCTCGTATAGAACCCATAAGCCAATGAAATCACGGGTCTTGCTCAGATACTTGCAGGGCAATAACGTCTGGCTTGTCCCAAAATAATAACGGGAACTATGCAGGTCTCTACATATAAAAAACTATGGTGGCTCAATTGTAAATAGGACTACTAATCTATCCTGTTGCCTAATCAACACGTGAAATATTTTAGTCTTTAGCTATATTTAAAAATATTGCGCGCGAATATCTGCGAAACTTGTACAGCAAACTACACTCAACATAAATGGTGGTATAGATAGTATAGTTATTAAACTGAACATTCACTGATGAGTACAAAATAAATGATTAAAATATTTGTAAACTTGAATAATAATTTTACATAACATACAACCAGAGGAATGATGTATTGATATTTTAAAATAGCTTTCGTGATACGTTCTAAACCACAATGTATACCAACACTTTATGAAACATCTAAAATGGAAATACACCTAAACTCTTATTGATTGATTGTAAAAATCATTTAGATAAGTAAATTCTAGCAAAATATGTTATAGTGTTATAAAATATATCCGCTCTTCTATCTATTTTCTCTCTCCTGCTTCCAAATATTAAACATTTTTCTCACCTCAAATGGCGACAATTCCAGCCCAACTTCCGACACATAATTTTTAACACTTTGAGGGCTGCCGACATATTGTTACGTAGCCGGAATTTAACTCAGTTGTATGCAATTCGCCGTAACGTACGACATCCGCGTGCTTTGAAGACACGGGCAGACTTCGACAGCATTTCCAATAAGGCTCTGTGCGACGTAATATTTAGCGACTTGCAAAATTTTCGTTACTATGGGGCCTCCTACTAGACTTTGTACAGTCCTGTACTCACTCCAGCTGATATCGTTTCTTCATTGCCTGCTGCCCAGTTGGGAAGTCATTAGTCTTGTGACTAAACTGTACGTGTTTGAATAACACAGATCTGTAGTGTTTATTGATTGGCGCAGAGTTATTCAGAGTGTGTCGGACAAACATGGCCCAATCACAAACCCTGTCCAGATGTATATGTGTTTAAAGTAAAACGTGTCTCCAAATGATAAAGCGAATTTTTCGCGTCTCTAGTTATATTTAGAGACCAGAGAAATTCGCGAGTTCAATGACCTGTAGGCTAGATTTCACAGTCTTATATATACTCTCATGCAGATATCAACTGTTAATTGGTTGATTGTTGTGGTAGTAAAAGGCGGTGGTTGGGCGCACAATTTATCGCGTGTCTGTGAATTCCAACTTGTCTAGAAATGAACCCGCGAAATTCCCGGGTCTCTAGTTATATTACATCAGCGACGCTCAAAGTGTAAATCACTCAAATGTACAGGATGGAGTGTATATTATTCTGCGTAGGAAATAATGTTTTATTGCGACACTTTCAACTTGGCATTTTATTGGCAGATAGCAGGCCAGTAGTGAAAGTTCTACAGTATAGTAAGCGTGTCCTGTGTTATATGAACAAATGGGACTGTTTGGTATAAAAGTTAATATAGAGAGGAGCATAACTGATAACTCATGCATTCGTGAAAATATACGACTCGCTTTTAGCTTGCCTTGTCAGAAAATATGTACCACACTCAAATTGTTAAAGCCTATAACTAGGGCTAGGGAAATTTCGCGAGTTCAGTGACTTGTAGTTTAGACTCCACTGCCCTATGTCTTCTTTATTCTCATTTACATAAATGAAAATATGTTCATTAACACCTTGAGGTCTGCACACATTTACTGGCATTTAAGACGAATTATAAGTGAGTCATCTATATCCACTAATGCAAGAACATCGGTTCAGTTGGTCCCTGTGTTAGAACTCGCCATCTTCCTGTTGGTCCATACCACACTTGACACTACAGCGTTCATTATTGGTCGGTCATCAACTAATTAAGAGTCGAGCTGATACTGGCCCAATCAAATGTCCTTTATCGTATAAAAGGATTTACAATCAATCATGTTCCTTTGAGTGGCTATAAAAAAAAAGAAATGCTATCGTTAGCAATATCATTGTTACTGTGCTGGTGTTATTGTGAGGTTATGTTAAACGCTAGTCGAACAAAGACTGCACAGCCGTGCGATTTTTGTTCTGAACAACAAAGAAATTTTCAAATTAGCTTTGCTCGAGCTACACTCGAGCATAGTCTACAAAGTGCTAACTGGTAAGTAACCAGTTTGTCCCGTACGTAGCACGGGGTATGGTACTTGATCTTCTCTAATAGTTTCTCAGAACGTATGTAAATAAACACAACTCAGTTGCAAGCAGTGGGGCCGCGGTGGTGAAGTGGTTAGACTACTCGCCTCCCGCCTGGGTGAACCGAGCTCGATTCCCGGCGGGGTCGCTCCCGGAGTTTCGCAGATGGGAATCGTGCCAGGCGATGCGCCTGGCCGGCGGGTTTTTCTCGGGGTTCTCCCGTTTCCCCCCACCCTTTCGTTTCGGCTCTGCTACGGACTCACCTCACTTAACCCTCATCGACTCTCAAGACGTCGATCTTATTAACCCAAATATCTCCACTCCACTCCACCAGTTGCAAGAAGAAGTGTACACTTGTTTGAAGTTACCCAACAGCGAATTAGCGAAAAATTTCCCGTTCATGCCGATAACCAAGTTGTTCGATTTCCTGCGTAATCAGCGTATACAGAATGTATCTAAATTCGACCGACAAACTTCGACTGCTGGTTGATTACGAAAAAAGAATTTGAAAACTTGTATACGATACATGCTCTAAAGTGAATTCTAAGAACGGTACAGGTTTTTATAAATTGGACCTGAAACAGTAGTTTATTACTGCTTCGCCGTTGTGTACCTCTGTCTGGAATATTCCCCTCCCTTTGATGGCCACAACAGTGTGTTGTTGACTTGTGTGATGCCCACCTGCCAGGCGTTGGTAAACATTATCTTGAAATTTAAATACGAATTACTTGAAAACGGTGAGGCTTAGGACCTTTTTCGTTAATTGTGACAGTGGATTAATAAAATCCATCTTTTAAAGCCCAAATATGCTACTGCCTCATGGAGGTTAGTTCGGAATAAAAGTAGTAAACGTTGTTATTTACATGAGATAATGCGATAACAGAGAAAGATTTTGGGGTGTTTTTGTTCAGTTACCCATTATTCACACACTCAGTGCTCCCTCTGAAATACTTACTTCAATATTTGCAGTTCACTAGTGTTTGGGTCCAACTTCAAATACACTATTTATATCGTCCTTAGGATTCACTTTAGACCTAGGTTACGTATGTTTTCAACTTCGTGATTAACGTTCAGCCAAATTCGTCGGTCGAATTCATAAATATCCTGTGTAATTATTTTTAACCTTTGTGTACAATTACGCGACTTACAATTAAATTTTCCCTTTTTTGTTGTATCGTGTTTTACTGAGAACAACTTTCCCGACTTCCCGGCAGTTGGCAAAACTTTGAAGTCGGCACAGTTTTACTCAAGGCTGTTCACGATGAAGTGAGCACTTTTGAAATCAACCTTAGAAAAATGTCACTGCCTCTGCCTGACACATATTTTAACGGGCTCACTGAGTGATATGCGCCCTGTAAAGTTGGTAGCGATGGAGGGAAAGTAGTTCCATATCTTAACGTCGAATAAAAAGTGCTAAGTAACCATTTATAATAACTTAAATTATTATATTTTTGTTTTTTACTGCGTCAAAGTGTAAAAATTAGCATATGTGCAGAATATTTACTTTTCTAATAATTCCTCTGTTTCACTTGATCGACGTATGAATAAAGTGATGAGGCCCATGCAATGTTAATTTTACATAAGACGGAATAACACACAACGTGAATACAAGTAGATCTTAAGCAGGGCTTTCAAAAGTGCTCATTTTACCGTGAACAGCCTATAGTGATAGAGATAAGTTAGAAGTGAGTTACGTGTCTTAACCACCACGCGGACACCGCGTAATATTAGTCTGTATTCTCATTGGTCGACGCCACGCCAGACGTTCATTACTGGTCGCATGCCAGCCAATGGAGTGCCGAGTAATTAATGTTCCAATTAAATGTTATTTCGCATGTAACAGGCTGTACGGGCCACCGTGTTGATTTCTGCACCTATAAAAAAATTTGTTTTACATTTACGAAAATTTTCGATGGCGTTGCATTATAGGGGCAGTGATATTTCGCGAAAAAGATTCCAGGACAAGGTACAGTTACAAGCACTGTGGGGTCGTCCAGCTTTTTGATTGGCTGAAGCATATTCTGGTCGGTGTTAACTGTTTGCGCACGAATCATGAAGGTAGAGTTTCAGAATTACGGAACCCTGAGTGGCAACACCAGCAGCCAATGGAGGTATGACAACAGCCGCGGTGTATATATAGTATTGGAGTCTACTGTGTGCTCAGATTTATTCGCGACCTGAACTAATATATAATTTATGTATTAGTTCAGGTCACTGCCTGCCAAGTCTGCGGCCTCAGAGTTTGAACGGGGAATCACTTGGGACACATGAATTTCGCGAAAAAGATTTCATGACTCGTATTTCAAAACAAGTTAATCGAAATTCACTTTTGTTATTGGCTGATTTACTCTTTGCGCTCTTACGCGCCTGCCCGTGAATAAGTGACGCTTTTTGTCAGCGTAACCCTAATTCTGATTGGCCAGCCAAGTGAGGAGACGTGTTCTCACGAAGACACGCGACCAACAATCAAAGCAAAACCGCTGGAAGGCCGATAGCGAATTGGAATCTAGCCTGCTCACGAATATTTCCGCGAAAATCGGGTGTCCCTAAGAATCACTTTTGAATAAATTACGCGTTTACAATAAGTATTCTACGGGACATTTCGTAAGTTTATGTTTAATTTTTTTTCCTAAAATTTAACATTAAAATTCACATTTTAGAAAAAAAAATTAACACTATGCTCGAGTGTAGTTCGAGCAAAGCCAATTAGAAAATTTCTTTGTTGTTCAGAGCAAAACTCGCATGTATGTGCAGTCTTTGTTCGACTAGTGTTTAACATGACCTCACAAGAACACGACAGAGCAGTAACAATGATATTACTAACGGTAAAATGTATATATTTTTATAGCCACTCAAAGGGACATGATTGATTGTAAACCCTTTTGTACGATAAAGGACATTTTATTGTGTCACTATCAGCTCGGCTATCCGTTGGTTGACTACCGGCCAATAATGTACGCTGTAGAGTACAGGGTAGTGTGTCCGGTGTGGCATGGACCAATAGGACCATGTTGAGTTCTAACACAGACACCAATAGAACTGGTGTTCTGCAGTAGTGGATATAGGTGATGCACTTCTAATTGTCTTGAGTGCCAGTAAATGTGTGCAGCCTCAATGTGTTAAGTAAATAAAGATATTCTTTTTCAATTTGCTAACGTGACAATATTCTCTGAGAAATCTTTCGGTTAAATTTTTTGTATGAAACAGTTATCTTCAAATTTAATGCTCTTCGTGGCTGCAGGCTTGATAGGCAGAGCTCTTAAATCTTCATAAAAATAACGAAATAAAGTTATCATATTGTGGCCAGTTATGTTTCTTATGGCAGAGACATACAGTATTCTTACAAGTGCTGCCCGAACTACACCGAGGCACAGTTCTCAAATAGAGTTAACCCGCTCAGCCCCGAATTAATTTACGAGCTCTCGTGTTGCAATAATTAAATTATTTGGTGCGCGCTGTACTTTGTCGAGCGTGCTTCCGGCAACGTGCTGCACGTTCGTTAATCACTCGTAAATGAGAGGCGCAGAAACTTTTAATAAATACAATTTCTCACAAGGAAGACGCTCCAGACACCCGCCACTGTTTCCTTGCTGTGTACAGCGCCAACCATAAATACTCTTAATGTGCAGCATTGTCCCCGATCATGGGCTAGAGGGAATGAAAGGGCAAGGCTGGATTTACATTGTAACGCGACGGAAATAATGCTTCACCCAATCACGGACGAGTATTTTGTGACTTGCTGTCACTCCCTGAATAGAAATAATTTCCAATTTTGTCGCGTCACGGGACCCAACTATCGTTAATAAACGTTTTCCTGCTGCAATAGTGGTGACAATGTTCTGTATGTAACATTAATTGTAACGTGCGAAGATAGTAAATATGCCTACAACTGGGTGTGATTATTATTTCGGGAAGAAAGACGTCGTTCGTAAATGATTTAAAAACATACTTGGCCCCTACCACGTGTTGCAAAACTACAAAACATTCCGTGTGGTTGTTTGTATTTTAACCTTTTCAGACCCACTTTAATTTACTGTTTCAGGTGCTACGAACAAACAATTTTATGATGCGTGCTGTACTTGAGTCGACACAACACTTGTTTCGTTGTCACAGCCAATGAGCTGTAGGCTATATGTTCGGTTACAGTCATAAGAACCAATTATGACCTAGACCAGTACGACTGTTTGCGAATCATGTATCCACAGGTAAGTTCATGGGTCGTTAAGCTTTACAGTGTGGAGTACAAACCAAAAATTACCTTCACGTGTGTGTACTGTACACAACTGTGTACAGTGGACCTGAATGGGTTAAGTTATTCTTCTTCTTTCATACACGTAAACACAGATGGCCTTCTGCATCACTTTTGTATAAGCAGCCATGAATTGTCATAATATTATTTTTTGGTATCGCGTCGCGATACAAGTGTTTTCATTACAACCACGATGTACAGTCGCTTCATCCACGTCGCGTCGCATCTGTTTCGTTGCGCCAATGTAAATCCAGCATAAACCAGTTTTCCTACTGTCTTCACGAAAATCCCCAGGGAGAAATTTTAGGACTCCTGCGAAAGGTTCCTTCGTTCCTCTACGTTGTGGAGACCCGGAGACTGCATGGACCATTTCACAATCGGTTCTGCATCCGTGCGAATCGAGCAGCGAGAATGGCTCACGAGAAGGTATAACAGAAATGCTAAAGAGGAATGGGGAAAGAAAAAAAAATCAGGATTAAGATCGAGAATGGTATTTTTTTTTCTGAAGCCTCGAATTATGTCTCTTTGTGCAAGTTTCAGAAGCCTTTCGCTCATTAGACATGGTTTCCGGCTCCAGAGGTTTTTTCTTCTTCGAATTGTCGTCAGTACACGATAGCTTCTGGAAGTCCCGTTCCAGACTACACTCCAGTCCATATTGTATGTCATGTTCAAGTTTCCTCCAGTACTCTCCAGTGATCTTGGATTACATAAGCCGAGAGAACGATCACGTGTCGCGTGACACGTTCATTTACGGTACCGTATCACCCTGTCAGTAACCTGAAATGCAAAATATTCCTAGAGTAGAGAATTTAAAAATTCGCGGTTTCATTTCGGGACAAGCTACAGTTCAAAAACTCACTTGCTTATTGCCACGTTGTAGTTGGTCGACTAGGTTCTTTTTATACCTGCTGAATCTGAACCAATAACAAACATGCGGCAAAACGTATGCCCAATCATCGTCTTCCTCTGTGCCAGCATAAGTAACCTATTAGTAGGTCCAGTGATTTTTCGCGTAAAAACCGGAGCACACAGTAGACTTCAATGCTTATAAATAGGGACCTGCAAAATTTGCGTTATTTTCTGGCATCATGCTATAATTCACCGCCCTAGACATGTTCGAGTCGTTTCCTTTGTTCAATGGCTTTTGCAGCAGCGAGATCCCATTTTGTCGTTTGATTTGATTGGACGTGATTGAGCCAGCCTCTCGTTAGTAGTTTTCTATTGGTCGAAAGGCGTCCGGGAAGTGTACAGACAAACTGTAGTCCAATTACAAACCCAGTACAAAAGCATACGTGTTGTAAGTCTAGTCTGTCTAGAAATAATAACGCGAATTTGGCACGTCTCTACATATAAATACTCCACAGCTGTCGTCATACATCCATTGGCTGTCGTCATACATACATCGTTCCCCCATTTGACCGATCCACTCAGGATTATGTAACTCCGACACTGAAACTTTGTGATTCGTGCGCAAACAATTCACACGGATCAGAACATGTTTCAGCCAATCAAAACAGTTCACACGGACCAGAACATGTTTCAGCCAATCAAAACAGCGGGGCTTTGAAATGTTTCTTGACTCGAAATATTTTCGCGAAATGTCCCTGCCCCTGCCTATTAGAAGTTGATATATGCGTGATTTTACATACGATTGTGAAGTCTAGCGTGTAATTCATTGGTAGAGACTTGCGGAATTCGCGTTTTTATTTGAGGACATTTTAAACTTAACCCATTCAGACCCAGCGTACACAATTGTGAACATTACGCTCGTGTAGATCATTTTTGCTCTGTAGTGCACACTACGAAGCTGAACTGCCAATGGTCTTACCTATGGATAAATGATTCGCAAAGCGCCTTACTGGTCTAAGCCATAATTAGTTCATATAAACGTTAGCCAAACGTATAGCTTACAACCCATTGGCTGTGATAACGAAACAAGTGTTATGGTGACTTAAGTACAGCATGCATCATACATTTTTTTGTTTGGAACATCTGAAACCGTATATTAAAGAGGCCCGAAAGGGTTAAAAATACTTTTCCTTTGCAATACGTTTGTCAGTGGACCATTCTTTATTTGACACATCTCAGGTAACTCTGCGCCAATAAAGGAATTCTTCACAATCGTGTGCCCCAATCACGTGCAGGTTACTCAGAAAGGGACTGACTTCTCGTATAGGCAGCAGCCATTGTAGAAACGATAAGTGTTCAAGTATACACAGTACTGTGAATTTTTAGCATAATGCAAAAAAAAATAACGCGAATTTTGCAGGTCCCTATCAATATATGTATTTCCACCATTCCAATGCTATCACACTTACGCATCCAGTCCAGTAGTCCTGGAAGAGGCTAGAACAATAGCCGGAACATTCTTGCAGGGATAACCCCAGAGAGTCAACCTTCTCAATGTCGGGAGCGCATGAGTTCCGATAAAATTATCTGGCATACGCGGCGGCTCGCCTTTTTAAATCGCCGCGTGCTTCTCGGTTTACTAGTCTGGACTTGACACGCTCCTCCTCTCGCTCAGAGCGGAACGGGGCAGGAACAGAGCAGCAAGCGTGTGACAATACATATGTAGGGAGTCCTGATTTTCGTGAAAAAAATTCCAAGCAAGGTAGAATTAAATATCCTACTTGTACATCTACTGGTTTCCTTTGTTTGTTGCCTTCGTGTTTTTGTGACCGCTGTGTCCGACGTAGCCAATCAAAATACTTCGATACTAAATGTCCGTGGAATGGAGTGGAGATATTTCGAAGGCTCTTAACATCGAGGTCTTGAGAGCCGAACCAAAGGTTCGTGATTGACGGGTAGGCATACATAAGCCGCAGAGCAATTTAAAACTATCCATTAGCGAACGTGAATCTGAGCTGAAGTGTTTTGAAATAACCTACAGGAAATTTTTTCGCGAAAATGTGTTGCCTTTAAAAGGAGTATAAATGCTAACATTTTTTTGTGAAATCGTTGTTTGCTTGAATACGCGTATCTCTGTAAATAAATGTTCCGTAAATACGACTTTTTGTAAGAAAATTAAAAAATAATTATCCGTTCTTTTTTTTTTTTTTTTTACTCGGAGCCAATAGCACGCTTGCAAGGGAACAAGTAACAGTGGCAGGTGTGGAGTACCACTAGCTTCTCTCTGAAGCAGCAGCGATGGCGGCAGCCAGTCAACAAATATCCCAGGCTCGAGTATACTCCGAACTGCGGAGTCTAGTCAACAAGTCATTGATAGGGCCATCTGTTTCTCGCGAAAAGATTCCACGACTCGTTGAACTGCAAAACACGTTAGTTCAGAACCAATGTCTTGGTTGGATGATTTGAACGTCCACTCGTCTTTAAGTGTCTGCCAGCCAATCACGGACGTTCGGCGTCAGGCATACTCTATTCTGATTGTCCCAGTCGAGTATAAAATGTCTTCTCACACAGACACGTGGCCAGTAAACAAAGAAAATTTGCAACATTGCAAGTAAGACTGTGAAATCTAGAGTTTGAGCATAAATATTCTCGTGAAAAACAATTAGCCCTAGTCATTGATCTCGCGAAATTTTCCTCTCCGTAGTGAATGGTTTTCTGCTGTCACACTGAGAGGCAATGAATGCATCTGTCACATGTTTATAACTCGCCCACGGTTATCCAGTATGTGTTGAATAACGCGCGGACCAATTTAAAAAGTAACACGCGCCCCAAAATATGAATACGCGAATTTTTCGCATGTCGCGGATGTTGACAGAAGGTTGGGAGTCCGCCGTCATGACCTAACGGATCCGTTAGTTAAGGACTTATTCGGAAACAACTTGTATGCACTCCAAGCTGTATGCCAGAGAATCAGTCTGTGATTCACGTCCAATTTTCCAACCTTTTCAATCCCCACCCCCTTCGGCAATTCATTACCATCGTAATCACCATCGATCATCACTATGCAGCAAAGAAAAATCCGATTAAATTGTTATCGTCCCAGATATCCAGTGGAAAAGACTGGCACGTCACGATGTAATAAGAAGTAGAGCGGAGAGGTCAGGAAGATAATTGAAGAGTAGAAAAGGAACAAAGATAGCCTAGAACACAGTCACGAAGGGGCCAGACCAGGTAGCCTTGGGATGATACACTCACCTCCAATTCTTTGTTTACTGATCGCGTTTCAGAGTAGCTCCTTTGTTTCTGCTTCGGGGACCCAGATTAAGTTTAATAACCTTCTCTGTTTTTTTAATGAATCATGTGTAATATATATTTAACTATAAAGCTTATTTTTCTAAATACGAGTATTTAGAGTTTATGTGTACGTTTTTACACTTTGAGATGTGCACACATTTATAAGCAGTCAAGACATGTTAGAAGTGGATCACAGCCAACACTACAGGAACATTAGTTCCTTTGGTATCTGGGTTCCCACTTGCGTCTTATTGGTTCACACTTCACCGGACTTGCTTACTGCGTTGAACAACTTTCATTATCGGCTCGTTATCATTAAGAACAGGTGTTTTTTGGCAAAAATATTTACGGCCGTGCTAGACTTCAATTTCCTACGTCTACTGCCACAGCTTCCTTTGGTTACTGGCCGCGTGTCTACATGTGAAGACATGTTCTTATTTGACTGGGCCAATCGTAATAAAGTACTCCGATACTGAAAGTTCGTGATTTAGCGGGCAGACACTTGAGGCACGTGACATTTAATATCATACAACCACGAAAGTGCATATGAACAAACGTGTTTTGGAGTATAACTGGTCTTGAAATCTTTTCGCGAAAAACACCTGTCCCTAGTCGTCAGCCAATGGAGTACCCAGTTGATTTTGCCCCAGTCACGTGTCCTGGGTTATGAAGAACGATTTGCAATCGATCATGTCCTTCCAATTGGTTATTACAAAAATATATATTTTTGTTTTTCTCTCTTCAGGAAAGTGTCGCTGGGCTGTAGTGTTCTTCTAATATCCTGTTGAACACTATTGCGGTACATATTCCGAGCGAGTTTTGATTTCAAGGACAAAGGAAATTAAAATTCGGCTTTGCTTGTGCTAACACTAGATCGTAGTTCTTAAAGTGTTACAACCAGCTGGTATTTAAACGTAACAATTTTCATTTGAATTCTTTATTTTGGCGGGAACCTGACATTGATATTACTCTTATTCACTGACGTTTCATATCACCACGTGTGTAATTTTGCTCCCTGAAAAGTTGCATTATGAAGAACGGACTTGTCCTTACGCATTCACCATGCTTGTTGGGCTGCAATTTCAAAATATTACCCCAAGGGCAAAGTAAAGTAATATCAGGCGTTATGAGTGGTAATACGGAGTAAAATATGATTAACACTAAAGTAAAATTGTTTCTGAACAAGTATAAAGTTTTACAAAACAAAAAGTTGGTTTCCATGATGGAAAACGCACACGACCACTTGTGCCCCAATCAAACATCGGTCTGCCATAAAAATTTAGAATACTATATGGCGACAGTGATTCTGGCAACTATGGTATTCATAAACGTAATCTATATTATACATTGTCTACTGCAACATCTCCTACTGTACACATTGTCTACAGTATTAATAACGATCTGAAAAATTCGTTTAGCTTTCAAAAATGAGAACGTTACGTTGCTATTACAATCCATCCACATGTTATTTGGCACTTCCTGGAGAACACTGAATCCATAATACGGATGCTTTAAATAGGGCCATCTGTTTTTCGCGAAAAGATTTCAAGACTACTTGTACTCCAAAACACTGAAGTGCAGACCTACTTTCGTGATTGGCAGGGACAGGTGTTTTTCGCCAAAATATTTCAAGACCAGTTCTAATCCAAAACACTTTTGTTCATACGCACTTTCGTGGTTCGACGATTTTAAATGTCACGTGCCTCAAGTGTCTGTCCGCGAATCATGAACATTCATTATTGGAGTACTTCATTACGATTGGCCCAGTCAAATAAGAACATGTCTTCTCACGTAGACACGCGGCCAATAACCAAAGGAAGTCGTGGTTGTGAACGTAGGGTATTAAAGTCTAGCATGGCCATGAATATTTTGCGTAAAACACCTGTCCCTAGTGATTGGATGATTTTAACTGCAAGCATTTCAGATGTCCGCCCGCGAATCACGGACACTCAGGGTCGGAGGTACCTAATTCTGATTGGCCCATTCAGGTAAGGAACTGTCTCCCGACAAAGTTACGTGAAAAACTGCACGCATGCTTAAGTACATTGGAATCTAGCCATGACGTAAATCTTTTTGCGAAAAAAACAGGTGGACTTAGCTATAAAATGAAGGCCCAGCCCACTGTGAACAGTTGATATCAGCGTAATTCTACGTCAGACACGGGAATTCTGCATTTTATCATAATCAATCTTTATATCAAGAGACTTGAAAAATTCACGGATTTAAATTGGGACAAGCTGAAATTCAAAACACGTGTGTTTATATAACTTTAACCATTGGTCCATACGGTGTTTGACACCTCTAGAAGAATGTTGGCCCAATCGTCGCCTTCCACTGTGACAGCAGACAACCAATGTGCAGGTAATATCGGCATCCTTTTCCTGGAGACCAACTTGCCCGACGGCAGCCCGACCAATAGATAGAGACCTGCAAAATCCGCAATATTATGTGAGGACATTTTAACCCGTTCTGTTCCTGTGTCCAAGATCGAGGACATGTTGCACAGGAAAGATATTTATGGCCAGACTGTACACAACAAGGAAACATTAGCTGATGTTCTGAGAGTATATCTTGTGAGAAATGTGATTCGTCGAAGTTTCTGCGTCTCTCATTTGTGAATGGGTCAATACTGATTTCAACGAACGCGGAGGACGTTGTTCATTGGTTACAAGACGCACGCTCGGTCAAAGTACAGCATACATCTAAATATTAAGCGATTGCAACACTTGAGCATATAAATTAATTCGGGACTGAACGGGATAAACTTAAAAACACTTTTCCTTTGCAATACGTTTGTCATTGGACCATTCTTTATTTTACACGCCCCGGGTAACTCTGCGCCAATAAATGAATACTTCGCAATCGTGTACCCCAATCATGTGCAGGTTACTCAGAAAGGGAGTGACTTCGCATACAGGCAGCAGCCAATGGAGAAACGACGCCTGCTCAAGTATATACAATACTGTGAATTTTAGCTTAATGCCAAAAAATAACGCGAAATTTGCAGGTCCTTGCCAATAGACAATATTCCATTCCACAGCAGGCAACAGTCAATCAGACCAAAGGTCCGTTTCGATAGCTTCGCGTGGCCAATGAGTAGAGACCTGCAAAATTTACATGTTAGACTTCACTGCAATATACCAAAACGAGTGCGATTCGCGATTTCATTGTCTGCTGGAAACTATGACGCTTTATGTACTCGTGTGACCGGCCTACTGGAGATTGGTTTCTCAACAGTTGAGCTTTTACAATTGATTGGAAGCGTTCTTGGGACATGTCACACAAGTTTTAAGCCAATGGCTAGAGCTCCGAGTATTTCGCGAATTCATTCGGTGGCGAGCTAGACTTGAAGCACTTGTTCTTTTCTCCTGCTACTGTGATTGGATGGCCGTTATTTAGACACGCCCCGTTCAACTGTGAGCCAGTAATATGCAGGAATCCGTAGTGTGAGTGAGCGTTGAGCAGTCCTGTACGAAGGCCTCGCTTGATCGCAGCAACCAATATGCAGACGATAGTGTCTGGAGTGTATAGAGGATTGTCAAGCCTAGTGTATTACCAGATCAATCTGCGAGATACTCGGGGCTCTACCAATGGCTAGAAATGGTGGTTTATCGCTGAAAAAGTTGACTGTTTGTCAGGATTTAACATATTGTAAACATGTCCGACAGTTTACTTTCTTTATTGGTAGTCATGCATGTATGAAGATACTACCCTTCTTACTGGACCAATGAGTATTCAGATACTATAAGGAAGAACGTTCATGATTGGTCTGCAAACAACTTAGCCGAGACAAAACCTTGTTCATCCAATTATGAAAGAATAAACTAGTAGATTGTTATAGAAGATATGTTCGCTCAAATTTTTTTCGCGATTTTCCACCATCTCTACCAATGGCTAGAGCCAGTGATTTTTCGCGAAAAAATATCTTAGCACATGGTAAACTTCAATACTCTAAGCACAAACAGAAATGTTAATTTTGCCGTTGGTCGCTCTCTGCATGAGCAGCAGTTTCTGTTTCTAATCGGGCCAGAATTTAACGACTTTGGCAGTGAATCAGAGTGATACGCGTTCTATAGATTGTTCACGTTAAAACGAGCACTTTTGAAATCTTAAGATCTACTTGTATGCACGTTGTCTCTTCTTCCACTTTATGTAAAATTAAAACTGCCCACGGGCCTCAGTACTTTATCTATGCGTCGGCAAAGTGAAGCTGTACAATTATTGGGAAAGAAAATATTTTTAAAAATTTGCTCATTTTTACACTTTATGCATTAAAAAAAAAAAAAAGAAAGAAAAGAAATAATGTAAGTTACCACAAATCGTTACCAAACACTTTTTATTCGACGTTAAGATATGGATCTACTTTCCGTCCATCGTTACCAACTTTACTGGGCGCATGCCACTCAGTGCGCCCGTTAAAATATATGCAGGCAGGGCCAGTAACTTTTTCTAAGGTTGATTTCAAAAGTGCTCACTTTACCGTGAACAGATTTTAACAGTTAACACGTTCTGAAACATAATGTCGCTAGTGGAGAAAGGTAAACGACCGTATAGTGTTTTGAAATATAACGTGTCTCGAAACATTTTTCGCAAAATTTCACTACCTCTACCAACAACTTGCAATTCAGTCTGCAGCTCCGCAAAATAACGCGAATTTCGCAGGCCCCTACCAGCGAGCGATCGAGTGCGCAGACATACAAGGAAACGAACACGTAATTTCGCTTCTATGTACTCGCCTATTCTGTGGTACCATTTCGGAACGCAAGCTAGGAAATGACCGGCAGGTACGCGACTCAATTTCCTGTCTGGCGGGCGGCCTGTAGAGAGCCTGACAGCAGATAGTCATCGGCGAATGGCTCCAGTTGTGGGGGCGACCTCTCTCTCTCTCTCTGAAGGGCACTGCTCCAGAAACCTCGAACGCTCAGCTCCAGCCGGAAAGAAAAGTACAACGTCAATGTTTCATGTAGTCGAGCACCGTTGGAACATGTTAATCTGCCGGGGTCGAGCTAAAATACTCTTCAAGACATTTCATTTAATTTAGTGTATTCTGGTGAAAATTCCGCTTTCATGCTATTAACCTCTGAGGATGGCACATATTTACCGGCACTGAAGACAAGGTTGAAGTGAGCTGTCTATATTCTCCACTACAGCAATATCAGTTGTGTTGGTCTCTATTTTACACTTACCATCGTCCTATTATACGCTGTCCATGGTAAAGTGAGCACTTTTTAAGGCTCTGCTAAATATTTCCTTACAATTAATTTCTACCTTTCCGCCACTTTTTAATATAAACATTGTAATATGACTAATAAACACAATGTATATATTTCATCATTCTCAAAAGTTAACGTCTGAGACTGCAATAAAATATATTTATTAGGCCTTTTGCGAGGGCCTTAAAAAGTGCTCACGTAACCGTGAACAGCCTATAGTTCTGGCCACACCGGACACGCTGACAGTACTTTACAACGTTTTTTATTGGCTGGCCTCACCCAATGAAGTCGCGCGTTGACTGTACCAATTAATACCTAGCGACAAATGTATCAGGTTTTACAATCCAGTGGGTTCGTTTGAGAAATTATTTAAAAGAATCGTTTTATTTTGAAGAACACAAATGCCGATAGTTAAATTTTTACTTACATTCCGATAAAGTCCAGTGCAATAGTAAAACTATAAAATTGAGAGACGTGTTTTCAAGAGCAAAGAAATTTCAATATAAGAGTAGCGCCGAGCATATACGTGCATTTAAAAAAAAAAAAAAGGGGGGGGGGGGGGTTGTGAAGTTACGCCTAAAACACCACACATAAACATTCACTGCTTACCTGAAATTTGAACATGGAAGTAAGTAATATATAGGTTGCCAAACTCAAAAGAGGCTTATGTTTGTTTTATTAGAGAAATAAGCATTATAAAAGGCTGAAAGGGCATATTTTATGGCATATTCACTTTTCCCTGGCCCAAAAAAAAACTAATATAGAATTTAATATCCAAACCATTTACTTTTACATTTAATCTAAAATTTATAGTTCGTATAGTCAACAACGGCAATTCTTGAATTGACACTATCTAATTACGAGGAGCAAAAGTGGAGGCTGGAGTAGATTAAATTATATGCGTTTGCAGTATATACATAAACATTTTAGAGGTCTAGGTAATTTCGTGTACATCACAGTCCAATCGAACTGGTCGCAAGTTTGGACACTGTATCGAACGGCTTCATAGTTCAAGAGTTTTTTTTCTAGTTAATTGGTGTTTTTGAATTATCATACTTGTACGAGGTCGCTCAAATTTAATTAGTATTTTTCTAACGGACTTTTACGAGCTTTTTTTTTTATTACGAAGGCCCCGCAGGGACTTGAAAAATGCGACTTTATATCTTGCCAGATGAAGTTAGTTTGAGAATACATTTTATTGACATGTCCGAGCGGTTCTTGGCCAACAAACTCGACTTTCGAAGTGCAGTAAAATACATAGGTAATACAGCAACTATTCAGTAACTCTTAGAATAGGCAAACACACAGAAACGAGATGTAGCTGTGATCCACTAGACATAATCATACTGTGTCTATGTGTTGCTACAAATGACTTCCCATTTCTCAGCTAGCGTCTCTCCACGGTAAACTGAACGCTTTTGATGGACATGCTCAAGACCTACTTGTATGAACATTTGCGTGTTCTTACATCATATGTAAGATTAACGTTTGTCATGCGCCTCGTTATTTTATACACGCGTCGATAAAATGAAACTGACAAATTATTATAAAAGTAAATCTTTGCCATTTTGCTGATTAGTACACTTACGTGTACAGAGAACAAAAGAAATACTTTCAATCATCACAAACGTGTACCAAACACTTTTAATTCAACGCTGAGACATGGAAATACTTCCCTTACGTTACCAATTTTACTGGGCACATCCCAGTCGAAGTTTCCGTTCAAATATATGCGATTCGGGACAGTGATATTTCTCAAAGGTTGATTTCAAAAGTGCTCAGATCACCGTGAACAGCATATATGAAACGGATTGGAGAATGGCGTTCTGACATTTTGCAGTATGCGATTTCTGTTCGCTAGAATTCGGATTTCGCGTGGTGGTAGTTGTATTATTTTCTTTTGGACAGTTGAGTTTAGAGAAGAGAAGGGGTGATCCAACAGCGGCACCATATATATATATATATATATATATACACATTAGTAGAGTGTGCTCATATCAGTTGCGAATAACAAATTCCCAAGTCCCAAACACTGAATTTTTGTTTTATTTTTACCAGTAAATAGAATTGTCGAAACTACGTAGCTTCAAGACTTGGTTTACGTAACTGTTAACTTGACTAGTGCTCTGCAAGTTTAATTCACGCCTCTGACCGAATTTCCGTGCGGCGAAGACGTATTTAACTGGACAGTAATATAATTGAGGCGCGTTCCACAATTGACACGGATGCTGATTTGTGTTACGGAAGCGCAGTGCGCAACATGTCCGTGTTCTTCGATCTACAACGCGACGCATGCCCGCGCGGATAACGTACTGATAAACGCAAGAAAGCTGATATCTCCCAACTCTTCCGTGTCCGTAAACCCACTTTACCAACAGGAATCGAGTGTTCGGTTTATTGAGATACGTTTTCGTGGCCCTTGTGGTATATGAGGCAACAAGAGCATGGCTTTATCTTATTTGTTATCGCGTTTGTTGTTGTTGGAACCAGACGCGCGCTTGTCAAAAGTGTATATATATATATATATATATATATATATATATATATATATATATATATATATATATATATATATATATGCTGTTCACGGTAATCTGAGACTTTTTGAAATCATCCTCTTTGAAAATGCCACTGCGCCTATTAGCGTACATCTTAACAGCCACACTGACTGTTAGCCGTGTCCGAAACGGCTGCGAGACGATTATTTAGGTTACTAAATCGACCACGTGACCAAGTTTAGGCCCTAAATATTTGGGGATTTAGGGTCGAAATTTACCGAGGTGAAGTAGCACACTAAATCCCCAAACAGGTCCGTAAAATCGTCTGCCGTTGGTTATTTACGTTTTATTTCCCGTGTTTGGCGGAAACGTCGGTATTTACTGTTCTTGAAACTCGGCACAACACATGCACGTGAAAAATGGAGAATCAGGGATCTACATGAACTAGGTTTCAAATAAAAGTTCGTATGTTTAAAAAAAAAGCGATCGGTTATTTTTAATTGAATGTTAATTGCAGGGAGCGAAGAAATAATGAGAAGATTGATTTTGGCTAGAAAGAAATATGATCAGTTATTTACAAGACGTGAAAAATGCTTGGGAGTAAGTTATTTATTGAAAGTGTTACAAACAAAATAACGTTGAAATTCCACAAGCCTGTAGTTTCCTGCTTTGTCACATGTACCGCTGTTGTAAGCGGTTCGAAACCATCCACCCTAAATTCCTATACCCTTATTACCCAAATCTGCCATTTCGGACACGGCTCCTATGCTTCCAGTAAAGTTAGTAAAGACACGGGGAAAGTAGTCCCATAACGTCTTAATGTTGAAGTAAAAGTGGTAGGTAAATATTTCTGAGTACTGAAATTATTTCATTTTCTTTCGGGGTTTTTTTTTTTTTTTTAATATATACATATGTAAGAATTAGCAAATATGTAAAATGTTAATTTTTCTCTTGGCAATGGTAATTTTACTTATAGTGTAAGAATACATACACAATGTGCACATAAGTAGATCGTTAGCGGGGATCGGCATTCAAAAGTGGTCACGTTATCGTGAACAGAGGTAAGACTTTTAACTTTTTTTTTTGTGTATTTATAGTCATTCAGAAATGTTAATAATTTTCGTTTTATTGCAGACGATAATCTTTTCCAACACCTACCGGCAAGCCAGAAGCGATACTGCCGAATACCACGACCCCGTGCTGCCATCTGTTACGTTCGTCGTGCACTGCTGTAGAACATGCCGCGCCGCTTGCGTAGAATGAATACCTAGGCCATCATTATATTTCCGCCCTGCTGGTGTGTTTATGTTACCAATGACCATATTGCTGCGACTAACCTAATTGAACTGAAGCCGCGAGTTACGCACACAGCTAATTGAGTTTCAACTAAATGTACAGTACCTAACCAAAGGTTTAGGGGAACCTGACTTTTTTCTCTGTTTTGTTTTTTATGTTTTTTTTTTCTATGTAAACCTACAGCAACGTCTCCAAAATCTCATCTCCACTTACATACCTATTTCTTAATCTGTCCAGATATTTCTCAGACTTTAGCACGATACGTCGTAATGCTTTCAGTGGCGGTTTTATAGGCCGTGTATTTTGTTTCTTCCATAATTTGTATGTTTATTAATACTGCATTCTATTCCTCTGTTATTTCCCTTTTTTACCTGTGTGGCTTCTAATTTCAGTCCTGCATAAACCATCTTCAGTAGTTGTGATTCCCAAAATATTTACAGTTAACACAATTATGCAACGATTACCTACCGATTCTTGATTTATGGCGTCGCAATTAAAGACGTTCCAGAAGGACATTGGAGGATAGTTTCAAATGAGAAATGGCTAGAGGTAGCAAAATTTTGCGAAAATATTTCGAGACAAGTTACATTTCAAGACACCGTATGGTCGTTTACCTTCCTCGGTTGGCAACTTCATGTCTTAAGACATGTTAACTTTAAGTACGCGAATCACTTTGGTTCTCTGCCAAAGAAGTTGAATTCTAATTGGTCCGATTAAAAACGGAAACAGCTTCTCATGCAGAGTGTGACCGGTGGAAAAATAAACATTTCGGTTTATGTTTACAGTATTGAAATTTACCATGTGGTCATTTTTTTTTTTTTTTTTCCCCCCGCGAAAAGTCACTGGCTCTAGGAATGGCTGACAGGAACCCACGAGCGGACAACCACAGGAGTGGAAATCGTTGGAAGCTAGGGAGGTAGAAACGGCATTCATAGTTCTACATAACAGCAACTAAAATTAATTCATTGAAAATTATGGTAGGATTTTTTGTTTTTACCTCCTGAGTGTTATAATTCGTTAGAGCAGCGCCAGCCTGGCTGTACACAACTAGCTGTGTCGAACTAGCAGTTTGTAACATCTCCGTTTACAAGTACGTATTATAACTTGTATACAGGAACACCCGAGTTTCGCGAAAAGATTTCAATACCAGATGTATTTCATTACACTTTTAGCTCAGATCCACTTTCGTGATCGGACGGTTCTGGTGTAAGGTGTAACGCGTCTTAGGTGTCTGCTCGCGTATCACAGACCTACACTATATGAGTTCCCCAGTTATGATTGGCCAGTCACGAAGTAAATGCGTCGTCGCAAAAAAGACACGTCGCCAATAAGCATAAGCAACTACTTATTATGCCCGTAGTCTATT
Source organism: Dryococelus australis (assembly GCA_029891345.1). Classification (NCBI taxonomy): domain Eukaryota; kingdom Metazoa; phylum Arthropoda; class Insecta; order Phasmatodea; family Phasmatidae; genus Dryococelus; species Dryococelus australis. The sequence continues at coordinate 30,261,413 of CM057000.1, read as the reverse complement.
GAAGCGTAGTACATGCGGAAATATTTCCGCGAAATTAGGCCATTACTACTTGATGTCAGGTAATTCGCCGATACGGACTGCACCACACGAATATGTGATCAAAACTAAGTAGAAAATACTCTTTGGTAAAAGTTCAGAAGACCCTTAGTTTACTACAAAAACGACCTGAAAGATTCTATAACCAATGTAGCAAACATGTGGTATTCCAATTAGATAAAGGTGAGGTGATGTGACTATGCTGCAACTGATGTGTCGGTTGCAAGGCATATGGCAAGGGAATGAGCCAAGCTCATTAGTGCCAAAGAGGCCATGGAATTCACATGCAGTGAGTACTGGGACATGACAATGACAATTGGTGCATCCGGCGGTTAAGTTCCGTGCATGCTGCGTGCATCCAACATGCGGAAAAGTGCATTGCTATGGGCAGAGAAAACTTAGAACACCTTTTATGAGGTTTCTACGTTTTGTATGCTGATAGTGTCTGCTGTGCTTAACGTGAAATGAAGTCATTTTATCTAATTTAATGTCGTTTTTCTCGCAAAATAAGGGCTTCAAACTTTTTTTACCAGGAAATATTTTCCAATTAATTTTGATCACAGATTCGTGTGGTGTGGTCGGTATCCGCGAATTACCTGACATTCTGTATATACAACGTATAACTAAAACGTACCGACAAATTTTGATAGGTTATTCCGGAGGTGGAAATAGAAAGATTGATGCAGGCAACCCACGGTCGAGGTCAAATAGCAAGGCAGGTAAACATTTGCAAAGTCCGAGAAAAAAATTATCATTTATTGTCATATTTAAGAAACTGCTTCCGGGACAGAAACAAAGAAATGGTTACTAATTATTTAAATCGTAGTCACTAATAAAGTGAAGGCGTGTAGCCTACGTGTAACCCACTCCCATCATGTTGAAAGGGGCTGTTGCCACCATTATTTCCACAATAAATGTATGATGCAAGAATAATTCCCTATTTTTGACTAAAGGTTATGAAATCCCGGAAAAATTAGCAACATGAATGTATTTTGCGAAAATTGTCTATCTCTCGCCCTTGTCGAGTAAGAATTACATGTTTAGTTTCGCAGAGAAGCGTTACTGCCTGCCAGATAGGCAACCTGTCCTTCAAATGCTGATGTGCTGGGCCCTATTTCATAAAACATGACAGGTGTGACATATACGACAATTATGTCGAATCCGACAAATTTGTCAATATGTAATGACAATGTTATGTTACATAAATAATATAAGTTCCCTTTGTTTGACAGCAAATAAGTGTAAATTGTCAGCCTCAAAATAACAGTTTCATAAACGTGACAGTTATATGTCAAACCAAAAGTTTCATTTATTACAGGCTAGCTAGCTCTCAAGTGCGCTTACGATAATCGATCGCAGCCTTATATGCGATTAATGAACAGTCTATTTCTACCACAAATAGTTAAGCGGTAAATAATAATTCCATCCACATAACATTGTTCCGAGAGGAAACTGCTGTACTATTTGGCAAGTAATGTTAATTCACACAATATTGAAACACAATTGCACTGCTATGTTATATAAAAAATACCAATTACTGGTTACATCGGAAAGCTCGCATGTCACTTCTGCAGTGACAATTCTACGAATTTGTAGATATGTCACCCAATTATTATACCTATCTGTTTCATAAAACAGCCTGTAGTGTAATATTTGACACATTTGTCAGCTCAAAACTTTTGTGAAACAACTATTTGTCAAATTCTCATACATGACAAATTAGTAAACTTATCAGTTTTTATTTAACACACATTTGTTGGATTATAAACCTGTCTGACAATTTCCTGTCACCTGTCTCGAATTGTAACTTTTGTGAAATAGGCCCCTGATCTACGAAAAGAACGCACACGTCACACAAGGCGGGGCCACGGTGGCTCAGCGGTTAGCCTGCTCGCCTCTCACCAAGGCGATCTGGGTTCTACCCCTGGTCGGATCATCACTCCGGATTTTCGCATGTGAGAATCGTGCCAGACGATGCCGTTGGTCACCAGGTTTTCTCGGGGATCTCCCGTTTCCCCCGCCCCTTAATTCCGGCGCTGCTCCATACTTATCTTAACCACCCTCATCGACTCTCAAGACCTCGATGTTAAGAGCCGTCCAAATATCTTCACTCGCTCATTCAAACAAGGCGTGTTGAGGACTTTCAAGACTTTGCGCACATTATAAACACAATTGAAACTTGCGACAGACTTTTCGCCAGTAAAATGATAAGGTCACCGCTGAAAGTCCCATATCTACAAGCATCACGAAAAGAACACTGCACGCCCTTTCGTAGCCTTGAGCTTAGCGGCGACGGTGCACTTGAGGCGCGTGAAAATATCGTCCTTATGCTCACCTGCTTCCCGGCCTCCAGTACCAACAGAGTAAAAGCAGCATGTAAAGGCGAGCCGCTGCACTGAAAGTGTACCACGTGCGGTTAGTCGTTAGGAAGCATGTATTTATCCGCGGTAGGGGAGCTCTCGGAGACAAAGTTGTCACTTGATTGGGCGCTTTGTCGACGGGGATGAGCGACTAATGATCTCACTTGCGACTGTGCGCCACATTCCTCGCGTCTGACTCGTCGACGACACTCCTCCGTGCATGTCCAGGCTCTCTGCCCTGCCTCGTAAAACTCCCGACAAGGCACCGGTAATGGAGCCTGCGCACGTGACACGACTGTTTTAGCACTGCGAATATCTGCGATGTCTTCCTGGATAAGCCAGCAGCGGCGTTCCGCAGAAACCTCATGTTCCCTGTCTCCACGTAGAAACCCTGAGTATAGAAGTGAAACTGCCTCTTGTATCGCCAAACCCAGCCCCACAAGCCAACAACATCGGAAAGCTGCAAGTCAATCAGGCATGTCTTGCCTGTGTCCCTGTCTCCCAGTATGGGGCAGAGTTTGGTTGGAGTTCATTCCTAGTCTTTGTTCGGCCCTTAACCCATTCAGACCCGGTGTACACATTCGTGTACGTTAGGCACTTGTGGGTAATTTTTGGTCTTTACTGCACACTGCGAAGCTCAGTGACCAATGATTTTTCAGGTGGGTAAATGATTCGCAAACCGTCTTACTGGTCTAGGCCATAATTGGTCCATATTACTGCAGTTGGACAATGCAGCGTACAGCTCATTACCTGTAACAGCGAAACAAGTGATGTGTTGACTTAAGTACAGCACGCAATCATAATTTATTTTTGTTTGCAACCGTAAATTAAAGTGGGTCTGAAAGGGTTAATAGTCCTGCCTCAAATGTATTGTTTATGTGCGCCAGCGGTGACGTGGCAGTTCTTGGCGGTCACCCATCCACTGACTACCCCAGACTGTTGAACTGCGATGATCAGAAGACTACCCGGTGCCGACCCGGTATGACCGTAAGCAGCTCGTCAATTAGCGCGCATGTTAACCTGCTTGCCAGCACGCAGCCCAGCCAATAGGGAAGCTTTTGCACCACGCCAGCAGCCAATCAGACACAAGGCCCGTTCCAAAGCCTCGCCCATGCAGCCAGTCAGCGGACGGGTACATCTACATAAGTGAAACAGCCATTCCATTCCACTTCTGTGCCTTTATCTAATTTATGGCAACACGCAGCTACAGAATAGACAATTACGCAGAGACGAGGTGGCGTGGCAGATTCCTTGGTGTGCGTGTATCCATTCATTGGTTGGCTGGGAACATGCCTTGAGTCTGATTGACTCCGGGGTGCTGCGAAATGGTTCCCTATTGGTTGCGCTGCCGGCTGGCGGGTAGGTCACCAGGCGCTAATTGGCGAACGGCGTTGTGACATGTTTATGGCAAGTACCGCCATATTTAGGGCCGCGTATTTTCCGCGAAGATATTTGTGTTTACATTCAATATTCTACGTCCACAACCACAACTTCCTTTGGTTTTTGGCCATGCATTTACGTGAAAAGACATGTTCTTATTTGACTGGGCCAATCAAAAAAGTGCCCCTATTCTGAACGCTAATGATTCGCGGGCAGACACTTGAGGCACGTGACATTTAAGATCATCCAACCACGAAAGTGCATGAACTGAAATGTTTTTGAGTACAATTGCTCTTTGAATCTTTCCGCGGAAAACTCGTGTGCCTAGCCATAGCTATACTTATTTTCTAGGAACAACCAATGACTAGTCAATCGATGCGTGATTGTACATACAACTGTCAAGTCTAGCCGACAGGCCGTTGTGTGAAGTGGGCAGACCTCGATACTAAGAAACACCCAAATCTCTTCATTTTCTCACTAATTGCTTTTGGGGTCACGGTGGCTGGGCGGTTAGCCTGCTCGTCTCCCACCAAGGCGATCTGGGTTCAATCCCCGGCATGGTCACTCCGAATTTTCGCATGTGGGAATCGTGCCGGACGATACCGTTGGTCGGCGGATTTTCTCGGGGATCTCCCGTTTCCCCAGCCCTTTTATTCCGGCGCTGCTCCATACTCACCTTAATCACCCTCATCGGCTCTCAAGTCCTCAAGTCCTCGATGTTAAGAGCCGTCCAAATCTCTTCACTCACTTACTAATTGCTTTTATGCAAGTACCTATACTACTGGGCGTGTCTGATGAACTGTGGCCCAATTCCAAAGACGATTACAGTACACACGTGCTTGATGTCTATCTTGTCTTGAAATGAATTCACGAAATTTTCCTATCCCTACCGATGAGGGTGAAGCGAGGTAAGTACAAGCAGCACCGGAGTGAAAGCGCTAGGGAAATGGGAGATCCCCGAGAAAACCCACCCTACCAGCTGCATCGTCCGTCACGAATCCTACGTGCGAAAATCCGGGAGCGACCCAACCGGGAATCTAACCCGGCTCTTCTTGGTGGTTGGAGAGAGCTCTAACCCCTGAGCCAACCCCCCCCCCCCCCTTCCCCCAGGACATTGAACTCGCGAATTGTTGCTACTTCCTTTTCATAAGTGTGGGACGACATTGAGTAGTGGGTACGGCCGTCCTTCTTTGCCTCGCAGCAAGGACTGGAGATGGACGCGGAAGAGAGAACGAGGTTGCCCGAGGCCCAGGTTGCGTCGTCAACAGCGCGCGTGTTAATTAAACCTCCATTAGCGGCTCGTTCAACCCTCCGAGGTTTAACGACTTGCTTCCCTCAGGAGGGCAGAGATAAGGCCGCGAGCTTTCACCCGCCGCCGCCTGCCTCCATGTCGGAGGCACGCTCAGGCAGGACAGTGGTTTCAGATGGAACATACTGGCGACCAGCGTCTTTGACACTGCGAGTGCAGCAGGTATTTGTTTTTAACACGTTGAGGTCTGCACACATTTACTGGCACTCAAGACAATTTACAAGTGAGTCACCTATATCCACTACTGCAAGAACACCTGTTCTAGTGGTGTCTGTGTTAGAACTCACCGTCGTCCTATTGGTCGATACCACACCGGACACACTACTCTGTACTCTACAGCGTTCATTATTGGCCGGTAGTCAACCAACGGAGAGCCGAGCTGATATTGACACAATAATGTCCTTTATCGTACAAAAGGGTTTACAATCAATCATGTCCCTTTGAGTGGCTATAAAAATATACATTTTACCGTTAGTAATACCATTGTTACTGCGCTGTCGTGTTCTTGCGAGGTTATGTTAAACACTAGCCGAACAAAGACTGCACATACATGCAAGTTTTGTTCTGAACAGCAAAGAAATTTTCTAATTAATTTTGCTCGAACTACACTCGAGCATAGTCCACAAAGTGTTAATATCTACCACAACACGATCCCCAGTTCTGTTGATCTCTGTGTTCTCACCAACCATCGTCATGTTGGTCCACGATACACCAGACATGCCTACTGTACTGTAAGACGGTAATCACTGGTCGGTAATCACACTGCCGAGCTGACAGTGCCCCAGTGAAAAGCTTTTTATAGACACCCGGAAATTTCGCGGATTTATTCGACAACAAGCTAGACTCAATTTTCCTTTGTGTACTCGAGCTTCAGTTGTTGTTCATTGGCTATTGTTCCACTTTTACCCATATCACGTAGCACAGAATTTGGTCCCTGTTTTTCCTGCAGGTAAGTTATTGGCTCTAATCCGTTCAGGGTGTTGTTTCCGTATTGCAATCCAATTGAAGAAGGAAGTCAAATGTATACATATTTGAAGTCTAGGCGGTGCTCTTACGAGTCCGCGGAATTTTCGCATCTCTAGCTATTTGAGTGTTTCGCTCTTCTCAATGCTACGAATAGAGACCTGGAAAATTCTAGAATTAATTTGAGGATAAGCAAGAATGCAAAAAACTCGTACACTAATGCAAACCTTTTTCAGTTGATCCACGCGTTGACACCCTCTTGGGGATCCTTGAGCCAAAAAGAAAAATGCGATAAGCCTCAGGCCCAATCACCGCCTGGTCGAAGAGCATATACGTATGCAGAGGTGAGACCGCCTCGTAAACAGCGACCTCAAGCCGCACGTGCCAACATAATGGTGTCACTGAATAGCTCCTTGTAACTCACTTGCTAGTCGGCAGCGTAGTCTATAGGTAGAGACATGCAAATTAGCTTTATTATTTGGTACCACGGTAGACTTCACTGCCCTGTATCTACACGATGACAATTCGTGTTTTCATTTGCTATTGGCGACTATACGGCATCATGTACCTGTGTGATCGCTCCAGTGTATGTTGGTCGCTCAGAAATCGAGCCTTTACTATTGGCTGAAAGCGTCGTTGGGACGTGCCACACTAGTTTTCGGCCAATGGCAGACGACAAGCAAGCATACAACGTCTTGGGGTTTAGTCTGCAGTTAAAAACTAACGTGCATTTTGCAGGTCCCTATACCTATAGGTAGAGGCCTGCAAAATTCGCATTATTAATTGAGGACATAAAAAAAAACACTTTTCCTTTGCAGTACGTTTGTCATTGGACCATTCTTTATTTAACACGCCCCGGGTAACTCTGAGCCAATAAATGAACTCTTCAGAATCCTGTACCCCAATCACGTGCTGGTTACTCAGAAAGGGAGTGACTTCACACATATGCAGCAGCCAATGGAGAAACGGCGTATATACAGTATAAGTATACACAGTACTGTGAATTTTAGCTTGATGCCAAAAAATAACGCGAATTTTGCAGGTCCCTACCTATAGGGTATCTTTCGTAACACGTGGTAGCCCCTCAGACATGAGGTCCGTTTCTAGAGCCTCGCGCATCCAATCAGAGAATGGATACGCCGTAATCAAAGTCGTCTCCTCTGTAGTTTCGCATTCTTATAGCTAGGGATAGGAAAAATTCGCGAGTTCAATTACCTGTAAGTTCAATTACCTGTAGGCTAGACTCCACAGTCATGTGTATACTCGGGCCTCAGATGTTTGTTCATTGGCTGCTGCCACACCTGGTGGTATGGCACTCGCTACTTGTGTCCTTACACGTCTGCAATTGGCTCAGAGCAGTCCAGGGCATGTCTAATAACCTGCGATCCAATTGCAAAGTCAACTTCAGTGTACACGTGTTTGACGTCTATCTTGTCCTGAAATGAACTCTCGGAATGTTTCTATCCCTACTTATAGCTCAACAGTTTCGCTGGAATTTATCGGAATCTAAGTAAAAATCACATCTACAGTCCATTCACGGTTACTTCCAACTTTTCTGAAGCCCTGCTAAAGTTCTACTTCCAGGATATTCCTCCGTCTGACGCGAACAAAGCTTATCAGATTCTAGAACATTACACCAGAGGGACAACGCACCGTATTCGTGCACACTCAGTGTAATAATATTTTCCATAAGAGCTATTTCTTACTAGGCATTACCAACACACCGATTTTATCACTGTTTTAATTCATATTAGTTGAAAATCAAAATAGTAATTTATTGTTTAAAAATTGTTAACTTGGACATAAATACGGTAATTTAATATAAATACAAGTATAAAACCTTTCTGATATATAATATAATTAGAAAAAAACTAAAAAACTTCATACGTGGTGTGATTTTTCGAAGGTTTGATTCAAAAAGCGTGAAGAAAACGGCGAATAGGTCATAGTGAGCATTTCAGTTTGTAAGAATACAACTTTTTCTTTTCTCAATAATTTCTTAAATAAACACGATTAATTGTAACACATGTTGCATGTGTCGTGATACATTAATTGATACGTAGTCAACGCAACGGCCAGCCAATTATAAACGTTTCATAATACAACAGTAGGCGTGTCTGGTGTAGCCAGGACCAATTAACCTAGGGCGATGATAAGTGGAAATACAAAGACCAAAATAACTGATACGTACGATGATAGAATACCGCGAGAATTTTTTTTGAGCTAACATGCCTTCTATAACACTCTAACTAGTTTATTCATTCAAGATTGGATGAACAAGGTTCTGACTCGGCTATGTTGTTTGCAGACCAATCACGAATGTTCTGCCTTTAAGTATCAGAATTCTCATCGGCCCAGTGAAATGGAGTAGTAGCTTCGTACTTGCATGACAGACAATAAGGAAAGAAAATGTGTCGGACATGTGTGCAGCACGTTGAATCCTAGCAAATAGTCAACTTTTCCCGCGATAAACCACCATTTCTACTGATATGGGCTGTAGTGGAGAAGATAGTTTACTTCAACCTTGTCTTAGGTCACATCCTACCGGCTTGCAGCTGCGAAATTTAAATAGGAAATCCCATGTTAAGAAAATTTCGTCTCAGTGCGTTAATTTTAAATACACTAGTTTCAAATAAAATGTATTGCTAACGAATTTTTCGGGAGAAGATTTCTACGAACGTATATTTTCAATATAGATAAGCGGCATGCACTTTCTTGTAAAACATATATTTAAAAAATTCCGTGCAAACAGGCTATACATGTTATGGAATCATCTCCTCTGTAGGGAACTTCTCGTAAAAAATTTGTGAATACTGCATTCAATTTGAAACCACCTATCTTTAAAATTAACGCACTGAGGAATATTTCCTTATGGCCATATTGCACGGTACCAGATTTCGTGAAAGCTTGTGCAAAGTCTGCCATAGCTGCCGTTATACCGGCCTGTACGGCACCCGTCATGGCATTTTTCCCCTGGCGCTGCCAGATTTCATCACAGGTTTGGTAATTGGACCTGTCCTCTATTTTCCGTGGCAGGTTCCACACCGGGTCTCGTACCTGGCCAATCACATTGCAGTTTCAGAGCGTAGGGCGCTCCCCGTGGCTACTACTTGAAACGAGTTGATGAAGAAACAGAAAAGGACGCCTCCATCTTGAATTTACATTCGTGAGGTTGAAACTCTTTCAAAACGATTTAAAATACGACAACGACGAATAATATTTTTATAACAACTTTCAATTTCTGCTTAAAACTGTTCTAAATACTTAAACAATCGGTACCTATTGTATGAAAAAAATTAATTAAAACTCGTACAAATATTTAGGGTATATAAACTGTCATAAGCGTGAGTGGACTTGTAGTACAATGGGGTCCTCAATGATCATGTAATTTTTGGGCGTGAGTTCAAAACCCGGCCGGACCCAAACTTTTTTTTTATCATTACATTTTACATGCGGTTAATATCCCGGTACGTAAAGAAAAATCTATATTTTGCAACCAGTCAGTAATTTTCGTCAAAATTAAAAATAACACACTCGTACTCTTAGTAAATTCACGACATTTTCAAGAAAATGATTTAAACTGTGCTAGTAAGCAAACAATTTATGTAAAAGGCGAACATTGATATATAGCAATATTAAGATGTGCTAGCTAGTTATTTTAGTAGGCCTACGCAAGGCACTATATGGTAGCAGTTCTACGAATGGGGTTCATATTTACTACAAACCACTCACTGCGCATCCACCGAGGGTGCCAAATGCTAGTACGCGAATTGCTTTCGGCTCATATAGCGGCTGGTATACCGGCTCGTACACCAGGGCTTATAGAAGCTTGTACAAGAACTGAGATCGGCAGCAGGTATCGTGTAATATCCGCTTTAACATGGGATTTCCTATTTAATATTCGCAGCTGTCAGTCGGTAGGAAGTGCCCTTCAGTACCAGTACATTTCTGCCGTCCTCAAACCCTCAACACTTTCATATCCACTTTAATATATAGTTTTTGGTGTTGTAAACAAAATTTTTATGATGCGTCCTGTACTTAAGAAGTCGATACAACACCTGTTTCGTTGCCACAGCCAATGAGATGTAGGCTATGTGTTCTGTTGCAGTTATATGACAAGTAAGACGGTTTGCGAATAATTTGCCCACAGGTAAGATCATTGGTTATTGATAGAGACCTGAAAAATTCGCGGGTTCAATGAACTGCAAGCTATACTCTCTAGTCGTATTTACAAATATGCCGCTATCAACTGCACATTGGTTGTCTGCTATCACAGTGGAAGGCGATGATTGGACTAGCGTTCTCCTGGAGGTGTCACACATCAATTGTACCAATGGCTATAGGCTGTTCACGGTAAAGTGATCACTTTTTAAGGCCCTTCCAAAACGCATTAATTATATTTCAATGTTTACATTAAAAAGTGGAGGAAAGGGAGAAATTAATTGAAATGAAAAATTTTGGAGCGCCTTAAAAAGTGCTCACTTTACTGTTTATATATACGCCCGTGTTTTGAATTCTAGCTTGTCCCAAAATGAATCCGCGAATTCTTCAGGTTTCTAGTTATTGATCTTCGCAGTGTGCAGTACAGACCAAAAATGCCCTACACGTGTGTAATGTACACAAATGTGTACACTGGGTCTGAATAGGTTAACACTTTTAGGTCGGCACACTTTTACCAGTTTTAAAGACAAGCTAGACGTTAGTCACCTATATCCAAACCGCTTCAGTGATACCGTGTTCTATTGGTCCCTATTCTCACTTAACACCATTCTTCTTGGCAAAACTACACTAATCTTTCCGTATTGGCCGGCTGCCAACCAATGGAGTGCCGAGTTTACCGTTTTCCAACCAAATGGTCTTTCGTATGTATCAGGATGTACGTCCCATCGTGTTGATTTCCGTAATTATACAAACATTTGTCGTTCATTTACGGAGTTTGTTGTTGATGCTGTATTAGTAGGGCCACCTGTTTTTCGCCAAAAGATTTACGCTCTGGCTAAACTTCAATACCCTCCGTGCACACTTACATCTCTCCTTTGGCTATTGGCCACTTCTCTTTGTGTGAAGAGAGTCCATTACATGAGTGAGCCAATAAGAATAAGTTTCTCCACTAATGTTCGTCCGTGATTCGCGGGCAGACAGATAAGACGCGTAACAATTCAAATAATCCAATCACCAAAGTGGTTCTGAACTAAAGTGTTTTGGAACACATATTGTCCTGAAATCTTTTCGCGAAAAACAGGTGCCCCTATGCATTAGTTCCTATTTTAAATCCTTATGAAATAGTGAATTAATGTAAGTTTACCCGGGCCAGTTTTGTTTCTTATGTGGAACAAAATATCCAAACAAGTTTTGCCCGAAGCACGCTCGAGTATAATCCTCAAAGTGTTAAACGTGGGCCGAGTTCGGAAATTGCGGGCCGCATTAGATGGCGTGTGCGGATCTGGCAGAGGAATGCGTGTTGTCCTAGTGAAAGCCTCCCACAGAGAGAGACTCCTCTGCCAGCCAAGGTTAATTGCGTTTCTCGGCTCGTCACGCAGACAACATGGGTAACTGGTTCACACCAGTGGCGCGGAGCTTAGAAAGTTGAAGTTGGTCTGTTACGACTCACTGTTCGTCTCTTACATACACAGAGGATAGATATAGTCTGTTCGCTGTAGCTTCACGCTTTTAGAATCAAACCTTTGAAAAATCACCCCGTGTATTACGAATTTGTGGTTTCATTAATATGTCGTGAATCACAAGCGTTTCGCATTTCTGTTAACACAAAAGTATCTTATTTGTTGTTGAAATTGAAGTATTGCTTATACCTATGGATAGGAAAATTTCGCGAATTCATTTCGGAACAAGATAGACGTCAAAAACATACACAGTGACGTCACCTTCGCAACTGGATCACAGTTAGAGACCCGAGAATTTCGCGGGTTTATTTATAGACAAGTTGGAATTCACACACTTGTACGTTCATGTTACTTTTGTAATTGCCGACGTGTTGTTTGACACCTCCTGGAGATTAATAAGCCAATAACAAACATGCAATAAATTGTGCGCCCAACCACCGCCTTTTACTACCACAACAATCAAGCAATAAACAGTTGATATCTGCATGAGAGTATATAAGGCTGTGAAGTCTAGCCTACAGCTCATTGAACTCAAGAATTTCTTTGATCTCTAATCATAGCTAGAGACCTGAAGAATTCGCGGATTCATTTTGGGTCAAGCTAGAATCCAAATACTCTTTTGCTTCTGTTACTATTGCAATTGGTCCACGCGTTATTTAACACCTCCTGAAGAACCCTGAACCAATAAGAAAAACGCGACAAAATGAAGGCCCAACCATCGCCTTCCGCTATGACAGCAACCAACCAATGAGTATATGTACCTGCGCTATTGTACACAAAACTGTGCAGTCTAGCCTACAAGTCATTGAACTCGCGAAATTTTCCTATCCCTACTTATATCTGATGAAGAAATTTAGAATCTTAACTTATAATTAATATGAACTAAAAGAGTGAGAAAATATGTGTATTCGTAATGTTAATGGATTGTAAGAAGTAGTTCTGATGCAAATTATTATTAAACTGAGTGCGCTCAAATGCGGTGTATTGTCACCTTGATGCAATTTTCTACACTTAGCTTCGTTTGCACGAGGCGGAGAAATCTTCCGAAAGTAAAATTTCAGCAGGGCTTCATGAAGTGGCCTGCATACAGTGATCTTCAAAATCCGCGTTATTATTTTGGGACGGGTTTGGCGTCACTTTGCTATAGCTAGAGACTTGAAAAATTCGCGAGTTCAATGACCTGCGAGCTAGACTCTACAGTCTTATGTACAAATATGCCGATATCAACTGCACATTGGTTGTCTGCTCTCACAGTGGAAGGCGACGATTGGGCCAACGTTCTCAAGATGTGTCAAACGCCGTGTGGACCAATGGCTAAAGTTTAATAAACACACGTGTTTAGAATTTTATCTTGTCCCAGAATGAATCCGCGAATTCTTCAGGTCTCTACCTATAGCTACTTGAGAACAATGAGTGAGTTCATTGGTAGAACACAGACATTCGAATGGACTTGTTCAAGGTGATTGGTCACTTTGCGGTTGAACTTTTAATACTGGCTCGCAAATTGTCAGCAAAGTACAGTAGTCAAATGGGTTTATAAAGTCTTGGAGTCCAGCGCAGTTGCAGAAAATAACGCTAATTTTGCGTGTCCCTACTTATCACATATACCGACCATTGAACGGGAACCTACACTCGTATAGGTTAGTCACGGTAAATTAAGCAGATTTTGAAGCACTCTCATTTGGAATATAATAGTCAATGTAAATTATATTTTAGTGTAGCCTCAGGCGTTAACTTTCGAGTCCGTTGAAATATATACACTGTGTTTATTACCTACATGGAAATGTTTATTTTAAAAGGTGGTGGAAGGATAAAGAATGGCGAATAGAAAAAAACAATTCGAGCCTCAAAAACGCTCATTTTACCGTGAACAGCTTAGGAAAAAAAAAAAATGAAATGTTGATATCAACACAGTTAGTTAAAATAAGAATAATTATGAAGATTTGCATTATTAAGACTAACAGTTATCAAAGAAATTTTATTAATGTGACATTAAAACGTTTGGTAGAGTTATGCTGATGTTGGTATATAGTGAGTACGGTATTTTCAACGACAGATGGGGCATATTTAGGCCGTGTCAGAATTCAGGTATATATTTGCGTACTAGCATCCTTGCATCCTTCACTTACCCTCGGCACCAAATTTGATGAATTCGGACAGGCAGTCTTGTTGGCTTCGGTAATTGTTATTAGCCAGTTAACCACTTTTAATGTACATGTATTCCAATTAAGAATTCGATAATTGCCGGAAGATTTAGAGGTTAAATCAAGTATTAAATAATATTATAGTAAGTGCAATTTGAATTGATTTTTTTATCGTAGCTTCTGTAGGTTAGGAACACAGGCATAATACGATTTTTTAAAGGTTAACCTTGCGATAATTATTTACTCAGTCAAAAATTCCATGTCTACGAAGTAGTAATGTTGCCCTATTAAACTGTAAATAAATAAATAATGTCGGAAATCAATTGTAACCTACAAATTGCTTCTTAAATTGGCGGCGCATATTCCGCAAGTACGCGAGAAGTAAACATCTTCGTTTACTTGTATAATTGCATACTTCACTTACAATTCGGACATCACTTGCGACGTCACTTCGCGGGACAGGTACGCACAAGTACGTATATCAGACGAATTCGGACGCAGCCTTAATGTAGCCCCCTTGGACGCACCAGAACAATATCTGATCGAATGACCAGCGGTGCGCGCTCGTACCTTACCCCTTTGCGATGTCCACCCCGCTACTGAACTCCCGAGACTTGTCCAGGTGCTACGCGTCATAGTAAAGCCATTCTGAAGCCCTGCTAAAGTGCTACTTCCAGAATATTCCTCCGCCCCATGCAAAGAAAGCTAACCGAGTCTAGAAAATTACACCAAAGGTACAACACAACGCGTTCGTGGGCACTCTGTGTAACAATACTTTACATAAGAAATATTTCTTACTAGGCATTACGAACACATTTGTAATTATTAATATTAATTACTAGGGGCACCTGTTTTTCGCGAAAAGATTTCAGGACAAACTGTGTTCCAAAACACTTTAGTTCAGAACCACTTTCGAGATAGGTTCATTTGGATTGTTACGCGTCTTATTTTCCTGCCCGCCTATTACGGACGGTCAGACAAAGCAGCCAATGCCCAACGTAGAGATGCAAGTGTGCACGTAGGATATTGAAGTCTAGCCAGAGCGTAATCTTTCCGCGTAAACAGGTGGCCCTTTTAATAACAAATCATATATTATAATTTATAAATGAAATATAAATGCAGGTTCAATTAAATAAAAAATAACGTATTCTTAACTTAACGGAAGTTTAAGCACGCTTGTGATACATGCCTAGAGACTCCAGAAATGACCTGTAGGCTACACTTCACAGTCTTATATACTCTCATACAGATATCAACTGTTTATTGGTTGAATGTTGTGATAGTAAAAGGCGGTGGTTGGGCGCACAATTTATTGCATCTTTGTTATTGGCTCATTTACTCCAGGGGGTGTCAAACAACACGTCAGCCAATTACAAACGTAACATGAACGGTCGTGTTTGAATTCCAACTTGTCTAGAAATGAACTCGCAAAATTCTCGGGTCTCTATACACGACACATCAAGGAAACAAACAAGCACATCAAACATGGGGTGTTTTTCCAAAGGTTCGATTGGAAAGTGCGTAGAAGCGGCCAATAAGACTATACGGGAGCAACGGAAGAGTTGTGTTTCCTGGAGACTAGAGAGCACGTTCCCGAGGAAGATGAAGAGCTCTGTTATGGCGTCAGTGTCCCGGGGACTGAGGGCTGGCCGCATGCCTGCTGGCATGCTGGGAGGAAAGGCGTGTTTGTAGTCCCGGGCACATACCGCAACGGCAAGGGGGGGGGGGGGTGGGGTTGCTCGCACCCCACACCCCACCAAGGAGGGAATGACCTCGCCCCTTTATCCCGCGTCCTTGCCAAGGTCGCTGGCGCGGGGTGCTCCACCAGGGCTGCACAAACCATATGCCCCAGACTCCCGCACCGGCTCGGTGGCTGCTCTCATCCCGAGCGTAGCCGCCGAGTAGTGATGGTATAATCTGTTCATGGTAAAGTGAGCACTTTTGACGCCCTTGTTACTTTTTTATTTCAGCCATCTTTTATTTCTTAACCACATTTCTAAATAAATATTGCGTTGTTAGTAATAAACAGTGTGTCTATATTCCACTGCACTCGGAAGTTTGCGTCTAAGGTTAAAATAAAACACATTTTTTGACCATTATTCCAGATGAGAGGGCTTTCAAAAGTGCTCACTTCACCGTGAACAGACTGTAACAGTTAAGCTCGACTCACAATAGTCCGAAGAATACGATACATCTCCGACGCGACGAAATTTGAGTAGCAACCAATGAAAAGCAAGGTCACTGTGATGTCAACCCGACAAAATTGAGGCGCCGACAGCCTGAAAATAGTAATTCTACTTTCCGCCGTGTTGAGCTCGACGAAGCGCGCAAAAAAATGTAAATTCATTATAAAACAAAATTTCGTGCGAATTTTCCTACTGTAGTAAATAATAAACTAACTTGCCGCCAAAGTAACGTTCCGGTTTGCTTTTAAAAATAAAATTTTCTCTTGTATAAATTCGTATATTGGCAAAAGCAAAATTATTATTCGCTTTATCGTAAGTTTTTAAAAGTAAATATTGGATATTAATAATATAACTTGCCGTTTTAGGATTTTCCAACAGCCAGCTATTACACTTGTCGGGCAAATTTCGTCGTGGTATTGTGGACATTGAATAAAATATAATGTGAAATTCCGTCGTGCTCTAACATCATGTCGGTGTGTCGTATCGTATTCGTCGGGTTATTGTGACTCCAGCTTTAGATAGCAAATTTCCCTTTTGGCTTACCAAAATTTCCCATTTTTAAGTGAAATTTCCCTCGACCTAAATTTTTTTCCATTTAAAGTACACAAAATTACACCTGTTGCCGTTATACGTTTGGTCACTGCCACAGAACTATATTAAATATACGTATGTCATATACACATTATTATTATTATTATTCTAGAGGTCCATTGTGATTCAGCACATTGAACTACACAATGTTGGTCCTCCTGTAGACGTCAAGTTGAAGTCTTCCTGCGCGCCTACCTGGAGCAAGCCAGTCAGCGATGCCCTTTGAAATGTGCACGGGTAGGGACAGTGACATTTATCAAAGTTTAATTTCAAAAGTGGTGAACCTAACGTAATCCAAAGTTATGTCATTTCAGATTCCCCAAAAAAAATGAGGTGGAGAAATAGAAATGAGCGTAATAGAAAACCTACTTGTATGGAATTCTTATACCCCACTGCTGAGATGTCTGATTACAAGTATTATTCTGCAAATATATATATGAAACAGAGGAAGCGCTTACATTAGTAAGAATCTCGTGCCACTTGGTCTGACATCAAACTTGCTACACATTCGGGCAGCAGCCAATGGAGACAAAGTTGAGACTCGGAAATACATAGGACAGTGGAGTCTATAGCCAGACAGGTCGTTTAAAACGCGAAATTTTCCTATCCGGGACACCCGATTTCCGCGAAAAGATTTCACGACCAGTTGTATTTCATCATACTTTAGCTCAGGTGCACTTTCGTGATTGCATGGTTCCCGTGTTACGGTACTCGTTTTAGGTGTCTGCGCGCGAACCAAAGACGTAAAGTATTGAAGTTAACCTAATGTTGATTGGCCAGTCAAGTAGGAAAACATCTTCACACAAAGACACGCTGTCAATAATTAAAATAAAAACTGCTGGTACTATCCTATAGTGTTGACATCTAGCCTGAATGGAAATCTTTTCGCGAAATCCGGGTGTCCCTACCCATCACTAGGGACCAGCAAAATTCGCGTTATTTCCTGACGTCACGGTATAATCCACCGTCCTATACACATTCGAGTCGTTGTCGTTTGTATATTGGCCCCTGCAGCAGTGAGGGACACATCTTCCCTTTTTACTTGGTTGACGTGGTTGGGCAAGCCTCTCGTTAGTGGTTCCCTATTGGTGCAAAGCCGTCCAGGGCATGTCCGTACAAACTACAGTCCATTGACAAACACAATACAAAAGCACAAGTGTTTGAAGTCTAATCTGTCTTGAAATAGCCACGCGTATTTGGCACGTCTCTACTCATCACTGGTCAAGTAAAAAGGGGCAGTATCTTCATAAATGCATGACTGACAACAAGGAAAGAAAAATCGGAGATGTGTACAGTATGTGGAATGCTAGCAAAGAGTCCGGTTTTTCAGCGATAAACCACCATGTCTACTGCTATGTATAAGGACAGTATGGTGGCATGGCAGGTGGCTGGGAGTACGATCACGTCCCCGAGTACGGTCGGTCGTGAGGCAATGCGGGCGCGGTAGGGGCGTTGTCGGCGACCCTCTTGGTGAAAGGCATCAGGTTGGAGGGGGGGGGGAGGTGAGGGACTTGCTGGCAGCTACCACTGCTGTGGTAAAGGCCATATTGCACGGTACCAGATTTCGTAAAAGCTCGTGCAAGGTCTGTCATAGCTGCCGCTATACCGGCCTGTACGGCACTCGTCATGGCATTTTTCGCCTGGCGCTGCCAGATTTCATCACAGGTTTGGTAATTGGACCTGTCCTATTTTCCGTGGCAGGTTCCACACCGGGTCTCGTACCTGGCCAATCACATTGCAGTTTCAGAGCGTAGGGCGCTCCCCGTGGCTACTACTTGAAACGAGTTGATGAAGAAACCGAAAAGGACGCCTCCATCTTGAATTTACATTCGTAAGGTTGAAACTCTTTCAAAACGATTTAAAATACAACGACGAATAATATTTTTATAACAACTTTCAATTTCTGCTTAAAACTGTTTTAAATACTTAAACAATAGGTACCTATTGTATGAAAAAATTAATTAAAACTCTTACAAATCTAGGGTATATAAACTGTCAAAAGTGTGAGTGAACTTGTAGTACAGTGGGGTCCTCATTGATCATGTAATTTTTGGGCGTGAGTTCAAAATCCGGCCGGACCCAACTTTTTTTATCATTACATTTTACATGCGGTTAATATTCCGGTACGTAAAGAAAAAACATTTTGCAACCGGTCAGTAATTTTCGTCAAAATTAAAAATAACACACTCGTACTCTTAGTAAATTCACGACATTTTCAAGAAAATGATTTAAACTGTGCTAGTAAGCAAACAATTTATGTAAAAGGCGAACATTGATATATAGCAATATTAAGATGTGCCAGCTAGTTATTTTAGTAGGCCTACGCAAGGTACTAACTGGTAGCAGTTCTACGAATGGGGTTCATATTTACTACAAACCACTCACTGCGCATCCAACGAGGGTGCCAAATGCTAGTACGCTAACTGCTGTCGGCTCATATAGCGACTGGTATACCGGCTCGTACACCAGGGCTTCTAGAAGCTTGTACGAGAACCAAGTACGGCAGCAGGTATAGGCTATTCACGGTAAAGTGAGCACTTTTGAAAGCCCTTTAATTTGGAATAATAGTTAGTAATTATATTTTATTTTAGCATTAGACGTTAACATCCGAGTGAGGTTAAATATACACACAGAGTTTATTACTTACACGGCGATATTTATTTAAAAAGGTGACTAAAGGATAAAAAAAAATTACTGAAAGGAAATGGTAACCAGTGCTCACTTAACCGTGAACAGCCTATATCGTGTAATAATCGCGTAACGGTGCAGGCAGCTGGCTGTATCACACCGCACAGCTCCGTGCTGCCGCGGACATCCTTGGCAAGGCCACAGCCGCGTCGCTCTCAGGGCTGTCCAACTCATACACTTGAGATGATATATAGTCTATTCACCGTCTCTTCACACATTTCGAATGAAACCTTTGAAAAATCCACCATGTATGACGTGTTTGTTTATTTCTTAATTATGTTATTTATCACAAACGTCTTACACGAGTGTTTACATTAATGTGCTGTCTTTGGTCACTGCCACAGAACTATATTAAATATGCCTGTAGCATATGGACATCATTATTGTTCGTGAGGTCCTTTGTGAACCAGCACATTGGACTGCACACACAATGTTGGTCCTCTCGTACACTGTTCTCCGCGAAATTATTAAACGTGCGTGGAATGTGCTGTTCTACAAAAAAAATAGCACACACTTTAGACGAGGGCTGTTGAGTGTTTTCAAAACGTCACGCACGTCAGAAACACCATTTCAAAGTATTCCAAAATACAGCTTTTTCAAAGCGTCGTATAGCAAAATATAATTGTCACGTGCATAGAAAACTACCCAAGGTCCCTGGACCGAACGTTGCTACGTACTTTCCACCAGTGAAATAATAGGGTCGCCGCTGAAAGTGCCATAGGTACACGCAGTGGAACTAGAACACTGTAAGCCATTTCAGAGCCTTGCGCTTAAAGGCGACGGCGCACTTGATCAACTTCATAGGCATTACAGTGTTGCCCGGATATCTCCTGCGCCTCTCGGCCTCCAGGTTCGAGGCCCAGAAGGAAGCTAGCGATAAGGTCTACACTGACACGCGCGCCTAGTGCTCTATCACTTCTACGCGCAAGTCGCTGAGCTGGCGTGCAATGTTTCCGTCGTGCTGCGTCTACCTACAGCACTTTAGGCTATAATTTTATTGATGGTAAATCTGCAGCCAGGTTCGATGAAGGTCCATATAAAAGTTTCGCATGTTTCCACCGTTGTGTTATGGGTAGAGACCTGAAGAATTCGTGGTTTCCATTTGGATGAAGCTAGAATTCAAAACATGTGTATTCATATAACATTAGCCATTGTTCCACACGGTGTTTGACACCTCCTGATGAAGACTGGCCCAATCGTCGCCTTCCACTGTGACAGTTGACATCGGCAAATCTCTACATAAGACTATAGAGTCTAACCTGCAGGTCATTGAACTCGCGAATTTTTCAGGTCTCTAATTACGAGATACATGATGTATTGGCAGTATTATACGTACCTCGTATTTTCGCACGTTGGTATAATGGGAACACGTTTAGTTGTTTCGAAAAAATTAAACGCGGATTTCAAACACTCTGCAACGCAGTTCAACCGCCAGCTAGACGGCCCCCTTAAGTATAACATTTTCAATGGTCGTAATTGTAGCAGGGCAAGGTGGCGCGGAAGTACTCGGCTCGGGCCAGCAAAGCGGCGCTGCTCGCCAGCCGTATTTTTACGTAAGATGACACAGACGGGGAGAGAGCAAGGCAGGTAGATGACACGTGCGCGTCCTTGTATGCCGAGCTGTAAAATCATAAATGTCGCGGGCGAACACCGCGTGACTCGCGACTTACGTCAGCGCCTCGCCGAGCAACGTCTTGTCACGTGACGTTCGCCGTTCCCTCCCACGAACAGTGCGCGAGGAAGGTCGACCGCTGTGGGTTTCCCATCCAGCCTCGAACACTGTAAGGTATGATCACTCACACTTACACTACGTGAATATTCATAATTCTATAGGCTGTTCACGGTAAAATGAGCACTTTTGAAAGCCCTGCTTAACCCCTTAACACATTATCCCTAGTTAACTCGTCCACAACTGACAGCGTTGCAGAACAGATGGAATCGTCTTCAGTGCTGTGCAAGTCCAGAACCTAGCACCAATGCAGATATTGCCTGTCCCTGGACAATGCTATTGGTTGCTGCTGTCGCACGAACTGTTATGCAATTGGTTGTTTCTTGTGCCGTGGCTCTACTGAGATCCGTTCCATAGGTTTCAAAGTGTCACTTTAATAAGATATTCTAAGTACTGTTCACACCAAAAATTTTTATTTTGTAACACGTGAAACAAAAAATTAACGTGTATTTTAAGGGGTTAAGATCTACTTGAATGCGCGTTATATTTTCTTCCGCCTTATGTAAGATTGGCATTGCCATGGGCCTCAATACTTTATTCATGCGTCGGTTAAATGAAACTGTGAAGTTATTAGAAAAATTTCCCCATTTTTACACTTCGGTGCATAAAAAAAAACCGGAAAGCGAAAGAAATAATTATTTAGGTTAGTAGAAATGGTTACCTAACACTTTTTATTCGACTTAAGATACGGAACTACTTCTCATCTATCGTTACCAACTTAACTGGGCGCATGTCACTCAAGGCACCCGTTAAACTATATGTAGTTAGGAGGAGTGGCTTTTTTCTAAGGTTGATTTCAAAAGTGCTTAATTTATAATGAACATCCTTTAATTGATAGGGGTATGCGATATTCGCGTAATTTTCTCGCACCACGCTTGAATCCAAGACGTTAAACGCCCATCTGACTACTCTAATTGGCTAACAATTTGCGTGGCGCGCCCCGACGGATTTTTCGAGCCAGTGATAAAAGTTCAAGTTCAGAATGACTATGGGCTCACTCAAATGAATGGCTGCGTTCTGCCAATGGACTTACGGATTGTTCTCAAGTAGGTATAAGAAAATGAAGGCTAGCTCGTCTCCAAAAAAAAAAAAAAACCGCGAATTTTGAAGGTCCCTACTGATGGATCATTATTAGCTGGAACACCTGATCACAGAGTATGCAGGATGTATCTAAACAATTGCGACAGACTTCGAAAGCGGATTCCTGTAATCAAAACAAGCAAAAGTGTTCATATGAAACTACGTTCCACAAAGCGTTGTATTAAGTGATACCGCCATGTTAACAGATGTATAAAACGTTTGTGATACAATCGCATATTTAGCAAATAACTTAACAGGTCATACATGGGGCGATTTTCCAAAGGCCTTATTTAAAAACTGTGAAAAAGCCGCGAATATAATATAGTAACAGTTTAGGGGTTGCTTGCTGCCTAATTGGTAGGAGACGAGGGTGCCTGCATTTTGTAGTATTTTTATTATTGGGTGAGTATTATTCAGAAGGTGTGAAATATGAGTAGACCAATTGTGAAAGAAACATAAGGCTAAGAGTTTTTGAATTGTAGCAGGTTCCGAAATGAATTCGACAATGTTTAATGTGTCTAGTTATAATAATACTCGAAGAAAGAAAAGAAACTAAATGGTGGAAGTATACTACTTGAGCCGAGTGTGGTTGAGAAATATTTTGGGCTCTATGTGTTAGGCACGTGCTAATAGTGTAAGTCAGTAACGAACATATCCGAAAACAAGAACCGAATCTCGCGCGTTACCTAGTCGAATTACTTTTGTTACAGGATGTTCACGATAAAATAAGCACGTTTGAAAGCCCTGCTTAAGATCTACTTGTATGCACATTGTGTATTCTTCCGCCTTATGCGAAATTAACATTGCGATGGGCCTCGTCACTTTATTCATGCGTCGGTCTAGTGCAACTGTGAAATTATTACAAGAGAAAATGTTTTGCAAATCTGCCCATTTTTTCAATTTTATGTATTAAAAAAAAACAGAAAGTGAAAAAAATTATTTAAATTATCACAAATGGTTACCTTGCACTTATTATTCGACTTTAAGATATGGAACTACTTTCCATACATCAACTTTACTGGGCGCATGCCACTCAGATCGCCCGTTAAAATATGTGCAGGTAGTGATTGTGACTTTTTTATAAAGTTGATTTCAAAAGTGCTCACTTTATTGTGAACAGCCTTTACTCAACATGCAGAAGCCAATCAATGGACAAATAAAGATCGAGTTTACATAGCACTGTGGTAAATAGCCTACAGGTCACTGGACTCGCGAAAATTTCAAGCTTCTAAATATAACGTAAAACTTGAATGTATGCAGCGTTACAAGAAAAGGTTTTGCATTATCTCAGTGCATTGCTAAAGTGTTATATTTTAATTATCGACGATGGGAATGCAGTTTCATTTCGTTTTATAAACTTTTAGATATAATCACAAAACCGAAAGGAAATTTGGCGAATAAATTTTCGAACAAGCTGGACTCCAAACACGTCTACATTTAAGTCGCGTGTTCTATTGGACCAGAGTTTATAAACCGCACTTCTTCGAGGTATTTTGAGGAGGAAATAACAAACATCCATAGGTTAATGAATAACTAGTCATTAGACTCGTTACATTTTGGGGGAAGGATTAATGGGGAATATAAACAGACATAATTTTCTCATTAACCACGAGGTAACCATAGAGAGATCTGAAAATTCTCGGATTCATTCAGCAACAAACTGCATTTCACTCGGGCGTATGTTTATATTACTTTACAGCTAGTGCACCACTATGTGACACCTCCTGGGAGACTTTGAACCAATAATTAAGGAGACAAAACTGCAGACCCAATCGTGGCCTTCCCCTGTGACAGCAGGCAACCAATGGACGTCAATGTATACAGAAGACTTTGAAGTATAGTCTACAGGTCATTGAACTCGCGACGTTTTCATGTCTCCAACCATATACTGTTTCACTAACGTGACAGCAGCTTTTATTTGCTAAACTAACCCCGTATTTTTTTTCTGCATTTTTGTGGTTAGAATTTGAACTGAGGTTAAGATTATAAAATGCTTTACAGCTAATATTTCATCCCAAATATCTTCCGAACCGCTGAAAGTATCGAAATTTCTATTTTAAATTCGTAAATTGCACTACGGGGCTCATAATATACCGTCTATGTTTGTTCCGAGATATAATTAATTACTGGGATAACTGTATCAACTTTCTCCCAATCGCATGAAATGTTATTAAGCGATGAGTTCAGTGACGTGATTATTTTGAAAATCCGAAGAGCACTTCTTGAGATATAATAGGGTTTTTCATAGTTGTATGCATTTGACTGTAAGACGATGTGAATTGCGTCATGTGTAACTGCTGAAAAAAAAAATTGGTATTAATAATCAGTGGCAGTAGCTATCTTGTTGACGTACCTCTTGGTAATTTATTCATGAAGAATTCAAATTGTTGGAATGCGGAGTGTTGTTTTGAACATTCGCATTAAAATATCGCATCAGATAAGATATTTGATTGGAATCTGGTGATAACTTGCCACAGACACTCTTCGTACAATGCTGCTTACCGTAGAAATATGCGCGATAAAGTCTCCTTGGAGTGTTCTTTCCATCATTTACCGCTGCCGATGAAAATTGTGATTTGGAAAGGAATATAGTATAACTGTAGTGTTTTATGGAAGTATCCCAACGTTGAGAAACTGTCGGGCGGCGTGACACCTTTGCTTAACGGACGCGTATCGGAAGTGTTTTGCTCTTTGCAGCGCCTTAATTTATATCATTTCGATACAGAACAATTTAAACATTATTTTTGCAGTAAAATTTTAAGATATAGTAAATTCGTTGTTTGTTCACAATTTTTGAATCAAACGTTCGAAAATTAACTCCATCTTACGACGTGTTTGGTTCTTTTCTAAATATGCCATTTATCACAAGTTTTGTATAATTAACATAAAATTAACTATTTTTTGGTTATATTACACTTTTACTTATATTTTAATTATACATTATAATATTCTTATTTATTATTAATATGAATAAAAACGGTGAGAAAATGTGTGTTGGTAATGCCGTAGTAAGAAATAGTTATCATACAAGATATTACACTGAGTGCGCACGAATGTGGTGCGTTGTTCTTTTGGTGTAAATTTGTAGACTCGGTTAACCTTTGTTTGCACGAGGTGGAGGAATATCCTGGAAGTATAACTTTAGCAGGACTTCAGAGAAGTTGGAAGAAACCGTGGTTGGACTTTAAAATTATAGTTGCGTCCAGTGCAACACTGCACCTCTCTGTACAACATGCAGAGTTCATTATAGGCTGTTCACGGTAAAGTGAGAAATTTTGAGGCCCTAGTTACTTTTTCCTTTCGGTCATATTTTATCATTTAACAACTTTTTAAAATAAATATTGCTATGTAAGTAATAAACACAAGGTGTATATTCCACCGCACTCGGAAGTTAACGTCCAAGGCTAAAATAAAATGTAGTTATTGATTACTATTTCAAATGAAAGGACTTTCAAAAGTGTTCACTTTACCGTGAATAGCCTATAGTAAGTTTACATTTTTTAGTCCCTTTAATAGAGTTTTATTGTAGTTAATATAATCATAGTAAAAATTTTTGTACGTTTTACAGTCAGCTTCTTTGGAAAGTAGTTGACAATTTTTTTTGTAACACCACAAGTTGAATATAACTAATTTTTTTTTAATTCTCTGTAAAAATTAACAAACAACTGCGTATGGACACATTATAATGAACATAGCTTGGAAGACAAGATTCTTGACAAGAATGTATGTAAAACCATAATGCCGGGGTGAGACGAACTAAAGTTTACGAGCGGAAGTCGCTGGGAGGTAAAAGTAGTAATAGACAAGGTGCCATCTTATCAATGTAAAGTTACGACTTCCTCTCGCACTAACGATGGCGCTTGCGAATAGTGACGTAATGCTGTTTTTCTGTGCAGAAAGAACACTTTGAACACTTTGCGGGGAGAAGCGTTTGTCTCTTTATCTCCGCGATAGGCAATCTGGCAAATAGGGCTGTTAACTGATAGTGGGATATAGTGGCTGACGGCGGCCACAATAATCGATTTCCACGGCGGCGTCGCGATATCAGTCAAGTCTCGTGGGCAGTTTAGCGAGCGTGGCCGGCTAGCTGACACACCTCGACTTGACTGAGATCCGTCGGTGAGTTCTTACTTGTTTGGTTTCGTATTTATTTGACTTTCCGCACAGGATCTTTAACCCTTTGAGGAGTAAGCACGTATATATTCGCGGATACCTTTGTATGGAAATTTCTCTGCTCTTCAAGACAAAACTCACGCTTTTATAGCTTTACTGTTTCGCTGGAGTTTATCGGAATCCAAGTAAAAAATTACAATTTGCAAACATTGCTCATTTGTAAGATAAAACTTTTCTTTGTAGTAATTTCTCAAATGCACACGATGGATAGTAAAACTGTTTACGTCTGTCGCGACATGGTAATTGGCACACAGCACACACGCGACTTCATTGGCCAAGTTAATTATAAACGCTGCAAAGTATAATAAGCGTGTCCGGTGTAGACAGGACCAATAGGATAGAGGTAAGTGGAAATATAGAGACCAATACAAGTGATATTACTGTAGTGGAGAATATAGGTAGCTCACTTCCATCCTTCCCTTAGTGTCAGCACATTTGTGCCGTCCTCAAAGGGTTGAGTAGGAACCTGAAAAACTCTAGGATTCATTTCGGGACAAGCTATAATACAAAAGCTCGTGCATTTATATTACTAAATGCTGTTCACGATAAAGGGAGCACTTTTGAACTCAACCGTGGAAAAAAATCACTGTCCTTGCCGGTATATATATTTTTTAACGAGCACACTGAGTGACATTCGCCCAGTAAAGTAGGTAACGATGGATGGAAAATAGTTCCACTTCTTAACGTCACATTAAAAGTGTTAGATAACCATCTGCAATAACTTAAAATATTTCTTTCGCTTTGTACTTTTTTTAACTTATCGAAGCGTAAAAAAGAGCATATTTGTGAAATATAGCCTTTTCTAATAATTAGGACCAGTGATTTCTCGCGTAAGAATCAGAGTAGACAGTAGACTTCAATACTACAGTTTCTACCAAATGTTTAAGACCACCATCTCTTTCACGCAATGAGTCTTTGACCTTAAAGTTTTGATGCAAATAACATGGGCTATTTTTTTTGTTTAACGTATAAAACGATATATTGTAATTTAAAATAATTAAAATATTCTAGCTCCTCATCAAATCACGATTTTGTAAAGAAAGAGAAAATAAGGAAAAAACAATACTTTTTCATTTAATATAATACTCTACAACAAATTCTACGTATTGTATATCATTAATGATTTTACACAACACGTATTACACTACAAGGATATTATGGCTTAAGTTGTAGTAATGAGCTAACCGCGAAAGCTAAGGTTTTTTGGCCGATTTATAATTGTATATTATCGTAAAAAAATTAATACATTCTTACCAAAAGTTTAAGACCACCCAGTTAGAAACATGAGCTTTGTATTACGAAGATTTTCTACATACACACCACTGTAATAATGTAATACGTATTTTATACGTTAAACAATAAAATTAATAACCCATGTTATTTGCATAAAAACTTTAAGGTCAAAGACTCATTGTGTGAAAAGAGATGGTGGTCTTAAACTGTTGGTAGAAACTCTATATTTACACCTCAGCTGTTGTAGTATCTCCGTTGGCTCCTGGTGTCGTTTCCGCATTCGACAAAGCCACTGAGGATTCTGTAACCCCGACACTGAACTTTCTTGATCCGTGCGCAAACAATTTACACGGACCAGAACATGTTTCTACCAACCAAAATTGCTGGGCAATCCTACAGTGCTTTGAATTTCATCTTGTTTCGAAATCTTTTCGCGAAATTTCACTGCCCCTACTAATAATTTCAAAGTTTCAGTTGACCGACGTATTAATAAAGTGATGAGGTCCATGGCAGTGTTAATTTTACATAAGGCGGGATACTACACAACATGCATACAAGCAGATCTTAGGCAGTGCTTTCAAAAGAGCTCATTTTACCGTGAACAACCTTTACGTGAATTGATCTACCCGTTAATTTGACACCTCCTGGAAACGCTGACTCAATAATAAACACGTATACAGATCCAATCACTTCCTTCCACTGTGACGACAAGCAACCAATGAGTTGTCCATTGTTGTACGACTGCGCACAAAAATATGTAGTCCAGCGTGCAGGTCATCGAACTCGCGAATTTTTAACGCCTCTGCATTTTTAGGTCACGGTGCATAGTATAAAGGAATTTATTTTACGAAATAAACAGCACACAGCGGCAAAAACTGCGTCCAAAAAGCCCAGGTTTTTACGTGGGATAAATATTATTGATTTATTGTGGAGACTTACCGGTCAGGGGCGTATACAAGGGAGGGCCGATAGGACCCAGGTAACCCCAACAATTTGGAAAAGAAATCAATTTATACAATGACAATTACTGTTCAACTTGTAGTCATTATCTATGGCTACTTTTTCTTCAGATAACATTATTTTAGATAGCATGGTTTTTGCAAAACGAGATGCCAAAGTCGAAATTTTACTGTTTTTGCAATGTACAAATAAAATAAGCCAAACTATTTGCAGAAAAAGTAACGAGCGTAACTTAGAAATAACATTTAAAAAAAATTATATTAAAACTTATTTACTATCTGTTATCAACATGGCTCTTTTCTGTTGTTTACTGGTTTACTAAAAAAACATATAATATATACATAAATATATAAGTGGAAATATCATTCAGACAGAAAACCAAAATACGAAAGTATAAAACGCCTGGGATATATTATTTATTTAGTTGACAGCCGGTCATCTCATACATGGAATTATTTTCCCAAAGGTTTATATTCAGAAAGTTTGAAGACTTCCTGGACGAACTATAGTTCGGAACTTGAGCGTAAACCGTTGTTTATTTCTCCCTCTCTTAGTGCCTCTGAAAAACTTGCAGTCGTTTCCAAACACAGTTACCTAATCTGTGAAACCTGCGGCGTGCTCTACTGGGAATCAGCATCGTAGCGGCGGCTTACTCGTTACTCCAGTGACCGAATTCAACTGACGTAATGGTCTTTCCCGCTGGAGACTTCCATAACTGTGAGGTTTTGATTCCCAGTTCATTCCATCAAATCGTCAGTTTTGAGAGGCATTTTATGACATACAGGGCGTGTCTAAATTCCCATTACACATTGTAAGGGCTTGTAGTGGGGACTAAGACGGTTACGTTTGGCATAGGACCTTATGTGCGGAAACGTACCGTTTCCCAGCGACAAACAAAACACCACCACATCACATGTTGACCTCTCCCACGTCTGCAACATACTGTACGTTGGTTTTCTTCTGGGTCCACTTATAAGAAAGGCTCGAAGGGCGATGTCTTACACAAACACAGTACCTATGTACCATGTTCTGGTACACACGATCATCAATACCTGGACGTCCAAGATCCGCCGCAGCCATAATCCGCGCCAGTAGGTCCTCCTCTGATTCCACAGGGGTGTCGTAAATCACGCCTTTCATGAGGCCCCACAGTAAGTAGTCCAGCGGAGTCAAGTCGGGTGAACGTGCAGGCCAGGCAGTTGGGCCACCTCGACCTATCCACTGTTGTTCAAAACGACTCCTCTAGCTTCCGCGTAAACTTAGCTTGCGTACGTAAACTATTTAATAGCTAATATAATCGTTTAGTTGTTTCAATATGAAGAGCTAGACTGTTTGCTAATTGTTACAGTGCAGCTAATGTCGTTTTTATATCATATCAATGGCAAACAGTATAATGTACGGCGAAGAAATGTCAAAACAGACAGCAAAAGGTTTCATTGAAATAAAAACAAAAACGGCGATCTGTTTTTCCGACTGTATCCGTCCGACAACCTCATTGTAGCACGCAAGATTCGTTGTGAGTGGGCTGTCGGCGCGGTCGAACGGCTCGTACAGACCCAGCTGCACGATATTGTGGCAGGGCCTTTACTTTCATCTTTGCTTGTCGGAACACATCAGGCTGCACCTTCTGAATCTGACTTCGACAACAATCATAGGCCAATGAGCTGCTTTGCTCATACTTATAAACGCGAAACTATTCGTGCAAGCGGGGTAGTTTCTGACGTCCATTAACAATACTTAACAAAGTGAACTACCGTATACGGTAAAACATTAATTTGCTTATTTATGGTCACGACTAGAAGCTTCGCGGTTTTAACGATTTTGAAAGAAAAAGTCCTAACAGTTAAATGCTAATATTAATTGACGACAAGCGTACGCAGTGGGGAAGAGGCTGTTAATCACAAACGGTTAAGTACGGAAGTATAAACGAATAACGGCCATTTTACTGCTCTCTAGTGTGCGCAATACAACTATGAATATCAGACAATCTCAACTGTGGCACGCTTGGCTCGTCGGAGGGGACACAGTGGCTGAGTGGTTAGCTTTCTCGGCTCCCACCAAGGCGATCCGGGCTCAATCCCGGCCGGGTCACTCCGAATCGTGCCGGACGACGCTGTTGGTGGGCGGGTCTTCTCGGGGATTTCCTGCTTCCCCCGCCCCTTCATTCCGGCGCTGCTCCATACTCACCTCAATCACCCTCATCGGCTCTCAAGACATCGATGTTAAGAGCCGTCCAAATCTCTTCACTCGGCTCGTCGGTGAGGCGGACAGCGCGGACAGACACATGTGCACAGTTGTGACAGCCCCTTAATTCTTAACCCCTTAAATTACATTACAATTCTTTGTTTTAGGTATTGCTACTGAGGAAAATTTTGCTCTGATAAGTACTTTCACAATTCCCTGCAATAACTTGCTCAGTGGAGGCCATGAGAAGACACTGTGTTGGTTTATGGCACTAGTAGTAACCAATTATAAAACGTTGGTGTGCCCGCAGCATCCAATAGAATCACACGGGAAAAGGCCCTTATTTGTACTCGTTTCTGACCTTGTACAGTAGCTACTACAGTCCGTTCACAATTTCTTACAACCGAAGCCCTGCTATTGTTCTATTTCCAGGATATTCCTCCGCCTCGTGCAAACAAAGCTTAACTAAGTCTAGCAAATCACACTAAGGGAATAGGCACCGCATTCCTGCGCACTCAGTTTAATAATATTTTGCATGAGAAATATTTCTTACTATAGACTGTTTACAGTACAAGAAGCACTTTTGAAAGCCCTGCTTAAGATCTACTTGTATGTACGGTGCGTGTTATTCCGCCTTATGTAAAGTTGTCATTGCTATGGGCTCACCGCTTTCTTCATGCGTCGATCAAGTGAAACTGTAAAAATATTAGAGAAGTAAATATTTTAAAGATCCGCTAATTTTAACACTTCGACCATTATAAGAAAACAGAAAAAGATAGAAATAATTTAAGTTATCACAAATTGTTACCTAACACCTTTTATTTGACTTTAAGATATGGAACTACTTTCCCCTCCATCGTTACCAACTTTACTGGGCACATGTCATTCAATGCGTCCTTAAAATATATGCAGGTAGGAGCAGTGACTTTTTCTAAGGTTGATTTTAAAAGTACACACTTAATCGTAAACGGCCTTTTGGCATTACCAACCACCTATTTCATATAAATTATAAGTGAAACATTATTATTTATAAATTAAATATAAGTTAGAGTTCAATTTATCATATCTTAAAATTAGTAACAAACACTTGTAATACAATACATATTCAGAGAACAACCAAACACGTCATCCATGGGGTGATTTTTCAAAGGTTTGATTTATAAAGTAGGTAGAAAACGTGAACAGATTACATATTTTTGTCTGTCTTAGCAACGTGTGGTACATGTGAACGACGAGTATATTCGGGACAGTATGTTAAGGCATTGAACCATAATTGTTCAGTTTTTATCCTGCCCTAAAGCCCCTGTCACGCTGTCAAATTTTTCCATCAAATTGCTTCCAATAAGTTTGGTCGAATAAAACTGGACGATTATGACGTCATCGAAACGTCATAAACACAACCACATTTGTCGGAAAAAAATTGACGGCTTCAGTTTCCATCAAACATTTGAAGATTGGACGTTCTAAGTTTTATTTGATATTTGACGGTCTTAGCCAATCATAATCGTGCATGACTAAAATGGACGCCAAGAAACTTAAAAATAACGAACAATTGCTGGATACGAAGCAGGTTATGAAGATAATTAATTTATGTAGATGCTGTCTGCGCATTAATGCTATTTTTAATGAATATTGTACATAATACTATGAGCACAGAGGCATTAAATTCTTTTGTGCAGGAAACATCTCCGATAAATATAATTCAAATTTAGCAAAGAAGCGAAAATAAACTACAACATTCCTTACATTTCTTCCTGTAATGGACTGCATGGAAAAACAAACACAGTATCTCACTGTTAAAATAAATTTCAAATAATAATTCAAATCAGATTATCAAAAAACAATAATTTGACGCTGTGACACATTTTCAAACATATTTGATCAAATTAGTTTTGAGGAAAAATTTTACGACTTTTTTGTCTCCAAATTTTATTGTCTAATATAGTTTGAGGCGAAAATGTGACATTTTGATAGGGGCTTATGGGTGGAGGTCCAATCGGGAAGTGCCAACACTTGCTGCTTCGTGCTGGTTGGCGAGAGGTAGCCAGAAAGCCAACTGCTCGTACCGTGTTGTGTTCGTGGCGGCAGGAGAGTGCGTTTCACCGCTAACATCGCGCAACCATAACACCCCTCCCCCTCTTCCACCTTCAAAGTCTCCTACGCTGTCGAAACTAAGCTCGCTGTTTACGGACTGCGTTGGCAAAGTGAGTGAGTGAGTGAAGAGATTTGGTCGGCTCTTAACATCGAAGTCTTGAAAGCCGATGAGGGCGATTGAGGTGAATATGGGGCAGCGCCGGAATGAAACGGCAAGGGAAACGGGAGATCCCAGAGAAAACCTACCGACCAACGGCATCGTCCGGCACGATTCCTACATGCGAAAATCCGGAGTGACCCGGCCAGGGATTGGACCCGGATCGCCTTCGTGGGAGGGGAGCAGGCTAACCGATCAGCCATCGCGGCCCCTCTTGGGTAAAGCAGTGCCAATTCACAGCTATTTAAAAAGAAATCCAACATTCGATACATAAAAAAAAAATTACTAAACTTAGGCATGGTCATGGGTGGGGATGAGAGTTTTGGGCAGCTCTTAACACCGCGACGGAATGCAAGGGCAGAGGAAACGGGCGATCCCCGAGAAAACCCGCTGATTAATGCCATCGTTCCACACGATTCCTACGTGCAATTATGGAAGAGTAACCCCACCGGGAATCGAACCCGTCTCGCCTTAGTGGGAGGCGAGCGCTCTACCCGCTGATCGACCGCGGCTCCGATAACGGGGGGGGGGGGGGGTCGGGTATGGAAAGGTTCACTCACGAGAAAAGTGTTTAAATACGATAATGATCTCCCCTGTTGCTTGAAATCCAAAATAAAGGAACGAGGCTCGATATTGTTTCGTTTGTTGGTTTCATTGCACTGAAGATACGTCTATGTTAACCTTCACTAGGGTTACCACATGTCCGGGAAAAGGACGATATGTCTTCGATTTAAATTTTTTTTTTGCGTCCGGACGGATTTTTCGTGGTGATAAAATTGTTCGCCTTTTTTGAAATTCTACAAAATGGCATTTTTTGAAGTAACTATTTTTATTAGTTTTTTGCGAAACAAGACAAGTTGCGCCTGTTTTGTCAATGAATACTTGGTTAATTATATTAAAACGTCTGTGTGTTCTTTGATAACCGAAATAATTTACATTTACAATTTTTTTTCGTATTTCTTATTTAAATTAATTTTTCATACCGCAGTGTGTGCATTAAAAAATACTGTTTTGTGCAAAACAACTGTAAGAATAAAAGTTAATTTTCCTGGTACTTTGCCTTCATAATTGGCGACCGGTGGGGTAATAAGAGGTTGGCTGATCTCAGATGTGTCGGAGCTATTGCCAGTTCTAGTAACGGAGAGCAAGCCCACACGTGAAACCGGAAAAGGCTAATGATGCGTCTCTTATAGCCTCTCGTAGCCCAAGGGGACTACTATCCTAGTGCCACAAGTGAAAGGTACCGCTTATACCGCAGATGTGGCAAACCCCGAGCGTGTTCCCTCGCCAGGATTTCTAAAAAGGGGTATCTGCCTCCTAGGCTAAGCTTGAATCATGGGCAATTCATGATGGCTGTGCCTGGTGGTAGGCCGGTCGACTCCTTTACGGTCAGTGGGGCCCCTAAAGTTGAGTTTCAATGTGAAGAAATTTAGACTGGAGGGGCCACTTTCGGGTTCG
This sequence comes from Dryococelus australis, assembly GCA_029891345.1. Classification (NCBI taxonomy): domain Eukaryota; kingdom Metazoa; phylum Arthropoda; class Insecta; order Phasmatodea; family Phasmatidae; genus Dryococelus; species Dryococelus australis. The sequence continues at coordinate 30,227,067 of CM057000.1, read as the reverse complement.
CCTGTTAGTGGAAAACCCTAGATGGAAAGGAGCACGGGCTGAGTCCATTTCCCCGCTGGTTTCCCTGAGAGGGTCCAGAGGTGAGAATGAGGTAGGACTCGTGCTGGCAGTGGTGATTGCCTGGGCTATACGCGTGGGTATCCACTAGATAGTGGATGATCTCCTGAAGACAGGGGAACAAGGAAGGCCAGGTGAGAGCTGGCGAAGAAAGATAACGTTCCTTTGCAGAGGGATGGGAGGCGAGGCTCGAGGATAAGATGCCCGTCTATGTCCAAGGGTCCTGTCGACCCGAACCTGCAAAATGGACTAAAAAACTTGATACTGCAAAAACCCCGGGAAGGCCACCGGCTAGTGCCCGGTTGCAACAACATCTTTCCCGATCAGAGATCGAATGATCCTAGTTCCGAACCAGGATCAAGTTTTACCTTGGTTCCAATGTAAATGTGTAGCACCAACGATCGAAATCGCGCAATTCTGGATCTCCGATTCTTCGACCTTGGTTTCAAAGTGAGAGACCGAGATTAAGTATGAGACAATCTCGCTATTGGTTCGTAATATATGACGTCATGGAAGTAGGCGTATTTTTCACTATAGATAGAACTAAATGTGCGATGTTTTATTTGTTTTAAGTGAATTATTGTTGTCCGAATTTTACTGAATAATATTCAAGTGCATATAATGTTGTTTTAATTTCCCAAGAAAACAATCGAACGTAATTCTATCTATTGGCGTATTTTCAAACTACATTTTTCGACGGTGGCTGCTGATCTCGGATCGAGATTTCGAACTGCCAATTCCGATGGTTCGAAATTAACTTCATCTCGATTTCCAGTCCAGCTCTGAACTCGAATGGTGCAACAGTTTTGTGTGTCGATCTTAGATCCGATCTTGGATTGAGTTTCGAACCACGATGGTGCAACCGGGCATAAGAGGAATGCAGGAATCATATATTGTGTATTGTGTTGGCAGCCAATGTACGTGTGGCCTCTGTTCGACTGTGGAGTCTCGATTGGTGTCATTTTATGACGCGAAATTGTAGTGTCTGCGAGGTTAATTCACCTTTGTACAGTCGAAATTGTGGGCATCGAGTAACTGTGTAGGCGCTGTAGCAACACATTTGGTTCGCTGAGTAAGTGGGTATTCAGAGGTAAAATAGCGACGCGGTCCTTTTGATCCAAACGTACCCGTTCACTGATCGGCTGTGTTTATGCTTTGGAAGCTGGAATCGTGTTTTGATTGGTACTGTCACGACGAGGAGTTTACCTACTGGTTTGACCGTCTTCTGGGAATTATGTCTCTAGGCAATGGCTGACTAGATAGATACGGTTATTTTCTGCAAAGTGAATTTATTTCCCTGACTGGTGTGGATTGGAGTTATAGATACACACGGGAACTTTGCTTCTGTGTACTAGGCTACTCTGTGCCTTGACGGTAAAATGTAACACAGTACAAAAATATAGGATGTTCGCAGATAACTGAGCTCATTGAAATCAATTTCCAAAAAATAAATCGTTGCCCGTATCTACATTTATTCGAATACAGTCCATTCACTGTATTTTCCACTTCCTAATCAAAACCTTCGAAGAATCACCTATGTACGTATGACATGTTTGGTTGTTTCCTAAATGCATCATATATCGCGAGCGTTTTATAATTCCGTTAACATTAACGAACCAACTCTTTTTTTTATAAATGAAACTTATGTGTATCTTTTGTCGGTGCATTATATTATTTCGTAATAAAAATGAATTTAAAATAGAGTGAAAAGAGGTGTGTTGGCAATAGTTGGTACAGAAATTGTTTTTATCTCAAATATGATGAAATGTGCCTTTTTTAATGTTATTCGTAAAGTAAACATTTTATTATGTTATGTATAAACTTATTTAAACTTGATTGTCTGTCGAGCGCAGAAACCAGTTGCGTTCGAACAAGAACCACGTACCTTTTAGGCACTAAACAAACTGAATATCTATTAGAAGTTTCTTATTTTCGAGCCCCAGCTATGGCAATGTAGCACTTAGGAGATAACTGTTATGGTGGAGAGATATTAATAATTGTGATTTGCCAATTTTTGAGTGATAAAATGTATTCATCATTATTTATTGTAATTTATTCTTCGACAAGTAATTGCATATCACTTAGAATATTGCATAATTAATGGAGTACGTCCCTTTATTTGTTTGCCATGTAGAGTAAATGGGCATTACTTATAGATTACTTTCTGAGACTGACTACAGAAGCGATAGGAGTAAAAGAAGTGAAACTATATCCATCTGTAAAATATAATTAAATAGTGTTCTATGTCCTGACGAAGTCACATTTTCAAAAATTAATCTCAAGCAAAAGAAATGGAAAAATGTATATAAACCCAAGGCGGCGTCTAACTCGTCCTTCCAATATTTTCCAGCACACTGCCGGATCCATTAAAGGCATATTTAAAATGTTTTATGTATGACTATTAATCCAGCACAGTTAAACGCACTTTAACATTTTTATGGTTTTGGCCATGAAAATATTCTATGAGTGAACTGAATAATTACGTAAGGAATTTATCTTAAATTATGTTTTCCGTAGTTTTATTTAGTTTCTGTGCTGCTTCATAGATAATTATTGTATGCATTATAACTTAGAAAATGATTTTTATTTACAAATTAGCTAGATCTGATTTTGTACACAGCTGTTACTGCACTTTTTACCATTCCGTCGCTTGTCCCCATCTCCAACACACGACAGAATACTTGCTAATATAGGCTGTTCACGGTAAATCGAACACTTTTGAAAACCGTGCTTAAGATGTACTTGTATACATGTTGTGTATTATTCCGTCTTATGTAAAATTATCATTGCCATGGGCCTCATCATTTTATTCATGCGTCGGTCAAACGAAACTGTGAAATTATTAAGAAAGTAAATAGGCTATTTTACAAATTTGCTCATTTTTACACTTCGGTGGATTAAAAAAAAAAAAAAAAAAAAAAAAAAAAAAAAAAAAACAGAAGATGAAAGAAATAATTTTATGTAATCACAAATGATTACCTAACTCTTTTTATTCGACGTTAAGATATGGAACTACTTTCCACCCATTGTTACCAACTTCACTGGACGAATGTCACTAAGTGCGCCAGTTAAAATATATGCCTGCAGGGGCAGTGAATTTTTTCTAAGGTTCATTTCTAAAGTGCTCACTTTATCCTGAACAGCTTTTACAGAGGTGCAACATATAATAACTGGAGACCTGAAAAATTCGCGAGTTCAATGACCTGCAGGTTAGATTCTACAGTTTTTCGTAGAAATATGTCGATATCAACTGCACATTGGTTGTTTGCTGTCACAGTGGAAGGCGACCATTGGGCCAGCGTTCTCCAGGAGGTGACAAACACTTTGTGGACCAATGGCTAAAGTTGTCTAAACACAGGTGTTTTGAATTCCAGCTTCTACCAAAATGAATCCGCGAATTTTTCAGGTCTCTAATAATAACGCAAATTTCGCAGGTCTCTACCAATGTGACACGATACTCGTTCCAGAGCCTGCTGCAGCCAACCAGCGAATGGGTACGCCCAGATCAAAGGAACCGCCGTGCTGTTTCACTTTTGTACTCTTACATATTCTGTACCATACTTTATATCAGCCGGTTATACACTTAATGCCAACCTCGTTCAGTTTTAACCCCTTTACGTACACATTTAATTTTTCGTTCCAGGTGTTGCAAAAGAAGAACTGTTTGGTAAAGGCTGTTCACGATAAAGTGAGCACTTTTGAAAACAACCTTAGAAAAAAGTCACTGCCCATGCCTGCATATAATTCAACGGCCCAACTGAGTGACATGCACCCGATAAAGTTGGTAATGATAAATCGAAAGTAGTTCCATGTCTTAACGTCGAATAAAAGTGTTAGGTAACCATTTCTGATAATTAAAATTGTTTATTTCGCTTTTTTTTTTTTTTTTTTTAAATTATGAGATTCATAAAATGTTTACTTTTATAATAATTTCACAGTTTTACTTGACCGACTCATGAATAACGCGATGAGGCCCATGGCAATATTAATTTTACATAAGCCGGAAAAATACACAACGCGCATTCAAGTACATCTTAAGCAGGGCTTTCAAAAATGCTCATTTTACCGTGGACAGCCTATACGAACAGTACTTGTGAATTCCTCAAAACTAGAGACGTGCAAAATTCTCGTTATTATTTGGAGACACGTTGAACTCTAAACACACGTACCTTGGCAACGAGTTTTTCATTGCACTGTACTTTATTTGACGCGCCTTGGGTAACTCTGCGCCAATAAATGGACATTTCACAGTTGTGTGCCCCAATCACGAGCAGTTCAGTCAGAAAGGGCGTGGCTTCACATCTAGGAAGCAGCCAATGGAGAATTGACGCCGGCTCCGGTCTATACGGTACTGTGAAGTTCAGCCTGATGGCAAATAATAACGCGAATTTGCCATGTCTCTACTCATAACAAATGACGCTTGGGGACCTATGGAAAGCGTTTCATTGGCAGAAGAAGCAGCCAATTTTAAAACAGTTTGTGTATCAGCAGCAACTAACAACATTGCCGAGGGACAGGCGATGATATCCGCATTGACTCTTACTTCTGCACTTGTATAGTAACGACCATGAGTCCATGATTTCACTTGTTCTGCAACATTTTAGACGTGAACGAGTATATTCTGGATAATATGTTGCGGATAATTACTGCTTCAGACTTTTTTTCGCGTGTGCTTTACATGCACAGGCTGTTGAAAAAATCCCGCTGGCGAAGTGGATTTTCGGCTGTGCGAAAAGCTGTTCCCTCATTTGACTGGCGCAATGAAAATTCAGCTACTCTAACTGAAAGTTGATTTTTACAAGCAATCAACAAATTAAAGGTTTTTCCTCCCTAATTATGTATTACAAGTATAGTTGCGTAAAATTTATTTCGAATTATTCTTAATATGACTTAAGACATTATTGTCTCTTATTTCACACTCAAAATTCTAGTGTACTAACTTATACTAATCTAGATGGCTGTGATTCCCAGTACACCAACAATTATGTGTTAATTTTTGTGTGTTCCACAATATTTTTGTTTTAACCTGTTAGTAATGAATGCTTCTTTTTTAGCCCTGAGTTTTTTTTTTTAAGTACGTTTATTTGTAAGCTGTTGTTTATTATTTGTTTATGTAGTTCGTCAGTTAGTAGTTTTAATATCTTTTGGTAGTGCTCTGTAACAAGCTTTATCATTAGCGTTTCATTTATTCCTGTTTAACTTACAACTATATGAATGCTGAATGCTAGTGTGGGGCCTGTTGAGCAGTGTAGTGTATGTGTGTGTGTATGTGTGTGTGTGTGTAATATATATATATATATATATATATATATAAAAGCCAACCATAAAAATTATAAACGGCAGTATTCTGTATTTGGTGATAAATAATTTTAGTATAAACCACTTGTCTGGTAATCATATGCAAAATCTAAGATTCGTATAATGAAGTGAACTGCTGTGTACTTATATATATATATATATATATATATATATATATATATATATATATATATATATATATATATATATATATAATGTACACACCCCCATATTATATAATATATATAATTTCGTTATTTCCTATGTTTATTTCTGCTTTTTTTCTAACTACCCTATAACTAAGTGTTAAGTGAAAGCCCGGTGGGTTGTGTGAGATTTTAGTGCATGTCAGGGCTTGAACCCTTACGCACTTATAGCTAAGCTATCACTAGAAGAGATTGGGAAAAACCGGCATAGGCACAGTAAAAACCCAGTCGACAGGTTATAATTCAAAATCATTAATGCATTAAATAGAAAATGATACAGGAGACAGAGTGTGTGTGGAACATGCTCGTGTTGGTAGAGATGAAAAAGCTAGTAGAGTGGGGGCGTGAACTGTAATTGTATTTATCGTTTGCCTCGGCAAGCGGGAAAGGTGCTGGATTAACCAGATATGTGTTTGCACACCTCTCTGGTGGGAGAAGTGGTGCTATTGGGCGTCTTCCCCCCGATTCCCCAGTAGAACCTGAAAACTGAAGACAGAAAAGTGAGTTGCCAGTAGGTGTCAGCTGGGCCAGCACCTACTGGGTTTTAGTTATCCGGGAAGAAACGGTACAGCCTGTGAAAATAATGGGGTTAATTTATTAATAAAGGTTCCGAATAACCTAATTGTTTTATAATAGCATATGTCCTTGGGGATATATGTCCTTAATCTAGAGCTGTGCTACCTCGCAGCGAGCATGTCTCCATAGCCATAGGCTGAAACGGAGTATATTTCCAACCATAATGCTGCGAGTGCACGAAGCTTATTTTCTGCTATTCTACCGCAACTTATTTATAATGGCTATGAGCCAGCACTTAACACGTAACATAACGTTGCATGAATATCTTGTAATCGAGTCAAAAGTTAAACTTGTTTCTCACAGAGGTAGAAACTACACACAAGTAATAGCAGCTATGTGACTCAGAAGTGTAACCTTTAGCTTTTTTTTGTTGCTAGTTTCCTCGTTATGCATGTCTTTTACAGGGAATTCTTGAAACGAGTGTTCGTTGTAGCGCATATAAATTTATGTCGTAAGCATGTGATCCACTCAGTAAAGGGTTTGTTTGAACTAACAAGATACTCGTTTGTAAGGTCATTTAAATGTATAATCCTTTCTACAAAACATATATAATTAATTTGGTCGAATAACACGAGAAAAGCGAGGAATGTGTTTTGTCTCTTCTAACATTATATAAACTTGAGTTTATAAAACCCCTTTGTTGGGTCAAAATAAATGTGCTTAAAACAATTTTTGGATGAATAAACCCAAGATTAAACGTGTTTCACTCACGTTGTGAAACACGTTTACTGTACCTATGTTTTGCACCACCTGCAAAAGAAAAAATTCCACCAATCAATAACGTTTGAAGTGACGAACAGATAAATTTGACACTTGTAAACGTGGCTAAACCATTTGAAGATCTTTCTCAATGAGGTTTAAAAATCATCCCGTTTTACAAACTAGCATTTATTAAGCTCAAACAAATATTACTCTCAATGAGTGTATCTCTTATGCTTCAGAGTATTATGTGCGATGTTTAGGTATATATGCTATTCGCAGTTAACTCGGCACTTTTACGAAATATACTCAGGATCTACCTTTACATCCCTCCAACATAAATAAAAAATTTGTTTGGGCCTGATCACTATATTAATGGTCCGATCAAGAGAAAGTGAAGATTTGTTAGGCACGTAAATATGTCACTGTTAGGGTCTCTGCGAGTTCTCACTTTCATGAGCACGAAACAAACCGGGGGGGGGGGGGGGGCGGAATAACGACAAAATAGTTACAGTGAACACAAATTTTAACACCACATTTGTAATGCGACGTTGAAACATGGATATATTTTCATATTTCGTTGCCAAATTTACTGGGAGTATTCAAGTACTTGCTATAAAATATATACTGTTGTACAAATGTACTATAGAAAGTATAGGCCTATATTAAATACGAAAAACAATTTATAAAATTTAAATAAATATATATATAATAGCTATCTGTTGGTTGATGTTAACAGTGCTTAGTCAGCTGGGATCAGCCTATAGCAGGATGTAGGGTGGTGTTGTGACAAGCAGAGAGAGGGTAGTGTGTGAAGGTAGTGTGTGGTGCATGTTGCAGATGGAGTGCGAGCTGAAGTCGTTGAGGCGGGAGCTGGACGGCACGAAGGAGGCGCTGCGGCTGCAGACTGTGCGCTGCCGCCAGCTAGTGGCCGCCTTCACCTCCAAGCTGCAGGAGAAGGAGGCGGAGGTGCGCACCGGCCGCCTGCTGCGCGACAGACAGCTGTCCAGTCTGCTGCGAGCGCTGCTGGTGCTTGAGGCGAGGCTCCGGCGCGAGCAGCGGTCCATCCGCGACCAGCTGGCTCGCAAGGACGCCCTCATCCGCACCCAGCACCGCGAGATCGCCCGCCTCCGACATAGGATGCGTGGCGAGAAGATCTCCGAGGAGGACTGCGACCCCGACACCCCAGCGCCGGCGCCCAACCCTACCGCCACGATCGCCAGGTACAAGAAGAACCAGACAAAGTCGCACTCCCATAGGATATTCAAGCCCATGGCCAAGAAGGACGAGAATGGAGACCTCGACGAGAAGAATGTTTACCCCAAGGTCATCATCAAGACGTGCGACAAACACGACGCCGACGAAATAGAAAAGTACCAAGAGCTGGAACGCTTGGCCAACACCTTGAAACAGGAGCTAGACGGGCAGACGGAAGATGATATCGGACCGGACCACGAGGAAGTGACCAGAGACCTGTATAAAGACTATCAACACAACCCTGTTCTGGAATGTGTTAACCAAATTCTTTTGCGCGATAAAGACGATGCGGAGAGTACGGAGGAGGAGACGAAATCTCACGTGTCTGTAAAACCGCACTACAGAGACCACGGGACAATGGCTACCATGCAGAACAAAGTTTCCGAAGACGTCAAGCAAACCAAAGATAAAACACCTTCCCCTCCACTTCAAGCCCAAAAATTGGAAGAGAAAGCTTGCGTCATGATGTCGACTCATGGGCTATCTGTGGTGAGACATCCTGAGTTGGAGGAAATGAACTCGAAGAACGTAACTGGCCACCAGACCAGGAGCTCTGTTCCTCCAGCCCTTCCACCGAAACCGCCGCAGTTGGGTAGCAAGAGTTTGTTTCTGCAGCAGAAAAAGTTGCAGGCTTCTCATGTGCAGTCTGGCCAGCACTCGCATCCATCCTCCGACCTCACTAACACCGACAAACTGAAAACACTGAGTGATTGTGGACAGAAGCCAGGCTCTCAGCAAAATATGTTCATTACTCACTGCCATGATCCTCAGTCATTCCCAGGTAGTACTCACATACACAATGAGAAACCACGCCAAAGACAGATTCTCAGCAACGGCAGTTTGAAACGAGCTTTGAACCAAGAAAACGCCTCACAGGGAATGGTCAATGGCTTTCACCACAACTCCTCAGAAGAAAATGAAGATTCCTCACCTGTGAGGAGGTTCAAGGAGAAACTGGATAGTCTAAACCTATCAAACTTTACCAAAGACTCGTCGTCGCAAGTCTCCGTGCCACAGTTTGCTTCCTCAGCGCCACCACCACCTCTTAAACATATTGCGTCTGAACAAAATATGTGTGGTGCCATCAAAGTTGGTTCTTCGGTATCGTCCCTGATCACAGGATCGTATGGAGGAAGTATAGTCACAGAGTTGACTCAAGAAAAGGCTCCCAACGTACCTCTGCTGGTACGACGATTCGAAGAAGGGGCGAAGGATGCCCTGCAAGGCAATTTCGAGGAATTCAGGTTGGAGGATGTGGACATGGAGAGTAAGAAGGACGGCGATGACGACAAAGGCAGGCCGGAAGCGGATGGGGCAGAGACAAAAGGCGAACAATTGCACTCGACAGTAGGAGTGAACTACGAGCATTTCTTGGAGGCAACTGGCTTGAGTCAGAAGTCGATCCTCACGCCCAGCCGAATGCTAAGTAACCACAGGAGCGTGATAAAACCGAAAGATGTGAAGCACCGCAGTAAAGTATTGCGTGCACAGACTGTCGTGAGTGCTGCGCCGGTAGGGGGTGGTCCAGTGGTGAAGTACTGGATGGAGCCGTTCCTCTGATGTTCATAGGCTGTAGGTTCTTCTCTGTCTGTACCTGGAAAACACACAGATGTAGCAATGTCCAAAGAAATGGAGTGCTCTGGTGCTGTACGAGCAGTGCTGAGTGCTGCAATATTGATGGTGCCTAGCAGTATAGGCTTGAGTGGAGCCAGCTACAAGAATGATTCTAGAGACACTGGAACATCTTTCTACTCGTGAGTCAGCAGGGAACTGTGTGGTAAGATTGCAAGTTTTGGAATCTGGCATCGGTTTTCACGTGAAGAAATACTGAGTGCTGCAATTACACATTATTGTCTGTCAGGCATTAAACATTAAAATTCCTATGAATATTTATGTAAGGTGTTTTGTAGTGTCTGTTCAGAATTATTCCAGAAGTGCAATATAACTAAAGAGTGTTAGACATCATTGGCCGCACATATTCACGTTTTTGTGTTACGATTCTTGAAGCAGCTACACAAGTAACTCTACTACGAGTGCAATCGAACAAATATGATTTGTCAGATTATGGTGAGCAGATGAAATTCAAGTGATGAGTTTGGGGGGGGGGGGAGGAGGATGTGTATAAAGTTACCCATTTCGCAGTCATTATTAGTTTTTTCTTTCACTGTGTGAAAATCTCGCAACTTTATAAATTCTTCTGCAGATGTTAAGTGTTCTGGTTAGACGGAACAGAGTTCCTTTAATTGTACTGTGCCACGCAGCCGATATACAAAAATATTACTGGTTTCTATTATGTTAACAACCACTACCATGAACTAAGTGAATATCAATGTTTCTTTTTTTTTTTTTTTTCCAGTGAATACAGCCATTAATGTAAGCAGTTGCATTATTAAATTGATGGATAGGAATACCTTGTTGGATAAGAGTCCCCGTTTCTTCACAAACTTTGACGCACAGTGTTTTTTTACGCGGTGGCAAATAAAGCTTATTTCCGCTTGTAACTTTACGTAAGAGAAAAAAAAACTGTAATTCTTAGTAATAGTTTCTTCTGTCCTACAAGTTCTCATATTTCTATCGAGTGTAACTTATAAATTGACACTGGCTTTGATTTGTTTCCTAATTATAGGACGCTTTCGTATCTCCACACCTGTCAGCCACTGCACCGTGACTGTAAATTGTTGCGTTTAAGAAACAACACCTGAATTCATATGCTACTAATCTAATCGTTTACTTAATTATAAATCTCACAAATTAATATGTGGACTGTTATTTTCATATCAGTAAGCACTGACGAATAGTAAATGTATGGATACCTTATATTACATATTACTAGGGACCCTGCAAAATTCGCGTTATTTTTTGGCATCAAGCTAGAATTCACAGTACTGTGTATGTTTGAACAGGTGTCGTTTCTCCATTGGTTGCTGCCTGTATGCGAAGTCACTCCCTTTCTGAGTAACCTGCACGTGATTGGGGCATAAGATTGTGACGTGTTCATTTATTGGCGCAGAGTTACCTGAGGTGTGTCAAATAAAGAGAGGTCCAATGACAAACGTATTGAAAAGGAAAAATGTTTTTAAGTTTAAAACGTCCTCATATAATAACGCGAATTTTGCAGGTCTCTACTTATTACACATTCTCATTTTTAAGAAAGTGCTGAATTTTTGCCGTGAATTTGATGTATCCCTCCGTGGAAGCGAGTATCATACCTATTTGAAGTAAACGTGTGAAGGTATCCTTCAGCATCCCTTCCGAGAATTCGGATGTTAACCAAATATGGCAGCGTCCACATAGATGAATCGCATATCTAACAGATCTGTTAGGAGACAATTCGGAAACAAGGGAAGTGGAATAGTTATAAACAAAAGAAGTACTTTATCGTTAAGTCAGTCGTTATTGTCATGTGTATTATACAAAAATAAGTTGCGTATTTTCAAATTGTTTGATTAAAGATGAAACAGGTTCGGTTTCTTCTGCTTCCTGTTTTTTTATTCATATCAATGTAAGAATAAGCAATTTTCTAAAATATTTACTTTCCTAATAATTCCAGTTTCTTGTGACCCAACGAATAAAGTGACCACAAAGTTAATTATACATTTAATTGAAGAATACACAATGTGCATGCAAGTAGACCCTAAGCAGGGCTTTAAAGTGCTCAGTTTACAGTTAACAGCTTATATTTATGTATTTCCCATCTGCCTTGTAACTTAAACTTTCAATTGTCTGACTGCCAAGCTCTAATAGTCACAGGGAACATTCAAAATTGTGTATCTCGTCCGAAAACCAAATGACTTTCAACATTAGTCTGAAGGGGATCTTTATTAACGAAAAGAAACTATTTTCTAATCTTCAACGCCTTTGACATATATGCTTTAGAGTACTCATGTTTAATTTGAAAGGTCCACAGAATGTGAGAGCTAATGCAAAGTGCCTGAACTTTATCTCCAGAATATCTGAACTGTAGTTTTATCCAATATAAATTTTAGATTCGCGTGTTCGATATATTTATGCATATCATCCACTAAAGTGACCTTTAGCGGATGAAATGCATAAATTTTATTATATTTTCCAAATAATTTGATACTGCTGGCTGCAAAGCGGAGAATTGTTAGGCATACCTTTTCTTATTTAATATTATTCCAATAGAAATGTTAAGTGCGATTATAACACAGGAATAAAGGTTGTTACCCAAAACTAAACATGTGCAATTTTTTGTATTATTTTCTCAAAAAAGTGTCATGTAGAGCATAATAATGGTAGGAATAGTACATATACCACACTGTAAGATATCAAGTTCTGGGAGTTATTGCTGAACTGCAATAAAGTATATTTGTAGAGACTATCAAAGTTCACTCAATGAACATAGCTTCTAAGAGCTGTACATTTTGTATAAACGTGAAATACTATATGAAATAAGACGATGAAATAATTTTCTCTGTGTTTGTACAGTACTGCGGTAAGAATATATGTATGTATTAAATGAATTTAGCTTTATTACCTTACATTTGTATTTTTATCCCTTCCAATATAGAACTACGATTTACTTTAGTCAAACAATTTGTGGTCAGAGAATGGAAATATTTGTGGATTCAGTGAATTTTATGTTTGACCTGACAGTCCTTTTGTGTATCCGTGTATTCGTTCTTATTAACTTATGGGATGCTCCATGAGTTCGTTCTTGTTTCCTTGCGGGTTATTGGTTGCTTCGGATTACGTACTACAGGACGTAACCTTATAAATTCGAGGCCCCTTCTGCACAGTTACCACACGAATTCGCAAATTTTTCCGGTCCCTAACTATAGTATACTATAAATGAATGTAAAATACACTGAGAAAAGTAAGTTTGGTACACAAATACTGACAGCGAAGATCAGATAGATGTGAATTCCTTACGTCCATCACTGCAAGGAAGTCAGTTTTGTTCGGCACAACTGACTTCCTTGCAGTGGTACAAGTACAACACAACATTCCACTTAATACACTGTAATTGTCTAAACTACATCTCAAGTGTCCTTGCTGTACTGTAAAACGTTTACTACTTGTTAGCTAGCAGAGAGGCGAAATGGCTGCTTCTTAAGTAGTTATATAACGGAGTTATTTCTAAGCCATCGTAATCATGACGAGCACACTAAGAGCATTTTCTTTCGATTGTAAATGTTTGTAGGTTGTTACTAACAGTACATAAAAACATTTATCTTTTTATACGAGCGCTACTGGGGCAAATGCCGCCTTAGTGTGTTAGAGATACCCGGGCTTACTTAAAAAAGGTGAAACATCGTTAGCAATTTATCTCTGTCCAGAGGTCAAAGGGCTGTTCCCAAAACTCTATCACGGGTCAAATACTGAAATCCCTCAAATTATAAAAATTACTTGTACCTGCTGATGCGAAAATAAACGTGTAGCGTGAAAAAAAAAAACACAAATAATACACGTACACATGCAGAAATCTGAACGATAAACCAACGCTTTTATGGCTGCATAAGCCTTTCAAACTCGGTGAACACAGTTGTGAATACATAACATGCATGAAGGTTATTTTCGATCTTAAGGTTGCCAACAATTGGTATTAAAAGTATCAATAAACATAAAAATTTTATTTAAAAAATTATTGCTTTAACCTTTTCAGTCAAAAATAAGTATATAATTTTAGGCGTTGCAACAAACAAATCTTTTGTTCGGAACTGCACTGATATCCAGACGACGCTTTGTCTTACATCGGGACCATTAGAAATCTGTGCTTTGTGTTACTGGCAGCAGTTGTTAATGAGGCTACGGAACATAGTCTCAACCATAGACTAAACATGAGGTAGACCGATCTCGCTGGCTGCGCACAACCAATCTCCGTGGCCCAACATTGAACTGCTTTTCTGCATACACGTCTAGCAAAAATGGCGTGGAATGGGTTTTGAGGTTAGAATACTGTTTAGTAAACAAGTTCTTTTGATGTGTTTTTATACTTCCTCTAATAAATTTGCAATGCTTTTTGATTACATTCAACCTGGTAAAAGTATTTTATTAATATAATAGTGCTTGTCATTAAAAAATTAAGATGTAAACAAACACGTGCATCACTGTTGACCATGTGACTTTGACAGTTGTGTAGGATTGGGGTATGACCTACATGTTGGGTACATCGCAGGAGACGAATAAGTGGTCTAGCTCATCTTTAGTCTATGGCCTCAGCAGCGAATGATGTCCCCCTCTCATTGGACGGTATGTTCTGCCGTGTACAGCAACGTCCCAGATAGCGAACACTGTGACTGAAAGGGTTGAAATATGATGCATTTCATTATATTGTGAAGTAATTTTTACCTTAGTGTTTGTCCTAATTAACACGTACGTCAGCACTGCTTACACCAATGTACAATGTAACCTCCCTCCCTACTCTTCATCAGTGTAAGCCGTCCTTGAGAATTGCCAGGCTGCGCCACTGCTATAGACGAAACAAGGCCTACAGCTAATTGAATGAGACAACAAAGCAAGACGCTGGTGACGAAAAAATTCATTACTCTATATTAAAGGCTGTTCGCGATAAAGTGAGAACTTTTGAAATCAACCTCAGAAAAATTTCACTGCACTGCATGCATATATTTTAACGGACACACTGAGTGACACGCGCCCAGTAAAGTTGGTTACGATAGAGGGAAAGTAGTTCTATATATTAACTTCAAATAAACAATGATAGGTAACCATTTGTTACAACTTGAATTATTTCGTTCGCTTTCTGTTTATTTCTTTAATGCATCGAAGTGTAAAAATTATCAGATTTGTAAACTATTTACTTTTGTAATAACTTTACAGTTTTACTTGACCGACGCATGAATAGCGTGATGAGGCCCATGACAATGTTAATTTTACATAAGGCGGAATAATACACAACGTGCATACAAGTAGATCTTGAGCAGGGTTTGCAAAAGTGCTCAGTTTGCTGTGAAAAGCCTATAGTGCGAAGTACGCTGAACTTGTAGACATTACTTACAAATACTGTTTCATCGCAAATAAAATTTAGAATCTATACAGCAAATTTTTGTCCATAATGACTTGTCAGAATCACAATTTTAGTGTTTTTGCGACGTACAGATAATAAAAACTAACTCACCGAAATGAGATAGTTCACGTTGAAATAAAATACCATTATTAGAGCCCTGAAGAATTCGGGGATTCATTTTGGGTCAAGCTAGAATCCAAAAACTCTTTTACTCATGTTACTATTACAATTGGTCTACGCGTTATTTAACTCCTCCTGAAGAATCCTGAACCAATAAGAAACACGCGACAAAATGAAGGTCCAAACATCACCTTCCGCTGTGACAGTAATCAACCAATGAGTATATTTATCTGCGTTATTGTACACAAAACTGTGCAGTTTAGCCTACAAGACATTGAACTTGCGAATTTATCCGGTCTCTAACCATTAGTTATTTCAAGAAATATTTGAAATCTTGCTACTCAATATTTCGGAATTTTTTTTTCAGAACTACTGAAAATGAGGTAATTTCCCCATATTTTTTTATTTATAGAGGTTTATGGGTTTTTGTAAAATAAATATTTTTGTACATAACTTAAAATGAATTAAAACACGGGATCTCAGTCACATTTCTTAAATTTTTAGTAAATGTTTTCGTTTATTTAATTCGTACGTCCCAATAACACTAAAATTGTGATTTTAACACGCCATAACGCAAAAATTACGCTATTAAAAAGTTATTAGCCGAGGAAAGAGCAAATACAAGCAAAGAGCACTTACAAGTAATGCGTTTTTTTCCTCGTGACTTTTAAATACAGCACTCAACAAAAACTTTTTTTCTTCGCAACACCTGAATTTATAGTGGGCCTGAAAGGCTTGAGTTGAGAGATTTGGGCGGATCTCAACAACGAGGTCTTGAGAGCCAATGAAGGTGACATGAGGTGAGAATAGAGCAACGCTGGAATGCAAAGGGCGGGGAAACGGGAGATCCCCGAGAAAACCCGTCCACCAGCGGAATTGTCTGGTTACGATTCCCACTTGCGAGAATCCGGAGTGAACCGGCCTGGGATCGAAGCCGGGTTGCTGTGGTGGGTGGTGAACAGTCTAACTGCCCAGCCACCGTGGCCCTGGCCTGAAAGGGCTAATGCAGACATAAAATCGTGTGCATTGAGTAATGTTTGTAAATTTTTACACTTAAATTTTTGTATATGAAAATCTTGTAAACAGGTGATTGGGATTCGCAGTTTTTAATGTGTACCTTGAGATATTTCACTATGTAGTTTTACAGTGTAAATGACTTTACTTCTGCGTGAGGGTAGATTTTTATATGTTCAATTACTTGCATCGCTTACAAGTAGTATAATGTTTAGAGCGATCTCAAATAAATACATTATTTTCATGTCAATCAAAAGACGAACAACATTTCTGCCAGGGTCATGGCGGGTTAAGCTGTCTTTTGGCGCTGTTGGCAGAAGTGGATAAGGACATGTCTTGTCGGCATATAATAAGGAGGGCACACATAGTTAGCCAGTGAATATGACGCCATATCGTTGTGTGTTCCATCGTAGTATAGTAACACTAAATTGGGTTGTTTGGCCTGGAGTGGGCACTGTGGAGTCCACACTACTTTTTATAATGCTTGGTATCCAAAATGAGATAATGCGAGGGTGTCCGTGAGTAAATTAACAACGGTCACTTCAAGTTGATAAAAAAAAAATGAATCCCTGCTTCTTAAAAAAAAAAAATGTTGACTTAGCTGATTATAAATTAATATATTGAAATTTGGACGTTCTCGAAGTTATGATCGATCTGTTCGTCGGCAGTAATATGCAGCATGATATTTACTTGCGGACTTACCTTAGGCCGTGTCCCAATTCGCCTTGAGAGTACTCTCTCGCTCACTCTTGACGTCACAGAGAGTCCTCTCTGCAGTCCCAACTCCGAGGAGAGAGCGCGAGAGGGAGAGTGAACGACGATGTACACTCGGTGCTCACTCCCGCACTCTCTCTGGCAGCCATGTTGTTTTCAAGTCTAACCTCAAATATCCAGACATGTTATTTGTTGTTTCTAAAGCAGTGTTAGAAATATCTTATCGACTGAACTTAATCATTGCGATTGTGAAATGTGTAATAACAGCAATATTCCGTTTGATATGGAACATAACAAATTATAAGGTTATTATTTTCACGTTTCATTTAAGTTAATTGTGTGAATATTATTAAATACTGTGATTTGTACATAACAATTATGTTTTCAATCATGAAAAAATGTAACAAATTAACATAAGTTACTATTTCATATAATACTGTACATTTATTCGAGGAAAGTGAAAGGCCAGTAATATTTTATTTTTCACTATTTATTACTTTTTCTGTCAGAGGAATAATGCCGAAGGCTTACAGAGGGCACAAGTCTCAATTCGCTAAAGTGAGCCAGAGTGTGCCAGAGTGAGCACACTTTCGAGTTAAGGCATGGCCTTAATTAGGCTCTCGAGCCTATAGTCCTAATAGTCCTAGCATATTCATACACACTGCGGTAGTTCGAACAAATTTAAACCTGTAAAATTACGCTGGCGGCGACTGATACAGGCCTGCTCCATCCTATTCTTGTCCTCGCGTCTTCTTCTCCTTCGAGGTGGCTTGTTTACATTTGCAAACTTGTGTACTTCTATTAAAACTAATTAAAAATGTAGCCTATACGGGATAAACCCACGCGAGTCAGCTACCTGTAGTCGCAAGCCAAGATGGCTAAAATTCTCATTGAAAAAACTTAATGAAATAACGCCATTGAAAACCGACCAATTACGAGAGTGCTAGAGGCAATAATTATGCATCACGTCACTTAGTTTCGACTCTCAAGACCTCGATGTTAAGAGCCGCCCAAATGTCTTCACTTCACTTCACTTCACTTAGTTACTATGGCAACGGATCAACAACTGCTCAGAAAACACATTAGAAATACTGCGGACTGGAAAGCCGTTTAATTTGTTGTAAAACCAAATAAAATTTGAAAATTATACGAGCGGTGAAAATGCATACAAATTAACATAATTATTGTGCCAATCAAAATAATATACATGAAATCAGATTAGGCCATTGGTGAGAGTCGTTTTAAGGTAATTCAAATAGTAAGTCTACCGCTTGGATAGCAGGTTCAAACCAGGGGCGTAGCCAGGAATTTACTTGGGGGGGGGGGGGGGTGTTTAAAAATTTTGTATTTGAATAATATTAAAGGCAAATATTGGAAAAAATTATTTGAAAAATGATTTACAACCAGTGGGCTTAAAATACAGAGACAGAACTAAAAATTCTTCAAACCTCTTTCATAAACAATGGAAATAAATTTATTGCATTAAAAAAAATTATAAAATTTAATGTTCTAAAGATGGATATTTCAAAATGATATAAAGATATACAGAGGTGCAGCTACTAAATGCTATAAATATGTTTCAGATTTGAGTTGGATTACAAATGTTTTGTGTGTGTGTGTGTGTGTGTGTGTGTGTGTGTGTGTGTGTGTGTTATATATATATATATATATATATATATATATATATATATAAAACATTTGGTTTAAAAAAAACTATTTCCTACCAATGGACTAATATACAAAAATAACACCACAAAATGTTATAAAACTCATTTGTGTTCAAGAAATACGGCATATGTCTTATATTTCATTTTTAAAAAAAAGTTGTTCAATAAATAGACTAACATACTAAGATAAAAATATTAAATAATATAAACCTCATTCATGTTTAAGGGTGATTACAAAGTCATTATATTTGAAAAAAATAACATTTATAATATTGCATTTGATTAGTTTTAAAAAATTATTTACGGTTAACGAGGTAATGAACAGAAATGTAAAAACCCTATTATGTATTTTTGTAAAGTTATAGTTTTACATGTATATAGTCCATAAACTGTTTATAATCATGTGGGCTAATATACAGAGATGGAAGAATCACTAAATGTTACAAACCTCCTTCATACTTAAGGAGAATTATAAATGTAATATATTTGACTAAATAATTATAATTTCACATATTTTTAGCTAAACAAATTATTTTCAACAAATGGTCTAACACACAGAGCTAGAACTACAAAATGTTCATTAATTTCCTCCTACTTTATGATAGCAGTGCATTCAAAATATCTCAAAAGTTCTAACTCTTTTATATATTATATAAATGAACAGAGAGAAAATCCAGTTGAATATGAGAAGTTATAAATAGAAAAATTGGATACACTTATTTACAATTTAAAATATTTAAATTGCAAATAATAAAGTTCTAAGACTTCTAGGTGTGAAGTTTTTATGGACCACTCATATTACAGGAGTAAGTCCAATCTGCGAATGTCACTTGAAGTCCCACCCAGCCGAGAAAACCTTTGAGGCCCATCTTCTCATCTCCAGCGACACTCGACACCCCACTTGACCCTAAAAGGACAATGACTAGCAGAAAGGAAAGCAATCTATAGTCCTTTCCCGATTGGAAGCAACTTATGAAAATCAACCTTTGAAAAAACACTCAAGGCATAACATGTCAACCTGTTTTTTCAATAACCTGTATTCCATAAATATATAACACTGAGATTAACTTTAGAGTACTGTATTATTGAATAAATGAACCTTTACCTTAATATCTTCTATAACTTGAAATATTTATTTCTTTTTAAAATATGAATTCACAACAGCGAATGCAGCGACCTGTTAGCAACGACCGGTAAGAAATAGTTCACAGTTAAAATATTATTTTAACCTCGTTTTTTAGTATACTATTTGTAAATTAAATGGTGCCTATTGAAATATAGAAATATTTAGGTAGCCCGATGGAAACATATCTCATTGTTTACAGTTTAAAATAACAGCTGAAAATAGCGTCAGTAGGCCGTAATGGTACGGTGTTGTTTTAAATAGTGAGAAAGCAACTGAAAAACTGTCTGCTGAGCGAGACTTGTCTCTCTCTCTCTCTCTCTCTCTCTCTCTCTCTCTTTCTTCGTCTCTTTCACACTCGGGAAATTATACTTCGCTAGTAAGCAAAAACCTTTATACATGTTTTCAATTGTAGCATATTTCATACTTATTACAGCAAAATAAGGATTTTTGAATTTGTAATTTACAACTGAAAAGAAATTTCAATGTTTGAATACTTATTTTAATATAATTAGATATGATGGCGGGGCAGTTACCAAGTGAAGTTGGCAGACGTGGCGAGCCATGACATGGCGTGTTGCTTTTTGCCAAACGAAACGTAAATTATTCTTACTTCGAAAAATACTTCAAATTACCATATCACGTTTCTAGACGTTGTGTTTTTAAACCTACCTAGGCAAGTTACGATGTTGTGATAAATCTGTGTTTCCACTGCATTAATAAATATACTGTTACTGTGTGTTTCGTTAATCATTGCGTCTGTGAAATGACGTGCCTTTGCGCATCGTGGTCGATATGTTGGCCCTGTGTGTGCGGGATTTCAAATATTTTATTAGCACTATTTATACGTTTTAACTGTGAACTGTTTTTATGACGAAGTTAATTATCTACATCCACGTCCGTTTATTTATCACAACGTTGTACCATTGCCCTAAGGGGTTAGAAACACAATCGAGCAACGTAATTTGCCACAATCCCAGAAGAAAAATACTAAGCCTAGCCCGATAATTTTCAATAAACCTGATAAACAGCAAGTAGCAATACATATAAAAATGAGCAGAATAAATATTACGGCAGGCTTATTTGTGTGCATGTTCACCGCTATATTATAAGTTTGTATGACAGAAATGAGTAACACGAGTTGCGTGCTTGAATTTAATGTGCCTTTTTCACTGGTTGTTCCTTCGTTTTAATATTTATCCCAACTGAGAACGTCCTTTTAAAGAAATGACCCAACACATATCAATAACAAAATTATAATTAGTGCACCCCTTTACCACGCAGTTGTAACCGTGTTGAACACAGTCGCGGCAAAATACTAACGTGCATTACATGTATTGAGCTATGTCGTGGAAAACAAATGTAAAATAACCGTAAGAACTGTCGTCAATTCAGACATTTTTAAAACGTCATAAAGCTGACCTAAATAATGTTAGCTGCCTAAACTGTGAATATTCATACGGAATGGTTTTTTGGAATATGACAGAATTCTTTGAAAATCTGTAAACAGTAAACAACACATTTGACAGGTATAAAAGTAGAAGTCACATTTCAATATTTATTTTTAGGTGTAGCGAAAGTATACAATGGAATGTAAACATTGATTTTGACAGATGCTACATGGCAGTCACATGGCAATGTTTGTTTACATTTGGCGGAAGGATACGAAACGGGCCTGCAAGTAGATATTTAGCAGGGCTCCGAGAAAGTTGCTTCCAGTGGGGAATGGACTATAAGTGACACCATCTGGCATCTGAGAAGTGTATAATTCAGTTTGCTTACCCAACAGAGCACTAAGACACTGGATTAATCAAAAGTATCGTGCAATTTATCATTAAGGTATATATGCTCATATATACATCTTATATAATAAGTAATATTTTTATTAAATTTAAATATATTATATTAGAATATTTGGTTTTCGTTTCGGGGAGGGGGATATATCCTGATATCACCTCCCCCCCTTGCTACGCCTCTGGTTCAAACCCTGCACTCCCGTTGGTCGGAGAGATTAGCATAGGGTAGCGTGGTCCAGTCGGTTAGGAAGATCGCTCTCTCCGACAAAATCTTTCGAAGCGAGTAGACGTAAGTTAGGACGCTCGTCCGGAGTGGACATAGCGCAGGAATTTTCGCATAGCTGTAGGAGGTAGATAGGTGCGTAGACGTAAGTCCGTGAGCGGTTGGCTCACGTAAGGCAGGATTTACAACAGCCCGTCGCGTCCGTCCGTCATCCGCCCGTCCGTCGTACGTTTTGTCCGTCTGCCAGCCGAGCGCTTTACAACCAAACTTCGTACGTCCATCGAAAGTTCATTGCTGCAAACTAATAAAAACAAAACTGTTTACAAATAGGAAAGAAATTCTCCGCAAAAAGTAAAAATCTTTAGCGGGTGTTGTGATTCGAAGTACCCAAAAACAACCATACACGTACGTAACGAAACTTAATCGATGTGAAGCATAATTTTATTATTTTACTATTGCACAAAGGAGCTCGTGATTTCAAACGTAATTATCAATTAATCTTCAGGGGAAATGTAACTTGATTTCATTTTACATTTACATAAACAAACATGCGAAAACAAAATACAGTAAAAACAAAACATTACACACACTCCAAAGCCTTGTGAAGACCTCGAGATGAACGAGCAATAAAACGTGCAAGTTTACAAGGCTGTTGTTATTTCATCCGTTCGTCCTTCAAAAGTTAAAGCTTGCCAGTGTTTCGACAGACGGACGGAAATAATTAATGGCCACCTCTGATTGGCTGCTGGTCACGTGATTGACGGACGGACGCGACGGTTCGTTGTAAATCCTGCTTAAGGGATCACCCAACATTATAGTGAGGCGCCCCTTTTACCAGGGAGCATCAGGAGCGCTAAAGACCCGCCCAAAATTCACTTCAAAATACAAGAGGAAAAATTTCTTTAGTAGAAAACCGTAAGGTAAGATGTTCAAGCTGAAAAACAACACACACAATAATTCCTTTGAGAAACTTTGATTCATTAATATTTTGCTTTGTTTCAGTATTATTTTTTTCTTTTCTGTATCAATGCTTTTCAACATTTACCATTAAACCACTCAAACAATTATACAAATTATTCATGGTTGTTATTTTTAAATAATGCTCATAAACCCATAAAATTTGCGCTTTAAAAATAGTATACATATATCTATTCACAAACATTCACTTTTAAATTTTAAAAAGATGGAGAAAAATCGCTTAAAAAAAAAATTACTCATAAGGCGTAGCAAAATTACAATATGCGCTATAAAATATCTCCTAAATATGTCTGCATTCATATTTTGCAATTATTCATTATTTTGAAAATGTTCACAATTTTTCCTAAAATAAGCGTGGTCCCTAACTACATAAATAGTTACAATTTTTCTGGAATGTCTCTTAAAATTCCTTTCGAATTTCATTTAATAAAGGTGAAATTTATTTTAATACCACAAAACTAACTGCATTAGTACTACAAGTATTCTAGTATTTTCTTAAGTTTTCATGAAAGTAAACTTTACTTTTATACCACCAACCTAACTGCATTAGCGATTCAAATATTCCGTTTTTTTAAATGACATTTACTTTGATTTCAAAACTTTTCTACATTAGATTATAAAAATTCTAACATACCAAAATTATACAATTTTAAAAACGTCTATATTGGTTTCTCCTTTTTCCTCACACACAATATTGCTTCCAGTTCTCATTTAGAGGTTTTTAAAAAAGGTTTGACACAGTAAAAACAAACGTTAAATTTGCTGATGACACAAAACTTTGTACATAAGCTTTACGTTAATTAAAACATTTTCCCTCATTGATTTTTGCTGTAATATTTAAAACAGATAAAACGACAATTAACCATTGTGAAAATTATACAAGTCCTTTTCAGTGATGACATAAGTAGTAGGGAAATGGAAAGTTAGGCACAAGGGATTGGGGATTTGGAGCCTCGGAGTCGGCCAACCACCATGTTATTACGTCATTGTCCGCCATCTTTGTTCCCTTTTTTCCCTCAAAATTTATTCACCCCCCTTCTCAAAATCGACCAATATACCCTAAATATTTCCCTTTCTTCCTAAAAAAAAATCCCTAAAAGATTACAATTTTTCCGGAGCAGGCGAGAGGGATCAGTGACTCCGAGCCAGACAGGAGACCGGCATCACTGACCCAGGAGTCAGGAGAGCAGGACCTAGGACCTTAGACCTTGAACTTTGGTCCAAGAAAAACGAAACATTCGAAAAATTTCGAAAAAATTTACAAAATATTTTTAAAAATGTATCATTAAAAACATATTTGGAAAATACTTAAATTTACCAGAGGTCACTAGTAGCCCATACCCATTACTCCATCTTGGAAGGTGACCACCATCTTGGTAGACTTCACCCATCCGCCAAATTAGATGCAGACTAACTCGATCTTGACCTTTAACCTTGAAAATTCAAAAATCCGATAAAAGTAAAAAATTAAAAAATAACTAAATATTAATTATTAGAAATTACGAAAAAAAATTAAAAAACGTTTTTTTTTTTTTTTAAACTTACATTTCCGAAGTTCCCCCCAGCACCACCAATTACTCACCTCTTTGGACTCCAGCAGACGACTGACTCACTCACCCACACTCCCCTCACCAATACTCATTACGCCATCTTGATTTTTTCGTTCGTCATTTGTTTACACACTAGACGTCACCATCTCCGTAGGCAACCGCCATATTGGTAGGTGACGACTATCTTGGTAGGCAACCACCATCTTAGCAGACATCACTCATCCTCCATATTGGAAGCCAATGACCAGGACCATGACCCATAACCTTGAATGACCTTAAAAACATAAACTCGAGGAAAAAACTCATACAAGTCAACAAGCATATGGCATTACAGACTACTACCACCATGTTAGATGCAGACTGCCTTAGCCTTGACCACATGGCCATGAATGACATTGAAAGCAAAATCTCGAGAAAAAAAATCTGTGCAAAGAGTCAGAAGCTAGCCGAAACGATCAACCTTTCCTGTCAGCTGCTGTCAAACTAAACCTCTAAGCTTACCTCCCTACTGCTTATAATATACGAGTATGCAAGCCCCTATGGCATCACATTGACTTTGAACCAATCGTACTGCACCATTAATACATCGTACAGTCACCATCCAGCCAATCACGTGAGGTGGAGCAGCTAAAGATTGATGGAAAGATTGGGATTGGGATTGGGATTGGGATTGCAGCGGCGGTGGCGGCACCACGACAGGCCACCACCATGCTTCCCAATTAGCCGTCGTCGCGTGAAGAGGTCTCTTCGTACGAACCGTCCTCTCATGCCGACATGCGTTTTTTGAACATAGGTGAGAACTCGCTCGCAGAATCGACACTGGCGGCAACCAGTTAGCAGGTTCACGACTCCATGATCGTCGAGGTCAAAAGGTCAAAAGGCAGCAGCCCTTCATATTCGAAATTCATCTTCGTGGTATGGGAGCACTCTGAAAAAAAAACCAAATACTTCTTCTACCAAGAAAACACTTGTTACTTAAATATGCTTGTAGGTATATGTGCAAATTGAATTGAAAATAATGTTATATATCAATATTTATATTACATACATATATATAAATTTAAATAATTTTTATAATCCATATGTATATAGACATAATTACGTATAAATTAAATTAAAAATCATTTTATATTTCATTATTTATATGTATATATATATGTGTTTATATAGAAATTTAAATTATTTTTATATTCCCATATGTATATTCATAATTATGTATAAATTAAATTGAATATAATCTGAAATTTCATTATATACGTACAAACACAAATAGAAAGTAAAATAATTTTTATATTCTCATTATTTATAAATTCAATTCAATATAATTTAATATTCGAATATTTATATGTATATACATATATTAAAATTGAAATTATTTTCATATCTTGATACTTATATGTACATAACTATAAATAAATCTAATTGAAAATAATTTTCTATTTACATACTTATATCTATACCTATAATTACAAATTAAATTGAAAATATTTTTATTTATACATAGTTATATGTTCAAAACTACCAATATATAAATTAAATTGAAAATAATTCTATATTTACATACTTAAATACTTATACCTATATATGAATTTAATTGAAAATAATTTTATATTTTCATAGTAATATGTAGACACCTGCAAGATTCGCGTTATTATTTGAGGACGTTTTAAACTTAAAAACACTCTTCCTTTTCAATACGCTTGTCATTGGACCGCAGGTTACTCAGAAAGGGAGTGACTTCACATATAGGCAGCAGCCAATGGAGAAACGATACCTACTGAAGGATACACAGTACTGTGAATTTTAGCTTGGTGGCAAAAAATAACTCCAATTTTGCAGGTTTCTAGTAATATGTATATAGTTATATATAAATTAAATTGAAAATAATTTTATATTTACATTCTTAAATACCTAAACATATTCATGTGTAAATTAAATTGAAATAAATTTATATATTTACATACGTATATACCTGTAGATATACATAGTTACTTACATATACCTATACATACAGATTAAATTGAAATAATATTATATTTACAAACTTATATACCAATACATATTTCTATAAATATATAGTTATAAAACTACACAGAACTTTTTACATTCCTATCTTATATAAATACTTAATTATGTATAGTCAATTATATATATAATAGGCACTGCGTGTTTTCTTGGTAGAACGAGTATTTATGTTTTCTCAGAGTGCCGGACAGCCATACTCACACAGCAAGTAAGGTGGTAAGGTAAAGAGGCGAAGCTCAATGCTATTTTGGTGAGTCGTTATTTTCCTCTATGTTTGGGCTATTAAAGGCTGTTGACTGTAAAATGAATACTTTTGAAAGCCCTGCTCACGATCTACTTGTATGCACATTGTGTATTCTTCGGTCTTATACAAAATTAACATTGCCATGGGCTCGTCACCGTATTCATGCGTCGGTCAAGTGAAACTGTGAAATTATTACAAAACATAATGTTTTGTAAATCTGCACATTTTCACACTTCGATGCGATAAAAAAAAAAACAGAAAGTGAAAGAAATAATACAAGTTATCACAAACGGTAACCTGACATTTTTTATTTGACGTTAAGATATGGAGCTAATTTCCATTCATCGTTACAAAGCTTTACTGGGCGCATGTCACTCAGTGCGCCCGTTAAAATGTATGCAGGCAGAGGCAGCGACTTTTTTGTAATACTGATTTCAAAAGTGCTCGCTTTATCGTGAACAGCCTTTAATAGCCCAAACATAGAGGAAAATAACAACCCACCAAAATAGCATTGAGCATGGCGTCTTTGTCTTACTTGATTTGTGAGTATGGCGGTCCGTCAGACAGTGAGCGGAAGCAATGTCTGTGACTCCCTTCACGTGTCGGGCGGTACCTTGTCGTTACAAGGTGCCGCCCGTGTACGTGTGTGGCAGAAGGTAAGAAACCATAGTTCATGAACACGTGGCAGCATAAAACACCATTCGTAACATCTCTTTATGCATGGTAATCCAGTGTTAAACATTGAAACAGACACGCTGTGTAGCTGACGACGAGCGGGTGAATTTGTTAGAGTGGGCAGTCGGCTCGGGGCGCAAAAATCTTGAATATCGTGACGGTCGTCGCAATAACAAACCGGCAGCAGTTGAAGACAGCATCCTATCCTGCATCCTCCAAAAAAACTGAATTTCCTCCAAGAGCAACGTCCTGCTACACCTGAAATTACTGATAGTGTTACATTTGCATTATTATGGTGACGCCCGTAGTGAAATTCCTTCTAGAACTTTCGAACCGACGCCATGTTGGAAACGCTTAGTAAGCATGGTTTCCAGACTTAGTTAACACTTTGAGGTCGGCACACTTTTGCCAGATTTAAGACAAGCTAGACGTTAGTCACCTATATCCAAACCGCTTCAGGGACACCATGTTCTATTGGTCCCTATTGTCACTTAACACCATTCTACTGTTCAAATCGACACCAGTCTTTCCGTATTGGCCGGCTGCCAACCAATGGAGTGCCGAGTTTACCGTTTCCCAACCAAATGGTCTTTCATATGTAACAGTATGTTCATCCCTTCGTGTTGATTTCCGTAACTATACAAAAATTTGTCGTTCATTTACGGAGTTTGTTGTTGATGTATTAGTTCATATTTTAAATCCTTCGTCCGTCAGATGAAAGCACTCCACTCATAAGCTAAAGATGAGGTAGGCCGCTTATTCGTCTTCTGTGCATGTACCCAATATTGACCTACCCCAACCAAACACAACTACTGTCAAAGTCACATGGTCAATAGTGACGAACTTGTTTTTTTTATGTCTTAATTTTTAAATTACGAGCACTGTTATATTAATACAATACTTTTATAAAATTGAATTATATCAAGATGAATTACAAATTGGTTAGAGAAAGTATATAAACATCTCGAAGCAATTGTTTACTAAACAGTTTTGGCAGGAAAGCAGTTCAATGTTGGGACACGGAGATTTGTGCGCAGCCAGCGAGATCGATCTACCTCCACTTTAATGTGTGTAAGGTTAATTCTACTCAGGCTTTGAACAAAACGTGATTTCTTATGGGGGAGTTTGGCATAGGGAACATTTATGACGCTAGGTGCGCAGTGTTCCAAAGAGGTCACTTTTAATTGAAATTGTAAGTTACATGTATAATAAAATAGAAAAATTTTACTTAGTTGTCATTTCGTTTTTTAACGTAGAGACAGAGAAAATTCGTTAAACGTGCGACACTAGCACTTACCTAGTGGCGGAAAAGTTAAGTTGCCAAACTAAAAGCATTGATCTTCGCAGCCTGAGTAAAATAAACTCCACCAAAATCCGTCCATGCTACTGTACGGCAAAATTTCAGTAAGACAACTTAACATTATGATCTCACTTAAGTTGGCTATACATATCGATTTATTTATACATACATACATTTTCAAGAAAAAAATTATTTCGGGAAAATATGTATTTTTTTCGTAATAAGAATTTTTACTAAATTATTGTTTACGTTTTAAATTCTTGAATTTATATATATTATATATATATATATATATATATATATATATATATATATATATATACACACACACACACATTATATCC
Source organism: Dryococelus australis (assembly GCA_029891345.1). Lineage (NCBI taxonomy): Eukaryota > Metazoa > Arthropoda > Insecta > Phasmatodea > Phasmatidae > Dryococelus > Dryococelus australis. Next base: position 30,198,213 of record CM057000.1, on the reverse strand, counting down.
ACCGCCTTGCATTTTATTTCGAAATGCGTATTCACGTGTACGGAATGTTGTCAGAAGCTGGTGACCCATCCGTCCGTCGTCCGTCCGTCCGTCCGTCGAAAGTTAAAGTTTGGGAAATAATATTTTGACGGATGGACAAATAGAAAAAAAAAAATTCCCTGCGATTGGTTGGAGTTAACGTGGCCGCCGGACGGACAAACTACTGACGGATGCGACGGATGGTTGTGAGTCTGGCTAAGGTTTATTGATGTAAGTTTCACGACATGTCACTGACGAATAGTTCTTACTGTATAATATTTTTCGCCTGATGTTTTTCATGTCAGGTACGGCAACGAGAAAATGTAGTGCCTGCGCTGATCAGGGATGTAATCTTACTATCGTATAATACTGTAATGGCCGTTGAGAACGCCATAGATGAAAATGAGTTATCTCTTTTAATCCAGAACTGGTTTCATCCCCCCCCCCCGGGCCATTTTTTGAACAAACATTATCATTTCCACATTTAATAACTAGAGACCTGCAAAATTCGCGTTATTATTTGAGGACATTTTAAACATAAAAACACTTTCCCTTTGCAATACGTTTGTCATTGGACCATTCTTTATTTTGCACGCCCCGGGTAATTCTGCGCCAATAAATGAACACTTCACATTCTTGTACCCCAACCACGCGCTGGTTACTCAGAAACTACGATAGCTTATATGATAAAGGCATCATTGTACCCCAGTAGCAGAACCCCCTTTTTTTTATTGGGACCTATTTCTGCTGTAAAAAGTAATACAGTGGATAAAGCTCTTCCCTAGGAATAAATGTTTATTAAAAAAATATTGTGTATAAATACGTGCACTTATAAAAATCACAAAAAATACGCAAATTAAAACTAATTTATAATTTAAAATTGTGTAAATTCACTGCTATACTTAATCTACGTTGTTTATTTTAAAAAATATAGTATTCATTTTTTTATTATTGTATCATAAAAGCAATATCTTTTAAGTTAAAATGCATAACTTTACGTCATTTTCTTAACTGTGGCACCCCCCCCCCCCTAAAGTAGCAGAATTTTCATGAAGTGGAAGCACAATTATTTACAGTAAGGTTGGCAACGCTGGGCAGACCGGATGTAGATACTGGGGTGTAGGTACATTCACGAAGACACACACGCTGACAACTGAAAGGGACCGCGCTGAGAGCAGGTGTGAGGTAAACATTTCCAGCAGGCTTGTTCTGACAAAACGGCGTGACTGTTGAGCGAGATACGTTCGGTAATGTTCTCCTACTCAGGTTGGCAATAAAACGAGTTTTCTAATGGTAGAGTTTGGTATAGGAAAGTTTCCCCCTCTAGGTGCGCAATGTTCCAAACACTTCTTTCGACTGAATGTCTCCTATAGGCTGTTCACGGTAATTTGAGCACTTTTAAAAGCCCTGCTTAAGATCTATGTGTATACACGTTTTGTATTCTTCCGTCTTATGTAAAATTATCATTGCCATGGGACTCATCACTTTATTCATGCGTTGGTCAAGTAAAACTGTCAACTTATTAGTAAATGAAATATTTGGCAAATCTGCTCATTTTTACTCTTCGATGCATTAAAAGAAAAAGCTGAAGAAATAATTTAAGTTGTCAGAAATGGTTACCTAACACTTTTTATTCGACGTTAAGATATGGGACTACCTTCCATCCATCGTTACCAACTTTGCTGGGAGAATGTCCCACTTTTTTCTAAAGTTGATTTCAAAAGTGCTCACTTTATCGTGAACAGCGTTTACAATATGTATTCACGACGTAAACAGTCAAGATGGCGGACGCGCAATTAAAATACACCAAATGCCGAATTGTAACTGTTGTTTAGCCCAATAAGGTAACACGCAGTTACAGACATGTAACAAATTCAAAACTTCGTCAAAACATAATTTTTTTTAAAAGTATTTTATACGATAAACAGTTCATTAGGTAAATTTGTAGAGATAGTAAAAGTTGCTTTATGTCTGTACAATTGTCCAGGTGTAATAACATTAAACTATTTGCACAGCTAAATCTACAAGATGCCGTTTCAATTATCATTTTAATTATATGACGCTTAAATAATTCCGTCATAGTACAGTAAACGTAATACCTATCCGTAATTTTTCGGGCACATAAACAACGTTAGTTATTGCTTTGACAGCAACTGCGCACTTGTAAAATGGGGACAGTCTGCCAGTTCGAACGGTTTTTACGAACGGTGGGGAAATTACCATTTTCCAAAAGCAAAGCATAAGTACTGTAGTGGAATACAACGTTATGTCAATACTTACAAAATGTACACACTGTGAGTAGTTGCCTTATCAGAGGTTACCCAAAATTGATCTAAAATTGCATAGCTTAATTTAATACTAAAATATCTTTGGATGATTTATCTATGATGTTGTTTAACGTTTCCCAATCATAATACTTCCGCATGTGTTAAATATAAAGTTTTATATTCTTTTAATTTAAAGTGAAACGGACAGTTATACACAAATATTACACAAGTTAGTGTAGAAGTATTCAAAGCTATGACATTCTGACAAAGAAGACAAGTAATTTGTCTTAGAAAATTTGTTTGTTTGGAACGCGAGAACGATGTATTAAAGACTTTCTGTTAAAAGAGAATTTCTCCCAAGAAGGCAGCGAATGTTTGAGGAGTCGTTCGAATGAAGTCTTGGAAGGAGGACGTCTTCGACGCACGAGGGACAGCTCGCATCGCCCCAGGATCGACAGGAGGCCTGATCCGGTGTTATTTGAATCCTAAGAAACTAATTTGATTAATATTCTAAAATCCATTATGAAAACCTTCACTGTTGTGTCACATATATGATATTTGTGAACTTGGTTATATCATAGAAAAACTCTGACAGCAGATATTAAATGTTTTAGTATAAGTATTTATTTTCAAGGGTTTATAATTGTACTGTTTGTGAATTATGTGTGTTAATTTGACGTAGTAGTAAAGTCCGCTTGATTAATTTTTATTTTCTGGATATTATCATTTTGCAGTTGTTCAATATTTTGGAAAAAAGTATTATTTTCATATGTGGTACCACTAAATATTCAAAAGAGGTTTATTATATATTAATTGCTCATATGATATGCACATATGTAATCTTATTTACACAATCATTACAGATGACAAACATAACTGGAAATATTTACTAACATATTTTGTTCATACAATTTCATCACTACACATATTATTTTAAATTCCACAGTTATTAAAGATGGTTTTTCAATGTGTTGGCAGATTCGTTATACGTTGTCGCTCTTTGGAATTTGAATGCCCAATGTGTTGGCAATTATGTTGCACACCACAATAGTAATTTTAAATAATTGTGTGCAGTCATGGTTACGAAAATGTTTGACGTGTTAATGCAAATATAGTTATTTACGGCATAAAACATGAAAAGCAAATGAGTTTAACTTTAAAAAAAAATTATAAAATGGAATAATATGCAAGGAAATTAAGGATACGTGCTTCAACTTTTTTTTTTTTTTTTTTTTTTGTTTTTTGTGATATTTACATCCAGTGCGTTTACATGTTCCAGCAATTCTTACGCGAAGCTTTAAAACGTATCAGCTAATGTGAAAAACGTCATTGTGAATTATTACAAACTAAACGAAAAAGTACATTATTTTCTTTGATCTACACTTTATTTTGCCTACGTGTGTATATATTACCTACCTATTGTAATAAAAATAAAGGTTTCTCGAATGTTTAAAAAATAGAATGAGAAAAGTAACGTAAAGGAAAATGTTCTAACTTTTTTTTTGCCGCTGATGGGAAATAAGAACGTCATGAATACTCTGAGGTCACGATGTGTTTGAAACGGGTTGTTGTAATTGCAGAGCGGCGAGTTCATTTTGGAAAGACACGCGACAGATCGAATGCTTTTTTTTTTTTTTTTTTTTGCTGTCGACAGTTGACATCCGGGACCCGCCGCCATTTTTGTCACTGGGTTCGCCGTGGAAAGGGGAACCTTGAGCCGTTGTTACACGAGAGCTGTTAAGGAGAATGGTGCATGAAAGCAGTATATTTACCCGATTTTCGATATAAGTCGTTTTCCAAAGGGTGTATCGAAAATTTTGGCTCGACAAGACGCTAATAATAATTTTCAACACCTTTTTACGTTGTTGGATATTCACTGCCGTTATTATTCTCGGGACCACTGATGGAAGAAAAGAATGAATTTTTTTTTTTATCTTCATTCAGTGCTCCGAGAATAACGAACACAGTGAATTTGTAACAATATAATAAGGTGCTCAAAATTGTTATTTGCGTCTTATCGAGCCAAAAATGTGGAAAAAATATGCTGTATTACAAGTTATGACAAGAATTATATAAATATACGGTTAGCGTGCACCATTCCCCTTAAATACATTCAGCTAACTACATTCGGTAGCCATGTCTTAACAAGTTTAACAACAGAACATTTTTTCGATGTTACACACCCAAAGTAGAATGAAATCAATGGAAATTCTAACCTCAAAAAACATGGAACTTAAAATGTATGATATTTAATTATAATACCCGCCAACATTTATTACTATTGATCTTTTTAACTGTTACGAAATCTACACTTTTACTCTAATGGAATAATGTATGGGTATCAGTACATTCAACCTTAAACTTAAGTTAATACAAGAATTCCCGCCAAATTCAACAATATTTATTCCACTGCTTGTTTACTTCGAAGCAGCCAATAGGAGTGCAGCAGAGAAGAGAAGACATTCGAAACTACTTATGAAAACTGTTCACTTTGAACAAGAAACAAATGCGATCGGAACTCGTTCGAAGGTAATGTAACCTCTTCAATATCTGAACTTGTTTTAGTGAAGTAGTTCTGCATCCCGTGTAACCGCGGCCTCGTACAGTCAATTCGTCGCTTTTCTGAAGTCCCGCTGAAGTTTTGCTTCCAGAACATTCCTCCGCCTCCGGCTAAAAATAGCTTAATGAAGTCTGGAAAATCACACCAAAGGGACGACGCACCGCATTCGTGCGCACTCAATGTAATAACATTTTGCACAAGGAACTGTTTATTATAGGCTGTTCACAGTAAAGTGAGAACTTTTGAAATTAACCTTAGAAAAACAACAACTGCCCTTACCTGCATATATTTTAACGGGCGCACTGAGGGACATTCTGCCAGCAAAGTTGGTAACGATGTTTGGGAAGAAGTTCCATGTCTTAACGTCGAATAAAAAAATTTAGGTAACCATTTGCGATAAAATAAAATATTTCTATCACTTTCTGCTTTTTTTTAATGTGTCGAAGTGTAAAAATTTTCTGTTTTTTTTTATAATTACTTTTTTAATAATTCTACATTTACACTTACCCGACTCATGAATAAAGCGATGCGGCCCATGGCAATGATAATTTTGCATAAGGAGGAAGAACACCCAACGTATATACAAGTAGATCATAAGCAGGGCCTTCAAAAGGGCTCATTTTACCGTGAACAGCCTATACCACGCATTACCAACACGTATTTTCTCCCTGGTTTTACTAATACTAGTTACAAATGAAATATTATCATTAATATATAAAATGTAAGTAAATGTTCGATTTAATCAAAAATAAGATAGTTTTAAGTTGACATAAGTATAAAACGCTTGTGATACATTAGATATGTATGGGAAATAAAACAAATGCGTCATACATGGGGTGATTTTTCTAATGTTTAATTAAAAAAGTGTGAAGAAAATGCGAATAGACACAATAGTAAATGCTCAGTTTAAACTCTGTAGGCCCTATCTAGTGCAACCGCCCATGCTATCAACCGTATACGCTGTTCACGGTAAAGTGAGCACTATTTTGAAGCAGTCCCATGAGACATAATAACCAATAGATATCGGACTTTCGGTCTTGAGAATGGTGAAATGTAAACACTGTATTTGTTATAGGCTGTTCACGTTATAATAATCACTTTTGAAAGCTCTGCTTAATATATACTTGTATGCACGTTGTTTGTTCTCCCGCCTTACGTAAAGTTATCATTGCCTTGGGCCTCATCGCTTTCTTCATGCATCGATCAAGTGAAAATGTAAAACTATTAGAAAAGTAAGTATTTTAAAAATCTGGCAATTGTTACAATTCGACGATTAAAAAAAAAAAGCGAAATAAATAATTTAAGTTATCACAAATTGTTAACTAACACTTTTTTTTTTCGGCGTTAAGGCATGGAACTACTATCCGCTTCATCGCTACCAACTTTACTGGGCGCATGTCACTTAGTGCGCCCGTTAAAATTAATGGAAGTAGGAGAAGTGACGTTTTTCTAAGGTTGTTTTGAAAAGTGCTCTCTTTATCATGAACAGTCTTTACTCACATGACAGTGTTTACATTAACAAGTGGCGGACCAATGTTTCAAAAGTGATTCATTTACCGTGACAGTCTATACCAAGCCTGCAGGCACAGTTTTAGTGGGGAAGCAATGCTAAAGAAATTATTTCCAAATTTTAAGATAACAGTTTCAAACAAAAATATTCTACATGCCATTTCTTAAGGATTACTGGGATGCCTAAAAATCTTGCCAACTTTTGTACGTAATATTTATTTTTAAAATTTAACATTTATTTATTAATTATTATTATTATTTTTAACGTAGCAGTATTATTTGGAAGGCTGTGTTGAATATATTTGTTTGGCACAGTTATCTTGTAAAATTTATGAACTTAGAAGGGATTTCTCTAATGTTGATTCTCCATTTCAACTCCACTGGTTCCGTGAGTTTTTTTCCTACGCGATTGACACACAGTGATGATTTTTGTCATTAGATTTGTTATTGTCTAGCTACGCTCACTGTCGTCAAATACTATTTCATTTTGAAAAAAAATCGTCAATATAATATATTTACATGTCATAGAACATCTAAAATCATTTCAGATGATGTTAACTTTACACACTCGTGACAAATATCAAAGGGTTAAAAAATTAAGAAAATTAACTTTTTTTTAAAACTTTAATAATGCCTGTGTTACAAAAACCATAAAGGTGGGAAGAAAAAAAAAACAGATGTTCTATAAAATTATTTATGATGCTATTGAATATCCTAGAGAGTCATACTGGTTATGTACTTTTGTTTATTAATATTCCCCCACTTTATTAATTTTAGCATTCGTTAGTATTGATGAATCACAGTCAGATTTCTCTCATTTTACCTTAAAAATATTTGTTCACGATACTGAATTTTAAAGTATATGTAAGAAAGAGCGGGAGAAAACTGCATTTATAGACGAGACAACATAATTAAATGATGTTTTAGTTATTACTGGTTTAACATTTTAGCGATGTGGAAAAAAACAGCTATCTGTACAGATGATACGTGAGTTGATTAATGTGAAACTCATTGCGAGAAAGGAATGTGAAGACAATCACAAACATTCGCTTGACATAATTTATATGAGTAGTGTAGGGATACTTTGAGGACAATCCATTTTTTTGTATATTTTTGAACTTAATATCCTTTGATTTTACCAAAAATCAAGCAATTTCAAACCAAAGTCAACGTTTCGAAAAATAATATAGGTGTGGCTTTATATGGTAGGGGATATAAAACACCCAAAAAAAAAATCATCAAAAATACCAAAAAAAACATCAAAAACACCAAAAAAAAGCATTAAAAATGCTCAAAAAAGGCCTAAAACACCATTTTTCAAAACGGCTTTCTACCCACACGAATAGTAAACGTAAGATTTTGACCCAGAATCAAGCATTTTTACCCCAAAACAAGCAAATTCGCCCCGTTTTTCATAAATAGTCGCTCAGTATTTTTTCAAGTATTTGCCCCAAATTCAAGCCAAAATCAAGCAAATTTCTCGTTTACAAGCAACTTTTTCACGTTTTCTAAAAATGTCAATTTTGCAAGCGAGTCATTTAAATCAATTAAATTTAACCAAAATATGCATGCTAAATAAAGCAAATCAAATGAATAATATAAAAAAAGATTCATATTAATAGAATTTATGAATTCTCAAGAAAATTCAGTATCAAGCATAGATTTTCCATTTTTAATTTATTTTAAACCTTTATACATTATAAAAACTCCTTTCTCATTTATTAATTTTAAAGCTTTTTTATCAAAAATATTTAAATAGTTATCTGGTAATGTAATATTATATTTACCATCTAGAATACAATTAAATTTTACCGAATTTAGATTCATAAATTTGAAATTCTGTAGCAGCATACTATTTATTTTTTAATAGGTCTTGCAGTTTAGTCAATTCAAATGAATTGTTCAGCTTGTTGAGCAGACTCCATTTTGGTTATTTATAAAGAAAGAAATTATTAAGAAAAATAAAAAATTTAAATTAAAAATAATTTTATCTTTTTAAAATTTATTTTATTATAAATTAAAAATATAATCCATGTCCTCTTACGAAATGTAAAATAATAACATTTGTAAAAAGTACAGTGAATTTTTAAACATAGAAAGTTTTCATTCACATAAACACACAAAAGATAAACATATTAATACCTGTAAAAATGTATCGCCGAATATGCTAGAAGTCGTTATGAATTAAATAAAGAGAAGATACTTAACAGTCGTGCTTTAAATGAAGAGAAAGTACTACGCGATTGTGGAAAATATGTTTGTAATTTAACTATCAAAAGACACAAAAATAGTAAAGCACACAATACAGCATTCGAAATTCTAAACGAAAATCAAAATTATGAATATGCAACAAAAACCTGTAAAGGATGTAAGGATAATAAATTTATAAAAAACAATTTTCTCCTAATAAAAATACTAAGGATAAATATGCAACAAAATTAAAAATTGTTATAGTGAATATATGAAGAAATATATGGGGTAATATAATCAAAGAAAGAAGTTATCTAGTTAAGAAACAATATATCAAGGCTAAAAAATTATGCAATGAGTCTAAATATCAAAATAATTGATAGTATAAACTTTATTCAAGGAAGATTTTCATTTCCAAAAAACATTTCAGTTAAAAGAACTAAAAAAAGGATATATTCTACACTTTTTTCATATACCAGAAAACCAAAATTATGTAGGAAAAATACTTGCTACAAAATATTATGGATTCAATACAATGAAACAGGAACAATGAAAGGAAATTTTAAAGTGGCATGCTGAATAAGTAAAAAAAAATTTTATTTTCGATTTCAAAAAAGAATTTGCTAAATGTTGTGATTCTGATATTGATATTTTACGACGTTGATGTCTTAAATTTAGAGAATATTTCCTAGAAATAGCAAATATTGATCCATTTTGCTACATAACAATAGCAGGCGTTTGTAAGGCGGTTAATAGATCAAATTTTCTTATGAATAATTCTATTGTAGTATTTAAAGATGATAAAAAAGATATGTTTAGTAAAGAATAAATTTCGTGGTTAAATACATTTTTAAATGTTCGACATTCATTAAATGGCGGCGAAGTTACTATTTGCGGAGCAAAAGTTGATGGTTATGATGAAAAAACTAAAACAATATACCAATATCATGGTTATTTTTTGCATGGTTGTCCTGATTGTTATTCTCCTAATACTATAAATAAATGCAACAATGAAAGTATGGATGACTTATTTACTAAAACAAACAATCGAACAACATTTTAAGACAAAATGGTTACAAAGTAAGGGAAACGTGGGCTTGTAAATGGGACAAATTTATTTTCTACAAAAAAAAACAAACTAAAAATGAAATAGAACAGTTACAACCAAGAGATGCATTTTTTGGATTTAGAACAAATGCTACAAAATTAAAAGTTTCAGGGAAAAATTTAGATGTATAGATATATGTAGTTTATATCCAACAATGATGTTTTATGATTATTATCCTGTTGGACACCCTATTAAAATACATAACCCTAAAAGCTAAGACGAAAATCGGTTTGAAATTATCAAATGTAAAGTTTTGCCACCACAAAATTTATGTCATCCAGTACTTCCAATTAAACAAGAAAAACTATTGTTTACTTTCTAATCAAAATGTGTTGTAGAGAGAGAGAAAAAAAAAGGAGAATGTAAACACTGTGATGAAGAAAGAGCATTAAATGGTACATGGACTACATTAGAATTAAATAAAGGCTATTGAAAAAGGTTATAAATTACTTAAAATTCATGAAGTTTGGCATTTCGAACAAAAATGTAATAACATGTTCAGAAATTACATTTAAACATTTATGAAAATAAAATTAAAAACTAGTCCATGGGAGAGAATATTACATATCAAAAGATGAATATATTCATGTTATAAAAAAATAAAAAATTTCTATTTAGATATCGAAAAAATGGATCAAAATCCAGGAAAACGTGCTGTTGCCAAAATTTGTTTAAATTGACTTTGAGGAAAATTTGAACAAAACCAAACAGAATATATTACTGATTTTGTACTTTGGTGTGAATTGTTATTTGATGATAGAATAGAAATAAATAATGTTGTTTACATCAATAAAAAAATAATTTAAGTGTCATATAAATACAACGATGATTATGTAGAAGACAGCACAACAACAAACATATTTATAGCAGCTTTCTCTACTTCCAATGCTAGATTACATTTATATGAAATGTTAGATAAATTAGGTGATAATGTAGTATATTATGATACAGACAGCATAGTTTACATTGGTAATGACAGAAATACTGTTAAAACAGGGTGTATGCTTGGTGAATGGACAGACGAATTGGGAAAAAATGATTATGGAATAAAATGGGTAAGTACTGGTTCAAAATGCTATGGTTACGAAACTTTTTTTGGGAAAACAAGTTACAAAAATTAAAGGATTCACTCTAAATCACGAAAATGCTTTACAATTGAACATGAAATCGATGGGTGAATTAGTACAAAAACTAAGAAAAATGTGATTATAAAAAACAATATGATTACAAGAGATAAGAAAACAAAAAACATTGGTGAACAAGTTGATGGCAAAGGAATGAGTTTATTAAACAAATAATTTTATATTTTAATATATTTCTATATAATATTTTAAACATCTTTAATTTCCAAAAAAAAAAAAAAAAATATCGTTATTAGAACCATCAAAACAAATTATTTGACCATTTTCATCTCTAATTTCTAAAACAATATGATTAAAATGTTCATTATTTATTTAATAAAAAATTGGATACATGGGCTCATAAATAATATAATCTCTAAAACCAAACATCGTTTTTGGCAGAAAACTAGTAATTAGGTTTTTTAATCAATAATTAGATTAATCATATTTTATAAACTACTGTATGCTAAATTACAGTGAACATTTATTGTTTTAAACAGATTAAAATTAGGTAATTTAGTACCTACAACAATTTTATATTTTTCAATAGTCATATTTCTCTCAAAATCAAGAATATTGGATATTCTATCATCAAATTTAATATCAAACTTAGATTTAATCAATATTCTGGTTTCCACATTGTCTGATGTTAATTCAATTTTATTAGTTGAAAATGGTTCAAACGAACTTATAGTTTCTTTTAAAGATTCAATATCATATTGTACTTTAAGAATAGTGATAACTTCATTTTAATCAACGACAGCCCTACATTTTTAATTTTTGTTATAGTATTATTGTCTATTTTAGGAGTTAAAATATTTGTATGAAAACAAATCAAAGCAATCGATTTATCTCCAAGAATGATGTCATAGTGAAGTTTCTGCTTTAGTACAGAACTATTATTTGTTAACTTAAATACTTTAATCTCCATTTATTACAAAAATGTGTTATTAAATGAAACAATTTGCTTGGGGTGTCGGTCTTTTAAGTACCGAACGAAATGCTGAAAATAAGAAGAATGGCGAACTTTTGCCTGACAATATGAGCAATAATAATTGGTCCTAGTAATTGTGGCAAAACCAATTTGATGATAAATTTTATTTATAGGAATGGTTGGATAAATTCTAATAAATTGTATGTTTGCTCAAAAAGTTTGAATAAAGCCAAATTCATTCAATTACAAAATTATTTTGATTTGTTTTATATGAAAAGCTAAAAATTAAAGAAAAAATGGCAGTTTTTTAAATAATAATGATGAAATAATACCCTTAGATCAATGTGAAAATGATTCTTTGGTTGTATTTGACGATGTTATTTTAGACGATCAAGAAATAATTCGTGAATATTTTGCTATGGGGAGACATTAAAATATTGAGGTATTATATTAAGCACAAACATATTCGAGAGTGCCAAAGCAATTGGTAAGGGACAATACAAATTTTCTGTTTATATTTAGACAAGATGATACGAATTTAAAACATATTTAGGATGATTTTGTTGATGGAGACATGCCTTATGAAAAATTTAAAGAGATTTCTGTGAAGTGTTGGAACGAAGATTATGGCTTTATTACATTATATTTGAATAAAAAAATTTAATGAAAGGAAGTACAGGAATAAAATAGAAGATTTTATTATATTTTAAAACATTTTGTATATAAATGAAGACTTATATAATTATTCTTGCTATCACAAATACAAATTTTGCACTGTCCAAAAAAGAGAATCGGACAGAATGTGTTATCTATTTTTTTTTAAATAAACATGGATATTTAGAAGGTGATTCAAATTCACTTTCAAAAATTGATTTTAAAAATAGGAATATTCTTTAAGAATATTTCAAGAATATCATAACATTTCTTAAATTGATGGCAAACTCGATGAAGTAACAATTAATTTGATCAATAAACGAAGATGTGGTGTTAAAGACAATATACTCGGTAGTTACTCAACCACCAACAAATGGAATAAAAAAACATTGAAATGGAATTTCGCATATGCAAATTAATCAATTACAAAGTTAGCTGAAGAGGCTTTTGACATTTGGCAAAACCACACAAATTTGAAATTTGTTTACAATACGCAATCTCCAGACATAGTTATATCTTATAAACAAAACCAACATAAATATTAGAAATTATGTGGAATTTGTCCTTATACATTATTTCCACATGGTAGTGTACTAGCTAATGCATTTTTCCGAATCAGCAAAATAGTCTTTTTGAAATCTATATCAATAAACAAGAACATTGGCATAATGGAGGGAGAAACACTCCCGAAAATAAAGTTAATTTATTACCAGTTTTGATCCATTAAATCTGCCATGCTTTGGGTTTACAACATACAAATGATAAAAATGCAATAATGTATCAAATTCTTAACAATGATTTCTTTGATTTACAACAAGGCAACATTCAAAACTTCAAAACTTTTATGGCCCACCCACACAAAATAATTTTAACAATTATAAACTTATTGATGGTTATCCAAAAGGATTTTATTCGCTTGGATTAAGTGATGAATATAAAATAAATGCTGTTTTTAATTCCTACTCGGGAAAAAATTTATCTTCTATGAAAAGGCATATTATGCTGAAATAGGTGAATGTCGTTTCCAAATAAAAGAGAATGGTCTAATTAGGGATAAATTTCCTCATTTGCCAAATATGATAGACTCTGCTTTTAGATATACTACTGGTTTACGGTATTTCTTTACAAACGAAACTTTAGGCGAATATAATGAATTTACTAAGAAATTGACTAGAGTTGGTAAAAATAGCATTTCCTTGTTTTGTATAAAGTGTGAATCTTATAACGAAATTATAAATAAAATAAACGATATTGTTAATGATTTAGAATATTTAACCATTTAAGTAAAATATTTAAATTAAATATTTACTTCACAAAACATCTGTTTTATTAATCCAAGAGTTATGAGAGTTATCAAAACCTAATAATATTACATAAATTTTATCACCTTTAGTTTTTTAAACTTTTTCAACCAAATATTCATCATGATAGTTAGTTTTTCATAATTTGGTGTTCATAAAAACTGCCTTTGATTTCTTCTCCATTTTTATCTTTTGGTTTGTTAGTTGGCACATCATAATTTAAAACCCCAAAAATGGTAAATAATTCTGTTGTCCAATTAGAAGTATAATCCTTTTCAAAAATCGTTTCCTTTTGATAACGCAGACAATATCACCAACTTTATATTTCGGTTCAGTAATCATGTGTTTAATAACATTTTTTTTAAATTTTATTATTAACTTCAATTGGTTTCATAACAATAGTTCTATGTTTGGTATTATTTTATTCTTTTACTAAATCATCTAATATATTTACCCATTTATAATTGCCATTTAAAGCAAATTTCTTCCACATTTTATTCTTCATTGTATGATTATATATTTCTACAACACTGGCTTTTAAGTCCACTGAATGTAGAATAATGGTTGTTATTATTTTTTTGCATAAGTTTTTAAAATATTTTATAATAAAATTCTGACACATCATCGCTTTGAATATTACGTGGTTTTCATTTTACCAGTATGCATTCTAAAGCATTTGCTACATTTTTAGCTGTTTTATCTTTTATAGGTATGGCAAATCCATATTTTGAAAAAACATCAATAATTGTCATAATATATTTGTATCCATTATTTATATGTGATATGCCTTTCAAATTACCAGTATTCATCTCAACAAGATCAATTTGCCATAAATAATCTATTCCATACAAAATTACTTTTCTTCTGGGGAAATTTCTTCTTTCTGGTTTATATAATTCATTTATTATTTCTTCTCTTACATTGGGCAATTTTTTTAAATGTTGATTTATTATAATTACATTTAGAAAATTTACTTTTCTGAACTAATCATCCATTTGTAGTATTTTCATCATTAAAATGTGTATTTTTGGCGACATTCTTACTCTTCAAACTCCCAAGTATTTTCCATTTAATACTAAAAAAATATAACTTTATTCTTTATATTTTACGAATATTCCTATTGTAGTCAGCATTCCATCAACAAAATAATTAGAAACTTTTTTCTGCAATTTAACATTTAAGTCTTTATCGGAGTCTTCTTTGCTTTTTTCATCTTTTGTGTTAACAGGTGTGTCACAATAATTCAAAACTGATTGGTTTAAATTTTGTATTTTAACATCTAATTCTTTATCAAAAAATATTTTGTTGACAGCATCTTTTCCATCTATAGGATCAGTCATGTTATTTATTCTACGATTTTGAAGAGAAACATAATTATTTGTATAAACAAAAACTTTTACTAAGTAGATCTGGTAATGGGGTAACAATCATATTGTATTTTGAATCTACATATGTTTTTAATGCATAATCAGAAACAATAGTATTGTATTTTGAATCTACATCTTTTTTAAATACATAATCAGCTATATTATTATCAAAAAATTTTTTTTGACTTCATCTTTTTCATCTCTAGGATCTTATATATTAACAATTCAATGCCCCAGAAAAGAAATATAAGATTTTGTAGAATCAAAACAAGTACTTAGTTTACTTTGTAAAGTAGAAACACTCGAATTGCAATATGAATCTATGTATGTTTTTAAATCAGAAACAATAATTTTGTATATTTAATCTACATATTTTTTTAATGCATAATCAGAAACAAAAGTATCGAATCTTGAACTTATATCTGTGTTTTTAGCCTAAGCAGAAGTTAAATATGAAGTAATAGATAAAACAGTTTTGTATCTTGAATCTACATATGTTTTTAAAGCATAATCAGAAACAAAACTATTGTAATTCGAATCTAAATATTCTTTTAAATCAGAAGCAATGGTTCTATATTTTGAATGTTCATGTTTTTTTATTATTAGAAACAATATTTTAATATTTTGAATCTACGTCTTTTTTAAAATCAGAAGCAATGGTTTTATGTTTTAAATCTACATCAGTTTTTAGAGCAAAATCATTAGTCTCATAATTTTTATTTAAGGATTTGAGTGATGGTTTTCCAAATATATCTGTCATCTAATAACAAAGAAATTATATAATAAAACTTAAAAACCATTCGAAAAAAGATGTAAAACAATTAAACATAGATGTCCACAAATAACTGAATCAAAGTTCTGAATTATAATATAATTCTAATAAACATTTCTATTTTTGAAGTAATTAGTTAAATTAGTAGGAATATTTCTGCCAAATGAATAAAAATAGTAAACATAATTATTTTCTGTAAAATATCAAAACCAATGAGTGCCAGGATTTGATAAAATTTAAAAACTAACCTCCGCACATTCATTTTTGTGCATTCTAATTGGTAATTCATCAATCATATAAACACTTTTGAAATCCTTTATATTTAATATTTTACATATTTTTTAATATCGATATTAAATAATGGTAAAATATTTTAAAAAAATTTTGGTTGGCCTCTTTTTGCAACTGAACCACTTTCTGATTTATTTTCCATTGCTAAATTATGTCACTGTTGTTCTTCTAATTATTTTTTATTTTTTCTAGTTTGTTCAACAGAATTGTAACTTGCACTGGCTCTTCCTGCTATTGCCCCAAGGGCACCTAAAGCAGCAAATATAAGTGGTATAATTCCGCCATGATGTAAACCACTGCCAGTTTTTTCTTTGGCCATATTTTTGATTGTTGGTAATGATAAAGTTAATTTGAAACTTTTACTTTCTTTCAATTTTTTTTATTTTTCTCGCAATTTGATCATTTGTTAAAAATTTATCTATACCCAAACCTTTTAATTCCTCAAACCGAATATTGAAAGTTATATTTGTTATCTTAATTTATAAATTAAACATCTATATAATTATTAAAACATTTTAATGCCCCATCCGAATTCTCTTTTTGTAAACATAGTAGAAGCA
Source organism: Dryococelus australis (assembly GCA_029891345.1). Lineage (NCBI taxonomy): Eukaryota > Metazoa > Arthropoda > Insecta > Phasmatodea > Phasmatidae > Dryococelus > Dryococelus australis. The sequence continues at coordinate 30,181,561 of CM057000.1, read as the reverse complement.
ACAGCAGCAGAAGCAATTTTTTCACCAATTGGTGTATTTTTATGTAACATAATTTCTTTTGCTTTTTTTGTAAAATATTTTCAGCTTCATGTCTAGATTCTATATATTTATGATCTCTATAAGCAATGTCGTAATATTTACAAGCTTCATCTATTTTATTTATGCCATTGTCACCTCTTTCTGGTCGTTTGTTTAATTTTGTAAATGGACCACAATTATTATAACCAGGCAAATGCATTTCGGGTAAATTTAAATTATTTTATACCCAATTTATAATACCTTTACCATGATGTTCGGAATTTCAAAATGTGCATAGAATTACATTTAAAACTCTTATTAGATATGGAATTCCTTTTGGATTACTAACAACAAAATCAGGAAATTTATTGTTTGGCATATTCATTATGTTTACTTTTTCAATGTAAAAATTGTTATTACCAGCATTTTCTTCACCGTGAATAACTAATAATCTGTCGACCAATACTCTAACACCGCCCATCCAAACATATTATTTTCGCAAATTGTATTTTTTTATATCTTCTCCATATCTAGGAGTTCTTGGCTTGGAAAAATCATTCTTTAGGATGTGTTTGGCTCTGACCTTGAGCTTGGATTTTTTTATATGTTTTTCAAATATAGCTAATTATATTAATTATTAAACTTCCAACCACCACTTGCTCTTGGATTGTTCCTTTTCTCATTATAAGTATATCCTCGAAGTACAGCATTGATTAATAAAACAATTTATGTGCAATTTTTAAGGTCATTATCATTTTAAGTACCTACAAGTTCTTCTCCGGTATTTTATTGTTAACAATTTAAAAAGTCCTTCTGTTAATTCATATTTTTTATCTTTGACAAATAGAAAATCACTATCTATATTTACTTTTGTATCATTCTCTTTCATATGATGTTTGTGGTGTTGGTGGATAATCTAAATTTTCGCCGCAACAGGAACTAGTGTTGTTATTAAATTTTTATTTTCTTCACTTACTTTTTCTACCTTTTTACCGATATCTTGTAATTCGCGAATTAAAGATAGACCTTTCTTCTTATTTCTTTCATATTCCACTTCATGGTGCTTTTTATAATTTTTGAACCTCTCGATGAGGGATTTAACTCGAGAAACATCCGTAGAATCTTTCATTTATATATAATTTTTTTCTTCAAAATGAGTTATAAAAGTAGGTATTGAGCACTTCGAAAGACAAACTTTTCCCCCAACTCAACAAACCAGGCGGAATTTAAATGTTTACAATAATAGAATTGAATTTGATATTCCTATTGGAGATAGTATTTTTTTTCCCCAAATTACACTTATGTTTATGAGCAATTAAGTTTACTAAAGAGAGATAAAGAAGTAAATGAGGCAAAATATGATAGCTTAGATAATATTGATATTTGTTCTAACATTTTTCCTTTCCAATTTTCTAGACAAGGAATCTCGGAACATGGACACATTACTGAAGCTGTTGATGACCCAGGAATAACAACAGCGATGGATACTTTGTTAAGATCTCCAGGTGAACAAAATTATTTAGAATTATCTTGTGTTGATGATTATTATCGAGTAAAAGCTGCTCATAGAGCTGAATCAAATGAAATAATCTGTCCACTGACATATTTGTTTGGTTTTATTCATGATAACAATAAATATTATTGTAAACATGGCTATAAAATTACTTTTATTCATAATTCATCTGATAACAGTTGTTAATTGGTTTATCAAGGTTTCGAAAGCAGAGGGTTCACTTGAAAGAGATTATGCTGATCCAGGTAAAATTGTCATTCAAAATTAGAAATTGTAATTGTAGGCTTTCAAACAAATAGAAGAAACCATGTTGATCAGCATGTACCCGCTTATATATCTGATCAATGTGTAAAGTAAAAAATATTTGTGTTAAAAACGGAAGAAATGAAGTTTAATAGTTTTTGTAATAAATCGTTTCATGCTTATAACGATTTTAGAAATTCTAAAAGAAAACACTATGTAGAAATGATGACCATTATTATAAGCCGACTCTAAACTTTGATGGTAAGAAAATTATTATTCGTTTTAGGTTCGACGACAGTTGTATACTATTTATTGTTTACATAGAAAAACAACTGCAGGTAAAGAAAAAACAAGTATAAATATTAGTGTTGATTTTGATAAAGCTGTTGGAGCACGTGCCATTTGTATAGCAATTTTAATTAGCCAAAAGAATTTAACTTATGATTATTTGAAAGAAAGAATTACCGAAGATATATAAATTTTTTAAATTAATAAATCTAACAAACAACCAATAGGTTCGATATTTTAAAAGTTTTTTTGACTTATAGTAAGGTGGTTATTTTTAAAAGTTTTACGAATTTTTAGAAATATAGAAGAATTGTTTGATCAAATAAAAAATCGTTTTCATAATTCTAATTAAAATTTCCTCATAGTATCACTTTTGTAAAACATATATAAATTTTATATATTATAAATGGATCAGATTATAGAACTTTTAGAAGACTGTGCTATTGGATATGAAATTATAAAAACAGCGACTTCCATTGATAAAGAATTGGAAATTGTTAATTTTAAAATTGTTTTGAAAATCAATAAAAATGATTTAAGATCAGATAGATTTTCTGATTTTAAAGATGTTATTACTTTGGTTGGTTTTGGTGGGTTTATGCAATCAGCAATGGTTATGGTTCCTTATTTTCAGACTTTAAAACGTCTTATTGGTGTTTTACTTTTGTTGAATAAAATGTATAATTTCTATCAATTATCTTCTTGATATTTCACTTGTTTTTAGCTTATTTTGCTTGATTTTGGGGTAAATACTTGAAAAATTCGTGAGTGACTATTTCTGAAAAAATAAATAAACGGGGTAAATTTGCTTGACTTTGGGGTAAAAATGCTTGATTTTGGGTCTATATCTTGCGTTCACTATTCATGTGGGTAGAAAGCCAGTTTTAAAAATAATGTTTTTGGCCAGAAAGTTTATATCCTATACCATATAAAGCCACACCTACATTAATTTTTCAGACGTTGATTTTGGTATGAAATTGTTTTTTTTTTTTTTTTAATTATAAAATTCGAAGATTTTAGGGTAAAAATAGACAAAAATTGGATTGTCCTCAAAGGACCCGTATACTACTTATATGACGTAAGGGAAAATAAGAAGTAACTGCGTATTTTTTTCAAAAACTTTAAATCTTTCCATAATGCTAAGTTATAAGTTCTGAATCAATGTAAATAATTATGTACTTATAGATTAGAAAAAATTGAATTCCAAAACTTTGCGAAGGCTAGTGTGCTCCATTTGCTTTTCCCTGCAATCCAAGAGAGAGGTGCACGTAATTGCAGTTCCACAGACTGCACAATTCAGAAATGTTACATTGAAGTAAATTTATTTGCGATGATTTCCTCTCATTTAGGCAAATAAATTTGTAATCGCGAATATAGGTCAGAACAAACAGTATGATTTTTATAATGAATATAATGTCTTCCGGCACTACATTATGTCAACTGTCAAGACATATCCTGAATAAAGACTTTTTTTATTGATAGTGTAGTAACTAAGTTTGTGCAGGTTTAAAGTTGTTCTTGTATTGCGCATATAAACGTAATTTAATATGACATGCATTTTGTAATTTGTAGTATTTTTATACAGGTGTTTTCGCGTGGATTATTATTCTTCTGTTAGTTTAGCACTAGTTATGCTGTTTTTGTGCTAATCCACGTTCGTTGCAATGTTTCTGCTATAAAAAGCAGCTATTTGTGCTTTTGCTCGCCGAGAAGAGGTTTAGTTATCCTGTAAGAAAATAATGCAGTATTTATCCTCAAAAGTAAGCTGTGCTTAATAGCCAGCATTTTATATACGTAAACTGCAAAGGAGCAATAATCATAATCGCCATTTCCGTAGTAAAATGTATTTATTTATTTCTCACATGCTTGTAAAAATAAACTATATAGGTATTGCCCAGTCTCCCAATACAAGTCACTGACCTAAATAGTATTTCATTCCAAAAAAAATCCCCAAAAAGAATTGTCGCAAGTAGCAGAACAGAAAATGATTTAATACAGTGGTATGATGCCAATGTGGCAAAATAATGATCACACAATGCTTGCCCTAAATTGGATGTACAGATCTGTAGGAAGTTGACACAGCAAATTGTTTACTAGTGATCTAGTGACATCGAGTTACGTGAATTATTTGAACGGTCAACACTCAACAGTAATATATTGTATTTATTTTTCAGTTTTAAAAAGTTTTTATACAGTTTCCAAATCACTCCCCATATAAAATATTAAGCTTATTTCTTTTGAGTACTTCACTTGTACATAGCTTAATATGAATGGCAGGAGCCATGTTCCACATCCATCAACTTCAAAATACTCCAGCTTCGTACACCAGCTACACACTGTAAAAGTACAAATTGACACGGACATAAATTATTTCTCTACAGACCCTACACAGATTTTAATCTATCTGCACACCTGAATATAAGTGAATCTTGAACAATTTATTATTTAGATTAGTTAGTTTCTTATGTAAAACAGAAAAGTTTTAGTTTCACTTAGCAGAGTAATGAATGAAAGCGCTACTGTATATTTTAAATCAAAAGTGTTAAAATTATTGTCTTTCATCCATGAATGCGCTAAGTGCCAATGCTCGCTATAGTGGTAATAATGGAAATATTCCTTAAAACAAGCAAAAACTGTTGTTATGTACGAGTAGAACTTTTCGCAGTGGACGGAAAGAAGGAATTATCCCTCGCGTGTGCTGGTAGAACATTTATTTTGTAAACCAGTAACTTATATTGAATATTTTATATGTTACACTGTAATCTGGAAGATTCGAAGTCAACATGTGACACTAATGTTATATGTAACTATTAATAGGTTATAGCAAGAAGCCTTCTTTGTTCCATTTATGTTCCATTTAAAAATCAAGATACATGTTAGATGAAGAACTTAATGGTAATGTAAAAGGTTTATATGTATGAACGGAACATATGTCATCAAACTAAATAGTGAGTCGCTACTTACTTCGATCTGCGCTAATGCAAGAGTCTCAAAGGAGACCGAGAGTTTAAAGAGTTTCAAAAGACGTGCATGTTAATAGATTATTGGATGGAATTGTATAGTTATTATGGTTTTCATACGTTTATGTGTTAAATTAGTATCTAGTATTAGTTATTGATTTTTAATGGTATGTGTAGGTGTTGGGTGTAATGTTTAAGAAAATGAAATATTCTGCTTTCTTAATAGTTTGAAATATTAGAATTTTCTTAGAGTTGACAATTGAAAGTTAGTGTCTGAAATTTTTCTGAATACTATGAAGATAATAATATTTAAAATAGTCAAAGTATTGACTCCTATATTTGATTTAATTAATACATTATTTTTATTACGCCTTTTCCTTCGTCCACATTCGTCATCTTATTCTCATCCAATGATTATTTTCTTACAACACTTTCTCACTTCTTACAACACATGCAGAGTATGTGTACGTACAAACGGTAAGTATTTAATACAGCGGTCACGAGGATCGTCTCTTTTACTTCCACGAAACTTTCTGTACTCGCATATAAATAATACGGCAAACTTAACTCAAATGTAAAACGTATTTATTCATTATTTAACAATCCAAAATAATTGCCACGCTCTGTAGTAATTATAACAACAGAGAGCAGGTACGGCCCGAGGCTGATCTGTAGCCGTATCCGAGACTGCTAGGAGACCACTATTTAGGTTACTAAATCGACCACGTGACCCAGTTTAGGTCCTAAATATTTGGGGATATAGGCTGTTCACGGTCAAGTGAGCACTTATTAAGGAACTGCTCAATTTTTCCTTTGAACCAATTTTCATCTTTCCGCCACTTTTTAATCTCAACATTGCAATGTGACTAACCAACACAGTCGATACATTTCACCACTCTCAAAAGTTAACGTCTGAGACTGCAAGAAAAGATATTTATCAGTGGTTAATGCATGTTGGAAGGGCCTTAAAAAGTGCTCACTTTACAGTGAACAGCCTATAAAAGCCGTATCATAAACGGCTACTAGATCATTATTTAGGTTACTAAATGGACCACGTGACCCAGTTTAGGTCCTAAGTTTTTTGGGGATAAAAGCAGTGTCCTAAACGACTACGAGACCATTATTTAGGTTACTAAATCGACCACGTGACCAAATTTAGGCCCTAAATATCTCGGTATTTAGGGTTGAAATTGACTGAGATGAACTAGCACACTAAATCTCCAAGTAGGTCCATAAAATCGTCTGCTGTTGTTCACCTATGTTTTATTTACCTTGTTGTGGTGGAAACGCCGGTATTTACTGTCCTTGAAACGCTGCGCAATACATGCACGTGAAATGGATTACTAGAGATATAAAAAAAAAAAAAAAAAAAAAAAAAAAAGATTGGTTGTTATTTGAAATGGAATGTTAATTGCAGGGAGCGAAGAAATAACGAGAAGGTTGATATTGGCTAGAAATAAATATGATCAGTTATTCACAAGTCAACGGGATTACGTGAAAATGCTTGGGAGTAAGTTATTTATTGATATGGGCTATTCAGGGTAAAGTGAGCACTTTTGAAAGCCCTCTCATTTTGAATAATAGCCAATAACTATATTTGATTTTAGCTGTAGACTTTAACTTGAGAATGCTGTGGAATATTCATAATATGTTAATTACTTATATAGCAATATTTATTTGAAAGGGTGGTTAACGGATTAAATATGGCTGAAAGGAAAACGTAACTAGGTCCTAAAAATTGCTGACTTTACCGCGAACAGCCCACAGCATGTAGCGCTATTATAAGCCAAATTCCCCAAGTTAGCCGTTTCGGATATGGCTTTGGGTCGAAATTTACTGAGCTGGAGAAGCACAGTAAAATAAATCCACAAACGCGTCTGCTATTGTTTATGTTTTATTTAACGCATTTTAAAAAGAAAATAATGAAAATCCATACAAAAACAATGAAGGGATTCTTAACGATGATTTGCGAGTGCGTAATATTGTTGGATTTATTAATTTTCTTTTTTATGGACATTATATTTAAAACTGTTATAGTAACAAAATCACAAACTAGCGAAATTATTTATTAAATTAAGGTTTTGGTAATGGAAAAGAGAAAAAAAAAATAAATAAAAGATTTTATAATTTCCGGTTTTTTACTCTAGTCCGTATTGCACGAACTAAAGTAACGACTAGGATTTCAACATATCGCTGTCACAGTGTTGACTTATAACGTAGGTAACGATGAAAGATAGCAGCACTGCATGTAACACAAAGCATACACGTAGAATTACAATAACTGAAATCCAAATAAATTATAACAACACGACTTCAAACATTGAAAGTATTTATATTTACACGTAATTTATTTTATGAGATTTGGTTAGGATACGTGAAACAGTAAGAATACATTTGAGAAGAGCTTTAGCGGTGACGAATAAGTTTCAAACGTTATAGTTGTAACACTACTAACTACGCTGCGCTGTACTCGTGTCAGTCTTAAATTATAGTTCTAATTCTGCTCACAAGATAGTAGGACAAGCTCTTCAGTAAACGTGTGCGGGGATTCGGTGGCTGACATCTAGCGGCTGACTTCCAAACCTGCGATATGGTGATCACACTTTGACACAGCGTTGCCAACTGTAGAAATATATTATATCCGTGCATTAACGAAATAATTATTTTGAATTAAAGGTGTAGGGAACATCCATACACTAAACTAAAAGTATGGAAATTCTTACAGGAAGGTAACTCGGCTTGGACTTTTCTTGGCTGGTTTTTTTTGTGTACTGATATCAGATTTTTACGTACAGAAAAAATTTTAAAAAGTGATTTAATTTTACTGGCTATAAATAGCGCAAGTATCAAATGAGAAAAGTCCGTTTAATTACTACTTACTAGAAGCACGTTATTTCATTATAATTTTTTGTCCGTTTTGAAGTAGTGAAATTCATTCGATATTGTTTGAGAGGCATTTTAATCTTTAATGTTTTTTTTTTTTTAATTTATTTTACTATGGAAGTTGTGAAGTATACATAAGTTTTATGTACGTATTATATTAAATGTCAAATAAAAAAATTATTATGATTTGTTTTATGAGAAAGTAAAGTTTTTTTTCGCCTTCTCTGATGAACGAAATGTCAATGAATAAATTTAAGTTCTAAGCAATATATATATATATATATATATATATATATATATATATATATATATATATATATATATATATATATATATATATATAAAGCACCTTTTCATGATTATCGGTACGGAAATTTGTGGTCGGTACAGAAATTTGCAGCTTGAATACTATTTGCGTGTGCAGCGGGCAGAGACAGAAGTAAAAAGTAAAATAAACACCTGGCACTACATACGGCTCAGTTTCCCGATGTAACACCTAAAATACATATAATTTAATCGAAAAAAATTCCTAAATCTCCAAAAAGAATGTCTTTAGAAAGCAGAAAATAGTGAAATACAATTAATTTTATTAATTTACTTTTTTTTAATAACATGGAATACCAAAATATAATACTATGTGCGGCTAACTTGGCCACGGTGGCTGAGCGGTTAGACTGCTCGCCTCCCACCGAAGCTATAGTCTATTCACGATTTCTTCGGCCTTTTTGAATCAAACCTTTGAAAAATCACCCCATGTATGATGTGCTTGGATGTTTCTAGCATATGTCACATATCACATGCGTTTATACTTGTGTTCATGAAAGTTACTTTTTTTTTTCCTGTTAAATTGAAATGTTATTTATATTTTATCTATAAATTTTATTGCTTCATTTATTTGAATTTGAATAAAAACAGTGAGAAAATTTGTGGGTTGGTAGCGCCTAGTAAGAAATAGTTCTTATACACAATACTGTTACAACAGAGTGCGCACGAATCCGGTGCATTGTTCCTCTGGTGTAATCTTCCAGACATAGGCTTAGTTTGCACGAGGCGGAGGAATATCCTAGAAGCAGAACTTTAGCAGGGTTTCAGAAAAGGCCGAAGATATCGTAAATCAACTATAGCCAGGTTCAATCCCCGGCCGGGTCACTCTGGATATTTGCATGTGGGGATCGAGCCGAACGATGCCGTTGGTCGGCGGGTTTTCCCGGGGATCTCCCGTTTCCTCCGTCCTTTCATTCCGGTGCCGCTCCATACTCATCTCAATCACCCTCATCGGCGCTCAAGACCTCGATGCTAACAGTCGTCCAAATCTATTCACTCACCCTACATGCGGCCAAGCATGTATGGCGTTGCCATGTGAGTTATTCATACTTCATTGAATGGATGGTTGCATGCATATTACTTTATTTGTATAATTTCACCTTAATGATGCAAAACACTCGAGTATGACTACGATATGCAAACACTGCCTTGTATGTTGCAACATTTACGTGTTATTCATGCATAGCCAGTTTCGCATTAATGTTAAAGAAGACAGCGCATATTATTAAATTCAATGTATTTAATGATATTTTTGATACATTTGTTTTTGTGAGTGGAATAATGAAAGGAATTTATGTCCTTAGAATCTGATAGCAAAATATTTATGTAATTACGTCGACGTTCTTGGATTTGGGACGCCAGTTGGAATACTGATTATGTGCGAGTTGTTGTTTCGCGGTCGGCAGTTCGGAAGATACTGTATAGTTTTTTTTCTTTCCGTCAATTCTGCAGTGTTCTTCTACGCGTGACAGGGTCTCCCAGGGGATTTTGGGGACCTCGGGCGAAGCCATCTTAGGGGCCCGAACTTTGGGGGTCTCGATTACTGTTATTTTTTGGGGTCCCCTGTTTTACGTGTCACTATACTTCGAATATTATTTACGTAATTTATTCTACGCCACTGGAAAAAAAAAAAAAAAAAAAAAAAAAAAAAAGGAAACGTTGCTTGCGAACAACAAGGTTCACCATTTGCTGGCAGACAGAAAAATATTGACGTTTATAAGAAAAATTATATCCTGTTCACACTAAACTTCGACGATTTGGGGGGAAGGGGGGGGGGGTGGCCTTTTTACTTGCAATAAATTGTTAATAAAACTGATAACTGATTGCTTGCCAACTGTTGGAAATATCCCTAAGGAAAGTGATAACAACATAACTGGTGAGATTGGAGCTACATGTTTACAAATTGTCCATGCTAACTGTAGAAAGCCCCTATCTAAATACATTAAGTAACACTGTGACGGCTCTCAGGTTATCCTGCGCGCAGTTTACTAATACAGCCGCGCCAGTCACAATGTGATAACCTGTGTATTTCAAGATGACTGATAGACTCCGTACAGTGATGTACAAAACCAAGCCGATCAAGTGAGTTCAACTGTTTTAAACTAACTTTCAACACTGCTTATGCGGTCTAATGCTCTGCCGTGTTCTTAGTTATTTTATAGTTCAGTACCTGACCATAAGACCCGTAGGAATTTCGAAGTGGACTAGCTTACTCTTCAAGTCTTGTTAGGACATGCTTGCAGGAATAGAAAAACCTTTACTAGACATCTGGAATCCTGGGCGTAATTTTTTTGCAGTGCCGCTTTGTTTCAGTACACTACAGTGAGTGCAACATCTAAGTCTTCTTAACTTTTCTCCACACTGAATTACAATTGTGTGAAAAGCGACCTGTTATTTGGATTTCCCATTAAATTTTCCATAAAATGAGTTTCATTATAGTATTACTGTCCTTAATTTTAATATCTAACCTGATGAGTAAATAAATAATTCACTAATATGTTTATACTTTAATATTTAAAAATGTATTATTAAACAAATAGTCAAATATAGAAGTTTTTTAAATGGTTGGGGCAATCTACTTAACATAAAATAATCAAGTTAAGAACGCAGAAAGATGCAAACACTGTCACAAGACATGTTCCATTTGCAAAATGATATGCAGAAGAAAATTGTTCTGTGTTATTGACGTTTAGTGTTACAGTTTTTTTTACAAACACAGGTCCAAAGTACGTCCTCAGGCAGCTCATTCATGTAAGGGTTAGGCATAAGCAATTAATCATTATCACTCACAGTCCATCCAAAATCTGTTCCGTTTAATGGAGTGTCCATGTTCAGCACTGTAGCACACATGTGTACCATATAGAGCGATCGCTTGTAGTGAAGAACTTGTAAGTGGAAGGTTTAGAATGTTTGGTGTACTCACTCTAAGAAATTATTTGTAAATTTACCTTACCAGTGTATGCGTACAGTGACAACGCGTGAATAGTAAAATATTTCCCCATACATGCATGGTATCATTCATACAGTTGTTCGGGAAATAGTCAGATAAGTAAGAAAGTTCCCAACTTTGTATAGTAGCGATACTAAACATTCCCATATTTCCAGCCTGATAAGTAGTACTATTCCTATACACTGTACACGTTTAAAACTTCCATTACAGTTTAAGAAGTCTACCAAAAATTTTTTTTTACATTGTAGCTTGTGTTACGATTTCACAACGAAGTTCGTCAAATGTCTTAGACTTGGAACTTTGTTCGAGAATCTTGGCTAAGTATTCCTCTGCCAGCTCAAAGGATTTTTCAATGGGGGAAAGAATGCGTCCAAAATTTTTAAGGTATTTTTTTGGAATGTGCTTTGGGGGATGGTGCTTTTGACCCTATTTTACGAGTTACATCGGATCCTGTAGGAAAATGTGACAAGAACTACTTCCCTTATAGCACCAATCTTTTTGGCTAGGGTATGAATGGGAAAAATATATCCTCGTACAGAGTTCACAGAGACCTTTCTAATGTAGAAACGTGAAGCAATGAACGAACAACACAAATACACACGTGTGGTTTGAAAGCACTACCATGCGCTGGAATCTTTGATTTACTGCGCGGAAATTGTGAGGAACCATGCGCGAGTCGGCTTCTTCTACAGAGAGTTTCAAGTGTGCCCTCGAGTGGACTGACACTATTTAGTGCAAATGGAGGAGTGGGTCCATTTTCACGACACATGCCACTTAAAAAAAAACATTTCGAACTCTTGATTAGCTGACGATGTGTCCATTAAAATTTTTTTGGAAAGCACCGTGAATCAAAATTTTATTTTCATGGATGTCCAGAACCTGTACATCTGTACAGGAAGCTTCGTATATGGTGTAATGGCCATCAATAGCAGTGGCTGGACAGAACTTCTCTCTCTCTCTCTCTCTCTCTCTCTCTCTCTCTCTCTCTCTCTCTCTCCTCTCTCTCTCTGTATTCTTAATAGATGATGGCACGTAGCTGTCAAATGTGCAATCAGCTCGGCTGAACATGCAAATTGTATTTACATTATCTCTGAATAGTAAACAATTTTTCATACACGAGTACAGTGTCGTAGGCTGTAGGTGGTTAGGGCATTATAGGAAGAAACACTCTTGGTTCAAAGACTTTTGAGAGTATAGCGTGACTTCCAGACAAGGACGGGATGGGACGGTACGTTAAAGTTACCACACATGCTGTAAGTATTATTTTGGACCGCTCCAACACAGTTGAAAGCGGCTTTTCCAAACTGTCGTACGTGCTAGTCGGACAGGAGTCAAACTACGACAGTAGCCGGTATTGAACTTCGCTGCGGGCTTTTCCCCCAATAAAATGATAGGGTCACCGCTGAAAGTGCCCGAGGTAGACGCAGCACCACGAGAGCCCTGCACGTAGCGGCGATGGCGCTCTTGTAGCGCGTGCCAGTGTCACCCTTATAGTTCCCTCCCGCATTTCACGGCCGAAAGAGAACAAAAACTACGCAGGCACGCGGGACTTTTAAGTGCAAATTTACTAAAGAACTTGTAAAATAAACATTCTCTATAGCCAGAAATGCTGAAATAAGTGTACTCTGAAACTGAAACCATGACACGAAAACAAAGAATTTTTAGGTAAGAAATTCTGTCGAGCCTTAACCTTGCAAAGAATGTTTACTGGATATTTCCTAAGTGCGTAAATATCAGCTCAGGTTGATTTCGAAGGTGCGTGGACACCAATGAGTGCCGACAGCTACCACCAGTGTGTGTCGGCGTCGCGCAAGGTGCTTCACCTCTGTGACACGACGTCGTGGTCACACACTGTTAAAAGAAATTCTCGCTCATTTTATGGAAAAGTGTTGGGAAATATTTCTCCACAAATCTTCGTAAACTCTCCGTAAAATTACGGGCAAGTAGCTTTTCAAAAATGGACTTTCCGTGAATTTCACTGAACATTTCCGTAAATGATCTCGTTAGTTTTCTGTACTTCCTATCTTCCTAACCGTTCACCTGCATTATTCTTGTACCAATGCAGACATAGTTGTGGTATTTGATGTAACGACTTAAGCAATTTTTATAGTGTCTATTAAATTCTGTATAGTTTTAGTATTGCTGAATGTTACATACGCCTAATACTATTTTTTTATGTTTAAAGGGATATGTCTAAGTGGCGTGGGTAACCTGACTGCCACAGAAACGAATTTTTTTTCTCAAAGTGGCGAAGAGAGCTTCCTGTAGACTCGACATTGTTCATTACCGGAACCTGGAGCGAGTAGGAAATGCGGAGACTTTCCTCGCACTGGAGACTGGTTCACTGCTAAACATAGCTATTACAGCATATGCAATGGTCTATAGGCCGTTCACGATAAAGGGGGGACTTTTGAAAGCTAAAGTTCTACTTACTTGCCCATTATGTAACCTTCCGCCAAATGTAAACAAACATTGCCATGTGATTACACATGTTAATAAACTCAGTGTTTACATTTCAGGATTGCTAAATGTAACATGTATAATATTATATATAAAACATGTAACATATATTATGTACATAACACATTATATATGCATATATATGTATATAAGTATGCATATATACGTATACAAATATATATAATGAAAAATATTCAATTTAAATAAAATATGTAACATATATAATCGTTTCGGTCATGTCAAAGCTTCGATAGACAAAAACTTTACACAGCAAACAATTGAAAAATGAATGTCCTAGCAATGAAGTCATGGAAACCGTGAAACAGCAAACATTAAACTTGGGCGGTGAACAAGGACCAACACGACACGTTAAAAAAGGACACACATTGGTTAAGGCGAAAAATAATTTGGAAGGGCAGCCAAATCCACATTTGGAAATAGACTAGCACTATTGCACACCCAAGGTGCAACACCACTTGCCACACAAATTACCAAACATTTAAAAATTGTACCGCAAACTTAACGTTTCCCACGACTCACAGTTTTCTAAGTGCCCCGTCGCTCTGTAGCGTGACTAGTAAAACGTCAGCTTGAAAACATGATAGCTATGTTTGGCCTCAGCTGACCGAAGTGAAGTACAACTAAGCCATCAGGAAAACACATACATCCTGCATGCATAAGGTAGAGGTGTAACGCAGCAGACGTCTGAAGCATTTAAAGTAGACAGAGCGAGGCCGTCTAAGGCCTTAAATAAACAACCACGACATATAAAAAAAAATAATGACGCTTGAAAGGGAAAGGGAAAGGCAGGGAGGCAAGGAAAGACGAGAGGATCAACATTTTTACTGTGAATTGAAGTGGTACCAGAAGTGTATACCAGGCTTGTAACTGGCACCACCTTCATTTATACAAAATATTTCTAAAAATAATGTATATTATTTATAGCTAAGTGAAATGCCGATCCGGCGATGGTCACATTTCCAGTGTCTCTTGTGGCCCAAATGGGTGCGACATTTCCTTTTTGTCAAACCCAGACAGGCCTCAAGAAACTAATTTTACAGCTAAAGTGCATGGACTCTCATCGTTGTTGTGGTTCATTCATTTCAATGACTGCAGCAAAACTGAACACTTAAATGAGAAAAGAATTTAAAGAAAATTACTATACATACAAAAAATGGTTAATGCATGCACACACAAAGCTGAAAGGAATGTCTAATTTATATAAAACCAATACATTTCCCAAATGACAGCAAAATGATAATGCAAAAGACAAATTATAAAAATAATACTTACAGACAAGTTACTTTTATCTAGTGTACGATCGGCACACACAACAAAATTACGTATTAATATACAACTTAATTTCTAAGATGGAAAACTATCATGACACATATTAACAAGATTCCAAGCATGTTAACATGTTACTATGACATTTATGTTAACAAGTATCTCAATATACATTATCTTATCGTACCATGCAACACACATTTGAACATTTATAATAAATTTTTCAAAAAACTGTATATATTATGTAAAAAGATATCGCTAATATTTGTTGTATACTAGAAACTTAAAACAAATAACATATTTTAACAATCAACGTAACAAATACATAAACACATGCGGACTCCAATAACAAATAGTACCCACCCATAACAGATATGTGTATACTACAAACAAGCAGCTGCAAAATGCAAATACCTTTACCTGGTCATGCAAACCTTACCGCTACTGACCATCGAGCACCCACTGTGCAGTAGAACAGCCTCGTACCTCTGTCAGTGGCAATGCCAATACTTCATCGCCACTGCCAGGATCATCTTCGTCAGTGGTGTCCAAATCCGGATCCAGGGAGATGATGAGTGGAGGTATGTCAGCGGCTTCGTGCACTTCTTTCTCCCAGTCTTCTGCAATCAGCTTCTCCATGTGGTCGGCACACTTTGCCCATCTGAAGGAAAGTTTGTGGAAGGCACACTTAAAAGCTGCGTGTTTAACGTGTGGCACCAGAAACATCCATATTTTCATGCTTAAAAAAAATCCAAGCAATAATGCAAATCATTTAAAATAAACTCTATGTACAGACCTTAATTTCTTCTGTACAAATGTAGCAACATAAACAAACTAATATTATTATCATTATATCAATTGTAACTAGGCCACTGTGCTTTTGTGTTTTGTATGTGCTTATCGCTATAACTGTGAATGTGTTTGGTATGCCAATTGTGGCCCGGCCCTTATTGAAAGCCAGCTTATACAACTTCTTTAGTAATACTTAATTTAACACATACACTGCGTAATGTAATCTAACCTTTATAAAACATGCACTCGCGAGTAAACAGGAGCTCTGGGAGTCTGGGGTGTTGACTATGATGTGTAATTTACAGTTACATTAAATTTCTTCAATAACTACAATATTTTTGCGGCCAAAGGGGCAGATATAACAAACAATTATGCGTACTCAAGAACGCATACTATCTTGGTTGAAATTTCTCAAAATGTAGCAAGTTGTCTTGTCGAACATCCATTTCGAAATTTAAACATGGAATTATTCTATAACTGTTGACAATTAATTATATATACTCTGGTTCTTATTACGGCAAGCATTACCAAATAAAACAATTAAACTTGTATCTAGAAATAATGTCGGGAACAAGCACAGTCAGAGGTCGCATCAAACTGTGACGTTTATGTTATGTTTACAATAGTAAAATTTAACTCTGTGACTTGGATGAATAACTACATGAACACAAGTTTGTGGTTAGACCTACATTACAAAACAACACAGTAATATACAAACGTGTAAAATTAACGTATAATTATTGACGGCAAAATTTTCACTTATTATCAAGACAGATTTAAAAGAAAGGTTAAACATATTGGAGCAGGTAAAAAGGTACAGATAACTTTTTATATTATTTGTCAAACTTAGGATATAACATGTACTTCGCAAACTCACGTGAATATATTAAAGTCGTGTTTCTACTGTCGTTCATTTGCTTTCATTATTGCTATTTAGCTTTCCGGTTATAATATCACGTTTCCAACTGTCGATTCCTACTTGTTCTTTTTCAACGATGTACTTCAATAACGTACTGGCGATGAGCGGGGAAAACACGTCGTAAAACCTGTTCGGGGAAACACGTCGTAAAAACACGTTTACACTTACCTCCGGACAGTTGCAGTTGAAAATTTCATCATTTCTGCAACTCGTTCGAAGACCTTGCACGGCTTCGGCTCTCCTCGGCGAATTAAAGAATAAATACTTTCGGCGAGATTTATAATGTCTTCCTGACGCTGACTATTCGTACGTAGTTTGCTGGAACTCGTGACATTACACAAAATAACTACAACACAATTAAACACTATACAACCTATAATAACAATGATGATTGCAGATAAGCTGGAAAATATATGAGAAGTATTAAAACACAATAACTTCCAGCTTCCAAATTTGTAGTTTGCCTCACAAGCAAAGACAAGCAACAAGCATGAAGGAACCACAACAACGGGCCGTTGGCTTTGACCGTTGCGCCGATCACGTGACACAATATAATTATGAGTTACAGTAAACACATTATCTTTACGCCAATAATTACTTTAAACTGCGTAAGATAAAGTTCAAACAATTTAAGTAGCCATAAATTTTAATATTTCACTTGCAATACAGCGTTATTTCTTAGAACTACTGTTCAAATTTCATTGCCAACATAACTGGGTGTGTTCATCCCCAGCCTGTGTGGTGACACGCATGGTTATACATACGCAGTTGTGGGCAGTGTTTTTTTTTCTTTCAAAGGTTGATTTCTAGAGTGCTCACTTTAACGTGAACGGCCTTTAATCCCGGTAGCCCTCAGCGGTATTAGTCGGGCTGCCTATCTTCTCACAATTAATTCTGCATAGCTTACAACAGGCTATAAGAGGGCGAAATTGGAGTTGGTAAATTTTTTTTTCCCAAACCAAACAACTGTATCGCAAATTATGAAAGTGTGTTTGACAAAAACAAGTTGTCGTCTGTACACTAACTTTATCAGTACGATCGCATATGAAAATTAAACCCTCAGATATAACTTTCTTACAGTAATAATAAATACACCTTTTGCATGGCAAAACTTGTGGAAAATTTTCCGTGAATTGCAAACTTATCTTCAATACAGACAAACAATCACTAGTCATATGTACCATTTGATTAAATTGGATTAACAAATTTAAATAAGAGATGAATTTCTATAACACAATTTGCGACCTGGGTAATTGGACATATATCTTTCACAAATCAAACAATAAAAATTTATTCTATGTCCGTGTTCTCGACACTGACACATAGATAGACTTAAATCTTGAACTCGATAGTAGCAAGGGCAAATACACTTCACACTAATCTCTATACACTTTCTGGCACGACACTGGAGACACCTTATATCTCTATTTTTTACACAATTTTCATTCGGTTTGTTCTCCTTGTTGGCACCAAAACCGTGTTCGAGTCCATCTCCGTTTTTCGTCATTATGGATTGCGTTCCCGTATACTCACTGTACATTTCCATAAAAGTGTCCGTGAATATACAAAAGATTTTTGCAGTGTAACTGAAGAGAAGTTTCGTGGTGGTCCTACTGGAGCTCAGTTCCTCAGACTGTTGGCGGAATCATTTTATTGGCAGAGAGTGGAAAATTTCGCGAGTTCATTTTAGGGCAAGGTAGACTTCGAGCATATGTACATCTCTGTTACGTTTGTAATTGAGCCACAGTTTGTAAGACACACCCAGGTAACTATAAGCCAATAGGGTATCTGTAAGAAAACAAGCACCGAATCACGAGCCACCTGGTCTGAAGTAAAACTGGCAGCCAATGAACAGAAAGCTGAGGCTCGCAAATTCATAGGATCGTGGGGTCGAGCTCACAAGTCATTTAAAACGTTTAATTTCCCTGCCCCTAGCTATCGGAATGCATAATTAAAGTCAATTTCTGAACATTCGATAGCGGGATTGTATACAGGAATTGAGCTGTAAAATCTCGAAATCATTCCGACAGCTAGGCAGCTGTCGGAATAGTAATTCCTCTAGAGATTTGTCTATAAACATTATTGTGCTATGAAGGAAAAGAGAATATATACACTCCCTTGTGGTTATATATGTATATAATCGGCGAAAGAGAGCAAAAACTAAGAACCATTACCACAAATCAAACTATAATTGCTTTAAAAAAGGTATGAAAAATGCCTTTAACGCAATGTTAAGTTGGCACACGAAAACTGATAGGAATGTTGTGGAAATCAAGTAAATCATAACACTAAACAGTAATATATATATATATATATATATATATAACAAATAATGTTAGATTTGCAGTAAAAACTGCCTTTCAGAAGCAATGAAACACAACAGAAGCTAGGCAGCTGCGTATACGATTTTGTCCTCACATATTGGGATGGTCTGATACTCGAAAAAATGTCACACCTTTTGCAAATCAAAACCTATTGAATTATATTTTGGCCACAAAAATATTCACAGTAATATTGTGGCATAAAATAATTTATATATGACGAAACAGAGTTTCTATAAGATTTGCTGTACGTATTAAGAAATTATTATTTAATTTATGATAGTTTACAAGAAATAGTATAAATATTGAAAAGTTCAAAATTGTTTAATCAGCATATACTAAATAATAAGTAAACATAATTTAAGAATAAAAACATGCGATACAAAAAATGTTAAATACATAAAATGTAAACGGTAAAGCTATCTACCAACTGTAGATATTATTTGTAAAACCACGGAAAATTAATTCTCATATCCACAATAGATTTAACATGATTGGTCCAGCGTCGACGACGGCACATGAAAATGCAACGATGCCAAGTTGTAATATTGATTCCTTGAAATTCCGATATTTTTCATTCCGATAGTCGTTACGGCCATCTCAACAATACTCATTTTCGCATTCCTACACTCACTGCTGGAATGGGAGTATCGGATCGATCCGCTAGCGTAATTGTTAGACACAGGAAAATTTCGCGAGTTCATTTCAGGACAAGATAGACGTCCAACACGTGTACAGTGAAGTCACCTTTGCAATTGGATCACAGTTCATTAGACACGCCCTGGACGACTCTAAGCCAATAGCAGACTGGGAAGGAAGCAAGTAGCGAACCCCATACTGCCAGGTGTGAGGGAACTCTGGCTACTCTCTGGGGCAGCAGCCAATGAACAAACATCTGGGGCTCGAGTGTACACAGCACTGTGGAGTCTAGCCTAGATGTCATTGAACTCGCGAAATGTTCCTATCCCTCGTAATTATACCGACAGTCACAGGAACTGGGCGTTCTTAGTCGCCTGTTGGAGAAGGGCCTTCACTCTGAAACCATTCGACATTGGTCTGCAGTCCTGCAACTCCTCGCCTATAAGAGGGCACTCTCTCTTAAGGGGCAAGTATCCTTGCAATCTTGGATTTACGTATTTTCCGGAGTCACTGTTTAAAAACCAAGCTAGTCAAGACATACGGAACATTTTAACAGTTATTTCGAAATCCCACTTATTTTTCTTACATGATTAGTTTCACATCTGTAACTGTAATCAACCATTACCTAATTATTTAATAATTTCAGTCCCACGTGGGAAAATACAGGCATATTTGTAACCCTACAAATAAAAAAAAATCTTTAAGTAGTTGTCTATGTCATGCCTAGCTTTGATATTTTATTCCTGGTCATACATTTTCATTACGAAGATTTGTAAGAAAATTCGAAGATGAAGTGGATACTACCCCCTTAAGGGTCTCTTAAGGTTGAAGTAAAGCAACTGCCTATGGAGCACTGCATCCGACTATATACAGACACCATAAAAATTGTCAGAAAATTGCGATTTATGCTGTATATGAAATAAGAATTGTCTGTATTTCTAACAACATTCAAGTCTATTTCCATTCTGGATGCTTCAGGAAGCAGAATTCACAAGAAAATGTTCGTCATAGAACATCGTCATAATGTTTACTATGTCTCTGTATAAGATAATTGTAATAATAATGTAGGAAATAATTTTTATAATTGATTTTATGTGCGTCAATTTGTCATAAACCTTTAAGGCTGAAACTGACGCAAATAAAGAAAATTATGAAATTGATGTGATACTTTATTACTACGATTTTATTACATATGATCGCAGAAAATATTATGATGATCTTTCTTGAAGAAGATTTTTTTTGTAAATCCTGCTTTCCGAAGCATCCAAAACGGAATGTGTTCTAATTTTGTTGAAATTGCGGAATCTATTGATCTATTAATGTTTTACATTTAAAAAGTATAGTTTAGTAAAATATTTTATAATGTTGCAAAATTTATATTCTTCTTTCATATACTGCATAAATCATACTTTTCTGACCAATTTTTATGGTGTCTGTACTAATTTTTTATGAGTTCATCACATAGGTGTAGTGCTCCATAGGCAGTTGCTTTACTTCAACCTTAAATATCCCGTAAACGGAGCTTGAATTCATGAACGAAGTTCGAGAGTCAGTAGACGTCTTTTGCGGATACAAACACAACGCAATAAAAGGACTAAAATGCACGCAAATCAAAGCCAAAATCTAGCAAATCTCTCTTGTCCTGTAAAATCTTTCAAATTGCAGCTCAAAATCGAGCAAATTGGAGGCCAAAACCAGACAATTTTCAACATGCTTCAGGCCATTTTAGTAGGTTTTTTTTTCCAATCAAATTTTAGTTAAATCGTCATATTTTTGATCAGATTTCAGCACCAATTTTTTTCTTCTTCTTAATAAATTTTTCTCTTTGTAAATCAGACATAGAATCTCTCCTCAAGAAAAAAAGGCAAAAAGGAATTAAAAGAAATATTCCCCAAACAAAAGAAACAGAAAAACCAATCAAACTTATGCAGTTGAAAACGCGTTTAAATGTAGGTTTAAAAGAAAGATTAAATAAACATACAGGAGACTGCTCTAAATATGAACCAGTAAAAATCAGTTTACATTCGGAAGGAGAGCAAATAAAATTTAATAACTACAAGCATACAATGCAAGTTCCCTTTGCCATATATGCAGATTTCGAATCACTTCTAAAGAAAATATCAGCAGTTAAGACAAATCCAAGAGAAATAAAAAAATTTCAATTGATCCGAAAATATCCAGTTTTAACAGAGGATGATATTGAAAACGGCTTTCGTAAGGATATATTTAAAGAAAGATATAAACTCACGTATGCACAAATAAATACAATCGATTTAAAGTTGAATAACGAACTATATACAATGCAATACAAGTTATACGAAGCTTCTGGTTTTTGTTATTATATTGTATCTAGCTATGGTGATTATAAACCTCCAGTTGTTTACGGAAGTCCATTTGCACATCAGCATTTTATAGAAGCAATGAAAAAAGAAGTAGAAGAGATTGGGGAAATATATTCGCAAATTGAAGCGATGAATCCACTAACAAAAGAAGGAAAAACAACATACAATAAATCTAGAAAATGTACTGTATGCGATTGCGAATATACGGAGCTAAATAAAAAAGCACGCCACCGCGTTCATATAACTGGAAAGTTCATTAACCCAGTATGAAACAATTGAAATCTACAATTAAAACTACCCAATTTTGTTCCAATTTATTTTCATAACTTAGCCGGATATGATGCTCACTTATTTATTAAAGAGTTAGGTTATGACAGTAAAATTTAGATTTACTTGGAAACAACAAAGAAAAATTTATTATTTTGGGGGGGGGGGGGGGAATAAAAAGTTTACAAATGAGGTTTATTGACACATTTAAATCTATGGCGAGTAATTTAGCTAAATTATCATATAATTTAACTAAAGAACAAATGAACCACACACAAAAGCATTTTTCAGAAGATAAAGTAGATTTAGTTTTTAGAAAAGGTGTTTACCCATATGATAATATGGATAGTTTAATAAAATTTAAAGAAACGGAACTTCCACCAAAGAACGAATTTTACAATAAATCAAATGAATCTGATACAACTGACGACGTATATGAACACGCAAAACGTGTATGGAACCAATTTAATATGAAAAATCTTTGGGATTATCATGACTTATATTTAAAAAGTGATGTACTATTGTTGACAGATGTATTAGAAATACATGTATCAATGCATCTGACTTAGACTCTCCATGGTATTTTACAGTACCAGATTTATCTTTGGATGCGATGTTAAAAATGACTAAACAACCATTAGATTTATTACATGACTATGATATGATTTTAATGTAGAAAAAGGAATTAGAGTTGGAATATCGCAATGTTGTAAGCGATTTGTTAAAGCCAATACAAAATATTTAGAAGATTTTAATTCAAATCAAGAATCAAATATTTAGCTTATCTCGATGCTAATAATCTTTATGTCTGGGCAATGTTGTAATATTTACCGTATGGAGGTTTCAAATGACTTAATAATACAGAATTAAATTTAGATTTTCGGTGGGAATATATATTAAATTTGAAGGAAGATTCACAACATGACTACATATTAGATGTTGATTTAGAATATCCACAATAACTACATATTTAATAAAGATCTTCCATTTTGTCCAGAGAATAAGGCAGTTCCAGGAACAAATTAATCTAAATTGTTAACAACTTTACATAGAAAAGAAAAGTATGTAATGCACTATTGCAATTTTTAACAGTGCCTAAATAATTTCATTAAAGCTTATTAAAATACATAGAACATTGAAGTTTAATCAATCTGATTGGTTAAAGAAGTTTATAGATTTTAATGCATTGATAAGAACTAATGCTAAAAAAAACTTTGAAAAAGTTTTTATAAACTGATGAATAATTCTGTGTTTGGTAAAACAATTGAAAATATAAGAAACAGGGTAGATATAAGACTGCTTTCAAGTGAAAAAGTTTGCGAAACATTAGTATTAAAACCAAACGTCAAAAGAATTCCTATATTTACGAGAATCTTGTAGCCATTCACACGAACAAGACGAATGTAAAATTTAATAAGCCAATTTATGTTGGCATGTCAATTGTAGACATTTAAAAAGAATTAATCTAAGATTTCCATTATAAAGTGATGAAAGCCAGATATGGAGATAAAAAAATTTAATAGTGCTTTCAAGACGCCAACTCGTACTTTTGTAACATAAAAACACAAGATTTTTATGAAGATATGAAGTCGATATTAGATATATTTGATACAAGTGATTATCCAAAGGACAATATTTATAACATGCCACAAATAATAACAAAAGTTTTAGGCAAAATGAAAGATGAATGTAATGGCAATATCATTAAAGAATTTGTTGGCTTAAGAGCAAAAATGTATGCATATAAAGTAGACGATAAAGAAAACAAAAGAGCAAAAGGTGTGAAAAAAATTTGTAGTTAACAATAGAATTACATTTGACGACTTTGTGAATTTTTTTTACTAATTGATTTGGTTTGCAAAGTTAGATTAAATCTAGCCTATTTTGACAGGAAAAGGATCCTGCTCAATGGGGTTTTATAAAAAAGTGTGCTTGATTTAGATTGCTGATTCGGATCAAATTAGCTTGATTTGGCCTTGATTTGCTTAATTTCTGGAGTAAAATTGAAGTGATAGACGATGAGTCCAGCAGATTTTGAAAAAGTATCTTGAAAGTGAGAAATTTACTCGATTTTTAGTCCAATTATTGCGCTGTGCTTGTATCCGCAATAGACTTCTACTAGAGTTCCTCTTTCGCGAGGCGTTTTAGAGTCGGATGATTTTCTAAGCCCTGTGTGCGAGGCTAAAAATGCAAAGCACGTTTCCAGCTATTAGCAGTTAGCAACAAGTTTTTTAACGAAATGTATTCGGCGAAGAGAACATGCATTGTTAACACGGTTTGAAAGGGCGAGCGAGTTCAATCCCGTCCACCTGCGGGAAAATTTTTAATTTTTTAAATTACGGTAAATTTTTAATATAAATAGTAAAATATAGATAGTATGTTTATTTCTCCGTAATTATTTGGCAAAATTCAATAAAAACAATGTTTTAATTCGCGACTGCAGTTGGCTGTCACCTAATCAATCAATGAAATTACTGACAAATTCCCGGTGCGTCAAGCGAACTGAACATTTTCCGTGGATTGGGGGGGGGGGGGGGTGTTAGGGGAGGGGACGGGGTGCGAATTTACAACCCCTCGACTACAAGTCGGCCACCCTACCCCTGAGCTATGGAGGGAGAGCACCATTTTGTGCTACCAAGCCAAGTTGGATATCAGGAAAATATATATATATTTTTTATATTTATTATCGAAATCGTGGAGATTTTAATTGTATGGCCTCACTTATCGTTTTCAGTTTAGTTGGTACTACCATTAGAATTGTTAAAACGAATAGTATATATGTGCGCACACTCTTCACCACATTTTATGCAGTTTAAACCTTCAAACAGAGCGCTGTGATGATTACATGAAAACGAAATGAAAGAAGTAAAAACGGAACGAAAGGTTGGATGTTCATATTACCTGGTAAAATGGTGTTTCGAAAGACGAAACACATTTTAGAAAGTATTTCGTATTGGTTTTATTAGTTTATTCGTTGTTATTTCAAATGATACACGTTTTTTAATGGCCATTTTTAACCGCTGTTTGACGACCATTTTTACACGTTGTATAACTGATCCATCAGTCAAAACACAAACCACTGAAAAAAAAAAAAAACAGTTGGAAAAATGACTCAGTAATCAGTGGAAAATGTCACTGAATCAGTAAGTGAAGGAAATCTAGCATTTTTTTTTTCCACTGATTCGTCAGTTAAATTTACTGAAGTGACTGTTGAATCAGTCAGGTACTGTTGACTGATTGGAACAGTGAAATTCTCATTGATTCAGTTGTAGGATGTATTTTACCCCCGTCGTTATCAACTTTACTGGTCACCCGCTTGTCAGCATGCCCGTTAAAATACATACATCTAGGAGCAGTGACATTTCTCAAAAGTTGATTTAAAACGTGCTATAATAGTCGGGAACAGACTATACTTTAATGGATTCTGAAATAGCTTTTAATACGATCTGCATTTACTGTACTGAAGTATAGATGGTTTCATTGACGTAATGCAGCAAATATACTTCTGGCGTAAGCTTCTTGCACTTGCGGAATAAGTGTGATACACAGTGCCTTTTTGTCAGTGTGGCATGCTTGCTAGTCCCTGCTTCGCTTTCCCTCGCTCGTCCCGAACTTGCACGCGAAGGAGTGCGCTAGTGCTGCGCTAGTAAACCAAGAAGAGGTCGGCGATTCACAAAGGCGCGCAGTGAGATGAATTTCTGCGGTCATCTTTGAAAGAATGTTTTGGCTTGTCGGTCTAGCCTCTCTCAGCGTTACTCGGGGTTCAGAGAACCTTCCAGATCGGGCCGCGAAGGACCTCCGAGCCGACAGTTTGAGAGTTTAGTGTTTGGAGGATTGTGCGATATTAACCTTTTCACACTGAGATTGAGGTTTTGTTGAATCAAACAAGATTTGTTTGGTGTAACCAAATTATTTGTTTGTTTAGGGGCAACGAAATATTTTGTTGCTGAAACCAAATTATTTTTTTGTCCTCATTTGGTTGCCCCAAATTGTAGGATTTGGTTGGTGCATGACTATATAATCTACCTCATCTTTAGTATATGGAATAGATTATAGAGTCTACCTCATATTTACTCTATGGAATAGACTAGTCTACCTTATCTTTAGTCTATGGAGACTATATAGTCCACCTCATCTTTAGTCTATGGAATATATTATATAGTCTACCTCATCTTTAGTCTATGGAATAAACTATATAGTCTACCTCATCTTTAGCATATGGGCTAGACTATAGTCTACCTGATCCTTACTCTATGGAATAGATTATATAATTCACAGCCTTGACATTTGTCAAGTCCTAGTTGCTTGTCGACTGGCTGCTGCATGCTCCGGTGTGTCCAGTTGTACCCTTGACGAGGCGATCACGGGACTTGCTCCTGGTTTCCTTGAGCTGAAGGAAGGCATGGTGTTGCGTCACATTCTCCAGGGCGTGTCTGGTAACTCTGATGTAATTACAAACGTAACTGCAACAGGCACGTGTTAGCAACATCAAATGTCCTTGAATGATCTCGAGAAAATTTCCGCTCCTGCAAGTAAACCGTTTTAATGCAGATAACAAGATTATGCAATTCCTCCCTCCTCCTTTTCTGGTTCCACTCCTTTTTTCTTACACACAACTTTCTAATTTCCCTTAGTAAGTTTACTATCATCTATTAAAGGCTGTTCACGATTAAGTGAGCACTTTTGAAATAAACCTTGGAAAAAAATCACTGCTTCTACCTACATATATTTTAACGGCACATTGAGTGGCATGCACTTAGTAAAGTTGATAACGATGGAAGGAAAGTAGTTCTATATCTCAACGTCGAATAAAAAATGTTAGGTAACGATTTGTGAGAATTCAAATTATTTCTTACACTTTGTGTTTCTTTTATGCATCGAAGTGTAAAAAAAAAGAAGCAGATATATATTGTATTTACTCTTATAATAATTTCACAGTTTCACATGACCGACGCATGAGTAAAGCGATGAGGCACATGGCAATGTTAATTTTGCATAAGGCGGATGAATACACAACGTGCATACAGGTAGATCTTAAACAGGTTTTTTTTAAAGCGCTCATTTTACCGTGAATAGCATATAAACGTGGTTATCAGCTTTGTATGATGCGGAGGAATAGTGTGAAAGTAGAACTTGTGCTTCAGAAAGTTGGAAATAGCCACGAATGTAGGTACATAGGACGTCAGATTACAGTCCGGTGAGTTTTAGGTTGCAGTCCCAAGCAAGGCTGTTGTATAAATGGGAAGTTTTAGACGCAATTTTAATTCAGGGTATGCAGGAAGCATCTTGCATAACCTCCCGCAAAAAAAAAAATATATTGTTTGGTATTTTACTATTTGTTTTTGACATCGTAACTTGAAATAAGATGCAAGATCTTGTAAGTGGTCTCTCTGCTTAAATTTTGTACTTGTTTAGAATTAATGCCGAAGCAGTTTCATTGTTTACCAAGGCTACCGCAAAAAAAAAAAAAAAAACCTCTAAAAAGTACTTACAAATAAAGGCTGCTCACAATAAAGTGTGCACTTTTGAAATCAACCTTAGAAATTGTCACTGCCCCTACCTGCATATATTTTAACGGGCGCACTGAGTGACATGCGCCCAGTACAGTTGGTAACGATGGATGGGAAGTAGTTCCGTATCTTAACGTCGAATAAAAAAGTGTTAGGTAACTATTTGTGATAAGTTAAAATATTTCTTTCGCTTTCTTTTTCTTTTAATGCATCGAAGTGTAAAAATGAGCAGATTTGTAAAACATTTACTTTCCTAATAACTTTACGGTTTCACTTGACCGACGCATGTATTAAGTGATGAGGCCTCTGACAATATTAATCTTGCATAAGGCGGAAGACTACACAACTAGTATACAAGTAGATATTAAGCACGGCTTTCAAAAGTGTTCACTTTACCGTGAACAGCCTAACTTACATTACAAATACCGTGATGTAACATATATGCTATTCACAGTAAAGTGAGCACTTTTGAAAGCCCTTTCATTTGGAATAACAGTCGAATAAATATATTTTATTCTAGCCCTACCCGTTAATTTCCGAGTGCGGTGGATAAAAAAAAACACTGTATTTGTTAATTAAATTGCAATATTCATTTTAAAAGGTGGTTTAAGGATAAGGTATGGCTGAAAGGAAAACGTAACTAAGGCCTCAAAAGTGCTCACTTTATTGTGAACAGCCTTTACACAATGGGGCCTGGCCTGCTGGCTGTAAAGTAAGTTACCAGCTGCTGAATGGCCAGTTCTGCTGGCCAGTGACATGACGCTTGCCTGTGACGTAGACGTTGCAGTTAGTCGTATAAGCTGCTGTTTCACTTCTGTATTCTTTAGCATTCTATTACAGACTGTGGCGTGCTAGCATCAGCCAACATCCATTATCCACGGAAATGTCCTCGTGTCTGAATGCACAGCACTCACCATAAGCTCGCTTAGTGTGCAGCATACGCAAATTAAGTAAACTCGGGATATTTTGTTGGGAAAATTTAGGCGGATGCTGTCGAGTAGCTGCCTGTCCATCAGCCTACTGGCGTAAAATTTGTTCCGCGTTGCAAAAAAATTCCCGTGCAGTTACGAGAAAATGCTGGTAAAAAAAACTATCGAGAAATCTTCGTTAGAATTGCATAAATTTCTTTTCTTAGTTCTGAACTTTCCATACGTTCCACCGCAGCTTCCCGTGAACTCATACAATTCCACGTAATTTGCAATAATTCCTTTTACTTCGAGGTTATAAATTGCGATGACAAAGAGCTAAAACTAATTTTCTTCAAGCGGATGTGAAAAAAAAAAAAACATTTTAGAATTAGAAATTTGTTGGACTTATTTGCACTGCCGAAACTGATTACGATGGAGCGGCGGGGAACAATGCAATAACAAAAATGTATTATGTACACAAAAAACGTAAACAAGTGCTACCAAAAAGCGTGCAAAATCATTATACAAAATTTAAATTCTGCAGCACCGATGCCACGAGATTTCAAAAACATTAACTGTAATGAAACATCACCGGCTTCGGGAAACGTACACAGCAGTTCGCTGCGCTCTGGCTGTCAATGAAAACAGAATACCAAATCCTTATTGTCAGGTTGTAGAAAAATAATTCCTTAGTTGCGGGGATCAATTATCTCCAATAAGTACAATACAGCCAGTCGAACTGACTCAACGCCTTATTCACAGTCGTTTCTAGTCCGGATTAAGGAAAGATCATTCTTCGACCAAATTTATTCGTATTCAGAGAGCCAGTTTATTTGCTAGTCCGGGGATCATTTTGCATTAGTACTGACCAACTTTTAGTCCTGACTTAGGTTAGGACTAATGGCGTGTTAAAGTCAAAGAGAAACATGGCGAGCTCAAAATAATACAGTTTTGCTTACATGCAAGTGAGAACTAGATGAAGTTTACGAAACACAAAAAATACATTTAAGGCCGATTCTGTCAATCTGTTGAACCAAAAATTCGCCGATCTAATGGATGAAATGTTCCGTGAATATATTTCGAATTAAGAATAATTAATCATGATCAAATGCCTTCTCTGAAAATAGATTCTTATCAGACCTGATATCAATATTTTCAAACATAATATTAGTACAATCCTACTTTATGTATATATATAATCTATTCTAATATGTGTATTGGTAGCTCAATTGTAACAGTGTGAGTGAGTGAAGAGATCTGGGTGGCTCTTGACAGCGTGGTCTTGAGAGCCGATGAGGGTGATAAGGTGAGTATGGAGCGGGCGCCGGAATGAAAGGGGAAATGGGAGTTACCCGAGAAAACCCACCGACCAACGGCATCGTCCGGCACGATTCCCACATGCGAAAATCTGGTGACCCGGTCGGGGATTGAACCCGGATCGCCTTGGTGGGAGGCGAGCAGGCAAACCGCGACTCCTGTGCAACAGTGTGGATTAATTTTATAATGTGCATGCATTTGATCTGTATTTAGCACTAAAATACTATTTATCGTCATTAAAAAGGCAGTATTGGCGTAAATAAATGAACGCAGCCCATACTATCGGTGTGGTGTGAGCAGTTCACTAGTAAAATTAACAAACCAACATAGAATAATAAGATTGTCATTATATTAATGTCAATGTCCTGTCCTCCAACCTGCGGTATTACAATACAAGATCGACATCCGTATATATAAAATGTTATAGTGAATTTTTTTTTTTTTTTTTTGCAATTAAGGAAAAAATATTTTCGGAAATAATTAAGTTCGTTAACATATACTCACTGTTGAAACAAATATCCATAGTAAAAAAAATTGAAATAATAAGTGAAAACAAACACACAGTTAACATTTACGAAGCAAAATCCTATATATCTACTACTCTACAGAGTCATACAGACTTTCAAGTTAACAAATTATAATATTACTGACAATTAAATCATAGTTTAAATACTGAATAAGTGATAATTTACGGGAAACTTGGTCATTGGGTAAAGGAACGATCTCTGTTCGAATTGATTGGGGCTACTTTTAATGTGTGTGTTGTCTGAAATGTTACTTATCTTTCGTAGTAAAGAATTTGTTTGAGACGAGAATCTACAACTCACATGCTCACGACACCAGGCAACAGTCATCATTGAAAATCCCTCGACTAAAGTTAGTCCCACTTTAGTCGGGGTTCATGAATACGATATAGTTAGTCCACCATTAGTTCGGACCAACCTCATACCAACTCCGAGGAAGATAATTTCTTGATCACCCTTGGACTAAGATCTGACTATGAACTTAGGACTTCAGAGTTTGTGCAGAAGGCGAGTGATGGCGAATTCACAATCAAAATACATAAGCACAGAGCATTGAACATAACGTTAGAACATTCATACGACTAAAATTCTTTTGCGAAATTGATCCACGAAGTATTATTTTTAGCCAATAAAATTTTGCGACGAGTTTAGCATCATTTGGCAGTGTTGGAAAATGAGGGATATTGGAAACAGATTTTGATATTGTGTTGAAAGTTTACAGTAATATAAAATATTGCACAGTTCTACTTTTTTTTTTTTTTTTTTTTTTTTTTTTTTTTTTCTATGGTAAACACGAGGGTTAACTTTAAAATGTTCTGCTAGTAAAGTGCTGCCACCTGTTGTTCCCTCTAAATCTATATCATTGTAACGTTCCTTCGTTTCTGCAGCATAACTGTTCTTCCGTTTTGAATAACAACTTCGTTGAAAATTTTGTAATCTATTATGACTGGCTGTTGCTCCATGCGCATACTCAAGAAATGAAATATAACTGTTTCCTTTGTGTATTATTTCAGCACCCCTTAGGAACAGGACCTGTTATGCATATAGTTGTGAATCAATAGGTTCGAATCATGACAGTAAATTCTTGTGCATGAGACCTATATTCAGATAGCTGGAAATTTCGCGTTATTATTTGGCATCAGGCTAAACTTCACAGTGTTGTATATACTAGAGCCAGCGTCGTTTCCCCATTGGCTGCTGCACAGATGTGAAGCCCCGCCCTTTCTTACTGGACCGCACGTGATTGGACTACACTGTTGTGAAGTGCTCATTTACTGGCGCAAAGCGACCCAGTGCGTGTTGAATAAAGTACGGTCCAATGACAAACGTATTGCAAAGATACGCGCGTTAAACGTTTAACGTGTCCCTAAATGATAACCCGAATTTTGCAGGTCTCTACCTATGTTCTGTGGTTATAGGCAGGGATAGGAATATTTCGCGATTCGATGACTTGTAGGCTAGACTCCCCAGTCCTGTGTACACTCGAGTCTCAGACGTTTGTTAATTGGCTGCTGCCCAAGAGAGTAGTCAATTTTACCCCACACCTGGCAGTATGACACACTCTACTTGCTTCCTTTCCAGTCTGCTATTGGCTTAGAGTCGTCCAGGGCGTGTCTAATAAACTATGATTCACTTGCAAAGGTGACTTCGGTGCACACGTTTTGAACGTCTATCTTGTCATGAAATAAACTCGCGAAATTTTGCTATCCCTAGTTATAGAACGGTCACGATAAAGTGAGCATTATTTAAGGCCCTTTCAAAGAGCATTAACCACTAATAAACATGGTTTATTGGAATCTCACACGTTAACTTTTTGGTGAGGTGAAATGTATACACCGTGTTTGTCACATGGCAATGTTTACATTAAAAAGTAGCGAAAATATAGAAATTAGCTAAATTGAAAAATTTAGCAGGGCCTTAAAAAGTGTTCACTTTACCATGAATAGCCTATACCGTTATGTTTTCAATAGTGGACGAATCTTGAAGTGTTGTTGGCGGCGACCTTGGTCACCCCTGGTAGTGGCAGACGTAGTCGACGGCGGATTTGCTGCTCCTCCCGGAAGTGGTTCCGGATAGTTGGCGACACTGCGCATGCGCCGTGACAGTTCACAGCTGCGACACCTGCAACTCCCACTGCAGCTCCGAGCGAGCTGCAGCAACGGGCCACGCGACGAGCAGCCACCTCGGAACTCGAACAGGGAAAACGAGTCTGTGGCGAAGATACCCGAAGTAAGGATTATTCTACTCAGGAAAGGCTCGTCTACAATCAGCTTGACGCGAAACGTTAAACGCTAAACGTCGTCATAAGTAAACAGGCTTGTCTACAATCAACGTTAACAGGAATAAAATTAAAAAGAATGTAGGTGTCTATAATATTTACAAATATTTTAGTTTTTGTTTGAAATTTAAAAAAGAACCCTTTGTAAAACAAGATATTCCGCAATGAATTATTTTTTAATGTATTTATCCTTATTTGTGTTCTGATTTCGTATAACATTAACAAATTAAATATGTACGGCGATAGTGGTGCTATCTGTTTCCAATCGTCTGCAACATTTGTTTTCACTTTTTTGTGACGTCTTGAATTCTGATTGGCTGGCGTAAAACGCAAAACGCAAAGGCTTAAAAATCGGCCAACTCCTACTGCGTTGCGTTTTACGTTCAGCGTCATGGCAGCGTTTAACGTCGGTTGTAGCCAGAGCGTATACGATTCACGGATTCATGACTTATTGTAACGCTTTACTGTAGCGTCAATAGGGTTGCCAGATTTTGAAACTGAAAATAAGGGAGATTGGCAAATTTCAAATGTGAAAATAAGGGAGACTTCAAAAAACTGTTTAATGGCAGTAGTTACATCGATAATTATTCATACTTTAAGCTTGAGCTACTTGAATTTACAAAATCGGGATGGCTCTGTACAAAATTTAAAAAAAATTCTTTCCAAGAATACTTCAAATTAACCACAACTTGAAACACCGGTTTCCTTGAGCTCAACAGAAGTCTTGTTTCTTGACTCTGACCATTTACAGTTCATTGAAGAAAACACCCTTTCAGTACAGTATGTGCATTCGAACCTGGAATGATCATAACAAAACACGACAACTTTTCTCCATGTGCATGGAAAACTCTCTTTTACAAAGAGAACAATACGCCTTGTGTTTATTTGTTTTCACTACTGGTCGCAACCAGATGCACGATTCTTCCCATTTCGTTAAATACACGCACATGTATCGTGCCTTTCTCTTCTTTTCGCTCCCTTCCGTTAAAAACAATTAACAGGAACTATAAAATCAACTGCACCTACAATCTTACATACAAAACGAAAAGCAGAATTTTCTAATCATGGAAGCACGTCATTGAAGCAAACAACAAAACGAAATTAAATTTCAACCGGAAACACACTTCCCATTATCTATTAATGTCCAATAGACATTGTCCATAGATGACAGAGTAACTGTTATTATCCCTACAACACATCGGATTAAAATTTCCCAACAAAAATTAAAATTAAGAAAAATAAAAGTAATCACGGGATATTAACATACAAATACGGGAGACGGGAGATTTGGCAAACACAAGGCCAAAATACGGGAGAACCCGGGAAATAGGGGAGATCTGGCAACCCTAAGAGTCAATGCGATTTTAGACGGGCCTTAAGGAACGACTGGATATTTCGTATGGGAAAGTTTGCCACAGGAACATTTTCCGCCGAACGTGCGCTCGTGTTCGAAATAGGTGGCTTTTAAGCTAGCGGTCAATGGATAAATCCTGTTTATTTCCGTGTAAAAGTTTGTGTTCTGCTCGAATGATGATATACCAGGGGTCTGGCCCGCGGAATCCGCGGTCTAGATCACTATCGATGGAGCAGGTAATTATTTACCTCTGACCCTCCCCCCCGCTCCACCAAAGGAGGGCTTTTGTCACCGACCGAAATGGTCGGATGTAGACGATCTCCAAGGATAACACCGATCCCATATATATCCACAAACAACAACTGCGGTCATTGAATACCCCTCCTCCTTTTGAGAGGAGGGGGGAGGCAATCGTCCCAAATCATGCTTAGACCTTCCCCTGCGATCCTACTATCATTTTCCCATACTGGCTTCACCTTAAAGAGGCTCAAAAAGGTGAAATATGGGACGCAGTACAATCCCACAAAATGGAAAACATACCCCTCTTGCCACTCTAACTCCCCCCAGGGTGGAAGGACACTTGGGGCGGGGAGGAAGGAGGGGTTGCTTTCAAAGAGGAAGGATGGGGGATCTGTGAGGGGGATCGGCCTCCCCCTTCCTCCCTTCCGTTTGGCCACAGCGGCCCTCCAAAAACAGCGTTTTTGTGAGAAAACTTCCGTCCTTGATTAATTAGTACGATACTTGCCCCAGCCTAAATTTTTAGTGTTCATTTTTTTTTTCGCAGCATATTACTGACGCTCTCCAATTGTGCTTACAAGAGTAAACAATGCAAATACAATTGTGTTTGGAATTGAACGTTCATGAATAAAGTTATTTCAATGGGAAAACGTTACGAATGTCTAGTGTGAAATAAATATGGCTGTCATCAAGAGAAACTTTGTGCTTTTACTATTTCCATTAGTGCAATAGTGCAGGAAATCCCTAGAAATGATATTTTCTACACTGTCGATTCAGGTGTCATATTTAAATAAAGTAATTGTGTAAGCCTACGTTTAGCTAAACCCCAGTTTTACGACACTATTAAACAACATGTGAATAGATTTAGTTAGGCCTATATTGCCAATCTAGTGTACAGGACAAGGTTTATTCTTTACCTTTACGTAGGGGCTAACACAATATATTTATATTATGCATAGGGGTGGTGAAATTTCACAAGATCTCATGGCAAGGAGTATTTAAAAACACTTTAGGGTCGTTTAGCTATCTTGATTGGCTGAATCACTTTTTGACACGTGTTAACTGTCTGCACGCGAATCACGCAGGAGCCACGCTGATGTTGCCGAATTCTGAGTGGCTCGGTCAAATATGAAAACGTCTTCTCAAGCAGACAGTGGCCACTGGCAATAGACAAACTGTTCTTGGGTGCTTATAGTATTGCAGTTTACCTTGTACTCATAATATTTTTTTTTTGCGAAAAATCTCTAGTTCTAATTATGAAGATTGCAGTTACGCCGTTTATTGACGTATCCACGCCGAGTGAAAAGGGGGGGGGGGGGGGCAGTATACGAGAAGAGACACCAGTGCACTCTGGTGGCGAAAATTTTTATTTGCCAAACTAAAATTATTGAAATTCCCAGATTATTAGAATAAACCTTATCCTTACCGAAGATACCCGGAGCCGAGGTTCAACGATCTTGCAACTTTGGCATTAAAAAATTATTTCGTATTTAAATTAAGTATAGCCACACAGAACTGGTTGTAAAGTTGTACTCCACCTTCGTAATTGCAGTTATTCGCTCAAAAATATTTGTGATGGGAAATAAGCATGAATTAGCGACGCATATAAGTATAATATTTCTCGGAAAACATAGCCCAGTCAAAAAAAAAAAAAAAAAGCTGGCGAGGCCATTTACATTGCCACCATCATAACAAAGTGAGGATTTGTAGTTTGCTGTGTGTTCTAACATTGGCAGTACCATGTAACCCACTTCGGCTTGCTTCGGCAAACTAATGGGTAGGGAAAAGTTTTCTCATTATACTGTTATAACTCTCTACTAGTATGCCCTCTGGGACTAACGTCGAAATGCGGTAGTGAGGTACACAGTAATAATTTGTTTTATTTCTATAATTTTTTTTATACTGCTTGCGTATATAATTTTTATAAATCTACAAGTATAGAAAAGCAATGATCACAGCAATTTTTTATGTGAAAATATACCGATAACGTTTATTTGAACAAGTAAGCAGTGCAAACTTAATGCTAATTTAAAAAAATGGCGTTATACAGTGGAGCTGGCAGAAGCGGTACACCCGTGTCTTTTGCTAACTTGCTGGACGATGCTAGCGGCGCGTTTTCTCGGAGATCTCCTTTATTCCCCGCGTTTGTATTCCGGCGCTGCTCCATACTCATTTGTGTTCACCCTCATCAGCCCTCAAGACTTCGTTGTTAAGGGCACATCCGTAGGAAAATATTGTCTGTAATATGTGTGTGCGCGCATATGAGTGTCTCGGTAAATAACTGGCCTAGGAATACGAATCATTTTCCAGGAAATACAAAAATAAAACTATTATTGCAGAGGGCACTTTTTACTTTTATCTTATCCGATATTTTGAAAGAGAAAAAAATAGTGAAAAAGGCTAGAATTATAATTTTTAATTTTTTTTGTGCAGTTACTATTAGGCAAAGGAAAAAAGAACAAAGTAACATCTGCAATTCAATACATCTACTTACATCGTGTGTAATAACATCCTGATACTACAGATGTAATTTCCGAGAAATTCACCAGTAGTCTATTCCCGGTTTCTTCACAGTTTTCGAATCAAACCTTTCAAAAATCACCCCATGTATTCTGTGTTTCATTATTTTCTAACCATGCAATTTATCACAAGTGTTTTGTACCTCTGTTAACATAAAACTATCTTATGTTTTGTTAAATTGAAGTTTGACCAATGTTGTATTTTTAAATTATGATGTTCAATTTTTAATAAATATGTATGGAAAGAGTGAGAAAGCACGTGTGTTGCTAACGCCTAGTAAGAAATAGTTCCCATGCAAAATATTATCACAACTTAGTGCGCACGAATTCGGTGCGTTGTACTTTGGTGTAATTTTCTAGACTTAGTTGCGCTTAGTTTGTACGAGGCGGAGGGATAATCTGGAATGTACAAGTTTAGCAGGGTTTCAGAAAAGTGTGATGTAATGGCGAATGGATTATATCCGATAATGCAAGCGCAGCCTTGGCAGGATCCCTCGCATTGCTTTCTTATGGCCAGACGTGGATTCAAGACTTTTAAGATGTTACTAGAACTTCCCCTTAGCGTTGAAGTAAAGCAACTGCCTATGGAATATCGCACCCGACTATGCATCGTGAAGAACTCATGAAAAAGTAATACAGACAGAAAGAAAAAAAAAAAAAAAAAAAAAAAGCCAGAAAAGTGTGATTTATACTGTACATGAAAGAAGAACGTATATATTTTTCATAATTATAAAATATTTTACGAATATATACTTTTTAAATGTAAAAAATTAAGCGCTCGATAGAGCCCGCATTTTTAACAAAATTGATGTGCATTTCCGTTTCGGATGCTTCGGAAAGCAGAATTTACAAGAAAATCTTCGTCAAGGAATATCGTCGTAATATTTACTATGATTGTATGAAAGGAAATTGTAATAATAATATAGGAAATAAATTTTATTATTGATTTTCTGTGTATCCATTTGTCACAAACATTTATGGCTGAAACTGACGTAAATAAAGTTAATTATAAAATATCTATGGTACATTATTACTAGAGACCTGCAAAATTCGTGTTATTATCTGGTAGCAGGCTAGATTTAACTGCCCTATATACGTTCGAGTCTGTGCCATCTATTTATTGGCTTCTGCGGAAGTGAGAACACATTGTCCCTTTTGACTAGGTGGTACGTCATTGGGCTATCTTGTCGTTACTTGTTTTTGATTGTTTCAAGGCCGCCCAGAGCGTGTCAAGTCAACTGTAGTCCAATGGCAAGAGAAATACAAAACGCACATGTGTTTGCAGTATATTCTGTCTTCAAATGATAATGCGAAATTTGCACGTCTCTAATTAGGCCTATTACTAGATTGGAGCGAGCCAGGAGAAGGGTATCACTTACCAGCGACATGCCAGGACGTCATTCGTCTATCAGTGTGCAGTGACGCAAGGACAGCTTGCAACCGCACATCACGTGCACCGTCGTTAGAGATCCTGTCATTTGGCGTTGTAATTCCCTGGACTAGCCGCAGAGAAGTAGCCAATACGGAGGTGGAACTGCCGCTTATACCAGCAAAGTGGCGCCACTGGTGGAATGCCGTCCACCAATCAGCGTCTCATGAGCTACGGGCAGGTATTGCCTGAAGTCCCTGTCTGGGACGGAGGTTGGATGGGGTACCTGACCGATGTGACCTCACATCTTGCTAGAGCCACGAGTATTTCGCAAATTCATTCGGAAGCGAGGTAGACTCCAAGAACTTGTTCTTTCCCCCTACAGTTGTGATTGGACCACAGTTCTTTAGACACGCCCCGTTTAACTGTGAGCCAGCGATAAGCAGGAAGCAGTAGTGTGAGTGAGTGTTTAACAGTCCTGTACAGAGACCTCACTAGATCACAGCAACCAATAGGGAAACGATAATGTCTCGAGTGTATACTCTATACACTAGGTTGTCCAGCCTAGATTGCTGCCAACTCAATCCGCGAAATACCCAGGGCTCTAACTATTGCCTAATCATGTGTTAAGCCTTAGTGGGCCTACATAGGTCTATATGTGCGCCCTCGGCTACGTGGTGCTCCTTGGACGGTCACCCATCCAAGTAAAGGCTGTTCACGATAAAGTGAGCACTTTTGAAATTAACCTTAGAAAAAAGTCACTGCCCTTACCTGCATATATTTGAACGGGCGTCCTAAAAGACATGCGTGCAATAACGTTGGCAACAATGGAGGGTAAAGTAGTTCCGTATCTTAACGTCGAGTAAAAAATTTTAGGAAATAATTTCTGTTATCTTAAATTTTTTCTTTCGCTTTCTGTTTTTAATGCATCGAAGTGTAAAAGTGAGCAGCTTTGTTAAAAATTTACTTTTATAATATTTTTACAGTTTCTCTTGACCGACGCATGAATAAAGTGCAGAGACCCATGACAATGTTAATCTTACATAAGGCAGAAAAATACACAACGTGCATTCAAGTAGGTCTTAGGCAGGGCTTTCAAAAGTGCTCATTTAACCGTGAATAGCCTATACTGCTCACGCCCTACCGTGTCGAACTCACGGCGATCACAAGACCGCCAGGTTACCAGGTCGGTATGTCCGTCGGCACCTGATGACCTACTTGCAAGATGAAGCCTAGCCAGTAGGGAACCTTTCGCAGCGGGTAGTAGACAATCAGACGTAAGGCCTGTTCCCAGAGCCTCACGCAGCCAATCAGAGAAAGTGTACTCCGACTTCAAAGAAACCGCTACGCTATTTCGTCCCTCAGTAGTTTTCTACTCTGTGGTTTTGCCGTGTTGGAAACGGGAAAGTATCTCTCTACCCATCGCCCTTACGCGCAAAGGCATTATGCTCACTGTGCAGTTTCAAATGACACTTTAACACTAATCCAATAATTAGAGATGGTGGTTTATCGCGGAAAATTAAACTGTTTGCTAGCATTCATCATACTGTACACATGTCAGACAGTTTTCTTTCCTTGTTGGCTGTCATGCATGTATGACAGGGGCAGTGGCTAGCGCACTCGCCTCCCACTACGGCGATCCGGGTTCGACCCTCGGCGGGTTCGCTTCCCGATATTCGCATGTGGGAATCGTGCCGGACGATCCTAGGGCCACACTTCATGTCATGTCCAGGGATGACGCGCACCTACGGGTTCCAGCTGGAAAGCCCGTCACTCGGAGGGTGTTGCCTCGCCCTGGGTCCATCCCCATACGCATTTATTTATTCATGCATGTATGACGATACTGCCTCATTTTACTGGACCAATGAGTGAGTGAAGAGATTTGGACGGCTCTTAACATCGGGGTCTTGAGAGCTAATGAAGATGGAGCAGCGCCGGAATGAAAAGGCGAGGGAAACGGGAAATCCCTGAGAAAACCCGCCGACGAACGGCATTGCCCGGCAGGATTCCCACATGCAAAGATTCGGAGTAATCCGGCCGGGGATTGAACCAGGATCGTCTCGGTGGGAGGTGAGTGGGATAACCGCTTGGTCACCGTGGTCTCAGGACCAATGTGATTTCTGTTGCTATAAAGCAGAACGTTCTTGATTGGTCCGCAAATGACTTAGCCGAGTCAAAACCTTGTGCAGTGTGTTACAGAAGATATGTTGTCTCGAGAAATGTTCGCGATTTTCCTCCATCTCTACCAGTAACGCACAAACTCATACAGGTGAGAAGTCTGTAGAAAAGTTCAATCCACTCCTCTGTGAACAAGGGGGCCGCGGTGGTGTAGTGGTTAGACTACTCGCCTCCCTCCAAGGTGAGCCGGGCTCGATTCTGCAGCATCTGCACCCGCAGAACCTCGGCACGCCTCGTAAGACAACACTGGGTCTCCGCCCCGACGTAGATCCTCAGCATTTAACCTCTTGATTTCCGGACTCCCGAACAGACGAGCCATCTTTTCTGACGACTAGTAACAGACCTTTTTTTGAAGAGTCACGGAAATCAATTTCCATAAAAACAACGTGCCGAAACGTATTGTTCCAATAGAATTGAAATTGCCGCTTCAGAGCAAGGAAGAAAGAATTCCTATATGAAAGCCTGCCTTACACAGTCACTCAAACGGCCAGAAAACTTGTGATTAAATTATTTACAATCTGAATTAGGGATACTGTAAGC
This sequence comes from Dryococelus australis, assembly GCA_029891345.1. NCBI lineage: Eukaryota > Metazoa > Arthropoda > Insecta > Phasmatodea > Phasmatidae > Dryococelus > Dryococelus australis. The sequence goes on along the minus strand of CM057000.1, from coordinate 30,140,621 downwards.
ATAGATTTATATTCAAATTATAAAATGAACGTAGGTATTAAATTTCAGTAGAATATAAGCAGACTGTGATTACCAAAATGTAAACATTTCAAGAAAATTAACTATTTAAAATGTAAACTACACTAGGGAAAAATTGTAAGCTACTTTCTTACAATGGTAAAACAACTAACTCAAAGAATAGTATATCTTGGTACACATGAAATATATTTTGATTGGGACTCGTCAATTCGGCACCGTTAGTAGCTGGCAGCTGGCCCGTAGATACGAATGTTAGCAGTTTTCCAATTGTGAGAAAGTTGTTCTTGAAAATGAATAATATAATACCTTCAGTTCTGTTGTAGATAATACCTTCAGTTCTGTTGTAGATAATACCTTCAGTTATGTTGTAGATATACCTTCAGTTATGTTGTAGATAATACCTTCAGTTCTGTTGTAGATAATACCTTCAGTTCTGTTGTAGATAATACATTCAGTTCTGTTGTAGATAATACCTTCAGTTATGTTGTAGATAATACCTTCAGTTCTGTTGTAGATAATACCTTCAGTTATGTTGTAGATAATACCTTCAGTTCTGTGTAGATAATAGTGTCTGACGTAGTTAACGACATTTTCACCTGCGAGAAGGGCTGATTGTCATACAAGAATTTCTAAGGTATTCTCCGTTTTAAATTGGGGCTCCATTAACAGGTTACTAATTTAGGGTAGTACTTTTGCTTTGTTGACAGTCTACTGCCATATTTTTGTCAGTATTAATTAAAAAAGAACTGCTAAAATGATAAGTTTTTAATGTGCGTGTAACTATATCTAAGGTTAAATTCGATTTAGCCACTCATTTGAAAGTTGTATTTTCGCCAAAGAGCTTATAATGAACTTTGTAACATTTGAAAAAGAACTTGAACGGAAGCTTTTCAGAGCAGTTGAACTTGAATATTTCAAAGTTAATTTTCCACTCGACCTCTTAATTTACTCATTAATTTTTTTCGATTCAGTTTTCGCAAAGGAAGAACTTTCCTGCGTGAACAGAGATTACGAATTTTTATTTTCATAACAACTGACACTAGAAGCAACCACTTATAAGATAAGGGTTGTTCACAATTACGTGAGCAGTTTTGAAATCAACCTTACAAAAAAGTCACTGCTCCCACCTGCATATATTTTAACGGGCGCACTGAGTGTCATGTGCCCAGTAAAGTTGGCAACGATGGAGGGAAAGTAGTTACATATTGAATAAAAATGTCAGGTGACATTTGAAATAACTTATATTATTTATTTCACTTACTGTTTTTTATAATGCACGAAAGTGTACAAATGACCAGATTTGTAACATATTCACTTTTCCAATGATTCCGCAGTCACCTCGCCGACGCATGAATAAAAGTGATGAGGCTCATGGCAACGTTAATTTAACATATGGCGGAACAATACACAACGTATATACAATTAAATCTTTAGCAGGGCTTTCAAAAGTGCCCATTTTACCGCGACCAGCCTGTAGCTGGTTTATCAGCAGCAGCCAGTAGGATTGTTCAGGCAAAGGTGATGTCCGTATTGGTGATAGCTTATACAGCACTAACCATGATCTCACCTATTCTACAACATGGCAAACATGAGCGAGTACACGCGGGTTCAGTCCCCATGTCCATGATCGAGGACATGTTGTATATGAACGACATTTGTGGTCAGTGCTGTACGGTACACAACAAAGAATCACTGCATCGGTGTATCGAACGCTTTCCTTGTGAGAAATCTGAATGGCTGAATTGTATTCTATTGTAAAGGGCTTTGAAAGGACGGCTTACAGACTAACTTATAACCTAAATTAAATTAACACCCATGCCTTGCTCGGAACTCGAACCCAGAGCCTCCCGCACCTCAGATCGGAGGCGCATCAACCGACTGCGCCACGGGAGGTCGGCTAACAGTTGTGAATGATAGGGGGTAGCAGTGGCGCAGTGGCTAGTGCGCTCGCCTCCCACCAAGGCGATCCGGGCTCGATCCCCGGCGGGTTCACTCCCGGATTTTCCGCATGAGGGAATCGTGATGGACGATGCCGCTTGCCGGCGGATTTTCTCGGGATACTCCCACCTCCCCCCGCCCTTATATTCCAGCGCCGCTCCATCCTAGAGTTTAATTTAATGCCATGCTCAGGGATGACTGGTACCTGCGGGTCCCTCGGAGGGTGTTGCCTCGCCCTGGGTCCACGCCCACACGAATTTATTATTATTTGTGAGTGGTCGGTTAATGCTGACATCAACCAACACGCTGCGAGAAGTACGTTCGACAGATGTTCAGTGCACATCATACTATTAACAGTTCACATCATAACAGCAACACTTGGGGTCGGGAATGAATTCGGGACTGAAAGGGTTGAGTTAAAAAACTTAAGATTTTATAAGTTCGTTTTGATTGTACGCTACCTTGGCCGCGGTTACACGGGATGCAGAACTGCTTCACTTTAAACAAGTTCAGCTGTTGAAGAGGTTGCCTTCGAACGAGGCAACGAGGTTACCTTCGAACGAGTTCCGATCGCAGTTGTTCCTCGTTCAAAGTTAACAGTTTTCACAAGTCGTTTCGAACGACTTCTCTTCTCTGCTGCGCTCCTATTGGTTGCTTCGAAGTCAACAAGCAGTGCAATAAATATTGCAGAATTTGGCGGGAATTCCTGCACTTGTTGAATTAACTTAAGTTTAAGGTTTAATGTACTAATACCCACCCATTATGCCATTGCAGTAAAAGTGTAGGTTTCATAAGGATTAAAAATATCAATAGTGATAAATGGTGGAGGATATTATGATTAAATATCATACATTTTAAGTTCCATGTTTGTTGAGGTTAGAATTTCCATTGATTTCATTCTGCTTTGGGCGTGTAACCGCGAAAACACGTTCTGCTTTTAAACTTGTTCAGACGTGGCTACCGAATGTATTTAACTGAATGTGTTTAACAGCACTCGTGTAACCGCGGCCGACGTTTCGAACATCGACTTTCAGAAGTGTTTCTTCTTGAACGACTCGACCGCGATAGTGTCAAGGCGGCTGGGGCAGGTCCAGCAGCAGGCAGCATGCTGTGCAGGGGACCAGGAACTGCAGTGAAAGTCACTGTCGTGCATTATCACCACGCTTCACGCATGGCCGCGGGGGTTATGCCAGTACCCTCGCCAACCACACGTGTGTCGCTCCCCCCCCCCCCCCAATCAAAGGTCTGTGTGGCTCTCACCCGCGAGACGTCACGTGACCTGTGTCCCTGGCGAGGTCGTCCTTTCCCCTGCTGATTGCAGTTCAGCGTCTCGACTCCCAGAGTAGCTTTTGCACAATGAATACAGCTATAGGCTGTCCATGGTAAAATGAGCGCTTTTGAAAGCCCTGCTTATTATCTACTTGTATGCATGTCGTGTATTCCTACGCTTCATCTAAAATTAACATTGCCACGGGCCTCACGCGTCGGTCAAGTGAAACTGGGAAATTATTAAGAAAGTAAATACTTTATAAATGTGCCCATTTTTACACTTCGATGCATTAAAAAACAGAAAGAGGAAGGAATAGTTTTAAGTTATCATAAATGGTTACCTAACACTTTTTATTCGACGTGAAAACATGGAACTAATATCCAACCATTGTCACGTACTTTACTGGGCGAATGTCACTCAGCGCGCCCGTTATAATATATGCAGGCAAGGGCAGTGACTTTTTTTCTAAGGTTTATTTCTAATGTGCTCACTTTATCGTGAACAGCCTTTAGTGATTTTTCGCGGGGGGGGGGGGGGACGAATATATTACATACTTCAATATTATAACCCCCCAGAAGCAGTTTGTCCATTGCAGTAAATTTCTGTCTGCTTGCACTCTTAAGCCCGAATCAGTGATATCAATCAGTGAAATAACATTCACTGAAAGTCAGTTGATAAGCTGCTGCCGACTGGTAAATGAAGAAAAAATTAACTGGGAACAACTGACTTACGGCAGTAATTCTTGACATTCAGTGGGAATCACAAACAAAAACTGAAATTCAGCCATCATATTAACTAGTTTTCAGGCACTGATTATCAGTGACTCAATTTTCACTGTTTTCAATTATTTCGCTCAAATTATCACTGCTTCAGGTTTAGAATGTGAGAAGGCGCTTTAATATTTGACTGGGCCACCCAGAATTCGGCAACATTGGAACGGCTCTTACGTAATTCGTGTGCAGACAGTTAACACGTGTCAAAACGTAATTCAGCCAATCAAGATAGGTAAACGACTATAGAATGTTTTGAATTATAACGTGTCTTAAGATCTTTTCCCGAAATTTCACTACTCCTAACAATGCAAACAAGACAAGACAAGAAAATGTTGCCATGAACCTGTTCGCTTCATTCATGCATCAGTCAAGCGAAATTGTGAGTAGTATAGATATGTCGATTGGGGGACAACAAGATTTCAGGAGTAAGAGGTAGGAGTTTTCCGCCATCTTGGATGACGTCACAGGTGCGGCGGGCGGCCTTGTTAAGCTCTTTTCACAATACTGCGTTGCGTTGCGTTGCGATGGGACACAATGCGTTTGACGTCCGACGATCGCCGACCGATTCCATTTGTGGTTTCACAATAATGCGACAGTTTGTCGGCGATGGGTGCTATGCTGCCAACCGTTCTCACGAAAGAAATTGAAGTATTTGGCCAGGACGTTGAACAAAAGACATTCGAAAAATTGGTATGTTGGAACGAAAACAGAACAGAAAAATAAAGAAAGATAAAAAAAAAAAGGCCATATTACGAAATAATACACAGAAAGTTTGCTTTGCGCCAAATGCGTATTTGTTTTCAAAACCCAACACTACTTTTTTTAGTCGTCAGTGCTCAGTGTAAACAACAATTCTTCTTCTTCTTCTCACCTGTCGCCGTCCGCCACTGGCAACGCAGATGAACGAACTTTATGCAGCACTGTCGACGCCGTAGGTCGACGTCAACAGGCTGCTTTATTCTGATTGGCTACAAAGTTCCCGTTGGAACCAGCGCTGACCTCTCCAAACCTCCCCTCCAGGTGGCCGATATCTATTAAAAGGTCATACCTGAAGCACTTCTTTCTAACCGTACATTAACTCCCGCAAACAAAAGCTAAATCGGCTATTTAGACGTTCATGGGGCTACCGGGAACTTTGTAATTTTGAAAACGTCATGCTGGTCCGAAAATATAAAACGAAAAACTACACTAAACTACACAAACATACACTATCTAACGCGTCAGTGCATTTCCTTCTTTCACGTACAATTTAAGCATGACGGTATCCCCTCTAGCAACTTTCTCGGCCCAGTGCGTTCGGGTGTGCAGGGACTTAGTTTTGGGGAGTGCCCGGTAACCAGGAACATTGGCTACAGCTCATCGCAACGCGTCGCATCGCAGTATTGTGGAAAGCGCTTTAATCTCCTCCCTTGCCGCTCCCAAGCCACGGCCGACAATTCCAGCGACCCATAACTGCATCACGGTACGTCGGCAGCATGCACATATATTTGCCGAACACTTTCCATTGAACATTCAAACATGGGACAACTCCTTCTCTGTCGTTACCAACCTTGCTGGTCGTCCAGCGCCTGCCAGTGTACCTGTTTAAGTATGTGCAAACAGAAACAGTGACGTGTTTCAATGATTGATAATCTCAAGTGATGTATTCACCGCGAACTGGCCATAAGTCTCCCGCGTACACTTCTCTTGAACTGCACTACACAGTGTTAGAAATCTACGTTTTACTGCGAAACTATTAAACGTGGGTCCAGTGGGCTGATCTACGATAAGAACACGCACTTCGTACGAGAGTTGTTGAGTGCCTTAAACACGTCGTGCACATTAGAAACACCATTTATTTAGTACTCCAAAACGGCTGAAAACGGCCTTTTCAAAGCTCTGTATCTCAGAAATCAGACAAAACCACTCAAGGTCTCTGCGTTGAACCTTCCTACAGACTTTCCGTCACTAAAACAATAGGGTCATCGCCGAAAGTCCCGTAGGTGCACGCAGAGCGCGTCAGTTCAGAGCCTTGTGCTTAGCGGCGATGGTGCACTTGATGCCCGTGCAGTGTCGCCCTTCTTATGCCCAGTTGCACCGTCGTGGTTCTAAACTCGATCCGAGATCGGATCTAAGATCGACACAGAAAACTGTTGCACCATTCGAGTTCAGAGCTGGACTGGAGACCGAGATAAAGTTAATTTCGAACCGCCGAAACTGCCGAAAGGTGCGAGACCGTAGGTTTATTCGTAATGTAGAATGGTTAAAACTCATCTCGAGTCGTCGGCTTGTTCTGTTTACATATCCGAATCCGTTTTCTTGCGTATCCGCCCATTTTAGAATGGGCCTTAAGGGGACTACGTAGCTGCGCTTCCAAGGCCAAGAAGCGAGGGAGCTATACGGGCTACAGTTACACGAACGCCTAGCGCCTCATCGCTCCTACGCGCAAGGCGTTCAGTGTTTCCGCCGTAACGCAGTACTGTGCAAATTATATCTGTAACATAGGGGTTCCACTATACGCGATGAAAGACAACAGATTTAACCACATCAGTATGTTTATAATTTTCTCTTGCCCCTTAAGATAAACTGCATAGGCAAGCTTTAAAAATGCCATATTTGACCATTTTCACGATTTTTTTTGTCCAAGAATACACTTAATATGACAAAAGTAAAAAAATAGGGCCATAGAAATTTTTTTTTTTTGTCTTATCTGGCAAATAGTGATATTTCCAGAACTTTTATTTACCGAGGTAAGCGTTTACGCGCAAACAACGATTTCACAGAAAACTTTTCAGTACATAGGACCCTTAAGGGCGCCGCCTCATTGGATGTTTTTAGCGCGTTTGAGGAAGGGAAGCACGGGATCAATAAGGACTACATTGACACGCGCTCCTGATGCCTCTTCGATCCTAAGCGCTAGGCGCTGAACTGGCGCGCAGTGTTACCGCTGTGCTGCGTGCACCTACGGGACTTCAAGCGGTGACCATATCATTTTATTGTTGGGAAGTCTGTAGCAAGGTTCAATGCAGGTCCCTATAATAGTTCCCCATGTTTGCAACCAGTATATTATGAGAGATACAGCAGTGTGGAAAAGCCATTTTTAACTATGTTGGAGGGCTCGGGAATAGCATTTATAATGTACATGATGTATTGAGAGTATTATACGTACCTCGCCCGAAATGTGTTTTCTTTTCGTACATTGGTATCATGGGGACACGTTTAATGGTTTCGTAAAAAAAAAAAAAACGCGAATTTCAATCACACTGTAACGCGTTTCCATCGCCAGGTAGGCGGCGCCCTTAAGACCATTGGTGCATGAAAGCAGTATCTTTATATAATTTGTGTCATAACTTGTTACACAGCGAATTTTTTTGTAATCTCTGGCTCGTCAAGACGTAAAAACAACTGTTAGCACCTTCTTACGTTGTTAGATATTCACTGTCGTCATTATTCTCGGAGCACTGATGGAAGAAAAGAAAGAATTTTTGTTTTCTTATCTGCAACCAGTGCTCCGAGAATAATGACGGCAGTGATTATCTAACAACGTAAGGAGGTGCTAACAGTTGTTATTTAGGTCTTGACGAGCCAAAAATTTCGAAAAATCCGCTGTGAAACAAGTTATGACACAAATTGTATAAATATACTGCTTCCATGCACCAATGGTCTTAACAGCGTAGTCGTTGCGTAAGCGGTCTTCAGTAAGAATGTGTAAGAAGAGCGGGAGGTCGCGGCAGGTATTAGCTGGTGGAAGGTGGCGCGGCGCGGGGAGAGGCCCTACAAGCTCCCTGCCTGCAGGAAATGCCACTCCGAGCCCAGGAAATGCCACTCCGAGCCCTCACAACTGCCACAACAGTTGGCCTGCCGCCCCCGCGCACACACCACACACCTCTACAGAGGCGCTGCCACACGGCAGCCCCAGTAGCATAATCCACTTGGGTCAAGCTTCGATCAAACTCGTCGCGACAATCACGTGAGCTTGAATCAAGCTTGCGACGCGAGCCAACAAGTTTGAATCAAACTTTAATCAAGGTAACTACTCTCCACAGGTCATGAATATATTCCCCTGAAACGTGAGCATTTTAAAAATCAACATTTGAAAAATGTCACTGCTCCTACCTGCATATATTTTGAAGTTGGTAATGATTTAGTGAACGTTGTTGCATTTCGTAAAATTTGAATTAAAATTGTTAGGTCAACACTTGGGAAAACTGAAATTATATATTTTGCTTTATGTTTTTTAAATGCACGTAAGTGTAAGAATGAGAAAATTTGTGAAATATTTACTTTTATAATAATTACACAGTTTCATTTCACCGATGCATAAATAAAGTGATCAGACCCAGGGCAGTGTTAATTATAGTTGAAGAATGCACAATGTGATAAAAGTGTATCCTAAGCAGGGCTTTCATAAGTGACCAGTTTCCTGCGAACAGTCTTTAGCAAGCTTAATTAGTTTCACTTGCACAAGCTTGCCTTGGCAACATAAAATCACAGTTCAAGCCATCTAGAATCATGTCGTTAGCAAGTATGTGCCAATCATGATAAGTCTGGCTTGAATCAGACATGATAGGACAAGCTTGCTCGGCATGATACACTCAAGTCAAATGGCAATCTCGACGCAAGTTTACATACTATCTGGTAAGTAAGCACACATACACAAGTGGAATGGCTTGGCGCCAGGTGTCTAGTGCAGGGCACGAATTAAACTTATTGCTCAAGGGGAGAAACATTTTTTTAGTGAGTTCGAGACTTTTAGAGGTCGACGTTTTCCAGCAAAGTGTTTGGCACCTGGTGGCGGAAATAATGCACTAGCTTATAGGTTCTAAATACGGACAGGTGTTTTTCGTGAAAATATTTCAAAACCAGTTGTACTCCAGAACACTTTTGTTCTTATGCACTTTCGTGGTTGGATGATTTTAAATTTCACGTGCCTTCAAGTGTCTGTCCGCAAATCATGGACGTTCAGTATCTGAGTACCTGAATTGCGGCTGGCCAGTCAAATAATAATAGATATTCTCACGTAGACAGTAGTTGAAGGTTGGCGACAGAGAGAGAGAGAGAGAGAGAGAGAGAGAGAGAGAGAGAGAGAGAGAGAGAGAGAGAGAGAGAGAGAGAGAGAGACAGACAGAGAGAGAGAGAGAGAGAGAGCGAACATTCAAACTGCCCGCGCGTCCTAACCCTATGCTGAGCTCTCCAGCCAATCAGAGTACAGGGTTTGAACCTGTTAGCCAATCGCAAGGCTTCCTGACTAACGATCTCAAATTACACACTCCAAACGGCCTAAATCCCTATTCTATAGGTCTCGTACAAGTGAATAAAAAAGAATATATAAGAAATTCCCTGAAGAATTAACAATAAATATGAGACCAAAAGTAATGCAAAATACTACGTTATTAATTAAAAATACAAACAAAAGAAAATCTAGCTGTCTATTTCAATCAAACATTAATTATTGCCATTCGTACATCTAAGTTTAACTATTCTAATAATATGAAAAATAAAAAATAAAAATAATAAAAATTACGAAAAATCAAACATATGTGAAACATAGGTAAAATGACAAATATTATGCATGACGGTGTCCAACACGTGAAACAAACATTAATTATTTCAAATAGTTGCAGATAATGAAAGTGTTCTGTTACAATTTCATGTTTACCTAATTTGCCGGAAAATAATTAAAATTTAAAAGGCACATAAATAAATTAATCTAATTAAACAGTATCGTATAAAGTACCATTGTAGTACTGTACAGTTCTATAATTAAATAAAAATACTTTTTAAAATTGAACAACTTTAAATTTTCAATAAAAAATGAATATTTAATAAATTATACAGAAAGTCAAAGTCCCGCATCAAGCACGTAGGTATATTGTCGTTTGGAAAAATATATATGTTTTTTAAATAGGGTGAAAAATTACAGATTTTTCCTATGTCTATAAATATGAGTGCCAACAGCGCAACATATACTTTAAAAATATAAACAAATATGGCTGCCGCCTGGTGGCTAAATCGGTACCTCGTCTGGTGGCGATATAGATTATTAATACACTAGCGCCACATATGTGATGTAAAAGTAAACATATGATATCCAATATGGCGTCCTCTAGCAATGTATAAACAAATGACACGCGAAAAACCAATACGGCTGCATATGATAGAATTGGTATTGGTGAGCGGAAGGGGGAGGGGGGTGAAGACCTGCCGACTAAACAGCCAATAGTAATTGGTGGTGGGGGTCAGTCGTCTGCTGGACGTTGGACTGGGGACTTCCAGATATATAAGTTTTTTAAAAGAAATTATTAATAATGGTTATTTTTAATAATAATTTTCAAATTAATTTTATATTAAAATTTTTGATAATTATATATATATAATATAGCATTTTTTAGGGATTTTTTAGGTGTTTTCAACGTCAAAGGCCACCGGGTCAAAGGTCAATGTCACCTGCATACAACATGGCTTACAAGATGGCCGCCGACCTACCGGAATGACAGAGCATGAACAGCTACGAGCTCCGCCGCCAAGACGCCGATGGCCAAAAACATACCAAACCCTTCTACTTACATTAAATATTATTTTGAAATGTTTTTTTTTATTAACTACAAAGAATATTTTGTAAAACTCTGAAGGAAAAAACCTTGTTTATTTTTAAATTGTGGTTATAATTAAAGGCACAATAATTCCGCGAGTTGATTTGACGGCCAAGATAAGCTCGACAGTTCTGTGTACACCCCTGGCGTTGTCATTTGTCCATTGGCTGATACCTTCACGAAGAGCACTTGGCCATGTGTACGTGATTCTCTAGATCTCTATCTACGTGTGCGTTATAATGGTTAGCGAACCTGCAAGGCGTGTCAGGAAATGAATAACCCAGTCACAAAGTAACAAGAAACTACGTAAGTAAAATCTATCGTTGTAGTGGTCGTCATGACAGTATACGTGAACTTCTGAAGTCTCTCCGATTTGTAGAAACCAACCACAGGATCCAGTGCCACCTGGTCTGAGGTAAAACTTGCTACACACTGCAGCACCAGCCAATGAACAGAAAGCCGAGTCCTAAACGTACACATAGGACTGTAGAGTCTATCATACACGTTGCTCATCGCGTGAAATTTTCCAGTCTCTAGTAATTAGAAACCTGAAGATTTCGCGGACTCATTTTGGTACAAGCTAGAATTCAAAACACGTGTGTTTATATAACTTTAGCCATTGGTCCACACGGTGTTTGGCACCTCCTGGGGAAGGCTGGCCACTGTGACAGCAAGCAACCAATGCACAGTTGACATCGGCATACTCGTGCATAAGACTGTAGAGTCTAGCCTGCAGGTCATTGAACTCGCGAATTTTCCAGGTCTCTACTAATAATCATACAAAAATTTATGATATTGATGAAAATTATCACTAATGTTACGTTGCCTTGTAGAAAAATCCTAGTAGCATTAGGGAAATAATTTAATGTCATCCGGGCCAGTTTATTTTTTTTTCGGCAGGGAAATAGGCATAGAAGTATCGCCCGAGCTAGGGAATAGTCTTCAAAGTGTCGAGTATCGAGTGGCAGAGGGCTGGGGTTGAAACCGCGACCTGCCGGACGGAAGGGCGAAGTGGGGCAGGCCGGCCGACGCGGAATGTAGCCTGAAACCAAGCAGATGCAATTAGTAGCTACTCACTCCACGTCCCGCTTCCCACCCGGGGGCATAGCCCCCTCTCGTACCGCCCTCCCCTCTTTTACATTCTCCGTCCGGAAAAACAAAGCAGTTAGAGCACCTCCACAGCTGCTTACACAATAGAAAACTTTGGCATTTGACTTTACGTTTCCTTTCCTCTGATGAAACCTAAAATACACAATACGCTATAGTTAAGTCAGAGTTCAGACGATTGAACATCGGTTCTGCGAGCTTCATAAAAATGTGTATCTTGTTATGTAAATAATTATATTATTCAGGAATGCATTTTACGTACCTTTTAAAAATATACTTAAAATTTACATTAAAAGTTCATTTCAAAACAAAAAAAAACTCATTTGTTTACTTCATTAAAATATGTCAATTCATATATTTCCTCTTCGCGTTATATTTGTTTGCCATTTATTTAATTCAAGACGAGCTTTGTTTAATATACCGAGATTAAAATCGCCCTACAATAAAATACCGCACATTCCACATAACCTCTGTTAGATTCTCGGCAAAATGGCTGCTTGCCTTTGACTTTAAATTTCAACTTTTCGAAATCGTTAAGTCAAGAGTGCTTGACTTTACCTTTGACAGTTCCATCGTGTCAAGCTCCATAAGAAACAACATGTCGGAAAGCAAACGTTAAGTCAAATGTTAAAGTTTTCAATTGTGTAAGGGCCTTACCCCTTCAGGACTATAGCCGAGTGCAGCTACAGCAACACTAGTATTATAGGCAGAGACCTGGGAAATTCGCGCGTTCATTTCTAGACACTGGATTTCACACACTTGTACGTGAATGCTACTTTTGTAATTGGTCGGCGTGTTGTTTCACACCTCCTGCAGATAAATGAGCCAATAACAAACATGCAATAAATTGTGCGCCACACCACCGCCTTTTACCACCACAGCAATCAACCAATAAACAGTTGATATCTGTATGAGAGCATATAAGACTGTGAAGTCTAGCCTACGGGTCATTGCACTCGCGAATTTCTCGGGTCTCTAATAATAGGCAATTCACGGTTACTTCTAACTTTTCTGAAGCCCTGCCAAAGTTATACTTCCAGGATATTCCTCTGCCTCGTGCAACCAAAGCTTAACAGAGTCTAGAAAACTACACCAAAGGGACAACGCGCCGTATTCGCATCGCATCGCATAGACTGAGAGGTCCGCACCCTCATCAAAAAATTACACCGACATTTTGCGGGTCTATACGCGTAAAGGCTGTTCATGATAAAGTGAGCACTTTGAAATCAACCTTGGGAAAAAAAGTCACTATCCCTACATGCATATATTTTAACTGGCGCACTGAGTGACATGGGTCCAGTAAAGTTGGTAACGACGAAAGGAAAAGTATTTCCATATCTTAACGTCGAATAAAAAGTGTTAGGTAACCATTTCTGCTATAATAACTGAAATGATTCCTTTCACTTTCTGTTTTTTATGCATCGAAGTGTAAAAATTGATCAGATTTGTGACATATTTACATTTGTAATAATTTCACACATTTACCTGACCATTTTACCGTGAACAGCCTATAGGCTTATGGCCTCTGCGCTTTCCATGGAGATATAATGAGACATGAAGGAAATATGAGCATGAATTACTAAAAACCGGGATGAGAAAAAATAATGGATTTAACTGCGGAAATTTAAAGAAATTAAAGATATATTTATTTAAGTCGTGGCGTTCAGTATTCTCAGGCACATCGCGGCACACAGCCGATGGGAAAGGTGTTCTAAACTTGTTCGTGCATTACTGAAAATACTATGGGAGGCAGATGGTGTGAAGTTCATGTTCTTTAACACATTCAAACCCAGTGTACTTAGTTGAGTACATTAAGCACGTGTAGGTAATTTTTGGTTTGTACTGAACACTGAGAAGCTCAATGACCAATGATCTTACCTGTGGGTGAATGATTCGCAAACCGTCTTACTGGTCTAGATCATGATTGGTTCATATAACTGTAGCCGAATATATAGTCTACAGCTCATCAGCTGTGACTACGGAACAAGTGTCGTGTCGGCTAAGGACAGCACGCATCATAAAATATCTTGTTTGCAACACTTAAAACCGTAAATTAAAGTGGGTCTGAAAGTGTTGATATGATGTGGATAATATAGAAGAGAGGGGGTAGAGCTTGTGGGCGCAAGCGCCGTTTAGGTTTGAACTTCTGTCAGTATTTCTGCGCTGATGAACCAGCACAATAATACTGACACAGCAATTGAATGCAGTGCCCTCCCAAACCACCCCTTCCCCCCCCCCCCCCAACCTGCTTCTCGTCGAGTGTGTCGGAAAACTGGGCAGCTCAGTCATGGCACCTACTCCATCTTCGCCCTTCCGCGCCGGCAGCATGATCTTCACATGCCGTGGGTGAAGGGAGCCACCCCCTCCCCAGCCTCAAAAAAAACTTGGGAGAGCACTAAACAGTGTTCGGCGGGACATACGGGACCTACCAGTGGTGTTTGCGAGCCACTGGCCCGGGATGAAGACTGATGTCAGTAATGAGACGTTCGGATTTTTTTTTGTCTAACCTGCCTTAAAACTAAGAGGAGAATCTCAGGGCTGAGTCCCAAACGCCTAGACATGAAGGGAAGTTTGTAACTATGAGGGAACATGCTCGCGGCTTTACTGGGATTGGACAAAAACGTGGCCACGATTGGGGTGGGGTGAAAACCGGCATAGACACCGCAAAAAAACCTCGACAGAAAATAATTGCAAGATTGCATGCAATTTACTAAGTAGAAGAGTTCTACTAGAACAGAGGATGGGATAGGATGATCTTTATTGAAAAGGGGCTTGAAACACTAGAAGTGAAAGATTGGTCTGGAGGGCTGTCTTTCTTTTCACGATCGCGCTGGAATTTGATTGTAACCAATTGGAAAATGGGGGGGGGGGGGGTGGAGGCTTTAGCTTGTTGTCGTCCCAGGTGTGTCTCTTGAAGGTTTTGTACCGAAGAACTGCAGAACTCGTAGTTGGTCACATGGCCTTGTGACGGCTACCCCGCCGCCTACCGCTGCAATTATAATGCTCTCCCCAGGCCAATCCCACTTCTGTCACTGCACAAATGATCACCAACAGAACACAGCAGCACGTACAGGCTGTTCACGATAAAGTGAGGAATCATTGAAATCAACCCTAGAAAAATGCCACTGTTCCTACCTGCATATATTTTAACGGGCTCACTGAGCGACATGCTCCGTGTAAAGTTTGTAACGATGAATGGAAAGTAGTTCCATTTCTTAACGTCGGATATAAAGTTTCGGGTAACCATTTGTGATGACTTAAATTATTTCTTTCGCTTTCTGTTATTTTTTAATGCATCGAAGTGTAAAAATGAGAAGATTTGCAAAACATTACCCTTTGTAATAATTTCTCAGTTTCACCTGACCGACGCATGAATAAAGTGACGAGACCCATGGCAGTGTTAATTTTGCATAAGGCGGATGAATACACAATGTGAATACCAATATATCTTAAGCAGGGCTTTCCAAAGTGCTCATTTTACACGCGAATAGTCTATACAATATGTATTTTCACTGAAACTTTACATCTTAAGACTATATATACTATTTTACGCGCTGTTACACTCATTCCAACAATTTGCCACTTTATGTTCAGTAATACGCTCCCACCCCCACCCCCATTTTATACACAACAATGTCACGAAACTTCCACTGCAACTGTATGCAGTATTGATGGCAATAATTGATGAATTTATACTTTCCGGGTAACAAATCTAGAATGTTATCTTTTGAGTGGAAAGAGAACTAACGCTGCAAACCCCTTCTAGCTAACTAACTGGTAAGAAACATACATAGTTTTTGAATTTAGCAGAATTTATATAACTATTTTCCTTATTACGTGAATTCAATAAACAAAAATAAAAAACTCTTTTGTAAATTTACTATGGCCCTATTTTGTTTGTATATTTATAAAGGAAATTTAAAAAAAATTACACTAAGACTGTTGTAAAATAATCTAGCCTACATAAATTTTCACACAAAAATATATACGTTAATTGAAGATTTATGCAATCTTTACAAAAATCATAATTTACAAATTACTTGACCGATTTCGATAATTTAGTGATTATAATATGTGTTTTGACATAACAACGTTAGAAAATTGTGTAAAATAGATTACATTAAAGGTTTTAATGAAGGAAAGTGTTTTGACAAATTTACTAATGGTCATAAACTTTTGACAGGTACTGTAAGGGATTTCCCTTACTGAAATTGAGTGTTGTTAGGCGCTCGCTGCTTTGTACGTGCGGGCAGGAGAGGACAAAGAAGTGATATGATAGCGGGCAGTGAGTGACTAAGGAAAGTTTGAACGACAGAAGAGCAATTATCCTATCAGGGTTTTTAGTTACATAAGTGTGCCTCCACGCGATCTTCCGCCTGGTGCCTTCATAAACCTTTTGTAACTCGCGTGCTCCTGACTTTCAGCAGATTGAATTTCTGGGTTTATCTGAAGAATTTTCTAGTAATTTTCTGCCCGAGTTTCTCTCAGCGTGACTTGGGGTGAGGCGAACTTTCCAGGTCAAGGCTAGCGACTATAAAAGCGCTTCGGGCCTCCGAGCCGAGAGTTTGTGAGAGTCGGAAGTTGGGCGATTGTGCGACGTTAAGCGATAGACGACGAGAGAGAAGAGCAACGAGTAGCGCCGGAAGTGACCAGCAGGAAGAAAATATGCGACTGCGAGCATCAGAGCAGTGAAGAGTACGACTGGCAGGCTGGACTATTGGACTGGATGCGTGAGTGGAAGACATTACAAATGATGGCAACAGACAGACTCAATGTGTGTTAGTGATAAGTATGTGTTAATTGACTACAGATGCAAAATCAGCAATGGTACGATGCTAGTTCATGATACAATCCAAACACTTTTCGGTGGCCTAATTGTGGCATGAACCTTTAAGAAATTCTAATATAATTGTTTTCTTTTTTTTTTTACTTTCCTGCATGCAATGCAAAATAAATAACAGCGATAATATTATTATAGATTTCAAAACCAAAAATGTTATGTCGTAACTAGTTTAAAAATGTACAATTATTATACTGTGTTATAATATCCAACATATTCTGTTTCTGATGGCTGCAACATCACATAGTACTAAATAATTATGTTGCCTAGTAATGCCTAGTAATCCGGCATTAGATTTAGTAATAGGATCTGTCCTATTTTTCGTTGAAGTTTCTATTGTAATGTTGCTTCAGTCGAAATGAACTGAAGGTTAAGCCAAAAAGGAAGTTGTCATGACGTTGGACCTATTCAAATGGCTTTAGAATACAACGAAGACCAATCATTTTTTCAATAACAGATTTTAATAACATCAAAAGTGCTCCCCACGTTTATTGTTATAAAAATGCTCGGTATTTACATATTAAAAGCCAGCTAGGTATTTTCATACTGTTTGAAAGTATACTTCATCCGCATACCGGATTAAATAAAAAAATTATGTGTTGACTTTACATTTGCGTTTTGCTGGGTTGGAAATATACCAGAGTGAATAAAACTCTCCCACTTTTCAATAGCATTAAAACGGCATTAAGACCAGCGTACGTCGTATATTATACAAAATTACTAAGAACGGGTTCAACGAGTTAAGGATATACTTTCTGATTCCAGTACAGCCACGGGCTTGAATTTGTACCACTTGCTAGTCAATTTGGAGGCAACGAATTTTTCAACTGCCGAGTGTTTTTTTTAAATAATCTTTCCCTCAGCTACCCATACATTTCTCGGCTGTATTTTGGTAGTACTGCGCCATGTTGTTGGCGAGTTTAGCAAGAATCTGCTGATTTAAACCTCGGTAGTTTATTGCGCTTTTGTGCTGTGTGTCTCTGTGTAGTGCAGTAGCGTTTACAAGCACTACTAGGCTCACTGAGTGAAGGGTTTTGTTACCCAGCAAAATATTTTTTTGAAAAGTCGCAATTAAGTAAAATATAGAGGGGAAAAAAAAAAAAAAAAAAAAAAAACCAGTATAGCTGCACATAATGTGTTTGTAAAAAGGCAGTTTATCCAATTTTGTTAGTCAAAAATACTTTTTAGTATAATAGCAAATGTCCTAACAAATATGTTGTGTGTTAAAAATATACCTTATTCATGTAGTAAACTTTTTTTTAAAGGGATTTTGGGTGGGGGACGGGAACCTTTGTGTAACGATGTGAAAATTACGACTTCTTATTTTGACGTGAGCTATTGTCTGTAATATTTAATTTTACAGAAAAATAAAACATATAATGTATTTTTTTTTTTAATTTGGAGTGTTCTTCATAGTCAATGCTATTTTTTTTTTTTTTTTTTTTCTTTTGCGGACTGAGACTAAAGCCGCTTCCGTATTTAACCATTCCTTGTCTTTGATTTGTCGTGCTAGTCGATCTAGGCGTCACGGTGTGGTTAAAAACACGCCACTTTACGCAGCAGATTTGTGTGCCGTTTTGTAAGAGTAAGCTGACGTTAAGTTCAACATGTAAGCACCTTACTTCCCCTTCTTCAGAGCACCGTGAAGACATGAAAGCTACAAAATATTATTAATGCTATGAATATAAAAAAAAGTTGTAATTTTAATAATGAAGTTTTTTTCACAACGTGCCGTCTAGAAAGCACGTAGACACAAAACCAAAATATATATAATCAAGTTGTTAAAGACAGTGTTTAAAATGGAAATTGTGTATCACAAGAACTCAAGCCATAAGTTAAAACAATTTTAATTTTCCTCGAATAGCTTAAGTAATTATGCGTTTGAGTGGAATAAGTCGTCGTCTTTATCAGGAACATGTTTTGCTATAGAATTCTCTGACGTCGACTACATTTTCACGAGAAAAAACTGCAGAGTTTCTACAACACTTCAGTTTAAGGCATGAAAAAAGCTGTCGGGAAAGAATATTCAACACAGCTCAAGTTTCACGGGCTCCTTGAGAGAACTTTCTTCGACTGAGAACTTTTTGAGTGAGCGTATCGTATTTCTTAAGTCGGCAGAAGTTTCCGAAGTAGCTGTGAACACAATTTACGACGCAAGAGGTTGGTTATTTCCAAGATATTCATGTTCACCATGCAAATTTTAATTTTAATTTTATTTATTTATTTATTTATTTTCGTTTTCTTATACTTAATTTATTTTTCTGCAAAGCGCTTTCAAAATAAGTTAATTAACTCAAAAAAGAGTTTTGCCGGAAGTTTGTATCTGTGTTTATAATTCCGCACTGCCGTTCTTACGGAATGTTTCCACGCGAGTTCATTCTTCCTCTGACTGCTTTTACTTTAATATCGCACAGCTTTATCATTAAGGGGAATGATGCACGAACGCATCATATTTGCCCAACAATTTTGTCATAAGTGGTTCTGGAGAGGATTTATCGAAATTTTCAGCTTGACAATATACAAATAACTATTTTGAACAACTTCTTACTTTTTTAGATATTCACTGCGTTCCATACTTAAGTCGATACAACCAAAAAAGGTTAATCAAATTCAGAGGGTTAAATTTATTGAACGGGTTAAATTTATTGAAAGGATTAAATGTATTGAAAGGGTTAATATTTTTATTGTGTTTTTGGTACAAGAGTGTACTAAGGGTCAATTTTTATTAGTTTCTTTATTTTCTTTGGGGAGGAACTCTGTTACATCCTCATCCTTGAAGCATTCATGCGAAAGAGCGGTAATTTAAATGCGTATTTATGACTCGAGACCAAGTTCAAAGATGAAAATACGCTTGGTACTTCATTCCAACCTGCACGTGGAAATAATTATGATATTCTTATTTTTCGAACCTACCACATCAAAAACGATGCTATCCCAGACTCCGGGAATCAGTCCTTCACGCAATCAGCACATTCCTACACATTCTTAAATATTTTCCAAAATGTTCGGTAAAATTTTTTGATAGCAGTTCCCGAAACGCAGCGTCCTGTCGGTTTTGGAAAAAACTACTGTGTTTGTGCGAGTTTCTTCGTTGAGTTAGTTTTATTTGTGTAAGTAGATAACAAACCTATGTCGTTATTGGTGTGTTGTCTGTTGGTCGTATATACAGTCGTTGGTCGTATACACGAGGTGCGGCGTCTTGGGGATGGTGTGTGTCTATATATATATATATATATATATATATATATATATATATATATATATATAAGAGTGGTATAAATGTGCATTTTTGTGTGTTTCATAGACGGTGGTGGGAGATGGGCGATTTTTGGTAATACCAATTAAACAGAAAGAGAAAAAGATGTATAGTTAACAGACGAGAGAAATTTTGGAGTGTTATACCTATGATTCAATAACACGACAGAGAGAGAGAGAGAGAGAGAGAGAGAGAGAGAGAGAGAGAGAGAGAGAGAGAGAGAGAGAAGTATAAACTATCTGGTGTCAACAAGTGGTAAACAATCACAATTACATGACTCTCCAGGTGTCTTGAAATGAATTAAACGTAAAGAGATGAATTTGACTACACCGAGCTGTGAGTTGGAAATATAATTTACATGAGAGAAATATAACGAACGAACACAACTATGTGAGTGTACAGTATGGAATTAACGAATCAAAAATGACTCTATAAATTAAATGGCTAACGAACACAATAACAAGATACATGACACTACTTGATGCCTCGCGCGCATACCTTACACATCCGTATGCCTGTGAGACTGGTGAGGAATTTCAGAAACGTAATCCACGCGTTAAAAGAAATAAATTGATTAACATGCATAAAAAAGAAAATGTGTAATATACGTCCATTACTTTGTCTCTAATTTATATGTAAGGTCAGGACATGTTTGCATTTTAAACGACTTGTATTCTTGATTTGATGGTTCTATATATTTCTGAGCCTCAGCTTTCTGATGTTGATTGCCTCCTGTACCAGTGTGTAGTGTAGCCAACTTTACCTCAGACCAGGTGGTACGGGATTGGGCGCTTGTTTCCTTGCAGATCTGTTGTTGGCTCAGAGTTCGCATGTGCGTGTCTGATAAACTGTGAACCCATTGCAAAAATTACAGAAATGTACATGTGTTTGATACCATAGCTTGTCCTAAAATTAATTCGCGATATTTCCCAATTTATATCCATACAGCACTGAAAACCTAAATGCATTTCAATTTTAACAATAGGTTTTAAGCTGAGTAGCCCAACTATTTATAATATTAATGTCATAATATCTACAGTCATGCTGCTTCTAAATCAAGCAAATGCTGTTCACGATAAAAAGAGCAATTTTTAAATCGACCTTAAAAAAATAGTTACTGCCCCTGCCTGCATGCATTTTAACTGGCGCACTGAGTAACATGTACCCAATAAAGTAGGCAACAATGGAGGGAAGTAGTTCCATATCTTAAAGTCGAATAAAACTAGTTAGGTAACCATTTATAATTATTTAAAATATTTCTTTCGTTTTCTGCTTTTTCTAATGCATCGAAGTGTAAAAATGAGCAGATTTGTGAAATTTTCCTTTTCTAATAATTTTACAGTTTCACTTGACAGACGCATGAGAAATGTGATGAGACCCACGACAACGTTAATGTTACATAAGGCGGAAGAATACACGACGCGCATGCAAGCAGATCTTAAGCAGGGCTTTCAAAAGTGCTCATTTTACTGTGAACGGTATATACCCGCTGTCGCTGTCGTAGGGCGAAGAGGGACTGTACATAATCTCGGAAATAAGTTCGAAATAATTCACGTGACAAATTAGTAAATAATAAGCTTAACTTACCGTGTTAATTTTCATGCAATACATCATCCTCCCAACATTTATTCAAAAATGATCTACTGTTAGATGTTAAAGAGACCTGAAAAATTCGTAGGTTCATTTCGGGACAAGCTAAAAATCTATATGGCGGGTCCGGTTTGGTCCGCCGGGAAGGTCATATACCATTGCTTTAAGGGGGAAGTATCCTTGCTATCTTGGATTTACGTATTTTCCTCATTAACTTAATTTTCGGACTCAATATTTAAAATAAAAAACTAGTCATGACATAGGGAACATTTTAACAGTTATTTCGAAATCCCACTTATTTTTCTTACATGATTAGTGTCACATCTGTAACTGTAATCAAACATTACCTAATTATTTTATAATTTTAGTCCCACATGGGAAAATACAGGTATATTTGAAACCCTGCGAATTAAAATAAACTCGTTAAGTAGTCGTCCATGTCATATCTAGCTTTGATTATTTTATTTCTGATCATACATTTTCATTACGAAGATTTGTAAGAAAATTCGAAGATGGGGTGGATACTACCCCGTTAAATGGGGAGGCCACGCCATCCCTTAAAACAGGTCCCTGTGGGAAGCGGCAGGTCGACAGGAAGACAGGATGGCAGCACGGGAGACAAAAACGCATGCTTTTCAATGCGTGTCTCCACACTGTCCTGTCGCGCGGTTCCCTTTTTTTCCTTGTAGTCTGTAGTTTCGCATACGTTTTGGACGTCGTGTTTGACGTAGACAAAATTTATACAGGTAATTGTAGGGCACCTCGATGTCTGGGACATGTCTTCAAAACATTATATGGAACAGAACATACACGATAAAAGTTAGGAGACATCGAGAAGGGAACGTTCGCGACGCGGGAGGGAATGGAGCTGCAAGAAAGGAAACAATATAGTAGGTGTAGTTGAATCATGGTATCTTCGGATTTTCCTGAATCCCTGCTAAATTGCTATATTTGGTTACTGATTACGTATCCTTCCGTTACGCCTAAACATAAACGCTGCCATGTTACTTCTACTTTTATAACTGCCAAATGCGTTGTTTACTGTTTACAGCTGTTTCAAAGAATTCTGTTATATTTCAAAAACCATTATGTACGAATATTCACAATTTAGGCCTATAAAAATATTTAGGTCAGCTTTATTGACGATAGTTTTTACGATTATTACTTCACCTGCATTGTTAACATATTTGTTATACACGACAAACCCGTTACATGTAATACTCGTTAATATTTTGCCGCTATTGTGTTTAACCCTGTTGGAATAACAATCAAATCGAAGGAACAACCATTCCAACGAACAGACACAGTAGATTCAAGCACGCAACTCGTGCCGCTTTTCTTTTGTACCTAGCAGCGACATACTTTAGTGAACATGCACACAAACAATAGGCCTGCCGTAACTTTCATTCCGCTCATATTTCCATGCAATGGTACTTGCTGTCTTCTAGGTTATTTTCATTATTTATTTTAATTTATATGGCTAGGCTTAGTATTTTGTTGGGAAAGTGCAAACATTCAAATCACGGGAACGTAAGTACGTTACACAACTTTGTTTTTAACACCTAGGGAAAATCACAACGTTGTGATAAATAAACAGACATGACTTTCAAAAAATTAACTTACGCAAAAAACAATTCACGTTTAAAACGTATTACTCTCGCACGTCCATATTTGCAAATCACACACTCTGGTTCAACGTAATGCAATGGCAACAAACACTCTTTCACACACAGCGGCCACAACGCATGTTACAGTATGTTGATTCCTGCCGAGGAGAAACCGATTTAACAATACGTCACTTGTCTACGTAGGTTTGAAAAACACAACGTGTTTAAACTTGAAGTAATAATTTGAAGAATTTTTTGGAACAAGAAAAATTGCCCCTTCGTTAGGCAAAAAGCAACACGTCATGTCATGGCTCGCCACGTCTGTCTACCTCAGACATAAATATATTAAAATAAATATTCAGACATTAAAATCTCTTGTCAGTTGTAAGTAAC
The DNA here is from genome assembly GCA_029891345.1 of Dryococelus australis. Taxonomy (NCBI): domain Eukaryota; kingdom Metazoa; phylum Arthropoda; class Insecta; order Phasmatodea; family Phasmatidae; genus Dryococelus; species Dryococelus australis. The sequence goes on along the minus strand of CM057000.1, from coordinate 30,117,257 downwards.
AATTAATCATTATTTTGGTGTAATAAGTACGAAATATGCTAAAAGTGAATACATGTATAATTTTCTGCTAATACTAACGATGCGAAACTTCCCGAGTAAGAGAGAGACTACGAGAGAGAGAAAGAAAGAGAGAGAGAGAGAGCGAGAGAGCGACAAGCTCCGCTCAGCCGACAGTTTCATCCTTGGTAGAAAAAACATACACCATGTCACTAGGGAATACGCACAATAATTTGCGCTGTTATTTTAAACTGTAACAATTAAATGTGTTTCCATTGGGGCTTCCGAAATATTTAAATATATCAATAGGCAACGTTTAGTTTAAAAATAGCATAACTGACCAAAAAACTATGTTAAAACAACATATTAACTGTGAACTATTTGTTACTAGCCGTTGCCAGCACGTCGCTGCTCTCACTGCTTTTAATTTATATTTAATACAAAATAAATATTACAAGTTAAAGGAGATACTAAGTTAAAGCTTCATGTATTCAAGAAAATGGTACTTTAAAGTTATACAAATAACCATTTTACTCAGTTGTTCTTGCAAGAAAAATTTAACGAATTAAAAAGTACACAGTTACAAATAGTTACAAAATATAGACTAGATTAATAATATCACATAACTGCTCAAACATTTATACTAATTACCCATCTAGGTTTCATTTTCTAAAGATAATTTCGTTGGAACTCAACTACCCCATCGCCGACAAAATAATCAGCAATTATGTCTGACTTTTCTTCCTTTAATTTTTTATTCGCCAGTCCCAGCATTATTCACGTCCTCAAAAGGATAAGTTTCTGAGTCATCGACATTAATACAGTTCCGCTTACACACAAAGTAATGCAATATGCAAGAAGCCTTTACAATGTCATCAACAAAGTCAGGTTCCACAAATATCGGAGTGTGAAAAATCCTCCATTTGTTAGTCAAAAGTCCAAAAGCGCACTCTACGGTCCTGCCGAACAGGAAAGTGTGGGCGGGTGAAGGTCACTCCACTAAACGGGATGGGTTTTGACCGGACCCGCTAGAAGGGAAGGCGTGGTCCCAGCCTAAAGGCCCGTCTGCAATCGCGTTGACGCTACAATAACGCGTCACACTAAGTCATGAATGCGAGAATCGTAGACGCTCTGGCTACAACCGGCATTAAACAGGTTGCCATGACGCTAAACGCAACACGAAACGCGGTAGGTGTTGGCCGACTTTCAAGTCTTTGCGTTAGAAACAAGTGAAAACAAATGTTACAGCCTACTGACAACAGATAGCACCACTATCGCCGTGTACGTATTTAATTTGTTAATGTTATACGAAATCAATATACATGTAAAGCAAACTGCATTAAAAAATAATTGAGTGTAACTATTAAGTCTGTGTAATCTTTTTTTTTTTATATATTTTTTTTAACAACAAAAATATTTGTATATATACACCTACATTATTTTTATTTTTATTCCCGTTAACGTCGATTGTAGACATGCCAGTTTTCTTATGATGACGTTTAGCGTCAAGTTGATTTTAGACGAGCCTTTACGCTTATGTGACGTTTTCAATTGGCCTTCTTGATTTTTCACACCTCATTCATAGGTATAAACATGCGAAATTCGCGTTATTATTTGGTGCCCCCGCAGACTTTACTGCCCTGTATCTATACGATAGCAATTCGTGTTTTCATTGGCTATTGACGACTATACGGCGTCATGTACCTGTGTGACCGCTCCAATGTAGGTTGGTCGCTCAGAAATCGAGCCTTTACTATCGGCTGAAATCGTCGTTGGGACGTGCCACACAAGTTTTCGGCCAATGGTAGAAGACAAGTAATCATACAACGTCTTGGAGCTTGGTCTGCAGTTAAAAAAATAACGCGAATTTTGCAGGTCCCTATGCACAGGACTCTGAGTAATAACTTGGAGCACCCGTTTTTCGCGAAAAAAAAAAAAAATTACACGGAAGCTGTCTTTTAATATCATACTTGCACACATGTGGGTTTCCTTACGGCCGCGCGACTTTGTCGAAGACAGTGTGGCATTTGACTGGCCAACGAGAATTCAGTTACTCCGGTACAGTCTGTGATTCGCGCGCAGGCAACAAAAACGTGCAGCAGATGAAACCAGCCGATAGCAAAAGTCGATCTGAGTTTATGTGTATTGAAGTACAACTTGACAAGAATGCCAAGAACTGCCAATAACAAACATGCGGCAAAACGCAGGCCCAATCAACGCTTTGCACTGTTATACCGAACAACCTATGAGCAGTCTATAACTGTACGCAGGAATGAAACGTGTAACCTTCAGGCCGGCCAACTCACGAATTTTTCACGCTTTTTTTCCCTATGCTCATAAAATAGATAAGTACGTAGAGGTGGAATGGCGCGATATTTCCTTTGATGTGAACGTACTTATTCGCCGATTGGCAGCCAGAACTTCCGAGCTAGTGAAGAGATTTGGGCGGCTCTTAACATCGAGAGCCGATGAGGGTGAAGCAAGGTAAGTGTGGAGGAGCACCGGAATGCATGTGGGGGGGGGGGAGAGGAGAGGTCTCCGAGAAAACCCGCCGACCAGCGGCACCGCCAAGCTAGATTCCCACATGCGAAAATCCGGGGGGCGACTCGACTGGGAATCGAACCCGGTTCGTCTTGGTGGGAGGCGAGTGGTCTAACCGCACTTCACCGCCGCGGCCCCACGAGAACCGCCGAGAGTGGCCTTGCATTTGACTCGGTATTGCGCGTTGCGAAAGTTTTCTATTGGCTGAGCTGCCGGGTGGGCAGTAAGTTACCAGGCGATTACCACTTCTGTATTCTTAAGGCGCCCGTCTACCTGGCGTTTGAAGTGCGTTGCAAAGTGTTCGAAATACACGTTTTTCTACGAAACTATTAAACGCGAGTCCAGTGAACTGACCTACAAAAATAACACACATTTCAGATGAGGGCTGTTGAGCGTTTTCCAAGACCTCACGTTAATTAGAAACACGATTTCAGAACACGCCAAAATAGCTAAAAACGGCTTTTTCAAAGCGCTGCATTTCAAAATTTACGTGTCAGATCCATACAAAATTATTCAAGGGGCATGCGTTGAACCTTCCTACACATTTCCACCAATAAGATAATAGGGTCGCCGCTGAAAGTCCCACAGGTACACGCAGCACGGCGAGAACACTGCACGTCAGTTCAGAGCCTTGCGTTTAGCAGCGATGGGGGACTTGATGCGCGTGGCAGAGTCGCCTTTAACGATCTCTCGGCTCTCGTCTTCAAAAGCGGAAAAAAGCTCTAAGTAGACGGGCGTCTTAAGTATTCTGTGCTATGGTAATGCGCAAGCGCTACTTGTAACGGTTTCTTTCGTTGGCGCCGCTTTCCACAATTCTATCGATTGGTTTCGCCTTTCCTTTTTCCCGTAGAAAAGCCTGCCGGCCACAGTTGAGCGCGCCGGGGAATCTCATCTCCGCTATTATCTCACGAGAAACGTTCCTCGCGCGCCGCGAGTGTAGAAAGTAAGAAGGCGAGACCGCGTACTTACACCTTCTCCCGCTGCGAGGCGCTGCCAGCGTTTCGCCAACCACTCAACGTTTCCTTGCACCTACACTAGACTTATTTCCCTTATTGAAATGTAATCTCTAATCAAAGAAATACCCACCAATCTAATCATTTTATTGGTATAATTTCCGAAACTAAATCGATAAATGTTCCTCTTGAGCCCTCACTAACAACAAATCACATATCATTATAAACAATAACTAGGGATAGAAAAATTTCGCGAGTTCAATTACCTCTAGAACTAGACTCCACAGTGCTTGTACACTCGAGCCTCAGTTGTTTGTTAATTGGCTGCTGCCACAGTGTTACCTTGCACCTGGCAGTATGGGATTCGCTACTAGTTTCTTTGCAAGTCTGCTATTGGCTCAGAGGCGTATCTTGTACCGAAATGAATTCGCGAAATTTTCCTATCCCTAACAATATCATAATCTCGTATATTGATGCCGTCCGTCTCACAAAGACATCATACAGATACACACAAGCACAAATGAACTAAAGTAACAACGCCTACACTGCACAACACCTACACAGACAATATTACACTGACACCACACAACACAGACACAGACATCAAACACACGACGGACACCTCACGATAACGACAACTGCAACCGTCGGGCCCTCTGTCTCCGGAGAGGATGGCGGGGAGGGATTCAAGGGTGGAGGCAGACGAATTTTACCTTTTGACATATTTAAATTATAACGTAACCATTTTTTTTTTAAGATTATAACAAAATATAATTTTAAGCCTCTGTAATTTTAAAATTTGACTTGTTTTTAATTTTTATAACTCGACAAATATTATGTTTCGCCTATTTTCCAAATTTGTTTTAAATTCTAGTAACTAAGCCCAGTTATGGCCTTCAGCTGGGCACTGGTAGCATTTTAATATTTCTGTTCCGACACTTATAGGGCCACCTGCTTCTCGAGATAAGGTTCACGTGTTTGCTAGACTTCAATATCCCCGTGCACACTTGTAGCTTTCCTATGGCCACTGGCCGCCTGTCTTTGGGTGTAGACAGCCTGCTACATGAGTGAGCCAATTAGAATTAAGTTTCTTCGCTAATGACCATCCGTGATTGGCGGGCAGACAGATAAACCACGTAACAATCTATATAATCCAGTCACAAAATCGGATATGAGCTAATGCGCTTTGGAGCACAACTTTTACTACAAACAGGTGCCCCTGCTAGTAAATAGTGGTAGTGAAATTTTACGAAAATATATCAAGACAAGTAATATTTCAAAACACTGTAGGGTCGTTTACCTATCTTGATTGGCTGAATTACTTTTTGACACGTGTTAACTGTCTGCACACGAATCACCGATGTTGCCGAATTTTGAGTGGTCCGGTCAAATATGAAAACGCGTTCTCAAGCAGATAGCAACCAATGGCAACAGACAATTTGCTGTTGGGTGACTATGGTATTGAAGTCAACCGTGTAATCATATTTTTTTTTGCGAAAAGTGAAATGAAGTGATTCAGGTGGTTCTTACCAGCGAGGTTTTGAGAGCCGATGAGGGTGATTCAAGTGATATGGAGCGGCGCCGGAATGAAGGAGCGGGGAAAACGGGAGATCTCCGAGAAAACCCGCCGACCAATGCCATCGTCCGACACGAGTCCCACTTCCGAAAATTCGGTGTGTTTTTTTTTTCTTTCGAAAAATCACTAGCTCGATGTATTAGTGATATGTGAGATGTTGGCGATTTGCGATGGTGCCGATATGCGATGTTGGCGATATGCGATATTTTCGATAGAATTATGACCGATATTTACTATATCCATATTTGCGATATCAATACAAATGATACTTACAATATATCACCATTGGTTTTCAGTACTCTCTGGCAGCGATATATCGCACCGATACCGATGTGATTGATCTGCACGTTTCAAAACTATATTGAACAGTGGCGTCTCGTTAGGCCAAGCAAGGCAAGCCGTGCTTGCCCAGGCAGTTTCCTGACAATGCCATATTTAAAATAAACATTAAACTCTAACTTATATTTAGACTACTTTAAGGTAACTTTTCACTCATGAGGTACACATTCTACCCAGGAAACAATACTGTACGTTATAAGAAAACAACTCGTTGGCTAGCAAAACCAAGATGTTTGGAAGCGCTGTAAGTAATGCTTTCAGCAGGTAGGCGGTCGCAGTGGTTTCCCGCCGACGGAGAGGAGGGCCGGGTAGGAAGACCTCCCGTGGGGGAGCGGGGGTTATGGCTGGCAACCCGTGTTGGAAGCTACGATGGTAGTGCTTTCTTCACTGAACGAAGCGGACATAGCGGAAGCTGGCCTAGCCGCAGTAAGTTGGCGTCGTGTAGTTTAAGTAACTAGATCGGCGTGTGGGCAAGTTCGCGCGCACAAGTCGAATCATATTGTTTTTATTTAATTTTTCACTCGGGAAAATTTACGTTAAAAAATATCAATATTTTTACAAGCGGTGTAGTTTATATTTACGTACGAAAAAATGTTTAAATGGCACCATTTTGCACCTTCAAATCCAAATTTTCCCGGTGGAGGGCCCCCCCCCCCCCCAGTCCCCTGCACAAGTAGCTTGTCCATGAGATTATAGCACGCATCGCCACTGATATTGAAAAAGATAATATCGCAGAGCTGTAGTGTTTGATATAGACTGGAGATGAGGTAGATCGATCTCGCTGGCTGCTCACAACCAATCTCCGTGTCACAATATTGAACTGTTTTTTTGCCAAAACTTGTAGCGAAAACGGCATGTTTGGATTTTTGTTAGAATACTGATTTGCAAACAATCCTTTGAGACGCATGTATACTTCTTCTAACCAATTTTTAATGCAGTTTGATTAAATTCTAATTGGCAAAATTATTACATTCATATAATAGTGGTTGCCATTTAATAACTTAGATAGTGTTGACCAAGTGACTTGACATTTGTGTCCATCGCGCAGAAGACGAATAAGCGGCCTACCTCATCTTTAGTCTATGTGTTTGGTTCAGTTCCTTTTTTACTCGTGAAAGCGAGCAGCGTGACTGAATTTGGCGTTCAGTCGGGTGGGCGTGTCCTTGGTCTGGCAGATTTCTCTCCCGAACCTTTCGGAACAACGTTCTGCTGCCTACAAGGCTACACTGCTCCAGTCGTATTGTGTCGCACCCATATTTTATCACTGGTTTTTTGGTCGATCAAATTTTCTGACTTATGCAAAAACTTGTGTGGATGACAGCTTCAAACTTAGCGTCAGAACTTGCAATCAATTAAATGATGGAAAAATAATCTGCTTGGAACACTCACCCAGGATGATAAAATTTTCAGGACTATCCGCACGTAATTTTTTGTTTGGCTATGTGTTTAAAAAAAAGTTAGCTGAGTACAATAAAATTGCTGTAAATTATACTTTTCTGACCGGACGAATAACATATGTGCCACGTATCACAAGCGTTTTATGTTTTTGCTGACGTAAACGTATCTTATTTTTGGTTAAACTGAACGTTTACTTATATATATATATATATATATATATATATATATATATATATATATATATATATATATATATATATATATATATTTAACTATAATTGATATGAATAAAACAGAAAAAAAATGCGCGTTGTAAATGCTTATACACTGTTCACGATAAACTGAGAACTTTTGAACGACCTTGTAGCGGCAAAGTCTTATTGGCCTAACCCTAACTGTTTTTGGTAGCAAGCCAGATGGTTGTTAATGAGCTATCAATTGGAAGGTGTAACTTTAAGTAAAGTCGATATTGTGTCTAATCTCTTTATATAAAACACAAACACGTTTCTCTTTACACAACTCGTGCAATCTTTAACTTTACTTAATTCGGGGGAGTTGATTGATATGATTAAATCGATTATTATCAGCCAGGAAATAATTATCTAATAAGTCTCTGCAGATACTCACTGGAACGATATCGCCTTGTAAGTGATGCCGAAGGCTGCTTGCAGGAAGCCTCGGAATCGGCGGCAACTGAACGGCCTCTTGCTGTCCGTCTTCGGGTGGCAGTTGTCTGGCGGCAGGTCAGCGACAGGCCCTCCTTCAGTTCTCCGCGCGCGCTAGAATACGCGGCGCTGGACTATTACGAATGCCTTGTTTCAGTAACTTCTCGCTGCTCGTGGCCTCGTCCCGAATACTGTCGTGGTGGGGTGGTTTCCAGCCGAGCGCAGGGAACAGCTTGGTAGATCACTACAACCTGCTTACAGTACAGTTCACAGGTTTCAGTACATTCTGAAAACATAAGTAAAATTAACATCACGATGGGCCTGATCACTTAATCTATGCGTCGATCGCATAAAACTGTGACATTATTATTGTTAATTATTGTTAAATGTTTTACGAATTCGCTAATTCTTGCACTTTCAAGCATTAAAAACAGAACGAAAATGAAAGATAATTTAACTGCCCACAAATGTTTACCTAACACTTTCTATTCAACGCTAAGACATGGAACTACTTTCTAATCGTCGTCCAACTTTACTGGGCGCTTGCCAGATATTGTACACGTTTAGATATATCCATGTAGAGGCAGTGACATTTTGAGAGGTTGATTTTAAAAATGCCCACTTTACCGGAACAGCCTTTAGTAATAAATAGTTCCCATGCAAAATACTGTTAAGCTGAGCGCGTACAAATGCTGCGCGTTGTGCCTATGGTGCAATTTTGTAGACTTGTTTAAACTTTGTTGCCTGAAGCGGAGGGATACAATGGAAGCAGAACTACAGCAGGTCTTCAGAAATGTTTTCGCATTCTCCCAGAGTGTTTTCCAGGAACCGTGAGTGAGTGATGAGATTTGGGCGACTCTTAACATCGAGGGGCCACGGAGGCTGAGTTGTTAGCCTGCTTGCCTCCCACCAATGTGAACCGGGTTCAATCCCCGGCCGGGGTCACCGGATATTCTCATGTGGGAATTGTCCCGGACGATGCCGTTGGTCGGCGGGTTTTCTCGGGGATCTCCTGTTTCCCCCGTCCTTTCATTCTGGCGCCGCTCCGCACTCACCTCGATCACCCACATCGGCTCTCAAGACCCCACTGTTAAGAGCCACCCAAATCTCTTCACTTCATTTCTTGAGGGGACTATATAGCTGTGTGTCCAAGGTCAAGAAGCTAGGGTGCGATACGGGCGACAGTAACACACACGCCTAGTGTCTCATCGCTCCTACGCGCAAGGCGTGCAGTGTTTACGTCCTAACGCTTTACTGTGCAAACTAGACCTGTAATAGTGGGGTTTTATTACACGCGATGAAAGTACACAGATCAAACTACCTGCGTATAAACGTACTTGCCGCTTAAAGAAACTTTATAGGCAAGCTTTAAAAATGCGATATTTGGCAACTTTCACGATTTTTTTCTCCATTAATACACTTAATGATATAAGTTAAAAGATAGCTTTTTTTTTATCCTTTCTGGCAAAACTTCGTATATCCAGAACATTTATTTACCGAGACACGCGTTTAGGCGCAAACAACGATCTCACAGGAAAACGTTTCAGTACCTAGGACCCTTAACGTCGAGGTCTTGAGAACCGATAGGGATGAAGCGAGGTATGGAACAGCACCGGAATGCAAGAGCGGGAGAAACGGGAGGTCCCCGAGAAAACCCGCCAACCAGCGGCATCGTCCGGCACGATTTCGCCTTGGTGGGAAGCGAGTAGTCTAACCACTACACCGCGGCCCCTCGGGGAACCGTGAAGACCGAGATCAGAATGGCTAGACCGGTGGGAACCGCCAGGCTAACGTATGATGCTGTCGGGGAATGTTCCATCCAGTCAGCTCCCATTAGTCTCAAAGCCCCGTCACGACCAGCAGCCGAGAGTGCTTCCTCTGTTCGCCTCTTGGTTCGGGAACCAATCCATCAATCAATCACCGCACTATCTGCCAAGAGCACGCCAGCGTGCTATCAGCTCGCACAGGCCACAGGCAGGGCTAACGAGATTTTAACTCGCCGGACATGTGGCTGGGTATGACGTCAGTGGTCACGTGGTGCGAGGAAACTGCACTCATTTTGAATATAAGGTAACGCTCACTCCAGCAGTGCATGATACTTTCAGTTTACTGACACAACAGGTCATCCGCTGACAAAATATTAATGTTGAGCTTATAACTGGCGAATGAAATAACATCCTAGTATTTTGGGGGAAATGCATTTAATTGCAACCATTAAATTTTCTTGAAATAATATATATTTTACCGTTTACATTTCGATGCGTAGTTAAGAATACAGAACAAATGATTCTGAGAGCATCGTAAATGAAACTTACTAAATATTGAATTACTACATAATGAAACAACCAATTAGAACACAGCCTCCATAACAACCACACTTTTGTTTTACCTATGTTGCTTCTAGTTCCAGAGGTCAAAAAAATATAAAAGCTGTGGCAGTTGTTAGTTGTATTTCAATTGTTATTTTCCTGAAAAAGAAATTTTTTGTAATTTTGTTACTTGTAAAATAAAATGTAAACCATTTGCCAAAAAATATTATCACAGAAGTTAATAAATAATACCTACACGGATACAAGATTTATGTAAACTTCAAAAAGACTGACTTTTGACAGAGCTAATATGAGAGTGGCGTTTTAACTTCAATTAATACTAAAATAATATTTACTAACACATCAAACATTAAATTTTGTATAACACACTACAACTTTAAAGTTTCTCCCATTTCGAAATGTATTAGCTGGTAAGGCGGCAGATTCGTCTGTTACATAAGAAATTTTATGATACGTACGACACGAACTGTCCAGAAATTGAAAATATGCAGGTACTTTTGAGATTGATTTCTAGGACCAAAAATAATTCAGCAAATGTTCGTAACCTAATAACCTCAGATGCATTTCGGAAATGCTGTTAGCTATGCCACAAACACACAAGGGTTATAAAAACATAAGCCCTTGACTGACTGGCCCACATCGTTATTAAATATAATGTGATTTTAATTAATCGAATACTCGGTGTGACATGTTACTATGTACAAAAATTTGTAAAAGGAATAGTTAATTTTACTTTTTCTGCTTCGAAAAGGGTCTGATTTGAAGAACTATCTGTTCATAGAAGTGAATGTTATTATCATTCAGATCTAATTTAGAAGCAATGGCATGTGTAGAAGTAATGTGCCGAACAAGTAATTATAACTAGGCTGTCCGAAGAGGCCTATATCCGTCTACATGAGTTCTGTGTGATTTGAACGATTACTGCAAGAAATATTTAATCCTACAGATAGTGATGGTAATATTCAATCTTGCTTATGCTTCTTAATCGTATCATTATATTTACATAATATTGCTTATAATTGACCCAGATGATGCCTGATGATGAATACAAAGTCTCAAAAGCTGGAAAGTTTATCACGGCTGTTCAACCACGTCTTACAAGGTCTACAAATTCTGTCACTACTCCTATAGTTAATTTTATATTTTTAGTTCATTTATAAATAAAAGCTTTGTTTTAAAAGTTTTTTTTTTCAGTTAATTAATTTCCCTATCAAGCGTTGTCCTTTTATGTAGCGCAGAAGTCATCTTGACAATATGATACAAGGCTTGAATGGTATACATATTCGTTTGCGACTTGTTAAATTCCTAGCATGTGTCATAATAAATTTCGTTCCAGGAGTGTACATACTTCATGCTCATTTAAGTCCATACAAATACTTGCTTAAATTTCCGCTGTAACTCTGTTATACTAAGATACTAGTAAATGTGGTACACCCAACCCCTATCAAGATTACCGTTCACACACATAAGAGTTATAAAAACATAAGTCCTTCCTTGACTGAATGGCCCAAATCATTATTTATATTAAGTTAAATTCTGTGCAATGTAATTTTATCAGATTTGTATGTATTAATCTTTAAACATAAAAGAAATACCTCACTGACTGGCTTACTGACTGATTCATCTATACACAGTCCAAACCGCTGGATCTAGCAACGTGAAGTTTTACACGTACGTGGCTTCCTGAATCAGTGATTTCAATCAGTGGTATTATTTCACGGAATCCTCAGTTAATGCGCAGTGATATTCTGCCGAATCAGTGAAATACACTGAGGTTTCACTGAAAAGCAAGTACAATTCACTAGGAAGCAGTAGAAATCACTGTTTTATCAGTGACTATCAGTGACTAAAATGATCAGTAGAATTTCACTGATTCAAGTGAAGCTGTTTCGACATACCTGCAGTCGAATTCGCATATCTGTGGCAATTTTTTGACAGTTTCGATTTTAGAGTGTAGACATGCAATAAGGAGATTTAAGCTGTGCGAGTGGGAAAATGTATTTTCACAGAATTCTCAATATCTCGTACACCCGATAAGGCATTGGGTTCATTTTTTATTCAGAAAACTGTTTATTTATAGAAACAAGTAAAAATTAATTTGCGGACCTTTTTTAAAAATTTAGCATCTGAGTGGGTAAAAGGAGTAAAATATGCACTCACAGAATCCTCAATATCTCTTTAATTCAATGAGATATCGCTGTTTCTTTTCGTCAGAAGGCTACCTATAGAACCGCCTAAAAACAATTTAATTTTTGAATGGGTTATCCTAGCACCAAAGGTAAAAAGCATTTATTATGTAGGGGCCACATTGCCATTGGTCGGTAGTTTTTCTCTTCACTTCATTTATTATGTAGCGTAAAAAAACGATCTTTGGGTGAAGTTTTGAAGGCATTCAGTTCAATAGATTATGAATGTAGTCAAATAAATTGTGTTCAGTTCTGTAGTAGGAGCAGTGTCATAGGAATATGTATTCACCATGCTGCGTTAACCACATCTTAGGTATTTACAGTATATAATTTGGCGTAAAACCATGTAGTGGTTGTAAATAATACTACACACTCTCTCTCTATTTTTGCATCGTCTGCCACGTCGAAGAATAATTAGTTGCCGGAACTGCATCCCGTTGTGGTAAAATTCTGTCACAGAACTCACTCTGTAAAATTGATAGTACTTTCAACTACGCGGCGTTCTCTTTCGCAGACAGTAACGAGCGCTTCAGAAAGTCCAGTACTGCAGGACAGGAAACGGAAGGAGGCCGACACCCGGAGGTAACAGCGATTCGTGAACAGTTAGCTTTCTGGTTTTAAACAAAAAACAACGGCGCTTTTATCGTGGCGCTTTTTAGAAGACCAGCAATCTTCCTCGCATGTTGTTTAAAGTAAACCAGATGCAAATGTTTTTCACCTGTAAAAACATACACCGAAGGTAAAAAAGTCTTGGACTCTAAAAAAAAAAAAATGTTTTGTCTAAACAGACGCTACCAAATGCTTTTAACGATAAAATCACTATTTACTTACTACAGAACTGTTTGCTGGTAATTTTAAAGAGTGTGAATTTTTTTTTACTGTATAGTAAACGTTCTTTGGTAATTATATGTTAATATTTTAACATCACAAATCATTGGGCGTGGAAAACGTGAAGTATTATGTAGTGAACACACCTCGTTCTGTAACATAAAAATGGATGTTCAAGTAAGGCACTTGATAGCCCTGCTTAAGATCTACTTGTATATACGTTGTGTATTCTTCCGCCTTATGTACAATTAACACTGCCATGGGCCTTATCACTTTACTCATGCGTCGGTCAAGTGAAACTGAAATTATCAGACAAGTAAATATTTTACAAATCTGCTCATTTTACACTTCGCTGCATAAAAGAACAGAAAGCGAAAAAATAATTTTAAGTTATTACAAGCGGTTGCCTAACACTTTATATTCGACGTTAAGATATGGAACTACTTTCCCTCCAACGTTCGAAACTTTACTGGACTCATGTAACGCAGTGCGCCCGTTAAAATGTGTGCAGGTGGGAGCAGTGAGATTTTTCTGAGGTTGATTTCAAAAGTGCTCACTTTATCATGAACAGCCTGTACTGGCTGGTTATCTGTTTGCGTTGTCAGTGTAGTAAAAATTAATGTCAGCAGGTTTAAAACTCTTACATGCGACATTTTAAAATTTAATGATCTGATATCATCAATGTTTCCTCCATGCCAAAATGTTAGTCGCAAGGCTGCCTAGCGTTATAAAAACGTTAAACAGGTTCACGTGTCACGTAAGACTCGAACTCGGCACTTCAAGGTAAAGAGCCTTTACGACGTCGTCTCGGTGGCCTAGGGGAATAAGCGGATGACATTTACCACTACGTGCTTCTCTGCTTCGTTACTGCTAGCTTGCTCCTCGCCTCTTCGAAACCACTACACAGGAGTTTTTTTTTTTTCTTTCTCTACTTAATTATTATTTGGTGAAGTACAAATTGCCCTTTCCAAGTGCCTCAAGCCAATTACGCGAGCAAGTATAATTCTGCCGGAAGAGCTAGAGCAAAATAAAAAGTTGAAACTCATCTATGGATTTGGTATCTGGTGCAGGCGAAAAAGAAAAGGTTCACTAACAGTCCCTGGGTTATTCAGATGTTGTATGTAAGATGTGATATAAACCTTAAATTTTTAATCTAGAATCTGAAAACTCTGAGACCCACTAGGTGTCTCTCTCTCTCTCTCTCTCTCTCTCTCTCTCTCTCTCTCTCTCTCTCTCTCTGTGTGTCTTTCCTGCCCCATTTCATTTCACACACGCGCGCACACCAGTTTATAAGTTCACACTGAAAGTAACAGTTCTCTGGGACAATAAAGCGCACCCTTTACGATTTTATTTCTTACTAAGCTACTATTTTTTTACGTCACCAAATATATTTCGCGAACCAACAAGTTAACATCGTTTTTTAAAGCCTTTTTGTTTTAAATGTTTTTCCAATTAATAATGTCTTTAAATATTAGTTATTTGTCTCATTTACCTAAAATAAAATATTTTATTTGAGGTCTTGTACAGAACTCGAGGCCTGTGTTTCACGAGGGCATGCATTTAGCCTACTTTTTTTCTATCAACAGTAATCATCATTGCTACATACGCAGAATTACACGAAGAAAGCATTTACAGTGCGCGTATTTTGTTCGCACGATATACAGTTCACAGAATAATTTTAAATTCCTGCCAGCGAACACACGTGACAAGTATGCCATCTTTACCCCATCTTGATATGATAACTAACCACATAGCCTCCCGTAACGAACACCATCTTTTTAGTCTCGGCATGCTTTCGAGGCTGACATTTTCGGGCGGAGTGAATTTTTTTGTGTCTGAATTTGTGAATTAAATTCACAAATATTATCTTAAATATGCCGATAAACTTGCGCGTGCTATGTGCGGGCTATGTCCAGTAACGTGCATAGCATAAGCACGTGCATAGCATAAGCTAGTTTGTACCGGTGTAACTAAGTTTTCCAAAAGTATAACCATTATATGAGAGCCATACGACGATTGCGTAAAAAATATATAGCGATATGTTAGTGTTATGTTTGGCCTCCGCCACGCTTCCGAGAAATCCTGAGCCGTGAAATGAGTTCCTGAATACATCAGTATAAATTATCTGAATGAATTATTTAGCTCAGGTTTCATCACGCCGGCTGATGCATATTTTATGCGTGCGCGCAGACTACAAAAACGCTGTCTCTGCGTGAAGGAGAAGAGAATTATGCATATTTCCCGAACAGCATCCAGTGTGGAGTCGGTTGTTTATGATATACGAGGACTCCCAGTTACATTATGAAAGCCCGAAGCCGATCAGAAGAGGTCCCAAAAATTCATCTTGGCTCCCAACAAAAGTTCGTTTGCATAATTTAAAAAGCGGCTTGTAGAGAGATACGAGATGGGCCATAACAAGGCTATTAATTGTAAATGAGCTTCATTTTTTAACAGAATAAAAGAGATTTGTCAAATTGATTCATACTATTTACAATCGTGACTTTTTTTTTTCTGTGGTCATTAAAAAAAATGCGTTCTTGAAATAAACTCCAAAACGATTATGGACAATTTGCACGTGAACGATACTTACGGCCTGTGCTGTACACGCCAAGGAATCACACAACTAAATATCTCCGTACATTCACGGAACTTTTTACGGAAGTAGTGTAGGAATGTTACTTCTGGCGCATGCATCATGCATCAGGAGCCAGGAGCCGTTCGCGCATATTGGTTGACTTCACATGTTTTACAGTTTTATCCCTTCAAAATTCTCCGTTTTTCCCTCAAAATAAACCAATTTTTCGTAAAAATTTCTCGTTTTTTTTACAAAATCGATCCATGCCCACAAATTGCAAAAACGAGCCCCACGAAAAGCAATTTTCAAGCCATTGGCGTACTCTTGAGGGGGGGGGGGGGGGGCTCGCTGAGGATGAGTGGACATGACCCCCTTACCTCACTCCTAGTCAAGCTCACCTCACCCTCTTCTCATCCCAACCCCTATAAATCATTATAAAAATTTTAAAGAACAAAAAATTTAAAAAATTGAAGACATATAATGTTACATTACCGTACCCATTGATCATCCCACCACCCTCACCTCACCCCCTCTCCTACACCACCCCCTGGAAATTATTATAAAATCAAGAAAAATTAAAAAAAAAAAACTCTCAAATATCGAGTAACAAATAACTTTAACCTCACACTCACCCCACCACATTAACCTAACCCCCTCTCCTCCACCGCCCCTAGCAACAATTACTATAACATCACGAAAAATCTAAACAAAAATTTCTAAATATATAGGAACATATAATGTTATGCCGCACTCCCCACTGCTCAACCCATCACACTAACCATCACTCCCTACCCCTACCTACCCACCTTCCAATAATAAAAAATTGAGAAAAATCACAAACATTGAAAAATAGATTCTAAAAACAACGAACATATAACATCATCACAACTCATCACACACATCACAACGCCCTAACCAACCCCGCGTTTCATTATTATAAAATCGGGGAAAGCCACAAAAAATTCTAAAAATCGATCAACATGTAACATTAGACCCCTTACCCTTGCTCAACCCTTCCACCGCCACCCTTCTCACTTCCTCCTTCCCACCTTCCCAACACATCTTCCCACACTGCTCTTACAGGTGAGGCCTGGCTCACCTTCGCTCTCCTCACTCCAAATCTGTTGTACCCTACCTGCTTAGAATGTATTACAGTATCAATCCACTCTCAGTTTTATGCACTTAATTTCAACATAAACCTCTGTTACCATAACATTGATTGCGTACATCCAGCTATTACAGTAAATATTTTGTACACATCATTTCATTTACTTTTTTTATCATGCTCACTTACAGTACCGACACGTACCGTACTGGCAGATCTGAAAACCAAGACCATAATATTCCCTATATCAGGGAAGTTGGCAGGATATAACACCATCGAGAAATAAAATAGTGTTTCTTATTGAAATTATGTATATACACATACTTCAGACTATATACACAAAAACATAATCCCTACATTCTCCACACTATTCATGTAGTGTCTTTACAGCAGCATGCTAACTTTTCACATAGTGAATATAATTTGCTCATACACAGATGAAGACAGTTTATGCTAGCAAGCGTCCAACCAGAACCCTTCACCATATTTTCTTCTTCTTCACGACAAAGATTTTATTTCAAGGCCTCTACAGCCCCTGGGATACTATGCATATTGTACAGTGCTTGATCCGCAGTCTCAAATGCTTGGCGACTGATGGCTTCATCCAAAGACTGAGGCTTTTCGTAGGTACACTCCAGCCAAACATTATATTTTATGGGATCTTCTTCAACTCCATCTGTTAAGTGATTAATTATTATCCTTTGGTTAATGTGGTCCAGGTATGTACTGAGTCGGTTACACCGCCTCGTTTAAATTTTGGTGGACCTTTTGTGATTGGCAATGCGGTTCGTATAGGTATTTTTGTAGGCTGGCCAGCCATATTAAATATTCTTTATGTATTCCAGCATAGTAAGTATTTTCATATTTATTCTTGGTGAATATCTATTTATTTTTATATATTTTATTAATATGTGTTTTATATTACTTCTTGTGTAGTTTTAATCTTGTTAACTCTTTGAGGACTATACTCGAGTGTAGTTCGGTCAAACTGTTTCGAATATTTCATTCCACTTAAAATAAATCTGGTCCAGGCATACTTACATCAATTCCCTATTTCATAAGGAGTTTAATTAGGAAACTAATACAAACATCTACAAAGAAACTTCGCAAATGAACGACAAATTTTTGTATAGTTACGGAAATCAACATGATGGGGTGTACACCCTGTTACGTACGAAAGAATATTTGGTTCGAAAACAGTAAACTGGGCACTCCATTGGTTGGTAGTCGGCCAATACGGAAAGACAGGTGCCGTTTTGTCCAGTCGAATGGTGTTAAGTGTCAATAGGGACCAATAGAACACGGTGTCCCTACAGCGGTATGGATATATGTAACTAATGTCTAACTTCATTCTAAAGCTGGAAAAAGTGTGCCGACCTCAAAGTGTCAAAAGCCAGCTGAGGGTGCGCAATGCCAGCACTGGCCACTTGGTTTGGTGGTGCCTCGAGGCAGGTAGGGGAGTCGTCCAGCTGTCCTCGGCCAAGAAACGTGTGTGTGGCAGCGACCAAGCGCAGGCGAGCGATTGGTTTAGTAGAATGGGCCTCAGTTTAAGCTCGAGTTGTGATGAGCTCGATGTATGCAATATTAACGAGTTGCAAAATAAGTTGGTTGCTAAAAATATCACTGCCGGGTAGAATTTAATTTTGGCACCTGTGGTTTGTTCGGCATGCCTGGAATCTACTTTGGTGAGGAACACTGCCAGACATCGGCGAGGCCCTTATGGTTGCTGTGGACCGTCACTTTGGGGTCACCACTTTCGGGTATCCAGGCAGCCGGTCTCCTTCAGCTGACTTAAACCAGCTGAGCTCGAGTGTGGAGGCGTGCAATAGAGCTGCGAACTTGTCAACGTTCAGCAACAACACAGGTACTGAGTTGGTAATGGATTTTGTGGAATTGAGCTCCGTTATGACTCAAGGTTTTTTAAATAATATTGTGAAGTTGGTTAACATTTTTTACCATGCCGTTCAGCTGGCCTGAAGGAAATGTGTTTTGTAACTGCATTGAACATAATCGTCACCTGCATTCGCAAGTTGAATAAAAGTACACTTAAAAGCAACAACATAAACACATTAATTAAATTGCGATTCCTTGCCAGAGCGCAAAGGGGGAGGGAGAGGGTTTTGTATAAATATTTGGCAAACTGAGTGAGGTAGATTGGACCCTCTCCAGTCGCTTCACGGTCGGGGGTTTCAGTACATGTGTCTTTCGTACCTACATTATTTACAATCACATAATCCTTTAAAGTACATTTGAAAGCTGATTGTTTCAGTCGAATCCATTCGATGTATTATCACAACTGTTAGTGCAGAGCGTTTCTGTATGAACTTTACCTTTGTAGTTCTTCATATGTCTCTTCAGCTTGTACCCACTTGAACAGATGTTTGCACTTGCTGCATCGGTGCATAACAATGAAACGGACCCGTCACACAAGTAGTTTTTTCATGCTTCTTTGCTCTTCGGCTGTAGGCAAATATCTTATCGCAGTAACAACAACGATGCCTTGACGAAGTTATCGATGGTTGCAGTGCTGCAGATGTTCAATTCGAAGACGTCGATGGTGCTGTCGGTGTCATGCCTGAAGAAGTCGATGGCACTGTCAGTGCGATGCCTGAAGAAGACGATGGCTGGTGCTGCTGCCTCAAGTGTCCCGCATGAAGAAGTCGATAACACTGTACCATCCTCAGGCGTTGATGGACAAGCATTCTTTGGTTCTATAATATATTCCAGTTGCTTACACGAGCTGAGACAAAGTATCTTACACGACTGCCAGTGTCGAAACTACACTCCGAACTGGGACCCAGCTGCTTATATACACAGTTTTCTCATGTCGTCGAGCATGGCAGCATTTGCTGAATATCTTTCCACAGTAGCAACACTGTTTTCCAATTTAATTGTCAGCAGTGGGAGAAGGTACATCCATAGAGGTAAGTTCACAGTAGACTTTGTCAAATCATTTGCTTATTTTATCTTCATGAAAAAAAAGTGTTACTACTTGGCCTAGCTATTGCTCTATGTATACATATTAATTCTTATTAACATATTTCATCACTGATACTTAAGCATGTCTATGCTTCCATTCAACAAGGTATTTTACCTGATCATATCTCCATGCAGTTATATCATTAACAGTTTCTTCCAGACAAGTTATTTACTCAGCTTGACACCTGGTCACTACTACAAAACCGACCCTTGACAAGACTGGTCCCTAAATGACCCCTAAATTAAACCTAAATTATACCTAATGATCCCTAAATGACCCCTCTGCTCTGCAAATTACCCAACCTGCTCTGCAAATGACCCCTGCTCCTCCGCAAATGACCCCTGTTCTTCCTCAAATGACCCTCCTCCACAAATGACCCCTCCTGATCTGCAAATGGTCCCTAAATGTCCCCTTCTGCTTCGAAAATGACCCCTCTTGCTCTACAAATGACCCTAAATGACCCCTTCTGCTCCGCAAATGAGCACTAAATTATCCCTCCTGCTCTAAAAATGACTTTTCCTGCTCTGTAAATGACTCCTTCTGCTCCAAAGATGGCCCCTAAATGACCCCTGATTGTGAGCATGTGGAGAAGTTGTGAAGGATTGTGGAGTTCATTGTGGTGCCGATTGATGGAAAGATTGCGAAAGATTGATGTAAATATTGTGAAATTGATGGAAAGATTGATGAAAAGACGACTCCTGTAAGTGATATTTGAATGCCTACATGTGATTGGCCAGCTGCAATCACGTGGCAACTCGGTGATCGGTTGGTCGATGTCCGCGCAATATTTAGAAGGCACAGAATTAAAATTAATTTTTTTAAGAGTGTTGTATAAAATGCCATTGTACTGTATGTACAAACATAAACGTAAAATGAAAAAAGTCGTTTTTTAAATTGGAGAACTTTAAACTTTTTAATAAGTAATATCGATTTGATAAATTATGCAGTTAGACAAAGTCTAGCATCATGCATGTAAGAATATCGATGATTGGAAAAATAACTAATTAAATTAGATGAAAACTAAAGATTTTCCGAAATGGAGCTGGTACAAAACAATTACGAGTTCCAACAGCTCGTCTGATGGACTAAATCGATAGAATGGGCGTATATCAACAGTTTACCTTAAAGTAAGGAGCCTAGTTTGTGCCCACAAAAGGCCTTCTTCCACACAATTTACATGTAAAAATATGAGAACACTCTGAGAAAACCCACATACTCGTTCGTCCCAGGAGAAAACACGCAGGTACAATCACACACATATATAAGATATGTATATACACAATTATGTATCAACAAATTAAAAATAATATATTTATATATTTTATATACATATCCCTACAAGCACAATTTATTAACATATCGTTTTTCTGTGCTACGCAACGATGTGGCAAGTGCAAACATCTGTTCAAGCATGGTGACATGCTAAAGAGACATATGAAGAACTGCAAAGTTAAAGTTCTTATGGCTAAGAAACGACCTGTACTAGCAGTTGGTGATAACACAATCGAAATGGAATCAACCTGAAACAATATCAGCATTCAAGGGTACTTTATAACATTATGTGATTGGAAATAACTTTTAGGCATGAAATACATGTACATAAATACCTGGACCACATTAAGCAAAGGATAAGTAATCAATTAACTGATGGAGTTGAAGAAGGTCCCATAAAATATCATGTTTGTGCCCCTGAGGTTTCTATTCTCGTAAAGATGGCAGAGCACAGCACCCCCTAGCACATCGATCAACAGGTGACTGATTAGTGTGATGTCACTGGGGGCAAGGTCAAGGTCATACATGTACAACATGGTGATCGAGGTCAGAACTGTAGTTTGTTCTTTAAATTTTACGAGTTTTTTTTCTCGATTGTTAACGATTTTATTTTTGGTGTTTTCTCGTTAAAGATTGTGGGGATCAGGGTCAAGGTCGTCCTCACATGGCGGTCTGAGTCATTAATGTACTTTTCCCCTTGATTTCAAATTTTTTTTTGCTCTCGATTTTTAGTTCAAGGTCACTAAGGTCAAGGTCAGCGACATACAACATGGTTGTCTATGACCAACCTGACGGCTCGGAGCCATTAGACCTTGTTGCTATGAGGACTAGGCCTATACGTTCATTCCCTGATGAGCCTCAGATCCGCTTTTACTGCTTCGAGGACCATATCCATGTATTCGAAAATTCATAGTTGAATCCACCAGTGGTTGATACACTGGTTTACACCAGTTGAGGCATTTTTCGAAAATCAGGTTGATTTTTAGTGGTGTTTTACTCTGCTTTCAGACACATATTTATACAATTTCACTCAAATTATAAAGTTTTCATCGCCCATTTGTACAACCCGATGTCTGAATTAATTTGGTTTATTTTGGAATGCTTCGAAATTACGAGTTGTGGGTGTTTTTAAATTTTATTTTCCAGAGAAACATTCGAAAATTCATCGGTTGATGTTTTGGTGCATATCAACCAGATCCACCAGATTTTCAGGCCTGTGAAACCGATGAATAAACCGGTTCAACCGGACTCAACCAAACGACTAATTTCCGAACGTCCGGTGATATCGGTGGATGCACTGGTGAATTTTCGAATATGCGATAGGACTCATTCCCTAGGAGTCTTTACTCCACTTGCTGTTATGAGGACTTTCTGGCTCTCGCATCAGGAGCCTCGAATCCACGTTACTCATTTAAGACTTTGAGGTGGCACACTTTTACCAGCTTTGAAGACAACTAGACGTTACTCACCTATATTCAAATCGCTTCAGGGACACTGTGATCTATTGGTCCTTATTGTCACTTAACACCATTCTACTGTTCAAAACGACACCAGACTTTCCGTATTGGCCGGCTGTCAACCAACGGAGTGCCGAGTTTACCGTTTTCCAACCAAATGGTCTTCTTTGTAACAGGATGTACATCCCATCGTGTTGATTTCCGTAACTATACAAAAATTGGTCGTTCATTTACGGAGTTTGTTGTTGATGTTGTATTAGTTCCTATTTTAAATCCTTATGCAATAGTGAATTAATGTAGTTTAACTGAACGAGTTTGGTTTCTCATGTGGAATGAAATGTCCAAACAAGTTTTGCCCGAAACACACTCGAGTATAGTCCTCAAAGTGTTAAGCACTGCGTAGAAATGTGATGTTTGGACCACATAAACAATTTCTGAAGTTATTTTTTTGTGGGTGAAACAGGTTATTTTGTCGATAACATGGCCGGCTCAGGCCGCCTACCGTAACCCCGGTTGTGATGTCAGCCACAACGGCAGGTGAATTTTGAATCATACATCCCAATACTCTGCTCCAGAAGGAACATGGTTATACTACTGCCAGTGAACCTGTGCCGCACACGATCTATTGCCACATGGAACAATTATCCCTAAACCACTTCCAACTTTGCTAGGAACGCGTGGGGAGGGGGGAGGGGCAGACATGGTGGTAGCAGCGATTCCTGGAGTCAACATTTCGCGGCATCGTGTATTGTATTTCGCGACGTGTATTGTATTTCGCGAAAACGTGTATTGTATTTCAAAACCTTGCAAATTTATTTTAGACTTAGAACACACGAGATAAAAAGAAAAATTTATCTGCCACTGAAAAATAAATGGTATGGATGCGGATTTTATTTTTTCCCTAATTATTTGTCAGGATCTCAAAATAACTTTGCAGCACACCAACTGTCATAACTGTGAATAAAAATAATAATTGTTTTATAGTTAATAAATTGAATACTATGTAATGTATTTTCTTATTATTATTAGGGACCAGCAAAATTCGCGTTATTTTTTTAACTGCA
Source organism: Dryococelus australis (assembly GCA_029891345.1). NCBI lineage: Eukaryota > Metazoa > Arthropoda > Insecta > Phasmatodea > Phasmatidae > Dryococelus > Dryococelus australis. The sequence goes on along the minus strand of CM057000.1, from coordinate 30,093,991 downwards.
GACCAAACTCCAAGACGCTGTATGATTTCTTGTCTTCTGCCATTGACCGAAAACTTGTGTGGCACGCCCCAACGACGATTTCGGCCAATAGTAAATACTCGATTTCTGAGCGACCAACCTACACTGGAGCGGTCACACAGGTACATGACGCCGTATAATCGTCCATAGCCAATGAAAACACGAATTGTAATCGTATAGATACAGGCAGTAAAGTCTGCCGTGGTACCAAATAATAACGCGAATTTCGCATGCCTCTACCTATTAAATGTGAATGAATATTTGATTGGAAGATAATAAACTTGGCACCCCATTGGTTAACAGGCAATCAGCAGTAACCTTTACTCAGTGGAGTAGGCTGGGATATCACTAATGAATAGGGGTGATGAGGTTTGGTGGCGCCTAACATAAGAGTCTTGAGAGCCGACGCTGGTGAAGCGAGATGAGCATGGAGCAACGCCGGAATGCAAGGGTGGGGGCAGCGGGAGATCCCCGAGGAAACCCGCCGACCGGCGGCATCGTTCGTCCGGCACGATTCCCACGTGCGAAGATCAGGTTCGGTTTGGCGGGATGGCAGTGCTCTGGTTGCTACATTAACTACGGGCTTGAGAATACATAGAGACGTGGAGTCTAGCCCAACGAGTATATAAGTAAAGGCTGTTCCCTGTCAAGTGAACACTTTTCAAGGCCCTCCCAAAACGCATTAACCCCTAATAAATATATTTTATTGCAGTCTCAGAGTTAACTTTTGAGAGTAATGAAATGTATACATTGTGTTTATTAACCATATTGCAATGTTTACATTAAAAAGTGGCGGAAAAATAGGAATTAATTAAAGGAAAAATTTAGCATGGCCTTAAAAAGTGCTCACTTTACCATGAATAGCCTGTACCAGAGACGTCACTCAAAGCAAAGCATTGAACGCTTATTTTTTGCCCAGTGCAAATTTGCCAATGCCAAAACAAAAAAAAATTGTGTTCACGGGTCGGCACTACTACACGTGAACAGTATTCGTATAACATTTAAATCGTCTAATTCCACCCATTTTAATGAAAATGTGTTCATATTCACATTTAAAACATGTAGAATTACATCATTACAGAATTACATAAACGGCCACTGTGAGCTGTCAAGTGTCGGTACACAACGCCAAATCGTCGTTAAAACACTTAACTAGCTCATATCGTCGACAATACACAGCCATACGACATGTAATGCTCACACCATCACCAACATCGTAAAAAGAAATGGGATTTATATAAATCACTGCACTTCAGTCTTTACAATTGAATCATTATAACTTAATTTTTATTTTCAATTACGTTGAAAAATATTCATAAACGATAAGCAGTTCATTTACAGTATATCACTAAATTCAAATAATTTTCCGCTTTTATATTGCCGACGTTGCACTGGGCAAATAGACAAAATCGAATCGGAAATAAAATAAGCGTTTTTTACTGCTATCCAGGGTCTAGCCCAGAGGTCATCGAACTGGAGAAATATCTCGTACCTAGCACTTGGGTCAATTAGATGTTTGGGGGGGGGGAGGGGGTCTTACGGCCCACAACCGCAGTGCAGCGGGGGCCAAGGTCACGGCAGGTGTGCCCCGGGGCTGCACCGCCCACAACCTGGGGCTCCGAGGGACTTCGCCCAATCGATACCCCCCCCCCCCTCCCTCTTCAACCACTCGTCGCACGCACCAGCCGCTCGCTACACGACGCACGCTGCCATCACGCCGAGGTCATGTGCCGCACTCTAGTTATAGGCTATTCACAGTAAAATGAGCACTTTTGAAAGCCCTGCTTAAGATCTACTTGCATGCACGTTGTATATCCTTCCGCCTTATGAAGATTAACATTGTCATGGGCCTCGTTACTTTATTGATGTGTCGGCCAAGTGAAACTGTGGAATAATTCGAAAATTATTTTTAACTAATCTGCTAATTATTACACTTTAGCGACTTAAAGGGAAAAAGACAGAAACCGAAATAAATAAATAAATATATCATAAATAGTTACCTAACATTTTTTATTCGACGTTAAGGTACAGAACTACTTCCCATCCATCGTTACCAACTTGACTGGTCGCATGTGACTCAATGCGTCGGTTATTATATATGCCGGTATGGCAGCTGACTTTTTTCTAAGGTTGATTTCTAAAGTGCTCACTTTATCGTGAACAGCCTTTAACATTCTGAATGCTCGCCGACGTAATATTGCGTGTCCTTCAATTTAACTGAGTTGTATGCAGTTTTCCGTATAGCCTGTTCGCAATTTCTTCACACTTTCTGAATTAACAATGGATACTCGGGTAATGGTCACTTGAATCTTTCTTAAAATAGGCACTGTTTTTTTTTTTTGCCAATACATTTTATTCGTCCAAGGGAAAGTAATACTTATTAATATTATTTTCTTTCGGAAGAATAAATAAAATATGTGTTTGCAAAAACATCAATACCAAATTTAGAATCCATTCAGAAAGAGGGCATCCAAGTACCGATTGTTAAATATCCTTGATATAGATATTCACGGCAATGTGAGCACTCTTGAAAGCCCTCTGCTTTGGAATAATAGTTAATAAATATATTTTATTTTAGCCGTAGACGTTAACTTCCGAGTGGGGTGGAATATAAAAACTGTGTTTATTATTTATATGGCAATATATTTATTTTAAAAGGTGGTTAAATAGCAACAAATGGCTGAAAGAAAAAGGTAACTAAAGTCTCAAAAGTGCTCACTTTATCGTTAACACGTTGAGTGTGTGTGGTATGTACATGTTAACGTGTTAACGTTTAAGTGAGCACTTTATATATATATATTATTATTACATGTTTTTGATCTGCTGGCGAAGTTAATTAGGAGCACAGAAACTTGGGATCCCATATTCCGATATTTTCCAACTCTTCTGTGCAATATCTTGAAAACTATAATCATTTGTTTACATATTTTACATTTATGTTGTCCTTGCTTACATCTCTTCCTGATAGTGATACAAAACAAAAAGGTGAACAATGGCGTCGAGAAACACAGCCGTCAGTGAGGCTGACACGTTTCGGCATTCCACCGAGCCATACTGAGCACGCCCCGCCATATGGCGTGTTTTAGCGAGCTTCTGAGACAATAATACCGGGAGGTGGCTATGTTGTTTACTGCTGGTATTTACAGTTAAGGCCTGATCTCTAATTTATTAAGTTTTGCAAGAATGAATTTTTTAAACCCAAACGAACCCAATATTGTAAAATGCCCTTACAGTTTTGTTACAAATTGTTTTTATTATGTGGTAAAATTTTTTCAAAACAAAAAACTGAATAATTTTAACTAATTATTAAATAAACAAAATTTTAGTTAATTAATTATTCAGATAAAAGTATACAGTTTTTGAGTTGAAAAATTAGACTACATAACAAAAACAGTTTGTAACAAAACTGTAAGAGGATTTTACAATATCGGCTCCCGATTGTGTTCAAAAAATTCATTCTCGCAAAAACTGTAGAAATGGGAGATCGTGGCCTTAACAGCGGACTCACCGCCTCTGAGTCATGTGTCCAGTATTGTAATGTTGTGGGTGAGAAACGTCCTTGCTCCTCCCTGCTGGAACACACGCCCCTCTCGTCCAGGTGTGAGAAGTGACACAGCGCACGGCCCCGCCGCAGAACAGATAAGTGAGCAGAAGCCGATTCAATCACATTCTACAACGTGTTGTGTCCCTGGCCAGCATCATAACCATGGAGGTATTGGTCTACGGGTGGAAGCCGATACCGAAAGTGAAGCCGGGCAGCAGACGATAATGAAATATAAGGACTGGGCTAGTAGTGGCAAAAATGTGCATGTCTAAATGTAGTTAAATGGGCGTGTTTTTCATTTAATTAATTCCGGATGGTGGCAATATTTTGTATAGCATTTTAATGCACAGGCTTATTTAGGCCACGTGCATTTGAAAAAATCCCGCAAGAACAAAACGCAATAATTACGTCCCTGGTAATATAGGTGTGCAATGCAACTTTTGCCACTCATAATACGGTCTGCGCATGCGCAGTTGAAAGAAGTGGGACAAGAAATCGGCTTCACTTGATAAACGTGGAGAAGATAGGTGCTGGTACTCCATCATCTATTACCTCCATGATCATATCGCTTGTCTGATACGCTAGGGCACCTGTTATCCGCGAATAGATTCACGCAGAGACTAGACCTCAATAGCCTATGTGCACACGTGCAGTCTTCATTTGACTATTGGCCGCTTGTCTTTGTGTGAATACAGTCTGTTAGATGAGTGAGCCAATCAGAATTAAGTTTCTCCTATGCTGACCGTCCGTAATTCGCTGCCGGGCAGATAAGACGCCTAACAATTCAAATGATCCAATCACGAAAGTGGTTCTGGATTTAAGTGCGTTGGAAGACAACTTGTCCTGAAATATTTCTGCGGAAAATACGCGCCCCTACTGATAATGTGATACTGATAAGGGTCTATCTGAGATATTTTTTGGTCCGAATCACCCTTTACAAGCAAAGAAACGAATTAATGTTAACTTCATCTCCCCCCCCCCAAAAAAAAAACTTATTTTAAGCTTATGGACATCACAAAACGTATTAGTATTTTTTTTTTTTAGCGAATTTTGTACATATTGGGGAAAAAAAAACCAACCCGTTAGGTTCAATAACATAGTTTTGCAATTCGTTTTTATGAGATCCGGCAAAAATTCAAAATGGCAAATTTATTTTTCATAAGACAGAAAACGCGACGCGGAATTCTTGGGGACTTTTTGGGGGTTGCTCATGGAAACAAGAATGAGTTTAATTTAGTCTTAAACACGTCGTACGTGGACGAGTACACTCGGGATAATATGCGAAGGGGCTAATTTATGTGTTCAGGCATTGCAAAAAAGTAATATTTTTGTCCTTGCTGTACTCGCATCTACTCGACACTTGCTCTTGATCATGAAATACCTTCTTGACGTTGAACTCTTTCAGGCATTGTGGGTTACATATTGGAAGTTGAAGTGGATTTAACAATCTTCACTGTGTAGAGCAGGAACCAGGGACCAATAAGGAAAGATCCTACACATGTGGGAGAAGTCATTCGTTGTTGACACTACGTTCTACCGCCGTTAACATAAAACATCAACACGTTTTTATTGCTCCTGCTGTATGACAGAGCGTTACGCTAATTCTTTTAAGCCTGATACAGACAGACATATTTTGTGAACAAGAAGGTGAACTCCCTCTTGTATTCAAGTACACACAGTGTAGTACTTGAATGTTGCAGCATGCCAGTCACTCATTTTTACCACAACACAAAAAGATTTTACAAACCAAACAAATCACTAAATCTCTTTCATACTCTCGAATTAACTAGGATCAGCATAAATAAGTGCACGAGAACTACATAAATGTTTAAAACGCAAATGTATACACACGACTTGCACAAAAAGGTGAACGAAAGGTAGAACAGTATCTAAATGATTCTAGTTAACATGCAAGCGCTTGCATGACCGCCACTTGCATACAAGTTAGCCAGTCACACGATGCAAGGTGACCTGAACAAGAAGGTGTACACCTTCTTGTGCGAGAAAGTGAACCGCGTGTAACAGTAATTACAGTTCCGAACAAAAACATGTTTCCTGCAACACTAAAAATTATACATTCATCTGCCCCTGGAAGTTTTAAGAGGCATTGGAGTGAACCATTCGTAATCCAGAGCTGTACAAATGCCCACAAATCACATCACTGGAAGGAAACAAACTCACTGCATTGGAAATAATACTCGCTGTGCCCAACTCTGGTATTGTGCATCAGGCCCAAAGGCGCCCAGGATTTGAAGCTGGGAGGGGCTTCGATTTAATAGAAATTTTCATCGCGATAATATATTTAAATTTGTAATTAGTTTTCAGTATAATCCATTTAAACTTGCGAAATAATAATTAAAATACTTGAATAACTATGTACTTTTACATAAATATGTCACGTCGAGAATGGTTGATATGGCTTAAAGTAAAAATGTAAAAAAAAAATTACAATAAAATCTTGAAGTCTTTGTGTATGGTATTGCTCGTTCCAAACTGGCATGTTTCAGAATCACACTTTTAGTAAATTTACACCCTTCAGCACAATGTCTAGTCTTCTTAGGGTTTGTTTCAAATCTGAAACCTCATGACTCGTAACGAAAATTTCACGATGAATGTTTTGACTACCTAGACGTGTCATGCTATCGTGTGAGAGGCACCAATCACGCGACGTAATACTCCTGTAACACTCATCCCTCATAGACAGAGACCCGAGAATTTCGCGGGTTCATTTCTAGACAAGTTGGAATTCACACACTTGTACATTCATGTTACTTTTGTAATTGGTCGTCGTGTTGTTTAACACCTCCTGAAGTAAATAAGCCAATAAAAACATGCAATAAATTGTGCTCCCAGCCATCGCCTTTTACTGCCACGACAATCAGTCAGTAAACAGTTGATATATGTATGAGAGTATATAAGATTGTGAAATCTAGCCTACAGGTCACTGCACTCGGAATTTCTCGGGTCTCTACTCATAGATAGAGGCCTACAAAAGCGAGCTATTATTTAGCAGCAGGTGGAGCACTAAGTTATTGTGCATCAGACCGACTTCTGCCACAGGCCGGCGGTATGTGTGACGCGCATCGTGAGAATATTAAGCTAATAATGTTACTTCAACGGTGGAGTGGTCAATCATCTTTAATGAAGTCAAACAGCGGGTGACTACTTTAAGGTAGCTGCTAATAAAAACCACTGACTGTGCTCACTTATATATAAGACAGTGGAGGTTATCCTGGCACCGGAAGATAACGTGAATTTTGCAAGTGTCTACTTATTGGCTGTTATAACGAAAAAAGTTCTCTATAGATTAAGTACAGCACTCATCAAGAAATGTCTTATTTGCTACACCAGAAACCATAAATTAACCTGGGAATGAAAGAGTTAACGACTCCCCTTCCGCATTGAGTTCGCTTAGAATCGCAAGATTTCGGACAGTAAAATGTATAGCTCTCAGATGAAATACTGTTGAACGCCATATTCCATGTAGTTGTATATTTTTGTCAGCGAATAAAATGTCATTGAAATGGTCGAGATTCAATCATTTTTACCTCCGACATTGTTTTAAGGTATATTTTTTAATTGTTAATAAAACATATTTTCATTTCCAGGTATTTTTTCTTGTTTATCACCGACCTCATTAAACCCAGAAGAAAGCATGCTTACAAGGTATTTTTTGCTGGTATAGAATATGCACAATAAAATGAGCACTTTTATAACCCCTGATTAAGATCTACTTGTATATACGTTGTTTATTCATCCACCTTTTTAAGATTAACATTACGATATGCCTCATCACTTTATACATTCGTCGGTTAAGTGAAACTGTGAAATTATTACAGAAGTAAATATTTTACAATTCTGCTCATTCTTACACTTCGATGTATTAAAAAAAAGAAAGCGGAAGAAATAATTTAAGTTAACAGAAATGGTTACCTAACACTTTTTACTCGACGTTAAGATACGGAACTACTTTCCCAGCCATCGTTACCAACTTAACTGGACGCATTTCACTCAGGGCGCTCGTTAAAATATACGCAGGTAGGAGCAGCGACAATTTTTTCTAAGGTTGAAATCGAAAGTGGTCACTATCTTGAACAGCCTTGCCTTTAATAGCAGTTATAACTTGCCCTTTAAAACGTTATGGCAGAGGACTGAAAAAGAATCAGGCAATTTCATTGGTGTGTTGTCCAATATCTTAACTTTACATGAAATTGCCGTGGCCTGTAATATGGAACCATCCCAGAATCGCCTCGAGTGATTTTGGGAAATCTTGGAAAGCCATTCAAATCAGGATAACCGGACCGGGAATATCGAGGTCTTGAGAGCCGATGAGGGCGAAGCGAGGTGAGTATGGCGTAGCGCCGGAATGCAAGGGCGGGGGAAGTGGGAGACCTCCGAGAAAACCCGTCGACCAGCGGCATTGTCGAGCACGATTCTCTCGTGCGATAATCCGAGAGCGACCCCACTGAGAATCGAACCCGGTACGCCTTGTGTGGGGGAGGGGGAGTAGTCTGACCACTTCACCACCGCGGCTCCTATATAAAAACTGCACCACCACGGCCCCTATGTAACAACTGAAGTAAACAATATAGACTGTATGTATTACTTGTGACGTATAAAATATATTTCATTCGGCGACAACCAATTCGGCAGTCTCACTGGCTGTCAGTCACCCAATAAGAAACTTTCTTCAATGTAATAGGCGGGTCAACTTTGGCTTGAGCCAATAGGACGGTGGTAAGTGGGAATTGAAAGACAAGCAGGAATGTCAATGGAGGACGTTAGGGTTGTGCGAATATTACTTATACTGAAATGGAAATGAAAAATTGCAAGTTAAGTTTACGTTTCGGTATGTCAGCTTATTGGTTTTAATTATTTTATAACTAAAATAACCACATAAAACTGAAATTTAATTATATGCGAGAACTCCTGTAGTAATTATTCCATATCTTCTATTTTTAGTTTGGTTTTGTAACAAATGTGTCATGATGAATAGGTTTACACACCTTGCCAAAATGTTATCAAATCGTTCAATTTTCGTTAAGCCTGAGCTATTTTGACATTTTCCATTTACTTTTCAGTTTCACAAAAGTTCATAGCATTTCTCTCGGTTTCATTTTGCGAGGAAAAAAAAAGTCTAATTCGCACGACACTGGTGGATGTAAATGATACAACTCTGGTTTGCCCTGCATGCTACTTTGCATGCTCAAGCCGTCGAAACGTGGGTGCTGTATAGCTGGAGTCACAATAGCCCGACGAACACGACACGATAGACCGACATGACGTCACAGCTCGACGCAATTTAATTTTACATATTAGTCGGTGTTCACAATACACCGACTAAATCTACCCGACAAGTGTGTTAGTTGGAGGTTGGAAAATTCTAAAAAGTCAATATATTCTTATAATATCCACTATTTACTTTTCGAAACTCGCTATAAAGAGAATGATTATCTTGCTTTTGACAATATTTGAATATATACAAGAGAGAACAAGCATTTTAAAAAACCCGGAACGGTATTTTGTCGGCAAGTTTGATTTCTTATTTACTACAGTAGGGAAATACAAACGAAATTTAATTTTCTAATGTTGTATTTATATTTTATTTTCGCTCCCCGACGAGTGCGACACGACGGAAAGTAGAAATAGAATCTACTTTTGTCAGGATGTCGGGGATTCGATTTTGTCGGAATGACGTCATAGTGACTTTACTTTTCATTGGCTGCTAGTTAGATTTCGTGTCGGGTTCATCGGGGTGTTACAACTCCAGCTTAGATCCGACTCTTGATCACCCACAACTTGCCTCATCGCCCTTACGCGCAAGGCGTCCAATTGTCGTGCAGTATTTACGTCGGCGACTCGTCGGAACGTGACATTAAGAGCCTACCCTACAACTTTATGGCACTCCAAAAGCTGTTCACAATAAAGTGAGCACTTTTGAAATGAACCTTTGAAAAGAGTTACCGCCCCTGCCTGCATATATTTTAACGGGCGCACTGAGTGACATCCGTCCAGTAAAGTTGGTAATGATGAAGTGAAAGTAGTTCCATATCTTAACGTCGAATAAAAAGTCTTAGGTAAGCATTTGTGATAACTTAGAATGATTTCTTTCCTTTTCTGGTTTTTTGGACGTATCGAAGTGTAAAAATGAGCAGATTTGTAAACGTTTACTTTCCTAATAATTTCACAGTTTTACTTGATCGACGCATGAACAAAGTGGTGGGGCCCATGGTAATGATAATCTGACATGAGGCGGAAGAATGCACAATGTGCGTACAAGTAGATCGTAAGCAGGGCTTTCAATAGTGCTAATTTTAAATTGAACATCTTTTAGTAAGATTAATGTATCACATGTGTTTGAAAGACAACTGTTGAGTTTCCGTGTAGAAAAAATCTGGCAGATAAAACTTATTCTGAAAACACACATTTTAGCCATTTTGACGCCCAAAAAAAATTATCTTTGGAGTTGAAAAGAGTATTTGACACTTGTATTTTGGGCACGAAAAGTTTAGTAAATGCTTTTCGTGTCCAGACACCACTAAAAAATATCCAACCTTTTATTGATCATGTGTATTCTAATAAATCTCTGCAAGAAACGCACTTCATGCGTTAGCCAAGCGGAGCCCTTAAGGGTGAGCACTAGTTATAATTTTGTTGGCCGATCTCGATGAAATTTGGTAGAGTGATTTGTTCAGCTTTTTAAGTTGTCTATATCTAATTTTGTAAACTTTTTAAAATTTTAATTGAGATAGGCAATTATTAATATTTTCAAAATATGACTTTTTAAAACAGAAACTGTACATGTTAGGTCTTTGAGGTTACACCATGCAAGTATACAACATTTTTCTTTGACATACCAAAGCTTCGTGGTCGTAAGTGCAATATATTTGTCAGTCGGCGCTTAAGTGGGAACATCTGACACCCTACTGGATTTTTAAATTTTCTGCCTTAGTTTTTGTTTTAAAAGGCGTAATGAATTTTTCTTTTAAATTCTAACGTGTAAAAAATAGCGGCCCAAGCTTTCTATATTGTTACATTATCATTGCAATCATTATTTTTTAAGCTGGAGTGGAAGAAGAAAAACAATGCAGTATTTTAGTTCGTCTACTCCAGCTCAAAATCTAACAATCGCAGTAAAAATGTAACAGTTAAGAAATGTTCGGCAAATATTTTTCTACATGTTATAACGTCAAACATTTCATTACGCCTTTTTAAAATAACTATGGCCGAAACTTTAACCCTTTCTGACCCAGTGTATACAATTGTGTACATCACGCACGTCTGTACTGCACACTGCGAAGCTCAATGACCAATTATCTTACCTGTTAGTAAATGATTCGCAAAACGTCTTACTGGTCTAGATTAAAATTGGTTCATGTAACTGTAGCCGAACATATAGCCTACGGCTCATTGGCTGTGATAATGAAACAGGTGTTGTGTTGACTGAGTACAGCACGCATAATAGATTTTCTTGTTTGGAATACTTGAAAACTTAAATTAAAGTAGGCCCGAAAGGGTAAACAAAATATACGATAAAGGCTGTTCACGATAAAGTGAGCACTTTAGAAATGAACATTAGAAAAAAGTCATGGCCTTTGCATACATATATTTTAATGGGCACACTGAGTGACATTCGCCCAGTAAGGTTGGTAACGACGAATGGGAAGTAGTTCCATATCTTAAAGTCGAATAAAAAGTGCGAATGAGTAAAATGTAATAACTTAAATTATTTATTTCGCTTTGTGTTTTTTATGCATCGAAGTGTAAAAACGAGCAGATTCGTAAAATATTTACTTTCCTAATAATTTTACTGTTTCGCTTGACCGACGCACGAATAAAGTGCTGAGGTCCGTGGGAAAGTTAATTTTACATAAGACGGAAGAAGACACAAGATGCATACAGGTACATCTTAAGCAGGGCTTTCAAAAGTGATCATTTTATCGTGAACAGCTTATAGCGTCAGATATTCAACCCTCAACATGATTAATGTCTGGAAGAAGCAGTAGCTCTAAGCGTTATAGGAGTGTGGAAGAAGCTATAGCTGTAGAAGTTATAAGTGTTACTGGAGATAGCATTCGCGGAATTGTGGTCTCCGGGAGGTACAGTTAGTAATTAATTATCATCTTAGAGGCGAGTGCAGCGGGAATAACACTCTCAGTGGAAACAATAGCGTTGCTGAGTGTCGGCGGTCTATTACCTCACGTCGCTCGGAGTTGTGCGCCGTTATACTGCTCGCTCCCACGCTACCTTAATTACCCACTACACGCCCTTATCACGCTTCTTTACATTAACGCCGAGATGGCGTTCTCATGTTAAGTAGACGCCGCTGCTCTTCAGCGAACGGGAGGCCAAGCGGGTCGAACAAAAACTTGCCCCGAGAACGTCTTCCGGAACGAGGGGGTGCTTAACTGCATTCGCCGTATTCGGGCAGCCACGGGAAGGCCAGCAGCCGATGGTGAGAATCTGCGAGATATGATCACAGAATACAAGTGTGCAGAAGTGAAAAACGTCTTAACCCTTTAAGGACTTCACAAATTTACTGGTACTGAGGACAAGATTGAAGTGGGCTGCCTATATTTTCCACTTCAGCAATATCAATTGTGTTGGTCAGTGTATTTTCACATACCATCGTCCTATTGGTCCTGGCTACACCGGGCATGCTTACAGTGCTTACAATTAATGTGTAGCGACGGAGTTAACATGTTTTCAATCCATCGTGTTCATTTCAGAAATGCTCAAAAATAACAGTTTAATCTTACCAAATTGAATGTTGACTAATTATAATTTTTTACTTCGATTCCTGTATGGTCCAGTCAATTGGTAAACTAATAAAAATGCGAGTTTTGTCTCGACGAGCAAAGAAATTTTCACATAAACATATCCCCGTATATATACGTGCATACTCTTTAATGGGTTAAACAGCGACCAACAGCCGCACGCGTCTGCAAAATGGCGGCACTTGCCAGGGACACTCCCAAACGCCACTCGCCAATCAGCGCCTGATAACCTACGTAATCGCTAGCCGGCAGCTCAGGCGATAGAGAACCTTTCTCAGCTGCCAGTAGCCAATCAGATACAGGAAATGTCCGCAGAGATTCACGCAACCATACGGCGAACGTGTACTCCCACATCGATGAAATCGGAACGCCATTTCGCCTCTGTATAAGTAGTGCCGATTGCACCCCACTTTGATTTATTGGATTATCGATTTGATATCAAATTAATTGAAAGGGTTAATAAAAAGGGCCAATCCTTAATCCGATTTTTATCCTATCAAAAATTCTTAATTCGATCTTAATCAGATTAAAATGTTCTTAATCCAATCTTAATCCGATCAAAAATGGAAAGGGTTATATTTATTGAAAGGGTTGAATTTATTGAAGGGGTGAATTTATTGAAAGGGTTAATCCTCCCTTGATTTTGTACTTCTTTCTTTCTTTTTAGGTGTGAAAAAAAGTGGGTAGCAGCAGCTCTATACGATTTGACGGTGTGGTGTCATTGGGGCGACTTAACACTTACCAGAGTGATGGGTTGCAATGTCTTGTATAGGTGTAGAGTTTAGTGTAAGAGTAGCTAAAGTTAATTTTTAAAATTTTTTAAGTTATGAGTTGTTCGTAGGGATGTTGGTGGTGGATAGACGATTTTTACGAATATATTCAACACACGAGAGAAATTCAGAGTTTTTTTTAACGATTTCTAAGAGTGTCCCAAGTGTAAATTTTATGTTTTTGGTGGAAATTGCTCGTAGCTGGTGGTGGGAGATAAGCGACTTTGAAAGATGCGATTTACGTGTTAAAGGATATGTTTTCGGAATGCAATTAATCGTTAAAGAATTTCAGAGTGTTCTATGTACGAATAAATTACATGCATCGAATCGCAAATTTCGAACGACTACATGCATAATAAGTGCAATTACTCCAGTATGGAATTTAACAAAACGTGAGTCTCGAGCTTAGAAATATAATTTACATGAGAGACAAGTATAACGAACAACTACATTTTACTGTCTTTAAATGCAATCCACACATAAAAAGAAATTGCATGACTCCAAAATTATTCAATTAACGAAGCAAAATGTCCCTATAAATTAAACAAACACAATAACAAAATATATGACACTACTTGAAGCATATTGCACATACCTTACAAATCCACTGTGTGTAAGACTGGCGAGGAGGAATGTAATTCACAAGTAAAAAGAAATTAATTGATTAACATGGGTAATAAAATCGCACCTCTCATCAACACGTCTGTCTGGCTCGGAGGATGGCGAAGCACTGACTTGGACATGATTTTCATCGACTTATAACCTACGATTGATTAATGAGGGCAGTCAAGGAATGGAGTCATTGTGTGACATGCAGTTATATATGTGGAGCTTGCAGGCGAATTGAAATTAAAGCAAAAACTCTCAATACGTATCCTGATTTATATCTAGAAATAAAATGTATTCCTACCAAGCACTGTGTTCAATTTAAACAGCGAGACGCACAGACAACTTTTCATAATACAGAACGATTTAATTCCATTAATTCCATTCCATTCCAGTTAACATGGATAAATAAAGAATTTCAAACTCGCATTTGAATTATACAATTGAAATTTTAAACAGACACAATAACACAATAGAAATACACGTACACTACTTAATGCCTCTCGCACATACCTTGAGTATTTTTTAAAACACGTCCTTTTGATGTGGAGTCCAGCATATCAATTATATCGTCTTATAAGCTGCATGTGTGGAGAGCCTGATTATATATGTGTAGCAAAGCCGGCATCTTGATGGCAAATGAGTTGAAATTTACAGGAAAAACTCTGCATTCGCCCTACAACAGACAATGAAACACTAATTTTTTAATTAAAGTTTCACTATTTATAATTCACTTTTAACACAAATTACTTCTGTCGAAGCCTAGGGACACTCGGATGAGTCTGCAAAGCGTAATCTTGCAACACTTTATAGAGACGTACTACAAATTTACATTAAATCTGTGAAATTTATGTCACTTGGTAACAAAGAAAGTGAGTTAAAAATACTAAAAAGTTTCGCCTACCGAACACACAAATTGAAAATCTTATCGCAATATTGAATAAACACACGAAAGAAAGTTACCAGATGAAATAGTTTTCATATTAAAACATTAATTGCGGGTAGCATTATAGAGACAAAGGTAGATGTGATGGTTGCCATTGCGTAGTTTGAGCTACCGCCGAGGGAGGCCTCAGCGGCCAAGTGTGTAGAGGTGCGGTGCTTAGCTGGTTCAGAGGAGCTGACAAGTAGCACGTCTGTATCCCACAAGCATTGATGAACGACTGAATATGGTGCCGACTGCCTACAGATGTGTAGATTGGGTCTGGGCTGCCTGCACCCCCATCCCATCCAGATCGCATCTGTGGGGCCTTGAGGTCAAGAAACCAGCTTGCACTCCCTTCCCCTCCCCTCCCCCCGGCAATGTGTGTTGCTCCAAGCTGCCCATTATCGTAAAATATTTTTGGTAATTTCTCAAGATGGCATCATCTGCCTACATCAGGCAGCCCTTGTCCAGAGGAATGTGCCCCTTACACCTCAACTCCAGAAGCTGTTTTTGTGTGAAAAGCGAGTTCTTCTCGAAGACCATAGCTGCCCACCGCTCCCCCAATACAGTATTCAGAAAGTATTTTTTCTAGTGTGGTTTTCCCTGCTTTGACTCGACAGCCCTTCACCTCCAGAGCGCTGCCTCGGCTATGAATGAAGCTTGCTTCAAGGCCAAAGTGACAGTTTCCCTAGGGAGGCACCAGAGGATTTTGAACTGATCTGGACTATTTCCCCTCTCCACTACCAACTGTTATTTTCGCTCGGTCACTGAAGCTTCCTCCTATTTTTTTTCAAGATGCAAGAGCCTAGCGCATTCTCAGCGAATTAAAAAAATCCACATCCCCCGCCGATAAAACTTTATTTTCCTCTTCACTAAGTAATATATTTCAAAAGTTTTTAACACAAAATAAATTTAATTTAAAATAATTACCATTTTCCACCAACTTTTTTCTCCCCATTTTCAATCAACCTTTATCACAATTTCCAACAACATCTATTTCTGTTTCCAATAATCTTACGAATCACTTTTTACTCTATTCCTGTTTTTCAACAACTTTTAACTAATCACTGATTAAATTTCGTACCAACACCGCTATGAGACATAATATTAACTCGTTAAGATTTTAAACATTCAAAGAACACCGTTTTTCAAAACACGTATTTTTATTCAAGTTTAACTATGACGATGTAAGAAAATACTGAAGTTAAACTTTATTTTCAACTATTGAAAACATGCATTAAACAAACATGTTGGAAAAGTTCTTTTTTAGTTTCAGTCCTACGTATATTTATTTAACTACCAGACAAAAATATGTATTTCACCTATAGTTTTTCCTGGCCCAGAATTTTTAAAGAGTGTACTATCAGATAGGAGAATATAATATAATCTTGCTAAAGTTTATTTCGGAAAGATATTTAACTACAGCGATGTGTTTTTACAAAAGATATGGGGATGAGTAATTCTAAAACCTCGAATACTAGCTGTGTATAGCGGAGAATCGAGTGTATGCGGGAGCGGGCGAAAATTAGATCTCGAGAGCTGATAAGGGAGAAACGAGGTGAGTATGGAGCAGCGCTGAGTCGGGCCACGCGCGGTTGGGTCGGGTTGGAGATGTGCACGGCACTGAGTAGACAAGGGAATGAGAGAATGGCTTCAGAAAGGCGTCGCAGTACGCATAGCGCACCACTATCAATACCCGGCTACTTCCATTTGCCCCACAACTTTCCCTCCACTCGCAGAGCCTAGGGGCATGCCAGAAGGGGAATTTTCCCTCCTACCCTGCCTCACCTACAAACTTTACTCCGCGACATGGCTTCCCAGCCTGCAGGTAGCCTACATTGTACTCAACGATTTTCCTTGACCAGGGTCGTCTCATCTTTCTTTCCCAGCTACACGTTTCGAGCGCCGAATCGCATCCCAAATGTCTTTAAGTTGAAAAATTCTGCGAAAAAATATTTCAATTCCAGGAACTTACAACAAAGAATTAAGCACATCTTGTCTTAAATGTCATTGCATAGTGATTAATACCATACTCGATCATTAGTTTCCGGAATGGTGCAGAAAAAATTCAGATCCCCTGTAAGTTTGGAGCAAATTGGGCATTCTCTTTTTCAAAGCAATCTTCATTGCATCAGTAACCTGTTTCCCAGTTTTGTTTTTCAAAGGTATACACAACTGTATTTCGAATAAACGTCTATTACGGTTAAAGTATACTTGTACCCCTTATTGAATTTTGAAAGCAATGTCATTTCACACAAATTGGCTTGAAAAATAACTCTTCTTCTAGGGTATTTTATCCTTGCAGGAGCATGAAGCGCTTGAGCAATCTTTCTAAACTTCATATGTAATATAACTGTAATCTGTTAACTCTTAAATAATAGAAACAATTTCGTTTGCATGTGAATTATTCTCCGGCTTACGAAACGATGAGAAGTTTTAATCTATCGACCAATCCATTAGGATTGTTCCAATATACAGGTGAAAAGTGATTATCAATTTAATCTTTATATACTCCACTTCCGACTATATCTCCTGTTAAATGTATTTTCGTGTAATTTTTATCTCCTGAACGAATATAAGCATTTGTTCGAAGAATAAGTTTTTATATTTCTGCAAATTGGTGCAGGAATATCCATTTGGAAAGTTTTTAAACAATAATTCGAATAATCCTTCACTGACATCAGTTACATAATCACCTATTTTAATTTTATTCTCAGGCAAAAATGTAATTACTGAATCTCTCAGGAACCAGATGTTTTCATGTCGATAAACTCGAACTGTGGTATCGCACAGAGGCGAAGAATGTTGTACAGATAAATAACTACGTGTTAATTGAGAAAGGTTGCTTTTTCATTGTTAAAGGTTCTTCTTCTGATTTAATTTCCAAAGCTGCTTCTTTAGGTTTATTCAACACAGACTGCAATGTATCCATTCTACTGGTAACAGGTTTAAATATTTCTATATTTAAAACATCCTGTTCCATATGGGCTCATTTGAATTGTAAATATTTCTTTTTCACAGCAGATATAACGTTATGTAATTCCGAAGCAGAGTCAGACATGTTTTTATTAAATAATATTAAATTCAATCTATTTATATATGAATTAAGTCGTTGCTTTTCTAACTGATGTAGTAGGTCGATTACTTTGAGGTTTTTGAATCTTATCGATTTCACTTAAAACAACATTTAATTTTTCTATAGTTTTAGCTTTCAAATCATTGATAAAATAGTTCATTCATTTTTCCAAATCATTATTTTGTTTTCTCAAATTTGTTTGCGTAATTAAACCCAATCTTTTATTAATAAATTCATCTCATATATTGCATTATTCATTCCGTTCATGTTTCAAGTTGTTTTGTTATAGTAGCATTTACCATTTCATAAATTACAACTCTTAAATTTTCTTGCATTTCTGTAAGTTGTGTTTAAAAACTAAGTTTGTATATCGTTAAAATCCTTACTAAAGCCATTTATACGTTCTTCTATTCTAAATTCATACAGTGCTAATATTGCTTAAAATGTTTGCAATTACACTTGTTTTTATAAACATCATCATTCAAATCCACTAACTTTGTTAATTACTCTTGAACATAATTTGATTGTGATTTAAATACGTTTAGCATAATAGCTTTTATGTCTTCCATGTAACATTTATTTACTGCATCACTATCTTTTACAGCTATATCCATATTACCTAATATATGTCAGTTAAAATCACAATTCCCATCGCATTTTTTGGTAAAACAGCTATTGTAATGATTCCATTTTATATCACTATGTCCAAACTTTGAAACAGTCTTTGTTCTTCTCCTGGACATTAATAACTGTCAAAACCAGACCTATATCTACCTTTATATAGGGGGAGTGTTAGTATAATCACCAAAAAACCATATTTTTCTTTCCAACAAAAAGAAACACATATCTTTAAACTTTGTAAATGTCATATCGCATGAACATGATCATTGTATATATGTTGCAGATTCATATTATCCATTTTAAACACAACTACCATATTTGCATTATGGCATAAATTATGTTTCGGTATATGTGCATAACTTTGCGATAGATAAAAACAATCAACGTTTGAATGTCGACCAAAACTAAATTATTCCATTATTTCACCCTGTGCTTCACACCAAACATCGTCAAAAATAAATACGGAATTCGGTAATGCTTCATTCGGAGGTATAATATCGTCTTTATTTGTAAAAGGAAAATATAGCATTCCTTCAATTAACGATAAAATGGTCGCTAATCGTTGATATTTTTCTTGTATTGTTTTAGAAATCACATTCACATTTTCACATTTATGTCCATTCAGATCCAATGAACAGTGATAACTGCTGTTCACGATAAAATGAGCTTTTTTGAAAGCCCTGCTTAAGATCTACTTGTGTGCATATTGTGTATTCTTCCGCCTTACATAAAATTAACATTGCCGTGGGCCTCATTACTTTATTCATGCGTCCATCAAGCGAAACAGTGAAATTTTTATAGAAGTAAATATTCCACAAATCTGCTCATTTTTGTACGTCGATGCATAAAAAAAGACAGAAAAGGAAAGAAATAATTAAGTTATCACAAAGGGTTTTCTAACAATATTTATTCGAGGTTAATTTATGGAACTATTTTCCACCACTCGTTACCAATTTTACTGGGCGTGTGTCGCTCAGTAGGCAGTGGGCCCGTTTGAATATATGCATGCAGGGGCAGTAACTTTTTTCTATGGCTGATTTCAAAAATGCTCATTTTGTCGTGAAAAGCTTTTATTTGCATGATTTTACATACGACAATGGAGTACAGTCTACAGGACAATGAACTCGCGAATTTTCCACGTCTCTACTTATACTACTGTCTGCAGGTGCACGTTCCAACAGAAGGACGTCACTGGCCATCATAAAGGCTTAACGTTGTTCTCTAATCAGAGGCTGGCAACTTACATGCTAGCCGGCCAATAGGGAATCTCCCGCAGGCAGAAGGCCAACTTCCAGGGTCTCACGAGACCATACAGTTAGTGATAGAAAAATTTCGTGAGTTCAATTACCTGCAGGCTAGTCTCCACAGTCCTGTGTATGCTGGAGACTATTTGTCGGTTCATTGGCTGTTTCCCCGGAGAGTAACCAGAGTTACCTCACACCTGCCAGTATGGGGTTCGCTACTTGCTTCCTTCCCAGTCTGCTATTGGCTTAGAGTCGTCCAGGGCGTGTCTAATGAACTGTGATTCAATTGCAAAGGTGACTTCACTGTACACGTGTTGGACGTCTATCTTGTCCTGAAATGAACTCGCGAAATTTTCCTCTCTCTACCAATATCCAAAGGAAGTTGTGGTTGTGGATACTGAATTCAAGCATGGTCATAAATGTGATCGCGAAATACACCTGCCCCCTAGTAAAATCACATCAAAGGAACCAGTACGCCATATCATTTGTGTATACTTGTCAAATCTGTGCCCCGGCTTCGCTATGGTCATTTGTTCCGCTGTATACACAGCAGCATATGTTGCAACGGTTCGCTAGCTTCCAGAGATAAGGCGCAAACTTCTCTCACATTGCGATATTTCAGTCTCTAGTGTACTTATGAACGGCCCTCATCTCATCATCCTTACGTCCGAACGTAGTCGAATTGAGTTGAAAGCGATATTTCGCGAGGGAACATGTAGCCAAGGTCGGTATTTCAACATTCGATACAAGTAACTTAAAGTAGCAATATAAAATATATGGTTATATCTCCCTTACTAATACAGGGAATTCTTACTTTCGTGCTGTGGATTTTGTTTCGGGTTAGCAATTGAGTACTTTTTGCTATAGTGATGTTACATTTTAAAACTTGTTACGTTCTGTATCACATATTTCTTACTGTGTGTTACGCGATGGTTATAAAAATAATTAATTTCGACTTAACTACGCGTTAAAAGTCGGCATTTTAGAGTACGGCATGAAGTTACGAAGCTTAATCATTGTGACTTTCTTTAATATTTTCAAAAGTTAAATTAGAGAGCTATTAAATAATTCATCTTAAATCTAGTGTTTATCAGTGAACCACTCGGTTTCATGGGACAAAACGTGAGAGTTGGTCTCACTCGGCCCATCTCACAGTCGGAACTTGTCAACAACAGCAACTCCACAAGTACACTACAGATATAAATCTCGCATCCAGTATTAACTCCTAACGTAACCGAGATAGTGTCCGGACGCTTCGGACCAGTGAAAAATCCGGCAAGGTCCCTCGGCAATAGGCCCGGGGGGGGGGGGGGGGTAAATAATACCTGCATTTTCGTACTTTTCGATGCTTCACTGAATCTTTTCATCGTTGCTGATGTGAAACTTGTTAGGTTAGGTCAGGAATTGCCACTGGCCCGGTACAAATGTTTAAACCGACCCCTTCCTTGCTTTAGCCGTGTCCGAAACAGGTACGACACCATTATATAGGTTACTAAATCGACCACGTGACCAAGTTTAGGCCCTACATATTTGGGGATTTAGGGTTGAAATTTAATGGGGTGAAGTAGCACACTAAATCCCCAAACAGGTCCGTAAAATCGTCTGCTGTTGTTTATTTACGTTTTATTTCCCACATTGTGTTGGACACGCCGGTATATACTGTTCTTGAAACGCTGCGTAATACGTGCACTTGATAAATGGAAAATCATGGATCTACATAATATTATTTAAAAATAAAGTTCGTATATTGTATTAAAATTGCCAAAAAAAATGCCAGTGATATTTATTTGGAATGGAATGTTAATTGCAGGGAGCGAAGAAATAACTAGAAGGTTGATATCGGCCAGAAAGATATATGATCAGTTATTCACAAGACAACGGGGTTATGTGAAAAATGCTTGGGAGTAAGTTATTTATTAATAGGGTGACAGACAAAATAAAATCGAAAATTCCACAAGCCTGTAGTTTCCAACTCTGTAGCACGTAGCGCTCTTACAGGCCCTAAATTCCTAAACTCTAATTCCTCAAACTGGCCGTTTCGGACACTGCATTTGTAAACAAGTTCCCGGAACTGCTGCACAACCGCAGAGGTTGCTGTAGTCTGAGGAAAGATTAAGCCGCCTCAGGACCGCCACAGATTATTACTTGAGCCAGATAGCTCTGGACATGGGAGTTCGAAATTCTTAATTCAAACTTTTTGGATTTAGACTTGTGGACTCTCCACTTTGCACGATCTGTGGAGCTGAAGACACGTTTCAGCTTAGTGACTCAGGAATGAGGCATATGTGAGAACTACAATTAGAAGTAGAAGAATGAGATAGAACAACTACAATGAATGGACAGACTGCAAAAGAGATAGGGGAATTCGCAAGAAAGTTAATTAAATGATTAAAGGTGTTCAGCATTACGGTCATAGAAAATTCTTCAGAAGAAGAAAAACTTACTAAGTACCTAATCCTTCTAATGAAGAAGTAAAATCGCTATAGAAACTCAAAAGTGGGAGTGAACCCACTTCTTCGACTTAACTAGACAGTCAAACCGCATTACTATAGGCTGTTCACGGTAAAGTGAGCACTTTTGAGGCCCTAGTAACTTTTTCCATTCAGCCATCTTTTATCCATTAACCACATTTCTAACTAAATATTACCTTGTAAGTAATAAACAGAGTGTGTGCACATTCCACTGCACTCAGAAGTTTACGCCCAAGGCTAAAATAAAATACATTTTTTGACCATTATTCCAGATTTGAGGTCTCTCAAAAGTGCTCACTTTATCGTGAACAGACTATAACATTGTACTGGTAGCGAACCCGCCACACAGCAGTGGGAACATTCCCCGATGCAATAAGGCAAAATTTTAAAGGCGCCATCAGTAGACAAGTAGGGAAGGGGGAGGGGGACTAACCTCTCACACCTAGGTGGGAGGCGATTAGTCTGATCACTACACCACCGTGGCCCCCGAGGGGTGGAGGGGGTAGAAAGAAGGTTCGAACGCCCCGTTCTCCGCCAGATGTCACAAATGAGAAATTAACTCAGACGTGTATAACCATCATAGTAGTTAGTGACGCTGTATAAGGCCAATAAGAAAATAAGAAGTGCCGGGAAGTTTGGGGAATTGAATGGATAGCAGGATCAAACTCACTACGCCACTGCCTTAGACTACTTGGAGGTAGAATTAGATGTAGTTAAAAAAATATTTAAAGACATGGAGAAAGCGCAGTCCTTCAAGACGTGATAGTGAAGAGGGAAGAGATTTTGGCTGCTCTTTAACAGCGAGGTCTTGAGAGCCGATGAGGGTGATTGAAGTAAATATTGAGCAGCACCGGACAGGGGAAACGGAAGATCCCCGAGAAGACCCGCTGACCAACGGCATCGTCCGGCACGATTCCCACGTGCGAAGGTCCGGTGACCCGGCCGGGGATTGAGGCCGGTTCGCCTTGGTGGGAGGCGAGCGTGCTAATCGCTCAGCCACCGTGGCCCCAAGAGGTGATAGTAATGCATAATCAAATACTAATAAAAAAGTAAAAAAGAAATGCTTGTCTTCAGGCAAAGAAAAAATGCGGAAATTACATGGTATTGACAGCAAGACAGAGGTCTAAAATTACAAAAAGAAGGAATCAAATTCGAATCAAAGGGAACCACTTTTACCCCTGTGTAACACAGAAAAGGCACAGATGGTAGGGTGGTAAGAAATGGCGAGCGGTCTCGGGTGGCCACGTAAAAAAAATAGTCTACTAAAAGAAGAATTAAATTCCCGATATATCTCCCTCTCATCCTCCCAGATCGCGGCGCCGTTCTCCCGGGGCCACGTTTCGCCCTTTGAGAAAATTGACCTAGCAGTCGAGAAGTTGCAAGGGCGGGACGCCCGAGTGCTTCTGTCCTGGCCGAGACAAAGTTCTTATTGAGGTGTTGAATTTCCACACCACCCACCCCTCTTCCTCCTCACCAGACACCGCCAGCTATATCTAACGTCGCCTCCGCGCTCGAAAAGAAGACGGAGTTCATATACAGACAGGCCCTATAAGATCAAGAACGTGCCGAAACCGAGACAAGGGATTGTAAGTAAACTAGAAAATCGAGGGAATTTATTAATTTCAGTAGTTTTACCTGCGGTATACTGGTTTCAAGATTTTACCAAATGAACGAAAAAAATGGCGAGGATTATGAAATGAATCTTTTGGGGCTACTGGCCGGAGAAAATGTCCTATAAAATTAATCTTCTAGTGAGCATAAATTTAGTTACTATATTAATTATATTTTTAGGCTACTTTCCGTAGGAGAGATGGGCTTATGATACCTCTCTGTGTGTACGCCGTAAGAAATTTTGAACCCGTAAACCGAATTTGACCAAACTCGATACACCCGTAGTTTTTTGTAACGACATTCGACTTTTATAGCTTACGACCAAGCCGAGTACTCATTTTAAAATGGCGGCTATTTTAGAATTTCGGGCTTTATGTCATATCTCGGGAATCATTGAACCGCAATTAAAACTAAATTTCGTATTCTGAGAGTTCACCATGTAAATATTTAATTTCCAGGGCCTGTCTGGATACTTATTTACCGATTACGTCTTTGGGTGAACTGCCACAGATGCTGGTACAACTTTATAAAATCAACATAAGTCTAAATCTGATTAATATGTATTACGTTGCATCGGTACAGTTGCACAGTTCCCGAGGACCCTACTGAGAATTGTACAGAAGAAATAAGACTTAAACGTCGTAACTTATAGTAACGGACGTAAATGCTGTTCGTGATAAAGTGAGCACTTTTTTGAAAACAACCTTAGAAAAAAGTCACTGCTCCTACCTGCATATATTTTAACGTGCGCACTGAGTGACATTGGTCGAGTAAAGTTGGTAATGATGGATGGAAAGTAGTTCCATATCTTAACGCCGAATAAAAAGTGTTAGATAACCATTTGTGATAACTTAAGTTATCCTTTAACTTTCTCTTTTTTTTTAATGCATTGAAGTATAAAAATGACCAGTTTTGTAACATATTTACTTTTCTAATAATTTTACAGTTTCACTTAACCGACGGCGGAATAATACACCGCGTGCATATAAGTAGATCTCAAGCAGGCCTTTCAAAAATGCTCATATGACCGTGAATAGCCTATAGTAAGAGACACGACACGTATTAGAGGCTGTTCACGTTAAAATGAGCACTTTTGAAAGTCCTGCTTAAGATCTACTTGCATGCACGTTTTGTATTATCCCGCCTTATGTAAAGTTAACACTGCCATGGAATGGACCTCGTCACTTTATTCATGTTTCGGTCAAGTGAAAATATAAAATTATTAGGATAGTAAATATTTTAAAAATCTGCTAATTCTTACATTTGGATGAAGTAAAAAAAACACACAGCCAAATATATAATTTAAGTTAGCACAGATGTTTACCTAACACTTTCAGTTCGACGTTAAGTCACAGAACTTCTTTCCACCCATCGTTGCCAACTTTACTGGACGCGTGTTAGTCAGACCGTCAGTTAAAATATATGCGAGTAGGAGCAGTTATATTTTTATAAGGTTGATTTCAAAAGCGCTCACTTTATCGTGAACAGCCTTTAATTGCGTGACCGCCATCTTAATTAACATTATTATAAATTTTACTAAAACACATATAAGCTGCAATGACTAGTGGGTGGTGTTTATATATATATATATAATATATAATATATATATATATAATATATATATATATATATATATATATATATATATATATATATATATATATATATATATATAAACACCACCCACTAGTCATTGCAGCTTATATGTGTTTTAGTAAAATTTATAATAATGTTAATTAAGATTATTATACATTAATTAACATTATTATAAATTTTACTAAAACACATATAAGCTGCAATGACTAGTGTATATATATATATATATATATATATATATATATATATATATAAACACCACCCACTAGTCATTGCAGCTTATATGTGTTTTAGTAAAATTTATAATAATGTTAATTAAGATGATATATATATATATATATATATATATATATATATATATATATAGACACACACACAAAACATCTTTGCAAGAATTCCTTTTACTCATTTTTAGGACAGTCATATCAGGTACTCTGCATTGCAATTCATGGTCGATGTATTACTTAATGGAATACGTTTTAAGTGATGTAATTACGTCGGTCACGAAGCTAGAATTTATGATCGAAGCTCTGCTGAGTGACAGCTGCTTTCACATCGCCCACTCTCTCCACTCCGCAGAAGGCAACAGGAACCCGCGCATAGCGCGCTGCCCTGATACGTGCTCTACTCGAGCCCATTTACTTTCTCCGGCGGGCTTCTTCAAGTGATGGCACGTGTAGGTGTGAGAAGTCTGTTAAAGGCTGTACACGATAACTTGAGCACTTTTGAAATCAACCGTAGAAAAAAGTCACTGCCCCTACCTGCGTATATTTTAACGGGGGCAATGAGTGATATGTGCCCAGTAAAGTTGGTAACGATGGAGGGGAAAGTATTTCCATATATTAACGTCAAACAAAGAGTGTTAGTTAACCATTTGTGATAACTTAAATCATTTCTCAAGCGTTCCGTAATTTTTAATGCATCGAAGTGTAAAAATGAGCAGATTTGTACTATATTTTTTTTTCTAATAAATTCACAGATTCACTTGACCGATGCATGCATAAAGTGATGAGGCCCATGTCAATAATAATTTTACGTTAAGCGGAAGAACACACAACGTGCAAATACGTAGTTCATAAGCAGGGCTTTCAAAAGTGCTCATTAAAACTTCCCACAGGCTATTCACGGTAAAGTGAGCATTTTTCAAGGCCCTCCCAAAAGGCATTAATACCTAATAAATATACTTAATTGCAGTCTTAGATGTTAACTTTTGAGAGTGATGAAATATATACCCTGTGTTTATTAGTCTGATTACAATGTTTACATTAAAAAGTGGCAGAAAGGTAGAAATTAATTGAAAGGAAAAATTTAGCAGGTACAATACTCCCTTGCGTGCGTAAACAACTAAAATTTCGCATATTGCGCCTGACAATGTTATCGATATATATCGTACTATCTGCAGACGGCTTAAGCCACGTGAAGAAGTTTTACTTTCGTTATTGTACGTTGCTGTCATGGCGTAAACAATTTTGTCCTAAACTTAATTTCTGTATAAGACTTTTTTTCTGTAGTATACACTACAAGGGGTCTTCGTTTCATCTATAATTAGTTGGTTTCAAAAACTTGCACACCAGCTCATATTCGTATTTATACGTAGTACCCCAAAATTTCTAAGTGGGAATGTGTGGCAGTGCTTTTGGTAAATCTACTTATGAAGGACGGTGTTTTTACAAAGCAGTTGAGGTTTGACTACTAGACTATTAATATTGATAGAAATGATAGGGCACTTTTAAAAGGTATAACGCAGGAGCTCTCATAAAAAATAATTTAAAAACATTTATTAATAAGTAGAGATAAGGTAAGTTTTCTCATTTACTTGAGGACAAGACTAGCCTTGGCTTTCCCTTATAACTCGAGTCGCTGTCATTTTTTTTTTCAATAATTATCTAATTCCAGCATCCAGAACACTTTAAAACTACATTGTTATAGGGACAGGAACTTGATCGATAGTTGCTATCGCTATCATCCAAATGTAGTTAGAAAAGTATACCTTTATAGCAGCAAAATGTTTATTCTCAAGCATAATCGTTGCCCTGTTATCATTTTATTATTCTGTGATAGCATATATATACAAATTTTAACATAGCAAAGCGCTCTACATACATACACACAGAAGATTAGCAACCTCGATAAAACACTGTTTAGAACTATTTTGATAGTTTCTGATAAAAAATTTAAAATGTAATAAACTTGAATGAGAAATTGTTAACATGGGCATACACCAAAACAGAGCTAAGCTGTTAGTGATTGAAAACCCAAACATAAAATTAAAATCATACACATACGCTGAAAACAAGCCAATATTGCCTGTTGTCAATCAATATCTAACACATAGATAATTATGCAGAAGGAACATCATAGTGGATGTGGTATATTTGTTCTTTTTAAGGGGAGAAGTGAACACGATGAGGTTTAATATAATTTTCATATATATAGGATGTGGGTTGAATTCAAGGAACAAACTTCGTGAGGTGATTCCTTACGCATTATAAAGTGGAAAATATTCACGACACTTTCTGCCTAAACTAAATATAAAGAGAGATATGACTAATTTAAGATCGTTTATTTTAAATGTATTTTTTTGCGAAATATTGGCAAGGAAGTAAAACTATATTACAATTCCCCGAACATTGCTTTAGTCTATCGGATTCTTCAACCTGAGAGCAAACTCTTATTAACACCACACACAGGCGTCGCCGCAGTGGCAGGGGAGCTTGAGAATTTATCATGGTTGCCTATGTGCAGGCGCTGGCCTTCGTGTAATGCTACTCGTCTACCTGGAAGAAGGAGATAAAGTGCATTTTGTTTGCCTTTCAAGTAATTGGATACTTTTTACAATGAAAGGAGTTGTTCAATTTATGTCTGTTGCCTAAAGGCTGAAATGTGTAATTATAAAATATACATTGATATATTTGTTCCAGGAATAAGAAAAACACATGGTCAGAGTTCATTAACTACGTTGGTAGTCTTCACAAAATACCTTATAATATTAAGAAAATTATATTTAGTGGAAAAATTATTTAGTTTGATAGATTAAGCTTAGTTACGTTTCTCGTGGGAAATGGGTTTGGTCCGCAGTGGCTGCACTCTATTTTGCTCGTTTGTAATAAGGCATATAAAAATAATAAGTTAAAATTGCGCGAGGTAAAAATATTCTTAAGTTCTTGTCTATTAATGGTGATATTTGTTTGTCATTTAAGGAGAGAATAAGAACTCTGACTGTGTGTTAGTAATACACTTTTTTTTTCCCCTCCTAAATCGAAGCTCAATCGTTTACACATGAAAATAAATATCACTTGAAACAAGGGTGGAAAACATGACTTCCAACAGATCATGCGTGTTCCAAACTATTTTGTAGCACTTCAACATGGACAAAACGACATTTCCGCGTTGAGGACGACGAATGCACGCTACACCAGTTCCAGAGCCTTGCGGCGACTGTGCACTCAATGCTTATAGCTGTCACTCTTTTCAACCTCAAGCGAGGGAATACAGCTCCAGGTATAAGGCGCCCTCGAATGGATTACCACAACCATCCGTCCGTCCGGCGGTCGCAGTGCTCTGTAGGTCAATCCGTCAAATCGACGGACCGACGGATGGTTCACCGCCTTCTGACGACGATCCGTAGATGCAAATATGCACTTTGAAATAAAATGCAAGGCGATGGATCTGTATATTATTATCATTGGAGGTAAATTCAGGAATTTTCAGTGTAAACAATAATTCAGTATAAATTCTTATCGCGTAAAAAACATTATCTCCCCAAAGTGTTTCTGTCTTGAAAATGTATTTCCAAACAATATATGAGTAAGTGAAGAGATTTGGGCGTCTCTTAACAGCAAGGTCTTAAGAGCCGATGAGGGTGATCAAGGTGAGTATGGAGCAACGCCGGAATGAAAGGGCGGGGAAACGGGAGATCCCCAAGAAAACCCAAGAAAACCCACCGACCAACGGTATCGTTTGGCACGATTCCCACATGCGAAAATCCGGAGTGACCCGGCCGAAGATTTAACCCGGATCGCCTTGATGGGATCCAACGAAAATATACCTCCAAATAAATTAAGATCACGATGTTAAGATGTCACACTGAAATTTTGCCGTACAGACCATGGAGGTATTAGATGATGGAGTGGCAGCAGCCTATCTTCTTCGCGTTTATCAAGTGAAGCCGATGCCTTGTCTGCGTCTTTCAACTGCGCATGCGTAGACCGATTGTTTACGTCAGCCGCCATATTATGAGTGGCAAAAGTTACATAGTAAGCAATGTAAAACATGCACATTTTTGCCACTATTAGCCCTGTCCTTGTCTTTCATTATCGGCTTCAGACGGATGGTTGCGAGTCCAGTCTTAGACTGCGCAATAAATGCTTGTTTGAATAGAGGGTTGTTGGAGCATTGGTGTTGGAAACCAAGCGGAATGGAGCGAGTGCAGATGTAACGGACGTCAGGATACAGCAGCTGTCTTACTCTCTCCGCAGGAAACCGCAGAAGTGTCACTTGATTACTTCCCCCCCCCCCCTCCTCAACAACCCGTCCATCCACCCTCACCAACCGAGACACGACTCGAAGGCCGCTTGATATCACTTTCCCTGCATTTGAAACACGTTCCCTCTCCTCAGCCGAGTTGCAAGAACAAGGATTTCCAGGCAGCATTGCCAAGCGTATCACACCTGTAGTCTATTTGCGGTTTATTCACACTTTATTGAATCAAACTTTCTAGGTAGATAGGTATTTGGGCTTAACGTCTCGTCAACAGCGAGGTCATTTGAAACGGAGCAAGTTGATAACGGAAGAGAGATCGAGGAAGACATGGGAACGAATCGGCCTTGGCCTGGTTAAGGACCCATCCCAGCATTCGCTGGAGTGATTTCGGGAAACCATGGAAAACCGAAATCAGGATGGCCGGACCGGGAATCGAACCCGGGTCCTCCCGAATGCCAGTCCAGTGAGTTAACACTGCGTCATCCCGCTCGGTCTAACCTTCGAAAAATCACCCCATATATGACGTGCCTGATTGTTTCCTAAATATACCTCGTTTCACAACAGTCGTTTTATACCTCTGTTAACATGAAAGTATCTTATTTTTCGTAGAATTTCAGTTTTACCTGCATTTTATTTATAAATTATAATAATACATTTATAATAAATACGAAGAAAAACAGTTGGTAAACATGTGTGTTGGTAGGGCCTATACGCTGTTCACGGTAAATTGAGCTCTTTTTAAGGTCCTCCCAACAGCCATTAACCACTACTAAATATATGTTATTGCAACTTCAGGCATTAAACTGATGGTGGTGAAATGTTTACACTGTTTTTATTGGTCACATTGCAACGCTTATATCAAAAAGCAGCAGGAAGATGGAATTTGGATGAAAGGAAAATTCTAGAAGGGTCTTAAAAAGTGCTCACTTTACTGTGAACAGCCTATAGTAAGAAATATCTCTTATGCAAAACATAATTACAACTGAGTGTGCACGAATGAGGGACCTCGCCCTTAGGTGTAATTTCGTAGACAGAAATAAGCTTAGTTAGCACAAGGCGGATTAATATACTGGAAGTAGAACTTTAGCAGGGCTTCAGAAAAGCATGAAGTAACCGTGAATGGATTGTACAATAATACACATATAAAAATTAAGGAGGTCCCAAGTAAAATTTTTTTTTTAACAACTTAAGGTCACATAGCAGTAAGATATTACTACACGCGATGTAAGTCAATGGATGGCATTACAGATTATAATATGTACTTTTCTAATGTCTCTTAAGGTAACTGCACAGGGACGTCTTATAAATAAATTTTCTGGCCATTTAAACAACTTTTTTCTTTCGAATATATTTTATAAGATAAAAGTCAAAAGTGGCTCTTGTGAAACAATTTTTTTGCACCTTTCCTGGAAAAATTAATATTTTTACGTGTCGGTGCTTTGGATCGCCTGAACGAGCGAAGAGTGTGTGGAGAACAGGGTAGTGATATAGGGCGGCGAGTCATAAAGGAATGTTTGGTTGACAGACGAGCGATAATCCTACCAGGATTTTGTGTTGTGAAGGCATTCCGCCGTCACAACCCTTTGGCGGCTCGTGCGCTCCTGATATTCGGTGGATAGAATACCTACGTTTACCTGAAGAATTTTCTGGTTTACTGACTTCTTTTTTCTCAGCATTACTCGAGGTGCGGTGAACCTTCCAGTTCTAGGCCAGCGACTATAAAAACACTTCGGGCCTCCAAGCCGGGAGTTTATGAGAGTCAGGAACCTGGGCGATTTTGTGACGTTAAACGATAGACGACGAGCTAGAAGAGCAACGAGTAGCGCCGGAAGTAATCAGCGGGAGGAAAACCTGCGACTGCGAGCATCAGGGCAGTGAAGAGTGCGATTGACAGGTTGGACAATTGGACTGGATGCGTGAATGGAAGACATTACAAATGATGGAAACAGACAGACTGAACGTGTGACTGAACGATGAATATGTGTTAATGGACTATAACCAAACAGAGGCATTGAGAAGGTTGTTAATTAGAGTTCAATTAAACATTTCATATTGCACTCATTGTGAAATAAAAAGAATAACAGTGAGATGGACAATTTAATGATGTAAATAATAGCTGTGTGAATAAATTTAAAATCAAATTTAGTTCATTAATTTTTATTAAGACCTCCATCCATCATATACTCAGATACGCCCCTTTGGCGTCTTGTAACAATATCCATAGAATGTTTATTTGTTGAGATGCATGTATACGCGCACACTGATTTTACTGACAGTATTTTATGAGAGAGACCCTTTCAGGATATAGAGGTTAAACAGACAGTTAACACTGCTAACTTTAACCTCACACGCTAGCCAATCAGCCCCTGAAAATGTACTCGCAAGTCGGCAGCGCGGCCAATAGAGAAACTTTCGTATCATACAGTACAGTGAGTAGCCAGTCGACACAAGGTCCCTTCCCAAAGACTCGAGCAGCCAATCAGAGGATGGCATCTTCACATCGAAGGGTTGTGAGTAGTAGCACAAAGTTCCTTCTGGTGCAGGACTCATGATTCGCAGCTTGGAGCCACCAGCCACCACGGTTGTCGAGGCGGCCTGTGGCAACCATGTTGTGGTGGCACCTGACCACCATATTGGATATTGGCCACCTTGCCCTTGATCCTTGACCTTGAACCCAAAATTTTTTTAAAATCGCAAAAAAAAAAAAAAAATAATAATAATAATTGAGAAACATAATTCTACCCTACCCTACGTCTCCCTTACCCCACCTAACCTCAACTTCCTTCCCCAACTCACCCAACCATAAAAAATCAAGAATAATCACCTTCCCCTCAACCACCAACCCCTCACTCTCATCAGTCAAAAATCGAGAAAAAAATGTAAAAATCGAAAGACGCTAATAAAAGGGTAGGATCATATTACATCACTGACGCCAAGCACAGTATTTAATGTGGGTGAAATTACCCCTGACCCCATTCCCCTTCCCCAAATAAATAAAATATCGATAAAAAATATTTAAAAACGAGTAACATGTAACATTAGATGCCCCTTCCCTTGTTTGCCCCTCCATTACCAGCCCCTCACACACACCTCAAAAAAATCATAATTTGCCTTACACAACATAAATCATCCCTCCACCAATACCATTCAATCGTATTTGCCCACTGCCCACTAAATTACGACTTTAGACCAACTTATTTCTTCCAGTATTGGATACTAGAGTGTGCTAGTTATTCATTTTTTATTATCTACCATCAGATAGTTCCCATGTCGTACATTTCCAAACCCATGGCCTCGGTGACAACAAACGCATTCTTCATCTTGACGTGCCTGGCCAAGGAGAATTTGCTATAGGCATTCATGACTGTCACTACAAGTCAGCTGATATCGCGTGCGGTAGAAGAACAGCAGAATCAAGTTAGGGGTACAGGAACAATGAGTTATGAGCTTAACACGGACGGTCGCCATGATGCAATTAGACGGATGGTGCATTGTAATGGCGACCAGCACGCCGTCATCCCTGACCGTGGGAAGATGGTATGGCAAACCTTGTGCTCACCACTCATGTGTGACGGCTATAGTCCATTCACTGTTTCTTCGGCATTTTTGAATCAAACCTTTGAAAAATATCCCCATGTATGACGTGTTTAGTTATTTCCTAAATACGCCCTGTATCACAAGCGTTTTATACCTGTGTTCATAAAAGTTACTTTTTTTTCTGTTAAACTGAACAGTTATTTATAATTTATCTATAAATTATAATGCTTCATTTATAAATAATCTGAATAAATATCAGGGAGATAATATGTATGTTGGTAGTGCCTAGTAGGAAATAGTCCTTCATACAAAATAATGTTACACTTAGTGCGCACGAATGTGGTGCGGTGTCCCACTGGTGTAATTCTCCAGGATTAGTTAAGCTTAGTTTGCACGAGGCGGAGGAATATCCTGGAAGTAGAACTTTAGCAGGGCTTCAGAAAAGGTTGAAGTAACCGTGAATGGACTATATCTAATAACGACGTCGTGAGCTGGCAACCATTTTGAAAAACCTTTGGGCATATAAGCAGCGGCAGCCGGCCCGATCACCATTTCTCAGCCTCGCCAGCAAGCATGCCTTCCAGTCTGCATATGAGATGGTTGCAAGAAGTTTACCAGACTCGTGGCTACCAGCCGCTACAGCCAGCAGAGTATCAGTTCGAAGACGATCATTACAGCAGATCTAAAGAAGAGCAAATTGATCTGCTTCCAGATCCTCGCCCAGTGGAAGATGTCGACAACAGCATGTTCGATCCTAATTCGCGGTATGATTACATCTAAACAAGCCAACACTTTGAATTGTGCAATGAAAATATTCATTTCCCGCTCAGGTGGAATATATTTTCACTGTTAAGACACCTCCCAGCTTTTAGCAAGCTTCCTATATGAAGATGACGAGTCCTACGTTCGCCTTTGCAGTTCGTCCTGGCCGGACGAAATTACCGAAAGCTGTAACGGTATATGGCACGAAAGGCATGGTAGTAAAGACAGGGGAGGGTGGATGCCAATATTGGACACGCCCTGTGCATCACATTTGTGTTCTGTGTACAGAGACTAATGGTTACGTAGTGCCAAATTCAAGTCATCAAATATTGTTTCTCTCTAGTGCGGTGCATAAATTAAACAGGTACATGTTCTGTAATATGTATGTAATTGACACAGCACTGGCTTGAACCCAGAGTACGCACGTGCGTCGTCCAAAGACGACGACATAGACTGTGGACGGGGAAGGCGAAGTTACCTGCAGCAAATGTAAAAGTTCCGTTACTTTTAGCGAGACTGCCTCAAGGTTCCTGTCACTGCTTGCCGAGATCGTGGAACGACGTCATGACCGATTTCCAACATGGAGGCAGCGTCGCCATTTTGTAACCAGTCCTATACATCAATCAGGCCCCACTACGTCGACGAGCATCCAGTTCGCGGAAGACAGACAACATGGCTGGCTTCCATCCGGCAAGAGCATATCATTACGTAAAACCTGGACTAAGTTTCGCTGCCCCTACTGGTCCAGTAGCAAGCTCAGGGAGTATAAAGACGTGTGCGAAGGTAATTTGCTCTGGATCGATGCTGGGAATCCCCACTCGTTCGACCCTTGCCAGCAGGTGATAGACTTTACCCCAGGCTACGGCAAGTGTTGTGTTTTGTACATGCGTGAAGACACTAAACTCCTGTGCACGTCTGACGACGTGGTATCTGCTGCAGTATGTCGAGACCATAACCCGTGCATGTGCCAAACTGTGCGTCATTGACATCGGATCTGCATACCTCAAAGGCAGCCATCGCAGATCCATCTACGTCGAAGTTGGTAGACTCGACCACCGCAGTACAGGAACCTGTCATCTCGCATCCAAGAGCAGCTTCTCAGAGCCATCGCTCCAAATGCAAGACTGCACCCGAATCCTAATCCCAGATGTGTAAACATCAAAGGACTTCTGAACCTGACCTCAGCATCGATGATGCGGTAAATTTGCTGTTTACGGAAGAAACCGGCATGCTACCGGATGTGGGTGTTTCAATTACCAAATCCGAACGTAAGTCGATTCTAAAATCCGTCCTCGGTCAGTTAATCGACGCTCTGTGAAGTTTGTGCGGCTGCTGGAAAAATGCAAGGTTAAGGTACAGTTGTTCTAAACGATAAATATAATTCCGTTTACGTGTCATTATTTCTTGTTAAGCTATGCATTGAACAATAAATATGAAATTAGTACAATTTGCAGATATTATGTTATGGTAGTGAGTGTTTGTATATAAATTTCTGATTCATGTAATTAAATTGCATGTATAAAACTTAATAAAATGGTTTATTTGGACGCATCCCTGTCACAAGCAACACTGTGCAAGATTAACTCCACTCAAGACTGGCCCCTCACAAGACTGACTCCATCCAAAACTGACCCCTCACAAGACTGACCCCTCATAAGACTGACCCCTCACAAGACTGACCGCTCATAAAACTGTCCCCTCATAGTGGAGCGCATGCATCTTCAACAGTGTCCTCCAGACAAGTTCTTCGCTCAGCTTGAACTCATGGTCACACTTAAAGCAGACAACTGACTACTGCAAGACCGACCCCTCACGAGGCTGGACCCTCCTGCTTCGCAAACGACCCCTAGATTACCCCTCAATGTCCTCTAAATGTTTCCCAAATTATGCACAAATGACCTATAAATTACCCATAAACGACCCTAAATTGCCCTACGGATGTACCAGCAGTTTTATTTTGCTTATTGGCGGCGTATGTCTGTGGGGAGATATTTCCTTACTTGACTGGCCAATCAGAATTAGGCACATCTAGAACGCGAACCACCCAGATATTTCAATCACGGATGTGGAGCTGAGCTAAAGTGTTAGGAAATTCCACTGATCGTGAAATGCTTTCGCGAAAATCGGGTGTCCGTAGAAATCACCAAATCACAGACCTATATATGAAAAAAGTTAAATGTAAAGAAATTTTTGCAGATTTTTAAGGTCTTTTGAAAATTTATTAACTGTTATTAGGTGATTAAAGGTTGTTCACGATAAAGTGAGCACTTTAGAAATGAACCTTAGGAGAAAAACACTGGGGCAGTGACTTGCATATATTTTAACGGGCGCACTAAGTGAGATTCGCCCAGTAAAGTTGGTAACGATGAATGGAAAGTAGTTCCGTATATTAACGTCGAAAAAAAGTGTTAGGTAACTATTTGTGATAAGTTAAAATATTTCTTTCGCATTCTGTTTTTTTTTAATGCATTGAAGTGTAAAAATGAGCAGAATTGTAAAGTATTACTTTCCTAATAATTTCACAGTTTCGTTTGACCGACGCATATATATATATATATATATATATATATATATATATATATATATATATATATATATGTGTGTGTGTGTGTGTGTGTGTGTGTGTGTGTGTGTGCGCGCGCGCGCGCTTGTGTGTGTACCAAGCGATAGCCGACAGCATTAGTTAATTTTTTTTTTCATTCGTACAACTTAGTATTTATGGCTGCAGAAACACGGAAATACATTTGGAATTGATATGAAACTATCAAAAAATTATAACGTGTAATTTTTTGATTCGAGAAAATGTCATCACATGCAATGCCTAGAAGTTGAATAATGTTTGGTACAATTTTAAAATAATTAATTTTTCGTTAACAAACGCACTTAACTGCGAACCAATAGAAGTTGAGTTGATTTAAGTTGAGAGATTTGGGCGGCTCTTAACAACGAGATTTTTATTTCCGATAAGGGTGAAATGAGGTGAAATGGAGCAGCGCCGGAATGCAAGGGCGGGGGAAACGGGAGATCTCCGAGAAAGGCCACCAACCAACGGCATTGTCAGGCACAATTCCGACTTGCGGAAATCCGGGAGTGACCCGGCCGGGGATTGAGCCAGGTTCGTCTTGGTGGCAGGCAAGCAGTCTAACTGCTCAGTCCCCGCGGCCTCCATAGCTGTTGGGCTTTATAAAAGCTGGAAGTAACAACTAACAGACGATTTTTTTATTCTAACCTGCCTTAAAACTAAGAGGAGGGTTGGAGGTCTAGGGTAGGAATAGGATATAAGGGCATCTCAGGGCTTAGTCCCATACACCATGGCATGCAGCAGGGAAGTTTCTAACTACAAGGGCACATGCTTGCGGCGTTACTGGTATTGGACAAACATGGCTGCGAATGGGGGCCATGTTTATATCCCATGCTAACGTAACCTGAATTTGGGGGGGGGGGGATCGTCACAGGCACAGTAAAAACCCCTCGAAAGTAAATAATTGCAAGATTGCATGCAATTTATGAAGTAGAAAAAAATTTATTCTAGAACAGACGATGGGAAGTGATAATCTTTATTGTAAGGGTGTTTAAAACACTAGAAAGAAAGACTGTTCGGGAGGCTGTCTCTCTTTTCGATGATCACTCTATAGTTGTTTAGTAACCAGGGGGGTGGGAAGTACCAGCTCCCCCCTCCACCACGGTTGGGAAGGGGGGATGCGCGATTGGGCATGCCACCACCCGTGGCGCTAGTTGACACCTAAAACATAAAAAGTGGAAGAGAAAGGAAGAGGTTGTGGCACTAGCAGAGCTGCTGTGGGATGAGTATCACTCTCATAATCGCTCACTCTCGGTGATCTACCCGCCCATCAACCCTCCCTTAGCCGAAGATCCATGCACTCGTAGCATATGACAGAAATATGCTCTGTTACAGCCTATGGCTACTGAGATTGGCCGCTGCGAGGTAGCACAGCATTAGATTAAACACATATATTCCCGAGGACATATGTTATTATAAATTATTAGGTTAATTTGAAATTAGATTAATAACTTAACCCCTTTCTTTTCACAGGCTGTGCCGTCTCTTCACGGATATATAAAAACCAGTAAGCGTTGGCTCAGCTGTCACTGTCGCTGACGATTACTGGCAACTCACATTATTCTCTTTGATTTTCAGGTTCTACTGGGGAATCGGGGGGAAGACGCCCAATAGCGCCACTTCCCTCACCAGAGAGGTTTGCAAACACCTATATGGTTACAAGCCAGTGTCTCCCTCTAATTGCCAAGGCGAAAGCAAATATATTTCCCATCCATCTCTACTAGCATTTTCGTCTCTACCAACACGAGCATGTTACACACACACACACACACACTCTGTCTCCCGTAGCATTTCTGATTAATTCATGAATATTTTGAATTCTATCCTGTCGACTGGGTTTTCACGGTGCCTATGCTGGCTTTCCCAGTCTCTTCTATTATTAGCTTAGCTATAAGTACATTTAGGGAGGTAGTCATGACACCAATCGCAGGCCATGGTTGCCCATTCCCTCTCTGCCGTGATGCATGTCTCCTTGCATGATTTCCTATCCTTGTAGGCGTAAGGGGTCTTGCCCTGAGATGCAATAAATTTCCACCCTACCCACCAGGCTTTCACTTAACACTTAGTTCTAGGGTAGTTAGAAAAAATCTACCCGCCCCTTGGGACCAGCCAAGGCGAGGTGTGTCTGCGGGCGTGGTGGGACTGTTTGCAGCTCAGATGCGGCACCTATCCGCAACTAGTCGCGTCCCCAGGTGGTGGGTCGTGGATCCCCAGATTCTGGGATGGCTGGGAATAATCAAATACCAGCTCGTGGACCAAGAGGCCGGCTCGTAAGAGCCGTCGTCGATGGCGTCGAGAACCTGAGTGGCTCAGTTTCAGTTGAAGATGGCAGTAGCACGTTGACTGGAGGCGGCCCGATGATCAATTTTTTTTGGGGGGGGGGGAGGGATAATCCCGAGGTGCTGACACATGCAAAGTGTGGCAAACCCTCTTTCTGCTGGATTCTGTGGGCCAGCGGTTCGCCACCACAACTGGTTAGCTCCGGGAGTCTTTAAAAGAAGGGTGATATTTTTGGAGGATGAGGGAGGGTGTAGCTCCCCAACAGCAATTCTCCCCGCCTCCACCCACAGCGTTGAGATCCTGACGTCGACGTGGAAGAGAGAAGATGGACCCTACATTCAAATGCTGCTGTTGATGTTGTTGTACAAGTGGCCTGCGCAGGAACATGGACATCAGTTCCAACCTGCTATTTCCTGTAGCATTTCCATTAATTCTTCTACAGATTGTCTTTTTTTGTTGGTGTGGGTTTTCCCGTGTCTGTGCGGGCTTTACCATACCCCTTCTAGAACATAGTTTCAGCTATAGGAACACTTAGGGATGTAGTCATCGCCTTAAACGTCTAGCGATGGCTGCCCAATCCCTCTTGCCGAGAATGCACGCATCCTTGCATGAATTCCCTTTCTTTTAGGCGTATGAGGCGCAACCCTAAGACGCATGTATCTCCTGTCTTACAGCGGGCTCGCACCTAATACTTATAAATAGAGTAGGCTTAGAAAAAAGAAGAGGTTGTGGAGACTCCCTAGGTGGACAGCCTGCTGCGGGCGCAAGTGTTAGCGGTTCACCAGAGAGCACACTCGCATCAGAGCACACTCTCCTCCCCCTAACCTGGGCACGGGGTGTCATGTGTTGTGCAAGGACTTGATTGAGGATTGTTCACCTCGAACTATCTTCTTCATCTCCGAGGTGGTGTATCTCTTGAGGGCTTGACCAGTGTCTTGAAGTGTCGTGCAATGTGGCACCATGGCCGCCCGACACCGAGCCATCTGGCTATCCCGGGGAACGTTTTGGCAGTGTGAAGGCCTGTCTACAATCGGCCGTTCTTGTGGACGTCGACGTGTCCGAAGCTCGGGCTCAAGTGACGCCATATTGAATTAGTCCGAATATGGTCTACAAATGCGTTGTCCAAGGTGAGCTTTCAGAATCTGACACTAGGTCGCAGTAAATTCGACACATTATTTGTTGTTATGTGGCGATGTTTTTATTTGTTGAATTATTTATTATTTAATGTTTACAAAATGCGTGATTTGAATATTTATTTTTAATGAAAGTCTAAATGGTTATATTTTAAATAAGTTCGCCAACTGACATCCAAGTTTTATTTTTTAATCTTACGTTTAAAAAATTTTGCCCTTTAAATAAAATTTTTAAACCGAACGAAGACATCACTAATTATTTATTAGCATTTCATCAAATTTGTTTTGAGAAAACCTACCTTGCACATCCATAGTTTTATATCAGCTTAGGATACAACTTGGGACAAAAGTTCAGATTTCCGATTGCTTCAACTTGGGACGCAGGTTGACTTGGGACACGGCAGCGTGGGACAGCGCCATGACGTCAGAGGGTCACCTTGTCCTAAGACACAGGTTGGGATAGCGCAATTGTAGACAGGCCCTGATTGTGGGCACACAGTGCTTCGATGTGTGAACGTATATAGACTGTTCACGGTAGAATGATCACTTTTGAGAGCCCTGCTTAAGATCTACTTGTACGCAAGTTGTGTATTCTTCCGCCTTATGCAAAATTAACATTGCCAGTGGCCTAATCACTTTATTCATGCGTCGGTCAAGCGAAACTGTGAAATAATAAGGAAAGTAAATGTTTTACAAACCTATTCATTTTCACTTTTCGACGCATTAGAATAAACAAAGCGAAAGAAATAATTTTAGTTATCACAAATGGTTACCTAACACTTTTTATTCAACGTTAAGATATGCATCTACTTTCCCTCTATCGTTGCCAACTTTACTGTGCGCATGCCACTCAATGCGCCCGTTACAATACATGCAAGTAGCAGCAGTAATTTTTTCTAAGGTTTATTTCTAAAGCCTCACTTTAATCGTGAACAGCCTTTAGATGATAGCAGACACGCAGCGTTGTCACTGGAGGCGGAGAGAGGCAGGCTGGGCGGACATCCTTGAGACGCTGGGGCGCCAGGCGGGGTGGGGCAGAGTCCCCGGGTGACTTGTGGCTGGGGCAGCAGGCGAGGACGCCCACAATACCTCCCTCACCACCGCACAGCTGTCTGTCGCCACCCAGTCCCCTCCTCCCGTTCGCATCCTCTTCTTATCCCTTTCACTCACATGATGCAGCGGACATGTAACTGTACTTGCAGGCTATCACTAGAGAAGTGCAAAATTCGCGTTATTAAAGGCTGTTCACGATTAAGTGAGCACTTTTCAAATGAACCTTAGAAAAAAGTCACTGCCCCTGAACGCATATGTTTTAATCGGCGCACCGAGTGACATTTGCCCAGTAAAGTTAGTAACGACGGATAGAAAATGGTTCTATATTATCATCGAATAAAAAGTGTAAGGTAACTATTTGTGATAACTTAAATTATTTCTTTCACTTTCTGTTTTTTTTTTTAATGCATCGAAGTGTAGAAATGAGCAGATTTGTGTAATATTTACGTTCCTAAAAAGTTCACAATTTTACTTTACTGACGCATGAATAAAGTGATAAGACTGATGACAATGTTTATTTTACATAAGGCGGAAGAATTCATAACGTGCATACAAGTATATCTTAAGCAGGGCTTTCAAATGTGCTCATTTTACCGTTAACAGCCTATATTTAGCAATAAGCTGAAGTCACTGCCCTATGCCTGCCTGAGAATAATTCGCGATTTCATTGGTTACGGGCAACTGTGTAGCGTCGTTTACCTGTGGTAATCGCTTCACTGGCTATTTGGTTGCTCTACCCTTGATAATTGACGATTGGCTAAGAGCGCCTTTGAGACATGGAATGCAAGAGGTCGGCCAGTGGCAGAAGTCAGTTGCGCAAACAACTTCTTGGAGTTTATTCTGCAGCCACAAAATAACGCGAATGTTGCATGTCCCTAGCTATCGCTATAACTAGGACGGGTGTTTTTCACGAAGATATTTCAATAGAACTTGTAATCCAAAACACTTTCGTGGTTGGATGATTTTATATGTCACGAGCCTCAAGTGTCTGTCCCAGTACCACGGACGTTCAGTATCGGAGTACTTTTTTACGACTGGCCCAGTCAAATAAGAACATGTCTTCTCGCGTAGACACGCGGCCAATAACCAAAGGAAATCGTGGTTGTGGACGTGGGATGTTGAAGTATAGCATGGCCCACAAATCTTTTCGCGAAAAACCCCTGTCTCTAGCTATAACTAGAGAGGCGGGGATTTCGCGAATTCACAAGAGGGCTAGATTTCAAACACATGTACATTTTATTTCCTTCTACAATTATATAGCAGTTTGGAAGCCACGCCCTGGACGAATTAGAAACAATAACTTTCCTGAAGGAAAACGAGGATGGGATTCCGTGCTACGTGGTCTGGGATTAAAGTGGAGCAACAGTTAACGAATAGCTAACTGAGGCTCGAGTACATATAGGAATATGGAGTCTAGCGTGTTGTTTCCGGGCATCGAACTATAACGCCATAGAGGAAACAAGTACACGTTGAACGAAAATAGCATTACAGTTCCTTCCACGTGGGCGTACCCATTCTCTGATTGACCGCACGAAGCTTTGGGAACACGTCTTGTGTCTGAATGGATTGGCTACTGCGTGCTGTTGGTTTTCTCGGGGATCTTCCTTTTCTCCTGCTCTTGCATTCCGGTGCTGCTCTGTACTCACCTCACGTCACCTTCATCGACTCTCAAGACTTCGATGTTAAGAGCCGCTCAGATATCTCCACTCTACTTCACTCCAAGTCAGTGTAAATTTGTGTTGGTTGTACATTACTTTAATGTCGCAGTAACACAAAATATTTTGTTCTTCCTGTTATTTTAGCGTAGTATATTATTTTGTTGCTGCGACATTGCTTAGAAGTAGGGATACTCAAATTTCGCGAAAATATTTCCGTGGATGCCTTATTTAAATACCCTCGGACGTGCCAGATGTGTTATTTTGCTCATTGGCGGCGTGCGTTTGTGAGAAGACATTTCGTTACTTGAGTGGCCAATCTGAAGTAAGCTACTCACCACTGTACGTCTGTGATTATTGGGCAGACACCTGAAACGCGAAACATCTGGATCATCCAATTACGGATGTGGATCTGAGCTAAAGTGTTATGGAATTCAACTGGGCGTGAAATCGTTCCGCTAAAATCGGGTGTCCCTGCTTAGACGCTTTATTAACATCAACACTTCAACAGTATATTTGTATGATTAAATATAAAGGTTAGTAAATGGTAAACACAATTAACTTTGTGACATTATTAATTTTATCACAACATAAGCGTGAAAAGAAATGTCTCAAAAGTAACTTTTGTGTTGTAAGAACATTAGACATTCTTAGAGACCTGAAAAATTCGCAAGTTCAATGACCTGCAGGATATATCCTACAGTCTTATGTACAAATATGTCAATGTCAACTGTGCATTGGTTATCCGCTGTCAGAGTAAAGGCGACGATTAGGCAACCGTTCTCCAGGAGGTGTCAAACACCGTGTGGACCAATGTCTGAAGTTATATAAACACACGTGTTTTGAATTCTAGCTTGTCCCAAAAATGAATCCGCAAATTCTTCAGGTCTCTATCTATTCTGTGTTACACCAACCCGGAGTTTCTACTTGTGCATACTTGGGTTGGTGTCGCGCGCGCATGCAATAACGGGATACCGGAGTAACCACGCGAGCAAGGTAATTACCACCAATAGCAAATTGTAGCTGTCAGCCCCCACCCTTGTCCACCGGGCAGTAAACAGCAATAGCAGTGAGCTAGGTGCGAGCACTGGCAAACACGCACGGAATGTGACGATGGGCCACAGGCTCGGGGAGACAATACTCGACAACTGCCTCACCACACTACATTGCTACGATGTCGCACGGACATGTCGACACTTCCCATTCAAAGCCCCTTCACATTGAAACAAATCCCTGCCTACTCTTTGTAAAATGCACTTTCTCCTTCCTTCACAGTTACTCTGGTCACCTTAAGTGGTCGTAAGGGGTGTCTAGGGGTATAGCTCATAGGTAGCTGAATGATAGAGGGAATTATAAAAATATATATTTAATGGACAACAACTAATCACAATGAACAAGTGACAACTACAAGAACACAGCGGGATATCAATTCTTACAACTCTCAAGACTTTTACTTATTACAGAATATCAGACTACGTTATGACTCAATTCCAATATGGCAACTCTGATAACCACGACGCAGCTAATGCCTGATCTTGCCAATAACATTAATTATTACACGAGGAGTAATGGGGACGATGTCTCGACA
The DNA here is from genome assembly GCA_029891345.1 of Dryococelus australis. Lineage (NCBI taxonomy): Eukaryota > Metazoa > Arthropoda > Insecta > Phasmatodea > Phasmatidae > Dryococelus > Dryococelus australis. Next base: position 30,049,661 of record CM057000.1, on the reverse strand, counting down.
CCAGCGTTGGTCCCTATCACTACGCGGATTATGCTCACCTTTTATCTTCTGCTTCAGTTGGCCTCGGAACCTCTGTGCCCAGGGGTAGGTAGGTGCTCTCCTCTTCAGCCTCGATCACACACACAATACTCGTCGAAGTCTCGCGGTCAGCTTGAAGATGGGGGGGGGGGGGGGGAGCGCCGACCTTCAGGCCTCATATATAGCCGGGTGATCTAGGGCATGGTTATAAAACAAACCCGCCCGGCTACAGTACATAGTGCGCTCTACCTAAGGTGGTGTAGCGCCGCCATGTAACGCTACAATATCCACCACACTAACTTCCGTTCTCTAAAGCCACTATTGGGGGTTCCGGTGGGCTGAGCGGTTAACCTGCTCGCCTCCCACCAAAGCGAACCGCGTTCAAACCCCGGCCGGGTTACTTCCGGATCTTCGCCTGTAGTAATCGTGCCGAATGATGCCACTGGTCAGCGGGTTTTCTCGGGGATCTCCCGTGTCCTCAGGCGCTGCTCCATACCTTAATAACCCTCGTCGGCTCTCGAAACCTCGCTGTTAAAAGTTTTCCTTTGGTTATTGGCAAGATGTTTTCTAGAATGGCGGAGCCAATAAGAATTGAGTTACTCCGTTATTGAAAGACCACGTAATTCGTGGGCAGACAGCTCAAACGCGTAGGAATTAATACATCGGTTATTTTTGAAAACACTTTATGGCCGTTTACCATTATCGATCGGTTACTTTATGACTTAGAATATGTTTACTGTAAGTACGTGAATCACGTTGGTTTACTGCCAACGTTGTCGAATTATAGTTGGCCCGAATAAAAGCAGAAATTACTTCTAATGCAGAGAACGGCCAATGGCAAAATAAACATTTCTATTTGTGCTTAGAGTATTGAAATCTACCATGTACTCAGATTTTTTCGCGAAAAATGACTGGCTCTAACAATTAGTTGTGGTATTTTCTTGGGGGAAAAGGTGCCCATAAGTATTACGTTTATCATTTTGAGTACTATACCGGAGTGTTTCTCAAGAATGTTACTTATGGCCAGTACCTGTACACAGGAAGGCGCCAGTGTCCAGTACTTTGGCTCTTCCTTCTGGCTAATATGATTTGTGGAATTTTCTACACATCTTTGACAACGGTTAATGCCACTAAAGTCTGTTCACGAAAAAGTGAGCACTTTTGAAACTAACCGTAGAAAACTGTCACTGTCCCTACCTGCATATATTTTAACGGGAGCATTGAGTGACATGCGCCCGGTTAAGTTGGTAACGATGGATGGAAAGTAGTTCCGTATGTCAACGTCAAATATAAAGTGTTAGGTAACCATTTGCGATCATTCAAATTATTTCATACGCTTTCTGTTTTTTTATTAACGCCTCAGTGTGTAAAAATGGGCATATTTGTAAAATGTTTAATTTTCTAATAATTCTACAGTTTCTCTTGAGCGACACATGAATAAAGTGATGAGGTCCCTAGCAATGTTAATTTCACACAATGTGGAATAATACACAACGTGCATACGAGTAGATTTTAAGAATGGCTTTCAAAAGTGCTCATATTACCGTGAACAGCATGTATCGCCGAGAACGCAGCTCGTTGTCCACTGATTGCGAGACAAGTGCCGAACTAATACGAAAATTCTTATGGATTTGAAGACAAGACTCGTACCGATATAGTTTTATTGTGTTCATCAGGCCTGTTAGAATAACGCACATCCCACTGCATATTCGTCGTTAGATTATGGAGTCTGCTTATCAGCGAAATTCTTGCGAGTTTTTATTTCCACCCACTGTTATAGGCTGTTCACGGTAAAATGAGCACTTTTGAAAGCCCTGCTTGAGATATACTTGTATGCCCGTTTTGTAGTTTACGCCTTGTGTAAAATTAACATTGCTATGTGCCTCATAACTTAATTAATGTGTCGGTCAGGTGAAACTGTGAAATAATTGAGAATAAAATATTTTTCAAAGCTGGTCATTTTTATACTTCGATGCTTAAAAAATAACAGAAAGCTAAAGAAATAATTTAAGTCATCACAAATGAGTTGCCTAACTTGTTTTTCGAAGTTAAGATGTGTAACTACATTCCATTAATCGTTACCAACTTTACTGGGTGCATGTAATTCAGTAGCCCGTTAAAATATAATATGACATTAGTAGCAGTGACTTTTTCTAAGGTCGATTTCAAAAGTGCTCACTTTACCGCGAACAGCCTTTATGTGCGTGACTGCTGAATGAATAGCAGGAATAGCATACGCATTGCACAGCATGATTTACACAGTCGTACTAGAGCTTGGAGTGTTCTTGGTACCTTCCAATCAGAGTTACATGCAAATATAATATGACATTAGTAGCAGTGACTTTTTCTAAGGTCGGTTTCAAAAGTGCTAACTTTACCGCGAACAGCCTTTATGTGTGTGACTGCTGAATGAATAGCAGGAATAGCATACGCATTGCACAGTATGATTTACACAGTCGTACTAGAGCTTGGAGTGTTCTTGGTACCTTCCAATCAGAGTTACATGCAAATTGCGTGGATAGGTTTGATCGGCGAGGTCTTGAGAGCACGCGAGGGTGAAGCGAGGCGAGTATGGAGCGGCGTCGGAATGCAATCGTGGGGGGAAACAGAAGTACCCCAAGAAAACCCGCCTATCAGTTCCATCGTCCGGCAAGATTACAACGTGCGAAAATTAGGGAGTGACCCCGCAGGGGATCGAACACGGTTCTCCTTAGGTGAATTTTCTAGCCGCTGCATCACCGTGGCCCCTGTAACTCGAGTTTGTTCGATTGACTTTAATGTATTACAACGTATTTTATTTATATTTGTAAGGAATGCTAAAACACTCACGGTATCTAGAATTATTGACGCCTTTAAAGGGCCGACCTCCCGTGGCACAGTCGGTTGGTGAGACGCGCCGCCTGTCTATGGAGCGGGAGATTCTGGGTTCGAATCCTAGGTAAGGTGTGGGTGTTAGTTTAATTTAGATTATAAGTTAGTTTGTAAGTAGCGACTCGAAAATTTCACGGATTCATTTCAGGACAAGCTAGACTTGAAACACGTGTACGTTTTTGTTATGTTTGCAATTGGACCACAGTTTGTTAGACACGCCCAGCTGAAATCAAAGAGCCAATGAAAGACCTGCAAGGAAACATTCATCAAACCACGTGCCCCCTATTCTGAGTTAACACATTGAGGTCTGCATACATTTACTGGCAATTTATAAGTGAGTCACCTATATCCACTACTGCAAGAACACCTGATCTATTGGTGTCTTTGTTAGAACTCACCATCGTCCTATTGGTCGATACCACACCGGACACACTACTCTGTACTCTACAGCGTTCATTATTGGCCGGAAGTCAACCAACGGAGAGCCGAGTTGATATTGACACAATCAAATGTCCTTTATCGTACAAAAGGGTTTACAATCAATCATATCCCTTTGAGTGGCTATAAAAATATATACATTTTACCGTTAGTAATATTATTGTTACTACTCTGTCGTGTTCTTGTGAGGTCATGTTAAACACTAGCCGAACAAAGACTGCACATACATGCGAGTTTTGTTCTGAATAACAAAGAAATTCTTCAATTAGCTTTGCTCGAACTACACTCGAGCATAGTCCACACAGTGTTAAAACTGTATATACAAGACCTACGGAAACTACCTACCGAAATTCAAACCACAGCATTTGTGGGCGAACAGAAACAAGACACTCTAGTCACAAAATGTTCGGAAGGCCATGTAATATGTTTGAATTGAAGTTGGGTTTCTGCGAACGACGCCGGGTGTCCGCAGCCGTACCTGTGTGCACGACAAGTTGCATAACAAGAAGGCGAACTGATCCACGGCAGTGGCGTGACTTGCGGCCAGCGGCTGTACATAGGCAACCATGATTGTTCACAAGCTCCCCTGCCACTGCGGCGACGCCTGTGTGTGAAACAACAGCAACACGCTCGACCGGCAGGAGGCGCCGAGTGCCGCGTGCAGCACTGCCGTGGATCAGTTCGCCTTCTTGTTATGCAACTTGTCGTGCACACGAGTACATATGCCTGCATACACCCGGCGTCTTTTGCCGAAATTCAACTTCAATTTAAACATAACTAAATGGCCTTTACGAACATTTTGTGACTGGAGTTTCTTGTTTCTCTTCGCCCACAAATGCTGTGGTTTGAATTCGACAGGTAGTTTCCGTACATCTTGTATACTAGCGCAGCAGCCGATAAACAGAAAGCTGAGACTCGAAAAGACACAGGACCGTGGAGTCTAGCCTACAACAGGTCGTTAAACCGTGAAATGTCCCTGTCATAATTTATAAATAGTGACGGGTGTTTTTCACTATAATATTTCTGGCCATGAGACTTCAATATACTCGTCCACAACCACAACATCCTTTGGTTATTGGCCGTGTGTATACGCAAGAATACCTGCTCTTATTTGACTCGGCCAATCAGAACACAGTACTCCGATACTCAACCTCCATGATTCGCTGACAGACACTTGAGGCACATGACATTTAAAATCATCCAACCACTAAAGTGCATGTGGGCAAAAGTTTTTTTGAAGTATAGTTGGTCTTGAAATATTTTCGGAAAAAAAAAAAAAAAAAAAAAAAAAACATATGTCCCTATTTATAAACCGTCTCACATGATAAGCCTTCAGGCTGTGACAGTTTGTCAGATTTCCCCGAACAAATGTTTCACCCGTCAAGAATGATCTCCGAAATTACCATATCTGGTGATGAAACTGGAGCCCTCAACCGAGCAACAAGGGTATGTATAGCTGGAGAGCGAGTCAGTCAAGAACTAATACGAGTGGACGGCGCGTGGCGTGACGATCCCTCCCCCCCCCTTTTACCTTCTCATATAACTCCATCGCCTGCTCCAGTAGACGACTTTTCTTCCACCGGGTAATGCGGTAGTTTGAACGGACCAATAAGAAGAGATCGAAGGAACAAGTGCTTCTAGAATCCAGGATTTTTGTAGAAAAATACATTTTCAGGGCTTATGGAAGCCAGAGAGGACCTGACTTTGGGTACAGATATTTAGGGGGATTTTTCTCCGTCTGAAATAGCTATGGGTAGGGACCTGCAAAATTCGCGCTATTTTCTGGCATCACGCTATAATCAACCGTCCTTTACCCAGGCGAGTCATTGTCATATGTTTATTGGCTCCTGCAAAAGTGAGGGACGATTTTCCCTTTTGACTTGGTTGGACGTGATTGGGCAAGCCTCTCGTTAGTGGTTTCCTATAGGTGCAAAGTCGTTCAGGATGTGCCCGGACAGACTACAGTCCAATGACAAACAATGCAAAAGCACAAGTGTTTAAAGTCTACTCTGTCTTCAAATAATAACGAAAATTTTGCTCATCTCTAGCTATGTGAGAAGGGGGTGGGGGTGTAAGAAAGGAGAAAACTTAAAAGATATGTACGTACCTTTATACTTGCGTATTATAGTGGTTTTTAGTGAAGTTTTGAGATAATTGTAAAAACAAATACTTTTTTTTTTTTTTCGAATTTATACAACAGTTTTTGTAGAATCACTGAATTATATAAAGTTTTGAAAAACAAAAATTTCTTTGTTGTTATCCTTCATAAACAAACTCAGGGTTTGTTCACCGACTCCTGACGGTTGTTTTTCTTTGCTTGAAGTATAAATTTAAAAGGTTAATTATTTTGAAGGGAAAAAATTCTGTTGGGAAGGAAGGGCGTATTCACATGTCTCATTCTTCGGGCGCTATCCGTTACAAGGCATAACACCGGGGGAATTTAATAAGCCCTTTCCTATTCAAATTCTAATGTGCCTTTAAAGGTGCGTGCTTTTATACTCAGTTCTTGTTTAGCCCTTTCCCTTGACAAGAATGTTCCTCTTCGGGAGCGAGTGGTATTCCTCTCGCTAGCAGACTCTTCCTCCGCCAAACTCCAATTGCGGAAGTAACTTGCAGGGAGTGTTTCTGCGAGTTCCACTGTATTTCCTTGAGACTGAGCTGATTTGTCACCCGTTTCTTCTTCCTGCGATTCTTGCTCTCCGCTTTCACTGAACATTAAGGCGACTTCAGGCAGAAAGTTGTCTGAAACATTCGTCTTAACAGCACGTTAGTGATGTTCGCCAAATTTTGTTTGAGCACGAGATTTGAGAAGAAATACTTTTTTAAAAGATCGTCTATGAGTACCACTTTCCGCTGTGCACATTGCGAAGAAAAAAAAATATCGTGAAAACGAATTATACACCCCGATAATATTTGTTTTACTGCTTATTAATAGGACTTAGACCAAGAGGAAAATTTTAATATCAAAAGACTTCGAAATTGTAGACTTTGGAAGTGATGTTATGTTCAAGAAACAAATCAGTTTTTCAGTTTCTGTAGTTATTGACATAAAAGTTACAATTTTAACGTGTAAGCTATAATTGCAAAAGTGGCATCTAACACGTTTACAGGTGGAAAATATCAACATAAAATACAGGTGTCCAGACATTTAACCCAATCAGACCCAGTGTACACAGTTGTGTATATAACGCGCGTGTGGGTATTTTTTGTCTGTGCTGCACACTGCGATGCTCAATAACTATAGACCTGAAAAGTTCGCGGGTTCGTTTCGAGACAAGGTAGAATTCAAAACAGGCGCGTTAAAAAAAACTTCAGCCCTTGGTCCACACGAGGTTTGGCACTTCCCGTAGAAGGCTGGCCCAATCGACGCTTTCTGCTGTGACAGCATACAACCAATTTGCAGTTAGTATCTGCATAATTGTACATAAGAATGTTGAGTCTAGCCTGCAGGTCATTGAATTCGCGAATTATTCAGGTCTCTATCAATAACCAATGACCTTACTTGTGAGTAAATGATTTTCAAACATCATTACTGGTCTAGGTCATAAGTGGATCATATTATTGTAGCCAAACATGCAGGCTACAGCTCATTGACTGTGACAACGGAACAAGTGTTTTTCCGACTTAAATACAGCACGTATCATAATTTTTTTTTTGTTTGCATTACCTGAAACTTGAAAGTGTTACGACATTCAGATAATATCGGAGTGAAGGTGACTGCATTTTAAGTAAATATTTGAACATTTTATTAACATTAGAATGTCTATAATTGTTAACCACAAGGCGTTTACATCGAGTACCTTAAAACACATTTGCATGTAAGTTGTTGGATTCTGTAGCCGTATGGAATCAGAACAGCGAAGACGTGATTTTTATAGAAAACCAGGTAAACTTTTCGGTAACGAAGAAATGTTTTACATGTGAATGTTGTATTACTTGTGAACCGAACGAACATAATAGTGTTTGTATGAAATTAAAAATAAGGAATATTTATCCGTCCTCCACTCTTAATAAACATTGCACATTATTTGGAAGGTTGTGACGGACGACCCGTCACCGCAGGCCTGTGAATAATTTTTTTAAACTTTCAAAACAAAGTAAAAACATCCTTAAAACTAGTGGGTTGTAACCTCGTCGCACATGCCCTCGAAAAGTGCTTACTGTGTCTGCCTGGTAACCTGCTGAATTGTGCAGCATACGACCCGTTACGCGCGAACACTCCTCACGCGCTATTTTGAGGTTTAAAACTCTCCGATGTGTCTTAAAACACTAATAAAATTCAACTGTGATCTTCTTGCCAGCTTCACGTAACTACAAAAAGACTTTAAAAACATCTGAGGTACCGGGAAAATAACTTTTAATGTCCGTTCATATTTCTCTCGTGCAGCAACCACAAGGCTTGGCGAAGAAGTGTGCAGGGGACTGATGTTTCAGTGATTCGTCGTGGGAGCGCAGCACAGGCGGAGGCAAGCTTGGTGACCAGCTGGGGATGATGCGTGCCCCGCCGAAAACGTGACGTTTTCATTACGTTATTTCCGGCATCTTGGTCAAGAGGGCTTAAGTTGACGGCATAATGTAATATAATTGGGTGTTTAAAATTCCATTGTGTTATACTCCGTAAGGGATATTGGTGTCCGCTGCGTCGGTCACCATAAATGGTGATGTTTTCTGCCATTGATCATGATTTGCTTGAACCCTCCCAGGACTAAATGAAAGCCCCACGATTTCTTAGATAAATTTTTTTGAGGGGAAAATTAATTTGAATGGTAGCACAAGAGGACAGAGTGGTGTATTGAACGCCGGTACGCGCTGCTCTCGGAGTCAGTTCAGCGACCTCGAGGGGGCAAGCTTCTACCATGAGATAAGTAGTACTTTATTTGAACCACCAATGTAGGCTCCTAAAGCGAACGGGTCATTTAAGTCACTTTGATCTTAAGCAGGGGCCATGACGGCCGGAAAATAATTCAAAGTTTTTAAATGTTGCGAAATGTTGGCCTTTTAGCCAAAAGTCCAATGCTGTTTTCTTGTAACCAAGTTTTACTGGTTATGTCGTCCCCGAGACGTAAAGTGGGGGTAACCACTAAAAACCATAGGTAAACTTTTGCAACCACTTGTAAACATTTTCAAACACTTGTAAACTTTTGCAAACCTCGGTAAACATTTGTAAACTTTTGTAAACACTTGCCAATAATCGTTGATTATGGTCTAGCCTTTGGTATCAAGTAGGAGCTATGCGAAACTCGTTTTTATCACATATTCAAGACAAACTTTACGAAGTTTAGGGCTTGTGTAAAAATCATATTTACTCGCTGGAGTTAAGGCTGGCATTGCTTAGCAGTTGCTCCCATCCACTTGGGATTGCGAATAAATTAGGACATAACTATTGTTTGATGACCAGTAATGTGTTACCAAAACGGGGTCATTCCTGGTGTAGGAACTAAAACTTATGTGGTAATGTCTAGGGTAAATGTAGGTGCGACAGAAAACTAGCAACCATTTTGTAACTATGGTACTTTGGGGTCGCCTGCTTAATATATTTTGTGATGGCCTTTTGCAGTTTGTATTTACTTATTAACATGGCCAGTAAGGAGCATACATATAACCTATATGAAAAATGAATAAGTATTAGCTGAATAACAGCAAAAGTATTGGTATCTGAATTTGGTTGCATTTTATTCTATACTTTTGGCAACCTGGATTTTATGTAAATGTTTTTAAGTATAAAATTGTTATATATGGAGAAAGAAAATAATAATACTACCCTTCAATATTAAATGTAAGAAAGATAGCCAAATAAGTTTTCCATGTTCAATATTTGTGGAATATGAATTAAAAGAAAAATTGAAAAGACGTACTTAAAATTTAAAAAAAAAAAAAAACCAAGACCAGGTTTCTTTGTTTCTATTACAAATTATTTCAAACATTCAACTTACCCTTACACTGTACAGAAAAATTGTTTTTTGCATGGCTTCTGCCATTATTAGTGTTCTGATTGGTTTTGCTAGGTCTTTTGCAAATCCTGCCTTGCCACGCCCTTGGTTTAGGACGCACCAAGGTCAGAACGTTATAGCTGCACTTTCTTGTCTAAAAAGTCTTAAAACGTATGTTTCTAGGATGAATCACGAGTAAAATAATTACCATTTCTGAAACTTCAAAATAAAATAATTATGTTTAACACAAATTATTGCTGGAGGCCGCGGTTGTGCAGTGGTGAGACTACTCGCTTCCCACCAAGGCGAACCGGGTTCCATTTCTGGTGGGGTCGCCCCCCGGATTTTCGCATGTGAGAATCGTGCCGGACGACGCCGCTAGCCGGTGGCATTACATAACAAGTAAAGTATTATTCCCTAATCGTATGGAAAAAGTACCTGCCAAAAGTGGGTGGAAAATCCCACACAAGTAAGGGAAAATAAACTATACTGTATAATAAAATTATATAAAAAAATACCCGGAGTATTAGTACTATTAATTTTATATTACCTATACCCTCTGACGAATAGCAACCGAAACCTCAGCACTAAAATCCTCGACACTTGCTAGTGGCTGGGCTCCAACCATTGTCCTTAATAACAATATGTCAGTGCCCTATCCATTACACTACGACGACAGCATGACAGCAACAATGAATATCAGGATGTTAAATGATTGTTTATTTCGCCCGTTCACCCTCTTAGCTGTGGAGACAATCCTGAAGAGATGCACGCGTCGTAAGGTAATTTTCCCATCCATGTATGGGATTTTCCACTACTGTGTACGTGAAATTTACTCCAGAGTGCGGTAATTTTACCTTACCCGTACGGAAAACTGTGTTTCCCCCACAAGTTTGCGAATGTTACCTTACACTTGTCAGGTAATTTTTCCATTGTTTTTTTGCAGTGCAGATGCAGGACCCTTCATAGCAGAATACCTAAGAACACAGAAGTTACATAGCGGCTTGTACCTCGAACTCCAGCCGCACACGCCAGCAACATGGCGGAGCACCTGGTTGCCAGGCAATACCTGGTTGCCAGCGTGCGGCCCAGCCAATAGGGAAGCTTCTACAACACCAAACAACGAATGGGCACTCCCACATTAAAATAACCACCATGCCATTTTACTTCTACATATTTACTTATTCTGTGGCCCCGTGTTTCACGCTGCACGACGCAAAACTGAGTGCTATATATGCTATAGCACTGCCTTGTATATATAGTCTATTTGCGGTTTCTTCAAACTTTTTGAAGCAAACATTTGCAAATATTTAGTTATTTCCTAAACATGCCATGTATCACAAACGTTTTATACCTCTGTTAACTTAAAAGTATGTTATTTTTGGTTAAATTAAAGTTTTACCTTGTATTTCAATTATTAATTATAATATTTAATTTATAATAACTGTAAATAAAAACAGTGAGAAAATAAGTGATTTGGTAACGCCTAGTAAGAAATAGTTCTCATGCAAAATATTATTACAACTGAGTACGCACGAATTCGGATGCGTTTTCCTTTGATGTAATTTTCTAGACTTAGTTAATATTTGGTTGCATGAGGCTGAGGAATATCCTGAAAGTAGAACTGTAGCAGGGCTTCAGTAAAGTATGAAGTGACCGTGAATGGATTATAGAGGCGATGAGACGTTTGGTTGCATGCAACTGTTGCCCTTAGCGCAGCGTCGCTCTTAAGCTGCAGGCAGAATGGGCACTGCGAACAACGTATCGTGATATAGGCTCTTAGGCTGTTCACGTTAAAATGAGCACTTTTGAAAGCCCTGCTTAAGATCTACTTGTATGCTTGTTGTATACTCTTCCGCCTTATGTAAAATTAACATTGCGATAGACCTCATCACTTTATTCATTCGAAGTTATTGGGAAATAAAATATTTGACAAATCTGGTCATTTTTATACTTCGACGCACAAAAAAAAAAAACAGAAAGTGGAATAAACAATTTAAGTGATCACGAATGGAGTACCAAACACTTTTTATTCGACGTTAAGAGATGGAACTACTTTCCACCTATCGTTACCAACTCTACCGGGCACATGTCACTCAGTGCGCTCAAAAAAATATCATGTAGACATGGGCAGTGACTTTTTTCTGCGGGTTGATTTCTTCAGTGTTCACTTTATCGTGAACAGCCTTTAATAAAAACGCACAGGTCTGGAAATATCGATTGGACTTCATCGAAACATGCGCAGTTTAATGGTCCGTTTAATTGCTTGTAGTCCCTTGCGGATACGAAGTAACCCAATATTCACGTAAAGGATGGGTTGCCACGGAAAATCTTATTTTCAGTATTTTTATTCAGCATCGCTGCGTTGTGAAACGCGATCCAACACTGCTATTAGACAATTCTGTAAAATATTTTTTAATGTAGGGGAGAGCTTCATGACAGCACGGTTGAAAGAGAAATGTGTGGAAGAGATGGGCATATTCGCGTTAGTACTTGAAGAGCGTGCTAGGATCGAGAACATTCATTATGACACAAGTAACAATGTCTGGCGTGGATCTTGAAGTACAGGCACGCACCTCAGAAAAATGGCCGAATCCCTGAATACGTCTGAAAAGATTGGATTACAGTTAGCACTTAACGGTAAAGTACCCAGACGCAAGCCTACTCAATAAGAAGCTTCTACAGCAGACTGTTGCCAATCAGACATTAAGCGAAATCCCAATTAAAATTTTTTAACGCCTCAAGGTCACATCTGCGCGTGTGTAGTCTATAACGCAGAGACCGGAAAAATTCGTGAGTTCAATGACCTAGGCTAGACTGCACAATTTTGTGTACAATAACGCAGATAAATATACTCATTGGTTGGTTGCTGTCACAGGGGGAGGCGATGGCTGGGCCTTCATTTTGTCGCGTGTTTCTTGTTGGTTGAGGGTTCTTCAGGAGGTTTTGGATTATAGATTGACCCAAAATGAATCCGAGAATTCTTCAGGTCTCTATATATTAGCGGTTTCTTCCAACTTTTTAATCAAACATTTGATAAAATCACTCCATCTATGAAGTGTTTTGTCGTTTTCTAAATATTCCACGTGTCAAATTCTTTTTATATTTCTGTCGATACAAACGTTCCTAATTTCTTCTTAAAGCCAACATTTAATTATATCCTGTCTATAGGTTATTATATTTAATTTACAATTAATATGAATAAAACAGAGAAAATAGCTGAGTTGGTAATGCCTATTTAGAAATGGTTCTTATGCGAAATGCCATTACACTGAGTGCGCACGAATGCTGTGTGATGTCCTTTTGGAAGAATTTTCTAGACTTGAGCCGTGCCCGAAATGGCAAATTTGGGGAATTAGGGTTTAAGAATTTAGGATGGATGGTTTCGAACGGCTTGTAACAGGGCTACATGCGACTTAGTTGGAAACTACTGGCTTGTGGAATTCAACGTTATTTTGTTTATCACCTTATCAATAAATAACTTTCTCCTGAGCAATTTTCACGTCTTGTTAATAGCTGATAATATTTCTTTCTAGCCGATATCAATCTTCTCGTTAGGTCTTCGCTCCCTGCAATTAACATTCCATTTCAAATAACAACCGATCGCCTGTTTTATTTAGCAAATTTAATACAACATACGAACTTTATTTTTAAAATAACTTCTTGTAGATCCCCGATTTCCCATTTTTCACGTTCATGTGTTGTGCCGAGTTTCAAGAACAGTAAATACCGACGTTTCCACCACAACGAGGTAAATAAGACGTAAACAAACAACAGCAGACGATTTCACGGACCTGTTTGAGGATTTAGTGTGCTACTTCACCTCAGTAAATTTCAAACCTAAATCCCCAAATATTTAGGGCCTAATTTGGTCCCGTGGTCGATTTAATAACCTAAATAACGCTCTCATAGCCTTTTCGGACACGGCTTGAGTTAGGCTTAGTTAACGTGGGGCGTTGGAATATCCTGGAAGTAGAACTTTAGCAGGGCTTCAAAAAAGGTGGAAGTAACTGTGAATAAACTATAGCTGAATTTTTTCTATAACAGTACTATATTATTACATCCAATCAAGGCCATTGGATTAACCCCTTGACGTGCGCATTAATGTTTCGTTTCAAATGTTGCAAAAGAAAAATTTTTTTTACTTGGACAGTTCTTATGAGTAGAGACATAAAATTCGCGTTATTATTTCACGACAGACTAGACATAAAACACTTGTACTTTTTAATTGCGTTTGTCATCGGACTACAGTTTGTACGGAGACGCCCTAGACGCTTTGTACCAATAGCACGCAACTAACGAGGGAATGGCCCAATCACGTCCAACCAAGTATAAAAGTAAAATGTGTCCTCACTGCCGCAAAGGCCAATAAACAAATGGTACCGACTCGAATGTGTATAGGACGGCGAGTTCTAGTCTGCTGCCATAAAATAACGCGAATTTTGCAGCTCTGTACTTAAGAGCTTCTTTTAAGAACTGACATTTTGGAACCCATGCAAAGAGTTTCATTGTACCCACGACACAAGAAGTAACCAATTATAACATTGTTGGTGTTTCATCAGCAACCATAGCATTGCCCAGGGAAAGGCGTTGTCCCTATTGGCGCTATCTTCTTTACTTGTACAGTGCCGACCATTATTTCACATGTTTTGCAACATGTGAGACGTGAACGAATATACTCGGGATAATATATTAAGGATTAAACTACAAATGCCACTTTGTAGTTTTTTTCCTACCTGTCGCTTGAATTGCATTGCAGTGTGTTTGAAATCCCCGTTTTGTTTTTTTACGAAATCACTTAACGTGCCCCATTTATACCACTATACGAAAAGAAATTACACTTCAGGCGTGGTATGAATAAGACTCGTGCTGCATCTATCTACGGGACTTTAAGCGGTGACCCTATCATTTTATTGATTGAAAATCTGCAGCAAAATTCAATGCAGGTCCCTATAATAGTTTCGCATTTTTCCGACCAGTATGTTATGAGTAGAGATCGGAACAATTCGCGAGTTCATTGACCTGTAGGCTGTACTCCATTGTCGTATGTAAAATCATGCAAATATAGGCTACTCACAGTAAAATGAGCACTTTTGAAAGACCTGCTAAAGATCTACTTGTATGCACGTTGTGTATTCTTCCGCCTTATGTAAGATTAATCGGCATGGGCCTCAGCACTTTATTCATGCGTCGGTCAAGTGAAACTGTGAAATTATTAGAAAGTAAATATTTAACAAATCTGCTCATTTTTACACTTGAATGCATAAAAAAAAAAAAACCGAAAGCGGAATAAATAATTTATGTTATCATAAATGGTTGCCTAACACTTTTTGTTCGACGTTCAGATACGGAACTACTTCCCATCCATCATTATCAACTTTACTGGGCTCATGTTACTCAATGCGCCCGTTAAAACTTATGCAGGTAGGGGCATGTGACTTTTTTCTAAGGTTGATTTCAAAAACTGCTCACTTTATGATGAACAGACTTTAAGAAACAGTTCTTATGCAAACTACCATTACACTGAGTGCGCACGAATACGGTGCGCTGTCAGTTCTATGTAATTTCCTCGAATCGGTTAAGCTTTGTTTGCATGAGGTGGAGGAATATTCTGGAAGTCGATTTTTATCAGGGCTTCAGAAAAGATGGAAATAACCGTGACTAGACTATATAGTGTGTGTGCTCGTATTTATCTTTGGTGTACTCGTACATAAGACTAACTAAGATTTTAGCTGGTAATTAAGGCAATTATGTAAAAAGTGATCGCTAGGACCACCTGTTTTTCGCGAAAAGATTTACGCGAAGGTTAGACTTCAATATCCTATGTGCGCACTTGCAGTCTTCCTTAGGATATTGGCCGCTTGTCGTTGTGTGAAGACAATTTACATGAGTGAGCCAATCAGAATTAAAATTCTCTGATACTTACCGTTGATTGGCGGGCAGACAGATGAGACACGCATCAATTCAAAAGCTCCAGTCACCAAAGTGGTTCTGAACTAAAGTGCTCTGGAACACAAACACGTCCTGGAATCTTTTCGTGAAAACAGGTGACCCTAGTGATCGCCGTAGCTAGCACCTATGTGTGGAGGATCCTTGGAAGTTGGTCTAAGAAGGACGCTTCCCACTGTGGGAACATTTCACAGGCCGTGGGTGTTGCGCGAGGTTAGCTGTCAGCAAACATCGTGCTGCTGCGTTGTGCTTACGTGCGTGTTACATTGTAACGTCCCGCAACTCTTGCACACGACATTGAGGAAAGCGTTTCATTGCGCACAAAGACTCTGTGAAACCGTGGGGGGGGGGGGGGGTGGTACAGCCAAGATATCTTCTGAAACACTGTAGCGTCCTGATA
The DNA here is from genome assembly GCA_029891345.1 of Dryococelus australis. Taxonomy (NCBI): domain Eukaryota; kingdom Metazoa; phylum Arthropoda; class Insecta; order Phasmatodea; family Phasmatidae; genus Dryococelus; species Dryococelus australis. The sequence continues at coordinate 30,034,055 of CM057000.1, read as the reverse complement.
CTTTTATGATAGGATCATGCATTTTTGCCTAGGCTTAGCACTTTACACGCCAGTCATAAAGATTAAGTCTTATTTAGAGTTGGTGATTTTTCGCGGAAAAATATGAGTACACGGTAGACTTCAATACTATAAGCACCCAACAGCAGTTTGTCTATTGCCATTGGTCGGTGTCTGCTTGAGAAGACGTTTTCATATTTGTCTTGGCCACTTAGAATTCGGCAACATCGGCTCCTCTCCTACGTGATTCGTGTGCAGACAGTTAACACGTGTCGAAAAGTATTTCAGCCAATCAAGATAGGTAAATAACCATACAGTGTTTTGAAATATAACTTGTCTTGAGATACTTTCGCGAAATTTCACTACCCCTACTCATAATGTCAGAATTTTAACTCCCGCAGAGAAATGGGAAAGTAGTTTCACACAATCACCTCAGCCAATAAATAGTAGGGAGCTTCAAAATTCGTGTTATTTCCTGGCATCACGCTATAATCCACCGTCCTATGCACAATCGAGTCGTTGTCGTTTGTTTATTGGTTCCTGCAGCAGTGAGGGACGATTTACCCTTTTGACTTGGTTGTACGTGATTGGGCAAGCCTCTCGTTAGCGGTTTCCTATTGGTGCAAAGTCGTCCAGGTTGTGTCCGGACAAACTGCAGCCCAATGAAAAACACAATACAAAAGCATAAGTGTTTGAAGTCTACTCTGTCTTGATATAATAACGCAAATTCTGTACGTCTCTTATAATTAAACACTCTGAAATTTCACGAACTCAATCGAGGACTTGCTAAACTTCAAACACATGTACATTTCAACATCCTTTTCTTAATTGGATAGCAGATTGTAAGCCACGCCGTGGACGAGTCTGAACCATTAACTGTAAGTAAACAACGACCGATTCCCGTGCTACCTGATCTGTGGTAAAACTGGAGAATCAACCAACGACCAACAGATCTGAGTCTCGAGTGCACAAAGGATGGTGGAGTCTAGCTTGTTGTCAAATGAATCAGCTAAATTTCCGGTTCTCTACCATTAGGGACACCCAAATTTCGCGAAAAGGTTTCCGCGCATGCTAGATATCAATATCTAGAGACCTGAAAAATTCGCGAGTTTAATGACCTGCAGGCTATACTCCATTGTCGTATGTAAAATCATGCAAAAATCGCTGTTCATTGGTTTACTTGTTGCATTAGCGGAAGACGGTTGTTCGGTCTGCATTTCACTGTGTGTTTATCACTGTAAGAGTTGTCCAGGAGATGTAAACTAACGGGTGGGCCAATAGAATAAGCAATACAAAATTAGGAGGTTTTGAATTCTAGCTTGCCCGAAATGAAACCGCTAATTTTTCAGATCTCTATCAATATCCTACGGGCGTGCCAGCAGTTTTATTTTACTTATTGGCGGCGTGTATCTGTGAGGAGACACATTCTTACTTGCGTAATCAATTAGGATTAAATAACTCTGTGATTCGCGGACAGGGACCTAAAACGAGAAACACTTAGATTTTACTATCACGGAACGTGGATCGGAACGAAAGCGTTATGAAATTCAACAGGTCGTGAAAGCTTTGCGCGAAAATCGGGTGTCTCTGTCTACCCATAATGAAAGAACACTTTCTGAAATGTGTTACATTAAGTTGAAACCTAGGAGACATTCTACTTTACGAGCCATAAGCCATCGCCTCTCTAATGAGTAGTAGAGCTCTGAGTATGTCGCGAATTCATTCGGAGGCGAGGTAGACTACCAAAAGAGTGCTCTTTTCTTTTACTGTTGTGATGCGCGGTGATTAAGGACAGGTGTTTTTCGCGAAAATACTAATGGCCATGCTAGACTTCAACATCCTACGTCTACAACCACAACTTCCTTTGGTTATTGGCCTAGCGTCTACGTGAAAATTCATGTTCTTATTTGACTGGGCCAATTAGAATAAAGTACTCCGATATTGAAAGTCCGTGATTAGCAGACAGCCACTTGTGGCACATGACATTTAAAATTACCCAACCATGAAAGTGCGTATGAACAAAAGTGTTCTGGATTAGAACTGGTCTTGAAATATTTTCGCGAAAAACACCTGCCCCTAACGGTGATTGTTTATAGAAGCCCCATTTAACTGTGAGCCAGTAATGAGCAGGAAACAGGCGTGCGAGTATGCATTGAACGTCCCTGTACAAAGGCTTCTCTTGATCGCTGCAACCAATAAGCAAACCATAAGACTGTAAAGCCTACACTGTAAAAAAATTCTCTGGTAAACTTCCTAAACTGTAATGGAAGAATTTAGCCGGACGATGCCGTTGGCCGGCGGGTTTCCTCGGGGGTCTGCCGTTTCCCTCACCATCAGATCCCGGCGCTGCCCCATTCGCCCCTCATATCACTCCCGTCGGCTCTCGAGCCTCGGTGTTAAAAGCCGCCAAAAATCTCTCAACTCAAGGAAATGTCGTCGGCGGTTCCTTTGGCGAGGTCGAAACCCCATTTTCTGACTGACTGCGTGATACGCTGGGAACGGGCCTTGTGTCTCATTGGTAGGGATAGGAACATTTCGCGAGTTCACTTCGGAACAAGGTAGACGTCCAACACGCGTATACTGAAGTTGAGTTTCAATTGGATCGCAGTTTACTAGACACGCCCTGGACTACTTTGAGCCAATATCAGACTTGTTACAAAACAAGTAGCGAGTGATATACTGCCAGGTGTGGTGTAACACTGGCTACTCACTGGGGAAGCAGCCAATGGTCAAACATCTACGGCTCGAGTGTACACATCACTATGGAGTCTAGCCTACAGGTCACTGAACGCGCGAAATTTCCCTATGTCTACTTACTGGCTATTGCGCGCTGCGAATGGTCCCCTTATTGGCTGGGCTGGCTGCTGGCGAGTAGGTTACCCAGGCGCTCACAGGCAGGATTTACGAACACCCGTCGCGTCCCTCCGTCCGTCAGTCACGTGACCAACAGCCATTCAGAGGTGGCCATTAATTCTATCCGTCCGTCCGTCAAAAACTTGGCAAGCTTCAACTTTGACGGACGAACGGATGAAAATGCAACCTTCTAAACTTGCACGTTTTGTTACTCGTTCATCACGATTTCTTTACAAGGTTGTGTATTATGTGCAGTGTTTTGTTTTTGCTCTCTTTTGTTTTCATGTGTTTGTTTATGGAACTGTAAAATGAAATTAAGTTACATTTTTCCTGAAGATTATTTGATAATTACGTTTGGAAACACGAGCTCCTTTTGTGCAATAGTGAAAGTAATAAAATCGCTCTTTATATGTTATTTATAGGAATAGGAAAATTTCGCAAGTTCCGTGACCTGTAGGCTAGACTCCACAGACCTGTGTACACTCGAGCTTTAGATGTTTGCTCATTGGCTGCTGCCCCAGAGAGCAGCCATTGTTACCCCCACGCCTGGCAGTATGGCACTCGCTACTTTTTTTCTTTCCAGTCTGCTATTGGCTTACAGTCGTCCAGGGCGTGTCTAATGAATAGAGACCTGAAAAATTCGAGTTATTATTTGAGGACATTTTGAACTTAAAAACACTTGTCCTTTTGCAATACGTTTGTCATTGGACCATATTTTATTTGACACGCCCCGGGCAACTCTGCGCCAATAAATGAACACTTCAAAATCGTGTACCCCAACCACGCGCAGGTTACTCAAATAGGGAGTGTTTTCACATACAGGCAGCAGCCAATGGAGAAACGACGCCTGCTCAAGTATACAGAGTACTGTGAATTTTAGCTTGATGCCAAAAAATAACGCGAATTTTATAGGTCCCTATTAATGAACTGTGATCCAATTGCAAAGGTAACTTCAGTATAGACATTCTGGACGTCTATCTTGTCCTGAAATAAACTCGCGAAATTTTCCTATCCCTAGCTTTTTATAATTTTTTTACATACATTAATATCCGTTATGCACTTGTATGTGCATTTCGGATACTTAGAAACACAATACCGCCAAAAATATCCACTTTTCACGGAGATTTTTTTCCCTGCTTGTAAACAGTTTAGTTTTTATCAGTTAGCAGCATTGAACTTATGACGGACGTACGAAGTTTGGTTGCAAATCACTCGGCTGGGAGACGGACGGACGTATGACGGACGGACGGGACGAGCTATTGTAAATACTGAAATAGGTGTACGGCGTTCAACGTGTTGCTAGCCAGCGACGCCATTTTGCTGGTCTCCGAGGTGTAGGCGACGGTTCCACTTCTGTATTCCTAAGCATTCTGTGACTGTAGTACTGTACACGGTGACGTCGCAGGCTAGGCTGAGTACGGACAAGTGTGTCAAGAGGCGCTTACGAAAAGTGACCTGGTAAAGTAAACTGGGTTAACTCGGTTACCTGATCAGGTTTACACGATCACTTGCAGTTATAGGCTGTTCACGCTAAAGTGAGCACTTTTTAAGGCCATGCTAAATTTTTACTTTCAACCAATTTCTATCTTTATGGCATTTTTTAATGTAAACATTGCCTTGTGACGAATAAACACAGTGTGTACATTTTACCACTATCAAAATTAAACGCCTGAGGTTGCAATAAAATACATTTATTAGTGGTTAATGTCTGTTGATAGGGCCTTAAAAAGTGCTCACTTTACCGTGAGCCTCCTATAGCCAGGATGCTTTGAACGTTTTAGAGAAACTCTGGTTTTGAGACGGCGGGAACTCAAAGGGTATTTAGTGCAAGTATTAAATACTACGCTAGATGACGATGATGATGACAACTATGAAGAGTTTTTGTTCAATTATGTTATGAACAAACAACGCAAAGAAAAATCATTGCATTAAACACTACTGCTATAGTACAATACATTTGTATTCAGTCTCAGTTAAGTACAAAATTTAATATCCGGGCTACAATGAATGGCCAAAGCAGCTAAACATTCATAATTTGACATATTTTGATCGTTTCCAGATTTCGAAACTTATTTTCGTTTACTTTTTGTTTTTGTTGCTGCAACGCGTGTCGTCTGCTGGACCAAGGTTACCCTGCTGTCGGGCAGGGTTAGCCCAGAGTTGATCGAGTCGAGGATCGCGTTAACCCGGCTGACGTTCCGAACGTGAGTTAGGCCGGCCTACAACTGTTATAAGCACATCACTAACACAACACAGTGATATACATAAGAGTTAAACTGCTTGTTTTCAGTTAGAGTGGCTACAATCACTCATAGCGCTAAGCACTTACTTAAGTACAGTTATAGTAACAAGGCGAGTTCAATTTGGTTGAACTTTCCTTGTTACTATCGCTGTGAGTCAATAGTCAGCCAATCAGAAGCCCCGACACTAGTACTAGTACTAAGTCATCAAAAGAAAAACATATTTACGAATCAAGAAAGCGTGTATTTTAACTTCATTCCCCGGGCAGAGTTTTTCTTTTGTTTATTTCTGGATAATCGCAACCACGGAAGTTTTGTAAAGTTTTTAAGGTAACGTTAACTCTTTGGGGACTATACTAGAGTGTGGTTCGGGCAAAACTTGTTTGGATATTTCATTCCACATAAGAAACAAAACTGTTCCGGGTGAACTTACATTAATTCACTGTTTCTTTAAGGATTTAAAAATAGGAACTAATAGAACATCAACAACAAACTCCGTAAATGAAAGACAAATTTTTGAATAGTTACGGAAATCAACACGATGGGATGTACATACACCCTGTTACATACGAAAGATCATTTGGTTGGAAAACGGTAAACTCGGCACTCCATTGGTTGGCAGCCGGCCAATACGGAAATACTAGTGTCGTTTTGAACAGTAGCATGGTGTTAAGTGACAATAGGGACCAATAGAACACGGTGTCCCTGAAGCGGTTTTGATGCAGGTAACTAACGTCTAGCTTGTCTTTAAAGCTGGTAAAAATGTGCCGACCTCGAAGTGTTAATAGTAAATTTGAAATGAAAAGAGTTTATAATTTTCAAAACGTCTCAGATCACTTGAAAATATTTATTTTTGACAAAAAACCACTACCAACTATAAAGAACTTAATTTCTTCGAAGTAACATCAACAAACTAGTATTATTATTGTGTTGTGTTTTGTACATGCTTATCGCTATAACTGTGAATGTGCCATGTACATGTCAATTGCAGCCCGGCCTTTAACATTAACTCGATCACTTTTTGAACGTATCGAGTAAAAATTTTCACCCGATCGAGTTAACCGGGTGACTTTTCGTAAGCGCCTCTATGAGAGCGTTCGGGAACGGCGTGAGATGATGCTGCGCCCATGATGGCGTGGTCCTCCAAGTTTTAAAAATCAATAAATAAACAATATCGTCTGGAGGGAGAAGAGGCGTTCCTCGCGGCGGGTTCCGCGGATCCGGTGACCGCGATCGCCAGGTCGTCACGTCGCGCCCCCCGGTGACGAGGAGACACTGCTGAGCTCCGGCGCGACGTACCCTCGCGCCCAGTCACGACGACGGACCTTGCGAATGTGAACAGCGTCCAACTGGCCCGCGGCACACTTTACCCCGTCTCCTCTTCCTTCGCCTCCACATCCTTCGCACAGTCTAGGCGCTCGCGCTGGCCACACCGCAGACACCCATGCCCATGTATCGCACTTTTTTCCTTAACCTACACTCAGGGATAAAAAAATTGCGCGTAATATCGCGTCGTCTGAATTTAACTGAGTTGTGTGGAGTTTTCCGTCATATAGTGTATTCGCGGTTTCTTCACACTTGTTGAATCAAACCTTTGAAAAATCTCCCAATGTTTGACGTTTTTAGTTATTTCCTAAATATACCATGTATCACAAAAGTCTTATATAGTCCATTCACAGTTTCTTCGGCCTTTTTGAATCAAACATTTGAAAAATCTCCCCATGTATGACGTGTTTAGTTGTTTCCAACATATCCCATGTATCACAAGCGTTTTATACTTGTGTCTATAAAAGTAACTTTTTTTCCTGTTAAATTTAAATATTATTAATATTTTATCTATAAATTATAATGCTTCATTAAAAATAATTCTAATAAAAAGCAGGGAGAAAATAGGTATGTTGGTAACGCCTGGTGATAAATAGTTCTTATACAAAGTACTGTTACACTTAGTGCGGAAGAATGCGGTGCGTTGTCCTCTGGTATAGTTTTCTAGACTTCGTTAAGTTTAGTTTGTACGAGGCGGAAAAATATCCTGGAAGTAGAACTTAATCAGGGCTTCAGAAAAGGCTGAAGTAACCGTGAATGTATTATACTTGTGTCCATAAAAGTAATATTTTTTTTTTGGTAAAATTTAAACGTTATTTATATTCTAACTATAAATTTTAAAATTTCATTTATAATTAATATTAATTAAAAACGGCTATAATACATGTGTATTGGTAGCGCGCTAGTAAGAAATAGTTCTCATGCAAAATATCTTTACAACTGAGTTTGCAGAAATGCTGTGCGTTGTCCTTTGGTGTAATTTTCTAGACTTGTTCAAGCTTAGCTTGCACGAGGCGTTGTAATCTCCCGGAAGTAGAACTTTAGCAGGGATTCAGAAAAGTGTGAAGTAACTGTGAATGTATTATATTTCGAAGTAACTGCGAATGTATTATATTTCGACATCCGCGTTCTTTACAGACACGGGCGAGGAAATATTTCTCCGCCTGCACTTTACGTAATGTTCTGTGTAAAGCAATACTACACAAGTGTAAATTGCTGGGATGAACAAGACGTATTGTACATTAGATTACACGGGAAAGAAGAATTGATTGGGACACTTTCAACTCGGCATTCTATTGGCAGAGATCCAGAGAGTCATGAAAGTTGTTTAGTGTATGGACCAATAGGATTGGTGTAAGTGGTAAAATAGAGAACAACAGAACAGATGGTGAAGCAGTAATGAATATAGGAGACTCACGTCTAACTTGTCCTGATTGCCAGTAAATCTGTACAGCACTCAAAGTGTTAAACGACCTGTAGGCTAGACTCCACTTCCCTGTGTAGTTTCGAGCCTCGGCTTCCTGTTCATTGGCTGTTGCCCCAGTAGGGAACTAGTTTCATCTCAGACTAGGTGACATGGGATTCGGTGCTTGATTCCTTAGACGTCTGCTATTGGCTAGGAGTTCACCTAAGCGTGCCTGATAAACTGTGACCCTATTGTAAATATGACATGAATCAATATGTCTTTGACATCTAGATTGTTCTAAAATGAAATCGCGAGATTTTACCGTTCCTACCTACACCAAGAGACCACTGTGGTTTAATGGTACAAAGAGATCTGCAAATTCGTGTTGTTTTGTGAAGAGGGAGAGATGGAATTTTGGCTGGTGAGGTGAGGATATATCAGCACCGGAATGGAAGGACGGGAGAAACTGGAGATCCCTGAGGAAACCCGCCCAGCACGATTCCCGTACATGAGAAAATCTGCAGCGACCCCGCCGGGAATTGAACCCAGTTCGAATTGGTAGGAGACATGTAGTCATGTAGTTATTTTGTGGCTGCAGACTGAACTCCGTGATGTGTGCTCGCGTGTCTTCTGCCATTGGCCCAAAACCTATGTTACTTGTCCCAAGGACGCTTTCAGCAAATAGCAAAGGCTCAGCGGTAGCACAACCAATCTCCAGTGAAGCACTCGCAAAGATAAATGACTCCGTATAGTTTTCAGTAGCCAATGCAATCAGGAATTGCACTCACAACGGTATAGGGCAGCCACTTATAGTATAATATATACAGACTTGAACAGGATATAATGTCAAGTTTTCTAAAAAAAAATTTGCATGGTGCTTTATTGCTATTATTAGTCATAATTCTTATCATCATTCTTTTTGCTATCGGAAAATCCTTAAGCCATTGGTGGAGTTACCTAGAAAAATAAGTCATCAAACATAAGACTCTACATAATAATGATAAAAAAAACTTTCATAGACTGAAGGGTAATACTTTTGTCAATACTGTTTTCACGGCAAAGTACATTTTGCTAATTTTGATGCTAATCTGGGTGAATTCCTAAAAGTTTTCTCATATCTGTCTAGGGTATTATTTCATTATTTCCTGTCAGTTAGGGTACACAGGATTTATGTACTTGAGTTGGTACTGTTCAACGTTAGTTTGTTCAAGTTGGACCAGTTCGTAATGCCCATAATTACTTTTTTTAGTATGCCAATTTCTAGGAAGTGATGTCCAAAGGTAAATGGACCCAATTCCGTCAACTAGACTCCATGGATTCTGTAGACGCGTAAAACCATTTTAAAAGGTTAAATTGAAAGGGTACTAGCAAAAATATCACTTGTAGGCCTAAACTGAAACTCTTAATATAATATAAATAAAGGGAACTAATGAATACATGTAAACAAAACATCCTACACAACAATGACAATAATATACCAAAAAACGGTACTATTGGCACAATATATAGAACCACCTATTGAGCAAAAAAAAAAAAAAGCATGAAATAATGAAATATCCATGGCCTTGCCTTTAATTTTTAGAGTCAGATTTACTCAGCTGTTTAATGCTACATGGAATTCTGTTGAAAAACTTTAATTCCACAGAAGTGAATTATATTTTTTATAATAGCCGGTAGTAATTGTTGATAAATTCAAACATAAACACCTAGACACTGTTTTATCAATACTTACAATCAACAAAGCCCGAATGAAAATTAACGCACAAACTTTTCAAACAAAACCAGAATGCATTGAAAAAACTAATACATTCATCACAGGAACTACCTATCTCTCATATTTCATATTGGAATTTCAGTCCACTGATAGCAAAGAAAAAGCAATTTATTTAATTACTTAAACAGTGAAACACAACACTGAACTATCTCAAGATACAGAGAGTATGCAAATATGGGTTTTTGTGATGGTCAACGACAAGGGATGGAGAGGATGAAGACAGGAATACCTCACCGTCATCGTCATTGAAAGACATGTCACCATTACTGTTTGTAATCCTTCCAAAGACTCAGTGCATTGTTACATAGAAACCTCTTATCCCCATTGAAGCATTTGGGGGAAAACATACATGTACTCGCACACGTTAGTATCTAACGTTTACATACAGTTTTTAAGCTGTTTTAATTTCACAGTCAGCCAATTTGTGTGTATGCTTTGCACTAACGTGCATTAACTTGTGTGATCATAATTTATGATGATATTTACCTTAATATCACATATGCATTATTATTTTGTCAGTTTTGATGTAACTGTTTGTATTTGCACTAAATCTCCATGCCCTTTCAAACTTTTCTATAGTGTGCCCAGAAACTAGACTCCCATATAATATTCACTGGCGTAATGTGTGTAAAAAGTAAAAGATGGAAGTACATTACCATAACAATCCATTTGTATCCACATCATGGGTAATAATAATCCTTGCTCAAATAAAACTATTAAGTACGAAGACATTTTCACTACAAGTAAACAAAAAATAAAGCTATTGAAGACTAGCATACACATGCTATCAGTTTCAGCAAGACATCCAACAAATCACAATGTCAACAACGGGAAAATATAATCAAGCACATATTCAACCAGAAACATAAAACATTTAAACAATAGGGTTTTGGAGAAGAGATAGATAAAAATACGAAATACACTGACATACACTTCAATAATTGGAATCATGTAAGAAGACTAAACACGCGACATCAAAGCGTGTGAAGACGATGTGTGACAACAAGGTAACAGAAAACCAGCTTCAGTCATTACTTCAAACACAGAAAGAGTAGGGACTTACCTGAAAGAAAGGTTTCTGCAGGTTAATTATGCTATATACTGCTTTAATTAGGCCTCCTGTGTTGTAAATGTGCAGTCACATAATATGATGTTACGTTTTTAGTGCACAAAAAAAAATCTGAACTTCCCAATTACAGGCAACATAACTTCTTGAACACATAAGCTGGAATAGAGAGGGTTGAAAGTATTAGGTACCTTACAGTATGTATGGTATTACCGTGTTTGAATTTCTAGTTTCTGTAATGTTTCATTGCATGGTTCATATTAAAAAAATTAGGGAAATAGAAGTACATAGTTATCATTCATTGTTTACATAAATCCCTATGTTGATGCCTGTAACTCTTTTGGCTAAGCGCCATGAACGAAATATGCAGCATCCTCTGCTACCGTTAGCGTGGAAAATTCTAACTCAGTTAGCTTTTGTTACGGAATTGTGCAGTACATAGTGACAGGAGTGTTGCTGGGTCCGCTAGTGGTATTTTACTAACTACTGTGTGAAGAACTGTAATTTACGAATGGAGCAAGAACTGTGTTCTGAAAAGTGAGATACGATGAGAAATGATGTACGTCACAGCCTTCCACAGTATGGCAGACCTCCCGCAATTCATAGGTTACCTGGCGGGCTATGTTTCGCTGTCAGTTCCCATACAAACGTGGGCATATGTACTACTTACTTTTCACTGCCAAGGAGTTTCATCCGCCACAAACGTAGATAAGTGCGATAACATCACTGTTGACTACTGTAGAAAGACATTTTGCTATACCGTCCTTGCCCTTTTATTTTAATAATAATGTTCTAGCTCGTAACTGGGCTATCACACAATGGCAAGCGTTTATTCCCTTTCCCCTCTCCAATCCTCTAATAAATCGCCCAATCCCCTTTCACCATTGCAGACTCTTCCCCCAACACGTTCCACAACTACGCTGTCCTCACCAACATGAACTGCCTTCATCTTTCCATCCACCTCCATGACCTAAATCACAGCCACGAAATTGTTATTACATGCTAAATCTATGTCACTGTTCGCATCAAACTAACAGACAGCAACAAGTGTGAATTAAAGACAACTCAATCCCTGCATATTCCAAACCAGGAAAATAAATCCCGGTGTTCCCCAAGGCTCAATTCTTGGACCTTTGCTGTCCCTCGTTTATATAAGTAACTTGCCTAGCGGCCTTAATCCAAGTATAGGCTATTCACTGTAAAATGAGCACTTTTGAAAGCCCTGCTTAAGATCTACTTGTATGCACGTTGTGTAGTCTTCCGCCTTATGTAAAATTAACATTGCCATGAGCATCATCACTTTATACATGCGCCGGTCAAATGAAACTGTGAAATTATTAATAAAGTAAATACTTTACAAATCTGCTCATTTTTACACTTCGATGAATTAAAAAAAAAGAGAAAGCGATAGGAATAATTTTAAGTTACCACAAGCGGTTATTTAACACTTTTTATTCAACGTTAAGATATGGAACTACTTTCCATCCATCGTTACCAACTTTACTGGGCGAATGTCACTCAGTGCACACATTAGAACATATGCTTACACGGGCAGTGACGTTTTTCTGAGGTTCATTTCTCAAGTGCTCACTTTATCGTAAATAGCTTTTACATTTCCAATTTTTTTTTCAGATAACAGTAGTATATTAGTCTCGGACAGGTCGAAGGAAGAGCTAGGTCAATTAGTCAGTGCCTAATTCAGTAAATTAGTTGTATGGTTTAAAGTCAACAAATGAAGCCTTAACATTGTAAAGACGCATTTCATTCAGTTTCTTACTAAAAATCGCAAGCAAATACAGTTATGGTTCGCTATGGTGAAGAGGAAGTCAGTGAAGCAAAACATACCAATTTCCTTGGGCTACATTAAAATAATCGCTTAAACTGGAAATCTCATATTGACCAAATTTACCAAAACTCAGTTCTGCCAGTTTTGTCCTGCGTAATATTGTGGGAATTATGAGTAGAGAGACTGATATAATGATTTACTTTGCATATTTTCACTCCATCATTACATATGGAGTAATTTTTTGGGGGAATTTTCGGCAAAATACCTTCTGATTCTTGTAGGCCTTTGTTCAAGCATGCTAGAATGTTACCACTAGCGTGTGAGTATATATACTCTTCAATTATGTTTATATCAAAATATCACAATTACCAACATTATTAAAAAAAAAAATTAAAATTTTCATATCCATAACACGAGAAACAAGAACTCATACGCTTACCTCTTGTTAACTTAAAAATACTTCAGAAAGGGCCTTTTTACTCATCAAATCAGCTATTTAACAACTTACCCCAATATTTGTAAAAACTATGTTTTTCAAATCCAAAACTTTTTAAGAGAGAACTAAAATAATTTTTACTGTGTAAATCATTTTATTCCATCGATGAATATTTACGTCAGAACAACAACTAGATTGACTACTTCATACATCCAAACATTTGCTACTTTCATGTATCTAAATGACAAATGCCTACCCAACGGATGTTGGGTGTGGAGATGCATATGAACAGCAAGCAAATTGTATGCCGGTGTATGTTATTTTTTTGCTCTCGCTTTTCACAGGTTGTGGTGTTTTTTGACGAGATGCTTCATGTCAGAAGATGCGAACCACCGATATAGAAGTATTTTTAATTCTATTTTCTATTTCCATATCTCAGTGTATTAACCATGAATCATGCACAACTTGACTTGTCCCATATGTCTGTACATTAATGTGCCTTTTGTATAGTATCTATTGCATGCAATAAACTATAACTAAAACTCTACTTCCTAAAGCACGAACAATACAGAGCACATAGAGTCACGCCAATATATCTGCTTCATATAGTTTTCCCGGATCGTTGAATAAATTTTATTGCAGGCATTTGGTAAAAAAAAAAAAAAACATAAAGGAGGCGAATCAGTGCTGCTCCACACACACTATTGCTTGTACTATGGGAAGCAGAGTTGGACAGTTTTTGTGTGAAATCACACTTCTGGGGCCATTTGTGGAGTTTTGTGGCCTTTTTTAGACCTCTAATAATTCTCTTGTATTTTTAAAATGTATTTTATCCCACAATTACCCTTGTTTTCATTGCCCTCCTCTCTGTCATACATCTTAGTTTTATGGCATATACCAATGTGACCGAGCCTTAGTTACAAATAATACTATCAACACATGCCAATGTGACCGAGCCTTAGTTACAAATAGTACTATCAACACATGCCAATGTGACCGAGCCTTAGTTACAAATAGTACTATCAACACATACCAATGTGACCGAGCCTTAGTTACAAATAGTACTATCAACACATACCAATGTGACCGAGCCTTAGTTACAAATAATACTATCAACACATGCCAATGTGACCGAGCCTTAGTTACAAATAATACTATCAACACATGCCAATGTGACCGAGCCTTAGTTACAAATAGTACTATCAACACATGCCAATGTGACCGAGCCTTAGTTACAAATAGTACTATCAACACATGCCAATGTGACCGAGCCTTAGTTACAAATAGTACTATCAACACATACCAATTTGACCGAGCCTTAGTTACAAATAGTACTATCAACACATACCAATGTGACCGAGCCTTAGTTACAAATAGTACTATCAACACATACCAATGTGACCGAGCCTTAGTTACAAATAGTACTATCAACACATACCAATGTGACCGAGCCTTAGTTACAAATAGTACTATCAACACATACCAATGTGACCGAGCCTTAGTTACAAATAGTACTATCAACACATACCAATGTGACCGAGCCTTAGTTACAAATAGTACTATCAACACATACCAATGTGACCGAGCCTTAGTTACAAATAGTACTATCAACACATACCAATGTCTGGCATTTTGAACATTTCCCTCATATGAGCCGCTAACTTTTCATACTGAAATTTTCACCAAATCCAAGTAGGAATTTATCAAGGAAAATAGTCCATATGGTAAGACAAATAGTGTTCTCAGGATTTTCAGAGTAGAGAAGAGAAAAAAAAAATTACAAGTTAAGTAATGGTCAGGTTGTGTCACAACAATTGTAGACCCTAGTAGCACGAAGAAAAGAATCAACTGTCTTCTTACTCCGTAGACCAAACATGGGAGAGTGTTCTTTGGCAAACACAGCTCACCAATACTTATTTTATTTTTATAGTCATTCCGTCTTATCACTGAAAAACAACACATAACTTGCTGTGGCGTTTATTCAACACTTTAAATTACGCATAATCAGTTGGTTGTTGGAACATATGTGAGGCGTGTTGGTGCATTACGCTGTGAAGAAAACTGTGGCACGCTTACGAGTGCTGACATTACAACATAATGACACAAATATCATATATGTATAGTCTTTAAAATAAAACGCGTAACAAGGACATTGCATTTTTAGGGCCCTTGGAAACCCCATAATACATTAAGCCGGCGCATTTACTCCCCACAAATAAGGAGCATAGAAATTATTCAATATCCAACGCCAAATTCTACACTACAAAAATTTCTGGTAAACTTCCTAAACTGAATTGGAAGTTTTTTAACCGATATATGGTATGGAAATAATACCACACGTCAGGCTACAAATATGGAATGTCTAAAGTCGCTTCTATACAAAGTTGGCGAGTTTCCTACGCTTTTGACTGCTTCCTGAGCAACTGTAGAAACGCTAGCATGAATGTATGGGAAATAACTTTACCATTCGCGCTTTCTCGCTCTGTGTATACACTCATATAGTAAATCTACGAATGATTTCTGAGAATGTACCCACGTGCTTGCATAACCCCAACGAATACACTAGGCGTACAAAAATAATAAAAATGGTCGTATTCCCTTGCTTCTAGCGCAGCTATTCTCGATAGGGAGGTTTACTGTAACTATTACCAAAATAAATAAGCGACCCGGAAGTCCTATGCCAGTTTTTCCTCCCTGTGCCGGAAGATGGCGCTGGTCGGCGGGTTTTCTCGGCGATCTCCCGTTTCCCCCGCCCTTCCATTCCGGCGCTGCTCAATGCTTAACCTCAAGACTTCGATGTTAAGAGCCTCCCAAATCTCTTCACTCAGTCTTAAGCACTGAAGGCGTCTACAATGCTTAATCACTAGAGACGTGAAGAATTCGTGGACTCATTTTGGGACAAGCTAGAATTCAAAACACGTGTGTTCATATAACTTTAGCCATTGGTCCACACGGTGTTTGACACCTCTTGAAGAACGTTGGCCCAATCGTCTCATTCCACTGCGACAGCAGACAACCAATGTGCAGTTGATATCGGCATATCTGTACGTGAGACTGTAGAGTCTAGCTTGAAGATCATTGAACTCGCGAATTTTCCAGGTCTCTATTAATCACTAAACTTGTGAAACAATATCAAGGCCAGAAAAATCTCGCGAGCCAAGTAGGTTGTACTCCACGGTCCAATGCATCATCGAGCCTCATCTGTTGGTTCGTTGGCAGCTGATCCAGACAGTGGCCCCTCTTGCCTCAGGAGAGTGAACACGGAACTCGCTTCTTGTTTTCGTGCCAGCTTGCTGTTGGCTCTTCTCAATCACTAGATAAATCCGAATTTCTTGAAAACATTTCCGCGCGTTTTACATTTCAATATCCTACGGGCCGACAGATTTCTTTTGCTTATTGATAGAGACCTGAAAAATTTGCGAATTTAATGACCTGCAGGCTAGACTCTACAGTCGTATGTAGAATTATGCCGATACTATCTGCAGATTGGTTGTATGTTGTCACAGCAGAAGGCGTCGATTGAGCCAGCCTTCTACAGGAGGTGTCAAACCCCGTGTGGACCAAGGGCTGAAGTTTTATAAACAGACGTGTTTTGAATTCTAGTTTGTCCGGAAATGAATCTGCTAATTTTTCAGGTCTCTACTTATTGGTAGGAGCAGTGGCATTTCGCGAAAAGATTTCCAGTCAAGATACGGTTCAAACGACTGTATAGGGTCGTCCAGCTGTTTTGATTGGCTGAACAATTTTCTGGTCCGTGTGAACTGTTTTGATTGTGTGAGCAATGTTCTGGTTCGTGTGAACTGTTTGTGCACGTATCACAAAGGTTCAGTAGAGGAGTTACAGAATCCTGAGTGGCTAGTGTCAAATGTGGGAACGAGACCAGCAGCCAACGGAGGTATGACAACAGCCGCGGTGTATATGTAGTATTGGAGTCTACTGTGTGCTCCGATTTTTTTACGTGAAAAATCACTATCCCTGCATATTGGCAGCGTGTATCTGTGAGGAGACATTTTCTTACTTGAATCGCCAATCAGAAATAGGTTACTCCGGTACTGAACGTCTGTGATTCGCGGGCAGACACATAGAACGCAAAGCACCTAGCTCATCCAATCACGGATGTCGATCTGAGTTAAAGTGTTATGAAATTTAGCTGGTCGTGAAATATTTTCGCGAAAATCTGATGTCCCTATCAATCCAGACCTGAAGAATTCGCGGATTCATTTTGGGACAAGCTATAATTCAAAACACGTGCGTTTATGTAACTTTAGCCATTGGTCCACACGGTGTTTGACACTTCTTGAAGAACTTTGGCCCAATCGTCGCCTTCCACTGTTACAGCAGACAACCAACGTGCAGTTGATATGGGCATAGTTGTACATAAGACTGTATAGTCTAGGCTTGCAGGTCATTGAACTCGCGAATTTTTCAGATCTCTACCCATCAATGGAGACGTGCAAAATTCGCGTTATTATTTCAAGACAGCGTAAACTTCAAACACTTGTGCTTTTGTATTGTGTTTGTCATTGGACATTAGTTTGTCAGGACACACCCTGGACGACTTTGCACCAATAGGAAATCACTAACGAGACGCTTGTCCAATCATGTCCACCCAAGTCAAAAGGGAAAATCGTCCCTCACTGCTGCAGGAGCCAATAAACAAACGACGACAGGAATGTGTAAGGACGGTGAATTTTAGCGTGATGCCAGAAAATAATGCGAATTTTGCAGGTCCCTACCTATCAATCACTGTGATCCCAAAGAAACTAAAGTTTATACGTATGAAGTCTAACTTGTCCTGGAATTTATTCAGACTAAAATTCCTTCTGTTTCAACAGTCCAAGTAAAAAATAAACATGAACTGTAAAGGGTTAGCAAATTTCCGGCGAACTTCTACATGAATATACGTGCAAATTTCGCGGTGGTGTTGTTATTCTTTTACACGCTAGGTGCCACAACTATGGGAAATTCATGATGTCATCAGCTACTAGGAAACAGAAGGCGTCATTTACCTGTATGACCACTTTGCTGAGATTGGCTTCTCAAACGCTGAAACTTTACTATAGGCTATTCACGGTAAAGTGAGCACTTTTGAAAGCCGTCTCATTTGCAATAATATTCGACAAATATATTTTTATTTAGCCTTAGCCGTTAACTTCCGGGTATGGTAGAATATACACGCTGTGTTTATTACTTACACGGTAATATTTACCTACAAAAGTGGGTAAAGGATTAAATATGGCTGAAAGAAAAAAGTAACCAGGGCCTCAAATGGTCTCACTTTACTGTGAACAGCCTATACTGGCTAAAAGAGTCCTTGGGGCGAACCACGCAAGTTGTCGACCAATGGCGGAAATCAGACGAGCATAAAACATTTTGGAGTTTAGTCTGCAGCTCCGTTATAACAATAATTTTGCAAATGTGTATCCACAGGATAATAACAAAAATCAGCGACAAACCTCGTCAGGTGGTTGCTCGCATAAATGTGCACGGAAAGTATGTACATGAAATTGAGCCTAAATCGCTTCCTAAGGATGTCGCACGCCCGTGAACGTGGAGATGAACGACACGTTTATTGCGAATCACGGGACCAAACTTACTTAGAGCTCAGAAAGTACTTGCAGTAAAAGTAGTAGATGACATAGGGATGGGGGACGCACGTAGTCCCATAAGATTAATCTAGGTCCGAAATTGCTGCGCGTACCAACCCACCTGCTCCACAATCTGCTCCTCAATGGCTCCTCACTTAACTAATCCTGGAGAACTACACCAGGGAGACAACGCACCACATTCGTGCGCACTGAGTGTATCATTATTTTGTATAAGGACTATTTCTCACTAGGTGCTACCAACATACTTATTTTCTCCCTGATTTTTATTCGGATTATTTATAAATGAAGCATTATAATTTGTAGATAAAATATGAATGACATTTCAATTTAACAGGAAAAAAAGTAATTTTTATGAACACAAGTATAAAACGCTTGTGATACAGGGCGTATTTAGGAAATAACTAAACAAGTCATACATGGGGAGATTTTTCAAAAGTTTCATTCAAAAAGGCCGAAGAAACCGTGAATGGGCTATATATCTTAAGTAGGGCTTTCGAAAGTGTTCATTTTACAGTGAACAGCGTATATAGGTGCTCAATTTACCGTGGATAGTCTTTATCTCCACCCTACGCACTGTAGGTTTGGGGGGAGGGGAAGTCGGCTGTGTGAGTGTGGACAGTGTACCATCCTGACCTGGATGGCCGGTGAAGGTGTAAGTAAACCTCGCGAAGAGCCAACTGTCACACCTGGTAACCTGCCAGACACGCCTCACTCCATGAAAAGATCACGGCGAAATCCCAGGACGTCGCAGTGCTATATGCGCTCACTACCGCTGTGTAGAGACCTGGAAAATTCTCAGTTTCATTTCGGGACAAGCTAGAATTGAAAATCTCGTACGTTTGTTCTGCTCGTTCTATTGGCCCGCCAGTTTAGTTTACACCTCCTGGAAAACTCTAGGCCAACAACAAACACACGATAAAAAGCAGACCGAACAACCGTATTCCGCGAATACAACAAGCAACCAACGAACAGTGATATTTGCATGATTTTACATACGACAATGGAACACAGCCTACAGATCAGTGAACTCGCAAATTTCCCACGTCTCCACTGCAAAATTTCTCTGTGTTGCTCACGATACGGCACGATCACAGAGTAAATACCTACACCCTGGGGAAGAGTCGCGGTGGTGTAGTGGTCAGACTACTCGCCTTCCACCAATGCCGACATTGGTTCAGTTCCCGGCGAGGCAGCTCCCCGGATTTTCGTAAGTAAGAATCGTCCCGGACGATGCCAGTGGTCGGCGGGTTTTCTCTTGCCTCCCCCCCCCCCCACACTACCCACCTTGTATTCTGGAGACGCTCCATAGTTACCTCGCTTCACCCTCATCGGCTCTCAAGACCTCGGTGTTAAGAGCCACCCAAATCTCTCCACACAAAGAGAGGCGAAATACAGAGGTGGTTCTTCTGATGTACCCATCCTGCGATTGGCTCTGGCGTGATGTTCTGGGTACGTGCCTTGGGTTTGATTGGCTACTGCACTGAGAGAAAATCGAACAAAATATTTTGTTTGTATAGGGCCAAATATATATTTAGTTGCCCTAACAAAATATATTGTTGAGCAAACAAAATTTAAAAAGCAACCAAATTAATTTTTTTCGTCTAGCAAAATATATGTTTGAATAAACAAAATCTCTGTGTTGAGGCAAAAAAATTAGACTGTCAAGTAAATATTTTGTTGAATCAACTGTATAGATTTGTTAGGCCACTCATTTGACTGCCTCCGTTCGAAAATACAGCTTGAGAGTTTGTTTGTATTTTTTGAGAAAAATTAGGATAGTAACCGTGTTGGTTAGTGCATCTATTGATGCTTAACAATCGTATAAACACATTAAAAAAACAATGCAACAAAAAACTGTCAATTAAAGCTGTAAAACCTGAAATATTTGTTCCCACACGTTGCACAATATTTGTAGTATATATATTTAAAAGCTTTCGGCCTTATAATTTGTCACATTAGCTGAGATTACAAAGGCGTAGCGCTCGGACGCAGGTCATCTAGGTTCGTGACTCCGTCGAACTTGTGAATCTTTTTATATCGGCCCAAACTGTTCAATGTTCGTGTAGCCAAACAAATATTTAGTTGCACAAACCAAATCTTACAGTTTGGGACAACCAAATGAGAACAACAGAATAATTTGGTTTCAGAAACAAAATATTTCGTTGCCCCTATACAAACAAATAATTTCGTTGGGCTAAACAAATCTTGTTTGATTCAACAAAACCTTTTTCCCAGTGTGGATGCTGCGGGCGGGTCCTTATTGGCTGGTCTGCCAACTGGCTAGTAGGTTACCAGGCGCTGATTGGCGAACGCTGTTCTGACATGTTGTTGACAAGTTCCGCAATTTTGCTAGCGTGTGAGGCTGCTGTAGGGACACCCGATTTTCGCGAATAGATTTCATTACCAGTTGTACACTATGTACCAAAATGTAATTGGGCACCTGTCCACAATGTTTGCTCGGTGGTTGTCACCCCGTTAGAATCTCGTAGGGCCACCTCTTGCAGCCACCCTGTCTGGCATGCTCTACGAGTGTTTGTAGGACATCCACGGGAATTCGTCGCCATTCCTCTTCCAACCATTCCATGAGTTGAGCACTGGATTTTGGCCGCGCCTGACGAGCCCTCACCCGGCGATCCAATTCGTCCCAAAGATGTTCTATAGGGTTGAGGTCGGGGCTCTGGGCGGGCCAGTCCAATCGGCGAACATTGTTGTCGGCGTATCACTGTATAGTAGCCCTTGAAACATGGCACCTGGCATTGCCGTCCTGGAAGTAACACTGGTCCATTCCGTAGAAACACCACAATGTTGGGAGCATTTCATTATCCAGAATGTTACAATAGGCCTCTGTGTTCATGCTACCACGGACAAACACCAGCGGTCCTACGCCGAGGGCCGTGAAACACAAGTCAACTGACGTACTGAATTACCTATCTTTACGGGTGCCCAATTACTTTTTGGTAGATAGTGTATTTCAAAACCGTTCAGCTCACGTCCACTCTCGTGGTTGAATGATAAACGTGCAATGTGTGTCAGGCCTCTGCGCGCGGATCATGGACTTACAGCATCAGAGGAACTTAATTCTGGTTGGCCAGCCGAGTAAAAAGAATATCTTCTCACAATGACACAGTGCGAACAAGCGAAAGAAACACGCATGAAAATATTTTCCCGAAAATCGGGTGTTGGGCTGAGTGAGTGAAGAGATTTATGCGGTCCTAGCAGCGAGGTCTTGAGAGCCGATGAGGGTGAAACGAAGTAAGTATGTAGCGACACCGGAATGCAAGGGGGAACGGGAGATCCCCGAGAAAACCCGCCGACCAGTTTCATCGTCCGGCACGATTCTCACATGCGAAAACCCGTGAGTGGCCCGTCCCGGAAATTGAACCCCGTTCGCCTTGGTGGAAGGCGAGCAGGCTAACCGCTCAGCCGCCGCGGTCCCAAAATTGGGAGTTCCGAGGCTGGAGTTCGTATCATAGTGGTATAGTACTGTTGAAACATTCCGTTTAGAGACCCTGTCGTTCGCCGTTGTAACTCGTGACACCTGATATTCGTGAGATATTCAAGTAACAAAATGTCTTCTTTTTATCAAGACATGCGGTCATTGTCCAAAGGAAAACGTGCACGTAGGACATTTAAGTATAATCTGAGTGGAACGCTTTTCCCGAAAATCACCTATCTGTACTTATAAACTGCAATACAGTAACAAAAGGACCTGAAATTTCAACACGGCTAAATTTTAACTGTTACTCGAATGATCTCGTGTATTTGACAGTTCCTAAATTGCATAGTTTTGACAAATGTCATATGTAGCATTATTGCGATTTATAATCGATACTGTGATATAAGCGATATATGATAACTATGTTATGATCCGTTAAAAATTCCAGTACTAACGAATTCGTGCTACTTGCGATTCTTGTATGTCGTAGACATCACATTCTTCAGAGTTGTCGTGTTTCTGACTACAGTAATGTATAGTTACAGGCGCGGAAACTTCTCAAGTATAATCTAGCCGCTACCATTTGTTTATTGTCCACCACTTTTGTCAACTCTAATTTTTCTTTGCGACATAAGTTTGTATTTGATTTGCGCATTCTTTTAAAATATGTCTGTTATTGGCTAAGAAGTTCTTCGGGGATAAGTCCGCCGTCTTGCATGTCTGAAATTTGCAATATCCATCATGTTATATCTGCTGTGCATGGACTTTGATAGTCGTTATTGTACATGAAATATAGGGCTTATTTTGCGTCGATACCGATATGGCCAGCATGGACATAAACGACATTGAAAAGTGAACATTGTTCACCCCTATAACTGACTACGGGCCTACATGATTTTTCAACATACTTTCTAAGTATAGGCTGTTCACGGTAAAATGAGCACTTTTGGAAGCCCTGCTTAAGATATATTTGTATACACGTTGTGTGTTCTTCCGCCTTATGTAAAATTAACATTGCCACGGGTTTCATCACTTTATCCATGCGTCGGTCAAGTGAAACTGTGAAATTATCATAAAAGTAAATATTGTACAAATATTCTCGTTTTTACACTTCGATGTATTAAAAAATACTGAAAACGAGAGAAATATTTTAAGTTGTCACAAATGGCTATCTAACACTTTTTGTTCGACTTTAATATAAGGAACTACTTTCCCCTCCATCGTTGCCAACTTTACAGGACACGTGTCACAAATTGCGCACGTCAAAATGTATGCAGGCGGGGACAGTGACCTTTTTACTAAGGTTGATATCAAAAGTGCTCACTTGAACGTGAACAGCCTTGAAGGCCATACGTGCACATCCATTATGCTGCAGAAAAATATTTGCATAACTGAACTGCGAAGTGTTTCCCGCACTATCTCAACAGACGCCATTAGAAAATGGATCACACCTCGAGCGCTTTTCACAATGCTGCGATGCGACGCGTTGCGATGAGCTGTAGCCAATGTTCCTGGTTACCGGGCACTCCCCAAAACTAAGTCCCTGCACACCCGAACGCACTGGGCCGAGAAAGTTGCTAGAGGGGATACCGTTATGCTTAAATTGTACGTGAAAGAAGGAAATGCACGGACGCGTTAGATAGTGTATGTTTGTGTAGTTTAGTGTAGTTTTTCGTTTTATATTTTCGGACCAGCATGACGTTTTCAAAATTACAAAGTTCCCGGTAGCCCCATGAACGTCTAAATAGCCGATTTAGCTTTTGTTTGCGGGAGTTAATGTACGGTTAGAAAGAAGTGCTTCAGGTATGACCTTTTAATAGATATCGGCCACCTGGAGGGGAGGTTTGGAGAGGTCAGCGCTGGTTCCAACGGGAACTTTGTAGCCAATCAGAATAAAGCAGCCTGTTGACGTTGACCTACGGCGTCGACAGTGCTGCATAAAGTTCGTTCATCTGCGTTGCCAGTGGCGGACGGCGACAGGTGAGAAGAAGAAGAAGAATTGTTGTTTACACTGAGCACTGACGACTAAAAAAAGTAGTGTTGTGTTTTGAAAACAAATACGCATTTGGGGCAAAGCAAACTGTCTGTGTATTATTTCGTAGTTTTTTTTTTTTTTTTTTTTTTTTTTTTTCCCCGGCAGACCAATTTTTCGTATGTCTTTTGTTCAGCGTCCTGGCTAAAAACTTAAATTTCTTTCGTGAGAACGGTTGGCAGCATAGCACCCATCGCCGACAAACTGTCGCATTATTGTGAAACCACAAATGGAATCGTTCGGCGATCGCAACGCAACGCAGTATTGTGATGCACGCTTTAAGCGGGTTTTTCCAATAGCGCAGCGCGATTCGGCGCGTCGTTCTGACGCAGGCCGCCGGTGACACAGACCGTGCTGCCATCTGTCATCCTGCAAGAAAGCGTGCAGTGAAATGCTGAAAACAAACGAAATGCAACGAAGTTTATTGCCATTTAGTTAGTAAAATTGTTATTTTTCAGCGATATACACTTTTATTTAATAAAAGTATTATACTATAATTCAAAACAATGTTGTAGAACATGAACGACTCTTCAAGCATCGGAAAATTTACTTTTGTTTTATTAAAGGTAGTTAAAATTCATATAAATTTGCACTCCAGTTAGTATATCTGCATATCGCGTACGTATGTTTTCAGTTCTTTATCTCAGTTTCTCGCCATTTATGCCTTCAAATATTTTAAACAAGCCGTTTTTTTTCCCACCGTCGCCCGACGCCAAAGAACGCAGCGATAAGATACCATGCAACGCGTTCGACGCCGACGGCAGCTACAATCCGCTGCTTCACTCTGATTGGCTGAAGCCCGATGCGCCGCGCTATTGGGAAACCAGCTGTAAGTGTACGTCACGAGCCTACGTTATAACTAGCACTCAAGAGAGAAGTTCGATTCCCGACGGGAGATCCTGGATTCTCGCGTGTTGGAATCGTGCCGGATGATTCCGCTGCTCGGCGGGTTTCCTCAGGGATCTCCCAGTTCCACCCCCCCCGCATTCCGGCTCTGCTCCATACTCGCCTCACTTCACCCACGTCGGCTCCCGAGACCCCCTCGACGCTACGAGCCGCCCAAAATCCCACCGCTTCGCTCCTTGCTAAGCGTGGTTTACTTACTCGCACCCAAAGGCCCGTTTCCAGACCACACGGAAGTTCCTATATCAGCGTGGCATCCCTGCCATTGTGCTTCTGTGAACTTCCCTGTTAATAATAAGTTTATGTCAGCAGATTTCTGTGTTGTGCTCTCAGTTCATACTGCACTAGCGTAGGGACATGCAACATGTGCGTTAGCCTTTAGTGTCACGATAGATTCCACATCCTTACGATTACTCGAGTCATTGTCGGCAAAGGCTGTTCACGATAAAGTGAGCACTTTTGAAATCAACCTTAGAAAAATGTCACTGCTCTTGCCTGGCATATATATTACCGGGCGCGCTGATTGACATGGTCCCAGTAATGTTGGCAACGATGGTTGGAAAGTAGTTCCATATATTAACGTCGTATACAATATGTTAAATAACCATCTGTGATAACTTAGATTATTTCTTTCGGTTTCTGTTTTTTCGATAATCTTACATCTAAGTGTAGAAATGAGCAGATTTGTAAAAATTTACTTTTCTAACAATTTCACAATTTCACTTGACCGACGCATGAATAACATGATGAGACCTATGGCAGTGATATTTCACATAAGGTGGAAGAATACATGACGTACATACAAGTAGATCTCAAGCAGGGTTTTCAAAAGTGCTCATTTTACCGTGAACGGCCTATAGTTTACTGGATGCTGTCTAATGTCGAGGCATTTCCCTTCTGACAAGACGGCACATGATTCAGGCACGCCATTATAATGGGTATACGCATTGGCGTAAAGTTTTTCAGGGTGTGTCAAATGAAGTACCGTTCAATGACAAACTTAGCACAAACCAGCAGCACATGCTTAAAAAATAACTTGTCCCCAAAAATAACGCGAATTTTGCAAGTATTTATCTGTATGCAATGTCGGTTTTGGAAAAACTACTCTGTTTGTGCGAGTTTCTTCGTTGTGTTTGTTTTATTCGTGTAAGTAGATAACTAGCCTGTGTCGTCTTCGGTGTGTTGTCTATTGGTCGTATATAGTTTTTTCGTGCACTGTACATATAGGCCTATAGTATATTAGTTTTCCGCATTTAGCTTGCTCTCCTGTTTTATTTGACTCAATTCCTTCATGGAATTTCCTGGCCTTGTGCATACCTATTCGTGACTACAGCATACCTGGCTTGTATTCTGTCGTGTCTGTGGAACTGCTACGTTTGAGAGCGTTTCTTTGTCGTGTTATCGTATTTTGTTCCTTCTTATTTTGTCAGTGTTGTCCTAACTTTTTCAAGCAGGTGCCTAGCCTGTGTTGTTTTCTATGAGTTATCTGTTGGTCATGTGTGTGCGTGTGTCTATATATATATATATATATATATATATATATATATATATATATATATATATATATATATATACACATACATATACGTAATTAGTTGCTGTTCTGCTGTTTTTATTCCCTCTTGGAATTTTCCAGTGTTGTATATATACATTTATTTTCTCGTCCATAGGTTAATTGCCTTGTTTAAGTATTTTTTTCGTGCTCAGTCCAAAAATGTCCATCTAGTCACTCAATAAATACATTTTATTTTAGCGTTAGACGTTAACTTCCGAGTGCTGAGAAATATGCACATTGTGTTTATTACTTACATGACAATATTAACAAAAAAAAAATAGTTGTTAAAGGATAATAACATTGCTGAAAGGAAAATGTAAATAGGGCCTCAAAAGGGCTCACTTTACCGTGAACAGCCTATACATAATTTCATTCCGCCCTGATCCGGAAGAAGGAATGTATATTTTTATACTCCGCAGCTGTCGCAAATATTTTGCCAACGACCTCTCCTCTTTGTGCTGGTTGGCCGTGCCTTTCCATCTAGACTCTTCCTCTTTCAGCGTTCGACCATGGCAACAATTGCGGCCACGGCACTGGGTAACCCTGCTACAGCTGCTACGCACGCGCCCCTTTTAAATGTAATAAATCTCACCTAAGGATTGTAGGGCTTGTCCTGAGACTCATCCCATTCTCCTACCGTATTAGTTGCTAACATGCATGTTGGAGGGCTCACAGAACTGTGAAGGAGCCCACGCTGGCGTGGCGGGATTTGGGGGTCCGACAGAAAATAAATCAATTTGCCCAGTGTTGAGAGCGGTAAACGCTTTCACGTTTACGTTGTTTGAGCCACTGAACAATAGTTAATGTGGCTTGGCCAGTAGGACTCTGCGACAGTAATAAACGAGTACACGTCGTTTGTCCTAAGATCGTTTATCCTAATTGGAGGACAAACGACTTTAGCGCAAACGATTTTCAAGTAAATATATTTTAGGATAAACGATTTTAGGACTAACGATTGTAGAGAAAACATATTTTAGGACAAACGATTTTAGGGGAAAAGCAAACGATTTTTGAGAAAACGCAAACGACTTTAGGACAAACGATATTAGGACAAACGCTTTTAGAGAAAACTAAGTTTAGGACAAATAAAACTGCCAAACTGTAAGTAGATGCAAGGACAATTTTTTTTTAATGACAAATGACTTTAAGACAAAATATTTTATAGGAAAACTTATTAATAGGACAGACGACTTTACGAGAAACGATTTTGAAGCAAAGTGGTTTTAGGACAAACGTCTTCAGGACAAACGAATTCAGAGCAAAGACTCCTCGAAAAAAGGCTTCAGGACAAACGATTTCAGGACTACAATGTAGTAGTTGGTTTGCGCGGAGTGAGAATGAGTGTAAGTGCGTGCACGCCGGCCACAGTTCCGGTACTGACATGGGTGATCGGGCAGGTGGGGGGGGGGGGGTCCCAGCTAAGCTGGAGTAAGGTTATGGTCGTGTGGGGAAGGACGCCCAGAGCTCGCACATTCCCGCTGTTCGCTAGCGACGACGTCGCCGTCGCCTCGCCGGATTGTCGTCCTTGCAGAGCCACACTTCACTCTGTTCCTGCCGCTGTCGCACGTGCGCCTCTAACCCCCCGCCCCCCTCCTCACCCGCAACACCTTCTTCTACCACTCCCGCGCCGATGATACATTTACATCTGCACATTTTACAAGTTAAATAAAAAATATTATTTATACATTTAATTTTTATGGCACATCGAATTCAAAATGACTCTTGACTCCTCGGCCAAAATATGGAGTCACTAAGGCAAATCGAGCAGGCCCTTTTAATTTTAGCTATTAATGTATAGGCTGTTCACTATAAAGTGAGCACTTTTTAAGGCCCTCCCAACAGACATTAACTGCTGATAAATATATCATTTTACAGACTCAGGCATTAAAATTTTGATAGTGGTGAAATGTATACACTGTGTTTGTTGGTCGCATTGCAATGCTTATATTAAAAAGCAGCAGGAAGATGTAAATTGGACGAAAGGAAAAATTTATAATGGCCTTAAAATGTGCTCACTTTACCGTGAACAGCCTATAGCAGCTCAACATAGTAGGGATTCTTTTTTGGGAACTTTCAATATGGCGGACATGCAACTGTAGTGGCGGGAAAGCGAAAAATTAATTTACGAGAAACTTCTACTACTATAAAGAATAAATTCTAGACGTTTCGATGGAAAAAACGAGTTTAATTCGAGGAAAAACAATACATTTTAAAGGGAAAATATAGACGGAATGATAGAGCTGGGGAAAATGACACACTGGCTACCAATATGGCGTCGTGCTGGCTACAAATATGGCGGTCGGAAACAAGACGACCGACAGCTAATTTGCATAAACATCACAAAACCGGCCGCCATGTTGGATCCTCGAGCCCCTAGCCCATATACTGTAATGTTAATATATTTTTGAGTTTTTTTTTTTTGGCAAAACTATGGACGTCACCGCCTGAAATGCTGTATCAGATTTAAGGTATTTTTCTAATAATGGTGCACAGAATAAGTATAATGTAATATTCGAAGTCAGATTTTATTAAAAGCATGAATATTGATTTTTTAAAAAGACCAGAAATGAACTGGACACTGTGTTGCTTAAATACCGGAGAAAAATAGTATTTAGCTATTTTATTCTGAATCTTCAATGTTTTCTGCGTCGAAATGTGTTTTAATATTGTACCTTCCGTGCAAAGTACTTCTGAAAAATGCAAAAATACTAAGCTGTTTTGTGGTAACAAAATCGTGCGTGAAGATAGAGCACGTTTATCCTGAGCTCAAATGCCATATGTGCTCATTGTTAACAGGAAGCACAGCAAGAGGTACCCGGGAGAATCCATCCACAAGTAAGAGATCTTATCTGCAGCTCTAGTTTAACGTCTTTCGCGAGACGACATTGTTTTGGGCTTTTCTTACGATGCAGTAGCAATTTGAATCGCATATTGTTTTAATGGTGCAGTGGATAATTTCGCTCGTATGGAAATATTCGAATTACTATAACTTGAAAAGTTTAAACTTCACCAAAAGAAGAAACTGCGATCACTATGTCGCTCATCGTATTGTTCGTGTATGCGAGAAATACACACTGTAAACATTTCCACCGAAGTTTTCACCTTAAATATAAGAATTGTATTTTCAATGTAATTAATACGGCCAGAAGTATGTTTTTTTTGGGCAATGTACATTTCAGAACTTCCCGCAAAAAAAAAAAAAAACATGACAAATATGTCGCTGTTCGTACCGAGGCGAGAAATACATAGTGTAACTATTTTAGGCGAGGTTAATATTACAAATAAGAATCGTTGGAATTTTAATATAATAAACTCGTATAGAAAAAAAAGGATTGTTTAAGACTACGTACATTAAAAAATGTTAACCGTTCCAAATATATTATTTAAAAAACACAATAACTTACAGTTTAGTAATTTCTTATCGCAATTCCTGATCACGCGTTGTCCTATCACAATCCTCAGACGATTACATCACTAAAATCACTCGTTTCTACAACTGATACGAAATAATTTATTTGCAGACTCATTGAGTTAAAACAACGCAACAAAAACCAACCAAAAAAAATTGAAAGCCAGAACGTAAATACGTGGGTAGCCTCTCGTTCTTCATGACTGATGGTTAAGGAAAATGGCGGACCAAGGTACACAGTCAGCCATTAACACCTGCCGATGATACATTTCACTTGATAAGTCGCACTAAACAGACACCTACAATGAACTACGCGTATTGATATATACAAATACCAAAGTAATTAATTGCCGATATAATATTCCGACAACACAGCAAGGTAATCACTCAAACATCTTGAAAGAGAGCTCAATGACGTTCGCCGGGTTGTAAACGTTTCACATAACTGCCACGTACTGATGATCTATTGTCATTTCTTAAAATGTTTTTAAGGTCCATGGTCTAAAGTTAAAAAAAAATTGTACATTGCCCTAAAAACGTAATTTAAATTATAAGTGCTGTAATTATCACTAAATTTTCGAAGTAATAATTTTTAATTCCGAGTACTATTTTTCCCCAATATTCAACGCATAAATCGTCAACATGACAACATGTATCTTGCAACAACCGTCAAATGACGTAATACTTCAATAATTATTGCATTTTATGTTCACATGCTGTGTGGGTAGGCCACACTGTCTGTCAAAATAGACTGAAGTTAAATGAAACGCACTATACATAGTATCGGGCAGAGAACTAGCTCCTAAAACTAAATTGCATTATTTTTTATAGTAAGACATATCAAGCGTGGTGACAAAGTTAGGTGTGCGTTTGTTTAGATGAGCGTGCGTGTGTATGTACATGCATATACATATATGAACACATTTCTTATGTTCCACACGAGTGAAACTGTAAGTTTATGTAACACAATAAGTTATGCAACTTGTTTGTATAGTTAATATGCTTTTACTTCAGGCTGCATTTGTTGGTTACAAGACGATAAAGGTTTTGTCATCGGCGTACGAAATAAGTACTGCACTGTGAGTAATCAAGAACAGAAACAAAGGAATGAACACCCATTGCACACATGTTACAAGAAGTGGAGTCAAGAACAAAGTGAATTCAGTATGGAAGTTGACATTATCGTAGAAGGTTTTTTTTTTTTTTTGCAGAAGTGAAGAAACGTATGTTTTGCGATGTACACAGTCGAATCACATTGTTATGACCACCAGCTATAAGTACCATCTGCAGCGCATAGTTCACGACCTATGACCCGTGACGTGGGCTTGTGAAGCGGGTATATAATGCAACCGACAAGGAAGCGATATAACAGAGTTGCAAAAAGGGATGGTCATCGGTTTTCGGGACAAGGGGACAGCCTTTCGGAAACAGCGACGTTTGTATACTTTATACGTGCCTGTGTGTTATAGGTGTACCGTGAGTGGACGAATGGCACGGCTCCACTAGGAATAACCATCGTGGAAAATACGGAGCTCCAGTCGCTATTGATGTCCGAGGTGAACGTGAACTACGACTGTGAGTGAACTCCAACCGACAGGCTACAGTGGAACAGCTCACCGTCCAAATGAACCAGGGGGCATCCAGACACGTGTATACCACAACAGTTCAGCGAACACTTCTGCGAATGGGTCTCCGGAGTAGACGGAGGGTGACTGCATCCATGCTAACACAGGTGCATCGACGAAAACGACTGGAATTTATTCGACAGTATGGCGACTGGACCACTACTTATTGGCGACGGGTAGCCATCTGTGATATCACTAACTGTGAATATTTCCATATGTTCATAATACAAACCAAAGACAAAGACATCAATGTATCGCCTATGTGTTGAGTGGACCGAATCTGCTCATTCTCAGTTGCAGATGATCTACCGAATCGAATGTTCAGCCAGAGCCCTCCATTGTCATTTCTTCTTCCTCGCGGCATACCTTCTTCATTCTATCTTCAACACTCTCTTCAATGTCATGTACATTATAGACAGGTACAACACTCGAGGTTTCGAATGCCTTCCTTGCATGCTCATCATTGTATCATCTAGCAGCATTCCAACCATATGTTATATTTCATTCCACCGTATTTTTTCACCTCCTCTGTAAGTTGGTTAGTTGCATTTTGTTTCATATATGCCAGAAATGAACAAACATATTTCATCGAAGCTGTCAGATTCGGAGCAACATAAAATTTTAGAAAACCCCTGAATGCACATTGCTTCAGGAAAAATCCATTTGCATTCGGCTTCATCTCACAGGTCATTTTCGTAGGTTGCGATGACGAATTGATAGGTATAGCATATGATGTACCAGTCGAAACTGCACTAGGGCCGGTTTCAACTGTAAGCTGTACACAGGAAGGATGATCTGCTCGTTCAACATCGGTGGATGAGACATCGCTTTTGCATTGTTAAAAATGTATATTCAAACTGTCGGTGTGTGCAAACAGTCTAGAGAACTTCTCACACCGATATCCCATGCGGACAGTACTCCTTGCACATACATTCTTTCCATGTCTTCGTGCTTCATTAGAGTTTGCAAAAGTCTTGTCGCAGTGGCTGCATGGAAGTCTTGATGAAAGCAATGAACTGCCGATGGCATTCACAGCTGAATTTTTCTGCTTCGGTGATTTTCCAGTGTTTGTAAAGTCAGTTACTACCTCAGTACAGCTCCGATGTTTGTAAAGTCAGTTACTACCTCAGTACAGCTCCGATGTTTGTAAAGTCAGTTACTACCTGAGTACAGCTCCGATATTTGTAATGTCAGTTACTACCTGAGTACAGCTCCGATGTTTGTAAAGTCAGTTACTACCTCAGTACAGCTCCGATGTTTGTAAAGTCAGTTACTACCTCAGTACAGCTCCGATGCAGTGTTGACAGATAACGCTTAGCAGGAAGTGAAGGTAGACCGGTACAGGTTTCGAGATGTCTTTTGAGGTTGTCACTTCGCTGACTAAACAGCGAAAGTAGCTCGTCCCACAGTCTGAATACCGTTGACCTCATGTCTCCGAGCATTGTAGCTTTTAGTAAATATATTCTCGCAGTAACAGCAACGAAGTATTGACGAAGTCATCGATCGCTTCACTGTTGTGGATGTCCCGTTGTAAGAAGTCGATGGTGCTGTGTGTGCCATGCCTGAAGAAGACGATTGTGGGAGTGCTTCTGCTGCCGCAGGTGCCCCATCTGAAGACGTCGATGACACTGTGCCAACCTCAGGTGTTGATGGACCAGCAACCTTTGAATCCATACTATATTCCAGTTGCTTACAAGAACTGAGACAAAGTATATTTCAAGACCACCACTGTCAAACTAAGCTTCGTAACTGGAATACAGCCAGCACCTTATTATACTCGCAAGCAGGCACCTGACATTCAGTGTTACACTCAACATAACTCAAGTTTAGAGAAACTATAGAGTTCAGACCAGCCGAAACAAAAACATTCCTGCCATCTGTCAAACTAATATAACTTAACCTACCAAAGCCGCCACCACCCCCCAACCCCCTCCCAAAAAAAAAGAAGGTATGCCGCGAAGAAGGAGAAATGGCAATGAAACGCTCTGGCTGGACACTTGATTCGGTAGATCATCTGCAGATGAGAACGACTGGATTCGGTCCACACATCGCATTGGCAATATGTTGATGTCTTTGTCTTTGGTGTGTATTACGACCACATGGAGATATTCACAGTTAGTGATATCACAAAGTATATATATGCAAGGAGCCTAGGTAAGGGAGAAGACTATGGATCGATGACAGTTACGTATCTAAGGGGGCCTACAGTGCTGATAAGTTTATATCTCGGTTGCTGTAACTTTCATCATCGATATGATAGACAACTTTATTCCTAGTTCCTGCTCCTTCCGACGTGACGACAACCAATAGTGTATCATCTACGGGACTTTCAGCGGTATATCTATGTTGATTTTACTGCAAAGGCTTTGCCTTCAAGCTTACTGCATGGTGAGACGAAGTTCAGAAGTGCCAAAATAGTTGGTTTCATGTTTAACGAAGGACTGAGATTTGTATAAGCATGCACACTTTGCATGGACGAACAAGAATATTTTTTTAGTGTTTTTGTAGTAATATATTTTTAATGTAGTATTTTTCTTATTAATCCTATATCGTAACCAGTCTGTTATAATCTGTTTCCGTTAAAAACATCACTATGAAGTTAATATATAGGCCAATCACTAGGGGTGCCTGTTTTTCGCGAAAAGATTTTAGAACATGTTGTGTTGTGACTAATTTTAGTTCAGAACCATTTTCGAGAATGGATCATTTGAATTGTTCCCCGTCTTATCTTACTGCCCGCGAATCACGGACGAGCAGTATCAGAGAAACTTAATTCTTATTGGCTCACTCATGTAACAGACTCTCTTCACGCAATGATAAGCGGCCAGTAGTCAAATGACGACTGCAAGTGTGAACATAGGATATTGAAGTATAGCCTCCATGTAAATATTTTCGTGAAAAACAGGTGGCCCTACCGATCACTATGGTTATGAAGAGCCTAAACATACACACCTGGAGCTAGAAATGTTACTTGCAAAGTAAATTTTACGAGACTTCCTCCTAACAGTTCGCAAATTATATTCACCTACCTAAATGCCTGTACATATGCACTTGCTTAGGGGCGAACTTGCGATTAAATGTGATCTGCCACATAATTATTTAAAACGTATATTCAAAAACAATCAATGTGTGCATAGCTAGATAGGATTCAAACCTCGACTGAAAGTAACATAACATTTTTACATAATATTTGACTTATAAAAGTTTTCTAAATGGTAAATACAATAAATTTAAACAGAAAAAAGCTCTTCAATAAATGTGATCATGCGCCATAATTGCATTTATTGAAAAGAAATATAACAAAATTTTAAATACATTAATGAAATTGTACGAGGGAATGGCGGTCTCTTTGTTTGGTAACACTATAAAACATTTAAGCATAGCTGTTTGTGGTCACCCCTACGGCTTGATTGTCAGAGTATCCCACTTCTGCTCGAGAGGTTGAGGGTTCAAATCCTCTTGCCTCCATGAGAGTTTTTCTTTTTTTTAACCCTTTAACTTACTATGCCGAGTATACACTTTCACATCTGACAAGTTGCAGAACAGGTGAAATCGTGTTCAGTTCTGTGCATGCCCATAAGACAGTGCCAATACGGACATCACCTGGCTAATTCCATTGGTTGCTGCTGTCACACGAACTGTTATGTAATTTGGTCGTTTCTTGCGCAGTGGATCTACTGAGATCCGTTCTATAGGTTGCGAAGCCTCGCTTTAATAAGATATTCGTAAGTACTCTTCTCACCAAAAATTTTTTAATTTGTAACACGCGAAGCAAAAAAAATTACGTTTATCTTAAGAAGTTAAATGCTACCAGCTGTCATGGGAAAGTGTAAAATTTACATAATTTATCTTTTTTAAACCGATTTTGCATTAAAAATACATTTCCAATATATTTTACTGTATTTTATTTTAAAGATTTAGGCATTTTTCAAATGATAAATAAAATATATTCAAATTTAATACTTCTATATATTTTTATTAATGCATCGATTCCTAGATGTATGATCATTTTACGATTAATTTGACAAAGTCAGCCAGTTTGTTGACTCACGAGAGCAGTTTGGGAAGAGATGCTGTGCAGTGAGATGTGTGATGTGGGATGGGGAAAGGGCAGCAGTCGATGATTTTAGAGACTGTTTGGTGTTGGGGCCTCACGGTCACAACACGTCTTGGAGGAAGGAAGAATGTATTGATACTTTGAATATAATTTCCGGCGATGTTTGGTTTGGGGCAGTGATATAAATAGCTTTGATCGTTAAATTCTTGTCTAAAAAAATATGTGTTTGTAGTAGAAAGTGAGAAAAAAGGGGGGGGGGGGTAACTGGAGACATGGTAAGGTGGAGTGACAAGATTGTATAGTGGTTGCGATATGGGTGAGGGATGTTGGTAAGGTATGGTGATTGTAATGAGTTTTGAAATGGGAGAGGGCTCATATCATATCTCTTAAATCCAAAATGGTGGTCCTCGCATTGTGTTACATAACCTATACAACATCATGATCGTATGAGAGTTGAAAATAAGAGTCCGGTGGTATATAACACTCAATACTTACGCCTTTAAATGTTTTAATTATATAAAAATATATTTAGATTTTAAAAATAATTTAAAAAATTATTTTATTTTATCGGCCCTTCAGATTCCTCATTGTGGCTGATACTTTAACAACTTTGGTGAATATTCAGCCACAACGAGGAATCAGTCAGCTACATTGAGAAGCAAGCAATTTTTTTTTACAAATTTTTGGAAAAATGAGGAAATTTTTAAGGGAAAAGGGAAATTTGGGTACAATAATAGATTTTTGAAGTTATTTTTGGGGTAAAACAAGCGATTTTGAGAGAAAAACTGACAATTCCAAAATGGCCTCCAGTTCTCCGATCCTCAGCCTCCAGCCCTTGCGACCGAATCGGCATATCTGCACTACTGATGTTCAGAACTATTATTTATGTGACGGGCTCTCTCAAGAGGGCCCGTCTGCAATCGACATGGCATTAACACACCCCGTTATATCATAACATTCAATACCTATAGTTAAATGGTAGTGTCTACAATACTCATCCACCCACCACTAGCACACGTCTGCAGTTAACGTGGTGTGGAGTGTTGTCAACTCATATTTATTGAAAATCGGCTAGGACTGAGCAAAACTCGCTAGATTCCTATATAATCAATATTGATTTCTGTTATTGGTGGTAACTTAAAATGTCGCCAAATCCTTACTAAATAAACAGGAAAGTTATAATATTATGTAGCTAATTTCTAGCTACAGAGTCGCTAAATCGGCAACACTACGTAGCCATCTTTCACTTTCTTATGGTACGTTTTCACGCCAGCCAATCATTATGCGAGACGTCAGATATATGCCTTGGGAAGCGACTGTTTCATCTCTCTTATCTCTCTCTCTCTCTCTCTCTCTCTCTCTCTCTCTCTCTCTCTCTCTCTCTCTCTCTGTGTGTGTGTGTGTGTGTGTGTGTGTGAATATATATATATATACACACACACACACACACAGTGTAGTGCTTGGGTAGTTAACAGGAACATGTTTATAAACGGATGTAGTACAATTTTTGGATGGTTAATCAGGCAAATATAATACTTTCCAGCAATATTAATTCATGTTAATTGAACAAATATCTGACTGCTAATGGTGCAAATTAATTTTGTTTGAAATTCGACTACATGAAATAATAATAATTATTATCATTATATATATAATAAACTAAAAATGTCGATAAAAATCTTACCAATCCATCTCAAATGTTTTAATGACTTTGTTGAACAGCTGTTGTGGTCCTCTTTCCAAATGAAAATTCTGAAATATTGCCATTTAGAATTGACATTATTCTTTGACTAATGTCAAAATAAGCCCGTTTCTGCCTTCTCAGATAGCAGTGGCGTGCTGCGAACTAGTCTAATTATGCAGACGGGAAACGACCTTCAGTGAGAGCGTGTCCGACCGGTAATGAACAGGCTCTGTATAGGCGTCCAAGGACGGAACGCGGCATTCAACGACACAGGAGAGAGTAAAAAAACTACTCAAACGTGTTTCGCTGCTATTCTAAATCCTCGGAATGTTAGGCTGCGATAATGAGGTGTAACGGGCCAATAATTTCAGAAAAAAATTTCTCTGTTTTTTTTTTTTAATAAAATATTTGTTATTCTTGCCTGCAGAATCATTTAAGGAAGTGTTGCTAATACTAGCCTTCACCTTTTTTTTTTTGCCGCTTTACTATATTCTTGTAACCTTTTATGGTAAACTCGGAATTTAATATCCTGTCCACGCCTTCGATAGGAGCGAAGTCTCCCATTATGAGACAAAGTTAGGGTCTAATGTGCTGTGTTTCAGATATCTGGGCGTAGGCGAGATTCTGACATAATTAATATCTGGTTTTTGTCCTACTGTTCAGACCCACTTTAGCTTATGTTTCCAGGTGTCACCAATGAGAATTTTTTTTTTAATGCGTGCTGTTGTTAAGGTTGAATGGAAGGTAAACTTAGTGTGATTCTGCCGCCAGAGATGGTATTGCTTGTGTTAGCCACAGAAAGCGTAACTCCTGTAGGTACGCAAACAGCATAACACCGACCATTAAGTTCCTACCAGGGAGAGGAAGGAGGGATGGTAAGGAGCGCGAGCCAGGTGCCACAGGGATAATGACCTGTAACTCAGCAGCTTATCGCTTTTTGGAATTTCCACTCAGTCGCGAAGCAATAGATGTGTTCGCGTGGTTCGCTATTCTGCTAGTTAAGTGCCATTTCTGCAAGTTGCCTTTGTGTTACCGGAAGCACTTTTTTTTGTGCAATGTTCGGTTGGCAGTAGCAATTGCTAGTTATGCTATAAAAAGCAGCTATTTTTCCTCTTGCTGGCCGAGGTTCAGCAGAAATATCAAAACGAGCAAGGTGGAAACAAAATGGTCGCCAAAATAGAATTACAAACGTTGAAGTGTCTTAAGAGTGACGATTGCAAATAGTAATTTGCTTTTACGCGGATTGATGAAGTCAATATGTTTGGGTATCCTGTAAGAAGTGCAGAGGGAAATAAAAATAACACATAGTTATCCTCGAATGTGAGTTATCTTGAGTGGCCAAAAATTTCAATACCTTTTTTGCTACCTTTCAGCTCGTGAAAAATATCACTTGCTCTCAGATAGTAGAAAAAGTATACCACACGAACAAACCTGATCTACTGAATTCTCTGCGATGCAGTACAGCAGAAGAGTTTCGCCGTCTTTTACACGTCTGAAGAACATTTCACAAATATTTACTAGTTCCTAATATGTCATATGCCAAATAACAGAGGTTATTCGGAAGTAAGAATAAATTGCCGAGCTTAAATCAGTGTTATAGTTCAAAAATAGGCCATAAGCGATACGACCATCTCCATTTTAATCTATTTGACAGAATTGTGCTATTAATATTGTTACAATTTCTCTCTCAAGAAATTAAGAGGGATAAAAAAGTTCGTTAATGGTTGTAGGTCTTATTAAATAAAAGAGCTAATTATGATTTCGTAATTTTATTTACAATAGCCACAGCAAAATTCTCTCAACTCGACATCTCACAATACATTGTCAATCACTTACTGTTAACGATTAACGACTCCAATTAATAGTATTTATAATTACCACAAAAATCAATCAAATTAACTGATTAAAAATCAGTCCCAGTATACAGTGTTTAAACCTATTCAATTATTTTATAAATTATGAGTCCATATTTGACAGTTCCATTATTTATGATAAAATCCTTATTGCATGTCTAATCAGTCCCGCCTCAGTTTAGTCTATCTCCCGCCAGTCCGCAATGTTCTGGAGTCCTTCAAGTGCCCTAACGCACAGTAGGCTTCACTCGTCGGTTTCATGCCATCTCGTCCATTCACGCCACGAATACCTCATGAACCACGTTAAACGTGCACGTATTGATATGCGTTCATCCCTAAAGAATGATTAATATTTACTGAGTACGCGTCGTGTAGAAAGAAGCCCTGACATATACAGTACACGTAGGCTATGTGTGATATTAGTTGTTTTCAACTTTCTTTTGTCGTGTGTGTAAGAGCTCCAGGAAACAGGACTACATGAGACAGCAGGACCGGCCCTTGACAAATAAAAATATTATCTAACTGTTATGCAGTTGCGGTTCCGACTTTGTGGACAGCTGGTATGGGTCGATAATTGAATAAAGTAATGATACTTTATTGTTATGCATTGCGCTTAGTTTATTATCATTAAAACAATTTGAAATAATCACGAAACTTGATAAATACGTAGCAGTGCATAAAACATTTACATTAATGCCACACGAAGACAACATACTGTGAGTTTGACGAAGACTGCAGCTGCAGGCTGTTCACGGTAAAGTGAGCACTTTTTGAAGCCCTCGCATTTGGAATAATAGTCAATAAATGTATTTAGTTGTAGCCTTAAACTTTCTCTCACACGCTCCGCAGTTGCCTCGCTTACTGGTGGAAGGCGGGTTGATTTTCGCTTACAGATGCATCCTCTTTCTTTAAACTCAGTGTACCACTTCCGGATACTGGGCGCACTGGGTGCATCTTCACCAAACTCCCTACTAAAGTTAGATTGCACATTGCTATAGGCCGTTCACGGTAAAGTGGACACTTTTTGAATCTGTTTCATCAGATATAATAACCAATAAATAAATTTCACTGTGGCCTCGGACTTTTGGTTTTGGGTATGGTGACTGTATACACTGTGTTTATTACTCACGCGGCAGGGTTTACAATAACAAGTGGGGGAAGGATATAATTTGGTTGAAAGTAAAAGTAACTAGGGCTTCAAAAGTGCTCACTTCATCGTGAACGGCCTATAACAGACTTGCAGAAATGAAAATCCAGAACACAGAAAGCCTTCCTTGTCTTCGTTGGCAACCATTTTCTCCCATATCGCCCTAGCGGCAAAAACAATAACTACGCGACAGCTGTACCAATCATTAAAATTTTTTTAGTTTCCTTTTCCATTGAGACCACTTATGAGAGCTATAAAACGTCAGTTATTAATTTTTGTAATCGAAAAGATCATTTGTAATAACACTATATTTACTTCAAAACAAAACTGCAAAATTATTTAACTAACCAACCCCAATTTTCGACTGGATACATTAGTTTCAGGGGGAGGGGGTGTGAAAATAGGGGGGATGTATTACCACCTGTATCGTCTCCCCCTTCCCCCCCCCTCCAGCAACCAAACACTCCATGGCTAAGCCAATGCTTCTGAGCTATGTTACTTTCTTAAAGGGTGTTCACGGTAAAATGAGCACTTTTCAAAACCCTGCTTACGATCTACTTGTATGCACGTTGTGTATTCTTTCGCCTTATGTAAAATTAACATCGACATGGGCCTCATCACTTTATTCATACGTCGGTCAAGTTAAACTGTGAAATGATTAGGAAGGTAAATATTTTTAAACCTGCTCATTTTTACACTTCCATGCATTAAAAAACAGAAAGTGAGAGAAATAACTCATGTTATCACAAAGGGTTACCAAACACCTTTTATTCGACGTTGAAATGTGGAACTACTTTCCATCCATCGTTACCAACTTTAATAAGCGAATGTCACTCGGTGCACCCATTAAAATAAATCCAGTTATAGGACGTTCACGGTCAAGTGAGCGCTTCTGAAGCCCTAGTTACTTTTTTCTTTCAACAAATTTATATCCTTTCACCACTTGTTAATGAAAACCCTGCCATGTGAGTAATAAACATAGTGTATACATTCACCATACCGAAAACCAAAAGTCCGAAGCCACAATGAAATGTATTTATTGGTTTATTATATTTGATGAAACGGCTTCAAAAAGTGCTCACTTTACCGTGAACGGCCTATAGGAGAAGAAGTGGCGTTTTTCTAATGTTGATTTCAAAAGTGCCCACTTTATCGTGCACAACCTTTAGCAAGTTACTACAGTAAAAACAGGCTGATTTATATTCGTATGTGAATGGTTAAAAACAAGACGAACTTCCCTAATAACAACGCTTTCTCTTTCTTATACGTACGCATTCTAACTCAGAAGTTGCTTCTTTATATGCTAAAACGAGTTAAGTAATACATTTTCAGCTAATTATAGGCTGATCACTGTAAAGTGACCAATTTTGAAAGCTCTCTCATTTGGAATAATAGTTAATAAGTATATGATTGTTTAGCCTTAGACATTAACTTCCGAGTGCGGTGGAATACACAGACACTGTTTATTAATCGCACGTCGATATTTATTTAAAAAATGCGGTTGAAAGATAAGAAATGGCTGAAAGGAAAAAGTAACCAGGGTATCAAAAGCGTTCACTTTACCGTAAACAGCCTATAGAGAACAATATTTAACTACGCCTTCTTCAAGAAAAGTTCCGAAACAAAACTCTCTAGTCACTCGTAAAATTTCTAAGTTTTTATAATATCCGTTGGGTCGTACTTCTACTGCGCTTCCTGATTGGTGCTAACCTCCCCCCTTTTTTTTTCTACCGCGAGAGAGGCTATTTGGAAACAACTCAATGACCCGCAAGGATAAAAGAAGGTATCGTTCAGTCCTCGAGGCGAGAAAAAGGAAAAGAAGACAAAAGAGTAAAAGCGAGAGCGGGTGTTCTTTGTGCACCCATTCGCTGCCCATTCTCTTCCTTCTGCAGCCTCTCCAACCAAAAGTTCATGAAGGCCAAGCCTCCAGTACAGCCAGCAGGCTTCACTACGCCTAAGGGGGTCGAAGCTCTATAGGGGTTTCGTGGGCCTCTAAATTATTAGGTAGAATGACCGCCAACTGTTGAAAAAATCAAAATAATGCACTTTAATAAAGAAAGCTGTATATTTTATCAACAATATTATTTTATTTTTAAATATACTTAACTCAAAAGTAAATTAAGTTTAATTATTTTCATCATCATTCATGAAATATATAATTTTATGTATGCATGCACTGTCAGCGACTAAGCGTTGAGTTGTTCAATTGTTTTGTTTCCGTTGTTATGTTCGTTGTTGGAGAAGGTGGAGTTGATGTTTGCAACCAATTGCAGGAATTGGAATTATTGACATTTATTGAATTTTCAAATGCCGATTGCCTAAGAATAAATGGTACCGCAGTTATTGATATCAGCGACAATGCCTTTTTAAAAGAAATACATATGTACAATCAGCATCTTAATAAACGATTATGCAGTTAACAGAGTATCCACCCAACGTACTCTCTGCCACCAATTGTTAAACACACATTTAGTTCCATCTTACCGTATGTAAATACAGCATTTAATTATAACGTTTTTAAGTAATTGTTATTAGCAGTAACTAAAACGTCTGCCTGAAAATTGAAATAATTACGTTTAAGAGTTGTAAAGTTGGCAGCAAATTCTACCTAATAGCCCAAACATAGAGGAAAATAACGACCCACCAAAACAGCATTGGGCTTCTCTTTATCTTACTTGCTTTGTGAGTACGCCGCTGATGAGTGGCGCCGGGGATTAAAATCTGGTGACAAAATTCCGTGACCACGCATATTTCAAACCTTTACGACATAAACAGTTCACCGTAAAGTAAGCTAAGCCTTTTTTGGAATCAAGTTCTGGAAAAAAATGCATACATTTGAACTGAAGCAACGACTCTGCATGTTTCAACGCCGTACTAGTGACAATATTAAAAATTAAAGACACCTGAAGTTCTTCTGTTACTTTTTCTTTGTACACGTAAGAATGATGATTGTCTTAATAAAGACTGTTCACCATAAACTAAGCTCTTTATAAATGAACCTTAGAAAAAAGTCACTGTCCCTGCATGCATATATTTTAACGGACGCACTGAGTGACACACGCCCAGTAAAGTTGGTTACGATGGAGGGAAAGTAGTTCCATATAACTACGTCGAATAAAAAGTGTTAGGTAACCATTTCTGATAACTTAAAATTAATTTATTCACTTTCTGTTTTTTTAATGCATTGAAGTGTAAAAATGTGCAGATATGAAAAAAATATTTACATTCTTAATAATTTCACACTTTCATTTTATCGATGCATGAATAAAGTGGCGAGGCCCATAGAAATGGTAATTTTACATCAAGGGGAGGAATACACAACGTGCATACAAGTAGATCTTAAGCAGGGGTCTCAAAAGTGCTCATTTTACCGTGAACAGCCTATAGTAACATGTTTGTCACTCTGTTTTTGAATGAACAATGTGGGATTGAGCACACAATTGTGAAGTGTTCATTTATTGGCGCAGAGTTATCCAGCGCATGTCACATAAAGTATGGTCCAATGAGAAACGTATTGCAAAGGTAC
The DNA here is from genome assembly GCA_029891345.1 of Dryococelus australis. Classification (NCBI taxonomy): domain Eukaryota; kingdom Metazoa; phylum Arthropoda; class Insecta; order Phasmatodea; family Phasmatidae; genus Dryococelus; species Dryococelus australis. The sequence continues at coordinate 29,990,336 of CM057000.1, read as the reverse complement.
ACGTGTTTCAAGTTTAACGTGTTCCCATATAATAACGCGAATTTTGCAGGTCTCTGGTAATAAACTATGATTACATTGCAAACATAACAGAATTGTATATGTGTTTGAAGTCTATGTTGTCCTAAAGTGATTTACACTAGTGAAATGTTCGAGTCCCTCGAGCGGAAAAATTCTCAAGTTCAGGGACGTGTAGGCTATGCCTCACATTAGTTTGTACAGTCAGGCTGACATCAGCTGCTCGTTTGTACAGTCAGGCGGACATCAGCTGCTCGTTTATACAGTCAGGCAGAGGTCAGCTGCTCGTTGATTGCTTCACTACACAGCAAGAAGCTGCGATTGGGACTGCATTTCGTTGCCTTCTTGTTACTGGCTCAGAGTTCAACGTTCAAGCTTTTCAAGTCTAACTTGTACCGAAATGAATCAGCGAATTTTTTCATGTTTCTAATCATAATCACTAAGTGTTTGGCAGACGAGAAACTGTGGACCGCAGAGGCCAATTACTGCAGATACGGGTTTTCACCCACCTATTTCCAGAAAATAGGTCCGAAGTATCGAAACCTAACATGGCCACTTAAACTAACCCAGGCTCATATGTGACTACATGTTTTTTGCAGTTTAAGCTAACCTATTAATACTTGCTGAAAGAGAATGAGTGTTTGTGCTGTATGAACAAACTTGGGAATAGCATGTTAACCCTGTGAGAAGTATGCACGGTTATAATCAGGGTTACGTTTGAATGGAAATTTCTTTGCTCTTGAAGACAAAACTCCTACTTTCATAGTTTTAACTGTCCTGTTGGATGGAATCTATCGGAATCTTATAAAACAAATGTTAAAGCTAGCCGACATTTCAATTGGTAATAATAAAACAGTTATTTGAATAACTTTTCAAACCAACACGATGGATTGTAACATCTACATCTGTCATGATACAATATTTGGTACACAATCAACGACCGACTCAATTGGCCGATGTCCAGTCGTTAATAAACGTTGCAGAGTATGGTAAGCGTGTCCAGTGTCTCAAAAACATCCCTCCCCGCCACTACCAACTCCACCCACCAGCCCAGCCTTCGTTTTCTGCTGGTTGGAGAATTGTTCTTTCCAAGGACACGCACCCCCGCGCCCTCCCCCCTCCCTCCCTTCATGCCCAGCCCAGAGTGTGTCTTTTCCCGAGACGAAGACTGCCTGCCTAACTGACTCCCTGGATAAAAGAAAATTATTCTTAGTATCCCACGTAAAAATATTCTAAATCCTATCGCATTTGATGTTACGAAGGTTAAATGCGCGAAAAACTGATAAAAAATATTTTACACTGTAGTTTACGAAGACTGCGGATATGTATACGTGTATACAGAGCGAGGTTTGGCGAGAAACTGAGATGATGACATTCGATCCTATCCACTCTCCCCTCCAACTATAAGTTGGACATAGCCACCAGGGTTAAGAAATTCTTAGCCTCTATGCCCGTTTGAAAAAAACTTCGCAAGCGAGAGTTTCAACCGTTTGAACGTTGCTGCAGATGAATATATCTTAACATTTCCCACTGTTTAATCATTGCGCATAATTTGTGATAAAATGTAGAAATACTACCTAATCACGATCTAGGCGAACGACTCGAATGAAAAATCGCATTCAAATTTGTCACAAGATTAATAAATGTACGAACGATTTCAGTCCAGACACTTCGTCGAAGAAAAAACAATGAAATCAATACTAAGTTACGTAAATGTCTTATCACAAACACAGTTTATCGATCCGAAATAATTTTAACACAAGCTCCATCGAAAACGTATCGCAGTGAAAGTTAAAAATTCTCAGCGAACACACGTAGACTATCTTCGGAAATCCTACCCGAATGACGCACTGATAATAATAAAAAAAATTAATAGACGTACACAATCTTCCAAATGAAGGAAATGATTTTACACACTATAACCTACCGCAATAAAAGAATAAGACCTACAACGAAACGTTTCTCATGAAATAAAAATTTAAAAAACTTCCCCATTGACATATTTGAATTTTACAACTTCACTTCCCTGGGAAAATAAATAAACTGCTCACATTATTTAACGGCGTTTCCAGAGAACTGGTTTACCTTTGGGAGTAAATGTTCCTATCGTAAGAAGCTGTATTTTAAAACAATTCACTTTTAACAAACAATAAAACTTCCATTGAAAAATAGCGCAAGCTTCGCCTCGTGTCGAAGCCGATAGTATCTCGGTATGATTATGACGAATATTAACTTAAAAACGGAAATCGCACATACTTAGTGAGAAAATATAATCACAATGTAACCGAATGGTTTGAATTTTAAAAAAACTCCAGATACTTGCTCAAAGAAAAAAAAAACTATAAAATAGTTGATATCAATAGTAAGACACGTTAGAACTATAGACGCGCACGTAAATGTCTTTACGGAATCGCTCTTAACCCAAACTCTCACGACGACAATTCGGTAGCAACACATAAATCGGGCTCAGAAACGTATTTCACACAAAAAGTTTCCCCGATAATCAACGCTAATAAAAAAAAAACTAAATTATTATTTTTATTAAATTATCATGTGTAAATAATATTGCATCACCTATCGCATTTTATTTTACGAGGGATAGGATATAAAAGTATAAATATGTTCCATCTCCAGAACTCTGACCTTCGCCCTCGTCAAAAGTTTTCGTAAAATTAAATATGGTGGCTGGAACCACCTGCGAAAAATCATACCTGCCTGCCCGCGAGCCCAGCGACCATTAAAAAACTCCCCCCCCCCCCCCCCCCCCACACGATTCCCCCTGCCACCAACGCCTGAAGCGGGTATCAGCCTCGAAGTCTTTGTAAACGCTGCCCGAAGCCTCCAACCAAGACACTCGCTTGTTTGAATATTTTCTTCAAGGTCGAATGAAATGTTAACGAATCCCACTGAAAAATTTTGTCCTAATCACGAATAATTGTGTTCCAAATATCTCTAATCCATAAAATTTAATAACAATATAAGCCATTTCTAAGATTATTTTTATTTTAATCCGCAAATGTTTTATTCTGTTTTCCATTAAACTTTCAATAAATTTTAAAATCCTACAGAAATCCGCGAAACTGCAAATAACTATAGTTTCGTAAAAGAAAAATACAATATTTATTTTCACTAAATAAACGGGATCCGAAGAATTTCCATATAATTTATGTTTATCCAAGAACACCGTTTTCAAAAAAAGTGCGTATAACTCGATTTAAGTGTTACACAAATCAAAGGCATTAACTATGGAAATCGTACGTTAAACAAATATGTATACATATTAAAATATTTGTGTATAGTAGAGAAAATATGTATTTCACGTGTAGAGTTCTCTCAAATTTCTACTTACAACCAAAGTTTCAATTCATAAGCTTCCCAGCCGAGATTTTTAGATACACCATCTAGCATAAATGTGTATATTTCCGACCTTCAGCCCCGCTGATAGCTTAGCGCTCGATGGGGAATTCAGCCGGCTGCTTACCGGAAACTGGTAATCACCTTGCGAAGAGGAGCACTGCTCAGCCTGCCTGGCCTTGGGCTCAGGTCTTGTTCGAATGCTATAACTTTCTTTACTAGAGTTAAAGTAAGCGGATGATTTCGGGTTTTTAATTCTTTTGCGGTATTTTGTTAAAGATTTTAGGAAAATTATACGCGTTTTCATAAATTTTATTTATTTTTACTGACCGCGTTTCATCTTTTAGTAACTTTATTTTCAAAATTTAAACGCTTTCCTTCAAATCGTTTAACATTTATATGATTTCATTAAATGTTTTAACAAACTGAACGTAGTTTCTTTAAAATCGTAAAACAAGTCTTTAGAATTGTTAAACTTTTTAACAAATTGAATTATGTTTCTTTAAAATCGTAAAACAAGTCTTTAGAATCGTTAAGCTTTTTAACAAATGAATGAAATTCGTTAAAACTTTTAACAAACCCAATGAAATTCGTTAAACTTTTTAACAAACTGAACGAAATTTTTATTAAATCTTTAAAACATTTAACAAAGTGAATGAAATTTAATTTCAATCATTAACGTTCTTAACAAATCATTACAATTTGGTTGGAGCATTATTTGAGGAATAATAGGCTTAATTTAGAAATAAATATACCTATTTGTGGAATAAAGTATGTTTTGTGGAATGATTTCGAGGAATAGTGTATAACCAGTATTAAAATTTTTGGTATCTGTGTTTGTGAGTTAACCTATACTTGGTGGTGTTATGATTTTTAAGCAACCTATACATAATTGTTTAATGTTGTGTATATATTTTGAAACATTCTGTATTAAAAATGATTTGATATCTATGTAACATCCTATACTAGTCTTTGTTAAAGTATTTGCTATGTTTCAAGACATCCTATAGTTTTCTAATTTTTTTTTGTCAATAAATATATGTTTTAAAATTAATTCTTTCGTGTGTTATTTGACCTCTCCCTTAAAAAAAAAAACTGTGAAATGAAATTTTTTTTTACCTAAGAGAGAAAAAATTAGTAACTTGTTTATTAACATATCTCAGCAGAGAGAGTCTTATAGTTTATAAAAGTGGTGCAAAGCACTAAGGGTGTAAAAATTCAAAAGATTTCGGTTTTTCTAACAAGTGATACGATGCCCAAATACAAAACAGCTTTCAGTATCATAAAGGCATAACAAGACAATTTAAAACAATTTCTAACACTTTGCATTCGAGGTTTCAGATTGAACCCTGCTATCCACTTTTTATTGCAAGAAACACTCGCGGAAGGGACACGTCGCTAACTTTCACGCAACGTTAAACACTTAGACGGAGAACCCCTCAACTCAGGAACACAAATAACAAGTATGAGACTAGAAAAAACATCATATAAGCTCAATAAGCAGTAGCAAAATGTAATATTAAAATGTATTAGGAGGTGAATGAAAGACACGATAAACTTTAGATCCCTCAAGCTCAAACACTGCAAAAACTAGTAAAATCACTAGAATCATGAAATAAACACTAAAATCCGAATTCAAACTAATGCTTAACAACTTGAAAACCTCACAACACAATATTAAAAATAGCTGGCAGACAACGACGTGCGACCGTATCAACACGAGCTTATGAGTCGCTTGCATACACCTATGAAGTAGGCTGTTCACAGTAAAATGAGCACGTTTGAAAGCCCTGCTTAAGATCTACTTGTATAAACATTGTGTATTCCTCCGCCTTATGTAAAATTAACATTGCTACGGGCCTCATCACTTTATTCATCCGTCGGTCAAATGTAACTGAAATGATTAAGAAACGAAATAATTTACAAGTATGCTAATTATTACACTTCAATGTATTAAAAAAACAGAAAGTGAAAGAAATAATTTTAAGTTATCATAAATTGTTACCTAACACTTTTCATTCGATATTACGATATGGAATTACTTTCCATCCATCATTACCAACTTTACTGGGCGATTGTCACTCATTGCGCCCGTTAATATATATGCATACAAGGGCAGTGACTTTTCTTTAGTAAGATTCGTTTCTAAAGTGCTCACTTTATCGTGAACAGCCTCAGCAGTTTTAATGGCTTCTGTATTTACGCCTAGTCCTCGCGTGCCCGTTGTAGACAAATGTCTACATGTTGCACAGGAAGATTATATCTTATCGGAACTGTACACTGCGAGACCCAGTGTGCAATGATCTTCCCTGGGGATAATTAATTAGAAAACAGCGCTACTGCTCTGGTTTATGACTGGTTCATTACACTGACCACAGTCAATAAACCTACAGCTTATTGGCTGTAATAACTAAATAAGTTCTTTGTAAGCTCAAGTACAGGAATGGTAAAAAAATTGGGTTTGGCTGTGTTGGGGACACGGCCGTTTGTTATGCGTGAATACGTCTACGTCGACGCGCTCGGACGACTTGATGATTTTTTTTACGTTCCCGGCACAGCTTCACTCAACCATATGGGGTTTTATGGGTATCACTAGATTGCTTTTGAGATCCTCTTTCCAACCGTATACAATTTCTATATTTCTTGGCTTTTTGACGAGTATAGGCCGAAATTGTATTAAGTTTTCTCAGTTTTTTTTTTACATTAAACTCATACAATTTCCCCATAACCAAGTCACACAAATGGTTTTATACACGCAGTGGATTGAGATTGACGAGAGCTGTCGGTTGAAACTTAAACACGAGCGTCGTAGCTTCTCCTAGTCAAACATTATACTACGCGGAAGTTATGAGACCCGGCGAAACAAACTCAAAATCGCGACCCCCCACCCCCTTCCTCACGCGTGATGCTCTGCAGTCCACACTCAACGTAACGTATTCTTTGATCCTTTGGCAATCGAGTGGTGTAATTGAATTTTGAATGTAGACGATAGATTTGGAGCTGCAATGCCAAACTGTATGCCCCGATTTGGTTATTATCGGATTTTCTGGATTGCCTCCCACTATGGTCGCGAATTTAAAGAGGTATTTACGTCAAAAACTACTTAATTGCAACACCAGAAACCATAAATTAATGTGGGAATGAAAGGGTTAGCCCATTCAGTCCTCACGTGAAGTCCACGGGAGAAGATATGTTGTGCCTGAAAAATACAGAATGTTTTCGAAATGAGCGCAGATATCATGGGGAATGCGAGGGGCGTCAATACGAGTGTTTTGATGTAATGAATGTGGTGTCAGAAATGTATCCTTATCATACAAATAAATAAAACGCAACACTCATACGCTGTATGCAATAATTATAATGTAAGAAAACATGTAGCACAACCACTCAAAGCGAGTTGACGTCGAAACCGCTAGTACAGTATTACAACAATATAGTTCAAAGTGGTGGTCGTTGACCAGGTTGCAGGTCGGCATATGTCGCACCAGCACAGCTGTACCCAAAGCAACACATATGGCAGTAGTGATGACTTGAGACCCTCAAAATTCGCGTTATTACTAAGGGACACATTAAATTTAAAACATATGTAGATTTGTATTAAGTTTGTCATTGGCCTACATCACGCCCTGCGTAGCTCTGCGCCAGTAAACGAACACTTCGCAATTGTGTAGCCCAATCACGAGCAATCCAGTCAGATATTGGGTGACTTCACATATATGTAGCAGCCAATGGAGAACAGTATATACAACACTATGAAGTTTAGCCTGATGCCAAATAATAACGCGAATTTTGCAGGTTTCTATTGATGACGGTTGTCGTCTACTTGACTTTGCCATGTGGTTCTCGCAGCCTGCCATTGTGTTAGGGACTACGCGCCACATTCGTGCCCACTAAGTGTAATAATATTTCGTATAAGAACTATTTCTTACTGGGCGCTACCAGCACATATTTCATCCGTAGAGACCGGAAAAATTGACCTGTAGGCTAGACTGCACAGTCTTATGTACAATAACGGAGATAAACATACTCATTGGTGGGTTGCTGTCACAGCGAAAGGCGATGGTTGGGCCTTCATTTTGTCGCGTGTTTCTTATTGGTTCAGGGTTCTTCAAGGGGTGTTAAATAATGCGTGGACCAATTGCAGTAGTAACATGAGCAAACTAGTTTTCGGATTCTAGCTTGACCCAAAATGAATCCGCGAATTCTTCAGGTCTCTAGTTATCCGTCTAATTTTACTTGCATTGATTATAAATGAAATATTATACTTTATAGATAAAATATAAGTAAGAGTTCACTTTAACAAAAACATAATGTACTTTCACGTTAACACAAGTAAAACACGCTTGCGATACAGTACATATTTAGAAAACAACCAAACACCACATACAAGGGGGTTATTTTTCAAAGGTTTGATTAAAAAGTGTAAATAAACTGCTATTAGAATTGTTTCCTATTGATTCGAGGCCATTCAGGGCGTGTCAAACATGGGGAAGTTTAATTACAAAAGCAACACAAAAACACACCTGTTTTTAGTCTATTCTTTCTTCAAATATTTACGCGAACATTGCAGGTCTCTCTTAATTACACAACGATATTAATGAGTGTTTCGCCTTCAAGACAAAAGAAAAGGCTGAATAAACGCAGACCGAGTTACATTCGGACAAATTATTAGAACTTTTTGTCGCTTGTGTACGGTAGAAGAGAAGCAGAGAAACTGTTAGGAGTGAAGGTTGGATTTGGTAGAAATAAAGGAGAAGGGGAAAAAAAAACTGGATCTAACACAGGCGTATAATTTGTACTCCCTCTCATTTCGTTGTAATTACAGACAAGCGGAACTCTTTGATTCCCGTTCGAGTATCGAATTCGAAATAAACACTGGACGAGGCAGGCCTGCATGCAAATCGTGACTTCAGAAAGGGTTGGAGTCAAATTTGTACTTTCGGAGCCATGATGCTGTGCTACGAACAGCGAACCAGAAGTTTTCGCTGAGGAGTCCCCTCTGACGATACGCCTGTGCTTTACAGTTTTTTTTTGCTCTGACGAACCGCTGTAATTTTTCCAGAGGCTCTCGCCCTTACGATTGGTGCTTTTCCCTGTGGCCTCCGCCTGAACTTAATTCGCACATTCTATTGCCACGTGTAGAGACGTGCAAAATTCGCGTTATTATTACGAGACAGAGTAGACTTCAAACACTTGTGCTTATGTATTGTGCTTGTCATTAGACTGCAGTTTGTCCGGACACACCCTGGGCGACTTTGCACCAATAGGGTACCACTTAACGAGAGGCTTGCGCAATCACTTCCAACCAAGTCAAAAAGGAAAAATCGTCCTTCACTGCTGCAGGGGCCAATAAACAAACGACAACGACTAGAATGTGTATAGGTCGGTGGATTATAGCGCGATGCCAGAAAATAACGCGAATTTTGCAGTTCCCTACATCAGTCACGGGAAACTTTTTGTGAGTTCAGTGATTCCATGACCTATAGGCTAGTCTCCGCATTCTTAAGCACCTTCTGGTCTAAGGTGCTCTCTCATCGTTGTCGCAATTTTGCCAGGTATACGGGGGCTATGGTGGCTGAGCGGTTAGACTGATCGCCTCTCGCCAAGGCGAACCGGGTTCAATCCCCGGCCGGGTCACTCCCGGATTTTCGCAAGTGGGAATCGTGCTGGACGATGTCGCTGGTCGTCAGGTTTTCTCGGGGATCTCCAGTTTTCTCCGCCCTTACACTCCGGCGCTGCTACATACTCACCGCACTTCACCCTCATCGGCTCCCAAGACATCGTTGCTAAGAGCCGCCCAAATCTCTTCACTCGTTCACCGGTGCTAGGACAGTTTCATTCAATTAATTTTATTTCAACGCCTTAAATGGTATATTTATCTGTGGCTGAAATGGTTAAGCATTTGTACTTTTTAACTACACTAATGAAAAGGGACCTGAAAATTTCTCAAATTGATCTGTGATGACGATAGACTTCAAACACTTCTGTATTTCATGTACGTAGTGACTGCGTCACCATTTATTAGATGGGAGAAGAAAGATTTCGACGGCTCCTAACAGCGAGGTCTTGAGAGCCGATGAGGGTGAAGTGAGGTGGAAATAGAGAAGCGCTGGAATTAAAGGGCAGCGGAAACGGGAGACCCGAGAAAACCCACCGACCAGAGGCATCGTCCGGCAGGATTACAACTTACGAAAATCCGAAATTGACCCAGAATGGAATTAAAGCCTGCTCCCGTAGATGGGAGGCGAGTAGTCTAACCACAACACCACCGCGGCCTCCGGTAGCAAATTGAGAGAAAATCATATTGCTGGTACAGTTGCTACTGCCGTTAATAGGGGCAGTGAAATTTCGCGAGAAGATTTCCAGACAAGATGGAATCAAAAGCACTGTAGGATAGCCAAGCATTTTTGATTGTTTAAAAAATGTTCTGGTCCTTGTGAATTGTTTGCGCACGAATCAAAAAAGTTCAATGTTGGAGTCGCAGAATTCTAAGTGGCTTTGTCGAATGTGGAAACCAAAAGCCAATCGAGATACGACAACAGCTGAGGTGTATATAGAGTATTGAAGTCTATTGTGTACTCTGATTTCTAATACTTTGTGGACTATGCTCGAGTGTAGTTCGAGTTAAGCTAATTAGAAAATTTATTTGTTATTCAGAACAAAACTCACATGTATGTGCAGTCTTTGTTAGGTTAGTGTTTAACATAACCTCACAAGAACACGACAGCCCAGTAACAATAATATTACTAACGGTAAAATATATATTTTTAATGCCACTCAAAGGGGCATGATTGATTGTACACCCTTTTGTACGATAAAGAACATTTGATTGTGACAATATCAGCTCGGCTCTCCGTTGGTTGACTACCGGCCAATAATGAACGCTGTAGAGTACAGAGTAGTGTGTCCGGTGTGGTATGGACCAATAGGACGATGGCGAGTTCTAACAAAGACACCAATAGAACAGGTGTTCTTGCAGTAGTGGATATAGGTGACTTACTTATCATTTGTCTTGAGTGCCAGTAAAAGTGTGCAGACCTCAATGTGTTAAGCGAAAAATCACTGGCCCTAGCAATATGAAACCAAATGAAAGAACTGGTATGTTGTCACTTTTCTGCTGACCTTATCTTTCAGCGTGCCTCATGTCCATTGCGCGGCATCGCATTGCGGATGTGTTCACTTCCCACACTGCGCTCGCATACCGTCCCGCGAGGGAGTAATTTTTCTCAGTTACGATGCGGGGGAAAAAATAGTAGTTCGCAGCTCGCAGCAGGATTTCCCCCTGGGCGGTGGAGCTGTGATGGCCGGGCATGTAGCCACGGATGTATATATAATTCACGGCGAGGCGAGCAAGTATCTCAGGTATCGATCCGCGGAGAGCTGGAGACGAGACATAGGAGCCGCTCCCCTCCTTCCGGCCGCCTTGCGCTTCTCTGAGTGTTCATTTTCGGAGAAGTTATCATCTCGCGTTAAAAATTGGAACATGAAGTCCTTCGAAACACTGTAGAGCCATTTACCTGTCTTATTTGGCTGAACTACTTTTTGATACGTGTTAATCGTCTGCACACGACTCGTGTAGCAGCCGTGCCGATGTTGCCGACTTCTGAGTGACCCGGTCTAATATGATAACGCCTTCTCAAGCAGACAACAACCAATGACAATAAATAAACTGCTGTTGGGTTATTTTAGTATTGATAGGGCCAATGATTTTTCGCGTAAAAATCAGAGTACACGGTACACTTCAATACTATATATACACCTGAGCTGTCATGTCTCCGTTGGCTGCTGGTGCCGTTTCCACATTTGAGAAAGCCACTCAGGATTCTGTAAATCCATCACTGAACCTTCTTTATTCGGGCGCAAACAGTTCATTCGGACCAGATCATGTTTCAACCAATCAAAATTGCTGGGCGATCCTACAGTGATTTGAACTCTAGCTTATCTCAACATATTTTTGCGAGATTTCACTGCCTTTAAGTATTGAAGTCTACTGTGTATATACTCTTCACGGTAAAGTGAACACTTTTTGGGCCCTCATAAATCTTTCGATTCATAACATTTCCATCTACTTGCAGCTTGTTGATATAAACATTGCAATGTGACCAATAAACACAGTGTATAGATTTCATCACCCTTATATTTAATGCCTGAGGTTGCAATAATATATATTCAATATTGGTTAATGACTGTTGGGAGGACCTTAAAAAGAGCTCACTTTATCGCGAACAGCCTATAAAGGCTGTTTGCTAAAGCGAGCTCATTTGAAATGAACCTTAGTAGTAGGGGCGTGATGGTTCTAACTGAAAGGGATACCGATTTTATTAATCAGGTCAACCCTTTGATATTAAATGGTTTAATTCTTGATCCGATTTTAATCCGATGAAAATGTTTTGTAATAATCCTTAGTCCGATCTCAATCCAATCGATTTTTTTTTGCATTTTCATAGGATAAAGTGGTACATTGAATTGATTGATTGATCCAATTAATTTAATTTAAATAATCAATCAAATATAATTGCGTGATAGGTGTATAGTTGTACTTTATTATTTTCTTTCTTTCTTTTTGTGTTGGGAAGAAGCTGTAGTAAGTCCTCACCCTTGGAGCTCTGACACTCGGCTGAGGTGTGGAATATTGGGGACAGCGTATATATTTGGTGACTTTTGTGCAAGAGTGGCATACGTATTTTTGGATGGGATATTGCTCGTAGATGGTAGATAGGCGGTTTTTTGTTAATTATATATATATACACGTGGAGTATAGTCGGAGGTTGACAGGCAACTGATTTGAAATTTATGAGAAAAACTCTGAATACGATTGACTAAACCATTTACACACTACTCATGTGCATCCTGAATTATATATATATATATTTTTAAAGTTAACCCTAATATGCTAATATTAACGATGTGCAATTTAAGCACTTCCAGTTAAAATGGGCGAATAAATATTTCCATACTCACATTTTGAATTTTAAACAGACACAGTAACGTACTTATCCCTCTCATTTGTACACGTACCTTAAGTATTTTTAAAACACGTCCATCTGCCTCGAAGGCTGGTGAATCAATGAAGCGTGCTAACATCGAGAGCCAGACTATATATACATGGAGCGTGGCTGAGTTGAAAATTACGAGAAAAACTATGTATTCGTCCTACAACAGACAGCAAAATGATAATTTTTTATCAAAAGTTTCACTATTGTAAGAATTATTCACTTTTAACATAAAAATTATTTCCATCGAAGCATAGGGGCACTCAGATGACGTGAAGAAGGAGTTAATCCTGCAAAGCATAACTGTGTAAATCTTTATAGAAACACACTATATATTTTTTAAAATAACAGACATACTACAAAAAATTTTTCTGTTAAGTCTGTGAAACTCACATCACTAGTTACCAAAGGCACAGTTGAAAATCATTCCAAGTTTCATCGACCAAACACAGAAACGGGGTTTACACAAAAATTGTTTTATTCCTGATAAATTAAATTTTTTTATATAAAACAAGAATCACTTAATGAGAATCGTGGCTAGCACTCTCTGAAGCCTGCTGACTGCCGTGCCCGGTGAAGTCGAGAAAGCTGGTGTATACATGCATCCTGGAGAAGTGTTGTCATGAAACTAACATGGTGGCAGACTGCAAGAACTGTTCACGTCGTTCCTCACTGCACCCCTCCCCCTTGTCCAGAAGATAACTAAGTTTCTATTCAAGGTCATGCAGCCCCCTCCCCTCGAACACAGAGTTCGTTTTCAGAGGGCTGCCTTTTCGTTGGCCATGCACCCTGCCATCGATCCAACCCTGCAAAACCTGTTTAGCACCAACCACCGCCTCTGCCTATACTATCCCAGAGATCGTTTCTGGAGGACTGACCACTTCCAATGCCTCCCTTCCAAAAATCTTCGAAATTCTTTTTTTTTTTTAATTCATAAAACATAGCTTAGTTAACATTCGTAAAACAAATTCATTACATATTAACATCAAGCATGTTAATATCGTAAAACTTTAAACATGTTACTACTGAAAACCTTACAAGCTTAAAAAATATAGCTACCTCATGCTACATCACAAATACAATTAATTACAAATGTTTATCAAACTGTTATTACTGTAAGCCTACCAAGCTTTTTAACCAAAACACCATCTTACATCATAAAACTGCAAAAAATTACAATTCCTATTATAATTGAATATCATTAAACATATTTACCATTACAAGTGTAAGCCATCCAAAGCTTTTTAACCAAAACACTATCTTAGGTAATAAAACTGCAATAAAATCACAATTCCTGTTATGACTGAAAATCATTTAACATATTTACCATTGCATGTCTAAGCCATCCAAGCCTTTTTAATCAACACACCATCTTACGTCATAAAACTGCAAATAAATCACAACAACTCATGCTACGAATGAAAATCATTAAATGTATCTACCATTTATGTGTGTAAGCCATTCAAGTTTTTAAATCAAAACACCATCTTACATCATAAACCTGCAAAAAATCACAATTCCTGTTATGACTGAAAAACTCTCCGACATTTTATGATTGAAATAATAAAGTTTATCAAAACTTTCCAACATTTTATGATTGAAATACTACAGTTTATCAAAACTTTCCAACATTAATGTCAGAAATCATTAAAATTATTAACTTTCTTAGCAAATCGTTTCAACTTTTAACAAACTGAATGAAATTTTAGAAACTTTTAAACAAGTCTTCAGAATTTGAATGAATTTCGTTAAACTTTTATCAAATTGTTAAACATTTTAATGAATTGTTTACGACTTGAATGAACTTTTCTTAAAATCATTAAAAATCTTAACAAAATGAACGAAATTTTATAAAAAAAATTTAACTAGTCGTTAAAATGATTTAAACAAGTCTTTAGAATTTGAAAGAAATTTTATAAAGTTTTGAACCATTCGTTAAATCTTTAAACAAAGTGAATGAAATTTTTTGATATCATAAAACTTTTAGTAAATCGTTAAACATTTTAATGAATCATTTACAACTTGAATACTTTATAATTGAAAACTTTATACTTTCAATCATTAAAATTGTAAAAAACTTCTCAACCTATTACCAGTAAAAATCATTAAATTTATAAAAACTACACATCACATTATGCCTCAAAACCGTATCACCACATGTCATATGAACATACTTACAATTTTAAAACTGAAAAATTATTAAATTATTTTGCATCAGAAAGCATAACTGTAAATTCTAATTTTTTCATTAACAGGAACAACAGGTGGTGGTGATATTGGTGATGTTATAGGAGTATAAATAATTTCCTGTAGTGAAGGTATGAAAGGAGGAGGTGGGTAAATTAATTTATGCTGCAGTGATTCAGGTGACAATAATAAGTCAGTTGAAGGTAAACTTGACCCAGGTGAAAACACAAAATTGAACTCTAAAAACTCTTCCAACTCTTGATATAATTGGTTTTTTGACATATATTCCCGCACATTACTTTGCGTTAAATCTAGTGGAGTACAGCACAACACTTTGCTGGTTTTTGTATACGTGCCTCACCTGACTTCATAAATGATTTTAAATCTAGAGGGTCCAACTCGATGTCGAAGGTATCGAGATCGACGTCAAAGGCTTCAAGGTCGATGTCGAAGGCATAGCTGTAGACCTTTAATACGTAGCTGTAGACCTCAACATCGACAGTGATGCTGCAGACTTCGATGCCGAAGGCTGTGCTACAGACCTCAACGTCGCAAGCGGTGCTGCAGACCTCAACATCGCAGGCGTCGCTGTAGACCTCGATGGCGAAGGCGTCACTGTTGGTCTCGTTAGTGCAGCTTTCAATATACTTGGTCCCGACATTGAAGGTGTTACTGTAGAATTCGTCAGTATAGATGCAACTGCAACTGCTCTGAACGTTGAAGATGTTACTGTAGGATTTGTCAGCATAGACATCACTACAACTGTTCTCAATGTTGAAGGTGTTACTGTGGAATTTGTTAATGTAGACATCAATGAAACTGCTCTCGACAATGAAGGTGTTACTGTAGAATTCGTCAGCATATACATCACTGTAACTGTTCTTAATGTTGAAGGTGTTGACAAGAGCAACAGCTGTAGAGTATATCCACTTTCTTCGTCGTCATCCAAAAAATCGAATAAATTTTTTGCCAGAGCATCTTGTCCATTCAATAGATCATTAAAATAGTCCCAGTTAATATATGTAAATTATTTGTTAAACTCTTGGGTAGATAAGCCAAGAAAATAATCTTCATATGAGCGTGACATGCTAAGGTGAGCCAAACTGACAAACAACTGCAAACAGTGAAAGGGAGCATAGAGACTAAAGCCCTATTTATAAAAATTTTAAATTCCCAGGTAAATGATCGAGAAGCCTGATTTCTCCCCTCCAACCGGAAGTCATAAGTCCAAACACCCAGTCCCCTCCCTTCCAGCACCACCGACTTTCAAATATCTTCAAGCCAGCACCCCGACCTCTGAGACAAACCTCCCTGCTAATTTTCTTAATCGAAGAATTGAATAACATTTATTTATCACTAAAATAACTTCTGCTTCATAACAAATAACTTATGTTTAATTAAAAATCAATTAAAAGGACAAGTAATGTATTAGAGATAAATGCAGTCAGTAAAACCATATATACTTTAAAGAAAAAACAAAGTATTATGATTCATAAAAACCATTCATGCTTGCTATTATCCTTCTTTTTTCTTCTCTAAGATTACTTTAATATTTTAAACAAGATTTTTTTTTTGTATTCGAAACTTTAAATGTAATTACTTTTTAATAAAATTATTTGCCTCTGTAATGTAGATTGCAAAGTGAATATTAATTTTTATCAAGTAGAAAAGACAATATTTTGCACAAGAGTTATCAAACAGCTAGGAAGATGTTCTGCCCTTACTATATTTGAAGGTTAAAATCGTTTACTTGAACTGCCCTCCCCAGCAGGAGTCCGGTTCGCAACCTCTTGGGTTTTGTAGATGCTACTATTGGAAAAATGTTTAAATTTAACTTTGAAGGTTTATAACTCTGGAAAAGGAGCGGTCACTCTGCAAAAATTGGAGATTACCAAACATAATGGGTTTTTCACGTCTGGAGACATTGGCAAATACTATAAGTCTATGATTTCGAAGCAAGTATAAACTTTTTAACTAATAATGTTTGATCGGAAATATTCCATGCAATACATTTTAAGTTTAAACATATATAAAAATGAACATATCTACATTTTTCATGTGCAGGAACAGCTTTATATTTTTATATTTTTTAATTATGTGTCTCATTCGTTATTCCTTTTATGATTGTATAACCACTGACTTACAAACTATCTAATATCATACATGAATTATCCAGGACTCGAACCCAGAAACTAGCTAATATCAACCATGTCTTATCCAGGATGGTATATTATATAATTAGTTATGGAAAAGCAGTTAGATTGCACGCTTCCAGAACTTTCCCTCTGGATTTTTTATTACAACACTCGAACGTGTTAATGCAACATACTTTTTTTTTTTTTTAAGAAAATCTAAGAATCTCTCTCTATCTTTTAAGATACTTATTTATCTGTTTTCTTTCCCTTAGGGAAACATGTATACTTTTCAAAAAGGAATTGGTTAAATAAAAGTAAAAAATCATTTTACATCACATTTATTGACAAACTATATACAAACACATTTTATTATTATTTCAACAAATTTATGATTTTTCATAAAATCATTTTACCACACAGAAAAGCAAGTACAGGATGATATAAAATGCACACACGTAACTAGAGGACATCCCAAAACATAGCATCAAACAAGTATTGGATGATTCAAAACACAAACAAGTATAGGAAGTCACACAAATTACAAAATTATTTCTTTCCGAAACAAAGTCGAAATGGTTTGCTCCATGCTAATAACTTGCTGATTTTTGCTTTACATTTTGATTTCTGTATAGACGAGCATGTGATTTTATTATCATGTTGATCCATCTTTACAACTAGTGGATATCATATAAGCAAATATTTTTTATATTAAGTTACACTCATCCCAAATAATGTCATATGACTCAACTAATATCCACTGTTGAGTCTGAGATATTGTCTGTATCTCTGTATCCACTGAGATAAACATCAGAGTCTGTTTCACTCCAGTCAGTCATCATTGCCCGAGTTAGCATTAATTTTGAGTTTTCCTTGCAGAGAATTACGTCGAACTAGATCCATGTGCTTTACATAATTGTTTGAACAAAGGGCAATTGTATTCTTTTTTAATATCTATCACTTTCCCGTCATACACACTTTCGATAATACGTTTTTGCTCAAGTCCACCTACATATATTTCACAATTATTTAGGTAATGTTTGCAAATAGCTTCAACGTTCTCATACTCTATACTTCCACTTTCCCAGTTTAAACTATGGTGATGGTTTGTAAGCCATCTATTTGTTTTCTTGTATTTGGGAGATAGATATTTCCAGTCAAACAGTGCTTTGAAGCTGAATACATTCTTCCATATCAGTAATAGCTAAATCTTTAATGATAAGTCCTTGCACATTGCAAAACATGTCGTCGTAGCCATGGTTTGTCGCCTAATACCTCAATTCATTATTTTCACCAGCTTATCTCTTACATTGAAACTCGCTAATATATAGTGAATTATCTGAGTGTAAGTTTGAGTATTTGCTGGATTGGTATATTTGCAATAATTTCAATTAGTGAATAAATCACATTTTTTTGTAATTGTGTTGTCTTTTTAGCTTAAATCAAACACAAATAATGCTCCTCTACTTTTAAATGTTTCGGGTTCTAGGATCGGTGAACTGCTTTTGTAATAATATTTTTCCTGAAAATTTGTATATATATATAATAGGAAATAAGGAATACTGCATTAGCAAAGTTCATATTTAAATCGACATAGGGTAAGCTTCACTGTTTAGATAGAGTTTAATATTTTTCATATGACAATTATCGAATACTGATCAATATGCTTTTAAATTGTTTTGTCGATTTGTTTGAAAACCAATTACAACATATCTTGGTTTTCCAATGTAAAACTTTATTTCACATTTCACACTATTTTTTGAGTTCACAGTACAGTTGCAAAAACCTCTAAACCCCACAATCTGAATGCAATGTCTAAATTCTTACTTTTTCGATCAATTTTAAAAACTTTACACATTCACCAGAGTTAATTTCAATATGCGGCATCAGCCATTCACACTGCTTAATTCACATGCTACACCTTCCTTGTTATTAACTGTATCATGTATGGCATTCAAATGCATATTGTTGAATAGAATAACTAATTCTTGATTACTATTTAATCTGACGTGTTTGTACTCTTCAGTAAAGCACAAAACCATACTTAATGGTATAACAAACTTTGTGTTTTCAACCTGGATTTATTTGTAGTGAGTAATCACTAGCATTGCTCCACCCAGCTATAAGACCTGAAAAAAATAGTTTACAGTTCATGAGAGATTGTTCTTTAACGTGAAATTAATTCCAACATCTCGTGTTTGATCGATTTCCACCCCATTTAGCAGATATGGAATTCTGTCGATTAAATGAAAAATTCCAATTTCTTACTATTTTTGTAGTTACTGGATTACTTGCATCGGGTCTTTTTTTAATTGTTCCTCTAAACCATAAACTTGATTTCGATGGTAATGTGTAAATATCGTAATTTTTTTTATAGAAATCCTAATATACAAAGGAAACTTATACGGACCTGCTGGGAATGGTTCATACACATTTATTTCCATATTGGTAATTGAATTTTCATAACTGATTGGTTCTTCAACATTATGTATGTCTTCCATTTCTATTACTAGTATATCCTAATTTTTTAAAAATACAATTCGATGCCTTGTGTTAATTTCATGGGTAACTTATTTGAAGTGAGCATTTTATGCTTCCATTAACATCATTTTACAGTTCCTTTTTTCTAAATACATATCTTATTGACATACTTCTTAAAAGAACCCCCTACTCTCCATCCAAATTTACTATTGTACACAATACCCATCATGATTGTAATGGACAACGGAATGCAACTCTTTATATAGCTTTTTTAACATGTAAACTGATGGCAATTTTTTTGTTTCTAGAATTAATAAGTTTGCCATCTTGTTTCACAATTATAACAACTATTTCATCAAAATGATTCACTATGACTGGAAGAAATATCAAAGTATTTGGTTTTTCAATTATTTTATGTCCTGGAGCAACAGCACACCTGAATTCATGTATTGTTACTGTTGGTTTTCCATTCAAATATGAACCGCCTACAATATTCAAATTTATATGACATACATTTACCGATAATATATTAACTGGTTTTGATGATTCATGCAATTGATTAGCTGGATATACCCTCCATTCATAACCTCACATATTTGCAATTGAATTGTCTTCTGAGAAATTGATATCGACATTACTATATATTGTACTGGTTAACGTATTTGGATTTCCACATAATCGGAAATGTACATCTTCAGGTAATGCCGCTTTAATGAATGTTGCTAAGTCATCCAAATCATAAGATCCTAGCAGTATCACAATATTGTGGATTTTTTCACCATTATTAGCCATAAATGATTGGATATACATATCAATGTTTGGTATGCTGTTGTTGGTAACGAATTCGATTATACTTATTTGCCATTCTCCATCTAACTCCAAAGGTGGGAAATGTACTGCATGCAATTGCGATGAATTTCCACTTAATATCAACATAATTGACATATTACTATTATGTTTTACTATAACAACTACTTTTATAACATATTTATAGTCCAAAGACGTAAACCTAAATGTCCACAATTAATTGTCTTTGGTAATTGTTCCATTTTATAACTGTACCTTAATTGCATGTTTTTTTAAAATAATTACATATTTCAATTGAAGGATGAAAATCGCCCAAACTGTCTTAATGCAATTATTGATTTACATTCTTAATTAATGCAACCCGATGTGTTCCTTCGTTTTGCATCGAATCTAAATTACCTATCATACATTCACAAAGATTTGATTTCTTTGATAAATCATCTCTCATATACATGCCTCGGAAATAGGGAATATACAGTTTTTTTACAAATACATTAATACCTTTGTTTGTAAGTGCACGTTTTGGAATAGTATTTAGGTCATTCTGTATTTCTTTCAATGTTTGGAGTTTTTTCATCCTTGTACAACTTTATAAGGTTACAAATACATTTTTTACCTTTTGATTTAACTGCTCTACCAATTGTCGAAACACCTCCAAGGATTGATCCACGAGATATTGATTCTGGAAATAGGAATGGAATGATTCCTCTTTTCTTTGTTTTTATTATAGTTTTACATTTTATGCCCATGCCTCTCTTCACCTTTGTGCACATAACTTTATCAAGAACCCATGCTCCAAGCTTTTTGCCTGTAGATGTAGATGGATTATTCCTTATATTTACAGCATTATCGGCTAGAATTGTATCTGCTATATGACTTTCTTTCCAATCGTTTGTCGATCGTAAACGTTATCATGGTCTTTACAAGCATTTTACAACGAGTTAATTCCTTTATCGTTCTATGCGAAACGTTTAGCAAGTTTAATACCTGGTCTGCTATAATTGTATTTAGGTAAATGCAATTCAAATTGTAATTTATTAATCAATGTATTCAACACACAAAGTCCTTTTTTGATACATTTAGTACGAACCATTGTTTTCAACTGGATGTGAATCTATATATAGACCTACATTTATAGTTTTATGTTGGTATGTAATGTAATAATGTGTAATGGTGCAGAAATGAAGGTTAAAAAACAAAATGTACATCTACTGATAATTGTGAATATGAAAGAAATCATAATTCAACAGAAACACAATATTATTTTACTATCAAATATACATTGTATAATAAGCGGTACTTCTTCATGTGGAAACACTTGTTTTATTATGTCTCTGTTGGAACATCCAAATGGTCTTCAATTTGAAAGCATATACATGTTTTCTAAAACAATACAAGAAGAGAAATGTCAACGATTAGCGACCATTTTGTCACTAATTGTTGGAACGCGATATTTCCCTTTTACAAATAAAGAAGATATAGTGCCTCCTAATGAAGCATTACCCAATACCGTATTTATTTTTGACGAAGTTTTGTGTGAACTGCAGGGTGAAATACAACAGTGTTTTAGATTTGGTCGACATTGAAACATTGGATTGTTTTTATCTATCCCAAAGTTATGCACATATACCAAAACATGATTTGCACGACTATGCAAATATGGTAATTGTGTTTAAAATGGATAATATGAATCTACAACATATTTACAATGATCATATTTTAGGTGATGTGATCTTTACAATGTTTAAAGATATGTGTTTTTATTTTTGGAAAGACAACTGCAGTTTTTTTTTTAGTGATTATACCAATGCTCCCCCTATATAAAGGCAGATATAGGTCTGGTTTTGAGACTTTCTTACTTCCAGGCGAAGAACAATAAGTATTTCAAAGTTTGGACATAGCGGTATAAAATGTAATCATTACAACAGCTGTTTAACCAAAAATTGCGATGAGAATTGTGACCTATATTATATAATATGGGTGTGGCTTTGAAAGATAGCGATGTGGTAAATAGACGTTATGTGGAAGACTTAAACACTATCATGCTAAACGTATTTAAATCGCAATCAAACGATATTCAAGAGAAATTAATGAAGCTAGTGGATTTGAAGGATAATGTATATACAAACACGAGTGTAATAACAAACATTTTAACCAAATTAGTAATGATTTGCAGAATAATGAATTTAGAATAGAACGTTTAAATGGATTTAGTAAAGACTTTGATGATATGAGAAACATAGTTTTTACAACACAACTTACAGAAATGCAAGAAAATTTAAGAGTTGTACTTAATGTTGTGGTAAGCGATACTATTAAAAAACAACTTGAAACTTGAATGGAACAAATAATGCACTATATAACCGATGAATTAATTAGTAAAAAATTGGTTTAGTTACGCAAACAGATTTGAGAAAACAAAATAATGACAGTTGAAACAAAATTATTTTTTTTATTAATCATTTGAAAGTTAAAGCTCTAACTAAATTAGATGCTGTTTTAAGTAAAATCGATAAGATTGAAAAAGCCCAAACAAATGGATGTAGTGTGACAGT
The DNA here is from genome assembly GCA_029891345.1 of Dryococelus australis. Lineage (NCBI taxonomy): Eukaryota > Metazoa > Arthropoda > Insecta > Phasmatodea > Phasmatidae > Dryococelus > Dryococelus australis. The sequence goes on along the minus strand of CM057000.1, from coordinate 29,967,812 downwards.
CGACCTCGAAAAGCAACAACTTATTTTATATATAACATTTGAATTTAATGTAAAATAATCAAAATATATCTGCCTCTGCTTCAGAATTACTTAACGTTATATCTGCTGCGAAAGAAATATATTTACAAGCCAAACGAGCTTGTATGGAACGAGATGTTTTATACACAGAAATATTTAAACCTGTTACAAATAGAATGGATACATTGTATTCTGTGTTTTATGACCCTAATGAAACAGCTTTGTAAATTAAAACTGAAGAAGAACCTTTAATAAAGAAGAACAGAAAGCAACCACTTTCTCATTTAACACATCATTATTTAGCTTTAAAACAATCTTTGTCTACACACGATATGACATTTGGTGTTTATCGACATGACGTCTGGTTCCTGGGAGATTCGGTAATAACATTTCTGCCTGACAATAAAATTAAAATTGGATATTATGTAACTGATGTGTCAAGGATTGTTTGAATTATTGTTTAAAAGCTTTCGAAATGGATATTCCGACACTGATTTGCAGAAATATAAAGAACTTGTACTAACATTCGTTCAGGAGATAAAAACCAACTGAAAATACATTTAATAACCAATATTGTCTGAAGTGGAATATATAAAGATGAAGTTGGTGAATGTTTTTCTACTGTATATTGGAACAATCCTAATGAATTGGTCCATAGATTAAAACTTCTCATTGCTTCGATAGTCTGGGAATAATTCACATACAAATGAAATTGTTTCTATTATTGAAGAGTTTAAAGAAGACGGTTATATTAAAAATGAAGTTAAGTAATATTTTTGAAGATCTTCATGCTCCTGCAAGGATATTATATCCTAGAAGAAGAGTTATAACTCATGGTTTAAATGATCTTTTTCATACAGATTAGTGTGAAATGACATTACTTTCCACATACAATAAGGGATACAAGTATATTTTAACTGTAGTAGACGATTATTCAAAGTATTGTTAGGATATGCCTTTGAAAAACAAAACTGAGAAACAGGTTACCAATGCAATGAAGATGGTTTTGAAAGACAGAAAGCCAAATTCGCCCCTAATCGATAGACTACCGAATTTTTTTCTACACCTTTCCTGAAACCTATAACTGAATATGGTATTAATCACTATGCAATGTATTCGGAGCTTAAAGCCAGTGTTGTGGAATGTTACAACAGTTCGATTAAGCAGTTAATATATAAACATTTCACATCGAGGGGGACTTACAAATGTGTTAATGTTTTCTCTGAAATAGTCAAATTTCATAATTCCAGATATCATAGAACTATTAAGACGGTGGCCAAAGAAGTTACAGATAATATGTTAATGAAAACTATTTATAATAATGTTAAAGTCATCGATGAAAGAAAAGGAATGTTCAAAGTTGGCGATTTTATATGTATCTCGAAGGAGAAAGGAATCTTTGGAAAAAAAAATTATGTTTAATTGTTCTTATGGAATGTTTAACATTATTTCAATTAGACAAACACATCCCAAAGTGTATTACCTAGGAACCTATGAGTGAGAATCAATAAAAGTCGGATTTTATGAACATGAACTGCGAAAATTAAGATCTCCAAATTAATATTTGATTGATAAAATCATTAAAACCAAAAAAGCTATGCCCTTGGTTCGATGGAGGGGTTTCTCAAAAGCATATGACTCCTGGGTTAAGAATCAATATCTGAAAATATTGTAATACAATGATTGTAAAATTATGATACTAAATAAGAGATTTTTTCATAATATTAGATGTGTCATTTTATTTAATAAATCTGAAGATAGGTAATGGATGTAGTGTTTATTGTGCAATCAATCAGCTTTTTTATTGGATTATCATTTCATTGGATTAACATTTGAGCGATAATTCTGTGTGTTTAAATTATTTTAACTATATATTTCTTTAACAATTTTCCCAACTTTTTTTGCATTTCTTAACTTAGATTATTTCTTTTTCTAAAAAGAATTCTATGTATGGAGAGCGTAAAGTTTTCCATAGATGCTGCCTATTACAAGGGAAAGGAAATATTGATCCTGCATTAACGATTGGAATGAATGCTGCAGAGAGAGGATAGAAGAAGGAGAGAGATGTGAGTAAATATAGTTAGATATTCCTAACAGCAATTTAATGCAATTTCTCTTAAATAACAGTAAGGGGTTTAGACAAACATTCACACAAAATTGGGTTTCGGTTATAGAAAAGAAGTGTTATAACTTCATTTCCTTCATATCATTAAATTCTGTAATAATAACAATGAAATTAATTAAATTACCTTTGGGATAATTTTCATCAAAGATCTATAAAAGTTTTTCACTTCGCTATATGGGATTTGGTGGCAGAGGTGTAAAAAAAACTTAGCACACTAGCAAAATACATTACAGTTCCGTAAATACAGTTACATATCTAATGCTATTATTTTCAATCTAGTTATTGATGTTAAAGGGATAATTTTTCAGCAAAATTTCTTAGATATTTATTCGATGGAAATAATGGTTCAAACACTTGAGAGTTTAAATGCGAGAATTTTTTCAAACATCCTCTCCGCACGAAGGTTTGAAGGCTGTTGACCAGCTCCAGGTATTGCGAGTCAGGGGAAGAGGCGGGCATGGGAATAACTATTCCTCTCACAGAACTGGACCGGCCAGACTTTCGGGAGAGTCCACAATTCGTGGGTAAAGTGTAGTTTTGAAAACAAATAGAGGTTTTGGAAGAGTCTAACTTGGTGTCTTGAGGGGTGTCGTCGGGCAGGGAGTCCCTGAAGTTGTTGTTGTACAAAAGGCGTGATCTGCCCTGGCGGCGAAGGGAGGAGGGTGGTGGTTCTTGGCCTTGAATCAACAGCAAAGGCTGGGTGCTCTGTGACCGGGGAGTTCTCCAGTCAGCAGAAAATGCACTTTGGGGTGGGGAAAAGAGGGGGGGGGGGGGGTGCATGGGCTTGGACAGAGCAGACCTCCGAAAACAAACTCTGTGTTGTAGGGGAGAGGGCTGCGTAACTTTGGATAGGAATCGCCTTTTTGCACCAAGTCATCATCTGGACAAGGGGAGGGGGTGCATTGAGGAGCGATGTGAAGAGTTCTCGCAGTTTGCTGCCACGTTAATTTCGCGACAGCACTTCTCCAGTGTATAACCAGGTCTCTTGACTTCACCGGGCGCGGCGGTCAGCGGGCTTCGGAGTGTGCTAGCCGCGATTCTCGTTAAGCGATTCTCATTTTAATATAAAGAATTTAATTTATTGGGAAACTCCGTTTCTGTGTTCAGTCGACGAAACTTGGAATTATTTACAGACTAACAGAAAAAAATTCTATAGTACTTCCGTTCTTTTAACAAATATATAGTATATTTCTATACAGTGTTGCACGATTACGTTTTGCGGGATTAAATCCTTCTTCACATCATCTGAGTGTCCCTATGATTCGACGGAAATAATTTGTGTTAAAAGTGAATAATTCTTACAATAGTGAAACTTTCAATAAATTTTATCATTTCGCTTTCTGTTGTAAGACGAATACAGAGTTTTTCTCGTAAATTTCAACTCAGCCACTCTCCACGTATATATTGTCAGGCTGTCAACGGAAGCTCGCTTCATTGATTCACCAGCCTCTGAGGCGGACATATGTGTTTAAAAATAGTTAAGTTACATGTACAAATTAGAGGGAGACGTATGCTATTGTGTCTGTTAAAAATTCAAAATGCGAGTTTGGAAATGTTTGTTGGTCCGTGTTAACTGGAAGCGCTAAATCGTTGTCTGTACGTTTCGCTGCTTAAATTGCACATCGTTAATACTACCTTTCCAGGGATAGCATTTTTTCCCCTTAATATAATTCAATATGCGTATGAGTAGCGTGTAAAATATCAAGTCTATCATATTCAGAGTTTTTCTCATAAATTTCAAATCAGTTGCCTGTCAGCCTCCGACCATGCTCCACGTGTGTATATACATAACAGCATATAAGGCAGCGCACATCATACATTCACCAGGCTTCGTGGCGGACGGATGTGTTTTGGGGGAGCTCCTTGTGCGATTTCATTACATGTTTAGTCATTTTCATGTACTTGTGTTCGTTACCCGGTTTTGTATTTTCATTAAAATTTCAGTTTTTTTTTTATCTCAGTCTATAATCAAACATAGGTTATAAGTTGGCGTAAGTCCTATATCCAAGTCAGTGCTGCAGCAACCTCCCGAGCGAATGGAGCTATATTAAACGTTTTCTTTTTTCAGAAGTTCCTCACCAGTCTCACAGGCAGAAGGACGTGTTTTAAAATCATGTCAGGTATGTGCGAAAGGCGTCAAGTATTGTATTTTTTCATATATCTTGTGATTAGGAGGACTGCAGTTTAATTTATAAGGACATTTTTTGATTTGTTAATTAATTTCATACTGGAAACTCACGTAATTGTGATCGTTTAGCACTTGTCGACACCAGATGTTATTCACGTAGTTGTGTTTGTTTGAAATTTGCGATTCAATGCGTGTAATTTATTCACAGGTAGAACTCGCTGAAATTATTTCTCTCGCGTGTTAACTATGCGTCTGTTTCTGTTTAATTAACAAAAAATCGCCTATCTACCATCTACAGGTATCCAAAAAATACTTATGCCACTCTTGCACAAAATTCACCAAATATATACCCTGTCCCCAACACGCCACACCTGTCATTCACTTCGCAACGAACCTCAGTGCTGGGAGGATATCCTCCCAAAGACCTAGCCTGTCTCCTTCCTCAAGGGGGCTGGTCAGCCATCGAGGTTTAAGGTTGTAGGCGAGTCGGCAGCGGCTCAACACCGACTCTGTGATGTCGGACAGCGAACGACATGTTGTCGGAGGAGAGCAGGGCCGAAAGGTAACAGCTGCATTGCCTGCTTCTTCCTCTGATAACACGAACACATCTCAACACAGACACAGCATACAGACTATCACGAACCAAGCAAAAACAGTTAAGACGACACAGATTAGCAAATCAGTTCCAACTGAGAATTCTTTTTCTCCTTTGGCAGTATCGGACCAATTGGACGATAGTCATAATAGTACAGGCACTATAGTTTCACAACAACACACGTGTAAAACACCACTTGCACCACCAGTATACATTCCGGACACTTCTAGGCTAAAAAGGCTTAATATAAAATTTGGCGAAGCATTCTTTGCAAAAATAACACTCACAAAAAGACAATATTTGAGGATGGTGGGTCGGGGGGTTAACGCAATATGACATAGCTATTTTGTCTAGCTTAAACAATCTAATCTAGCTTAAGCTTCTACTAATATCACAATATATTAAAATTAATTGAATTAAAAATAATTATAGTAAAATTAAATACAAAAATAAATATTAAAAAAACGAAAAAATTAAAAATATATATATGAAAACACAAAATACAAAAACACTTTAAAAAATTAAATAATTAAAACTTATAGTGTTTTATATGTTACAAACACCATTATTTACTTATAATAAAGCACCAACCAGATAGTCTGTTTCAGGTCAGGAAGAAGACGATCCTCGTTGAGGAGAGGACGAGGGGGGTGCCTGTGCTTTGACTAGGGCCTGACTGACTCTGGCAAAGCCTGGCAGACTCTGGTCCCAAGGGCCCTCTTACTGTGTCAGTTGCTAACACTGGATTTCTTTCCTATGTCACAACACTCTGAAACGATAAAACGTACCCCGAGGGTTGCTCCCGGACGATTAGTGATTTACCGACACACTACACGCGAAATTATATAGCACACTTGTATACAACATAACAACACATTAGACAGACATCACGACACTTACACTCACTCTAGCCGGGAGACTGGAGGGGAGCTTCACTCCCCCGCCAACATTGACATGTAAAATCACATAATAATAATAAGCAGTAAAACAAAAACAGCCTAAATGTGGGCCCGGTGCCCTTGACTTACACTGATCCGGCCTCCGACCGCAGACCCTATGATTAGTCCAAGTGTCGGGTTGCAATTGTATTTACAAACACCTAGTGATTTATGGGAGCTGTAGCTCTCGGTATCACGACACACGTGTCATTCCGGTGGCATACGAGGGTTGGCGACGGCGGCGGCCACGCCCCAGTCGATTGCCAGAGCTCCAAGGGTGAGAACGTACCACAGCTGTTCCCCAACCCACAAAAAGAAAGAAAGTAATGAAGTACAACTTTAAACTTTTCACACAGCTATTTTTGATTGATTAATTGAATTTAAATTATTGGGCCAATCAATCAATTCAACATGTCATTTTATCCAATGAAAATTAAAAAAAAAAATCTCTTGGATTAAGGATCAATCCAAAAAATTGAATCGGATTAAAATCGGAATAACAATTTTTGATCGGATTAAAATCGGATTATGGGTTAACCCTTTCGATATCAATTTGGTATAAAAGGGTTAATCCGATTAATAAAAGCGGCAACCCCCGGTAAAGTTGGTAACTACGGATGGAAAGTAGTTCCATATATTAACGTCGAATAAAAAGTTTTAGTTAACCATTTGTTCTTATTTAAATTATTTCTTTCGCTTCCTTTTTTTTATGACTCGAATTGTAGAATGAGTACATTTGTAAAATGTTTACTATTCTAATAATTCCTAAGTTTCGCTTCACCGACGCATGAATAACGTGATGATGCCCATGGTAATGTTGAGCTTAAATATGGCGGAATAATTCATAACGTTCATACAAGTAGATCTTAAGCAGGCCTTTCAAAAGTGATCATTTTACCGTGAAAAGCCTGTACTCATACTTTTCGCTAAAAATCACTGACTCTAGTTATAATACTTCAAAAGACTAGACGACTTTAAAGCGCGTGTCAATTTGACGTGTAACACTGGACGTCATTGTCAACTCCAGCAGCCCTATTTCCCAGCAACATGGCGGAACATCCTTCGCCATTCAGCGCCTGGAGACTCCAGCCAATAAGGAATTTTCCCCAGCGTGGAGTAGCCAGTCACGCACGACGCCCGTTACCAGAGCCTCGCACAGCCAATGTCAGAACGTTTACGACCACGTAGACTTGCGTACTATATATTAGGGCGGCCATCTTCTGTAAAGTGGTCAATTGGTATTAGCCAATAAAATAATGAATTATGCTCGTGTTGTGCGTGAGGTAATTACAACGCTGTCAAACCCTAAACTGTTTTGACCAAACACAAGAATTTTGGTATTGTAGATGTCATAAGTCCTGTACCTTTAGTTTTGTTCGTATTGCTGATTTTGTTGTAATGGATAAATGGCAACGGATGCAGTTATAAATGTCAGAAAAATTGTTCCTTCAAATTAACTCATAAAATTGTCATATATCTACGTATAAAACGTTTATGGACAAACGCACAGATTTATGTGTACCATTACAATAACCAACAAATACATCTCCAGTCGTTTAACGTAGTAAATGTTATAAATCACCGGCCTACGTTTTGTTTGTTGTGCCTCGACTGTAGCACAGAATATTTAAGAATACAGAGGTGAAACAGCCGCTTGTATTCACCGCGAACTCCAGCCTCACACGCCAGCAAAATGGCGTCGCTGACTAACTACATTTCGGAACGCCGTTTGCCAATCAGCGCCTTTCAACTTAAATCACTGGGCCGACAGCTCAGCCAATAGCGAATCATTGTTAGCACGCAGCAGTAGCCAATCAGCCGCATAGCCAAAAAAATATTTGTTTGTATAGGGTCAAAAATTTATCTAGTTGCCCAAAAAAAATATTTGTGTTCAGTAGATAAAACATGAAAAGCAACAAAATTAATTTGGTTCATCTAACCGAATACACGTTTCCATAAACAAAACCTCTATGTTCGGTCAAAATAAATCAGGCTGTAAACAAATTATTTTGTTGAATCACCGGGCTACGGTGGCTGAGCGGTTAGACTGCTCGCCTTCCATCAAGGCGAACCGGACTCAATCCCCGGCCGGTTCACTCCGGATTTTCGCAAATGGGGATTCATGCTGGACGATGTCGCTGGTTGGCGGGTTTTTTCGGGGATCTCCCGTTTCCCCCGCCTCCCTGACCTTTTCATTTCGGCGCTGATCCAAACTCACCTTACTTCGCCATCATCGGCTCTCAAGACATCAGTGTTAAGAGCCGTCCACATCTCTTCACTCACTGCATCCACTCATTTTGTTGAATTCCCCTGTAAAGGGTGTTCACGATAAAGTGAGCTTTTTGAAATCAACCTTAGATAAAAATCACTGCTCCTACCTGATTAAATTTTAACTGGCGCACTGAGTGACACGCGCTCATTAAAGTTGGCAACGATGCGATGGAGGGAAAGTAGTTTCGTATCTTAACGTCGAATAAAAAAGTGTTAGGTAACCAATTGTGATAACGCAAATCATTTCTTTAGTTTTTTTCTAATGCATCGAAGTATAAAATGAGCAGATATGTAAAAAATATAGTTTTCTAATGATTTCAAATTTTCACTTGGCCGACGCATGAACAAAGTGATGAGGCCCATGGCGATGTTAATTTTACATAAGGCGGAAGGATACACAACGTGTATACATGTAGTTCTTAAGCAGGGGTTTCAAAAGAGCTCAGTTTACCGTGAACAGCGTATATATATGGCCAAACCAATATATATATATATATATATTATATATATATATATATATATATATATATATATATATATATATATATATATATATATAATAGGTTTGGCCACTCATTCGATTGCCTTCATTCGAAAATACAGCTCGAGTGTTTGTTTGCATTTTTGTGACAATTAAGATAGTAACGGTCTTTGTTAGTGCATAAATTGATGCTTAGTAATGGTCGTAAACGTCCTTATAAAACCATTTCAACAGGAAATTAAAAAGTAAATCTGTAAAACTTGAAATATTTATTTGAACGTGTTCCAATATTTTAAATGTATCTATTTATAAACATTACGATTTCACCAGTGATTACTTCAGCTGATGTTATGAAGGAGATGCGCCCGAGCTCAGACGATGTAGGTTCGATTCTCGGCCGAACTTCCGACCTGTTTATGTTAACTGATGTTGTTTGATTTATGTAGAGCCAAACAAATCTTTAGTTGGGCCAAAAAAATCTTTGATCCTGGATTACAGGTACAAACTCTGTAAGGTGATCCCCTATGCAAAATGGGATAGAAAAAATCATAAGATCAATGTCGTACAGTAACTCGTAAGGGTGGTAGCCACCCTTAAAAATCGATATTTGATATTGTTCTACCGGAAAATAATGAATTCTACATGAGATGAAAGAGCCATCCTGTGAATAATGTTTTCTTTAACTAAGACCTGAAACCTGCGAACAGTTGTGGCTTACTATTATCTCCTACTTTGAGGCACATTGGGGGTATAGCAACACTAATATACCACTTATATATATATATATATATATATATATATATATATATATATATATATATATATATATATATATATATATATATATAATTGCAGCCTCGGGCATGAAATTTTGATGGTGGTGAAATGTATACACTGTGTTTATTGGTCTCATTGCAATGATTATATTAAAAAGCAGCAGGATGATGGAAATTGGATGAAAGGGAAAATTTATAAGGGCCTTTAAAAGTGCTCAATTTAATGTGAACAGCCTATATCAGATTAACCCTTTGAGGAGTATTCACGTATATGCTCAGGGCTGGGTTTATATGGTAATTTGTTTGCTCTCTAAAACAAAAATAGCACTTTTATAATTTCACTGTTTCCCTGGACTTTATCAAAATCTAAGTAAAAAATTACAACTAGTCAGCAGTTCATTTCGTATTAACAAAACTCTTCTTTTCAATAATTTCTCAAATGAACACGATGCATTGTAAAACTTGTTACATCTGTCGCGACACATTTATTGGTGCACAGTCAACGCGCGACTTCATTGGCCGACAGCCAACCAATAATATTCGTTGCGGAGTACAGTAGGCATGTCCTGTGTAGCCAGGACCAATAAGACGATGGTAAGTAGAGATGCAGAGACGAACACAACTGATATTGCTATAATAGAGAATACAGGCAGCTCACTTCAACCCTGTCTTCAATGCCAGTACATTTGTGGAATCCTCAAAGGGCTAATCCACACTCGCGCATAATGATGTTCTAATTTGCGTCGCGACGTAACTCCAAAGGGGAGACAATGCGAGAGACTTCGGACGCACGTTTAATAGATTAGGGGCAAGATTTTGTGGCGTTATTTTAAGGTAAATTTCGTTTTTAAAAATACCCGATTTCGGTGTTACCGGTTTTATTATGAAAGTCTTAGAAAGTGAAACGTCATAACTAAAATGGTGCATTATTGGCGCCAACATTGTACTGTGTTTTTAAATTCAAATTTTATTATTGAAAATTGTTGATTATTTATTATTTTCTGCTCATTTCCATGTAAATTTTATAACGTTTATGCAATCGCTTAAACAAGAGAAAACAATTAATTAGAAAAATGACAATGCATATCATTACCATAGGTTAAAATATCACTTTTAAAATAATTTGTTTCTTCTTAACTTCTACGATGAAGTTACTAAACAGTGTGGATTTTATGTTGCGGTCTAGAACAAATGACTTGGATATGGTTTTATAGAGAAAAAAAAAACATTCAATACTGGAAATAAAATTATTTACTATTTGGTTTTTACAATTGTGCTATTCTCATTAGATGATAATTTCTCATCCACATTGTATTCAATATTTACTGCTGTTATTCACTAAGCCTGAATGACAAAAGCTCAAAATTAATTTTTTTTTCTTTCCATCGTCTGAAAACTTAAATAATTATCATCATCACTCAGTTTATACATATTTAGATAAAATAAGACATTTGCGTTAAATTTAATTTATTTGGTGTTTTAACTGAAATTTCGGTGCTAGGCGGTGTATAACTTGCATTTCGGTGTTTGGCGGTGTATTAAGTTGCATTTCGGCGTTATTTCGGTTTTATCGCTACTAACCTTTAATCATGGCTCTAGCAATAGTTCGTTGGGAGAAGAGTGTTTCAAACACTCTGCCGCACAGTTCCAGCTCCAAGCAGGAAGTATCCCGTGGTCGTTTTCTCCAGTACAAGCGCGGTGAAATGGGTGGCCCAGAAGTAGCAGCTAATGTTAGTGGCGAACGCTAGCTTGCTTTTCATCTTGCTAATTTAGCGGAGTGGGGTTAAGTGTTAGTGTAGGCTAGTGAGCGCGAAGGGTTTCCGCGAACCGCCCGCTTCTGTGGGAGGGAAATGGCAGCCAACTATACTATGCTTATACTATAGCATAAAGTGTACTTGACCCTGCGGTCCTTTTCGGCGCCTGAAGTTGTGCTTGTGTGATCAGTTTGGTGGCTACAGCATCGGTGTAAAGAATCATGTTGTGTAGAGTTGCTTACACAACAGAAAACTTAAGACAGCCAGCAGTAAGAAAAACATAGTGTATGACTGTGTTGGGGACACTACAGTTCGTGAATACGTCTGCGTTGCGCTCGGGCGTCTTGATGTTTATGTTACGTTCCCGGCACCGCTTCACTCGATCATATGGGGTTTTATGGGTATCACTGGATTGCTTTTGAGGTGCTCTTTCCAACCGTATACGATTTCCGTATTTCGACTTGGCTTTTTCATTAGTATAGCCCGAAATTGTGTTAAGTTTTCTTAATTTCTTACATTAAACGCATACAATTTCGTCATGACCACCTGCATAAATATTTTTATGCACGCGATCGATTGATCTTGACGAGAGCTGTCGATTGAAACCTAAACGAGTGTCGTAGCTTCTCCTAGTCAAAAGTTATACTACGCGGAAGTTATGAGACTCGGCGAAACTAACTTAAAATTACAGTGCTCCCCACACCCCCCCCCCCCTTTTTTTCTGCGTGATGCTTCTTCGTCCTCACTTAACGTAACGTATTCTTTGATCCTCTGGCAATCGAGCGGGTAATTGGATTTTGAATGTAGACTATATATTCAGAGCTGTAACGCCAAACTGCATCCCCCGATATTGTTATCATCGGATTTTCTAGATTAACTTCCAATATGGTTGCAAATTTAAAGACGTATTCAAGGCAAAAGCAGTATAAATTTTCCAACACATTGGCTGAAATCCAGTTCAACATAACGTGGTTGCTACTCAGTCGAAATATTTTGGACGTCTTAAGTTCAGCCACTCAACGAAAAGCATACATTTAAATAAAAAATATTTTTTTAAAAATGTTTGCTTTAAATTATAAACTATAGCTAGGGACTTGGAAAATCATCGTTATTTTGGAGCCGCAGATAAAACTCCAAGCTGTAGGCTCATTTGACTTCTGTCCTTGGCCGACAACTTGTGTGGCACGCCCCAAGGACTCTTTTTGGCTTACACTAAAGCCCCAACGGGTGAGCGACCAATCTCCTGTAAAGCGGTCACGCGGGTAAATGAAATCACGAACTGTGCTCAAGCAGATATAAGGTAGTGAAATCTTGCACGTTACCAAATAATAACGGAATTTGAACTTCTCTAATTCACTGTTGCTTCACACTTTTTCAATTACCTTTAAAAGATCACCCCATATATAACAAGTTTGGTTGTTTCTTAGATGTGTCATGTATTACAACTCCTTTGCTCTTGCGTTATTATAAAACTATCTAATGTTTTGTTATATTAAAATTTTAAGTTACATTTTGATGACAAATTATAATATTTCATTTATATGAATTTCGAATGAAACCTGACAGAAAATAGGTGTGTTGATAATGGCTGGTAAGAAATACTTCTTATGCGAAAAAAAAAAAAAAAAAAAACGTTCCATTTAGTGCGCATGAATTCGGTGCGTTGTCCCTTTGGTGTAATTTTTTAGACATGGTTAAGCTTTGTTCGCAATAGGGGGAGGAATATGCTGAAAGTAGAACTTTAGCAGGACTTGATAAAATTTGAATGTATCTATGAATGGTTATACGATATTCATTTATACTGACCACCATCGAAAAAAAATACACGGAAAACTAAAATAAGAATAGTTAAAGGCTGTTCACATTAAAGTAGCACTTTTGAAATCAATCTTAGAAGAAAGTCAAAGCTCCTACCTGCGTATATTTTAACGGGCGCACTGAGTGACATGCTCCTAGTAAAGTTGGTAACGATGGAGGGAAAGTAGGTCCACATCTTAACGTCCAATGAAAAGTGTTAGCTAAAATTTGTGATAACTAAAATTGTTTCTTTCGGTTCCTGTTTTTTTTTTACGTGTAAAAATTAGCAATTATGTAAAATATAAACATTTTGTTAATAATAATTTCAAAGTTTCACTCGACTGACGCATGAATTAAGTGATGAGGCTCATGGTAATGTAAATTTTACATAAGGCGGGAGAATACACAATGTGCATACAATTATAGTCCATTCCCCACTGGAAGCAACTTTCTCGGATCCCTGCTAAATATCTACTTGCAGGCCCGTTTCGTATCCTTTTGACTAATGTAAACGAACATTGCCATGTGACTGCCATGTAGCATCTGTCAAAATCAATGTTTACATGCAATTGTGTGTGTACATATATTCGTATACTTTCACTACACCTAACAATTAACATTGAAATGTGACTTCTACTTTTATACCTGTCAAATGTGTTGTTTACTGTTTACAGTTTTTCAAATAATTATGTCATATTCCAAAAACCATTCCCGTATGAATATTCACAGTTTAGGCCTCTAACATGTTTAGGTCAGCTTTATGACATTTAAAAAATGCCTGAATTGACGACAGTTCGTACGGTTATTTTACATTAACATATTTGTCGTCCACGACATAGATCAATACTGTAATGCACGTTAGTATTTTGCAGCGACTGTGTTTAACACTGTTACAACTGCGAGGTAAAGGGCTGTATTAATTATCCTTTTGTTATTTATGTGTGTTGGGTCATTTCTTTAACAGGAAGGCCTCAGTTGGAATAAATATTAAAACGAAGGAACAACCAGTTAAACGAAAAAGGCACATGGAATTCAAGTACACAACTCGTGTTTCTCATTTTTGTCATACAAACTTTAAAAGATAGCGGTGAACATGCACACAAATAAGCCTACGATAACTTTCATTCCGCTTATATTTATATGTATTGCTACTTACTGTTTATCAGGTTTCTTGAAATTTATCGGGCTGGGCTTAGTATTTTTCTTCTGGGATTGTGGAAAATTGCGTTACACGACTGTGTTTCCAAACCCCTTAAGGCAAAGGTACAACGTTGTGATAAATAAACAGACGTGGATGTAAATAAATAACTTCGCCATAAAAACAGTTCACAGTTAAAACGTATAAAACGTATAAATAGTGCTAATCAAATATTTGAAATCCCGCACACACACACAGGCCAGAGTATCGACCACGATGCCTAAAGGCACGCAATAATTAACGAAACACGCGTCATAGTATATTTATTACTGCCATGGAAACTCAGATTTATCACAACATCGTAACTTGCATAGGTAGATTTAAAAACAAACTGTCTACAAACGTGATGTGGTAATTTGAAGTATTTTTCGGAGTAATAATAATTTAAGATTCGTTTGGCAAAAAGCAACACGCCATGTCATGGATCGCCACGTCTGCCAACTTCACTTGGTAACTGCCCCGCCATCATATCTAAATATAATAAAATATGTATTCAAACATTAAAATCTCTTTTCAGTTGTAAATGACAAATTCAAAAATCGTTATTTTGCTGTAATAAGTATGAAATATGCTACAATTGAAAACATGTATAAAGGTGCCTACTTACTAGCAAAGTGAAATTTCCCGAGTCTGAAAGAGACGAAGAAAGAGAAAGAGTGCGACAAACCTCGTCCAGCAGTCGGTTTTTAATTGCTTTCTCGCTCGATAAAACAATACCCTACCATTTCGGCCTACTGGCGATATTTTCAGCTGTTATTTTTAACTGTTAAAAATGAGATATGTTGCCATCGGGGCTTCCTAAATGTTTCAACATTTCAATAGGTACCGTTTAATTTACAAATAGTGTACTAAAAAACGAGGTTAAAAAAACATTTTCACTGTGAACTATTTCTTACCGGTCGTTGCCAACACGTCGCTGCACTCGCTGTTGTTAATTCATATTTAAAAAAGAAATAAATATTACAAGTTATAGAAGATATTAAGGTAAAAGTTCATTTATTCAATAATACAGTTCTCTAAAGTCAACCACAGTGTTATATATTTGTGGAATACAGGTTATTGAAAAAACCGGCTGACATGTTATGTCTAGAGTGTTTTTTCAAAAGTTAATTTTCGTAAGTCGCTTCCAATCGAGAATTGACTATAGATCTTAAGCAGGGCTTTCAAAAGTGCTCAGTCTGTTTCCATTTTAATCGGACGCAGCACACACTAAGACGCGTTTATATCTGTCGGAACTTGAGTTTTACCGTCGCTATTGTGTCAGTTGAATTCTGGAAGACTACTGCGTAATGCTTCCCACCTGGAATTTTTTATTGTGACACTAACACGCACGCCTAGCGTCTCATCGCTACTACGCGCAAGGTGTGCAGTGTTTCCGTCCTACGCTTTACTGTATAAACTAGATCTTTAACTGTGGGGTTTTATAACACGCGATTAAAGTACACAGATCAAACCACCTGCGCATATTTGTACTTTTCTCTTACAGCTTAAAGAAACTCTATAGGCAAGCATTAAAAATGCGATATTTGACCACTTTCAAGACTTTTTTCTCTATTAATACACTTAATATGATAAAAGTAAAAATATAGTGATATAGATAATATTTTCTTATACTTTCTGGCAAAACTTCGTATTTCCAGAACATTCATTTAACGATACACGCGTTTAGGCGCAAACAACGATCTCACAGAAAACGTTTCAGTACATAGGACCCTTAAAGAAGGATACAGTGTAAGTGGGGCGGCAGGACGATCGCTGTATGGTGACACTAGCATGGCTCTGTGCCGCGGCTGTAGAAAGCAGTACGGCACGCGCGCGCATGCGCTGTGAAAGTGCGTCCGAACCTCCTTCTCCCTTCTACTCGTACGGCACCCGGTGGCTCCGCCGCTGAATGTAAATTGAGACCTGAAAACTTCCCGCGGGTTAACGTCGACAGATTCCCTCCGTCTTGTATTTTGTTTACACGTCTCTCCAGGGAGCCCCGGTGGTGTAGTGGTCAGACCGCCCGCCCGCCTCCCACCTAGGAGAACCGGGCTCAATTCCCGGGGGGGTCGATCCCGGATTTTCGCACGTGGGAATCGTGCTGGACTATGCCGCTTGTCGGCAGGTTTCCTCGGGGATCTCCCGTTTCCCCTGCCCTTGCATTCCACCGCTGTTCCATTCTCACCTCATTTAACCCTCATCAGCTCTTAAGACCTCGTTGTTAAGAGTCACCCAACTCAAGCTGTAATTCAGCTATCAATTGTAATATTAAAAATATATATGTTTCGCATATTTTAAAAGAAAACTGTTTGTAGTTCTACAAATTATTTTCTTTGAAACCGGGTTTCCAATTATTGTTCTTGTAAAACTATTAAAAATTTCAAACAATGCAATAAGCAAATAGCTGAGGCTCAAAAATATTTAGTACGGTGGAATTGTTTCAAACACAATGTTTTCGTTGTCCCTAGTTAGAGGTGCAGTTGCAGGTATACGCTTATAGAGGCAGTCTAGTCCTAATTGCGGCCATGGCTGACAGATCCCTCTCTGCCGCGAATCACGCCTCCTTGAATGAGGTTTTCCCTCTCATGGACGCATGGGGCTTAGGCTTATGACGCAATATTGTAGTTCTAGCGATACAAGGAAATTTCTGTGACTGGTTTCTTGTAGAATATTGCTCGCAAAACATACGAAATATTTTTATCGTATAGGTTAGCCAGAAAGCATGGGAGATAACCACGGCCCCAACTACTGAAATCTTGCCCATCCCAGAAAAGCTACGATGCATGTGCCCTTCGGTTAGTACAATCATTTTGTGCGCTTAGGCGAATGGGACTAAGTCCTAAGATACCTTTTACTTCGGACCTCCTAGCTCCAACAAATATTTAGAATCGTTTCGAAAAAAAAATGGCGGGTTCGTTTCGGGACAAGCTAAAGTCCGAAAAGTCGCATGTTTATATTATTTTCCCAGTTGATCCAGGAGTCGTTTGACGCCTCCTGTAACATCCTGAGCCAATCATCTAGGCCAATAAGCTGCTGCTATTTGTCACAATTCTGACATGTATCAGTATATGGTTGCTTAAAATGAAGATTGAACTTGGACCATAATACACTGCACTAGTATAACTTCTCCTTCACTGCATGCGTTTCATTCACTCTACACCATTCAACATACAGATTATAAATTTCTTTAACGTTCAACTCAGGGTGAAAATATTTCCTGTCAGAATTGTTGGCCCTGGAGAAGTGGCTCGGATAACACAGAAATTATGCAATTTGCCAAACTGCATCGGTGTCATACATTTTATTTCCAAGGACATTACGAAGCTATTTTTATTCTTCTTCCTTGTCGCATGCTACCGTTATAGGTGCTGCGTTGGAACAAGTCCTATCGTACTCTGTCGCATCGTTATAGTCTGCTGGTTCGCCTCTAATTGGCTATAGGCTGTTCACGGCGAAGCGAGCACTTTTGAGTCCCTAGCGTCATTTTCCTTTCAACCATTTTTTATCCATCCGCCATTTTTTTTATTAAATATTACCATATGAGTAATAAGCAAACACTCTAAATCTGAATCAGTGGAAATTTCACTGTTTCAATCAGTCAAAAGTATCTGACTGATTCAACAGTCACTTGTGCGGATTTCACTGATGAATCAGTGGAAAAATGCCAGAGTTCCTTCACTTATTGATTCAGTGACATTTTCCACTGATTCATCAGTGATTTTTTTTTTTCACTGTTTACTCAGTGGTTTGTCAAACAACGTGTAAAAATGGCCGTTAAACAACGTGTATCAAGTGAAATAACAACGAATAAACTAATAAAACCAATACAAGATACTTCCGAAATGTGTTTCGTCTTTCAAAACGCCATGTTATGAGGTAATAGGAATACACAGCCTTTCATTCCATTTTTACGTCTTTCATTTCGTTTTCATGTAATTGTCACAATGCTCTCTTTGAAGGTTTAAACTGCATATCATGTGATAATATAATGTAATTAGAGATGATGGTTTATCGCGGGAAAAGTTGACGGTTTGCTAGGATTCAACGTACTGTGCATATGTCAGACAGTTTTCTTTCTTAATTGGCTGCCATGCATACATGAAGCTACTACCCTATTTAACTGGACCAGTGAGGATTCTGATACTATAAGGCAGAACGTTCGTTATTGGTCTGCAAACAACTTAACCAAGTCAAAACCTTGTTCATCCAATCATGAAAGAATAAACAAGTTAGAGTATTATAGAAAATACGTTGGCTCAAAATATTTTCGCGACTTTCCATCATCTCTAAATATAATATCTTTTCCTCACATTATTTCAACATGGCGTGGTAACACAGAGTTAAGGTAACGGTCTGGAGTCTGAGGTTGTATGATTTCAGTCCCGACCACCTCCGAAAATTTGTTACTTTTTTTTAATTACTGTAAATTGCGCAATATAAATAGTAAACAGTCGTAAATGTGTATTTCGCATAATTATTTGGCTACATTCAATAAAAAGAATATTTAATTCACCATTGTAGTTGGGCGTCACTTATTCAATCAGTGAGATAATTTCACGTCACTAATTCAACCAGTGAAATTTTTTCATGGAAACAGTTAGTGGTTTTCCACTGATTCTAAGTGGAGCCATTTTCACTGATTCGAGTAGTTGAATCTCACTGCGAATCAGCGGTTTAGAGTGCAGTGTGCTTATTCCGCCGCACTCGGAAGTTTACGCTAAAAGCTCAAATAAAATATATTTTTTGTTGACCATTATTCAAAATGAGAGGGTTTTCAAAAGTGCTCACTTTACCGTGAATAGCATATAGTCAGCCGAACGTTCGCTATCGCACTGCCACACTATAATCCGTTCACGATTACTTCCAACTTCTCTGAAGCGGTGCTGAAGTTCTACTTCTCGGAGATTTTTCCGCCTCGAGCAAACAAAACTTAGCCGAGTCTAAAATATTACACCAAAAGGACCGCACGCCGCATTCGTACGCACTCAGAGTACAGTCTGTTCACGGTTTCTGCACACTATTTGAATCAAACCTTTAAATTATCACCCCATGTATGGCGTGTTTGCCCTGAGAGAAAATCGAACAAAATATTTGTTGGTATAGGGCCAAAAAAATATATTTAGTTGCCCTAACAAAATTTATTGTTGACCAAACAAAATTTGGAAAGCAACAAAATTACTTCCGTTAGTCTAACAAAATATATGTTTGAATGAACAAAATCTCTGTGTAGGGGCCAAAAAAAATTAGACCGTCAACTAAATATTTTGTTGAATCAACTGTATATACTTGTTTGGACACTCTTTTGACTGCCTTCGTTCGAAAATGCAACTCGAGAGTTTTTTTTTGTCAATTAGGATAGTAACCGTGTTTGTTAGTGCATCTATTGATGCTTTTAACAATCGTATAAACACATTAATAAAACAATGCAACAAGAAACTGACAAGTAAAGCAATTTGTTGCCACACGTTGCCCAATATTTGCAATATACTATATAAATATAAATGCTTTCAGGTGTCGCCAGTTGTCAGATTAGCTGTGAATAGTAAGGCGTGGCGCTCGGACGCAGGTGATCTTGGTTCGAAACTTAGTCGAACTTGTAAATTTTCTTTATATCGGTCCAAACTGTTTAATGTACGTGTAGCTAAACAAATCTTTATTTGCGCCAACCAAATCCTACAATTTGGGGCAACCAAATGAGAACAAAAATAAATTTGTTCAGCAAAAAATATTTCATTGCTCCTATACGAACAAATAATTTGGTTGAACCGAACAAATCTTGTTTAATTCAACGAAATCTTTTTCTCAGTGTGGTTGTTTAATAAATATGTAATGTACCACAAGCGCTTTATACTAATTTTAACATAAACAATCTCATTGTTAATTAAATTAAACATTAGTTTTATTTTATTTGTAAATTATAGTATTTTATTTATAATTAATATGAGTAAACAGGGAGGAAATTGGTGTGTTGGTAATGCATAATAAGAAATAGTACTTATATTATTTCTATCTGAGTGCGCATGAATGCGGTGCGCTGTCCCTTTTGTCATAATTTTATAGATTCGGTTAAGCTTTGTTTGCACGTGGCGTAGAAATATCCTGAAAATATAACTTTAGCAGGGTTTGAGCCGACCTGCCGTGGCGCAGTCGGTTGGTACGCCACCGATCTGGGGTGCGGGAGGCTCTGGGTTCGAATCCCGGGTAAGGCATGGTGTTAGCTTAAGTTAGGTTATAAGTTAGTCTGTAAGCCGTCCCCTGCTAAGCTATCAAGCATAACTCTGGGGGAAATTAAATAGACATTTACAATACAATACAATTTAGTAGGGTTTCAGGAAAGTTGGAGGTAACAGTGAGTATAGGCCATTCACGGGTAAATTAGCACTTTTGAATGCCCTGCTTAGTATCTACTTGTATGCGCGTTGTATATTCTTCTGCTTTATGTAAGATTAATGTTGCCACTGGCCTTATCACTTAATTAATGCGTCGGTCAAGTAAAACTGTTAAATTATTATAAAAATAAATATCAAACAAATCTGCTCATTTTTAAACTTGGATGCATTAAAAAATAAACAGAATTCGAAAGAAATAATTTAAGTTATCAGAAATTGTTAGCTAACACATTTTATTCAATGTCAAGATACGGGAACTACTTCCCATCCATCGTTACCAACTTTACTGGGCGCGTGTCAGGCAGGAGCAGTGCCTTTTTTTTTTTTTTTTCTAAGGTTGATTTCAAAAGTGCTCACTGTATTGTGGACAGCCTTTAGACTGGTGTATTGTAAGAAGCTGGGCACTCGTCGCATAGACGAGCGTCGTGTGTTCTCAGCTGGTGTCGGAGGTGAGTACGACTCCACTAACCAACCCTCCCAGACACTTGTGCTTCAGCTGGGCCGTTTGTCGCCTCGTCGCTCGTGTTTGTGCAAGGAGTGTCAGTGTGCACACGCGTGTTTGTTCTGCGACGTCTCTCGAGGCAGCAGCAGCACGAGGCTTCGGGATGTTATGTTTAATGAAACTTCCTCTATATGGTGAACCCCTTTATTATACATTAATTCTCATATCATCACGCACACACATATAATAACATATTGAATACACGTCAAGGATTATAAACCAATTCTACACACCCTAATATTCTCATATTACCCCAATTACCTGTTAACTTTCTAAACGTATAAATTTGATCACCAATATTAAATTTCATTTCCTTTCGTGAATACATAACGGAATTTCCAAATGAACTGATAACAGCAGTACTACTTATAACACCTTCATTAACTGGGAATGTTTTCCGATTAATTATATCTCGAGAATCTATTTCACTAATGTCTTTTGGTTTTGGGTCTTTAGAACTATTTGCTCGCCTGAAAAAAAAAAACAGAACTCTAAGCATCCAGAGCCAGCTTTTACAGTAATACCTTGTAGTCCACATCTAAATAACAATGACAATATAATATAACTTTCTTCTATGTCCACAACTCGTACAGTCCATTCAGTATCATCTTTGTTAACGTCCTTTTCAATAGAATGTATATTCCGAAACACCTTCCTCGGTATATGAGAACTTGCACCTCTACGAAACCTGTTAACGTACATCTTGACCGAAATTGCCAAAATTGCTGTAATGTCTGGAAAACAAGAACATACTAAATTACAACCACAATACACAGCAACGGTGTATTGTCCCTAAAATCCCCCTGAAGGGGATAACCCGGTCACTGTTAACAGATACTTGTGGTAATATGAGAATATTAGGTTATGTGGAATTGGCTTATAATCCTTGATATGAAGGCCCTTATAGGCTTTCACGATAAAGCCAGCACTTTTGAAATCAACCTTAGAAAAATGTCACTGCCCCTGGCTGCACATATTTTTAACGGGAGCACTGAGTGACCTACACCCGGTAAGGTTGGCAACGATGGATGGAAAGTAGTTCTGTATGTTAACATTGATTAAAAAGCGTTAGGCAACCATTTGTGATCATTTAAATTATTTCTTACGCTTTCTTTTTTTTTTAAAGCCTCAGTGTGAAAAAATTAGCAGATTTATTAAATTTCACAGTTCCGCTTGACCGACGCATGAATACAGTGGCGAGACACATGGCAATGTAAATTTTACATAAGGGAGAACAATACACAGCGTGCATACAAGTAGATCTTCAGCAGGGCTTTCGAAAGTGCTCGTTTTATCGTGAGCAGCCTATACACAACTGAAAATTTTAACATTTGACTTTACATATACTTTCCTCTGACGAAACCACCAATACACAATACAATTGTAAAAGTTCGTACAATTGAACATCGGTCCTGCGAGCTTCGTAAAAATGTGTCTCTTGTTATGTAAATCATTATCATATTATCCAAGAATACATTTTATGTACCATTTTATTATTGGCTTCAAATTTATATTGAAAGTTAATTTCAAAGCAGATAACTCACTTTTTTACTTTATTAAAAATATAATTTCATGTATTTCCTTTTCATATAATACCCGTCTGATATTTATTTAATTTAAGATGAGCTATGTTTAATGTACCGAGAAGGAAATCTCCCTACAATAAAGTAACACACATTCCACATAACTTCTGTTACATTCTCGGCAAAATGGCTATTTGACTTCGACTTTAAATTTCAACTTTTCGAAATCGTGAAGCCAATAGTGCCTGACTTTACATTTGGCAGTTACATTGTGAAAAGTTCCGTAAGAAACAACATGTCGGAAAGCAAACGTCAAATCGTAAAGTCAAATTTTAAAGTTTTAAATTCTGTAAAGGCTGTTCACGGTAAAATGAGCACATTTGAAAGCCTTGCTTAAGATCTACTTGTATGCACGTTGTGTATTCATTCGCCTTATGTAAAATTAACATTTGCATGGGATTCATCACTTTAATTGTACTCGGCCAAGTGAAACTGTAAAATTATGAGAAAAGGAAATACTTCACAAACCTGCTAATTTGTACTCTTTTGTGCATTAAAAAAAAAAAAACACCATCTGAAAGAAATATTTTGACGTTATCAGTAGGGACCTGCAAAATTCGCATTATTTTTTGGCATTAAGCTAAAATTCACAGTACCATGTATACTTGAGCAGGTATCGTTCCTCCATTGGCTGCTACCTATATGTGAAGTCACTCCCTTTCTAAGTAACCTGCACGTGATTGGGGCATAAGATTGTTTAGTGGTTATTAATTGGCGCAGAGTTACCCGGGGCGTGTCAAATAAAGAATGGTCCAATGACAAACGTATTGCAAAGGAAAAGTGTTTTGAAGTTTAAAATGTCCGCAAATAATAACGCGAATTTTGCAGCTCTCTAGTTATCAGTCACAAATGGTTACCTAACACTTTTTATTCAACGTTAAGAAATAGAACTACTTTCAATCCATCGCTACCAACTTCACTGGACGAATGTCACTCGGTGCGCCTATTGAAATAAATGCATGAAGGAGCAGTAAATGTTATCTAAGGTTCATTCCTAAAGTGGTGACTTTATCGTGAACAGCCTTTAAGGGCCTTTATCCTGCAGTTGGGGGCTCCAGAGCCTCTTCCTCCACGACGCGCCAGTGTGGATACACACTGTGAAACTGCTTGTGTTGCTCGCAGGTCGTTAATGAAGCACTTCCCTCAAGTAGCCCATCCAGGCCTGGCGTAACTCAAGTGTGCACATAACGCACATCCTGTTTACACACTGAGAAGCTCGGTGCCCGATGATGGTTCCCCTGGGTAAACGATACTCAAAATGGAAAGCGCTCAATTTTATGACAACGTGTGAAACGTGTGGCAAATTTCACAAAGAGAATATATTTAACCCCTTAATATATTATCCCGAGTATATTCGTTCACATCTCACATGTTGCGAAATATGTGAAATCATGGTCGGTCCTGTACAAGACCAGAAGATAGCACCAATACGGGCATTGCCTTTCTCTGGGCAATGCTATAGGTTGCTGATGAAACACCAAAGTGTTATAATTGGTTGCTTCTTGCGTCGTGGGTATACTGAAACACTTTGCATAGGTTCCAAAATGCCAGTTCTTAAAAGAAACTCATAAGTACAATGCACGTCAAAATATTCTTCTTTTGCAGAACCTGAAATGAAAAATGAATGCTTTCGTTAAGTGGTTAATTGTGATGAGTAGGGACAAGTGTTTTTTCAGATAGTATGTATGGTCATGCTAGACTACAATATCCTACGTTCACAACAACAACTTCCTATGGTTAGGGATAGGGTTCATTTCAGGACAAGATAGACGTCAAACACATATACAGTGAGAGTCACCTTTGCAATTCAATTACAGTTCGTTAGACACGACCTAGACGCCTATGAGCCAATGGCAAACTTGCAAAGAAACATGTAGCGAATCCCATACTGCTAGGTGTTAGGTAACACTGTGGTAACAGCCAATGAACAAACAGCTGAGGCTCGACTGTGCACAGGACTGTGGAGTTTAGCCTACACGTCATTGAACTCGCGAAATTTTCCTATCGCTAGCAATACTCGACACTTTGGAACTATTGGAAAGGGTTTCAGTAGATCCACTGCGTGATAAGCAATCAATTATAAAATATAGCATCGCCCATGTAAGGGCAACGCCCCCACTCGTTCTACCTTCTAGACCTGTACAGCACCGAACATGATCTCGTCTGTTCTGCAACATGTCATTCAGCACCGAACATGATCTCGTCTGTTCTGCAACATGTCATACGTGGACGAGTACTCTCGAAATAATTTGCTGAGGGGTTGAAAAACCAGAGGCGTATAGTGCAAGCTATATCCACACATGCCAGCAAAATGGCCTCGCCGGCCGGCAAAATGGCGTAACGTCGTTCATCAATCAGCTCCTGGATATTAACCCCTTAACGTACACATTCACATTTCGTTTCCAGATTTGCACGTCAGATGCACGTACAGGCATAATATCTTTTCTTCATAATTTGACTAATCTTCTATAGGCTGTTCACGGTAAAGTGATGTTGACTTTTGAGAATGATGAAATGTATACGCTGTGTTTATTAGTCATAATGCAATGTTTACATTAAAAAGTGTCGGAAAGGTATAGATTAATTGAAAGGAAAAATTAAGCAGGGCCTTAAAAAGTGCTCACTTTACCGTGAATAGCCTACAACATGCTGTGGGACGTCGTCGTTTTGCTGAAACAGAAGGAAAAAGGAAGCGAGAATAAATCGGAACAACAAATGCGTACAATGTTATAGAGTGATTTCTTAATTTTTGTAGTTTAGATAGTTTTGTACACTCAGCCTACATTCTGTCTTGAATTCATTATGAGCCTGCCTCGGACAAGGTGGCAGTGATGCCTGGGATGTGAAGTTCGTCGCCTAGTAAACGATTATTTTGCAACGGCGATAAGAAAAGAGCTGCACAATAACCGCAAGCGTGCAGTTTATACATACATATATATTTTTTTTTAATCGGCACGGGTGTGTTGGCGGCCTCGAGGGATGTCGAACCGGTATTCCGACAGCGCGTAACTGTTGCACTGGGAACCGGATCGACCGGCGACTGACTGCATGCTGATCCGCACAGCAGCTTAGTAGAGACGCGGCACTCGCACAGCCCTGCATCGCGTCCAGCTCTCGTTTAAAAGCGGCCGGTTCGCGGTGGAAAATGTTTACGTTATGAACGCGTGGGTATCGGAATGAAAGAAAAGTAGTCTTACGAAACGGTCCATGGTTAGGGGACACGCGAATTTCGCGAAAAGATTTAAGGATCAGTTGTATTTCATAACAGATTAGCTCGTATCCACTTTCTTCATTGGGCGGGTGATCTAGCTGTTACGCGTCGTTGGTGTCTGCCCATGAATCACAGACGTGCAATGTCGGTGTAACCTATTTCTGATTGGCAGCAATAGGAAAATTTCGCGAGTTCAATGACCAGTAGGCTAGACTCCTCAGTCCTCTGCATATTGGAGCCTCAGCTATGTGTTCATTGGCTGTTGCCCTGCACTTGGCAGTTATGGGGTTCGCAAATTGTTCCCTTGCAAGTCTGCTATTGGCTCAGAGGCGTGCAGGGCGGGTATCATAAACTGTGATCCAATTGCGAAGGTGACTTCACTGTATATGTGTTTGACGTCTATCTTGTCCCGAAATGAATTCGCTAAATTTTTCTATCTCTACTGATTGGCCAGTCAAGTAAGAAAATGTCTTCTCATAAACGCACGCCGCCAATAAGAAAAATAAAACTGCTGGTACACCCGCAGAGTGTTGAAATATAGCGTGTGAGGAAACCTTTTCGACTAATTCGGGTTTCCCTGGTTTTTATACGCCCATTTACGTTTTCTGTGCTTCTGCCAGCCAAAACTGACTCACAAATTACCTGCAGTGCTCTTTAAATCACATGATTAAATAGTCCTGTGGACGAGTGTTTACATATAGTTCCCCACAGAACTCGTGCTCTCAAATTATTGAAAAAATATTTCACGTAACCTTGATATTCCCCAATTATAGGCTGTTCACGGTAAAATGAGTACTTTTGAGGCCCTAGTTACTTTTTCCTTTCGGCCATTTCTTATCCTTTAACCACATTTTTAAATAGTTATTGCCTTGTAAGTAATAAACACAGCGTGTATATTCCACTGCACTCGGAAGTTAACGTCTGAGGCTAAAATAAAATATTTTTACTGGCTATTATTTCAGATCAGAGGGCTTTCAAAAGTGCTCACTTTACCTTGAATAGCCTATACTTTAAAACTTGGTGTGGGTAAATGCAATAACATCTCAAAATACGTAGATAAGTAAAGAGTGTACTAACCTGAGTACACGTCAAAGTGCGAGCGTTGTCCTTTTGAAAGCCAACCCTAGTTCCGCCATTTTGTGATAAATTCATACTCACACACGCACCTACACACACTCTCTCTCTCTCTCTCTCTCTCTCTCTCTCTCTCTCTCTCTCTCTCTCTCTCTCTCTCTCTCTACATACACGATACCAGCGTAGCTTTAAAGAGGTCGTATCACCGCTTATAGAGAAGTTATTCGTTTTACCGTCATAACAGAAGAGTTAGGGTCATGACTGAAAATGTCTCATTATGAAAGCATTGCATTTCATGTTTCTCTGCAAATTTTTGTACCTGATTGTTAACAGGTGTTCCCTGGTTGTCATTGAGCCGCTCAGTCCGGAATTAATTTACGACCTCATATGTTGCAATCGTTCAATATTTCGATTATCACTGTACGTGTGCCGAGTTTGCTTCTCGTAACCAATAAACGATATATAGTGTTTTCGTTGCTGTCAGCGTTGACCATTCATAAATGAGAACTGCAGAAGCTTCAACAAATTGGTACTCTCAACAAGTTAGACGTTCAATACCGGCCACTGATTCCTTGCTGTGAAGAGTGCCGACCATAAATATCCCTCATATGCAACATTGTCCCCGATCATGGACACTTAAGACTGAAAGGGTTAAAGGGTGAGAATGAATTAATATATACAATTTTGGTATTATGTTAATTGCTGCATAACTACGAGTTAGTAGTTCGTATATTATGTGTGTAATGTATTGTCGCATTTTTCAATAAATCCTCTTAAATTTGAATCAGGAAGAAATTACTACAAAATTCAACATGGTGCGTAACATGGGCTCTTAACAGCAATAAACTTGTATAATATTGTTACAAGACGCCGAAGAGGCGTATATGAGTTCATGAGGGACGTAGGTCTTAATAAAAATAACTACAATTTATTTTCATTTATTCGCACTGCTATTATTTTA
Source organism: Dryococelus australis (assembly GCA_029891345.1). Lineage (NCBI taxonomy): Eukaryota > Metazoa > Arthropoda > Insecta > Phasmatodea > Phasmatidae > Dryococelus > Dryococelus australis. The sequence goes on along the minus strand of CM057000.1, from coordinate 29,940,029 downwards.
CAGCATTAATATATCTATCTCCACAATTACTCTTTTTATTCCTCAGGGAGCGCAGTATTTAATGTATATTTTATTTATCTGGTTATAGTCAATTATCTCATACTCATCATTAACACACTTTCAGTCTGTCTGTTGCCATAATCTGTAATGTCTTTCGCTCGCGCATACAGTCCTCTAGTCCAGTCTGCCAGTCGCACCCTTCGCTGCGCCGATGCTCGCAGTCGCAGAATTTCCTCCCGTTGGTCACTTCTCCCGTCCCTCGCTCGTCGTCCTTCGCTCCGTGCCGCAGCCACTCAGCCAATCAACAACTGCCGGCTCGGACGCTGTACTATTTATACTCTGCTGGCCTTGACCTGGAAAGTTCGACGCACCCCGAGTTACGCTTAGAGAAATTAGGGCAGCAAACCACAAGAAAATTTTTGAGATAGATACAGAAACTCAATAGAAACTAAGGGCAGCAGCGCGAACCGCAAAAATAATTATCGTATCTGCTTACTTTTTGTAGATACTCAGACCTGCTTTACTGCACGTTTGTCGTTAATAACATTACATTGACTTGCCGCCGCTATCGTATAACCGCTCTGTCCTTCACTTCCACTCGCTCGCGCGGAACAAAGAGGCGAGCGCGTAACAATATATTAACACTGGTATACAGATTTCCATTTAAGTTGGCAACGAATTAATAAAAATAGAAATGAACACTTATGGTTGTACTGCATGTGTGAATGTTTTAGTTTATGGCCACTAAATTTAGTATCTAATATCTATTGTACTGTTTAGAGCATGAATTTGTATAATTTCTCAAAGTCAGTAGGTTTAACCAGGTTTTTTGAGTGAAGGAGGTCTTAATTAAATAAAATAGTTAATTATAATTTCATAATTAATTTACAGTAACTGCAAAGAAAATAATCCCAACTCAATAGCCCACCATAAACTGCCACCACTTGTTATTTACAATTAATTAATTCGATCGATACAAATTACAATTACTTCGAAGAAATTTATGTAATCAATTAACTAAAATCAGCCCCAATAAACAAAGTATGAAAACCTATTTTATTATTTAATATGTCATGTGTCCATATTTAACATTTCTAACCGTATCACATGTTGACCTTCAAATTCGTCGGGTGTCACGCCCTCTCGTCCGTCCACACCAGGAACATCTTGTACACCGTCGTCTTGCAATATTCGCCGTCGTCCTTCCTTTTCCGCTAATGTCGCACGTTGCACCAGACTGTGACCGATTACCGCACTTCAGCCAAGCGGCTTCATCAGAACCTACTGACCCTCCAGCTGTGGTGGTATTAATATAATCGCCGACAATCGCCCTGAAATCTCTCCAAATGCTGAGTTGCGCCGAGGGACGTGGTTCAGGGATGGATCTCGACTTTGTTTTTAGGGGAAGGGGGGTCACAACATAATTGTGTTGGCATAGGGGCCATAACTAAACCGGGGGGAGGGGGTCCTCCCCCGGGAAATTTTTGATTTTAAAGTGCAAATTGGTACCATTTAGGCTGTTTTAGAACCTATACATTGAATATACAGCTGTCAGAAATTATAATATTTTTAAAGATATAATTTATTTCAGTGAACAATTTTACAAAGGTACCTATATCAAACCCGGAGCCTTGTTCCCTTCCTCGTTTGGGGCCCCCTTATGATCGGTGGCCCCAATGTGATCGGGGCAGCCAATGTGTTCTGCGAAGTCGTTTATTCAAATTAACTACCAAAAAAAAAAAAAAAAAAAAAACTCTGATACAATTAAAATTTGATATAAAATACTTATGCAGGGCAAATTCAAGTCGTCTTATACTATTCTTTGCAAGTTTTCACTATCTGAGGCTTTGAACTTTAAAAAATCCTAAAATTATTAATGTAGGCAACATTTTAAAGCTAAGAGCACAGCGGTATGATATCTAGTTAATGGACTATTTAGGAGAACACAAAAACAGATTTAATCCCTTTTCTCGCTCTTAGGGGCCAGAGTTCTTCTCTGTATTTAGAGAAAGCAAGCAGAAACAAGGAACAAAACAAACAGTATAAACCCAGTAGGATAAATATTTACAATAAAAATTCTTGGCGCCTGTTTGTCTTAGCGAATCTAAGAATAATGGCTTCTGGATCTAGTGGAATTTCTCGATGAACCGACATGAGAACAAGCCCAGTAAGTCTTTCTTCGCCGATGTTAGCCCTAAGCCAAGTCTTCAACCTACGCTGGGCAGAAAAACTGCGCTCCGCAGTCGCTGCCCTGACTGGAAGTGTAGCCAGAATCCGCACAAGTTCGTGGATGGTGGTATACATGTCAATATCGCAGTTTTCCATTGCTTCAAAAACGGATTCTGGAACTTTTTCTTTGTTCTCCAAGACCCGCTTCCACTTTTGATCCCACAATGAGAACTCTTGCTTTATAGTTATAAAAGTAGCAGACTGTCCAATAAGATCCTGGTTAATATTTACATTTTCCTTTACAAAAGTTTCATCTTCTGATTTTATTTCAGTTTTGGGCAAGATGGCTCGAAGATTAAATAAATTCATAACTTCTGTTGAACGTCTGTCTTTTAAGTCTTTGAATTGTACGAAGATGGTATATAAACAGCTCTTAGAAAGTATTCCTCACACGACTCAGCAGGCTGGTTTTGACGGCTGATTTGGAGGGAAACAAGTCATGGTTTCTTTAAATAAGTATCTAACTTTTCAGCTATTTCCCTTACTTCACGATAGAGGCCGCTAAAGATGGATTCATACTTTTCTCGCATTTCTTCAAGTACACTTTAAGTGTCTTCTATTGCATCAGTAGCCTTTTTTTAAATCAAGTGTTGGTGTTTGAAGGAGGCGACTAAATGGTATAGTTACTCCTAAAATATCAGTAAGAGAGACAACCGAGAGGAGAAATTCTGGTCTTCGGATAGCTTGCATAAGAGAAAACGCATTAGATGACGTATATCTGTTTTGCCTTGTAGAAATTTCTGCTAGAGTGTTGTGAATCTTAATAATCGATTCCTTTTGGAACTGAAGGTGCCCCTCGTGCCTTTTGACCAAACGGGCTTCGCAAATACCTTGAACAGAAGCACCCATTTCCTTCTTAAAAACATCATGTTTCTTTGGAGAGGCGTTAGCAAAAGGTGCTATTTTCTTCATAGTCCCAGAGGCGTTTCTGCATGAAACTATTTTTGAGGAGTCTGCCAACGAATTATTTAAAATACGGTTGCTGTACGGACTGCGCTGAGCATGTGCGGCTATTTTCTTTAGTTCTTGAATGGCGCCTTTTGTTTCAGGTGCCATTACTGAGCAAATGTCAACCCCAAAAGCTACGCAAAACTTCAAGTCTAAATCAAAGTTCTTGGCGATATCCTTGACGATATGGCCTAAAGCAACTCCACTCAAGCGACGTTCTCCTTCTTCTGATTCAATATCTTCCTCTCGAATTATATCGTAGGGATTAACAAATGTAATGAAATCTTCCCCCCTCAGGACAAGTTCATGAAGGTATCGCAAAGATATACTCAATTGACAAACACTAGAAATGTCTGTTGTCTCGTAGAATATCACAGAGAAAAACTGTGCTGTAAGTGTTGGCAGAAAAACAGTTCAATGTTGGGACACGAAGATTGGTTGTGCTCAGCCAACGAGATTGGTCTACCTCATATTTAGTCTATGACTGGGACTGCCTCTGGGGAGGGGAGAATCGAGGTTACCCCCCCCCCCCCCTCCCCCCAAACACTCAGACGAGTCCGCTCATACTACTAGCGCTGCGTCCCCGTGAGGCAGTCGGCGCGTAACGATTTGCTACAGTACACACTGGCACGCAGCTACCAGGCAAGTTGGCAACGAATTAACGAAAATAGTAGTTAACCCTTTGAGGAATATGCACGTATATTGTCGGGGCTGGGTTTATTTGGTAATTGGTTTGCTCTCTAAAACAAAACTAGCACTTTTATAATTTCACTGTTTCCCTGCACTTTATCAAAATCTATGTATAGGCTGTTCACTGTAAAGTGAGCACTTTTGACGCCCTAATTACTTTTTACTTTCAGCTATTTTGATTCCTATAATTATCTTTTTTAAAATAAATATTGATATGTAATTAATAGACACATTGTGTATTTTCCACCGCACGCCAAAGTTAACGTCTAATGCTAATATAACTTATATTTACTGACTATTATTCAAAATGAGAGGGCTTTCAAAAGTGCTCACTTTACCGTGAACCACGTTTAAAAAATTACTAGTCAGCAGTTCATTTCGTAGCAATAAAACTCTTCTTTCAATAATTTTTCAAATGAACACGATGCATTGTATAGACCTGTTACATCAGTCTACGATAAATGAGTTGGTTCATAGTCAACGCGCGACTTCATTGGCCGTCAGCCAGCCAATAATAAACGTTGAGGAGTACAGTAGGGGTGTCCTGTGTAGCCAGGACCAATAAGACGATGGTAAGTAGAGATGCAGAGACGAACACAATTGATATTGCTGTAGTAGAGAATACAGGCAGCTCACTTCAACCCTGTCTACAATGTCAGTAAATTTGTGGGATCCTCAAAGGGTTAACACTTAAGCTGGAAGACGAAATCTTAGTAGCAGCCAATGAAAAGCAAGGTCACTGTGACGCCGGTCCGAAAAAATCGCAGCCCCGACAGTCCGACAAAAGTAGATTGTATTTCAACTTTCCATCGTGTCGGACTCGTCGAAGCGCACAAAAATGTAAATACTGACAACATTATAAAACAAAATGTCGTGCGTATTTCCATGCTGTAGTACATAATAAGCTAACTTGACGCCAAAATAACGTTCCGGTTTGTTTCTAAATACTTTTTATCTCGCATACAAACTAAAATATTGTGAAAAGTAAAATAACCATTAACTTTACCACGAGTAAATATCGGATATTATAAGGATAACTTGCCGTTTTAGAATTTTCCAACAGCCAACTAACACACTTGTCGCGCAGATTTCGTCGCGGTATTGTGAACGTCGAAGAAAATTTAGTATGAAATTCTGTCGAGCTCTGACGTCATATGTCTGTCGTGTCGTGTCGTGTTCGCCGGGCTATTGTGACTCCAGCTTTAAGGTTTTAGAGTTTGAACACGATTGTCAGTAACGTGTTTACATTTCTGACATTCCCACGGTTTCACTTCGAATGGCGGAAGAATTAATTGTCTAGGCCCATGGTTAGAGCTATAGGCTGTTCACGGCCAAATGAGCACTTTTGAAACCCACGCTTAAGATCTACTTGTATGCGACTTGTGTATTCTTCCGCCTTATGTAACATTAACATTGTCATGGACCTCATCACTTTATCCACGCGTCTGTAAAGTGGAACTGTGAAATTATTATGAAATTAAATATTTAACAAATTTGCTCTTTTTTACGCTTCGATGCATTAAAAATAACACAAAACGAAATAAATAATTCAAATTATCAGAAATGGTTAACTAACACTTTTCATTCTGCGTTAAGATACGGAACTACTTCCCATACATGGTTACCAACTTTACTGTATGCATGTCACTCAGGACGCCTGTTAAAGTGTATGCAAATAGGAGCAGTGACTTTTTTTCCTAAGGTTGAGTTCAAAAGTGCTCACTTAATCGTGGGCAGCCTTTAGTGATTTTTCGCGAATAAATACGAGTACACGGAAGACTTCAATACTACAGTCACCCAATGGCAGTTTGTCTATTGCCATTGGTTGTGCTATCTGCTTGAGAAGGCGTTTTCATATTTGACCGGACCACTCAAAATTCGGCAACATCGGTGATTCGTGTGTAGACAGTTAACACGTGTCAAAAAGTAATTCAGCCAATCAAGATAGGTAAGCGACCCTACAGTGTTTTAGAACATAACTTGTCTTGTAATCTTTTCGCGAAATTTCACTACGCCTACCCATGGCAATGTTAATTTTACACAAAGCAAAACTTTATATAAAATTTAAAGTACAAGTTATCCTAAGCAGGGCTTGTAAACGTGCTCAATCAACTCGTCACGTAACTTCGTTGTATTTTCTTGTGTTAATTCGTCAACACTTTGCGTCCTGTCCAGCGTGCGGAGAGGCTCGTCGCACGGGCGACTTGTTCCATTTTCGAACGGAGGCGTTCGTGTTTTGTTTTGCAGCGGGTTTATATTACTGCGTGCCGGCCAAATTTCGTTTGTATTCGCTCGCCCTCGCGCTGCGCAGCAACTCGATAGCGTCAATACGTTCGCAGCCCTTTCGCATTTCCCATTCTCTTTTATTTATTTATTTATTTGCCGTGGATGTCAGTTGCAGTGTTGCTGTGTGTACTGATTTGTTGGCAGATCTCTGATTTTACGTTTTTATATACTGGCTACTGACATATTTACATAATAATCCAAAATCTAGTTTTTTTTTTTTTTTTAATGGAATTTACTTATTATCTCCTGGTATTACAAGATGGATGATAGTGGTAATTTTAAGCATTATTAAAGCAATAACTATATTTCTTTTGCTAGGTACACTTGTTCCTTTCTTTCTCATTATGAAATATTCAGGGCAATCACAGTATTCAAATCACTGACTTCATCTATGTGTGCACAATGAAAGCATCGTCCCACATGGGATTCTTTGTACCATGTGCGTGCATTACACGGTTATGATATCAATTCAGTTTCGTACTTCAGTGCTCTTGGGGTGTTTATACACTGTTTACAGGATCAGGAGGAATTATTGCATAGTGTTGAGATCACCTGCATGTATATGCGGTTCACGGTAAAATTAGCATTTTTGAAAGCCCTGTTTAAGATATTCTTGTTTACACGTTGTGTATTCCTCCGCCTTATGTAAAATTAACATTGCCATATGCCTCATCACTTTATTCATGCGTCGGTCAAATGAAACTGTGAAATTATTAACAAAGTAAATACTTTACAAATCTGCTTATTTTTACACTTCGATGGATTAATTTAACAGAAAGCGAAAGAAATAGTTGTAAGTTATAAAAAAAATGGTGACGTAACACTTTTTATTCGACGTTAACGTATGGAACTAAGGCCTACTTTCCATCCCTCGTTACCAACTTTACTGGGCGAATGTCACTCCTTGCGCTCATTTAAATATATGCATGTAGGGGCAGTGACATTTTTTTAAGGTTCGTTTCTAAAGTGCTCACTTTTTCGTGAACAGCCTTAAACTAAGATAACTGATCTGTTATAATACAAAAACGAAAACCTCGTGTAGGTTATTTTTTAATTTGAAGTTCGTAGCTGAAGTACACAGACTAAGCAGTCGTAAGAACTGGTTGTTATTACAGTACTGAAAAAGGTTGTTGTTTAAGCATTGGAAAAAATCTGCTGAAAATATCATTTGTGCGCTATTCAGGAACCAATGTAAAGTTACGGAAACAAAACAGTATATTTTACATAAAAGAATAAATGTAAATACACCTTACTTTTTTACAATTTTTCATTGCACGGTCTACTGTCTTGTCTATTTTTTTTTTGTTGATTAATGTATCGTTTTCAATATTAAGCTAGTTGTTGCTCAGCAGCATTGTATTACAAAAATATTCTTATTACATAGGTGCATCGTTAATGTTCCAAACCAACTATATCCACTTTATGTATTATGTGGTTTGTTGGGAATAAAAAACATTACAGTTTGATTTTATATGACACGTTTCTTAAGTTCAACCTAAAAACATACATATTGAGACAACTGAATATTTTATACCGGTATTGCGAACTTGTTACTCTATTAAACGCGTGTAGTGCCTCATCCTAAAAAAATCTATTGAATTTCTAAATAATGTTCACGATAAAGTGAGGACTTTTGAAATCAACCTTGAAATAAAGTCACAGTCCCTGCCTCCATATATTTTAACGGGTGCACCGAGTGACGTGCGTCCAGTATTGGTAATGGTGGATGGAAAGTAGTTCCATATTTTGACTTCGCATAAAAAGTATGATGTAACCTTTCGTGACAAATATATTTATTTCTTTCGCTTTTGTTTTATTGTGCATCAAAGTGTAAAAACTACCAAATGTGTCAAATATTCACTTTTTTTTTAAATAATTCCGCAGTTTCACCTGACCTGTGCATGAATAAAATGACGATGCCCATAACAATGCTAGTCTGATGTAAGACTGTAGAAGATACACCATGCATGCAAGTAGATCTTAAGCAGGGCTTTCAAAAGTGCTAATTTTCCCGTGAATAGCCTATACATATATTTGCCTACAATATCTACTTAGTTTTCAAAAACTCGACCTAGCAACACTGACCAGTTGTAGTTTAGATTCGCGAGCGAGGCGTCGAGTTGAGGGGTAGGCTGCAGCACAGAAGAGGTTGGCATACAGAAGTGTGTAATGACGGTGATGAGGGGAGGGGGTCCTTTTATATGGCCATGCCGAAACACTGATTGGTCGAGCGAGGTTCTGGAACGGATTGCTTGTGTCTCATTGGTTGCTGCGTGCTGCGGAGAATGCCCTGTTTGCTGGACTGTCGCGCCGCCGGCTGAGCTGCGTTCCAAAACGTTACTCCAAGAGTAGAGTAAAGTAACAGAGAGTAATAGCCGAGGAAAGCAAACGTAAACGTCGTTTTAAAGCGATAATGATGTAAACAGAATTTGTGTTTGCAAATATGTACTGACTACTGATTAAGCAAACAATGCAAATTCCAAAAGATATTTGTACATTTCAACACATTCTTTATTTTTCAAAATATTAGTTATGTACATTAACAGCTTTAATTGCTATAAATTATCCATAAGCATTATGTATAAAAAATAACCTTTATATAATAACTTTCAAATAAAACTGCGATTTTTAACAGTCGTCTTTTGTCAATTTTCCGCGTGTGTCTGTAAACGGAATGTCCAAATTTCCTTTCTATTTGTTTAGTTCTACTACAATTTCCCTCCATTTTTACTTTCCTGCTCGTTATTCGCTGAGGTCGCGCGTGTAGAAGTTTTACTGCTGCAAAATGTTCAGAGTAACTGCTCTGCAGTGTTGGGGCACTGCCGAGAGCGAGTAAAACATTTACTCAAAGTGCTTTGGGACAGCCGGAGAGAAAAGTTTACTTCACTCAGAGTAACGCTGTGGAACGCCGCCCTGGCGAGTAAAGTTACCGGACGCTGATTGGCTAATGGCATGTTACAGGAAAGTGACGCCATCTTTGCTGACGTGTGTGGCAGTACAGTAGTTCGCGGTATATGCAGGTTGTAGAATAATATAGAGAAGTCGTGGACAAGGGCACCGGCCGGCCGCCATGTTGTGACGTCACCCTACCGCCATATTAGATCTGGGTCTTGACCTTAACCCCGCACCCGTGACCTTGAATGACCTTGAACCAAAAAGATATTCACAAATACAGAAAAATTATGAAATCCCCAAGAAATAAATACAAATATTTTTTTTATATAAAAAACTAAAAATTATTTGAAATAGTCTTTTAAAGATGTACATGTAGGAGGTCCGAGGTTCGATGACAGGTGCATGGACTAAGCTCCCAACATTAGCGACCTTCGCTAGGTCAAGCAGTGTCTATCTTGTCAGCCATGTTAGATGTTGATAGCCTTGACCTTGGCCTTTCAACTTGACCCCAGTGAACTTGAAGCCAAAAAATTCTAAAAAAAAAATCCCAAAAATTTTCCAACAAATTCCTCAACCCTTGACACTTGACTAAAGACTCAAGGCCCAAGGCCCAAGACCCATAACTAGGGATAGGAAAATTTCGCGAGTTCAATGACCTGAAGGCTAGACTCCTCAGTGCTGTGTACACTCGAGCCTCAGATGTGTGTTCATTGGCTGCTGCTCCAGAGAGTAGCCAGCGTTACCTCACACCTGGCAGTATGGCTTTCGATACTTGTTTCCTTGCAAGTCTGCTATTGGCTTAGAGTCGTCTAGGGCGTGTCTAATGAACTGTGATCCATTTGCAAAGGTGTCTTCAGTGTACACGTGTTGGACGTCTAACTTGTCCTGAAATGGACTCGCGAAATTTTCCTTTCCCTACCCATCATCACCCAAGATAAAAAATCTAAAGCCCAAGGCTGAAGACCCATCACTCATAACGCAAAAATCCTAAAAATTTATAACAATAAATAAAAATTAAAAACTTCTAATAATTTATAAAATATATATATATTAATTATTATCTGTACATTTATATAAAAACTTAAATTTCCAGACATTTTCTCATTGCCCCGTACAGCAGACGACTGAACCTCGACAGTGTTTCTCATTGGTTAATTAGTAGACATGCCTCCACCTCCTCATCTTTGCTCATTCTGTCGAATGCACTCCACCCGCCATATTCATTTTTTCGTTTGTCATTTGTTTACTTTTTCATCACCTATGTGGTGCTACTGCATTAATTATCTATTTCGCGCCCCAGAGGAGCTGTCGATTTAGCCACCATGTTGATTGTTCCCGACCTTGCCCTTGACCCCAAGTACATAGAACTCGAAAAACGGAGAAACATTTCAACCAGAGCTGACCATACCAAAGGCTCACACTAACTTACCAAGCCAACTTACCAGACCATCTCACCAAGCAAACCAACTTGTTGCGAAACAATCCTCAAAAATATTCCCCATATTTCATTCGTTCGCCTTATAGAACTCAGTCGATTTTAAACAACCCGAGTAAGGCATATCACTTTAAACAGAATTATAGACCTCCTTCTGCATGCACTCACATGAATTTGATCTAAAACAGACTCTCCAACAACACCGAATTAATAATTCTTTCAGAGAAGCAGGAGGAACTGTATAAGAAATTAAACACACATTTTTTATCCTTTCACTGCTTTTAAAAATAGATATTACTCTGTAAGTAATAAACACTGTGTGTATGTTCCACCTTACTCGGAAGATATAACATAAGACTAAAATGAAATTTATTTATTGACTATTATTCTAAATGAGAGGGCTTTCAAATAGTGCTCACTTTACCGTGAACAGCCTATATCAACTTTATATAGAACATAATTTTAGGCCTTACTGTATCGAATGCCATTTGTCATGATTTTAGTTTATAGAATATTCGGTAATGTAGTTTAGCTGGAAATCATATGTATTTTACTGCACGCCTTGTCATTCATTACATACTTTTTGGAGATTCACTATATTCATCATCTCAGAATATTGTTGATGCGCACTTATGATCGTTATGTACTAAAAGAGAAAGACAAAATGCTGAATAAATGCGTTTTGTTGAATCCCATTACACGAGTCTATGTACAAAATTTACTTAATATATATGTGACTTTTTTGGTTAGTTTATGTGCTGCATTGTTAACTACGTTGCAGTGTGATTCATTACTAGTGTGCGCAAGACCGCACGGTGTTGTAATAATATGAAATTGTCAAACTATTTGTCTCGCGCTGTGCAGCGAAAGTTTCCTGTCCTGCTCGTATACGGCCGGCGCGCGACGATTGTCGTACAGCCTAGTACACACAGGCATCTTCCTTGTACAAGAAAGTCAAAATAAAGGCGAACAAGAAATTGAACTCTAAAGTACCTACTAGCTAGTATGCACGGAACTGTGTGATCCATACACTAACTGGTGAGCGAGAAAGTGGATTGTTGATGTCAACTATGTATGATCTGAAAGGAGTTTTTGGGGATGTGCCATAAAAAAGAATAAAAAGATTTAGTCCAATCAGACATATTTCAGGCACTAAATATATACAAATTTACAAAATTAAAAATAACTCATAGAAAAATAGACAAGCCACTGTTTTTTAAAATTCATACACATAATTATTGATAGGGATAGAGAAAATTCATTTCGGGACAAGATAGACGTCAAACACAAATATAAGTAACCTTCGCGACTGGATCACAATTTATTATACCCACCCTGCACGCCTCTGAGCCAATAGCAGACTTACAAGTAAACACCTTACCAATCCCATAACTGCCAGGTGTGGGGTAACAGCCAATGAACACACAGCTGAGCATCCAGTATGCAGAGAACTGGGGAGTCTAGCCTACAGGTCATTGAACTCGCGAAATTTTCCTATCCCTACTTATTAGGGGCACCTGATTTTCGCGAAAATCTTTCAGGACAAGCTGTGTTCCAACGCACATTGGTTCAGAACCACTTTCGATATTGGAGTGTATGTAATGTTACGGATCTTATCTGTCTGCCCGCGAATCACGTAGGGTCAGTATCGGAGAAAATTAATTCTGATTGGCTATTGCACGTAACATTCTTTCTTCACACAAAGACAAGCATCCAGTAGCCAAATGAAGACTGCAAGTGTGCACATAGTACTTTGAATTCCAGCCTCCGCGTAAATCTTTTCGCGAAAAACGTGTAGCCCTACTAATTATTGATGATAGTGGGACTATTAAACATTTTATCGGTATTAAAAACATTAGCATATCTGCTTATTGTCAGCATCAACAAAATATATGTTTTGTTTACATTCGATTCGTACAAGAAATATGGCGAAAAATAGAATCGTCCCTTAATGGCACTAGCTATAGTATACAAGCTCTTGTGTGCTAGTAACTAGCATACTCGTCGGGCGTTCACACGATGCAAGTCGAGGTGTACAAGAATGTGCTCACTTTCGTCTACAAGAAAGATGCCCGTGTGTACTAGACTTTACAGCCATTGACCAGTCTATACTGGACACTGCTCTAGACAGGCCTAGGGAGCTCGCACGCCCAGACAACTGCAAACTGTATATTTACTTGTATAATACTAATAAATTTCCAGTTTACTCTGCATCATGTTCAAAACACGGCTAGTGTAGTCCAACAGTCATGGTTGGCAGGTCGGAAATCCCACCAGGCTCTAACAGCCAGGGCCAGAGGTACCCTTACACCTGCATGAAATAAAGGAGACAATTAACAAGAAAGGTCAAGGGGTCCGCTTGAGAGAAGTTATGAGCGATGGGATAAGAGATATGCAAAGAAGGAAAGAAAATTGATGAGTAAGAAATGTTAAATTTGGATACATCTTAAACACCAACTTAATGTCTTATTCCCAAAATCCCACGATAAACTTAAAAAGCCAATATAAAAGTTTGACTTCGAAAAATTTTCTGGACGTATCTTATACCCTCAGACTTCCAGGCAGTTCCACCTTCACTTTTTTTGCATCAAAAACAACAAAAAAAAGTTTTGATTATTTCCAACCTAAGTGCCTCCCAGTCCAGCCCGCCCTTGTGTGTATGGGTTGTTCACGGTAAAATTAGCACTTTTGAAAGCCCTGCTTAAGAACTATTTGTATGCACGTTGTGTATTCCTCCGTCTTGTGTAAAATTAACATTGCTATGGCCCTCATCACTTTATTCATGCGTCTGTCAAATGTAACTGTGAAATTATTAAGAAAGTAAATACTTTATAAATCTACTAATTTTTACACTTCGATGAATCAAGAAAATAGAAAGTGGAAGAATTAATTTCAAGTTATCATAAATAGTTATCCATAACTTTTTATTCCACGTTAGGATATGAAACTACTTTCCATCCATCGTTACCAACTTCACAGGGTGAATGTCACTCATTGCTCCCATTAAAATACATGCATGCGGGGGCAGTGCCTTTTTTCTAAGGTTCATTTCTAAGGTTCTCACTTTATAGTGAACAGCCTTTGTTCCACAAACTCTTGGGTCCATCAGCCTTGCAACAGGACCAGGCCGTCACACTCGAATAGGGAAAACGAATCCTTGACCGAAGATACTCGAAGTCAGCTTCTACGGTCTTACAAGTTCGGCATTAAAAAAAGTATATATATATATATATATATAGCACATTTAAACAATGTATATACCATGTTCGCATAGCATAAATATATATTAATCACTCACGTAGCTTCTCTCTTCAGATATTGTACAAAAATGAAATGTTTGATTTGCATTTTTAAAATTTGTCGGTGGTAGCTCTGTCACCTTTGTATAAGCGGTCTTCAAGTGAGTGAAGAGATTCGGACGGCTCTTAACATCGAGGTTTTGAGAGCCGATGAGGGTGATCGAGGTGAGTATGGAGCAGTGCCTGAATGAAAGGGCGGGCGAAGCGGGAGACCCTCAAGAAAACCCGCGGACCAAGTGCATCGTCCTGCACGATTCTCACATGCGAGGATCCGGGAGTGGCCCGGCCGGGGATTGAACCCGCATCGCCTTGGTGGGAGGCGAGCAGGCTAACCGCTCAGCAGCCGTGACCCCAGCGGAGTTCACGCCTGTTTGTTCATTTGCACATGTATTCTCACGAATGCACGTATAGAACTGCTTGTAACGTAGTGTTACGCCTTCATGGTTGCAGTTTACATTCGCTCAAACGTGCTAGTGATATGAAATAGATGGGAGTAAGCGACGTATCAATAATATTGTCCAGAAAACAAAAGCCAGTCACAGTATAAAAACAGCTGGCGAGCTTTGATCGTATGTGTGTCTATATATATATATATATATATATATATATATATATATATATATATATATATATTATAATGCTCAAAGCTGGCGAGATCTCCGTATTGACACCAACATAACGAAGTGAGAATGTGTAGTTTACTCTGTGTTCTGACGTTGACAGTATCGTGCATTGCACTTCGGCTTGCTTCGACAAACAAATTAATACGCAAAGGTTCTCTCGTTATACTGTTGAGTTCAGCTGGGTTTACAATGAAACAAATGTGCGTTAACGCAGATTCACAATTCACCTGATGATTCTTAATTCAGCCAACGAAAACTTGCGGTGAGCCTGTCCTGTTATACTTTTGTTCCTAAAATAACCTCGTATAGCACAACCATATTTAGGCATATGATACTTCAAAGCCGATATTTTCGATCAGAGAAACTTAATTTTGTGAACAAAAAGAATAATCATCCTTCTCGGACTTCTCTTTGGCCCTCAATTTCTTTAAACAGAGTACCCAAATGGTATAATAGTTAGATATACATTTTCTAAGTCTTATAAATTTATGTAATTAACTTAAAACAATTTCTTCCTCCATATTCCTAGTTTATCTCTTAACTATCTCTTGACCTAGCTTTCTGGTGCACACAACCCATATATATATATATATATATATATATATATATATATATATATATATATATATATATATATATATATATGTTACATTACTGAAATAACAGTTTCCCGCCGACAACACTGACTGCTCTGTTCCGAGTGGTCGTCGCATTACGTAAGTTTCACTTACTATTTCCTTTAACGCTAAGGAAATACATACAACTTATACTCAGCACTGCAGGAATAACAATTATGTTGGTTTATATATTCCCACTTACCACATTCCTATTGGGCCACGTCACACCATACAGTACACAACGTTCATTACTGGACGGCTGGCAGTAAATAGTCTATAGTGCTGAGTTCACAGTATTTCAATCAAATGTTATTTCATGCTTAACATGATTTACATCCCAAATTAATCATATGCGTAGTCATACGAAAATGTCGTATTTTGTAAAAGAAAATGTTGGTTGGTGAGTTAAAGTGTTCATGTAAAATCAGGATAAATACTACGATAACAATGAAACTACATGGGTACGATTTGTACTTTTAAGTAAACCCTATTCACGATAAGGTGGGCACTTTTAAAAAACCAACCTTAGAAAATATCAATCCTCGTACCTGCATATATTTCGCGGACTCACTGAGTGACATGCACCCAGTAAAGTTGGTAACGATGGACGGAAAGTAGTTCCATATCTTAACGTCAAAAAAAAAGTATTAGGTAACCATTTGTGATAACTAGAGACCTGAAAAATTCGCGTTATACATATACATTTGCATTATGTTTGTCATTGACCTATACTTTATCTGACACGCCCTGTGTAGCTCTGCGCCAATAAACGAGCACTTCGCAATTGTGTAGTCCAGTCACGTGCAATCCAGTCAAAAAGGCAGTGACTTCACATAAAGATGCGCGACCAATGGAAAACCAACGCTGGTTCGAGTATATAAGGCACTGTGAAGTTTAGCCTGATGCCAAATAATAACGCGAATTTTGCAGGCCTTCAATGATAACTTAAATTATTTCTTTCGTTTCCTGTTATTTTTAATACATCGAAGTGCAAAAAATACCAGATTTGTAAAATATTCGCTTGTCTAATAATTTTACAGTTTCACTTGACGGACGCACGAATTAAGTGGTGAGGCCCATGGCAATGTTAATTTTACATACGGCGGAAGAGTACACGACGCGCATACAAGTAGATCTTAAGCAGGGCTTTCAAAAGTGCTCAGTTAACCGTGAACAGCCTGTATCGATATATATCGAGATTTGTTTCTTCCGAGCTAAATTCGGGCATAGTCCTCAATGTGTTAATTATTGCAAGGCCAGCTTCACAAATATCTACTTGTACGCTCCCTGAAGAGGACCGACGCTGGTCGGTATGACTGTAGGTCGAACGCACGGAGGCGACGCGGGTCGATATGAATGTAAGTCGAACGGACGGAGGCGCCGTCCCTGCTCCAGAGCCAAGGCAGGAACCGGTTCCCACGCCGAACCCTTCCACTCACGTCTTTCTCCTTCCCTTTCTTTTTTATCCCCGCCGTGGAACGGTTGTTGTAGAATCCTTGACTGGCTAGCTGCTCCTTTGTTCGCCCGCGGCTATTTTTAGAACGAGATTTCTCACTCGTGGGTGGAGCGGGCAATCGTAAGAAGCGGAAACCGTGGTTTCCAAACTCGAGCACAACAGCGCAACGAGAGAGACCCGAAAATCTCGCTATACGTATAGTCTATTCGCTGTTTCTTCACAATTTTTTGAATCAGTACTCTGAAAAATCACCCCATGAATGACGTATTTGGTTGGTTCCTAAATATATAATGTATCACAAGTTGTTCATACTTCTGTTAAAATAAAAATATCTAATTTTTGGTTGAATCGAATCTTACTTATATTTTGTCTTTAATTTATAATATTACATTTATAATTCATACGAATAAAAACTGGGATAAAATGTGTATGTTGGTAACACCAAGTAAGAAGTACATTCTACGCAAAGGAAAATATTGTTCAAGACTTTCACGATAACGTGACGCTTTTGAAATCAGCCTTTAAAAAATGGCACTGCAATGTCACAACAGATGATTGCCCAAGATCGATGTTACGATGCCCTAAGGAAAAAGTTGATTGAAATGAAGCGATCAAGCGTGGCTGACTGTAGGCAGTTACACTCATACACAGAAATAATTGCAAGTCCATAATAAACCCCACAAAAGACAACCTAGCGAACTTATATCACTTTATGATAGCCACGCCCGTTCTTACTCAAGACACAAGTCTCACCTACCGCGGTGGTGTAGTGGTTAGACCACTCGCCTTCCACCTAGGCGAACCGGGTTCTATCCCTGGCCGGGTTACTCCCGAATTTTCGAAAGTGGGAGTCGTGCCGGACGATGCCGCTAGGATTTTCTCGGGGATCTCCCGTTTCCCACACCCTTGCATTCCGGTGCTGCTCCATTTTCATCTCGTTTCACCCTCACGGCTCTCTAGACCTCGAGGTCTTGATTGCGTTTGTGATACGCGAGTTATTGTCGCCCTTATCGCTCCTCCGCCTCTCGACGTCAAACGGGAAAATAGGTCCATGTAGGCGGCAGCCCCAATGCCACACTTCAACCTCTTGGAAATAAAATTGTCTATGTGTAAAGACCTGAACAATCCACGAGTTCAATGACCTTATGGCCAGGTTTCACAATCTTACGGCCAATCAAGCATATTTTAATTGCTCATTTGTAGAGACTTGCAATATCCACGTTATTATTAAGGGACACATTAAATTAAAGCACATGTACATTTGCATTAAGTTTGATTGGTCTATACGTTATCTGACACGCTTTGAGTAGCTCTGTTCCAATAAACGAGCACTTCGCAATTGTGTAGTCCAATCACGTGCAATCCAGTCAGAAAGGTAGTGGCTTCACATCTATGTAGCAGCCAATGGAAAAACGACGCTGGTTCGAGTATATACGGCACTGAGAAGTTTAGCCTGATGCCAAATAATAACGCGAAGTTTGCAGGTCTCTACTCACCGGTTACTGCTGTAGCAATGAGAGGTGATGATTGGGCATGCATTTTATTGCCTCTTTAGTATGGACCTACAAATTTGCGTTATTTCCGGGCATCACGCTATAATCCACCGTCCTATACACATCCCAGTCGTTGTCGTTTGTTTATTGGCCCCTGCAGCAGTGAAGGCCGCTTTTCCCTTTTTGACTTGGTTGGACGTGATTGCGCAAGCCTCTCGTTAAGTGGTATCCTATTGGTGCAAAGTCGCCCAGGGTGTGTCCGGACAATATAGAGTCCAATGACAAACACAATACATAAGAATAAGTGTTTGAAGTCCACTTTGTCTCGAATTTTGCACGTCTCTACTCTTTAGTTACGTCTCAGTGTTTTATATAGGTGTCAAATAACGCCTGAACCAATAGCAAAACTGATCTAAATGTAGGAGTTTCTGTCCTAAAATTAATTCGCAAATGTTTCCGGCCCTTATGGTAAAGGCGTAATACAAGCTAAAGCGGAAGTTTCGCTTCTGCTTTCTTAATATTGTGTGATGATACGATCAGATTATTTCGCGAAAAAAAAAAAAAAACACAGGCCTTAACGACGGAGTTTGCAGTGACAAATAGACAGACCTTAACGACGGAGTTTGCAGTGACAAATAGACAGACCTTAACGACGGAGTTTGCAGTGACAAATAGACAGACCTTTGCTGACGGCAGTGACGCTGCTGCCCATGACTGCGATCGCACAGCTGTTGTGCAAATTTCTTTCTCGGATAGTTGTCCGCGACGGTAGCCCGCGGTCCCTGCCAGCAGTCCGTCACGACATTCCTCTCAGCACGACCAACGGACCGGAACTGCACCGTATAAGCGCTGTCTTTGCATGGCAGGTGCTCACGGCGCTGGTTTCCAAATGCCGCAGTTCTCCAGCGGAGACGGCATTTCGCCTGCGACGTCGGACAGACAACTCTCGTGCGCGGGAATGGAGTGAGTGAGCGAGTGAAGAGATTTGTACGGCGAGGTCTTGAGAGCCCACGATGAGCCCCTGCAAAAATTCGCGTCATTATTTGAGAACATTTTAAAATTTAAAAAAACTTTTCCTTTGCAATACGTTTTTCATTGGACCATTCTTTATATGACACGTCTCGGGTAGCTCTGCGCCGATAAATGAACACTTCACAATCGTGTCCCCCAATCACGAGCAGGTTACTCAGAAAAGGAGTGACTTCACATACAGGCACCAGCCAATGGAGAAACGAAGCCTGCTCAAGTATACACAGTCCTGTGAATTTTAGCTTGAAACCAAAAAATAACGTGAATTTTGCAGGGTCCTACAAATAACCAACCTCAGAAAAAAAAAAAAAAAAAACACGACCGAACCCCGTGC
This sequence comes from Dryococelus australis, assembly GCA_029891345.1. Taxonomy (NCBI): domain Eukaryota; kingdom Metazoa; phylum Arthropoda; class Insecta; order Phasmatodea; family Phasmatidae; genus Dryococelus; species Dryococelus australis. Next base: position 29,920,695 of record CM057000.1, on the reverse strand, counting down.
TACCTGTTCTGGGGTAAAACTGGGGCATCAGCCAATGAACAACTTCCTGAGGCTCGAGTGCACAAAGAATGGTGGAGTCTAGCTGCTGCCCAATGAATCCGCGAAATCCCCGTGTCTCTCTACCCATGAGGTGGATATGGAGCAGCGCCGGAATGAGGGGGCGGGGAAACAAGTGGTCCCAGAGAAAACCCGCCGAAAAGAGGCATCGCACGGCACGATTCCCACATGCGAAAATCCGGAATGACCCCGCCGGGAATCGAACCCGGTGGGAGGCGAGTAGTGTAACCACTACATCACCGCGGCCCCTAGGAAAAATAGACTGTAAGGCTGTTCACAATTATTTGAGCACTTTTGAAATCAACTTTTGTAAAATGTCACTGTCCCTACGGGCAGAGTGACTGGCAAGAGCCCAATAAATTGGCAATAATGGAGGCAAAGTAGCTCAGTAACTTTGAATTAAAAGCGTTCGGTAAAAATGTATGAATACTGAATTATTTCTTTTGCTTTCTGTTTTTTTTAATCTATATAAGTGCAAGTATTAACTAACAAATTTGTAAATTCTTTCCTTTCCTAATAAGGTGCCGCGATGCTGTAGTGGCCAGACTACTTGCCTCTCACCTAGGCAAAACGGGTTCGATTCCCGGCGAGGGGGAATCGTGACGGACGATGCCTCTGGTCGGCGGGGTTTTCTCGGGGATCTTCCATTTCCCAAGCCCCCTCGTCCCGGTGCTGCTCCATATTCACCTCAATCACCTTCATCGACTTTCATGACCTCGCTGTTAAGAGCCGCCAAATTTAATTCACTCTTCACTCGCGCTTTCGTAATAATTTTACAGTTACACTTGACAGACGCGAGGATAATGTGAATAACACAATAACGATGTTAATTTAATAAATGGGGTAAGAATACACACTGGACATACATACATGCCATTCTTATGGCTCTCTATGCCATATAAATAGACACCTGAAGAATTCACGGTTTCATTTTGGGACAAGCTAGAATTCAAACCACGTGTTTTTATATAACTTTAGTCATTGGTCCACATTGCGTTTGACACCTCCTGGAGAACGCCTGCCCAATCGTCGCCTCCCACTGTGACAGCAGACAACCAATGTGCAGTTGATATCAGCATATTTGTACATAAGACTGTAGCGTCTAGCCTGCAGGTAATTGAAACAGCGAATTTTTCAAGTCTCTATATATAAACAATTGACTAGCAGTTATATTTTTACGTAGTGTTCTTAGCCTTACAGCCATACCGCCACTACGAGCGCTTGATAGACGGGGGAGAGGGTTAACTTAACGCCCTGTCATCGCAGGTGTCCCAGCTTAGCACCTGAGTGATCGCATTCAAAAACCCCAACCTGATTAACAAGTACAGCTTGAGGACCCCCCCTGCCACAAGGTTCTGAGACCCTCGTACTCGGATACCAAGTGCGTGGCCTGGCCAGGGTTCTGTCCGGATCCCTAGTGTCTCTCCAGGAGACAGCCCGAGCGGGTTGCCGCTCACAGCCCGAACACTGCCAGCACGAGTCCAACCACAGTGTGATCGGCACACCAGAGAGAATCTCTCGGTGGTGCTCGACCGACCAGCCCATACTCTCACTTATTTTCCATGTCACTTGTGGGTTTTCAGAAACCGACCGCTCGACATATGGCTAGCACCCGGGCGAAGAGAGGCAGCCCCTCCCCACCCCGTCAGCCCGTGAGATAATGATTTTCAACACGACACTGGGCTCACAAGAAGATCTTCTGCAGGACTTTCAGTTTACCGCGAACAGCCTTTAGATATGAGGTAGACTAATTTTTTGTTTCCTGCGCATCTTCCCGACACTGACCTACCGCTAACCAGTCCGACTGTCAAAGTCACATGGTCAACAATGATGGACTTTTTTTCTTATATCGAGGGATAGGAAAATTTTGCGAGTTCAATGACCTGTAGGCTAGACTCCACAGTCTTCTGCATACTGGAGCCTCAGATGTTTGTTCATTGGCTGCTGCCCCAGAAAGTAGCCAGTGTTACTACACACCTGCCAGTATGGCACTCACTACGTGTTTCCTTTCCAGTCTGCTATTGGCTTACAGTAGTCCAAGGCGTGTCTAATAAACTGTGATCCAATTGCAAAGGTGACGTCAGTGTACACGTGTTGGACGTCTATCTTGTCCTGAAATGAACTCGCGAAATTTTCCTATCCCTACCCATATCTCAATTTTCAAAAGACAATCCATTTTATGTAAATAAAATGCTTTTACCAATTTTAACCAACCATTTAGGAAGGCACAGATGTACTGTCACTGAAGACACAGTTGACGTGAGCTGCCTTTATTCTCCACTACACCAATACGAGTTGTGTAGGTCTCTGCATTTCCACCCACCCTTTTCCTATTGGTCCTGGCTACGTCGGACACGCTTACAATATTCCTCAACGTTTATTACTGCCCGCCAATCGGCCAATGGAGTCGCTTGTTGACTATGTGCCAATCAATATGTCGTGACAGATGTAACATGTTTCACAATCCATCGTGTTCATTTGAGAAATTATTAAAATTAACAGTTTTATTCTTATGAATTTAAATGTTGACTAGTTGTAAAATTTGACTTAGTTTCCCGTAGAGTTCAGCGAAACAGCGAAACCACACAAGTGTGAGATTTGTCTTCAAGAGCAAAGAAATGCCCAAATAAATGTTACCCGAGTATATACGAGCATGCTCCTCGAAGGATTAATTAAAATTGCATTGAAAATTTTCCAAAGGAAGTGCACCAACATATAAAGTACTTGTTTATATAAACAGTGTTCTAATCTCAAACCCTATCCACGTCGGGGTAATCGTACTGGCGCAAAACCAGTCCAATGTTGGGACGTGGATACGTGGTTTTGCATAGCTAGCGTGATCATATTCATTCTACGAGGAAAACTTGGCTGGTTGTTTCACAGCCATAGGAAGGGTCGGTAAAGATTAGCTTGACCCTTGTGCTATTCAATCTTTTAGAAAAATAAAATAAAATTTCATTTAAAATAAAAATGGAAGACAGGAAACTGAGGAAAAGTGTGGCGATCGCTAGTGAGCTTCCTTAGGCGAACTTCCAACATGCCATCAAGTAGAATATGCAGGAATTATGGTGGATTCAAAGCGTAAGTGGCTAAGCAAGATTATATATTTGTTAAGAAAATTACACACTGACGAGAAATTTATAGTTTGTATATGCTATTCACGGTAAAATGATCACTTTTTAAATCCCTGCTTAAGATCTAGTTTTATACACGTTGTGTGTTCTTCCGCTAAACGTAAAATTAACATTGCCATGGGCCTTATCACTTTATTCATGTGGCGGCCAAGTGAAACTGTGAAATTATTAGAAAAGTAAATATTGTACAAATCTGTTCATTATAACACTTAGATGCATTAGAAAATACAGAAAGCGAGAGAAATAGTTTAAGTTATCACACGGTTACCTAACAACTTTTTTTCGACGTTAATATATGGAACTACTTTCCCCTCCATCATTATCAACTTTTACTGGACGCATGTCACTCATTGCGCCCGTTAAAATATATACAGGTAGGGCCAGTGACTTTTTCTAAGGTTGACTTCAAAAGTGCTCACTTTATCGTGAACAGCCTTTATAAATTCTGTTTTCATGGTACGGCTGCTAATTAGGGAACAATAGGTGCCGCTACGTGATTGTAGTGAGATCCGCTTGTCCTGATTATCTCGGGAAATATCGTCGGCTATAAATAAGCACTGCCATGTGAGGCACAAGAGAGCGGGAGTGGACAAGGAGATGAATGACGGGTGTTGCAGCCCAGCCTCCCCCTACTGGAGTGTCCTTGGCCAGGTGAAAGTGTGTGACCAGCTCTTGTCAGAGCCGAGAAACTGGGTCAGCTGGCGTACAGTATCGTAACAAGGGTGGAGCAGAGTGCATTTGATATATTGAAAAGAGTAATTCATGGGTCAAAATCTATAAATAGATAACTCAGAAATAATGGAGTTTAAGTTATTTGCCTCAACATATTGTTTCATAAACAAGCTTTTTGATGCTAGAAGCAATTAACGTTTACTTAAAATTTGAGGCCTTCGTGATCAGTTTCCAAAGTAGTTAAGAAGATAACAGCGTTATTTTTAGTGCTCTTAGCAGGCAATTGAACATATATATGTTTTGTTTTTAATATGTGTTGACTAACCTCTTACACTTTACTGCATAAAAAAATTAGAGGTTCGATTTATTAATACTATGCAAATCTTAGCAATGTGAACACGAAAGCTTAAATCTCTCATAACTCCAAATAGCATATTTTCAGTTACCTAATTATAGTACTAAACCCACGAATTACTAATTTGGAAGGTACTTGTTGTCAACTACACTCTAACTCTGAATCAGTGAGAATTTCACTGATTCAATGTCAAATGTGTCTGACTGATACAACACTCACTTCAGGGAATTTAACTGATGAACCAGTAAAAAAAAAAATGCCATATTTCCTTCGCTGATTGATTCAGTGACATTTCCCACTGATTCGTCAGCCATTTTTTCCACTGTTTTCTAAGTGGTTTATATTTTTTGACTGATGGACCAGTGAAACATCTGAGCAAATTGCTCCGTCTCTAATTATTTTGGACTCGTGTATCAGTGAAACTACGTGTAAAAATGGCCGTAGAACGTCGTTTAAAAATGTCCGTTAAACAACGTGTATCAAGTGAAGTAACAACGAATAAACGAATAAAACTAATACAAAATACTTTCTAAAATGTGCTTCGTCTTTCAAAACTCCGCTTTACGAGGTAATATGAACACACATCCTTTCATTCCTTTTTTACGTCTTTCATTTCGATTCCATGTAATCGTCACAGCGCTCTGTTAGAAGGTTTAAACTGCATTTAATGTGGCGAAGAGAGTGCGCTCATATACATTAATCGTTTTAACAATCCTAACAGTACCAATCAAACCAAACACGAAAATTATGAGCATACAACTTCAAACTACACGATTTCGTAGCGGAGATATAACACCTTGCCGCACTGGGAATTTGTCAACAAGTCGGTCTCAATTGAGCTCAACGACAACAATTACACCAACAACGACAACTACAAAAACAACGGCAAAGAAAAGAAGGATGGCAAGGTAACGGCATAGATTCAACGGGTGAGCGAGTTCAATCCCGGCCACCCCTGCGAAATTTCTTTTTTACTGTTTTAGATTGCACAATATAAATAGTTAACTATCGTAAATATCTTTATTTCATGTAATTATTTGCCTACATTCAATAAAAACAATGTTTAAGTGACGGCCGAGTGGCCGTCACTTATTCAATCAGTGACATTTTTTCAAATCACTAATTCAATTAGTAAAATTTTATTCACTGAAACAGTCAGCGATTTTCAACTGATTGTAAGAGGAGCCATTTTCACTGATTCGAGTAGTTGAATTTCACTGCGAATCAGTGGTTTCTCACTAATTCGAATTTAGAGTGTAGCGACCCGCCACGACCTCGCTCGGATGCGATTTACAAATATGGCGTTGTCGCGCGTAGTTAATAAACATGTGATAGCTTCTAAAATGACGTGGTATAACTAACAAATTTTATTTGATAAGGATTGACGCTGTGTTGTTTAAAAAGTTCTACTGATAATCATAATTTAAAAGACAAAAATTGTTGCTGTTGGTCATTCTTAAAAGATAAACATTTGCAGAATGATATTGTTTACCAAAGGACTGCACGAACACGCGAGGAACTACTTGCGCGTATCACGTATGCTGCTACAGAATGCAAAGATAAGCGTGTACGTAGAGCAGAAACACGTGTTGATCATAAGCGTGAGGCCAAGTGTATGGAAGTAGACGGAAACATTTTCGAACACCTTTTTTTTGTAAGCTTGTTATACGCTATTGTGCGATGCTCAACTGTAAACAATACGGTCTGATAATACACCGTTGCATTTACTTCTACAAGGGTTATTATTTTATTCGGTCATTTTTCATATGTTTCGGATTACTCTGTAAATATTGGGAATAGGATCCAACTGTATGACATATTTTACTCCAAATAATGTAAGGAATATGCCCTGTGAATGGCGGTAACTGCTCGCGAATCTTCCTGTGTATAGATTCCGCATGAAGCATTGAAAATCACTGGACAAAATCACCTCGCAAATACAGTACGTACTAATATTTCAAATGTCGAAATCCGAATACATGTATTCGTTTTGTTGCTCAATTTCAATAACCCTCAATGTTTAATGTGCAGCAAAAATAGCAAAATTAATAATAATAATAATAATAAAAACTTTAATACTGAGATACCGAAATATAGCATTATTGCTGATACCCCAAAGTTGACAACACCGCCTATCGCCAAAATTGCATATTGCCAAAATCGTACATCACTATTTTCTCGAAATACGATGTACTGCTCTGCACTGTCAGACCATATCGCTGTTGCGATATTTTGAAAATATTTTGTCGTGATTATCGCTATAGTGCTCAGCCCTGATACTTAAAATTCTGCTTAATTATTTAGGAACAGAACATAACCAAATTACATTTTAACAGTGCCCAGCTGTTGGCCATAACTGATCTCTATTATATATATATTTAAAACAAAATATAATAAATGTACTTCGTATTTAACATTACTCAATTTCTTTATCAGGTAGCAGCCGACAACTTTATAATTCCCTCTCCCCCACATTGATCCCATTTAAAAGTCTTGAACGCTGTTATATGAAATCAATATACTGATTAAAATTAATTTTTAGGGGAGGCGGTTTAAATTTAAAAGGAAGAGATATAATTTAACATTTAATAATACTTTAACCTATGTAGTATATTAAACTGTAATTATAATTCAATGTATTATTTAATTAACTTTTACTTATGATATGAAACCAATGCCAAGAGGAGAATTTCTGCAGGAAAACTGAAAGGTTTACAATTGTAAGGGAGTTTTACTATTTATGTGGGCCTGGAAATTTCTAAGGGGTCCTGCACTCTGATGTTGTGAGTGCAGGAAGGCGGCAGTTCGTCCGGGCGCCGATGAATTTGATATTTAACTAGGATGGATTTCAACACGCTGTGTGGCTGTGTTAGGTTTGTTGTTGGAGTACGGGATACTTGACGTTCCCACGGAGCAGCTGGTCGCAGCACCGAACAAGTTAGTCAGGCCATGTGCGTTTCAATAACAGGAACGTTGTTTAATCAACACGTAAGATGCATTAACGGGAGCGGAGCAGTGGACGGGGCCAGATCTCACCGACACGCCAACGAGTGAAGATGTGGCGAGCTTGGGAGTTCCGCCCGCGGTAGCCGAGATGGAGAATCAGTCTTCGGCAACATTATTAAGAGTCCTGTGTACTGAAACGTTTTCTGTGAATTCGTTGTTTGCGCGTAAACGCGCATCTTGGCAAATAAAAGTTATGGAAATATGATTTTTGTCAGAAAAAATAAAAAACAATTATATATGGCTTTTTTTTTTTGTCATAAAAATGTATTCTTGGAGAAAAAATTCCCTTGAAATTGTCAAATATAGAATTTTTGAAACTTGCCTATGCAATTTCCTTAAGTGGCAAGAGAAAAGTACAAACATACGGGCGTAGTTTAATCTGTGGTCTTTCATCGCGTGTAATGAAACCCCTATGTTACAGATCTAATTTGCACAGTACAGCGTCACGACGGAAACACTGCACGCCTTGGCGTAGGAGCGATGAGACACTGGAAGTGCGTGTTGTTGTCGCCCGTATCGCTCCCTCGCTTCTTGACCTCGGACGCGCAGCTATATAGTCCTCTTAAAGTGACGACATATCATATAGACTTTGTGTAGAGCCTAAATACAAAATTGATTGCGACTTAATATTATACTTGTAACTCACATTATGCTCCTCCCGAGAGCACTAAATTAATGTAATGTAAATCATAATGTAAACGATAATATTTTTAATACAGTGACTATCAAAGCCTTACAAAGTATTCTACCTCCGAGTTAACTTTCCCCAAATAAAATAAAATTGAACAGTCTCAAACCAAAGACTGTTACAACATGCATGGGAGAAATAAAAAAAATAATAATAATAATAATAGGAAGAAACACTTCATAAATGAAACGGCTGAGTCATGTGAAACGCGATTAGAAAGTGAAATATCCTGTCGAAATGATTGTTGATTTTATATAGAGAGGTTCATGGAGAGTAGCCTGGGCCAAAAAATTAAGCGCATTTTTCAGGTCTGTGATCGTGACGAATGTTGTTGAAGTGGCAACATGACGAAGCTAAACAAAATATAGCCACAGAATAGGTAAGAACGTAGAACCTCTCGAGAAACCCCCCCCCCCCCCCCCCACACACACACGATGCCACCCAAAACCTACTCACTACATAGCTCGACTCCTGCACTGTACTCTATTCGCGGTTTAGTCCCACTTTTTGAATCAAAACCTTTGAAAAATCACCCCATGTATGCGACGTGTTTAGTTATTTCCTAAACACGTCATGTATCAACCCCTTTTATACCTCTGTTAACATAAAAATATCATAATTTTCGTTAATTTTAAGTTTTGGCCATATTTTATTTATCTATGATAATATATCATCTATAATAAATATGAATAAAAATAGTTAGAAAACATGTGTGATGATAACGCCTTGTAAGAAATAGTTCTCCTGAAACAGATCATTACAACTGAGTGCACCCTAATGTGGTGCCTTGTTCTTTGGTGTAGTTTTCCAAGCATAGCTAAGCTTAGTGTCACCCACCGCATCAAACTTTTTTATGTATTTTTTTCCTAATTCAAATCTAGAAAGATTTATTGAAAAATATGACGATAGAAGATTTATTGTCTTGCCCAAGATTACGGACATAATATATGAACTACTATCACATATTTATGCAAATAATTACCTAATAAAGGCTGTTCACGATAAAGTGAGCACTTTTGAAATAAACCTTAGTAAAAAGTAACTGCTATTAACTTCATATATTTTTTCGGGCCCACTAAGTGACATGCGCCCCGTAAAGTTGGTAACGATTAATGGATAGTAATTCCATATCTTAACGTCGAATAAAGAGTGCTAGGTAATCATTTGCGATAACTTAAATAATTTCTTTCGATTTCTGTTTTTTAAATTCATGGAAGTATAAAAATTACCATATTTGTAAAATATTTTCTTTTCCAATAATTTTAAATTTTCTCCTGACCAACGAATGAATAAAGTGAAAAGGCCAATTGCCATGTTAATTTTACGTAAGGCGAAAAATACACAACGTGAATACAAGTAGATCTTAAGCAAGGGCTTTCAAAAGTGCTCATTTAACGTGAACGGCCTATACAGAATTGTATATATTAATTCATTCTCGCCCTTAAATGACAACCGGGCAATACCTATTAATAGGGATAGGAAAATTTCTCTAATTAATTTCGGGACAAGATAGACGTCAAACACATATACAGTGAAGTCACCTTCGCAATTGGACCACAGTTTATTAGACCCGCCCTGCACGCCTCTGAGCCAATAACAGACTTGCAAAGAAACATCTTGCTAATCCCATAACTGCCAGGTGTGGGGCAACAGCCAATGAACACACAGCTAAGGCTCGAGTGTACATAGGATTGCGGAGTCTAGCCTACAGGTAATTGAACTCGGGGAAATATTCCTATCCGTACCTATTAACAATCATATACAAAAATTTGCACAGAACCATGGAATGTGATGCTTCTATAACGAAGCACTTTCAGTAATGACCCTGAATTTTCTGTTACGGCACTGAAACGAATAATTTATTTATGAGGGGTGACGCAGACTCTTAAGATTTGTTTGAATGATGTGGAGGAATATTCTGGAAGAAGAACTTTAGCAAGGACTCGGAAAAGTTGGAAGTAACTGTGAATGGACTATAGGCAGGGTTTTTTTTCTCTACGAACTGAACCCGCGACGGAGTAGAAATTGCGGTCAGTGAGACTAAGTGCAAATTACCAGACAACAGCGAGCCATTTTCAGCCGTCTTACGTGAAGCGTGTTGAAAACAGCGTCTGTCCCCAGAACAGCCAAACCTAGAGAAGCGAAACACACTGAAAGGAAATCGAACAAAATATTTGTTTGTATAGGGTCAAATATATATTTAGATGCCCTAACAAAATTTATTTTTGAATAAACCAAATATGTGTGTTGGGCCAAAAAATTTACACTGTCAACTAAACATTTTGTTTAATCGACTGCATATATTTGTTTGGCCACTCATTTGACTGCCTTCATTCGAAAATACAGCTCGAGAGTTTATTTGTATGTTTTGTGACAATTAGGATAGTAACCGTGTTTGTTAGTGCACCTATTGATGCTTAACAATCGTATAAACACATTAATAAAACAATGCAACAAGAAGCTGACAAGTAAAGTTGTAAAACTTGAGATATTTGTTTGTACACGTTGCCCAATATTTGCAGTATACATATTTAAAAGCCTTCCTACATCATCAGTTGTCACATTAGCTGAGATTACTGAGCCGCAGAGCTCGAACGCGGGTGATCTAGGTTCGAAACTCGATCGAATTTTAAAATCTTTCTATATCGGCCCAAACTGTTTAATGTGGGTGTAGCCAAACAAATCTTGTAGTTGCACCAACAAAATTTTACGGTTTGGGGGGGCAATCAAATAAGAACAACAAAATAATTTAGTTTCAGCAACAGAATATTTCATTGCCGCTACACAAACAAATAATTTGGTTGCACCAATCAAATCTTGTTTGAATCAACAAAACTTTTTTCTCAGTGCAGCCGCTTTAGGGAAATGCATTTTTAAAGTACGAAACGAAAAATTTAGCACGTTAAGTGTGCTGTGTGCCAGGAGCTATTTCGACAACTTACACATTTCAGAAGCGAGGAAGCAATAAGGGCGACATAGACTAGCATACCATATCGCCCCGATGCATCTACACTGTAAAAACGCTTTCTTCGCTGCAACACATAATTTGTAGCTGCAATGAAATATTTGTTTAAATATGAACCAATGAAAAGTATCCTTGCACAAAAATAATTTTTGCTTGATCTAAATAGTTATTACAATGTCAAACTTGCATTGTCGTTACAATAAATAAGAGAGAAGTAATATTTCAATATATTACTCGCAAAAGAGTCAGGACGGCTCCGAGATTCGAATCCACACACCTTGTGTTATTAACATAAGGCCCTGTATCACACGACCACTTTGTCTTTTTGCGTTTGGAATAGTTTTGATGGGCATACATTATTTTAAAGTAGTAAAATAGGCCAGAATACAATGCCGAACTTCAGAATGACATTAAACGTCTGCAGGAGGACTAAAATTTGATCAGCTGGAGTTTCGCAACTGCAGAATATTCTTATTGGTTTATCAACGATTGCGTAGGGACAACAGTTACATACTAAAGACTACAATGTACGACAAAAAAAAAAACCTTTAAACCGTTGCTTTTGGTACAAATTATTATGTCCTTACTGTGAACAAAAGCAGCTAAAATAATGATTATTTCTTTGCTATAAAGTAAAGTAATATTGCTTTAAAACAAAAACGTAAAAATCAGACATTTGTTAGCAGCAAACTTATGTTTCTGTAACAGTCTCTTTGAATTAAAGCTACATTGTATTGCTGTAAACAAAACAGCATCAGAGAAATGGTTTACTTTGTCGTACAGATAACTATGCATGGATTCACTTCAGTGAATTTAACTGATGAATCAGTGAAAAAATTCCAGATTTCCTTCACTTATTGGTAGGGACCCGCAAAATTCGCGGTATTTTTGACATCAAGCTAAAATTCACAGTACTGTGTATACTTGCGCAGGCGTCGCTTCTCCATTGGCTGCTGCCTGTATGTGAAGTCACTCCCTTTCTGAGTAACCTGCACGTGATTGGGGCACACGATTGTGAAGTGTTCATTTATTGGCGCAGAGTTAGCCGGGGCGTGTCAAATAAAGAATGGTCCAATGACAAACGCATTGCAAAGGAAAAGTGTTTTTAAGTTTAAAAGGTCCTCAAATAATACCGCGAATTTTGCAGGTCTCTAGTTATTGGTTATTGATTCAGTGATATTTTCCACTGATTCATCAGTCTTTTTTTTTTTCACTGTTTTTCAGTGGTTTATTTTTGACTGGTGGATAGAGACCTGCAAAATTCGCGTTATCTTTCGTTGAAATGGTAGATTCCATTTCCTTATAAACAAGTGACCACAGTTTGTGGTTTCATTGGCCACTGCACTGTGATCAACGTCACGTATCTGCTTGATCTCCTCAAAAGATATTGCCCACTCCACACCTGAAGTTGGTTAAAATCACAGTAACTTGGAGTTCAGTCTGTCCTTAAATAATAACGCAAATTTTGTATGTCTCCTATGATGGATCAGTTAACCAACGTGTAAAAATGGCCGTCAAACAACGTTTAAAAATGGCCAATGTGTATTAAGTGACAGACGCTTCCCACTTCGACTTTAGGCCGTTACCTTACCATATGTGCTATCAGGCTAGTTGGAAAATAAGATGAAGATATGTGTCTTATAATTCTTAAAGAAATCGTTAAGATTTAAATTGTATGCCCTTACCTTTTGTTTTGGTTTAATTTGTACCATTAGGATTGTTAAAACGAATAGTTGGGGATAGGAAAATTTCGCGAGTTCAATGACCTGTAGGCTAGACTCCATAGTGATGTGTACACTCGAGCCTTAGTTGTTTGTTCATTGGCTGCTTCCCCAGTGAGTAGCCAGTGTTACTCCACTCCTGGCAGTATTACATTCGCTACTTGTTTCCTTACAAGTCTGCTATAGGTCCAGAGTAGTCCAGGACGTGTCTAATAAACTACGATCCAATTGCAAACTCAACTTCAGTGTACACGTGTTTGACGTCTATCTTGTCCTGAAACGAACTCGCGAAATGTTCCTACTCCTAAGAATAGTTTATATGAGTGCACTCTCTTCATCATACTGTATGCAGTTTAAACCTTCAAACAGAGCGCTGTGATGATTACATGGAAACGAAGTGAAATACGTAAAAATGGAATGAATGGCTGAGTGTAGGTCTACATATTACCTCCTAAAATTGTGTTTTTAATGACGAAACACATTTTGAAATAATTTTGTATTGGTTTTATTATTTTATTCTTTGTTATTTTGTGTGTGTGGTTTCGATCACGGCCACCTCCAAACCTTTTTTTTTTTTTTACTTTTTAAATTAAAGTATTTTGCGCAATATAAATAGTAAACTATCGTAAATATGTTTATTTCACGTAATTATTTGACTACATTCATTAAAAACAATATTTAATTCGCCACTGCAGCAGGCCGTCGCTTATTCTATCAATGAACTTGTTTAACCTCACTAATTCAATCAGTAAAATTTTTCCACTGAAACGATCAGTGATTTTCCACTGATTCTAAGTGGGGCCATTTTCACTGATTCGAGTACTAATTGAATTTTACTGCGAATAAAAGGTTTTCCCCTGATTCGAATGTATAGTGTACACGCAAGGTTATGAAATGGCGTGCAACGTTCCTGTTGTACCACCGGAACTACAGGACTTAAGCGGCGACCCTCCCTTGTAATTAGTGCAAAGTCCGTAGCAAACTTCATTGCATGTCTCTATACTATACAGCGTCCCGCTCTGATGCCGGAGCCACATAGCCCCGACAAGCACAACACCGCAAGCACGACACGACACTTAAAACTAAATAACCAATGAAATACAGGATAGATCTGACGCAAGCCCGACAATTCTGTCGTACGACCAGAAGGTTTGGATTAGAAATTTTTCTGTTTTTCGTCGTGTCGTGAAAAATACGTATCTTAAAAGAAAACAAATTATGAAAATTATTGTATTTAACTCTTATGAATAATAATTTTACCTTTGCATGAATTAGCTATAAAACTTTGTCACCACCAATTATTCCAAATTTCCCGTTTGCCCACCGCCTTTGAAACGAGCGTAGTTAATGAGCAATTTCTAAATGGATCCGAAAAATTCTACGCTTCGTGTCGCGTCAGTAAACTGTCGGGCTGTAAATTCGAGCAGTCGCATTGAAAATGGCAGTGGTTGCGGTTTTTTTTTTTTTGTCGTGTCGTGCTGCGCTCGTCGGGGCTATGTGATTCCGGCTTGAGATTGCAGTACCTTGTGAATGGTGCGTGCTGTTGCCAGATTACTCCAGCTTTGCGACGTAACTGGCAGAGTAACAAATGGGCGGCGAAGGAAATGGCCTGATTAAGAGAATTTTATGTGTGTGCCTCCTTGACAACTCGTAAGAATCTAATCTTGTGACACAAAGCTAAGCGGCACAGTCCTCCTCTAAATAAGTCTCCTACACATTTTCACATTGTTAGATATTCCCTACATTTATTATTCCCTGACTACTGAACGGAATTGGGGCCACGGTGGCTGAGCGATTAGCACGCTCGCCTCCAACCAAGGTAAACTGGGCTCAATCCTCGGCCGGGTCACCGGATTTTCGCAAGTGAGAATCGTGCCGGTCGATGCCGTTGATCGGCGGGTCTTCTCGGGGATCTCCGGTTACCCCCGCCCCCTCATTCCGGCGCTGCTCCATATTCACTTCAATCACCCTCATCGGCTCTCAAGACCTTGCAGTTAAGGCCATTGGCGCATGAAAGCAGTATATTTATATAATTTGTGTCATAACTTGTTTCACGGGGGATTTTTCAAAATTTCTTGCTCGTCAAGACGTAAATAACAACTTTTGACGCCTTCTTACGTTGTTAGATATTCACTGCCGTCATTATTCTCGGAGCACTGGTGGAAGAAAGGAAAGAATTTTTGTTTTCTTATCTGCAACCAGTGCCCCGAGAATAACGAACATAGTGAATTTGTAACAATGTAAGAAGGTACTAAAAGTTGTTATTTAAGTCTCGACGAGCCAAAAAATTAGAAAAATACGATGTGAAACAAGTTATGACACAAATTATATAAATATACTGCGTTCATGCACCAATGGCCTTGAGAGCCGCCCAACTCTTTTTTCACTCACTAACGGAATGAGGTCAATAAGATTTATTTGTGTAAGAAATTTGCTATCAAGGAATTCCTTATATTACTGGTAGTCCTCCGCACTGTTTCCGCGATGTGGGTTTTGTTCTTTTATATTCTCGGTATTGTTAATGTCCTCACGTTTCCCCTTTGTCGAATCAATACAATGGGGAAACTTGAGCCCAAGTAATGTTTACTGATAGCTGCAGCGCACTTGTGGCGTGGCGCGGTCGTGCTGCGAAGCGTGTTTACACTGCGCCCGTTCTCTTGTGCGACCACGTAGTTCTTGCTGTGGAGCGATCTTGTACGAGTTTGAAGAGAATGCGAGTGAGTGGAGAGATTTGGGCGGCTGTTAAAGTTGAAGTAAAGCACCGACTATACGACGTGAAGAACTCATTCAAAAATAGTAGTACAGACACCATCAAAATGGTCGCCAAAGTACTATTTATTCTGTATATGAAAGAATAATGTATATATTTTGCAATATTATAAAATATTTTACTAAAATATAATTTTTAAATGTAAAAAAATTATCGATTGAAATAGTCTGTATTTTTAACTATATTTAAGCGCATGTCCATTCTGGATACTTCAGAATGCTGAATTTACAAGAAAATCTTCTTCAAGAAAGATCGTCATGTGATAATGTGTAATAAAATCATAGTAATAATGTATCATACCAATTTTATAATTAACTTTACTTGCATCAATCTCTCCTCAAAATGTTTGTGACAAATGGGCGTACATGTAAATAATTATATAAATATTCCCTACCTTATTATTACAATTTTCTTACACATAATCATATTAAACATTATGACAATATTCCATGACGAATATTTTCTTGCAAGTTCTGCTTTATGAATCAACCAAAATGGAAGAGCGTTTAAATTTGGTTAAAAATAACGAATATTTTAATCGATTTTTTTCTACATTTAAAAAGTATATTTTAGTAAACTATTTTATAATGTTGCAAAATATATACACTCTTCTTTCATATACAGCATAATTCGCACTTTTCTTACGATTTTTATGGTTCTGTACTATTTTTATTAATGAGTTCTTCGCATTGTATAGTCTGGTGCAGTGCTCCATATGCAGGTGCTTTACTTCAACCTTAACAGCGAGGTCTTGCGAGCCGATGAGGGAGAAGTGAGGTGAGGATGGGGCAGCGTCGGAATGAAAGGGCAGGGGAAGCGGGAGATCCCCGAAAAAACACGCCGATCCGGCAGGGTATCGAACCCGGTTCGCCTCGGTGGGATGCGAGCAGGCTAACCGCTTAGCCACCGCGACCCCATGAAGAGAATCAGTTCTTTACTTTCCGGCGTGACTGGTCCTGATCTTAACACCAATTCTTCAAACTCCATTCTCGTCTATTTCAAATTTCGTCAGACGTGAATTTCGTCTTTGGTTATTTGATAGCTCTTTATAGTAAAGAGCAGTTAGCCTGCTCACCTCCCACCTAAGCGATCCGGGTTCAATCCCCGGCCGGGTCAATCCGGGATTTTTGTATGTGGGAATCGTTTCGGCGGGTTTTCTCGGGGATCTCCCATTTCTCCCACCCTTCCATTCGTGTGCAGCTCCATACTCATCTCAATCACCCTCATCGGCTCTCAATATCTCGCTGTTAAGAGCCTCCTAAATCTCTTCACTAGCTCACTAACTTTATTCTAGAGAGACTACTATTTCGCACCATCAGACGCCACCAAGTTGGACTCCACAGCACTCTATACGCTCCACACGGAATGAAGTCACCAGAGTGCTGACTATTTGCTATTGGCAGAGACGTGCAAAATTCACGTTATTATTTCAAGACAGCGTAAACTTCAAACCCATGTGCTTTTCTGTTATGATTGTCATTGGGCTTTAGTTTGTTCGGACACGCCCTGGACGGCTTTGCACCAATAGGAAACCACTAACGAGAAGCTTGCCCAGTAACATCCTCCCAAGTCGAACGGGAAAATCATCCCTCGCTGTTGCAGGAGCCAATATACAAACTACAACGACTCGAATGTGTATAGGGCGGTGGATTATAGCGTGACGACAGAAAATAACGCGAGTTTTCGCAGGTCCCTAGCTGTTGGTTCCGAGACCTGCAGAGCGTGTTGGATGAGCGTGGCTCAATAACAAACGTTAGACGACTTACACTTGACCCCTCTATAGTCCATTCGTGATTACTTCCAACTTTTCTGAAGATCTGCTTAAGCTCTACTTTAAAGGATATTCATCCGCATCATGCGAACAAAGCTAAACTATACAGAAAATTACACCAATGTGGAAACCCACCATATTTGCGGGCACTCAATTCAATAATTTTTGCAAGAAAACTTTTTCTTACTAGTCATTACCAACATGCCTATTTTCTATTTGTTTTTCTTCATTTTAATTATAAATGAAATATACCCCCTTAACATATTATCCCGAGTATGCTCCTTCACATCTGGCATCTTGCAGGGTTGATGAAATTATGGTCGGTGCTGCGCAAGTCCAGAAGCTAAAGGCTGTTCATGATAAAGTGAGCACTTTAGAAATGAACCTTGGAAAAAAGGCACTGCTCCTACCTGCATATATTTTAATGGGAACATTGAGTGACATTCACCCAGTAAAGTTGCTAACAATGGGTGGAAAGTAGTTCCATATATTAATGTCGAATAAGAAGTGTTAGGTAACCATTTGTGATAATTTAAAATTATTTCTTTCGCTTTCTGTTTTTTTTTTTTTAATACATCGACGTGTAAACATGAGCAGATTTGTTAAGTATTCATTTTCTTAGTAATTTCACAGCTTCATTTGACCGAAGCATAAATAAAGTGATGAGGCCCGTGGCAATGTTAATTTTAAATAAGGCGGAAGAATACACAACGTGTATACAGTACAAGTAGATATTAAGCAGGACTTTCCAAAGTGCTCATTTTACCGTGAACAGCCTATAGCAGCAATGCATACAACGCCTGTCCCTGGACAATGCTATTGGTTGCTGCTGTCACACGAACTGTTATGTAATTGGTTGTTTCTTGTGCAGTGGATCTACTGAGATTCGTTCCATGGGTTACAAAATGCCATTTTAATAAAATATTCGTAAGTAGGTATCTTATTTTGCAACACGTGAAACAAAAAAAATAACGTGTAGGTCTACCTTAAGGAAATAATTTATAGTTAAAAATTTATGTAGATTTTCAACCAAGCGATAACTAAGATAACTACTTTTATATGTAGGTAAACAGAATCATAAAACGGTTGTGACAGATGACATATTTAGAAACCAGCTACATATGCCTTGCATGGGGTGATGTTTAAAAAGTTAAGATTGAAAAAGTGCAAAGGAGTCGCGAATAGACTGTACCACGATACTGAGCTGCAGAGCGAAGTAATGCGAGGAAGTTTGCAACCAATGGGCAGTTGATACCTGTGTGATAACTAGAGATAGGAACATTTCGCGAGTGCAACGACCTGTAGGCTATATTCCACAGTGCTGTGTACACTCGAGCCGTAGATGTTTGTGTTTCCCCAGTGAGTAGCCAGTGTTACTTACACCACACCTGGCTATATGTCACTCGTAACTTTTCTAAAAAGTCTGCTATTGGTTCAGAGTACTCCAGGGGGTGTTTCTAGTAAACTGCGATCCAATAGCAAACTCAACTTCAGTATACACGTGTTGGATGTCTACCTTGTCCCGAAGTGTACTCACGAAATTTTCCTTTCCCTGATGATAACACATTAGACTGTGAAGAACTTACTATTTATCAATTCACAGGTTACTTCAGAATTTTGTGAAGCCCTGCTTAGTTCTACTTCCAGGATATTCCTCCGCCTCGTGCAAATTCAGCTTAACTAAGTCTGGTAAATTACACTAAAGGACACCGCGCCGAATTCGTGAGCACTCATTGTAACAGCATTCTATATAAGAACTATTTCTCACTAGGCGTTACCAACCCACATGTTTTCTGGCTGTTTTTTATTCGAATTATTTATAAATGAAGCGTAGTAATTTATAGATAAAATATGAATAACATTTCAATTTAACAGAAAAAATAATAATTCTTATGAACACAAGTATAAGACGCTTGTGATATACGACATATGTTGGAAATAACTAAACACGTCATGCATGGGGAGATTTTTCAAAGGTTTGATTCAAATAGGGCGAAGAAGCCGCGAATAGACTATATTTGGTAGCAAAGGGCAATGAACGAGCAGATTTTTTATTTCTGTAGTAAAATTACATTTGCGGTCTTTTTACCAAGCGAAATTTTTTTTGTCGATATTGCGATTTTTGTTCTTTTAGAAACGTTATGAAAACTAGCCACATAGTGAAAGTAAAATATCGTGCTTGTTTTGTTTACAAGGGCAGATAAATGTTGTAAAATCGTCTCTCTATCTACAATCAGTAGGGGTAGTGAAATTGCGCGAAAATATTTCGAGACAAGTTATATTTCAACATACTATTGTAGTTTACTTTTCTCGATTGGAGTTGAACAACTGCTAATACACGAATCACTTTGGTTCACTGCCAAAGTTGTTGAATTCTAATTGGTCAAATTTCGCGAAGAGAGCGACCTATGGAAAAATAAACATTTCTGTTTGCGCTTAAGGTATTGAAATCTACCAGCTGCTCAGGTTTTTTTTTTTTTGCAAAAAAATCACTGGCTCTAACGATCGAGAACGTGTTGCAGCTGAAGGATGTTTTTGGTCGGTACTGTACACAAACAAGTAACCAATGACCGGTGTATCGAGCGTCTTTCTTCCGAATAATATGATTTGTTGTGATTGCTGCACCTCTCGTTTGTGATTGGTCTATACTAAGCATCGACTAACACGCAGTACGTGGTTTGCTGGCTGCAAGAAGCGCTCTTGACACACATACTAGACACATAATAAAAATTAACCACTAGATGGAGATTATTGGAAGTTCGCCATAGCTAGAGACGTGCGAAATTCGCGTTATTTTTAGAGGACAGACTGTACTCCAAGTTACTGTGCGTTTGACCGACTTCCGCCATTGGCCGGAAATATGTCTGGAACGTCTCGGAGAGCTCGTGAGTCAGTAACATAAGTTCTGCGGTGGAGTGTCCAATCTCTTTTTAAAGAGATTGAGCAGGTGCGTGACGTTGATTAATGTGAAACGGCCAATAATACCATGGACTGTGGTAACTTGGATATAAGGCATTGCAATCTATCCTGTCACCAAAAAATAACGCGAACTTTGCACGTCTCTAGCCATTGCGATGAAGATGCTCGTGCAGATGTCTATCATGGAATTAACGACACTAGGCAGTAAAAAAAAAAAAAAAAAATGTATTTGGCTGTGTTGGGGATACGGCCGTTTGTTTTGCGTGAATACGTCTACGTTGACGAGCTCGGACGCCTTGGAGTTTATTCTACGTTCCCTGCACATCTTCGCTCGATCATATGGGGTTTTATGAGTATCACTGGATTGCTTTTGAGAAGCTCTTTCCAACCGTATACGATTTCTATATTTCGACTTGGCGTTTTGACGAGTATAGATCGAAATTGGTTTAAGTGTGCTTAAATTTTTATATTAAACGCTTACAACTTCACAATAACCACAACAAACAAATGTTTTATACATGCAATCAATTGATCTTGATAGATCTGTAGACTGCAGCTCAAACGAGCGTCGTAGCTTCTCCTAGTCAAAAGTTATACTACGCGGAAGTTATGAGACGCGGCGAAACGAACTCAAAATTGCGACCCCCCCCCCCCCCCACACACACACACACCTGCACCCCGCGCACGATGTTTCGCAGTCCTCACTCAACGTAACATATTCTTTGATCCTTTTCCGATCGAGTGGTGTAATTGAATTTTGAATGTAGACGACGGATTTGGAGCTGCTATGCGAAACTGTATCTCCCGATTTTATTATCATCAGATTTTTTGGATTGGCCCCCACTACGGTCGGAAATTTGAATACGTATTCACGTCAAAAAGTAACGTATGGACGATAAAATAAATACGTACACAACACTGGAAAATTTCAGAAGGGAATAGGGCCAAAAAAGAGGACAGCAAATAGTTATGGAAAAAAAAAAAATTATGTACACGACCAACAGATAACATATGGCAAACAAAACAGGCCAGAAACCTGCTTTTTCGTGCTCAGTCTTGTTTTTCCACGACAGACATCTGCAGCGCAATGGCGAATGTCCAAAAATCTCCATCTAGTCATTCGCCCCCATTGCACCATTCATCCGAAGATAAAAATTAACCGCTGCAACACATGTGTTCGGGAATTAATTCGCGACTTAAAGGGTTAATATCCTGATAACTATGTGTAAATTATGATGTATGGACTCAACAAATACTCGCAAAGAAACTGTTATTAATTTGCTCATACCCTCGCTATCTCGTAGCTGTTTTGCGTGTCCACACGCCAACAAAGTAGTTCTAGCTGACGCTGGCATGTGCTTCAAATGACTCTTCGTTGCGAGTACACTTCGTTTACCTTAAAAGCGAATGGCCTAATGCCGTTTGTCCTACTGCGTTTATCCTAAATGCGTCTAGCCTAACTTCGTTTAATCTAACTTCATCTGGCCTAACTTCGCTTATCCTAATTTCGTTTAGCCTAACTGTGTTTGTCCTAACTGCGTTTAACCTAACTTCGTTTGCCCTAAAATGTCGATTTTTGAATATTCTTAACATAAACTGCGTTTGTCCTAACGGTGTTTGGCCTAATTGCGAAGAGCGTAACTGCGTTTGTACTGATCTCGTTTGGCCTAACTTCGTTGACCCTAATTTCGTTTAGCCTAACTTTAGGGTTAACGAAATTGGGGCAAACGCAACGCCAACTTCGTTGCTATGCCCGAAACGCTCATTTTATAAACTGGTTTTCACGTGCCTGTGTTTGTTGAAGAGGGAGGATAAATACAGCTCCGAGTGTTTATTTTTTGGAAGGGCTTGGGTGTGGGAAGGGGGTGGGGGGGGGGGAGACGGAAGAGGAGTTCGAAGTTTAAAGTTTCATTGAACAGAAAATGATGGGCAATAGAGGAATGCTATATGTTTCTGAAACAACGTATATCAGGAATCTTTGGTGATTCAGGTTGTTTTCGAGTTTACAAAATGTAATGGAGAATAAGAAAGTACGTACATAGTTAGCGGTCGATATAGAATAGTTATTGCTAAACGATGTTACAAAGTGAACAGTTTTAAAATCAACCTGAGAAAACAGCCACTACATATATACCTGCATGTATTTTAGCGGGCGCACTGAGTGACGTGAGCCCAGTAAAGTTATTAATGCTGGAGGGAAAATATATACATACATATAATATCTGTCGCTTTTTTTTTTATGCATCGAAGTGTAAAAATGAGCAGATTTGAAATATTTTTCCTTTTCAAATAATTTCACGGTTCCACTTGACAGACGCATGAATAAAGTTATGTAGCCCGTGGCAATGCTAATTTTACATAAGCCAGTAAAGCAGGGCTTTCAAAAGTGCTCATTTTACCGTGAACAGCCTATAGGCGAATAAACAGTTTATAGCTGGTGATCAGCTGGTACAGTATTTTTTTTTTTTCAGCACGCACTAATAATATACAATTTGCGGCAGCTCCAGCCGTGGAATGAGAGTTATTAAAATATTTACCGCGAGAACAAAAAAAAAACAGGTGCGCGCGCGTGTGGAAAGTGTCAAGAGGTTCCGCCCCACGCGGCGGCCGGTACAGATACACATCCGCGAGGCGGGGGTTTCCTGTTCCGTAAGCGTCTGCGGCGGCTAACCTTGCCGGCCTACAAATTTGGCAACACCGCGCGACAGCGTAGGGTCGGCGAGCGGTCAGGGGAGGCAACCTACCTGCTTCCTACCTGTGGGGGAGGGAAACGAGCGGCTCCGAGCTCCGGCACAAAGAAACCAGACAGAGACGGACCTGCGACGTGTACACCCCGCACAACAACGTTTGACGCCGGTCGCACCAGCTGTCGCCGTTCGCTGGCTTCGTCAGCCACCTCCAACTGTAGATCGCTCTGCGCGGGACAGTTTGTGCATAGGGACAGGTGTTCTATGAGAAAAGTTTTCAATACTAGTTGTACTCCAAAACAACTTTTGTTCATTTGCACTTTCGTGGTTGGGTGATTTTAAACGTCACGTGCCTCAAGTGTCTGTCCGCGAATCACGGGCATTCAGTATCGGAGTACTTTATTACGGTTGGCCCAGTCAAATAAGAACATGTCTTCTCGCGTAGACACGCGACCAATAACCAAAGAAAGTTGCGGTTGTAGACGTAGAATATCGAAGTATAGCATGGTCATAAATGTTTTCGCGAAAAACGCCTGTCCCTATTTATGCAGTCATTTCTTTTAGAAATGCATAAACTGTGTTAATAATTTTATTTAAAATTTTACAAACCTTGCTCAACCCGTTAAGTTACTATGTATCCGTCCGTGGACACGTTGCATATAAGAAGGGGTTTTTCGCCTGTTTTTCGCGAAAAGATTTCAGGACAAGTTGTGTTCCAAAACACATTAGTTCAGAACCTCTTTCGTGATTGGAACGTTTATATTGTTATGCGCCTTGTATATCTGCCCGTGAATCACGAACGGTCAGTAACGGAGAAACTTAATTCTGATTGGCTCACTCATGTAACAGTCAGCCTTCACACAGTGACAAGCACCCAATAGCCAAATGAATACTGTAAGTGTGCAAATAGGATATTGAAATCTAGCCTCCACGGAAATATTTTCGCGATAAACAGGTAGCCCTACATATAAGTGATACATGAGACCGGTCCTATACATAGCAAGGCATCAATGCCTAGAAACCTGAAGAATTCGCGGATTCATTTTGGGTCACGCTAGAATCCAAAAACTCTTTAGTTCACGTCACTGTTGCAATTTATTCACGCGTTATTTATCACCTCCTGAAGAACCCTGAACCAATGAGAAACACGCAACAAAACGCAGGTCTAACCATAGCCTTCCGCTGTGCCAGCGAGGAAGCAATGATTCATTTTATCTCTGTTATTGTACGTACACAATACTGTGCAGTCTACCCTACCGGTCATTGAATTCGCTACCTAATTTTTCCCGTCTCTATTGATGCCAATATTTCGAGAGTCTTCCTTGTGGCTAATATGATTTGTGGAATTTTCTACTTAATCTTCGACATGAATGGTTTGTGCCAATATCATCAAGACCGGGAAGCGGCATGTTTTCACTGGCTGTAGGAAAATTCCTGTACACAAGTACAGCGCATATTAGTCTGTTAGCTTTTTCTTCGTACTTTTTGAATAGAACATTTGAAAAATTACCTCACGAATAGAGACACGGAAATATCGCGAATTCATTCGGCAACAAGCTAGACTCCACAATCCTTTGTGTACTATAGCCCCAGTAAGTTGTTCATTGGCCGATGTTCCAGTTTTACCCAAGACCAGGTAGCAGCGGATTCGGTCGTGTTGTTCCTGCTGATTTGTTATTGGCTCAAATTCGTCCAGGGAGTGACAAACAAGCTGCGGCCCAATTGAAAAGAAAGACAAATGTACGTGTGTTTTGAAGTCTTAACTTGTCCTCGAACGAATTCGCGAAATTTTCGGGTGTCTACCCACGAGTGAAGTGTTTACGTATTACCTATATAAGTTATGTATAACAAACGTTCTATACTTCTGTTAACATACACCTGCCTCATTTTAAGTTAAATTGGACTTTTACTTATATTTTATCTGTAAATTATAATGTTTAGTTCGTAATTAATATGAACATAAACAGGGAAGTGAGTGGGAGTGTTTGCAACGTCTAACAAGAAATAGTTCTTTGCAAAATGTTACTACTTGTATTAAAGGTTGTGTACTCTTCCGCGTTATGTAAAATTAACATTTCATTGGCCTCATCGCTTTATTCATGCGTCGGTCAAGTGAAACTGTGAAATTATTAGAAAAGTAGACATTTTACAAATATGCTCATTTTTACACTTAGTGCTGTAACACTTCAATATGTATGACTTTATATAGATTATTCAATGTCTTTAAATTTGATTTAAATGCTAAACTTTAATGCAATGTATAAGATGTTTGGCGTATGTTCAAAGTGATATGTGCAAAGTTATTTATTTTGACAGTTGTGTTGTATAAGCTATGTAAGTCTAATGATTATCTATGGTTTCTTTGCATGAGTATTTGTCTTTGTAACAAGCACTAACTGTTGTTTTCTCAAAAGAATTAGGCTACACCAGCCGACCTATCACATTATTGATTTTTCGAATAATAGTCTGATAGAACAAAAAACTTATTCATTCAAATTTGGAATCAGTGAGAGGCCAGCTCAGAATAGAAGGCAGTCCTGAGTATGAAAGATAATCTATAATATTTGATTGCAGAATTTGATATTTACAACGGAGATACAGAATTATTGAGGCATTATTGAAATGCCGAGTCTATATATGTTTAAAAGAAGAAGTAATTCGAGATAAGCTATAAGATGAGCCCGGACGGAAGGACGGCCCAGTGAAGGAGGACTTCTTGGACTTCGCGCCAAGGACGACGCTGTGTCTGGTGTTCGGAGAGCCAATTCTGCGAGAGGAGAGCTACTGGCTGCGAATTCTGGCGAGGTTCCGCTGTTCCGGCCCGCAGATGACGAGTTCGCTGAGCACCACCCGGAGATGTGCTGTCCGCGGTGAGCGGGAGAGCTGTTCCTGGGTTCTACACCAGTGAATGATGACTCCACGACATCGGCAGAGTTGCGGTTATTTTCCGCTATCGACACAGCTAAGGCGTATTTTCCTCCAAGCAAATGTAAATGTATTTATGACACCAGAACTAGTAAAGTCAAATGTTGGTAAATCGGTATATGTGCAATGTGCAGGCTGGTGTTGCTTGTAATTTTGAGAATTAGTATAGTAATATTTCATAACTAAAGTTCTACAAAAGTACCATAAAATTTTAAATTGGTTTAGTTCAGTTAGCTTTTGTTAAAACCACTCATCGGTATTAAAATAAAAGTAATTTATTCGTTCCTATTGATTTATTTGAATTAAGACTTCTCTATTTTTTTTATTAGAATTTATTATCCAATTATTTCAAATTGCAGAGGTAATGAAGTTTGGATGAATACACCGATTTTTTAGCGTGGCAGTATAGAGTTTAGCCGAGGTATATCATTAATATTGCCTATCAGACTCACTCACTTATACAACGATATTTTATCGTTACATTACACCTTCATATCTTAATTACATATCTCAGAAATATTACTTTATAGCCAATAAGATTGGCCGTAATATTGTAACACATATCAATAGTGCTACAGTGCACTTAAAAAAAAAAAAAAAAAAAAAAAAAACGCTTTACTTGACTTAAATCTATGGAACTACTTTCTTTGCATCGTTACCAACTTTGCTGTGCGCATGTCACTCAATGAGCCCGTTAAAATGTATGCCAGGCAGAAGCATGGAAATTTTTCCAAGGTTGACATCTAAAGTGCTCACTTGACCATGCACAGCTCGTACACAGAGTGCGCACGAATGCGGTGCGTTGTCCTTTTCATGTAATTTTCTAGGCAGGCTCGGTCAGGCTTTATTTGCACGAGGCGGAAAATATCATGCAAGTAGAACTTTAGCAGGGCTTCAGAAAAGTTTGAAGTAACCGTGTACAGACAACCGTAAAATTACGTGATTGCAACACTTGATCTGAGAAATTAATTTGTGGCCGAACGAATTATAAAGTAGATTTGAGTAGCTACTTTAACGCGCTACTTTCAAACAATGTTGAAAATATTTGCTTTTACCAGGGTTTTGCTAAGTTTCCCATTGTAATACAGATAATGTTTACGAAGCGAAGTCGTTACCATGAGGTGAGATTGCAAACGCTGAATGTGTACCAATATGGCATAAGATGGAGGCTGATATTTTGCTCATTCAAATCATTACACGATAGTACACTACTGCACATGGAAATCGCTACACCCACTTTTCTTACGTGAGATTTTATTAACCATCACAGGTTTACAGACGATAGTACAAATAAGTAAAGGCTGTTCGCGATAAAATGGGCACTTTTTAAATCAACCTTAAAAAAAAAAAACGCTGTTCCTTAATGCATGAATTTTAACAGGCGCACTGAGTAACATGCGTCCAATAAAGTTGGTAACTATGGAGGAAAAGAGGTTCCGTATTTTAACGTCAAAAAAAAAAGTGTTAGGTTACCATACGTGATAATTTAAAATTATTTCTTTCGCTTTCAGTTTTTTTTTTTATGCGTCGACGTGTAAACATGAGCATATTTGTTAAGTATTTATTTTCTTAATAATTTCACAGCTTCATTTGACCGAAGCATGAATAAAGTGATGAGGCCCGTGGCAATGTTAAATTTAAATAATACGGAAGAATACACAACGTGCATACAATTAGATCAGTTTACCGTGAAAAGTCTATAGTGATTTAGTCTTCCACGCATAGAGCGCGCGTTGTTTAGCGTCCGCAAAGCATGCGTTCACTATGAAGTAGAGCCTCCTTTCGCGGCTATACAGGTAAACTGTACGACGAGGTCTGTCGTACAGATGGCGGATAGTGTACTACTTCGTGCAACAGACCACGTAGGTCAGCCATCATATCCCATACGTGTCTAATAGGGAACAATCCCGGAGACCTGGCAGGTCAAGGAATGGTGGTCCACATCTTGTAGAGCCGGATGGTTAACCCCCTTAACATATTATCCCGAGTACATTAGTTCACACCTCACACGTTGCAAAATTGGCGAAATCATGGTCGGCACTGTGCCCAGAATGAAGTGAGTGCGCGAAGAGATCTGGACGGCTCTTAACATCGAGGTCTTGAGAGCTGACGAGGGCGATTGAGATGAGTATGGAGCAGCGCCGGAATGAAAGGGTGGGGAAACGGGAGATCCCCGGGAAAACCCATCGACCGACGGCATCGTCCGGCACGATTCCCACAAGCCGGGGATTGAACCCGGATCGAATGGGTGGGAGGCGAGCAGGCTAACCGCTCAGCCACCGTGGCCCCTGCAAGTCCTGAAGATAGCACCAATAGGTCCGGCGCCTTTCCCCGGGCAATGCTGTTGGTTACTGATGAAACACCAACGATATTATAATTGGTTGCTTCTTGTGACGTGGGTATAGTGAAACTCTTTGCACGGGTTTCAAATTGCCAGTTCTTAAGTACTGTCACGCCAAAAAAAAATTCTTCTTTTGCAACACCTGAAACGAATGCATACGTTAAAGGGTTAATGCGAGCTGTATGGGGACGATCATTGTATTACTAGACGTTAGCGTCGGGTATCCTGCACAAAAATGGCAGACAGTAGGACCGCAGAACTTCATTGACAAGTCGGTGTGCTGTCTCCGTGCTTTCTACAAGCACGAGACGTGACCGGGGGATCGCGACTGATAGCTCCACTACTGTCCAGCACGTGCGGCGTTCCCGAAACAGCGCGGGATCACCGCATCACGCGGTGCGGCGCCAAATACTGCTGCGGCCATCGTCCGCATTAAGGCGAGACTGAAGCATGACTCGACGGAGAAGACAATGCGTCTCCTTTCCTCTGCCCCGCCGTTGGACTTGTATGCGACGAAGACCGCCCCTCCTGGAGGAAAGAGGCGTCAGATCATGATGAGTTGGAAGTGAGAGGTGGACGGGGTCCATCACGTGTTCGCACTTGGCGCTACTGGCTGTGCGACTCTGGGGAACTCTTCTCGCCCGTCTGGAAACCGGTCATCACTTTTTCCTACCTACATCTTCGAATGAGTCGGTTCCGATTGACTGTAGTGTGGGATAGACATAATGCCCTTTGCGCCCGGGTGACAAGGAGGAAGGGGAATGATACTGGTTATCGGACATCCCTCGAATCTAAGGCTTTGTCCTATATTCGCCTGAAGTACATACTTGTGCGTACCTGTCCCCGGAAGTGACATCGTAAGTTCTGTCCGAATTGCAAGTAAAGTATGCTAGTATACAAGGAAACGAAGATGCATACTTCTCGCATACTTGCGGAATATGTACCGCCATTTTGAGAAGCAACTTGTAGGTTACAATTGATTCCAGACATAATTATTTTATGTAAAGCTTAATAGGGCAAAAATACTGCTTTGCGGCATCGAATTTTGAACTGTGTTAACAACTATCGCAAGGTTCACCTTAAATAAAGATCTAGACAACAAGTTCCTAACCTACGAAAGCTAAGATAAAAAAATTTATGCAAATTGCACTCACATACAACAATGCAAGATAGTAAATCTATGTAAATCAAATTGAAATATTATTTAATACTTGATTTAACCCCTAAAATTTTGGCTATTATCAAATTCACAGTCTGAATAAACAGTTAACTGGCTAATAACTGTGACCCAAGCTAACACGACAGCCTGTGAGAATTCATAAAGTTTGGTGCCAAGGGTAAGTGAAGTATGCAAGGATGTAAGTACGCCAGTATATACCTGAATTCGGTCACGGCCTAAGTCCCACACCACACTCGAGTGCACTGGGCCACGCCAAGTTGATAATGGGAATATTGCCGTGCTTAGTATTTTAAACGTGGAAGAAGGAAATGCGCGAGATGCGGTAGGCATGTATGTATAGGCTGTTCACGGTAAAATGAGCACTTTTGAAAGCCCTGCTTAAGATCTACTTGTATACACGTTGTGTATTCTTCCGCCTTATGTAAGATTAACATTGCTATGCGACTCGTTCCTTTATTCATGCGTCGGTCAAATGAAACTGTGAATTTATTAAGAAAGTAAATACTTTAACAAATCTGCTCAATTTTTTACACTTCGATGCATTAACAAAAACAGAAAGTGAAAGAATTAATTCTAAGTTATTACAAATGGGTACTTAACATTTTTTATTCGACGTTAAGACATGGAAATACTTTCCATCCGTCGTTACCAACTTAGGCGAATGTCACTCAGTGCGCCCATTAAAATATATGCATGCAGGTACAGTGATTTTTTTCTATGGTTCCTTTTTAAAGTGATCACTTTGTCTGAACAACCTTTAGAAATGTAGCTTTTGGGTTTTAACTTTATTTCGGGCACAGCGTAGCGGGTCAAAAATGTAAAGTTCCTGGTGGTAATTGAGAAACAAAAAGAGCCGATTTAGATCTTGTTGTGCTTGGGATGGTTAACGCAAGTTAGACAGTAGTGCTCCAGGTATAACCTTTTAATAGGTATCGGCCACTTGAAGGGGATGTCTGGTGAGGCCACCGGAAACTTTGTCCACTATTGACGTTCCTGCCACCATCAACGGCACTGCACGATGTTGCGAGCGCAGTGGACGCTATGTCTGTAGGCCAGCCTCGTTCAAACGGCTACCAATGGTTCTTGTTGAGACCGGTCAATGCAGTGCGGGTCCCACAAACCGCAGGAACTCCCTCGGATGTGGCGCCATTTTCAGTTGTTCCACGTCAGCGGATACGACGATCTTCTCTGTGCGTAGGGAGTGCGACGGTAGGGCCAGTGCCTACCCTACGTGATGTGCAACCTGCACGTCACTGTGGCGACTGCGTGGCCATGATACGCAGCTAGCGACACCCGAAATTCGCGAAAATATTTCCTCACATGCTATACTTCAATACCCTACGGGCGCACCAGCAGTTTTCTTTCGCTTATTGGCGGCTTGTCTACTTGAGAAGACACTTTCTTACTTGACTGGACAATCAGAATTAAGTAAGTGTGATACTGTATGTCTCTGATTCGCGGGCAGGCACCTGAGACGCGGAACACCTGCATCGTCCAATCACGGATGTGGATCTGAGCTAAACTGTTGTGAAACTTAATTGGTCGTGAAATTTTTTTCGCGGAAATCGGGTGTTGCTATGACGACTAGCCAATCATCTGGCTTCGTGCAGTCCGGTCATGTATGATCCGTTCAAATGAGTCTGTGTAGCAACATTCTTCTCAAGCACGACGATGTCGCATGCTGACAACACGCAACATGCAGACTTAGGTTGGTTAGGTTAGGTAAGGTTATGAACATTGCTTTTTGTTTCGTTAAAAGGCCAATTTTAATTGGTAAGGCCATGTTAGGTTAGGTTATGAGTATTGCTTTTTATTTAGTTAACACATTGAGGTCTGCACACATTTTCTGGCAGTTAAGACAAATAATAATTGAGTCACCTATATCCACTACTGTAAGAACTCCTGTTCTATTGGTGTCTGTGTTAGAACTCACCGTCGTCCTATTGGTCCATACCACACCGGACACTACCCTGTACTTTACAGCGTCCATTATTGGCCGATCATCAACCAATAGAGAGCCGAGCTGATATTGACACAATCAAATGTCCTTTATCGTATAAAAGGATTTGCAATCAATAATGTCCCTTTGAGTGGCTATAAAATAAATTCTATCTTTAGTAATCTAATTGGTACTGCACTGTCGTGTTCTTGTGAGGTCGTATTAAACGCTAGCAGAACAAACACTGTACATCCATGCGAGTTTTGTTTTGAACAAAGAAATTTTCAAATTAGCTTTGCTCGAGCTACACTCGAGCATAGTCTACAAAGTGTTAAAAGGGTAATTTGAATTGGTAATGTCATGTTAGGTTAGGTTAGGTTTTGTCTTTGAAGTTAGGTCAGGTTAAGCCATTTCAATAAGTGTAAGTGGGCGTAGGTGACTTCAATCACCTTATAACATTTAACACAATATATTTAACAAATGAGGTTATAATTCACACTTAGTATATACAATTTATGTGGATAATAATATCGTCTGATGCAGTATTGTCTTCGTGGCATGTTGGACGTTATATCTACTGATGTTCTCTGACAGTCACAACACTTTTTATAAGGGCTTGTGAAGGCAGTGTATGAATATCGCTTTGAGGTTCCTTTAATTATATTCGAAGACAGGCAAATAAGAGAATTCCATAGATGACATGTACAATCACAGATGGCAGTTGTAGCGAAAAGTTCTCTCAAGGTTAGGGACTTGGAACCATTTCGAGGCTCTTATACACTTTAGAAGTTTAATCGCAGCCTTTTGTACGACCCTGGATACTGGCCACAAACGCCATCTACATCCTGTGTTGCAACCACGTTTCTGCGACGTCACTTTAACCATTTGCATTGTGCAATTTGTACTGTACGTGGTCTTGATTATATTGCAAATGAGTGAGAGAAACCTTATGGGTAGAGACCTGAAAAATATGCGCTATTATTTGACATCAGGCTAAACTTCACAACGCTGTATATACTCAAGCCGGCGTCAATTTTCCATTGGCCACACATCTACATGTGAAGTCACTCCTCTTTTGAGTGGATTGCATGTGATTGGACTACACAATTGTAAAGTGTTCATTTACTGGCGCAGAGCTACCCAAGGCGTGGTCCAATGACAAATTTTTGCAAAAGTACATGTGTTTGAAGTTGAATGTGTCTCCAAATAATAACGCGAATTTTGCAGGTGTCTGCAAAATTTGCGTTATTATTATTATTATTATTATTATTATTCAGGACATTTTAAACTTCAAAACACTTTTTCTTTGGAATACATTTGTCATTCGACCATTCTTTATTTGACACGCCCCAGGCAACTCTGCGCAATAAACGAACACTTCACAATCGTGTACCCCAACCACGCGCAGGTTACTCAAATAGGGAGTGACTTCACATATAGGCAGCAGCCAATGGAGAAACGACGCCTGCTCAAGTATACACAGTACTGTGAATTTTAGCTTGATGCCAAAAAATAACGCGAATTCGGCAGGTCCCTACTTAAAGGTGTAGCAATTTTCATGTTCAGCAGTGTGCGATGAAAACGTTTCAGCAAATATGGTTTACGTGAAATATGAGGGAGGGAAGAAAATTACCCGAAGTTACATATTAACGAGCGTTTCATGTTTCGCTCGCAAAAATAACTTCGTTGCATGATAATTCAATTTAATTTAGATACGAGGGTGGAATGAAGTGAGATTGGAGCTGTGCCGGAATGAAATGCCGGGGGAAACGGGAGATCCCCGAGAAAATCCGCCGACCAGTCGCATCGTCCGGCACGATTCCTACCTGCGAAAATCCGGGAGTGACCCGGCCGGGGATGGAACCCGGTTCGCCTTGGTGGGAGGCGAGCAGTCTAACATTTCAGCCAGGTGTTATTCATTACTTTACAATAGGGCATTTCCACTTATTCCTGCTTGGATTTACTGTAATATGGAATATTTTTTCCCGATGAAACGCTGGGAACCCAACTCTTTCATTTGTAAATTCATAGATGTCAGCTCAGCTGGATGCTGTATGTGGGACCAAGGATACAACATCGAATTTCCAGTCTTTCAGGTATATCATGGGCTTAATCACTTGACATCCCCACAACACACCACCCGTAACCACCAGCACTAAGGAATATTAATGTTTCGCCATTAATTAAGGCGCTTGCTAATCTGCCACTGGAAATACGTCGTAGTATTTCTGAAATCCGTGTGTTATTTTACGAAACTGCAGAAAGTATTCCCGAACATTTTTATCTGCGAAAATTACATACGCTTGTGGTGCCCAAATGGTCCGATCACGATATCGTGTATATAGTTTATTCGTTGTTTCTTCACACTTTCTGAATCAAACCTTTGAAAAATCACCCCATGTATGAAGTGTGTAGTTTTTATAAATGTGCCATGCATCACAAGCGTTTTAACCTCTGTTACCTTAACAGTATCTTATTTTTTCATTAAATGGAAGTTTTATCCAATATTTTATTTATGAAATAATAATATTTTATTCATAGTAAATGTGTATTAAAACAGTGAAAAAACAAGTGTGTTGGTAGCGCCTGGTAATAAATAGTTATCATGCAAAATATTATTACATCTGAGTGCGCACGAATTCGGTGCAATATCTTTCGCTGTAATTTTCTAGACTTATTTAAACTCAGCTTGCACGAGGCGGAGGAATATCCTGGAAGTAGAACTTTAGCAGGGCTTCAGAAAAGTGTGAGATAACCGTGAATGGATTATATCAAACAGAGCGTACTATTTAGGAGTCGTGCAACGTTGCTAAAAACTGCTGTTGTATCTCAAATGTCATTAAGCCGAATGCGTGACCAACCTTAAACGTTCATTATAACAAAGTTTCCCCCAGTAATATTATGTAGAGCCACGACTTAATGTTCCACAAATACACCGAGTGCCACGCACTCAAGAAAATGTTCTGCTGATTAAAACAATTTTTTTTTAAGCGCATTCAAATTAATCGTTTGTTTCCAAACCATTTAATATTACGCAAGGGAAACCGAGTTATTTTTGTTATTGTCTGGTTGCCCCAGACGTGTAATTTTGTTTGGTTGCAACTAAAGATTTGCGTGGCTTTACTTACGTAACAGTTTATATCATTATTAAAAATTAATAAATGCAGTACCGAGATATAACCATGAACATGTACGCCTTACCACCACACCTTAACCAACCTGAAACCTTTTCCGGCATAACCTTCCTATAGGCCGTCCAAAGTAAAATGACCACTTTTGAAATCAACCTTTGAAAAATGTCACTTCCTCTAATCTGCATACACAACGGTCACAAAGAGTGGCCCTAAGGTAGTTAAGTTGGCAACGACTGAGGGTAATAAGTTTCATGTATTAACGTTGAATCAAAAGTGCTAGGTAAATATTTGTGTGTCTGAAATTATTTCTCTTCCTTCTGTTATTTATGCATATCAGTGTAAGAATTAGCAAATATGTAAAATATTCATTTTTTTTTAAATAATTACACACTTCCAGTTGATCGATGCAAAAATAACGTGATCAGGCCCGTGGGGATGTTAATTTTGCATGTGGTGAAAGTATACGCAATTTTCACACAAGTAGATCTGAAACATGACCTTCGAAAATGCT
Organism: Dryococelus australis; assembly: GCA_029891345.1. NCBI lineage: Eukaryota > Metazoa > Arthropoda > Insecta > Phasmatodea > Phasmatidae > Dryococelus > Dryococelus australis. Next base: position 29,885,920 of record CM057000.1, on the reverse strand, counting down.
CAGTTTACCGTGAATAGTCAATAGTGATCAGCATCCCACATTCAAACGTTCTGGTTCGAGCAGAACATTTCAAACGAACGAATCACAGGACAGCCAGCATAGTCGTCAGCTTCTTTGCTGTGAAAAACACACAACTCAGTTTCGTGACATCCTGTTCGCGAATATCCGGAATCAGTTGCGTAAATTCTTCTGGTATCAGGCTAGACTTCAGTCGCTTCAACATTTGTGATTTTTTGTGATTGGACAACACTTAATTTGACACGCGCTGGAGGCTTCTGAGAAAATAATAAACAACTGGAAAAAAAAAGGTGACTATAGAGACAGCAGAAAATAGTGAAATTCGTTTATTTAGACATGTTCTCCAGACTACCGTACACAGTCACAGAATCCTCGAGATTACAGAAGTGAAGCAGTAGCTTATACTGAAAACTCTAGCCGCACACGCCAGCAAAATGGCATCAACGACCAGCAACACACCGTAACGCCCTTCGCCAATCAGCGTCTGGTAACCTACTCGCCAGCAGGCAGCTCATCCAATAGGGAACATTCCCCAGCACACAGCAGCCAGTCACACACAAGGCCCGTTCCAGAATGTTTTGCAGCCAATTCAGCGAATCGGTACGCCTACTGCAATGGAACCATTAGGACATTTGATTTCTATTCTGTAGTACGATTTTAAGACACAGAATTACTTTTGGTACATAAGTAAATAGCCAACATTACTGGAAGCATGTCAGTAAGTACGTCTTTAAAAATACACGTGGTCAGGAGAAAAGGGCCTTTTTTTCCCTTCAAATGATATCAGAATTTCTTGAATAACAACAGACCAGATTGATTATATAGGCTTCCAAGATTATTCGGCTAAGATTTTCACCCCAGATATCTTCCGATTCGCTGAAGGTATCGAAAATTTGATTTATAATTCTTAAATGGCAATACGTGACTCATAAGATACAGTCTATGCGTGTTCCGATATTCATTAATTGCTGAGATAACGATATTAAATTTGCTTTTTAAATGGGAATATACTCATTTCTCCCCACTAGCGTAACATGTTATTGAGCAACTAGCTCAGTGACAGGATTATTTCGGAGATCCGACGAGTACTTTATGAGATATAAGGGAGTGTCCATAGGTGTATACATTTCACTGTAGCTGTGGCGGGGTAGGTTGCATCATCCGCTGGGAGATGTCCAGCGGAGTGACACACATGTGACACACACGTGACGCACATGCTAGTGACACAGCGACGCAGGTGTTGGACGCATGTGGAAGATTAATTGATGTTGTTGTTGATGTTACAGATAAATAAAGCGTGTGTTTAGTTCGATGTGCATAGCTTGATTACATTTAATACACCGAGCAATCGTACATGTTTATCAGTCCGCACCAATGTAACAGAAGTGTCGAAACCTTGCAGAACATAATATTTTGCAATGCACGAAGCACGAAGTGAGTGAATATATTTGAGCGGCTCTTAACAGCGAGGTCTTGAGAGCCGATGACGGTGAAGTGAAGTGAGGTGAGTACGGAGCAGCGCCGGAATGGGAAACGGGAGATCCCCGAGAAAACCCGCCGACTAGCAGCATTGTCCGGCACGATTCCCACTTGCCAAAAATCTGGAGTGAACCGACTGGGAATTGAACCCGGTTCTCCTTGGTGGGAGGCGAGCAGTCTAACCACTCAGAACGGAGTTCCATTCCCTCGTCCGCCGGGAAACGAAGGCCTTGGTGTCCAGAAGGGGTACTTCGATGTCCTGGGCGATGCTTAGGTTGGAGCAGAATGGTGGGCGAGGAGAAAAAATAAAAAGAACGAAATAGGACAGTACAGATAGCGAGGGGGCGGGGGCGGGGGCGGGGGCCTTCGGGTTCGTGGGCGGGGCCATTCGACCGTTGGGTGCCATGGCGGACCGACCGAAAGGCTAGTTAGCTATGTGCGAGCCCGATGGCGTCTGGTCACTCGGGCGGATTCGTGGGAATCCTGGTCCCTGGTCTGTTCCGGCGGGGGCGGCCGAAAGGATATCCGTTGGGGAGCTGTCTCGGTCGGGGCAGAATAGCTCACCACCTTCCTATGAAGTGTGAATGATGCTTTTGAATATAAATTGAATTTGTAACTTGAATTACGAACGCCCAGACGAACAGCCATCCTTCCACAAAAAAAAAAAAAACTGAATTTGTATAACTTATGTACTGTTTGATAAATTGCGGTAGTCTTGATAGAACTGAACACCCTGGATGGCTGTACTGCTAAGTGGGGTTAATGAAATAAAAACAAAGTCTAACCCCTCAGCCACTGTGGCCCCTGTGATCAATGTGTGCAGCGAGGTATAGGCTGTTTACGGTAAAGTGAGCACTTTTGAGGCCCTAGTTACTTTTTCCTTTCAGCTGTTTTTTTTTTTTTTTCATTTAGCGACCTCTTTAAATAATTAGTGCTATGTAAGTAATAAACACAGTTGGTCTATTCCACTGGACTCGGAAGTTAACGTCTGAGGCTGAAATAAAAAATATTTATTGACTTTTATTTCGAATGAGAGGGCTTCCAAAAGTGCTCAATTTATCGTAAACAGCCTATACGCGTAGGAACTCTTCGCTGGACATCTCCCATCAGATGACGCAACCGACGCCGCTACAGCTACAGTCAAATGCGTACAACTATGAACACGCCCTTACATCTCAAAAAGTGCTCGTCCCTTTTAAAAAACTAAAGTTGGTGTTTTTATCACAATACTTAATTTGATCTCGAAATGGACATTGAAGGTGTATAATGAGCCCCACAGTGCCATTTACGAATTAGAAATTAAGATTTCTATGCCTTCAGCGGTTCGGAAGATATTAGGGATGAACATCTTAACAGAATAATTCCGTATATAACACTATCACTTGAACGGAAGGTGAAGATGCCCCTTAATCCATCCCATCCCATCCCCCTCTTAACCACGCGGAATAATATAGTCCCTTCACGGTTACTTCCAACTTTCCTGAAGCTCTGCTAAAGTTCTACTTCTAGTATATTCCTCCACCTCATGCAAACAATGCTTTAACTAGTCTAGAAAATTACACAAAGGGACAGTTCACCGTATTCGTCCGCAATCAATGTAATAATATTTTGCATAAGATCTATTTCTAACTAGGTATTACCAAAACACTTATTTTCTCCCTGTTCTTATTTATATCAATTATAAATATAAATATATAATCGTGTACACTTAAAATAAAACTTACGTTCAATTAAATAAAAAATAAGGAAATTTTATGTTGTCAAAAGTATAACACGCTTATGATAGACGACATATTTAGGAAATAACAGAGCACGCCATACACGGGGTGATTTTTCAAAGATTTTATTCAAAAAGTAGGTATGCAGAAACCACTAATAGATTATATATATATATTTTTTTAATGATGCGCCTCACAAAGACACTTATTTTGAAACTTCAACCATTACAACAATCTGTGGTTCTTAGACAATGTGCGCGTCTTATGTTCAGCCAATCGGACACGACTAGAAATTAACGTGGTTTTAGAGAAGTAGTATATTATTAGCAATTAAAAAAAAAATTTATCGTATTATTTAAAGAAGTAAAAAGTGGCGGACGGAAAAAAAATTGCTTATAGGAAAATCTGAAAAGTGCTCACTTTACCGTGAACAGCCTATACACGAAATTTATCGTGGACCGTCCGTACGTCTGCAATAGGAGTCGAAGTAGAAAATCGATATAACCATGATGGCGGACACCAACGTGAAACTCAAATGTCACGGAGAAGATTTAGAAGGGAAAGGGGGGGGGGGAAGGAGGGCTCCTAACCCCAGCAGAGTGTGATATAGGGTGAAGGGAGACACGAAGGAGGGTGACTACGCACTGAGTCACGTCACGTCCTGGCACGTACTGCGTTTCCGTGAGGTGTAAACAAGGGAGCCCGTATGGCGTTCCGAGTATATTGATTGCCTCCCGTCACGTACAGTACTTCTAAGGTTTGTTCGGGCGACCTGAGCTTTCTACTACTTCTGCTCTTTTCCTGCTCCTTTTCACGTTTTGAACGTTCGTTTGGCCGGAAGATAGTTTTTTTTTTTTTTTTTTTTTTTTTTGCGTCAGGAGCACTGCTCCTTTTCTCACAAAGAGTACGAACTTCCTGCTCTTGCTGTTGAGGAAGAGCAGAGTAGTAGTGAGATCGAGAGCAAGGGAAAAAAAAGGCACCAAATTTGCGTGTTTAATGTTTGGACTACGAGATAGTGCTAGTTTTGCCTCAAAATCTTTTCTGTCGCGTTTAGTTATTTGCGAATGTGTTTGGTCGTCCTCTGAGGACAGCATGTAAGTAGATGTAATTGTAGATAATTAGGAAAATATTACGTTCCGTGAAGGAAAGTGTTATTGCAGTCGCAGTGATTATTAAATACTCGTCATAACCAATCACAGGCCACTTTATCTAATGTGCCAATCAATAACAGATCCTGAATTACCCTTAATAACCAATAACTAGAGACCTGCGAAATTCGCGTTATTATTTGAGGGCAGTTCAAACCGAAAACACTTTAACCATTGCAATACGCTTGTCATTGGACCATGCTTAATTTGATACGCCCCGGGTAACTCTGGGCCAGTAAATGGATCCTTCACAATCGTGTGCCCCAATCACGTACGGTTCACTCAGAAAGGAGTGACTGAACATCTGGGCAGCAGCAAATCAAGGAAAGACCGTGGCTTCAGTATATGCAATACTGTGAATTCTAGTATGAAGCCAAAAAATAACGCGAATTTTGCAGGTCCCTACCAATAACATTGGCAATAACTTAGTTTATGGTTTATCAGTCGTCGCAGGGTTAGGGTTATGTCGAAATTACGACTGTCATTGCATAGCCCATTTTACAGTATTTGATGCTGGTAGGATTACCAGGCATACTCTTTTAACTGAGCATGCCCTTTTTTTGCCGCCTCGGATCTATCCGTCGCCCTACAATGCCATACTCAATCAAGTTTCAAATTACAGATTGACGATGTTGTGATCAGCTGATTAGTAGTGAACCGTTCCGTGGTTTCTGGCGTTCGGTTGGTAGCAGAAAAGAGCGGTGCGCTTTTTGCTCTTTCCTGCTCTTTTCCTGCTCTCAGAAATTTTCAGAGGAAAAAGCTCAGGTCGCCCGAACAAACCTCAAGTTGCCGACTCCTGTCCCGAGGACGACGTCTGGCCGGCAAATTTGCAAAATGGCGTGGCGTCAGTGGCGTTTATTCCACAGACGCAAGGTAAGCAATGCTTACCCTATACATATTGGAAATGTTTGACCCTTTATAGTTTTAGCCTTAACTTTAAACACATTTAGTTCTGAGTTTCCCGTTTCCGGTTTGAAAAACAGAGTTTTCTAACTCCCGTACTGTACACGCACTGTGCTGCTATCTAGTATTTATTTCCACAAACGGGAGCGACTAGCGATGAATCGAACTCGCAAGTAACAACACGCCACACACCCGAGCTCCTCCCCTCACCAACCGCGTTCCTTCGGCAAGGCAAGCAGTCGTTCTGTTCGCGTCCTCCAGTCCTACATTTTTCCTTAGAAAGTGAATGAAAGTGTTCGGACGTTTTCTTATAATTTGTAATATGCTCTCTAAATAATATTCAGTTTAATTTTTTTTACATTCATTTCGTTTCCGTTTTATTACTAATGTGAGGTATTATAAAAGGGTAAATACATATGAAAAGGTACGCTAAGTTGGAAGTTGCGTTTGTTAGTAGAAATTGTTTATCCAGTAAAAAAAAACTCACTACACGCCATTGCGTGGCATATCATTTCATGTGGGCGTTCCCGTTCTCTGATTGGCTGCACGAGGCCTCCGGGAACGGTTCATTGGCTGGGGATGCCGGCTGGCGGGTTGGTCACCGGGCGCTGATCGGCGAACGGCGTTCCACCTTGCCGGCCAGGGACGCCATTTTTGTTGGCGTGTGCGGGCTGGAGTTCGCGGTGCAGGTTACTGTTTCTACTAACGCGGGAGTCACAATACCCCCGACGAACGCGATACGACAGACCGACACGAAGTCAGAGCTCGACACGGAATTTCATATTATATTTCATTCGGTGTTCACAGAGCCCCGACGAAATCTGCCCGACATGTGTGTTTGTTGGCTGTTGGAAAATCCTAAAACGGCAAGTTACCCTTTTAATACCCAATCTCGTAAGAAGACAGCGAGGTCTTTGACTGGTCCAATCAGAATTACGCTACTCCGGCACTGGTGCGTAGGTCATAATGACAGGGGTTTCTTTTTTCGACCGAGAAATAAACTGTCGGCGAAGCGGAGCTTGTCACTCTCTCTCTCTCTCTCTCTCTCTCTCTCTCTCTCTCCTCTCTCTCTCTCTCTCTCAACACACTCACTCTCTCTCTCCTCTCTCTCTCTCTCTCCCCTCCTCCTCTCTCTCTCTCTTCTCTCTCTCTCTCTCTCTCTCTTCTCTCTCACACACCTCCTCTCTCTCTCTCTCCTCGCTCTCGCTCTCCTCTCTCTCCTCTCTCTCTCTCTCGCTCCTCCTCTCTCTCTCTCTCTCTCTCCTCTCTCTCTCAACACACTCACTCTCTCTCTCGGGAAGTTTCGCACCGCTGGTAGAAGATGTGAAATTATAAATGTTTTGAATTTTAGCACATGTCATACTTAGTACAGCAAAAATTACACTTGAATTTGTAATTTAAAACTTAAAATCGATTTTAATTTTTTGAATTATTAATATATTTAGATGTGATGGCGGGAGGGTTACAAATCCGAAGTTGGCAGAAGTGGCGATTGGCGACATGGCATGATGACTTGGCGTACCTATTTCTGTTGATAAACGAAACGTTCGTTTCTCATGCTGCGAAAAATACTTCAAATCACCACCTCAAGTTTGTACACGTTGTGTTGTTTAAACCTACCTAGGCGTGTTACGATGTTGTGATGAATCTGTTTTCCCATGGCAGTAATAAATATACTGTAACGTATGTTGTTAACCGCTGCGTGTGAACGGGTGTGGCTGCTTCGTGGTCGTTACGCTGGCCCAGTGTGTATGTGTGTGATTGCAAACATCGGACGCGCGATATTTATATGTTTTAAGCGTGAATTGTTTTTATGACGAAGTTAATTACATCACAACGTAACTTCGCACTAGGTATTTGAAACACAATTGTGTAACGTGCTTAGGTTTTCGTGATCTGAATGTTTGCCGCATTCCCAACCAACTTCTAAGCCCAGTAAGAAATATTAAATAAATAACTAAATAACCCTGGTGAAAACTAAGTACCTATGCAAATAAATATGAGCAGAATAAAATATTTACGGTAGGTCTATTTGTGGGCATGTTCACCATTATCTTTTAAGTTTGCCGCTGCCACGTACAACAAATTTGGCGACACGAGTAGCGTGTTTAAATTTACTCTTTCGTTTCCGTTGGACTGGTTGCTCCTTCATTTTAATATTTATTCAAACTAAGGCCGTCCTTGTAACAGGGTTAAGAATAGTCGCGGCAAAATATTAACGTGTATTATATGTAATGTACTATACCGCTTATGACAAAATATGTTAACAATGTAGGCCTAAAATAGTAACCATTAGAACTATCGTCAAAACAGACATTGTTAAAAAAGTCATAAAGCTGGCCTGAATATGGATATAGTCCTAAATTGTGAATAAGCTTATGTAATTGTTATTGAAGTATGACAGGATTCTTTGAACAGCTGTAAGCAATAAACAATGCATTTGACAGTTAAAACGTAGAAGTCACATGGCAGTGTTTATGTTTAGTGTAGCGGAAGTATACGTAATAGGTAAACTAAATGTAGAAATTTAGCAGGGCTTCAGAAAAGTGTGAAATAAACAGAATGGACTATAATAGGTGAGGATGACAGTGACCAACAGAACCGGTGTTCCTGCAATGGTAGATATACAGAATGTGCGGCAACTCAGTACCCTAATTCGTGACATAGTTTCTTTGGACCAATAGTAACATAAATACCGTATACACTTCTATCCGGCAAGCGGCGTGCAGTGCCTGGAGAACAAGACTGTGCGACCATGCGTGTAGGACAAGTTGCAAATGAAGTAGGCGCCCGACACTAAATTATTACTTAAGTAGCGTCGCGCGCCTACGTAGTATTTAACTTGTCAACACATTTGACCGCACAGCCCTGATCTCCTGGTGCTGTACGCCAAAAATTGTAAACGGTGTTCACGATTAAGTGAGCACTTTTGAAATCAACCTTAGAAAAATGTTACTGAGCCTACCTGCATATACTTCAACTGGCGCACTGTGTGACATGCACCCTTTATAGTTGGCAACGATGGAGAAAAAGTAGTTCTGTATCTAAACGCCGAATAAAATACGTTAGCTAACGATATGTGAAAACGCAAATTATTTCTTTAGCTTTTTTTCTAGTGCATCGAAGTAAAACATAAGCAGATTTGTAAAACGTTTAGTTTTCTAATATTTTCATATTTTCACTTGACCGACACACGAATAAAGTGATGAGGCACAAGGCAATGTTAATTTTACATTGGGAGGAAAAATACACCACGTGTAAGTAGTAAGGACGTGCTGATCCTACTGCACTTTTGTTAAATAAGATTAACCATTTTATATAAATTGATAGAAATGTTAATCCTTAATTCGAGTTTAATCCGATGGGATTAATTCTTAAACCGATCTTAATCCGAAAAAATATGATCAAAGAAATTTGATAAAATTTCTTCGATGAAAAGGTTTGATAAAATTTCTTTAATGAATTTGTTTGTGTATAGTACATTATTTTCTTTCTTTATTTTTGAGGTGGGAAGCAACTCTGGTACGTCCTCACCCTAGGAAGTCTGGCGTCGTACTGAGGTTTGGTGTGTTGGCGAAGGGCTGTATATAGGGGAGCGATGTTGTCTGCACAACAAATTTCACTCGACTGAGGGGAATCTTCTATTGTCTAGGGTACTAATCTCTTGAGTTTTGTGCAAGTGTGTTTATGGGGGATAGGGGACTCTGAAAGATACGATATACATTGTGTATGTTAGTAATAACAAACGATTAAATAGACGACGAATGCAATCAAACCACTGACGTTACACACAAGAGAAATTAATGGAAATACAAATTTCAAACGAACACAAGTACATGAGTCTCCTTGTGTCGACAAGTGCTAACTCACGAAATGATCACAACTACGTGAGTATCTTGTATGAAATTAATTAAAGATCTACAATGAAGCAAAAATGCCCCTATGAATATATAAATCAAACGGCAGTCTTCGTAAACACAATAACAAGGTATTTCAAGACAAGTAAATAATTAGAGTACTTGACACATATGCATCAGAGGTCTACACGTACCTTACATGATTTTAAAACATGTCTGTCCTGCTGCAAGGTTGCTGAATGAATAACTTAAGTATAGGATTTGCGGACTCCTATTAGCTGTTTCGAGTGCGGCTGTGCAGGCGACCTATCACAATAAAAGCTTAATGAATCCCGTAGTTAACGCTCATTGAGGAATTTTTGAAATGGAATCCATGAATTAAACAACGATTATAAAAAAGACATTAATTTATTAACATGTGTGAAAAAAAAGGAAATTTTTTAATGAGAATCATGGTTAACAGTCAGTGTACTTACATTCGCTTGGGAGGTCGCTGCAGCACTGACTTGGATATACCACTTATGTCGACTTATAAGCTGAACAAGGTGTTGATAGAATGCAGAACCACCATGTGTGTCGGCCTAAGTTTGATTATAGACTGAACTGAAAAACTTGGAATTGAACGAAAAGAGATGTGTATACGTTTTACATCTAAATACAAAATAATGGATTCCAAAAAAAATTAATCCGTTGATGTAACACAAGAGAGAACTATAACTACATGCCTATCTTGGTTTTTAAAAATAAATAAACACATCAATATATAAAGTACTCTACTTGAATTAACAACAAATTAAAACCACACGCAATGAAATCGTACAAGCAGGAGGAGCATGTCTGGTTGGCTGCGAGTTCAGTGAAGGAATGGCATCAGTATAGGATTTGCATAGACTTATAAGCACGGCCGACCTCTGTCCGCCTGAGAAGTCAGTCAACGAATGAGATGTGGAGCTTGTGGCCGAGTTGAAATTAAGGCAAAAACTCTGAATACGACTCATTAAACGAATTACAGAACCTATTTCCCTACTAATTAAATTTTAACCAACACAATTGTGTAATAGGCATACACGTACATCTCCCTCTTATTTGTACACATACCTTAAATGATTTTAAAACACATCTGTTCGATGTGGAGTCTGATGTATGAATGAGTTCAGCATAGCACTTACATTATATTATAAATTGTGTGCCGGGAGCCTGATTATATATGTGGAGCGCGCTCGGCGTCTGATAGACAACTGAGTTGAAATTACAGGAAAAAAACTGTAAATTAAGGAAACATTAAAATAATTTATGAAATAGCAATTAAACAAAAAGAGAGTTGAACACGCACAACTACGTGAATAGATAAAAGTTATTTTTATGATACATGTACTAATATATAAATTACACTACTTTAATTAAAATAAATACCACTCACATTTTTTAACGATGTGTCCAGAAAACTGGTTTACCGCTGCAAATAATTGTTCCTATTGTAAGAAGAAGATTAATTCACTTTTAACAAGCAATCAAACTTCCCCAAAGAAAAATTATTTAAAATAATGGATGTACTACATCGACCTGAATAATGTTAACACAAATTTTTGTTTAGACTGTGAAATTCATGGCACTTGTTAACGAAACAGTAGTTGAAAATCCTATGAACTTTCGTAGACCAATCTCGGAAACGTACTTGACACTACAAACACTTATAAATAATGGATGCATTATATCTGCTTAACCCACAAAAACGTTTTTCCGAATAAATTAAAACTTATTAAAAAAAATTTCGCTCTATATTTTACGAAGACTGTGAACGAGATCTGAACCACAGATAAAGGAATAATCTAATGAAACGTTTATAAGAGTGGTGAAGCTTGCTGACCAAAGTTCGCTGACTGCCAGCACCTTGATCGTCGGACGGGTCCCTGCCAGAGTGCCGCTCTTGGATGGTGAAGAGGGATGTTCAGTGCCGCGTGTATCCAGAAGAAGTGTTAACGACGAACTAAATTGGTGATTCTGAGTTGCGGGTGGAAAGACCTCTGGCCTGGCCACAGAGAGTGCTATGCACCCCCCTCTTCCACTATCGATCCGATGCAGCAGACCTCAAAGCCTGTCTAGCGACATGCACCCCTGTCCCCCTCCAACCACCAGCCCAGAACACATCTTCGGCTCACTCGAGAGCTGCATTGCACCCACTATGAGTTTTCCTTCCCCTTTCCCTGAGCTCCCCCCAGCCCCTTGTCCAGAGTATGTCTTTGTGAATCACGTCGGAACTCTCCACTTGCCAGACACTTCTCGGGCCAACAAATTTTTAACTGACCTTTCCTAACTCCCCTCTTCCCTCTGCAGTACAAAATTTTACTTTCGCCTGAACACTGAAACATTGTCAAAACTGATTATCCAAACAAGAGCCTGTCTTACTTCCTGCAAAATAAAATTTTGCTACTCAATTCCTGAAATGAAATTTATATCTCTGAAGTTAAAATGAAGTTTCATTAATCCTAAAGGTATCCCCAGATAAATTCCAAGTATTATTATTTTTTATTCCAAGAAATTAATTTTTTAATCCTCTAAACTTTAAGTTTATCCTGTTTTCTAGCAAACTTATTAATTTTAAGATTAAACTAATCCATAAAACTACAACTAACTACAAGATATATTTTCACTTGCTTAATTTTAAGTATTCAAAGAACACCAATCTTTTTCAAACATGCATCATTTGATTTAAATAACCTTGTTCGAAAATAGAAGGTTTTTACTCCTGCAATTGGTGTAGATTTTTTCGTAAGTTTCTCAGCCTATATTTTTACATTCAGCATCTAAAATAAAATGTATACATTTGAACTTATTTTATTTAAAAATTCTACTTTCGATGTAATATTAATTAAATATCACAAATCCAGCTTGAAATTACTTCTATCAGACTTGGAATATGTAAAATTCCACGATATTTCAACTTATGTTTCTAGAAGTCCAAATTTAAGCACATTTAATGGAAAACGGTGGCAATTTTTACATAAGTTGAGTTTTTAAAATACCTTCAATTATATTTTCTGACTTTGTATAAAGTATGAATGTGTTTTTCCAGCAGGCTTCATCATGGAGATTCCTCAGGCAAAGTAGTAATTATTTTTGTGTGACAAAATATTTTAATTAAAAATTAGCTGGACTAGCTACTATAGAACTAGAAGGTCAGCTGGAAATGTTCTTGGAGCTATTGTGTCACTAAGAGGTCTTTAGACCTGCCTCTGAAAATGTATTTAAGGCAGTTCACTCTCCCTTTCTTATGTCCTCCATGAACTTTCAAGATGAGCTGTAGAGATGGAATTTACCTCGAGATTCTACTGTTCCATCTCATTTTTTTTAAATTCATACTGACCTTCGATTCTCTTTTCTCCATCACTTTTGTGAGTATATTTCCCCTCTGCCCTTCAAAGTTTTTTTTTTTTTATTAAATTTCCCGAATGGAAATTTGGTGATTTAATTTATAAACAAATATTTTTCTCCCTTATGAAGAAGGAAGCTAGAAAATTGTATTTTTAGCATGAAAGTGAGCAAACAGGCATCCTGCTACCTGATTTTAAATACAAACCAACAGCTTACCATCACTGTTACTCACCTACTCGTTTCATTTTACCAAGAATGTTTTCTGTTTAGTAATATTAAATTATCACTCTTCATACATAAATTACTATATATATATATATATATATATATATATATATATATATATATATATATATATATATATATATATATTATATATATATATATATATATATATATATATATATATATATATATATATATATATTATATATGTGTGTGTGTTGTGTTATATATATATATATATATATATATATATATATGTGTGTGTGTGTGTGTGTGTGTGTGTGTATACATACATGAGGAATTAAAAACTAATAAATATTCATTCACAAGACTTATTTTTTATCATTGATAATTCTTTTTTATTACAAAAATTTCATAAAACATGCCTTAGTTAACACATGCAAGACAGTCTCTACATATTCACATCAAACATGCTACGGTCGGAAAACTTTAAACATGTTTTTTACCATTGATGTCTGAAAGCACTACAAGCTTAAAAAATTGTTACTTCATATTCCGTCAAAAATCATACAATTACGAACTTTTTCAACATGTTACCACTGTAACCCTTACAAGCTTAAAAAATTGTTACTTCATGTTATGTAACAAAACATAAAATTCATTACAAACATTTTAACATGATACTACTGACATCCTTACAAGCTTAAAAATCGTTACTTCATGTTACATCTCAAAGAACGAAATTCATAAAAACTGTAAAATTTTCATAAAAAATCATGTTACAACTGGAAAACTGAAAAAAAAAATGTTTTTACCATTTATGTGTGAAAGCCATATAAGCTTAATAACCCATACTCCATCTTACATCTTAAAGCTGTAAAATAATCACAACAATCGTTATAACTGTAGTACTTTAAAATATTTTTTACCATTTACATGTGAAAGCTTTACAAACTTAATGATCAATACTCCATCTTATGTCTAAAAAATGTAAAATTATCACAACAATAATGTTATGACTGGAAAATTAAAAAATATTTTTTACCATTTACATATGAAAGCCATACAAGTTTAATAACCAATACTCCATCTTACGTCTTAAAACTGTAAAATAATCACAACAAATCATGTTAGTACTGAAAAACTTTCCATAATTTTATGTCTGAAATCTTAAAATTCTTTAAAAGTGTTAAAACTTTCCACCATTTTATGATTGAAATTATAAAGTTCATTAAATCTGTAAAATAATCACTATAAATCACGTAACAAGCGAAAAACATTCCATTATTTTATGTCTGAAATCTTAAAATTCTTTTAAATGCATAAAATCTTTCCCTCATTTTACGTTTGAAATCTTAAAATTTATTAAAGTCATTACAAACTTTCCATAATTCTACACCTTAAATCATAAAATTCTTTAAAATCGTTAAAATTTTGAAATTATGAGACAACATTATACTTTCAGTCATTAAAACTGAAATAAAAAAAATTCTCACCATATTACAAGCAAAAATACTTAAATTCATTAAAATCTTTTTGCGCTTGAAAAATCATTTAACCTTGTCACCATATGACATCTGAAGATCAGTACAACTTTAAATCGAAAAAAATTACCAAAATCAGCTGCATCAGAAACAATTAAATCATGACTTAATTTTTTGTCTTAAAATCATTCATCACTGTCAGTTTGAATTTGCATTAAAATTTCCATTTAGAGTTAAGATATAAGGTGAATTTTCATTTCTTTACAGGAACAACAGGTGGTGTGTGGTGAAGCAGGCGAAGGGGATGGTATTGGTGATAATATAGGAGTATATATTATTTCTTGTGGTGAAGGTATGAATGAAGGAGGAGGTGGGGAAATTAATTTACATTACAGTGATTCAGGTGATAATAATTCAGGAGATGGTAGACTTGGAGCAGGTGAAGGCATAAAATTGAAATGAAAAAATTCTTCTAACTCTTGGAATAAGTAGTTGTTAGACATATATTCCCACACATTATTTAACGGTATACTCATTAAAACTAATGGAGTGCAACAAGAACACATTTTTGGATTTTGTACACACAGCCCACTTGATTTGATGGCTGTTGTAAAATTTAGAGCTTCCAAGCTCAACACTGGAGGAGTTGTTGTAAGTAGCCTCGACGTCGAAGGCGATGCTGCAGTTGCTCTCGATCCCAGAGGCAGTGCTGTAGGTAGTCTTAATGATGGACACGTCATTGGCTGTGTTCTCGACACCAGAGGCGACGCTGCAGGTGCTCTCGATGTCGAAATCGTCGCTGTAGGTCTCAATAGCACAGGCATCGCTGTAGCTCTCCTCCATGTTGAAGGTGTCGCTGTAGGTCCCGATAGCATAGGCACCGTTGTAGCTATTCTAGATGCCGGAGGCATCACTATAGGTCTCTGTACCACACACGTTATTACATCTGCTCTCGACATCAAAGGTCTCACTATCGCAGACGTCAATATAGCTCTTCTCGATGCTGGAGGCACACTGTAGGTCTCGATACCACATACGGCAATATAACATCTCTCGATGTCGAAGGCATCGCTGTAGGTCTCGCTACTGCCGGCGTCACTGTAACTGCTCTCAATGTTGAAGGCGACACTGTATTTAGTCCTAATGCCGGAGGTGACTGTGACAGCTCTAAGGAAGTAATTTACAAGAGCAATGTCTGTAGGGTAGAATCACTTTCTTTGTCGTCATCATCCAAAAAATATAATAAAGTTGTTGCCAGAGGATCTGAAAATTTCATTAAATCATTAAAATTATCCCAATTAAAATCTCCAAATTCTCTGTTAAAGTCTTGATGAGATTAGCTAAGAAAATAATCTTCATAACATCACGACATCGCAAAGCGAACCGCACTGACAAACAAGTGGAAGCATGGAAGGAGGGCATAGAGGCTAAACCCCTATTTATAAGAATTTCAAATTCTTAGGTAAACGCCCAAGAAGAGTGATTTCTCCCCTCCTACCAGAAGTCAGAAGGCCAAACAGCCTGTCCCCTCCCTTCCCTCATCCACAACTTTCAAGTATCTTCAACCCCTCCCCTCAACCTCTGAGACAAACCTTTCTTCTAAGTTTCTTCCCCAAAGAAATTAATAACAATTAGTTATCACTAAAATAACTTCTGCTTCATAACAAATAAATTCTGTTTAATTATTAATCAAATTAAATGAATAGAAAATGTAGAGATCAACCCCCTCAATAAAGCAATAACCTGTATAATTTATAGGAAAAAAAGAAAGTGTTATAATCCATAAAAAAATCAATCACAATTGCTATAATCCCTCTTTAATCTTCTCTAATAAATAGTAACAACTTTCAAAGGAAATATTAATTACTTTTTGTGGAAAATTTTAATATAATTACTGTTTAATATGAATAACTGTTATGTTTTGTAATATTTAGACATCAGCTAATATTTCTGTAAACCTTAAATTAAAATAAAATAAATTTACATTCAATAAATCATTCGAAGTCAAGAAATATATGTTTTACAAACTAATTTAAGTAAATATGTTCCTGTTTTCTTAATGCGTATATAGTTAATCAGATTTACACTTAACATATAAAGATATTTTCCATTAATGTGTACGATCATGTTGTTACTATGGATAAAATATATTTATAAGATATTTTAAAACTTTTTGTAAAGTTTGGCGTATATGGGGAAGAAAAACACAATATTTTGGTAAGTCTAAAATTTCGAAGTGAGTATAAATTAGTCAGTTAATAGTGTTTAATCGGAAATATACCATATGATTCATTAAAATTTAATCATCTATAGAACTGAGCACATCTAAATTTTACTACAACATTAGTTACGTTAATTTTATTAAACAAGGATAATATTTTTTTTTCTTAGGAAAACAAGTTCACTTTTTTATTAAAAGGACTAATTTAAATAAACATACAAAAGGAATTCATTTAATAAAATATTTATTTATAAAAAATAAATACAAACACATTTTAACACTATCAAGTACAGAGTGTTCCAAAACATACACAAGTAACAAAGGAGGATACACAAACTTCACAAATGTTTAAAAAATTCAGACTAACCCCAAAATTTATATACAAAATTTGAACACTAGCAATACAGATTGCTCCAAAACACATAAACAAATACAGGATGTTACAAAGTTGCTAAAACTATTTCTTTCCTAAATAATGTCAAAATGGTTTACTCCAATGTGCTAATAACTTGCTAATATTCAATTTACACTTCGATTTCTGTATGCAAGAGCATGTTACCTCGTTCTTGTCTTGATCCATCTTTACAAAGTAGTGGATTAAATAGAACCAAATACTTACTATATATTATTTCACTCATTAGTTATCTCATTCCAAATAGTGCCATATCACTCATATAATACCCATGGTTGATTCAGGAGGAGAATCATCATGATATGTTTCATGCCAGTCAGACATAGCCCAAGTTAGCATTAATTTAGAGTTTTCCTCTGCACAGAAGAATTTTGAATTAGATATATATGTTTTACATAACTGTTTTAACAATGGGCAATTGTATTCTTTTTGAATATCTGTTACTTTCCCATTCTGCACACTTTCTAAAATGTGATTTTATTCGACTCCATGTACATATTTCACAATTAAGTATTGTTTTCAAATATGTTCAATATTCTCATACTCCATACACCCACTCTCCCATTTTAAACCATGGTGGTGATTGGTATCCCGTCTATTGGTTTACTTGTATTTATATCAGTAATAGCTAATTCTTTAATTATACGTTTTTTTGGAGATAGAAATACTTGTACATTGCAAAACATCTCATCTGAATCGTGGTTTGTCGTCTACTGACTAAAGCCATTATCTTCACCAGTTTATCCCTTACATTGTAACTTGCTAATCTATCACGAATTATCAAAGCATAATCTTGCATATTTTCTGGAATTGATGTACTTGCAATTATTTCAATTCTTGAATTAATTACACTATTGGAAATTGTGTCATTTTGTTTGCTTACATCAAACACAAATATCGCTCCTCTACTTTTAAATGTTTCTGGTTCTAGTATTGGTGAAGTGTTTTTGTTATAATATATATTTCCTGAAACTTTGTGTACATATCATAGGAAATTAGGAATTCCCCCTTACCAAAGTTTATGTTTAAATCCACATAGGGATAGGCTTGACAGTTCAAACACAGTTTGATATTTTTCATAACACAATTATCGAATAGTGATCTGTCTGATTTCGATTTGTTTTGTCGGTTTGTTGGTAACAAATGACAATATATCTTGGTTTTTCTGACAAAAAACTTGATTTCATTCTCCACACTATTTTCGAGTGGTGGGTAGAGTTGGAAAAACCTCTAAACCCCACAATCTGAAAGCAATATCTAGATTCATCCCTTTCTCGATTTATTTTCAAATATTTACACATTCATGAGTGTTAATTTCAATATGTGGCATAAACCATTCCACACTACTTAATTAAAATGTTACACCATCCTTGTTATTAGCTTAATAATATATTGCATTCAAATGCATATTGAAAAATAGAATAACTAATTCTTGTTTAACATTTAATTTCATGTATTTGTAGTCTTCAGAAAAGCTCAAAACCATACTTAATGGTATAACAGTTTTGTTTTTTCCACCTGGGTTTATTTGTAGTGAGTAATCACTAGCATTGCTCCACCCAGCCTTAAGCCCTCTATAAAGATCGTTTACAGTTCCCAAGAGATAGTTCTTTATCGAGGAAGTATTTCCAACATCTCATGTTTGATCAATTTCCACACTATTTATCAGATATGCAATTCTGTCGATTAAATGAAGTATTCCATTTCTTACAATTTTTGTAGTTGCTGGATTACTTGAATTTGCTGTCATTTTAATTGTTCTTGTAAACCTTAAACTTGATTTCGATGGTAACGTGTAAATATAGTGATTTTGTATCGAAAACCTTATTTCCTATAGAAACATATACGGACCAGTTCGAAATGGTTCATACATATGTATTTCTGTATTGGTGTTTGCATTTTTATAGCTGATAGGTTCTTCAACACTAAGTATGTCTTCCATTTTTATTAACATTAAATCCTAATTCTTTTCAATACAATTTGTTTCCTCGTGTTAACTTAATGGGTAACTCATTTGAAGTGAGCATTTTATGTTGACGTTTAAGTCTTTTTATACTTCCTTTCTTCGAAATATGTTTCTTAGAGTGCCTACTTCTATGTCCGTATTTACTATTATACACAATGCCATTATGATTGTAATGGACACAGGACACAAATGTTTATATACCATTTTTAAAATGTTAATGAACAGTAATTTCTTTGTTTCTAACATTAATAAATTTACTGTCTTGATCTGCAATATTAACAACTATTTCATAAACACAATTCACTATTACTGGAAGCTATATCAAAGTATTCGGTTTTTCAATTATTTTATATCCTGGAGCCACAGCACATGTGAATCAATGTATTGTAATTGTCAGTTTCCCATTTAAATATGAACCTCCTACAATATTAACACTTATGCAACATAGATTTACGAACAATATATTAATCTGTTTTCATTATTCATGCAAATTCATTAGCAGGATACAGTCTCTGTTCATAACCTAACATAATTGCAATTGATTTATATTCCATAAAATCAATATAAATGCTACTATACATTGCACTAGTTAACATATTTGGATTCCCATGTAATTGCAAATGTAAATTTTCAGGTAATGCTGCTTTAATGAATGTTTTTAAATCATCCAAGTTGTTAGTTCCTATCAGTATTATAATCTTGTAGGTTTGATTGCCAATATTAAGTGTAGATGATTGCTTATGTATATCAATGTTTGGTATGCTGTTGTAAGTAACAAATTCGATTAGACTTATTTTCCATTCTCCATTTTACTCCAAAGCTGGGAAATATACAGCATGTAATTGTGACAAATTTCCACTAAATTTCAACGTTAGTGACACATAACTAATATGCTATACTATTGTACTTACTTATATATAATATTTATTGTCAATAAAAACTTAAACAGACATACACACAATTTATTGTATTTGGCAATTGTTCTGATTTTTAATTGTATCTTAATTGAGTGTTTTTGAAATAATTAGGTATTTAAATTGGAGGATGTAAATCACAGAAACTGTCATAATACAACGATGTATTTACATTCTTAATTAATGCAACGTAATGTGTTCCTTCTTTTGTATAGAATCTAAATTAACTATCATAAAGTCCCAAATATTTGATTTCTTTGGTAAATATTCTCTCATATACACATCTTGGAGATAGGGAATAGCCAGCTTCTTTATAAATACAAGAATATCTTTGTTTGTAGGTGAACATTTTGGAAGACTATTTAAAACTTTCTGCTTTTTTCCCCAAGTTGGGAGTTTTTTGTCGTTTCCCTACTTTAAATAGTTTCAAATACATTCCTATACCTTTGATTTAATTGCTCTACTAATTGCCAAAACTCCTCCAAGGAATGATTCAAGAACTGTTAATACTGGAAATAGGAAAGGGATTATTCCTCCTTTCTTTGTTTCTCTTTTGGTTTTATGTTTTATGCCCATACATTTTTTCAGCTGTGCTTCCTTAACTTTATCCACTACCCAAGCTCCAAGCTTTTCACCTATATATGTAGATGTATTCCTTCTTATATTTGCAGCTTTATCTGCTAGATTCGCATCTACTACATGTCTTGTTTCCAAATTGTTTGTTCGATCGTAAACTATATCACGTTCTTTACAATCATTATCCAAAGAGTTTATTCCTTGATCGTTCTGGGCCAAATGTTTTGTAACTTTAGTACCAGGTCCACAAGAATTGTATTTAGGTAAATGCAATCAAAATGGTAATTTATTAATCAATGTATTCAACACACCACATCCTTTTTTTATGCATTTAGTATGAGCCATTGTATGAAGGTTATAAAATCAAATTTACATCTGCTGGTAATTGTAAATATGAAAGAAAACATAATTTAATAGAAACATGGTATTCTTTTACCATCAAATATACTTTGTATAATAAGGAGTCCTTCTTTATGTGGAAAATCTTGTGTTATTATGTCGATATTGGAGCATCCCAATGGACTTAAATTTCAAAAGATATATCGGTTTTCTAAAACAATACAAGAGAAATATCAATGTTTAGCAACACATTTTGTCATTAATTGAAGGAATGTAGTATTTACCTTTTACAAATAAAGAAGATATACCTTTGAATGAAGCATTACCAAATTCCGTATTTATATTTGACCACATTTGATGTGAATTACGGTGTGAAATACAGCAATTTTTAGTTTTGGCCGACATTTAAGTGTTGATTGTTTTTATTTATGTCAACATTATGCACATATACCAAAACATAATTTGCCAGATAATGCAAATATGATAATTGTGTTTAATATGATCAATATAAATCTGCAACATATTAACAATGATCATGTTTTGGTAATTGACATATAGTAAGTTTAAAGATAATTGTTTTACTGTTGGAAAACAACTTTGGTTTTTTCGTGATTATACCAACTCTTCCCCTATATAAAGGCAAATATAGGTCTCGATTTTATAGTTTTTTTTACTTATAGGCAAAGAACAATAAGTATTCCAAAGTTTGGACATAGTGTTATAAAACATAATCATTATAATATATGTTTAACAAAAATTATGGAGGGCATTGTGATTTGAACGAACATATATTTCGTAATATGGGTATGGCTGTGAGAGATACTGATGTGGTAAATAAATGTTACATGGAAGACTGAAACACTATGACGTTGAATGTATTTAAATTGCAATCAAGCAATATTCAAGACAAATTAATAAAGTTGCTTTATGGGAATAATGATGTTTATAAAAACATGAGTGTAATTACAAAAATTTTAACCAATATTCACAATGATTTACAAAGTAAGGAATTTAGAATAGAATAATTTTAAATGGATTTAGTAATGACTTTAACAATATGACAAACATAATTTTTACAACACAACTTACAGAAATGCAAGATGATTTAAGAGTTGTAATGATGAAGTTGGTAGCACTACTATTACAAAACAGCTTGAAACATGAACGGAAGAACTAATGGCATATATAAGTTATGAATTGATTAATAAAAATTTGGTTTAGTTATGCAAACAGATCTGAGAAGACAAAATAATGATTTGGAAACATGAATAAATTATTTTGTTAATGATTGGAGTTTTAAGACTATAGCAAAATAGATATTGTTCTAAGTAAAGTCAATAAGATTGAAAAAGCCCATACTAATCGATCTAGGGTGGCACCTAGAAAAGCAGCAACTTAATTGGCATATAAATACTTTGAATTTAATGTAATAAAATCGAAACATGTCTGCCACTACATTGGAATTACATAATGGTATATGTGCTTTGAAGGAGAAATATTTACAAGCCAAACAAGGTCATATGGATAGGGATATTTTAATCGAAGAAATATTTAAACCTGTTATGATTAAAACAGATACATTGCATTGTGTGTTAAATAAGCCTAATGAAACAGCTTTGGAAATTAAAATGGAAGAAGAACCTTTAACAAAAGTCAACAAAAAGCAACTTCTTTCTTATTTAACATGTCGTTATATAGCTTTAAAACAATCGTTGTCACCGCCCAATTGTTTAAAAACTTTCCAAATGAATATTCCGACACTGATTTGCAGAAAATTAAGAACTGATTCGTCGAACGAATGCTAACATTCGTTAAGGAGATGAAAACCAACCAAAAATACATTTCATAACCTATATTGTCGGAAGTGGAATATGTAAAGATCAACTTGGTGATCGGTTTTCTCCTGTATATTGGAACTATCCTAATGAATTGGTCAATAGGTTAATACTTCTCATTGCTTTGAGAGAGTCTGGGAATAATTCACATACAAATGAAATTGTTTTTATTATTCAAGAGTTGAAATAAGATGGTTATATTAACAATGAAGTTTAGTAAGATTGCTCAAGAGTTCGCACCCCTGCAAGGATAACATATCCTAGAAAAAAGATTTATAACTCATGGTTTAAATGATCTTTTCCAAGCCAATTTGTGTGAAATGGCATTGCTTTCGACATACAATAAGTGATACAAGTATATTTTAACCATAATATACATTTATTCGAAGTATAGTGAGGGGTAGATCTTTGAAAAACAAAACTGCGAAACAGGTTACGAATGCAATGAAGATCATTTTGAAAGAGAGAAACCCAAATTTGCTCCAAACTGACAGGGGATCTGAATTTTTCCTTCGCCATTCTGGAAACTAATGACCGAATATGATATCAATCACTACAAAATGTATATTCAGAGCTTAAAGCCAGTGTTGTGGAACCTTACAACAAATCTATTAAGCACTTAATATACACACATTTCACATCGAGGTGGTCTTACTAATGGGTTGATGTTTTACCTGAAATAGTTAAATTTTATAATTCCTAATATCATAGAACCAACAAGATGGCACCCGAAAAAGTTATGAACAATACTTTGATGAAAACTATTTATAATAATGTTAAAATAATCGACAAGAGAAAACAAAACTTCAAAGTTGGTGAATATATACGAATCTCGAGCAGAAAGGAATCTCTGAGAAAAAATTTACTTTTATTTGGTCCTAAGTAAAATATTAAAAACTATTTCAATTAGACACTCATATCCCAGAGTGTATTACCTTGACACCTATGATGGAGAGCCTATAAAAGACAGTTTTTACTAACATGAATTGCGAAGTCAGTTCTCCAAATGAATATTTGATTGATAAAATCATTAAAAGGAAAAATGTTATGCCCTTGGTTCGATGGAGGGGGTTCTCAAAAGCACATGATTAGTGGGTTAAGAATCAATGTCTTAAACGATTGTAATAATGTTTGAAAAATTATGATACTAAACATTTTTAAAATCTTTATTTGTGTTTTTTATTTAATAAACCTCTGTAAAGGGATTGGATGTGCTATTTATTCTACAATCAATCCACTTTTTGATTGGATCATCATATCATTGGATTAACATTTGAACAATAATCCAATGCACTTAAATCCTTTTAATTATACATTTCTTGTAAATCATTAAAAATATACCGAACTTATTTATTTCCTAAGTTTGGTTTCTTTTTAAAAGAAGTTTTGGCAGGTGGGGTGAAAAGTTTTCCATAACTGATGCCTATTACAAAAGAGAGGGAATATCAATGCTGTGTTAACTATCAGATTCAGGGGTGTAGATAAAGAGAGAGAGAGAGAGAATAGAAGAATGAGTGAGATAGGACTAAACCTGGGTTGATGTTCGTTTTGTGTTCTTAAATAGACTTTCATCTATTTTCTCTTAAACATCCGGAATGGGTTTAGACAACATACACGTTGATTGTGTTCCAGTATTAGAGAATATATTTCATACTTTCATTTCCTTCATAGCATTAAATTCGCAGTAATAACAATGGAAGAAATAAAATTAATTTTCTGAAAATTTCATAAAATATTTATAAAAGTTTTCCCTTTGCTATGTGGGATTTAGTAGAAGAGATGTAAAAATAATTTATTGTATTAGCAAAAGTTATTCGGAAACAATAGATTGCTTTTCTGCACAGTTACATATCTACAGCTAATATTTTCAATCTAGTTATTAATGTTAAGGGAATAACTTTTTCGGTAAAATTTGTTAAATATTTATTCAATGGAAATAAACGTTCAGACATCTGAGATTCGATTTACCGAGAATTTTTTCAAACATCCCCTTGCCCAAAGGTTTGAAGGCTGCTGAGCACCTCCAGGTATGGCGACATAGTAGAAGGGGTGGGCAGGGGAATAACTATTCCTCTTACAGAACCAGACAGGGCAGAGTTTTGGGAGAGTCTATAATTCATGTGTAGAGAGAGCATAGTTTTACAAACAGGTCACCGCTATGGAAGAATCCATAATTCGTTGTTTGGGGGAGGGAGTTATTCAGGCAGACAGACAAGCAGATGGTCTTCATCTCGGGAAAAGACATGCACTCTGGTGTATTGACTGGAGGGGTACAGGGGGTGTCTAGTCGAGGCAAGCGGTGCTCCAGCTAACCAAAACGTTTTCTGGCCTGGAGGGGGTTGGGGGTGGGAGTTTTGCAAATGAGTAAATGCTTCGGGGCTAGTAGCTGGAAGGGTGGAGTGGGATGGGGTGCAGGCAGGAGAAATGCCAGCACTTCTTGCTGGCTAGCGCCATATTTTGTTTGACGAAAAGCATTGACATGGATACATCACTGTCTCCTCTGAACAGCTCTTCCGATATCACCGGGCGGGTTTGCAGCTGCCAGGGTCCCATGCGACGATCGAAGGGGTAGCAGATTCACAGCCAGCGGGCATCGGAGAGCCTAGGCATATCACATGCCTGACTTAGCCACGATTCTCATTAAGCGATATTATATGCTCTGGGGTTCAAATCTCATTCACAGTCTTCATAATCTATAGTACGAAATATTTTTATAAGTTTTAATTTATCTGGAATAAATTTTCTTTGGTTAAGCCGATATATTGCATCTGTTATTTTTATAAGTGTTTATCTTTTCAAGTACTTTTCTGATATCGGTCTATGAATGTTCATAATATTTTCAACTACACTTTCGTTAGTGCCATGAATTTCACAGACATAATGGAAATTTGTGTTAACATTATTCGTGTCGTAGTATGTCCGTTATCTAAAATAATTTTTTTTCGAGGAAGTTTGATTGCTCGTCAAAAATGAATTAATCTTCTTCTTACATTAGGAACATTTATTCGCAGTGGTAAAAAAGTTATCTGGATACATCGATAAATAATGTGAGTGATTTATAAATTTTAATTCAAGTAGTGTAATTTATATATTGGTATGTGCATCGTAAAAATAATTTCTATCCATTTATGTAGTTGTGAGTGTTTAATTTTTTTGTCATTTAATTGCTATTTCATAAACATTAAAAAGTCTCCTTCATTTATGAGTTTTTCCCATAATTTCAACTCAGTTGTCTGTCAGGTGCCAAGTGCTCTCCATGTCTATAGTCAGGCTCTCGACACACAGCTTGTAAGACGATGTAAGTGCTATGCTGAACTCATTCATAAATCAGACTCCACATCGAACAGATGTTTTTTAAAAATAATTTAAGGTATGTGTACAAATGAGAGGGAGACGTACGTGTATGTCTGTTACGCTATTGTGGCTGGTCAAAATTTAATTAGGACAGACATGTTTTAAAATTATGGAAGGTACGTGTAGACCTCTGATGTGTATGCGGCAAGTACTCTAATTTTTTATGTGTCTTGAAATACCTTGTTATTGTGTTTAGGAAGACTGCAGTTTATTTATATATTCGTAGGGACATTTTTGCTTAATTGTAAATCGTTAATTAATTTCATACAGGATACTCATGTAGTTGTGATCATTTAATGAGTTAGCACTTGTCGACACAAGGAGACTCATGTAATTGTGTTCGTTTGAAATTTGTATTTCCATCAATTTCTCTTGTGTGTAACATCAGCCATTTGATTGCATTCGTCGTCTATTTAATCTTTTGTAATTACTAACATACACGATGTAAATCGTGTCTTTCAGAGTCGCCTATCCCCCAACACAATCTACGAGACACACTAAACAATTTTGCACAAAACTCAACAGATTAATACCTTAGACAATAGAAGATTCCTCTCAGTCGAGTGATAGTCGTTGTGCAGACAACATCGCTCCCCTATATACAGCCCTTCCCCAACACCCCACACCTCAGTACGACGCCAGACCTCCAAGGGTGAGGACGTACCAGAGCCGCTCCCCACCCCGAAAAAGAAAGAAATAAAATAAAGTACCATGATCAACCTATACCATAATTTAATGATATAAAATAATTTTCCGGATATAAGTTTATACATATTTTGTGTTACTGTTGGTCGAAAGAAACTATGTCTGGAGTTTGCGTTCAGGGTTTACGAGCATTCTGTATAGGCGACTGTCTTGTCGCTTGTCTTGAATGCGGGTAATCATGTGCAGACCTCAGT
Organism: Dryococelus australis; assembly: GCA_029891345.1. Classification (NCBI taxonomy): domain Eukaryota; kingdom Metazoa; phylum Arthropoda; class Insecta; order Phasmatodea; family Phasmatidae; genus Dryococelus; species Dryococelus australis. Next base: position 29,859,239 of record CM057000.1, on the reverse strand, counting down.
ATGCTCTCACGTCAGACCGTGCGCAGTTTGCACGGCAGAACTGAGTCAACAGGCGGCCATAAGGCGCCCAGTAGACAAACACGAGCACTTTGCACCTCGGGGAGCCAGTCGTTAGTTAACACTTTGACTGCTGCCGACTTTAAATTACGTTGCCCGAATTCAAAGGTCTCACCGATGGCAGGCGGTAGACTTAGCACTTTTTAAATTAACTTTTGAGAAGTCACTGCCCCTAAAACCTTGTTTTTAACGGATACGTTGACTGAATTGTTCCCAGTTAGGTTGGCATCGACATTCGAAAAGTAGTCCCATATCTCAACGGCTTGTTCACAGTGTAACTTTTACATTTATAGCCGCTCAATTTATTAAAAATATTTTCTCTCGGTTTATTAATAACGTTAACAAACTCACAGTTAAAGTGTCTTCGCGGTTTCTTTACACTTTTTGTGTCAATCCTTCGAAAGTCACCCTATGTATGACGTGTTTGGTTGTTTCCGAGATATGCCATGTATCATAAGTGTTGTATATGTGTGTTAACATAAACCTACCTTATTTTTACTTCAACTGAAATTTTACTTATATCTTATCTATAAATTATAATATTTCATTTATAACTAACATGAATAAAAACAGGAAGAAAATTAGCGTGTTGGTAAAGCCAAGTAAGAAACAGTTCTCATGCAAAATATTATTACACTGAGAGCGCACGAATGCCGTGCGCTGTCCCTCTGGCGTGATTAGGCCTGTCTAGACTTGGTTAAGCTTCGTTTGCATGAGGCGGAGGAATATCCTGGAAGTAGAACTTTAGCAGGGCTTCAGAAATGTCGGAAGTAGCCTTGAATTGACTATAATAAATGCTGTGCAGTATAATAAACACGTTCGTGTCAGCACGGACTTAAAGGACAGATGTCAGAACACGTAATTAATAGTGAGCACTCGCATGTTTTGATACATCCCGAGATATGTGTATGTTACAAATCACGACATCAAGTGGCAGTCCTTGCAATTAAAACGTTATACCTACATGCATATTCGGCTATGAACGTTGGCGGAGCAGAAGGTAACAACATAGGAAATATACTACTGGAAGCAAGAATCGCTGTTAAGTGCAGCCAACATAAAAGAACAAATATATTCTGCATTGTTTCCTGAGGAGCATAGTTCTCAAGAAACACTACCTCAGGGCTCGAACCCTCGTGCAGCCGTATAGTGGGCGCCTATGTACAGTGCAAAACCCTGAGACTTTGGCAACAGGCAGTGAACAAACTAAACTCGGCTCAAGAATATGGAGGATGGTAAAATCCTGCTAGCAGCTCAATGAATTTGAGATATTTTATAGGTGCCAAATTTTTCAGGGAGTATCAAATGAATTACGACCCGATAACAAACGTACACTGTAAAAAAAAATTCTGGTAAACTTCCTAAACTCTAATGGAAGTTTTTAACCTATAAGTGTATGGAAATATGACTACGTATCATGCTGAAAATATGGGAATGTTTAATATTGCTACTATACAAAGTTGGGAACTTCCCTATGCATTTGACTCTTTCTTGAGCAACTATAGGAGCCTCACCATTCTGTTTTGGAAAATAATTTACCATTCGCACTTTGCCACTGTACGTATACATTGATATGGCAAATTTACAAATAATTTCTTAGAGTGTAATACAAACTTACACGTGCTTCAAATGTAACGTGTACCCTAAAAATTACATGAATTTTGCAGGTCAATATAGTCGCGCCGGCCTAAGAGCGTACTTGGCTCCGCCTAATCAAGTGAAAGCTAGAGGCAGAACGACTTGTAAAGCACCAACCACAGGTAGCTGGCAGGCGGGCAGACGAATCTGCAGGCACTACCTCCCACCTGCCGTACCGCTGTCGTCCAATTTTTCCTTTCTGGGGGAGAAGTGGCCCAGCATTGGCAGAGATCCCAAGTCTCAAGTTACAGCGGCGCTACTCTAGTCCCTAGGTGTAAAGGTGACCTCGGAATTGTCTGTCACAACCTTCAGCTGTTCGTCCGTCTGACAGTCATCCGTCTGTCAATTTCGTCTGCCAGTTGAAAACGATTCACAATTTGCCGTCCTTCAATATTTCTGTACGGCAAAATTTCATTGTGTCGTTTTAACGTCGCGATCTACCTTTAGCTGGAGACATAAGCCTATTTAGGTTGAAGATTCATTATTAAAAAATTACATTCTAAGAAAATAATTTTGTAGGTCATAAGAATTTCTACTGGTAATTTTTTTAATTTTTTTTTTATTTTTTGGATTTACCACCAAAGGAAAATAAACACAGACTCGCCACCTTGGATATTTTATTTCAAAGTGCATATTCCCGTTTTAAGGAATGTCGTCAGAAGGCAGTGGATCATCCGTCAGTCGAAAGTCAAAGTTTGGTAAACATTTGACGGATGGACGGATAGAAAAAAGATGTTGCCCTGAGATTGGTTGAAGATCAGCTGACCCCGGATGGACTGACGACTGCCGGATGCGACTGACTATTTTGAGTCCAGACTAAAGCTCGGTTCACGACGAAAAATGTGTGCATTACGAATGTATAGGTATAAAAATGAAAGCATGTATTCTTGATGAGACAGTTTATGGTCATCGTGTAAGTAAATAGCCCTAACGTACACGAAGACCATCGTGTCAAAGAGAATATGAACTTTCATTATGATACGTGCACGTTCGTCATGTACTCGTTTTCCGTCGTGAACCGAGTTTAAGGCAATGCTTCACCATGATGGGCGTATAGGCAATCAAAGGCTAAATTCGGACAAACACCTCTGTCATTTTTGGTGATAGTATTTCCAACTAAGGTTTTTTTTTTTTTGTTTAAGATTGAATGCATCTATATTTGTAAACCATTCAAAATTTTAACTTTTAAATTTCAAATGCACTTTTTAATTATTTATAAACTGTCACAATTTTATAAATAATTAAAACGTATATTTGAAACTAAAAAAAAAAAAAAAATTTGGAAGGTTTACAAATACAGATGAGTTCAATCTCTAACAAAATATCTTTTTTTTTTTTTTAATTTTTACTACAAAAAAGACTGAGAGATCTTTGTCCGAATTTAGCCTTTGATTTCCTATACGCTCATGCGTGGTGAAGCCAAGCCTTAACCGACTTGGGGCACGAATAAGAGGCGGAGGGGGCAAATGGACGAGCGAATGCTTGCACCAGTTCGAACGTGCTCCGACCGGCCAGGCGAGTAGTTTGCGTTCTCATTAACGCTTCCAGACCTCAAGTGTGCCCTTGCAATCAAGACATTTGTAATGAGCCATGCGAGAGAGGCCGGAGACTGTAGCTAAGTGTCTGCGCAAACAGTCCTCCAACTTACCACCGAGAGTCCACGCTGCTTGCTCAACGTAGCAGCGCAGAACCGACAAGGTCTCAGAGACGTAACAACCAACCCATTCATTAGCCCGTTCACTCAATAGGACATGCTTCACGTGAAGGACACCTTCTGTACCCAACAGGGAATCATTGGCTGTGAGAGAAAGAGATTTAAGTGGCTCTGAACAACGACGTCTCGAGATCCCAGTGATAGTGAAACGAGATGGAAATGGAGCAACGCAAGAATACAGGGATGAGGGAAACGGGAGCTCCAGAGAAAAACCCACTTACCTGAAGCATCGTCCGGTGCGATTTCCACGTGGGAAAATCTGGGGGTGATCCCGCCGGGAATCAAATCAGGTTCGCCTTGTTGAGAGGCGAGCGTTGTTCTGCCGCGGCCTGTGTCTTCTGCGTGGAGATATATGATCTGTTGGAGTTTGTGCACCCCTTATCTCTGACATCAGAGAACCCACAGCCCGTTCACTTGTTGCGAGAAGTACCCTGGTAACGTGTTCAGCGCACATAAAAAAAATTAGACCATTGCGACACTTGAGCTGGACAATGAATTCGGGACTGAACGGGTTAACTTACATGTCCGCGTTTGCGGGCGTGTTTTGCGGTGAGGGAATCTATTTCCAGTGCTTTGCACAGCTAGTAATTGTACTCCGCAATTAAGCTGGTGTATTCCGTGCACTTTGCGCGATCTCTAGACGCCGCCTTGCTCTAATTAGAGAATAAGTTCAAATCATCTTTCGCGATGGCAAGATTTCAATTGTCACGTTTCTTAGGTGTATTTCAACATATCACGGACGTCCAATGTCGAAGTAACTTAACACTGATTGGACCAGCCACGTAACAATGCCATCTGCGACCAGTAACCAAACGAAAGTGATTCATGTGCAATAGTTGTTATGGCAAATACACAGATTTGTTGGTTTTGTTGACCGCACTCTCTACAATCGAGAACTATGTATGGTTCCAGCGACCACTGAAAGGAAATAGAGAGGGTACTATTTTAACATACGCAGAAATGTTATTTTTCTCCATACGGCAATTGGACGTGACACCACATGAGCTTTTTTCGAAGAAGGAAAATTTCAGGTAGGGACACTATTGCATCGAAATACCGAACTGCCTGTCTTGGCTTAGTGTTTAATAATACTAATTCTACAAAGAATGTAATTTTGCAGCAAGAGGACAATTTCTATTGCACGTATATGGAGTAGACCCAAAAAGTTCTTTGAACAAGTAGGAATACTTTGCTTATAACCGCACAACTACTGAACAGTCTGTGAAGGCAAACTTTAACCATGCAACTCTTCCAACTACCTATGCTACATCTACCCAACACTTTTACCGAGTTCATTTACAGGTGTAACGATGACGTGGAAATAATTTTGTACCCACGGATTTTGTATGGAAACTAGTGAAAGGACAACCACTACCGTTTACAACTACAATGGAGCCAGCTCCATATGGAATATTTTGAAGCTTATATTGTGTTCAAAAATGACTGCAATAAACAATGGGAGCGCAAAAGAATTGGTCTTCAGTGCCCATCTATGTGCAGACATTGTCAGGAATTTGATTGTAGGAAATCGCTGGCTTGTAATGACCATTCAGGGTAAGACAGTGATTTCGAACTACATGTGTGATGAAATATTGATCTCTGATTGTTGTGTTCTAGTCATAGTATTTTATGTTTTTCATAACTTGTATGCAACTACTTGCTCGTGTTGAAAACATTTGTTAATCAATCAGTTGGGTAGGTACAGTTTCCAAAATATATGTTCATTGTCACAAATTTAAGAGTTCGCGAGCAGTCGTAATACCAATTTTAATGTGCAATGATATTGTTTTTTTTTTTTGTTTTTTTTTTTTTTAAATAACTTTGTAATATTTGAATATACGAATGTTTCACCAATACTTAAACTTCAGAAAAAATAATTATTTACAACTTTTTTTAACATCTTTATAAATAAATGCACAGATTCAGTTACTTCAAATCGGCAGCCATTTTCCATGCAGGAAGCCGAAACACAGCTCGCGATGATGGAGAGTTTTGATACATTGTTATTGACATATACACATAAATAAAAAGCAGACTAAATTCGTTAGTTGAAAACTCCGACAGGAGGACAAGACTTCCAAACGTATTCAAGATTAATTTCAACAATTTGGTTCGATAGAAAAACTTTATGGCTGTATTTCGTCTTCAAAGTTTATCGTCAAATATATTTGAAGGAGAAGATTTTGGTAGAGTGACAGGGGCTTAAGGTTTTTGAGCAATATTGCTGTAACATCTGTGCCAAATGTCACGTTTTTTGGAATTACGTCCAGATTGTCCGCTTTTTGGACCATTATATACACGACTATTCATAATATTTGACAGAAAAGTCCCAATACTGACGTTTGTGTTGCTGTTGTTTCTGTTCCGCACCCGTTAAACACTCAAGTAAAAAAAAATCTAGATATGTTACAAATTCGATAATCCCTACACTTGATGTATACACATAAAGAAATTGAAAGCGAAACGAATTATTTCAATATTTTAAAAGTGCTACGTTATTCGTGAACAGCATATAATGAAACTGGCTTGTATTAAAATTAAATCTCTTTTAAAACAAGAGTTTGTCTGAAAAATAAACGTAAACTGGCGTCCACGTTTCTGTTTGATCACGTGATTTTGGCCGTTATTAGCGGTTCAGTGTTGACGAGATGCACTAGAGAAGAAAATCAGTTTACCTAATCGTAAGTCTACGGTTGTGGTTGTAAGGAGTAGGCAGGTATGTAGGATTCCAAACTCCAAACAAAGAACATTAAGGATATTAAAACGTTCTCTTGGATTAATATGTCGCCACTAACAACGAATGCTGACGACAATGGGTTTGGAACTTGCCCTGCTCCATACGACAGTGATGATTTCGCAGCAAACGTAACACAGACCACGATAAATATTACCACAGAATTTATCTTCAGGAACACTTGTAGAAGCCAGTCTCCGTAGACTAAAAACAACATACAGGAAGCATTACGAAGAAACAGAATTATAACCCGCTAGCTGCTGACAAATAAATGCACACAGAGAATTGAGCGAAGTAGATTGGATTTAATTTAAAATAAAGACCTTTGATCTGAACATCATGAAATAAATCACTAACTGTACAAATACTATGTGGGAGTTCATTACTAGTTTCAAAATTAGTTCTTATATTGTGTTTCCGTATGAGTGTAGCCTTCTCGTTCATATCTGTTATTAAAATTTCAAAAATAATTACGTCCTTTAGAATGCCTTAATTCTTGCCAAAATATGTATATTAAAATTAATTATAAGTTTTTCTCAAAACCAACTCAGTCGAGAGAACAAATGATATCTTGCCAGGGCTTCGCAGGCAAATGGGCAGAGCAACTTCAACATATCGCAATCCACGATGGCGTAAGCGTAAACCAAAATAAATTTCAAAACTTATCAATTATTTACTGACGCTGTCTCTACATCGGAATTCGAAAGCACCTAGCTGTAAAATCTTGATCGCAGCGACATCTCGTAGTATCTTCTTAGGCTGGTTTCGCTGGTCATAGGCCTTAATCGTCCCTCAGAAGGCTCTCGGGTCTGAGGTACGCTATTACAGTGTATACCGTACCACACGCAAATCACGGTAGCTCTGCCATGAATTTAAATTCTAGACCGCGTAGGTAGCGCGTGCTGACTATTTTACTCTTCTGTGCAGCGCGTCTTCGCCCCGTCGCGTCGGGTTGGGCAGTCTGCGATAACGGTAAGTAACTCGGCCAGTTTAATCAGAAAATAAAACATTTCTTACCAGGCCGATGACCCACTATGTCTCGACCTGCCTGGCGGAAACAATATGGCTAGAAACCTGTAAAACTGCATACTTAAACGTCGCCTTCAAACATCGCTCCAATCACGAGACAGCTCTATCATATCTCATACAGTACGTCGTACGTTACCATAGCAACCAAAGAATAAATGCATCTATACAAAACGAGCCCCATACAAATACCTTTGTGATAGAGAGGGATAGGAAAATTTCGCGAGTTCAATGACCTGTATACTAGACTCCACAGTGCTGTGTACACTCGAGCCTCAGATGTTTGTTCAATGGCTGCTGCCCCAGAGAGTAGCCAGTGTACCCCACACCTGGGAGTACGGCACTCGCTACTTGTTTCCTTTCCAGTCTGATATTGGCTTAGAGTCGTCCAGGGCGTGTCTAATAGACTGTGATCCAATCGCAAAGGTGACGTCAGTGTACACGTGTTGGACGTCTATCTTGTCCTGAAATGAACTTGTGAAATTCTCTTATCCCTAGTGATAAAAAATCAGAAAGACTTACAAACCTAATTAAACTTGGATACACTTTTCAGAGATTAAAATAACTCGCAATTAATCAAATAAATTAGATCATGAGTAAAGGAAATGTAGCTGCCACAGATAAACAACAAATAAAATAATTAAATATTACGTTGATGCATACATTGCAAAAATAAACTGAGATATCTGTGACATGCAAAAGTAGCGGTTATTGGAAGCGTTACAGACTAGGGAATTATTCTCGGAAAGACTGATCACCAGGGACCTGAAAAATTTCACGAATTCAGCGACCTCCAGGATAGGCTCCACGTTCTTGTATGCAATCGTACAGATATCAATTGCCCATTGGCTGCGTGCTGCCACAATGGAGGTCGATAATTAGGCGTGCATTTTGTTGTATGTTTCTCATTGGCCCAGGGTTCTCCAAGAAGTGTCGAATAACGTGTGGACCGATGACAAATGTGACACAAACGTACGAGTTCCCCAGTTATAGCTTGTCCCGAAATTAATCCGCGAATTTCCCAGGTCTCTACTGATTACAAATGTTCGGTCCAGTTACCAATCAATAGAATGCACAAGAGCACTCGTTACGCAAGCAGTACAAGCATTTTCCAAAGGACACGGATCGATATCGCGCCAGATTTGGTAACCTGACCTGCTCTAATTTACGTTAATCGTTATGCAGAAGGTTGCAGACGCGAATCGACTGGGTGGCATTTTTAAAGCTCTGGAACGACATTTTTCATAGCTGTCACATGAAACTGCAAGATTGCTGGAGGCAAAACCACTCCATCTCTGGCACAGTCCGTCACGCTTGAAAAAATTGCAAATAACTTTTTTTTTTTTCGTTTGCATTATACCAGCATGATACATAGGTTACGTAATACGTAATCAAAACTTAAGTTGTTGAAATGAAAAAAAAAAAAAAAAAAAACCTGTACCTTTCTCGAAGCTAGGTGTTCTTGGCTGACATGCTTCGAGAAGCAAACGCCTCACAGACCCTGTCTCACTGTTACATTTTCCCGTCAAAGTACTACACATGAAGTATGTTGTGACGTCACACCATCAACCCTTTGAGGAGTACGCACGTATATACTCGTGGCTACGTTTGTATGGACATTTCTTTGCTCTTGACGACAATACTCGCACGTTTATATTTTTTACTGTTTCTCTGGACTTTATAAAATCTAAGTAAAACATTACAACTAGTGAACAATTCAGTTCGTAGCAATAAAACTGTTCCTTTCAATAATTGCTCAAATGAACACGATGGATTGTGAAAACCAGTTAACCCTGTCGCGAGACTTTAATTGGTAGACAGTCAAAGCACGACTTGATTGGTCAACGCAAGCCAATAATAAACGTTGCAGAGTACGGTAGGCGTGTCCGGTGTAGCCAGGACCAATAGGACGATGGTAAGTGGAAATAAAGAGACCAACTCAACTGGTGTTGCTGTAGTAAAGAATATTGGCAGCTTACTTCAACATTGTCTTCAGTGCCAGTAATTTGTGCCGTCCTCAAAGGGTTAAGGCCGCCATTTTTGTTTGAAAATGTGAAATGGCCTTGGTTCCGTTAAACATTGTTTATACTGAACCAATTTTAAAATCCATTTGATGTTTGAGAAGAGTTTACTCAAAAAAGGTTATTTCCAACCCCCCCCCCCCTTTTTTTAACCTTTAAAATAGCAAACACTAATTGTAAATATAATAAGATAAGAAACTTTAATGGAGTAGGGATAACACATTTCTGCGTTGTTATCAACTACTCCAACTGTTAGAGAAATTAAATTCACTTCCAGATAAAATATTTTAAAAATATTGAGTTTCGATATTACAAAACACGCAGCAGAAAATAAACGAGTAATCGTACCAGTTGAATGACAGTGGGCGCGATCAGCAAAGCTGCAGCTTTGATAGTTAGTGCTACAAGCAGAGTTGAGGGTTCTCCTGAATAGATTGCTGCTAGCGAAAATACTTTTTTTTTAGAGGGATGTTTATTTGTGCAATTTCTGCTGCGTGGTGTTGATATATTGAAAGTGAATATTTTTGAATTTCCCCAGACGATAATTTCACATCTAAGGCAATAAAAGTAATAATCACACAAGTTGGTAAAAACCTACCAATTTTAATTTTGCCATTTCTCGTGCGCCCACATAATTGTGTTGTGAGACTATCTCATTTACAGTGGTAATCTCATTTACGAGTAGTATGATTTGCTAAGTCTGAGCGTACATGGCATCTGGCAGTGGACCAGTAGACTAGCCGCCATCTTGGATGACCTTTACCTTTGAGCTTGACCTCCATCCATCATCTTGGATGACCTTGACCATTGAACCCCAGCTACCATCTTCGATGATCTTAACCATGGCCCTCATCCGCCATCTTGTATACCATCATAGCCGCCATCTTGGAGTCAGTACTTCGACAACTTGGATATCCCCTTATGGTATACCTTTCCGCCCCATCATATTGTTTCTAGAATTTTTAATTTTACTGCGGTTATTACACCTTGGTAGCTCTTGCTCTGACATTCCTTCTCACCTATTTCTCTTTCCCCACCCACCATCTTGGATATCATCTGATGTTGGTTGCCATCTTGTATGTCTGTAGGCAACCATCTTGTTTTGTCTGCTGTATGCCGCCATCGTGGTTCTCATATCGTCCAGCTGACAGTGGGGAACCAAGATGGCGCTCCTGGTAGGCAATTAAAGAAACTTCCAAAATGCGGCTGATACTAGCTCCACCTATCATACGATGTGAGATCCAAGATGGTGTCATGCAGTACATGAAACAAGATGGTAGCCTACAGACATCCAAGATGGCAGCCAACAGCAGATTTGATCCAATATTGAAGGTGGAGTGAGGAATAGGCGAGAAGGAATGACAGAACAGGAATTACCAAGGTGGAATGACAGAGCAGGAAAAGAAGAATTCTAGAAAAAATGGCGAGGTGGAATGATAGAGCATGAGGTGACATCCAATATGTCAGTGTAATAGCTCTCAAGATGATGACCATAATGACATACAATATGGCGGATTGAGGTCAAGGTCAAAGGTCAATGTCATACAAGATGGTGGATGGAGGTCAAGGCGATCCCAGATTGCAGGTGGAAGTAAAGGTCAGAGTTCAAGATCATCCAAGAAGGCGGATCCAAGATGGCGGCAAGTCCACTGGTCCAATGCCAGATACCATGTGTGCTCGGACATACCATATAATACTACATATATAACTCCATCACTAACATAATATTTACATATTTGTGGATCTATATCTGCACTTCATCTAATGTCTGCCGTCTGCTTACAGCAGAGTTGCAACCAAGTCAGCAAAGTATTTTCTCGCTGCAGAAGCGCTGCCTTGCAGTGGAGCGGGTGAATAAATGGTATAAAGCATAAAGTTCTGCAAAAGAGCTTTGAACGATCCCAGTGACTAACGAATCTACATTAATGTTGGCAGATAATTATGTACAAGTAATAAAAATATGCTTTCATTAATACCTTATTACAAGGACAAATTAAAAATCGCCGGACAGCGAAATTGGTTAATTTTTGTAATGGACGTATTAGATAGAGTAACTCATTTATGTTTCTAGCCTTTCCAAAGTGTTGCACGATGGTCAAATGGACGACAGTAATTTCTCCCATGTCAAAGCAATTTACGAGTGGCTGAGGTGTAAACGATAAACGATGCATGAGCGTCATCAGTTATAGATTTATTTGGGGGAGGCGGGTGGTGGGGGAAATTTACTCTTTTCCGTTGAAAACTAATTACTAACTGTCAACTATACCTCACGATTTGTTAAAAGGTACTTCACGCAAATAAAATCAAAATGTAATAATACCTGCAAACATTTTTTAAAATAATAAATATTACATTAAATATGCAAATTTACAGCAAATACTAATTTAAAAAAAAGTTTAATTAGTATCAAAGTGGTACAAAAGGATTTTTCTTAATTGAAACCTTAGACAAAAGTTCCAGCAACTTTTTTAATATCAGTCACACATTTTAGGTTTTTTCCTGTAAGTGTAAAAATGTTGACATGACCACTGGCAGTCAAGGCAGCGCAACTACAGCATAACTAAAAAGAAAAAAAAAGAAAGTTCGTACAACACAAGGTCGAGTAGGTAAATTATTCTGGTGGTGGGGGGGGGGGGGGTGGAGGGCACCCGCCTCCCACCTCGTCGTCCCTGCTTAAGACGACCATTAACGATGGGTAGGAATGATAAACGGTTTAGAGCTTTCTATGTTTAATTAACCGTGAACGAAGCAAAGGAGGTGTCGAGCCAGGAGTCTGGCAACACAGCGCATACATTTAGACTGTCGGGGCATGTCGACAACGCCAGTCGCGAGTGAGTACGTGCTTTTGATACACAACTTCTCTCCTTTCAACACACCCGCCTTCAGAAGTAAACTTCTTCCCCAACCTCCCTCCCCCCCCCCCCCTTCACCTTTTCAAATTTCTTTTCCGGATCGTCTGCTCCTGATAGCTCGCAAGTGGTTCGGTAGCTGCCCTTCGCTACGGCATGGCATTAACTTCAAGAGAGACATCAGTATTCCCCCCGAAATGTTCTCCATACCCCTGTTTAGCCGTTCTGCTTCGCTCACCCCACAAGGAATTCATAAAGCACTTCTCACACGAAGCAAGATTTCTTTCAGGGGTTCGAAGCTGTACAGGGATTTCGCGGGCCACTCAATTATTAGGTAGAATGTCTTCGCCAACTGATGAAAATAAATTAAAATAATGCTCTTTAATAAAGAAAGCTGTATATTTTATAAACAACATATTTTTTTTTTAAATATACTTAACTGATAAGTAAATTAAGCTTAATTATTCTCATCATCACTCACAAAATTTATATTTTTTGCGTAGACATGCATTGTTAGCGTCTGAGCGTTGAGTTGTTCACTTGTTTTATTTCCATTGTCATGTTTGTTGCTGGAGAAGGTGGAGTTTATGTTTATGCAAAAAATTGCAGAATTTGATATATGAAAAGATATATTGAATTTCAAAATGCTGATTACCATAAATAAAGACATAAATTTTAAATAAGATTATGATATCCAAAAACTTTTTTTCCATAACTAAAACGTTATGAAATACGAGAGCCACCCAACGTACTCTCTGCCATCAATTGTTAAACGCACATTTAGTTCCATCTTAAAGTTTGTAAATTCAGCATTTAATTATAACATTTTTAACAAATTGTTATTAGCAGTAACTAAAACGTCTGCCTGAAAATTGAAATAATTACGTTTAAGAGTTGTACAGTTGGCAGCAAATTCTACCTAATAGCCCAAACATAGAGGGAAATAACGACCCACCAAAATAGCATTGAGCTTCGTCTCTTCATCTTACTTGCTTTGTGATTCCTTTCGTAACAGACCTTGGAAGCAGGCTGACGTGCGAGAAGGTCAAACAAGGTTCCTGCAAAACGAGCGCACTCGTATACATTTGTTTGGGAACCCGCGAGTAAATGAATATAAACACGGAAATCTCGCGAACTGATTTGAAGAAAACCTAGATTTCAAACAAAATTCACATTTTTTTTCCCCCCCTCTTCGATCGGATAGCAGTTAGAAAGCCACGCCCTGGACGAATTTGAGACGATAATAATGGACTCGAGATTTTCGCGAATTCATTTTAAGGATAGCACATAAACACATAAATATTTCTGTTTTGTTTGAAATCGGATCACTGTTTGTTTGTAGGGACACCCGATTTTCGCAAAAAGATTTTACGACCAGTTAAATTTCATAACAGTTTATTTCAGATCGACGTCCATGATTGGATGATCTAGGTGTTTCGCGTTTTAGGTGCCTGCCCGCGAAACACAGAAGTACGGTATCGGAGTAACGCGATTCTGATTGTGCAGTCAAATAAGGCAACGTCTCCTCACAGGCACACGTCGCCAAAAAGTAAAATAAAACTTGCTGGTGCGCCCGTAGAGTATTGAAATGTTGCGTGCCGGAAAACTTTTCGCGAAATTGGGAGTGTCCTTATTTATTAGGCACGCCCAGGTGAACTCTAAACAAATAACATACCCTGCAAGGAAACAAGCGTCGAATCACGGGCCACCTGATCTGTGGTAAAACTGGCTACGCACGGGGCAGCATGCCACTGAACAAAAAGGCTGTGCTTCGAAAACACAACGCACAGGACCGTGGAAGTCTAGCCTACACTGTAAATTCGAATCAGTGGGAAACCACTGATTCGAATTAATGAAAAAATTTCACTCATTGACTTAGTACCATGAATTATTTGACTGATTGAGTAAGTGACGGCCGACTACATTGGCGAATTAAATATATATATATATTATTTAATGTAGTCGGATAATTACTTGAAATAAATATATTTACGATAGTTTACTATTTATATCGCGCAATTTACCGTAACTTAAAAAAAAAAATTAGAGGTGGCCGAGATTGAGCCCACACACCATTCAAATGTAGGCCGTTACCTAACCATATGCGCTACCATGTCAACTTGAAATTGTGAGATGACAATATGTCTTATATTTTTTCCAGCGAAATATTGAACATTTAAATTGTATGCTCTTACTATTCGTTTCAGCTTTAATTGGTACCGTTACTATTGTTAAAACGAATAGTATATATGAGTGCCCTCTCTTCAACACATGATATGTGCAGTTTAAACCTTCAAACAGAGCGCTGTGACGATTATATATATATAAAACGAAAAAAAATTGAATACGTAAAAATGGAAAGCTGTGGACTCCTATTACCTCGTAAAATGGGAGCTTGAAAGCCGAAACACATTTTAGAAAGTATTTTGTATTGGTTTTATAAGTATATTAGTTGCTATTCCACTTGATACACATTGTTTAACGGCCATTTTCACGCTTGACTGATTGAAACAGTGGAATTCTCACCGGTTCAGATTTAGAGTGTACAGGTCGTTTGAAATGCGAATTTCCCTGCCCCTATCAATAACTAACTAGCAATAAAAAATAGGACCGAATGCAATGTGCCACCTGGTTTAGGAATAAAGTGGAGCATCAGCACTCGAGCAACTAGTTGAGGGCCAGGGCTGAAGACACACAGGATCGTGGTGTCTAGCTTGTTGAGAAACGAACCCACGAAATTTCCAGTTCGTTATAAATATAAACAGGCAAATTTCGCATTTTAAACGACGCGGTTAGACTCCAAAGGCCTATGCATTTTCGAGCGTCAGCTTTCTACTCATTGGCTCCTGCCCAAAGTAGTCAGTTTTACCTCAGACCAGGTGACATTTGATTCGCTGCTCGTTTTCTTACAAATAGGTAGGGACCTGCAAAATGCACGTGGTTTTATGGCACCACGCTATAATCCACTGTCCTATACACATTCGAATCGTTGTTTTTTTATTGGCTCCTGCAGTAGCGAGGGACTATTTTTTCCTTTTGGCTTGGTTGGACGTTATTGGTTAACCCTCTCGTTAGTTGTTCCCTATTGGTGCAAAGTCGCCCAGGGTGTGTCCGGACAACCTACAGTCTAATGACAAACACAATACAAAAGCGCAAGTATTTGAAGTTGTCTCTATCTGAAATAATAACGCGAATTTTGCACGTCTCTACAAATATGTTATTGGCTTCAAGTTCATCCGGATGTGTCTGAAAAACTGTGATCCAATTGCAAATACAACAGAAATGTACATGTTTTCGAAGAGAAGCTTACCTATAAATAGAACAGCGAGTATTTGGTTAATTCATTCCGAGGCGATGTAGACTCCAAACACTTTTTATTTTCTCCAACTGTTGTGATTGGACGACGGTTCTTTAGACACGCTCTGTTTAACTGAGAGCCAGTAATACGCAGGAAGCGGTAGTGTGAGAGTTTAACAGTCCTGTACACATGTCTCACTTTATCACAGCAACCAATAAGCAAACGATAATGTCTCGAGTGTACAGAGGGCTGCCCAGCCTAGCTTGATGCTAACTCAATCTGCGAAATACTCGGGCTCTACCTATAAATGAATTCGCGAAATTTTCCAGTCGCTCTGTATAAATAATTAGTTGCATAAAGCAGTAAATTTTTCTGCCGAAAGTAAAGAAGTGCTATTGTTTTGCGTGATTACGAAGAGACTCTGGGGTGCAGTGGATCTGTTTATATATTTATATGAACTGAGATCCAATTTCAAAGGTCACTTCAGTGTACACGTGTTGGACTTCTATCTTGTTCTGAAAAAAAACTAGCGAAATTTTCCTATCCCTAAGCATAACCTATATGGCTATAGAGCATGCGATTTAAAAACGTTTTGAAAAATTACTGCAAATCATGCTTACAAGACGGTTATGTGAAACTTCTCCACCGGGTGAATTCCACGCCACCTCTCTTTCACCGTGATATATTTATATGCGAGAATTCCTTTCTGGTTGTGTTGCGATATTACTAGTGACCTGCAAAATTCGCGTTATTATTTGGCATTAGGCTAAACTTCACAGTACTGTAAGAATTAGAGACGGTGTCGGTTCTGCATTGGCTGCTGCATAGACGTGAAGTCACGCCCTTTCTCACTGAACTGCGTGTGATTGGAGCAAACATTTGTGATGTGTTCATTTATTGGCGCAGAGCTACACAGGGCGTGCCAAATAATGTGTGGTCTAATGACAAACGTAATGCAGAGGCACATGTGATCTAAGTTTAACATTTCCTCAAATAATAACGCGAATTTTGCAGGTCTCTAGATATTTCACATCCAGTTAATTATGTTTTTATTGCCACGTTTCATCAAATAAAGTTCGTTGTAGGTGCCATTTTCGAACAGTCTCATCACTGAAATTAAATCTTAACATGTGTGTGCTTAACAAGGTTGATTTTGTGCATTGGTCCGCCATCTCCCATTTCTATGTCCTTAATCACCACGAAGCGCGTCGCGAGTAACGTACGTGTTTATGTTCCGAAGTTTAAATTGTTTTAATTTCAAAACAGCAAGAATTCTGTGTTAGTCGAATGAGTCAGCAAATAAATTATTTCGTACCAGTGGCTGACAAAAGTGAATTTAGTGAAGTACGCTTCTATAGCTCGCCACATGTTCAGGAATTACGACGTGAACAGTAAGTTTGTATGTTTTGTAAATAATGTTTTTCGAAACTGTTGTTAGAATATTTTAAATCTACGTGGCTTATGAAAAAAACGCCCTTTTCTATACTTTAGTTCATTTTTATTGAAAATCCAACTATTGTACGTGTGGAGTAAAATTTGATTAAAATATTTATATAGTGCATTTCTCACATCAGTTTGAAGAGCGACATATTTGTTCCAGTTTGTTCTTGCTGGATGTTTTCAAATGCACGTGTCTTAATACACGCCCTTTTAAGTGTAGTTCATCGCATTAAATAAATCCAACTGCTTTTATGTGAGAGTTTAACGTGACTGAAAATACTTAGTGTATATTTCTCGCATCGGTACGAGCAGCGACTCATTTATCACGTTTTGTTCTTACGATGAATTTTCAACTTTCGAGTTGTATTCATTTGAATGTTATTTCCGTACGAGCAAAATTTTTCATTGCAACATCAAAACAATAGGCAGTTCAAATTGCTACTCATAAGAGCCGCAAAAAATCCCGTCTCACGAAAGATAATAAACTAGAATTCCCCCCCCCCCCCATAAAATAAACAGAACCCTAACTAGTAGGCTATATTACTTGGTCGTAACCAAAATAAAACAGGTGGGAATAGTAACCACCTGTAGTAGATCTCAGTTTTTCAGTGTGTGCCGTTGGATTGTTAGCGTTTGTTTACAGATGTCGTTTTCCTCACTGACAGAACAGCTGTGGCGGAGGGATACATTATGACCGCACAACTTTTCGAGTACCGTCAAAATTTACCGAACTTATAATTATGAAACGGAGAATACCGTAGAATTTCGAACGAATTCGCCTTGTTGCATATATGTACGTGTTAGGCAGTATGATGGGTAACGTGAAAACAAGTTTCTATTGGACGAATAAAAATGTGCTGGCGAAAACACCAACAAATATTTTTTAAGATAGATCCAGGATGTCAGTACCCGAGCATCCATTTTAAAATATCCTTGATACTTAATTATCATGTTGTGTATGTGATATATATCGCATGGCATGTGGTTTATTTAGCAAAGTTAATTAGGCGCAGAAACTTGAACTCCCATATGTTCGAATCTTCGATGCTATATTTTTAAAACTGTAATCATTTGACTACAAAACGATTTACATTTATGAGGTACACGTATAAATCTCTTTCAGATAAAGAAATAAAAATTTATCCTGAAATATGGCTTTAAGACAAGACAAGGTAAGCCTTGAAAATTGAAACTTCATCATAATTAATTATATTCCTACACTACTAGAGTGCTGTTGTTGTTATACGTGTATATAACCTTAGTGCATTGGAAAAAACATAACCTTTGAATAACGTTTTGTAAACTGAAGTTTCCTTTCCTTAGGCATTCTCGTATTTAACACGATTCAACGACCCGATAGAAATATATTTTACGTTTTTTACCGCATAAACACTCCGATCTCCACAGCCCTTCTCACCGTCACATTTCATGGTATATACTGAAAATTACGCGAAGCCCCGATGAAATTCATATTAAGTGTGATCAGCAATAACCACATACTAATTTCCAGGTATTATTTCCCTGGTTTTTGGAAAAGCCCACCTCTTCGGTGTCTATCACAACAATGTAAAGACAATTCGCAATTCACATTTGCAAGGTAAGGGAAGACCTGAGGAAAGATAAGACTGGAAGGTGTTTGGAGATGTTGACGATTTTACATGTGGTATTATTCGTCGCATCATAAACCGCATGTATGATGCAGGTATGTGAAACCAACTATTGTAAAATGTTTTCTCTGACCTTATGACTATGACTTACTGTAGGTCTATACCATGTAATTTTTCACTGATGTGCTTGCTTACACCGACATGTTACGTGTGCCAAGTTACACGAGACTCTCGCATTAGCTGTCTTTGTTCGCAAAGAAGGAAATCTTGTGAATCTGATTTCTATGAAGCATCCGCAAAGAAACTGACGAGTCAACAGGAAAACCTGTGACCACAACCAAACAAAGGGAAGTGTGGATGCACTTTGCGAGAAGTGCCACATTTTCCCCCACTAGACGTCGCATTCGTCGATGGCAAATGGAAACAGCTATTTTTCACATGCTCCGGTGGATATTGCTGGTGATATGTTTTATATTCAGTGTAAACAGTCAAGCAGATTAACTGGGCAGAAGAAATTTTCTCACTCAGGAGTGGAGAGTGGAGAAATTAGGGTGACTGTTTGACATCGAGGTCTTGAGAGCCGATGAGGGTAGCGGGAGGTGAGTATGGAGCAGTACCGGATTGTAAAGATGGGGGAAATCCGAGAAAATTTTCCGATCATTGTCATGATACATGGAGTTTAATTCAAAATGTGTTAAGATAATGCTAATAGACTATATGCGTCGCTTATGGGCCAGTAAGGCATAGTCCACAATAGCTCGTCTGCAGTTGAACGGTTCGCTGACCTACTTCGTCCGCGGACGCATGTCCTAACGTGCATGCCTACAATAACGACGTCCGAAGCTAAACTTCCCGACACTGGCACCAGAGTGCACATAATGCGACTCCGACCGAAGCTAAGCTTTCAGACACTGAAACTAGAGTGCAACCCAATCGGCGTGTCAATAAATTTTATGCGATTACTCGTAAATATTGATCTTTCTAGCTTGTTTTACTTTGTTTTCTAATTTGGGTTGTGGGAATGAGTACGTTTTGATTTTGCGTTAATTTAACTTCATTTGGATATTGTTTTTTTTTTTTTTTTTTTTTTTGCTCTAGTCAGTGGATTTTTGTATCTTTATTTATTATTGTTTCGTTTTCACGGTTACGAGAATAAAAGTTATTGTATTGAACAAATAGTGAGTTGTAATAATAATAACTAACACCCGCAATTTACTTTTTTCCGTTTGCGCGCGATAAAATGCAAACAAAAACAATTCGGAACACATCCGCGGACCAAAGATGAAGTTGGCGAAATGATCTTGGGACATGGGATCTTGGGACATTGGGACGGCGAGCTATGGCGTCAGAGGGTCACATCCACCAATCAGCAGTTAGGCGTCCGCTAACCAGTTATTGTGGATTAGGCCTAATGGCGACATAGTTTACTTTTAAGTAAAAACAGAAAGTAGGCATGCTAATATTGAATAACTGTTTGCCTGAGGTGTTGAGAAACCTCTGTGCGAACGTGCCCGGGACATCGCCATGGCAGCGGGACCCAACCAGTTTCCGACGGCCCTGAGCGTTTGATTTCCTGGCGCCCGGCGCGAGTGAACACGGCATCGTGTCGCGAAATGGCCGGAGTCTCGCGGGCTGGCGGGTGGGACGGTGAAAACTTGTTGCGGGCGGTGTGCGCGCTGCTGCTCCGCTGTTCGGCCCGCGGACCCAGCCAGTCCGTGGCCGCCTGTCGCACGGTGCGGTTGGAGCTGCCAGCAGGTGAGGTGCGCGTGCGCGTGTAGTGTGTGTGTTAATGGGTGTGTGCGTGTGAGTGCGACGGCAGGTGTTTGGACGCACGAGTGAACGAGTTGGATTGGTGGCTTGGTGACCGCTCGGACGAGAACATGTTCTGAAGACTCTACTCCCCCCGCCCCCTCTTCCATGGAATGTGATACAAAGGGATTAAACCAAAGGTACGTTATTGATATTTTACGTCACTGGTTAGGTGCTGCATTGTGTTGCTGCTGCAGCGAGCGAATGTTGTACAAACCGTAACAACAGAAACGCTCGGCTGTGCCTGGTACTGTTAGCATAAGCTGTTAATTGACCCCGTAAACATGCACCCTTTCCTTCATTTGCATGGTGCAGAATATATTAAATTATGTTCGGTGCTTTGCACTTTCATCAATCAACACCGTTGAAGCAATATATACTTATTGACGGCTATGGTACTTAATTACTGATATAAAGGCTGTTCACGGTAAAGTGCGCACTTTTTAAGGCCCTCCCAACAGTCATTAACCACTAATAAATATGCACCCTCAGGCATTCAGTTTTGAGGGTGGTGAAATGTATACACTGTGTTTTTTGGTATTATTGCAATGTTTATATTACAAAGCAGCAGGTAGATGGAAATTGGATGAAAGTAAAAATTTAGAAGGGCCTTAAAAAGGGTTCACTTTACCGTCAACAGCCTATAAACAGAAATTGTATAAATGTCGTTACTTTTGCAAAGTTACGTTGTATACGTTCTTGCTGAGTATTTGTAAGTACTTGGCAGACCACATTAAAAATATCTTTCATTTTCAACACGAGACATGAAAAATTGTAGCTTTAGCAACAAATCGCATCTCCCACTTAGGGCTCTGGAAGGCTTATGCAGCTAATAGGCTTTAATTCAGTCTTCGGTGTTAGTTAAGGTCGAAGCAAAGCAACTGCCTATGGAGCACTGCACCCGACTATACAATGTGAAGAACTCATAAAAATGTAGCACATACACCATAAAAATTGTCAGAAGTGCGATTTATGCTGCATGTGAAAGAAAAATGTATATGTTTTGCAACATAATAAAATATTTTGCCAAAATATACTTTTTAAATGTAAAAAAAAAATCGATTAAGATATTCTGTTTTTTTTTTTTTTTACCAAAATGTAAGCGCATTTCCATTCTGGATGCCTCGGAAAGCAGAATTTGCAAGAAAATCTTCAAGAAATATCGCCACAATTTTTACTGTGATCATGTGAAATAAAATCATAGTAATTATGTATCCTATGAACTTTATAACTAACTTTATTTACGTCAGTTTCAGCCATAACTGATTGTGACAAATGGACACACAAAAAATAATTTTAAAATTTATTTCCTACATTAATTATTGTTACAATTTTCATACACACATTCTTGTAAACATTATGACGATATTCCATGACGAAGATTTTCTTGCAAATTCTGCTTTCCGAAGCATACAGAGTGGAAATGCCCTTAAATTTAGTTAAAAAGTACAGACTAGGCCAAGTATCTTAATCAATTATTCTTTTACATTTAAAAAGTATATTTTAGTAAAATATTTTATAATGTTGCAAAATATACACATTCGTCTTTCATATACAGCTTAAATCGCACTTTTCTGACAATTTTTATGGTGTATGTGCTACATTTTTATGAGTTCTTTACGCTGCATAGTCGGGCGCAGTGCTCCATACGCAGTTGCTTTACTTCAACATTAATTTCCTTTAGCAACAAATGAGAATACGAACTGTGAAACCTCAAGTGGCAGAATTTTTGTGGTAAGTAAACAAGTGTTTGGGTAGAATGTTCTTACAGAACTTCAAATGAACCGTTAGATCGTGTAAATTACCTGCGATCGTGTAATAATTTGTGTACGTAACTTTGGATACGTATTATTTTAGTTAATAACCGTTTCTCTGGGGCAAATTATGGGCAATTACGCGTAGGACGCATCCAGATTCAGTGTTTCGGAAGTTTTAATTTAACGTTTGAATTAATAGGAGACGTTTATTTCAAGTACGGATGTGTGACGCTGAAGAGGGAAGAACTTCACAAAGTCTTGATTTTCACTCGTATAGAAATTAAATCACCACAAAGAACTTTGTCTTAAAACGTTTGCAATATTTTTAAAAGGCAAGTGGCGTTTAAACCTCAACGCAGAACATGTTACAAGACATTATTGTTCAGACAAACGGTAAACCAATTGAAGCCCGTTAGATTTTTAATGGGTTTAGTTGGTTCACCTGGTAAGGCGTTTCGCCATTATCCTACTCGCAGTTTTATTAGACACTGTCGAAGCTAAAGTCATTGCCATATTATTATCTTATGGATGAATTTATTTACTAACGGACTTAAGGCATAGTCGCCTTATCTTACACTGGATCCATTACATGTTCACTTTCACTTGCTGGAAATTCAAACATAGAAATTACGTGTTAAAGTTTATAAGTAGAGACCTGCAAAATTCGCGTTATCTTTCGTGGAAATGATAGATTCCATTTCCTTACAAACGAGTGCTGTGATCACTGTCACGTATCTGGTTGATTTCCTCAAAACATGTTGGCCACTCCACACCTGAACTTATTTTATTGGATTAAGAGCTTTTCAAGGCTGGAAAACATTTTTTTTGGCCAATGGCTGAAGTTGGTCAAAATCACAGTAACTTGGAGTCCAGTCTGTCCTTAAATAATAACGCGAATTTTGCAGGTCTCTACTTATATGTAACTTAATACTAAACAAACCGAAGGTACAAATTTAATTACGCTCACCCATTCTCTTATACACTCATTCATCATTCACATGTGGAAACATGCATAACACAACTTCGCGAAATATCAATTTCATCCCCACATCCACTGGGGTGACTAAGGTAGTACTTATTTACTGTATTCTTAAATTTACTGAAACTTTCAAAATTGCTGTGTTCAGTAATGATGAAAGAAATAGGGTGGAGCTCATTGAAGGTCAGGAGGAAAGTTGAATGGTTAGTCAGGATGGGGAGGGCTATACTGCAAGCTAAGTAAGGGGTTATTTAGGGGAAGAGGAAACAACAGTGAGAAGCTTCAGAGGGTGTGGAGGAGAACGGAGTGGGGTAGGCAGTCCAGCTTGTAGTTGTTTTTTTTGTGAGGAATCTGTGAGGAGTTGGTATGTGTTGAGGGAAGATTTGGTATGATGTGCACAGGGGAGTGTAAATTGCAGGAGGGAGTGTAGTAATGTATAGCGGCAGCTGTTGCGGTGAGAGACGTTTAGTCGACGGCGAGCTTGGGTGTGTGAAGGAGCTGGTTTGGTCTTATGTAGCTGTATAAGCAGTCTATTGTCGTCTTTAAGCCCCACTCTATCACTGTAAAATTTTCGCCTTCAACTATATTCGACGACAAAATACGGCCATAAAATTTTTCCTTCCAACAAATTTGATCAAATAATGTTGAATGTGTTTGAAATCTGTCACACCATCAAATTTTTTTTGCTGGGAGAATTTAATTTGAAAAAATTATTTAAACATTACTTTCATAGTGTGTTATTACTTTTATTTTTCCGTGTATGTTATGTTGTTATTTATTATCGCTTCTTTACTAAATTCGAATTTTATTTATCAGAGATTTTTACTTCACAATGAAATTTAATTCCTCTGATTTCATCATATTATGTGCAATATTTACTTAAAATAGCATTCATGCTCAGACAGCTTCTACATAAATTAATTATCTTCATTACCAATTTTGTTTTCATCTATTGTTCGTTATTTTAAAGTTTCTTGGCATCCATTTTTGTCGTGAACGATTCTGATTGACAGGTCGCCAAACATCAAAGTAATTTTAGAACCGGTCCAATCTTAAAATGTTTGATGGAAACTGAAGCCAACCAACTTTCTCAGGCAAATATGGCGGCGATTATGACGTTTGTATGACGTCATAACTGTCCAACTTTATTTGACCAAACTTGTTGGAAGCAGTTTGATGAAAAAATTTGACAGTGTGACAGGGGCTTAATAGTGCGTGTTTACTAGGTGGCGATCATTCAGTTGGAAAACCGCTTGTAAAGGTAGCGAGGTCTGAAAGAACTTAGTGTTTTATGGAGCATTAATAGGGTATGAGTAGGGACCTGCAAAGTTTGCGTGATTTTTTGGCATCATGCAAAAATGCACAGTAATGTGTATACTTGAGACGGCGTCGTTTCTCCATTGGCTGTTGCCTATATGTGAAGTCACTCCCTTTCTGAGTAACCTGCACGTGATTGGGGCGCACGATTGTGACGTGTTCATTTATTGGCGCAGAGTTACCTGGCGAGTGTCAAATAAAGAGTGGTCCAATGACAAACGTATTGCAAAGGAAAAGTGTTTTTAAGTTTAAATTGTACTCAAATAATAACGCGAATTTTGCTGGTCTCTAGGTATGAGTGGTTCTTCTCTCTAGCTTAAGCCAAGACAGTTTCCTTAGGTAAGGTCTAATGTTATCACGTGTTTTACTAAATTGAATATGAACCTCACGCACGTGTTTTGAAGTTTCTGCAGTCGTGTCGCGTGTCGTGTGGCTTTCACTTAGATTGTTATAAAAAACATCGCAGTTGCCAATTATAGGTAGACTATATCCACGAGTATTTCGCGAATACACTCGGAGGCTAGGTAGACGCCAAACACTTGTTCTTTTCATCTACTGTTGTGATTACAGTTCTTTAGACACGCCCCGTTTAACTGTGAGCCAGTAACAAGCAGGAAGCAGTAGAGTGAGTGTTTAACAGTCCTGTACAGTGGCTTCACTTTATCACAGCAACCAATAAGCAAAAGATAATATCTCGAGGGTATACAGGGCTGTCCAGCCTAACCTGCTGCCAGCTCAATTCGCGAAACTCGGGGCTCTAATTATAGGCATTAGTAGAAATTGGAGTTAAGTTGTTATTATTCGAGCAGGCAGTAGTATTTTTAAGGAACTTAAAGAATGCAATGAGTGGTACACCTTTCTACATAAAGTAGTAACATGAGTGGATCAAGACAGATTTTTATCAATTAGGACTGTTAAAGTTTTAACCGTATTTGATCGGATAATCTTATTATTGAAGACAACATCCGGAATGCAATGTACGGCGAAACGACGGTTCCAGAAACCAACCACATGCGGCTCCAGCCCGGAAGCCAACTGTTTGCAGTAAATGCCAGTTTATTTCGTCACTTTTTTTTTTCCAGCATTTATTCATCGGAAGCGTGCCAGCCTGTCCCAGTCGCCAAAAAACTTCATCCAAGAACAAGTGTTTGGCGTTTGAACTGAGAGAGACTGAACGAGTATTTTTTTACTGGTTTCCAGTGCATGCCTTTCGTCCAAGACTGTGAAGTGTGCAGTTTCCACTTTTACTTCATTAAAACTTGAAAATAACCTGTGAATGTCAGAACGACTCGGATATGCGATTTCGTGAGTATCGTCTGACGAAGGTGGCGCTACCTTCTAGACTGCTTGTTTCAAGCAACAACAGCCACTAAATTGTATGTGTAATCATTCTGACATTAGTTATTGGTAGGGATAGGAAAATTTCGCGAGTTCGTTTCAGGACAAGATAGACATCCAACACGTGTACAGTGACGTCACCTTTGCAATTGGATCACAGTTCATTAGACACACCCTGGACGACTATAAGCCAAAAGCAGACTGGAAAGGAAACAAGTAGCGAGTGCCGTACTCCCAGGTGTGGGGTAACACTGGCTACTCTCTGGGGCAGCAGCCAATGAATAAACATCTGAGGCTCGAGTGTACACAGCACACTGGAGTCTAGTATACAGGTTATTGAACTCTCGAAATTTTCCTGTCCCTAGTTATTGGATAATGTATGCTGTTCTCGGTAAAGGGAGCACATTTGTAACAAAACTTTCAACAAAAAAATCACTTATAGCATACTATAATTCATTCATGTTTACTACCAACTTTTCCGAAGCTCTGCCACAGTTCTACTTCCAGGAAATTTATCCAAAAAAAAAAAAACACCGTATTTGTAAGCACTCACTTCTACAGGCTATTCACGGCAAAATGAGCACTTTTGAAGCCCTGCTTAAGATCTGCTTCTCTGCACGTTATGTAATCCTCCGCCTTGGGCAAGATTGACATTGTCATGGGCCTCATCACTTTATTCACGCTTCGGTTAATTGAAACTGTAAAATTATTGGAAAAGTGAATATTTTACAAATCTGCTAATTTCTACACTTTGATGCATTAAAAAAAAAAAGAGTGAAAGACATAATTTAAGTTGCCAGAAATGGTTATCTAACCCTTTTTATTCGACGTTGAGGTACGGAACTACTTCCCAACCATCGTTACCAACGTTACTGGACGCATGCTACTCAGGGAGCCCGTTAAAATATATGCAGTTAGGGGCAATAAATTTTTGAGAAGGTTGATTTCTAAAGTGCTCACTTTATCGCGAATAGGGTATATAATATTTTATATGAGAACTTTAGCTTACTGAGCATCAGGGGCGGAGCCAGGGCAGGGGGTTATCGGGACTATCCCCCCTCCCCTAAATGAAAATAAAATATTCAAAACGTACTGAATGGAGGAAAACCACTTGCATGTGCTATTATTATGGCCATTGCCATTTCTTACCCATTATACTCCATAAGTCGTAACCTTGCAATAAGATGCAAAATAATTTTTTATATATATGACGTCTTATAAAAATGCAAACAGATATTATATAACAAATTGATTCATTGAAAGTATGAAGCAGTTTAGAATATTTTTCATTGTAGAAGATTAATTTATTACTTATATATATATATATATATATATATTTGTTCTCTAATCACACACTTCTCATCCTTCACTTCCATACTATGTCTGTTCCATATTTTTAAGGGAGGGGCACGTGCCGTCCCCCTCGTCACCACAATCAACATTAAAGGGTCCAATACACCGGAACCTGTTTAGCTCATACAAGGCCAAGAAGCAAGGGAGCGATACGGGCGACACTAGCATGTGCGCCTAGCGCTTTATCGCCCCTATGCGCAAGGGGTGCAGCATTTCTGTCGTTGTACTGTACTATGCAAATTAGATCCTGTAATTGATATGTAAATGCTTTTCACGATAAAGTGAACACTTTATGAAAGAACCTTAGAGAAAATCACTGCCCCAGAATGCATATATGTTAATGGGCGCACTGAGTGACATTCGCCCAGTAAAGTTGGTAACAATGGATGACAAGCAGTTCCATTTCTTAACGTAAAAAAAAAGTGTTAGGTAAACATTTGTGATAATATTAATTAATTATTTTACTTTCAATTTTTTTAAATATTTCGAAGTGTATGAATGAGCAGATTTGTAAAGTATTTACTTTCTTAATAATTTCACAGTTCCATTTGACCGGCGCATAAATAAAGTGATGACGCCCATAGCAATGTTAATTTTACACAAGCCGGAGGAATACACAGCATGTATACAAGTATAGTCCATTCCCGATTGGAAGCAAAACACTCTAGGCATAATGTCAACTTGTTTTCTCAATAACCTGTACTCCACAAATATATAACACTGTGGTTAATCTTAGAGTACGGTATTATTGAATAAATGAAACTTTAACTTATTATCTTCCATAACTTGAAACATTTATTTCTTTTTAAAATATGAATTAACAACAGCGAGAGCAGCGATGTGTTAACAACGGCCGGTAAGAAATAGTTCACAGCAAAAATATTATTTTAACATAGTTTTTTAGAATACTATTTGTAAATTAAACGGTGCTTATTGAAATATTTAAATATCTAGGTAGCCCCGATGGCAACATATCACATTTTTACAGTTTAAAATAACAGCGGAAAATATCGTGTGTAGGCCGTAATGGTACGGTGTTGTTTTATCGAGCGAGAGCAACTTTGAAGCAACTGTCTGCTGAGCGAGGCTTGTCGCTCTCTCTCTGTCTTTGTCTCTTTCACACTTGGGAAGTTTCACTTCGCTAGTACGAGTAAATTGTACATATTTTCAATTGCAGCATATTCCATACTTATTACAGCAAAATAATGATTTTTGAATTTGTAATTTACAACTGAACAGAGATTTTAATGTTTGAATACTTAATCTAATATATTTAGATATGATGGCGGGGCAGTTACCAAGTGAAGTTGGCAGACGTGGTGAGCCATGACATGACGTGTTGCTTTTTGCCAAACGAAACGTAAATTATTCTTACTCCGAAAAATACTTAAAAAATTACTACATCACATTTGTAGACGTTGTGTTTTTTTTAAACCTAAATATACTATGACGCGTGTTTCGTTAATTATTGCGTGCCTTTAGGCATCGTGGTCGATACTCTGGCCCTGTGTGTGTGTGCGGGATTTCAAATATTTGATTCGCACTATTTATACGTTTTAACTGTGAACTGTTTTTATGACGAAGTTAATTATTTACATCCACGTCCGTTTATTTATCACAACGTTGTACCTTTGCCCTAAGGGGTTTGAAATAGAGTCGTGTAACGTAATTTGCCACAATCCCAGAAGAAAAAAAAACTTAGTTCAACCCGATAAATTTCAATAAACCTGATAAACAGTAAGTTGCAATACATAGAAATATGAGCGGAATGAAAGTTATCGTAGGCTTATTTGTGTGCGTGTTCACCGCTATCTTTTCAAGTTTGTATGACAAAAGTGAGAAACACGAGTTGTGTGCTTGGAATCCATGTACCCTTTTCGTTTAACTGGTTGTTCCTTCCTTTTTAATATTTATTCAAACTGAGGCCGCCCTGTTAAAGAAATGACCCAACACACATAAATATCAAAACGATAATTAGTACAACCTTTTACCTCGCACACAGTGTTAAACATAGTCGCGGCAAAATACTAACGTGCATTACATGTATTGAGCTATGTCGTGGAAAACAAATATGTTAATGTAAAATAACCGTACGAACTGTCGTCAATTCAGACATTTTTAAAACGTCATAAAGCTGACCTAAACAATGTTAGAGGCCTAAACTGTGAATATTCATACGGGAATGGTTATTGGAATATGACATAATTATTTGAAAAGCTGTAAACAGTAAACAACACATTTGACAGGTATAAAAGTAGAAGTCACATTTCAATGTTTTATTTTAGGTGTAGCGAAAGTATACGAACATATGTACACACACAATGGAATGTAAACATTGATATTGACAGATGCTACATGGCAGTCACATGGCAATGTTTGTTTACATTTGGCGGAAGGATACGAATCGGGCCTGCAAG
Organism: Dryococelus australis; assembly: GCA_029891345.1. Taxonomy (NCBI): domain Eukaryota; kingdom Metazoa; phylum Arthropoda; class Insecta; order Phasmatodea; family Phasmatidae; genus Dryococelus; species Dryococelus australis. The sequence goes on along the minus strand of CM057000.1, from coordinate 29,829,885 downwards.
TAGATATTAAGCAGGGCTCCGAGAAATTTGCTTCCAATGGGCAATGGTCTATAGGTCTTAAGCAGGGCTTTCAAAAGTGCTCATTTTGCCGCGAACAGCTTATAACAGCGGGACTTGCTGCACGTAATGAAATCCCATAGATAGGGACTTGCAAAATTCGCGTTATCTTCCGGTGTCAGTATAAACTCCACAGCTTTATATATAAGTGAGCACAGTCAGTGGTTTTATTAGCAGCTATCCTTAAAGTGGAGTCACCTATCTGTTTGACTTCGTTAAACATTATTGGCCACTCTGGCTGTGTCCGAATTCGCCTGAATTACATACTTGTGCGCACCTGTCCCCGGAAGTGACGTAAGTGCTGTCCGAACTGCAAGTGAAGTATGCAGGTATGCAAGTAAATGAAGTTGTATACTTCTCGCATGCTTGTGGAATATGTACCGCCATTTTGAGAAGCCATTTGTAGGTTATAATTAATTTCCGACATAATTATTTGATTTAAAGTTTATTATTGCAACATTACTACTTCGTAGTCACAGAATTTTAAACTGAGTAAATAACTATCGCAAGTTTAACCCTAAAAAAACTTTGGGCAATAAATTCGCATTAGGCCTATGTTCCTAACCTACAAAAGCTAAGATAAAAATAAGCAATCCAAACTGCACATACATTCAATAATGCAAGACAATAAATGTTTATGTAAATTAAATTAAAATATTATTTAATACTTTATTTAACCTGTAAAACCTTCGGCAATTATCAAATTCTTAGTCGGAATAAATCCACATTAAAAGTGGTTAGCTGGCTAACAACTGGCACCGAAGTACAAGACTGCCTGTCCGAATTCATCAAGTTTGGTGCCAAGGGTAAGTGAAGTATGCAAGTATATACCTGAGTTCGGACACGACCTCACCTCAACCGCTGAAGTGACATTATTGGTTCAGGATTCTCGCGATGCGTGTCAGACATACCGCCGACCTATGGCAAAAGTCGGTCTGATGCACAATTACTTGGTGTTCAACCTGCAAATAAATAATATCGCGAATTTCGCAGGTCCGTCCTTACTACCAATATATTAAACTATAGGCGTATAGTTTTTCCTTTCTCGTACTTCTTACTGCGCAGGGGCAAGCCCTAGAAATGCAATTTTTTTTCCTACCATTTCCGCTGTTTTCTCTTTGACTACACACAGGCCCTAATGAAATAAAAACAAAACTGCGTGGCCTTTGTTAGGCGTGATAGGCAGAGACCTAAAAATTCGCGAGTTCAGTGACCTGCAAGCTAGACTCTACAGTCTTATGAACAAATATGCCGATATCAACTGCACATCGGTTGTCTGCTGTCAACAGTGGAAAGACGACGATTGGCCAACGTTCTTCAAGAGGTGTCAAACACCGTGTGGACCAATGGCTAAAGTTATATAAACACACGTGTTTTGAATTATATCTTGTACCAAAATCAATCCGCTAATTCTTCAGGTCTCTAGTGATAGGCTTTCGCCTTTTCTGGCAAGAAGTGGTATTCCCAGAACATTTACTTATAGGCTAATCAAGTTAATTGAGTACTTTTGGAATCAAGCTTTGGAAAATGTCGCAACATATATTTCAACGCGGCAGACTGTCTGGCACTGGGTGGCCAGTTAAGTTGGCAACGACGCAGGGAAGTTTGTTCCGTGTGTCAACATTAATTTAAAAGTGTCCGTTAAACATTTGCGAGCAGGCTACTGGAATCATTTCTTTTACTTTCTGTTATTTTTTTTAATGCGCATAAGTGTAAACATTAAAACATTGGTAAATTATTATTTCTTAAAAATAATTTCACAGATTTACTTTACGGATGCATGCGAACTATGAGAAGGCCTATGACAATGTTAATTTTCATACGGTGAAAGAATACGCAACGTGCTTATACGCGTAGATCTTAAGCAGGGCTTCCAAAAGTGCCCAGCTTACCATGAACCACCTCTATAAGCTGTTGACGGTAAAATGAGCACTTTCGAAAGCCCTGCTTAAGATCTACTTGTATCCACGTTGTGTGTTATTCCGCCTTATGGAAAATTAACATTGCCACGGGCCTCAGCACTTTACTCATGCGACAGGTCACGTGAAACTGTAAAATTATTATAAAAGTAAATATTTTAAAAATCTGCTCATTATTACACTTCTATGCATTAAAATAACAGAAAGGGAAAGAAATAATTTAAGTTATCACAAATGGCTACCTAACACTTTTATTCGACGTTAAGATATGGAACTATGTACTTTCAATCCTTCGTTACCAACTTAACTGGGCGCATGTCACTCACTTCGCCCGTTAAAATATATGCAGGTAGTATTAGTAACTTCTTTCTAATGTTGATTTCAAAAGTGCTCACTTTATCGTGAACAGCCTTTTCTAAGACATGCGTACACGCGTAAACGACGTGTTGACAGAAAACACTTTCGTGTATAGGACCCTTAAGGTAGATTCCCACCCGCCATCTTGGATTTATGAAATTTTCCCATACACTGGAAATACAGTTTTGTGTCACGTTTTTCGGAACGACAGAGCAGTATTTCTTGATTACTGTTAATATCGTCGCCTTTGTGATCGTTCGCAAGAAATAATCTCGCGGTTCGCCTCGACAATTATCATCTAAATAATTAATAAATGTAGCGGAGCTGTGGCAGTTCGATAAAGTTTGGGAAGTTGTTATTTGGGATACGTCGCGCGGGAAATTTCAATACACCTTCAGAAACAGAAGTTTTGGCAAGAAGTCGATAAATCCAAGATGGCGGGCGGTAATCCACCTTGAATTCGCCCCTGCTGAGTTGGTCTGTGCTTCAGAGTGTACGTCAGTGTTATGCTGGAATCGACATTTTTTTATAAATTGTTTCTTGCTACTACGTACTAACATATTTTACGATGGCCATTACTGTTTCCATTATTTTTTTATTTCGCATTCCTTTCAAAAAATTCTTTTCATGTCCTCTCGTACTTTAAACGTGGAAATGGGGCTGTAATTATATCTAGGCATTAACATGTGCTGCTTTGCTTTTAAATACGGTAATTAATAGCGCACATAAAACTTTAACGCCAAAAATATGGCGGCTTAGAAAGATTAACATACTTGTTGAGCTCACGACACGATTAAATTAGAAATATTTCCTATTCGGAAATTTCGTCGCGCGGGCGATTTTCGTCGCGTTGACGTCACAGAAGTTTCGATCCTGATTGGCTGGAAAATTATTTTATTCGCGTCGCGTCTGTCACGCTATTGTGATTCCAGCGGTACGGTTCCAGGGAGTACGGTCACAGAGTACTTGAGAGTACAGAGGTGGAACAGCAGCTTTTACCACAATCAGCACCTCGTAACTCACTCGCCAGACCAGCGGCCCAGCCAATAGGGAATCCTTCGCAGCAAGCTGTAGCCAATCCTGACTCAAGACCCGTTGCCAAAATCCCCGCGCAGCCAATCGGAAAATGGGTACGCCCACATGACAGGGACCGCCACGCCATTTCTTCTCTGTATAGTCAATTTACAGTTAAGTTAATAGAAACTGCTAAAGTTCTACTTTCAGGAAGTTCCTCCGCCTCGTGCGAACATAGATTAACCAAGTGTAGACAATTACACCAAACGGACAACGCACCACATTCGTGCGCACTCAGTGAAATAATATTGTTACGCGCTGCTGCCCGGCGCTGTGGCAGTGGACCCACCTACCCCTCCTCTCCTCCTGGCTGACACGCTTTTTACCTCCTGGTCCCTCCTTCTGGGAAAACCATGAATAATGGACAGCGGTCGTCGAGCTGTCGCTCTGCTAGGCGCCTTGCTTGTGTCACGGCCCCTTTTCCCTGCTGGAGGTTTCGACGGGCCTGGTGACGACGCGAGAATGTTTTGGTCCTCCGCCTTCCGCGACGCATCACGCGTATTGGGCGAGATTCTACGTGGCGGCCTAAGACCCATATATACTGCCGCAACCCAGCGGCCGGCAGTCTTTGACGGAGGCCGCCTGGCCGAGAGTATACGCGAGCGAAGTGAATTGTGGACGACGACTGGAGATTGCGGGACGACGGCGGGCGAGGTGTTCGTGGCGTGAATGGACGAGAGGGTGTGAAACCGACTAGTGAAGCCTAATGTGCGCGAGGGCGCTTGGAGGACTCTAGAACATTGCGACTGGCCGTACATGGACTGAACTGAGGTGGGGCTGAATGGAAGTGTAATAAGGATTCTACTGTAAATATTCGGATCGTCAATTTGGACACATATTTTAGAGAATATCTGAATAGGTTGATACACTCTCTATTGGGACTGATATTTAATTATTTAATTTATTTCGTTGTGGTAATTATAAATTGTATTAAATTGGAGTAATTAGTTGTGAACAGTAAGTGATATCAATTTATTGTGAGAATTTGAGTTCAGAGAATTTTGCTGTAGTTATTGTAAATAAAATAAGGAAATTATAATTAATTATGATATTTGATTAAGACGTCCATCCCTTAACAAACTTGATATAGTCCACTTAATTTATAGAGAGAGAAATTGTAACAATATTTTTTCATGGAACTATTTCGTACTATGCATTACCAACACACCTATTTTCTCCCCGGTTTTTATTCATATTAATTATAAATGAAATATAATTTATAAATAAAATATAAGTAAAAGTTTAGTTCCACCAATAAATAAGGCACTTTTATGTTAACGCAAGTATAAAATGCTTGTGTTACATGACAAATTTAGGAAACTACGAAGCACGTCATAAATAGGGTGATTTTTCCAAGTATTGATCAAAAAAGTATGAAGAAATTGCAAATAGACCATGCTCGTCTACTGTGTGGCACGGTAGCGATCATTCCTCCAGTGCGCGAGCTAAAGGCTATCCTGTTTGCCCGCGTGCCGGAACGACAATGACCGGACTAACGGCAGGAAACTGTTTTTTCTCTCTCTCTCTCTCTTCTCTTTTCTTTCCGTGCGGCGGCTATCCATCCCGTTCGCTTTGTTCCTCGCTACGTGATCGCGCGACATTGCCTGCTCGCGCGAGGCCGTGCAACACCCAATACGGTCGCGATACAGTTGTTTGCGCGATCGTAGCTCCGAACACGGCCAAGCCGGGGAGATGAAGGAAATTCTGCACAACGCCCTTAAAACTCTTCGCCAGTTGATGTCGGTAAGTATAGGCTGTTCACGGTTAAGTGAACACTTTTTCAGGCCCTGATAAATTTTTCCTTTCAGACAATTCCTATATTTCTGCCACTAAATTTGTTTAAGGTTGAAGTAAGCAACTGCATATGGAGCACTGTACCCGACTATACAACGTGAATAACTCATTTTAAAAAAGAAGTAAAGACACCATAAAAATTGTCAGAAAAGTGCGATTTAGGCTGCACTCTATACGAAAGGAGAATGTACATATTTTGCAACATTATACATTTTTTTTCTCTAAATTATACATTTTAAAATATAAAAAATATTCGATTTAAATAGTATGAATTTTTAACCAAATTTAAGCATATTTCCATTCTGGAATCTTTAGAAAGCAGAATTCGCAAGAAAATCTTCGTCATGGAATATCGACATAATATTTACGACTGTGTGTAAGAAATTGTAATAATAATGCAGGAAACAATTTTTATTATTGATTTCATGTGCGTCCATTTGTCACAAACCTTTTATGGCTGAAACTTACGTAAATACAGTTGATTATAAAATTTATATGATCATTATTAATATGATTTTATTACACATGATAACAGTAAATATTATGACTAATTTTCTTGAAGAAGATTTTCTTGTAACTTCTGCTTTCCGAAGCATTTAAAACGGAAATGCGCTTAAATTTGGTTAAAAAATGCGGAATCTATCGATCGATTAATTTTTTACAAAAAAAATATATTTTGGTATAATATTTTATAATGTAGCAAAATATATTCTTTCATATACAGCATGAATCACACTTTTCGGGCAGTTTTTTTTATTTATGGCGTCTTTGCTCATTTTTTAAAAAGAATTCTTCACATTGTACAGTCGGGTGCAGTGATTCATAGGCAGTTGCTTTACTTCAGCCGTAAGGCGCCTCATCACCTGAGCTGTTTCCCACGCTCGGGTGAGAAGGCCCGTCTACAATCGGCCGTTCCTGCGGACGTGTCATGTCACATTGACGCGGTCCGAATATGGTCTAGAAATGCGTTGTCCGAAGTGAGCTTCCAGAATCTGACACTAGATCGCAGTCAATTCGGGACATTATTTGTTGTTACGTTGTAATTTTTTTTAATTTGCGGAATTTTTTATTGTTAAATATTTACGAGAGAGGTGATTTTTGAATTTTTATTTGTAATATTAGTTACAACTTAACTGTTTTATTTTAAATAAGTTTCCCATCTTACATCCTGATTTTCTTTTTTTATAATTTCCCTTATAAAAGTTTTAGCCTTCCTAATAAATAGTATGGACAAAACGAAGACACCGCTAATTATTTATTAGCATTTCATCATATTTGTTTTGAGAAATCCCACCTTGCACAGCCAAAGTCTTCGTCCTTTTTTATCAGCTTAGGACACAACTTGGGACAAAAGTTCAGTTTTCTGAATACTTTAACAACTCGGGAAACTGGTTGACTTGGGACAGCGCCATGGCGTCAGAAGGTCACGTGCACCAATCAGCGCATCCTTGCCCTAAGATGCAGGTTGGGATAGCGAGATTGCAGACAGGCCTAAATAAGTACGAGACTGCCACGCGCGTTAGTGCGCCATCGCCACTAAAGGCTGTTCACGATAAGGTGAGCACTTTTGAAATAAACGTTAAAAAAATCTCATTGCCCCTACTTGCACATATTTTAACGTGCGCATTGAGCGACATGCGTCCAGTAAAGTTGGGCAACGATGGAGGGAAAGAAGTTTCATATCTTATTGTCGAATAAAAAGAGTTAGATAACAGTTTGTGATAACTTATATTATTTCTTTCGCCTTAAGAATTTTTAATGCATCAAAGTGTAAAAATGAGCAAATTTGGAAAAATTTTACTTTTCTAATAATTTCACAGTTTTACTTGAGGACGCATGAATGAAATTATGAGGCCCTAGCAATGTTAATTTTACATAAGGTGGAAGAATACACAACGTGCATACAAGTAGATCTTCAGCAGGGTTTCCATAAGTGCTCGCATTTTACCATGAATAACCTATAAGCGCAAGGCTTTGAACTGGCGTGCAGCGTTCAAATCGTCATTACTGTTGTGTGTACCTATTCGACTTCCAGCGGTAACCCTATCGTTTTATTGGCGGGAAGTCTAACGAGCTTCATTGCAGGGCTCGCGAGTGATACAGTGGCCAGACTGCTCGCCTCCCATCTAGGGGGACCGGGTTCGATTGCCGGCGGGCTCGATCCCAGTAATATTCAGTATACTGATACCCACATAGACATCAATAATACAGATATACACAAGAACAGATTAACTGAATAAACAACACTTACACTATACAACACCTACACAAACAACATTACACTGACACCAACACAACGCCGACATACATCAAACACACGACACCGTCGGCCCCTCTGTTTCCGGAGTGGGTTGTGGAGGAAAAAAAAAAGGGGGGGGGGGGGTAGTGTTCAAGTTCAAGGTTGGAGGTAGAGGAATTTTAACTTTTGACATTTAAAAATTATAACGTAACATTTTCTTTAACAAAATAATTTTCAGTCTCTGTTTTAAAATTTAACTTGTTTTTAAAAGTTATAACGCGACAAATTTTGTCTCGACTATTTTATTTTAAATTCAAGTAACTGAGACCAGTTATGGCCTTCGGCTGGGTACTGGCGCCATCTTAACATGTTCTGTTCTGTTCGCTCCCAGAATCTCGCATGCGGGAATCGTGCCGGACGATGTCGCTGGTCGGCGGGTTTTCTCGGTGAGATCCCGTTTCCCCCGTCCTTTTCAACGCGGCACTGCTCTATACTCACCTCAGTCACCCTCATCGGCTCTCAAGACCTCGTTGTTAAGAGCCGCCCAAAGCTCTCTCTTGTTTTTTTTTTTTTTTATCCATGCTATTTCAAACTGCGAGGCACCGTCTCGTCACCTCCAACGAACGAGCAGCCTCGCAGGAATTTAAGGTCGTTCGACCTGTTCCGGTCTCTTTCCGCCTCGTCTTGCGGCGACCTTGTACTCGTACTTTCTTTATTAGGTGATGGCACGGCGTGATCGGTTTCTTGTGGCTTTTGTAACTGCAAGTAATTTCACCCTGATCGATCCTGTTCTTATGTTTACACGTTTCCTATTACCGACCCCATTCCTTGCTCTGGTTTTCCAATGTGCCTTTATCTTCTCGCTAGAAAAACCCACCCTCAGTTGTCTTTCCTGTATAAAGTTATTCCACTTTTTTTTGTATATGCTATTCACGGTAATGAACGCCCTCTTATTTGGAATAATAGCCAATAAATATATTTTATTTTAGGTTAACTTCCGAGTGCGGTGGAATATACACACTGTGTTTATTACTTGCATATATTTTAATGCACACGCAACTACCATGCGCCCAGTGAGCTGGTAACGCGATGAAGGGAAAGCAGTTCCATCTCCTTACGTCGAATGAAAAGTGTAAGGTAGGAACATTTGTGAATACTGAAGTAATTTCTTTTGCATTCTATTTTTTTTTAATGCATGTAAGTGTTAAGAATGAGCAAATTCGAAAATATTCATATGTATAATAATTTTACAGTTTACTTAACTGGCGTATGAATAGAGGCCTACAATATTCGCGCTATTACTTGAGGACATTTTAAACTTAAAAACATTTCTCCTTTGCTATACGTTTGTCATTGGGCCATTCTTAATTTTTCACGCCCCGAGTAATACTCTGTGCCAGTAAATTGACACTTCACAACCGTGTCCCCCCAATCACGTGCAGGTTACTCAGAAAGGGAGTGACTTCACTTATAGGCAGCAGCCAATGGAGAAACGACACCTTCTCAAGTATACTCAGTATTGTAAATTATAGCTTGATGCCAAAAAATAACTCGAGTTTTGCAGGTCCCTACGTATCAATGAAGTGATCAGGCCCATTGCAATGTAATTTTTACGATGTTTACGTACGGTGTAAGAATATACTATGTTCATAGAACTAGGTCTCAAACAGAACTTTCAAAAATGCTCAGTTTACCATAAACAGCCTATAGAAATATAATGGCGTACACTTGATTAGGAGTTTCAGTTCTCTATCCTAAAATATATAAGTATAATATAGCCACAAATAAACAAATTATTTTTTTTGCTAATTTCGCGAATTAGCCTAGCATTACATAGAGTTAATTCTCTCCATGGTCACAGACACCAACTTACGTGAATTATTCCCGGAAGTGCGCGCGCGCGTGTGTGTGTGTGTGTTAGTGGGAAGGGGTGGGTTGTGAATTGTTATGTTTGCGGGCAAAAATTTTTGCTATCTTTTCTACCCAACCGGCGTGGTCGCCTCCTATATGCAAATAAATAGCAAGCCTATGAAAGAAAAAAATTTCCTTTAATGTTTACAAAAACTAATATAAGTTGTATATTTTGTGTACCGAAGCTATTACTAGGGACACTCGATTTTTTGCGAAAATATTTCACGACCTGCTGAGTTTCATTACAGTTTAGCTCAGGTGCACTTCTGTGATTGGATGAGCTAGGTGTTTCGCGCCTGCCCGCGAATCACAGGCATGTAGGCGTACATTATCAGAGTAACTGAATTCCGATCGGCCAATCAAGAAAGAAAACGTCTCTTCACCGACACACTCCTTCAATATGCAAAAGAAAACTGCTGGTATTGAAATATAGCGCGTGCGGAAATATTTTCGCGAAATTCGGGTGTCCCTAGCTATAACTCTCTCTGAGTATGTGTGTGTCTGTGAATGAGTGTGTATATATATTATATATATATTATATATATATATATATATATATATATATATAATATATATATATATACACACACACACACACACACACACACACATATCAAGGGGCCCATTCTCCTTAAAAATAATCGGGGCGAAGTCTCGGCTCCTGTGGTCGTGGTAGTCGGAAATTAATTTGAGGTCACTAGTAAGAGAAGATTTATCCTTTAATTGAAATCACTTCGATTCAATTGCAAAACGAGTTGAGGAAGTTTAAAGCGCCCGTTATTTATTTCTCTTCACCTTTGCTCAGTTTTCATCGGCTGAGAGCAATGTAGTTTACATAAAATATTTTCCTGCGCGACCTCGTATTTTTTTTTATAAGAGTTTCAGTATTTCCGGCTTAAACCAGCAACATAAATAAAACACAAGAAGCTTATCACATTCACAAGCACCGGCAGACAATTTGGGATACTGTGTCCTGTATTCTCCAGTGCAGAAACCCAGTTATATATTGGTTACTGTATTTTCCACTTGTGACCGTCCTATTGTTCCGGACTTAACTACACTGGTTTGCTGCACTGTGCAACATTCGTCATTGGTTGTCTGTCAACCAATGGAGGGAGGAGTAGCCTGTGTCCCGATTTATGTGTCCTGACGCGCGTCTTATTACTAACAATCCATCGGTTTCATTTGAACAAATAAAGGCATAAAGTAATTTTGTACTCGCTAAATTTATTGCGGTGTTTTTGTAATATCTCGGTAAACAACCATGAAAGATAAAAACTATGTTCGTGAGCAATCTCTCTTCCAGAGCAAGAGTTCGACATGAAGTGTAAAAAAAGGAGGGCATTCACACTGAAAAGGACATTTCGTTAAAACGGATGACAGTGCAAACTCACTAGTGCCGCAAATTATTTATACTAGAGAACCACAGGGCATACATAAAATATTTTTTGCGTATACCTTGTATCTTAATAGTGTTGAGAGAAGAGTTTGTAGAACTCACTTGTTTTTCAAGCAAACTGTTCTCAAAATTTAATGAGTAACGTAAAATTGTGCTCCATTATCAGTTAATATAAAATATGAAATCTAAGTACCAGGAAAATAAAGGTGTCCCTAGCTTTATTTTATACAATATAACATATTAATGCATATACTTCAGTAAAAAATTACTCTAAATGAGAAATTAAAACACGCATGTTTTATTAGAAAACGTACACATTTTTGAACACTTAACCAAATGAAATTTGATGGTATAACTATTACTGGGGATACCCGATTGTCGCGACAATTTGAGTTTTATTACTTAACGTCGAATAAAAGGGGTTAGGTAACCGTTTGTAATAACTTAAAATTAATTCTTTCACTTTATGTTTTTTTAATGCATCGAAATGTAAAAATGAGCAGATTAGTAAAGTATTTACTATCGTAATAATTTCACAGTTTCATTTAACTGACGTGACTAAAATGATGAGGCCCATAGCAACGTTAATGTTACATAAGGCGGAGGAATTCACAACGTGTATACAAGTAGATCTTAAGCAGGGCTTTCAAAAGTGCTCATTTTACCGTGATCATCCTATATCTTCATTCTCATTTACAACCTTCGTATTGATACTGCACAAAACCGGACACGTTCAGTAACCTTCGCTACTGTCAAATGTTTTTTTTCCCTTCATACTATTCATTTGAGTAGTTTACTCTTTGAGTGTTGCAGACGTAGTATTATTTTATGGGGGGGGGGGGGGGGGGGTTGGTGGTTGTCAAATGAGCAAATCGCTGGCGAAGTAACATTTCTTTGCTCGTGTCTTCAAAGAATGCGTATGTCGTAATGCTATGACAGCCTTAATACGACTTCGTTAAGGCGGCGTAATATTACGTCGCTGGCTCTCTAAAGTGCCAATGCTGCCGTCGGCGTTCGCAATACATTTAAAGCATGGTTATTAAATTAGAACGGATGAAATTCACGAAGAATATTATGCAGTTCAGAAGTCTCCCCTCTGGGCATCATCCTATTGGCTGCAATGTGCGCGTAGCAGGTGATGAATAGCGTTATTGATTCGGCAGCCCGCTGTGGCAGTCTCGTATTACACGCCTCGATGACATCCGCTCATCGTGAACAACGTCTCTCTAAACTGTCCAGCTTGCTGAGTGGGGTTTTTTTTTTTTTTTTTGCCACACTCGCAGCAGTTTTTTATGTATTTGCGTTGGCAACAATCCCATTTTTTTTTAGTTTATAAGTATTTCATGTAAATGTCTAACAGCCCATGTAATAAGTCTACAAGCTGATAATTTTTTTTTACCTTGCAAGAAATTTGTAACCAGGACGCACGAAGGTGAAATTGTATTTTGACTGTCAAATGAATAAAATATTTAACTGTTTTTTAATATACGGTACTCGAAATATATCAATGACAACTAATCTTGTCACACTTACCTGAGGAAAGTTCTTGTAAACATAAAAATTTAGCATGGTTTCCACGAACACCAAATACCAAGGCCCCCTCCCCCAGGAATGCACAAATACCGAAATACCCCCCCCCCCTCAACGACTTATTTTCAAAGACAGTATACATTCTTACATACAGGTTATGCCTACTGTTGCATTAAAAGTACATAATTCAGCTTTGTGGTATGATATGACAACAAACTCTGTACAGCTTGATACTTTTATGGTGGTTATAAATCTCAGGATGTTAAAGTATGCAGGTACCCAAAATAATATTTAAGCAAATGTTACTTAATTTCAGTAATTTTAATAACTCTAATTTAGTAACCCAAATATTAAGTATTGCAGGTCTACGTACAAAATACTTTTATAACTTTTCTCAAATACCTACGTGTTCAGATTGTCATGCTGCAAATAAAAACTTATTTATTACTAACTCAGTGTAGATATTTACACTGAAGTTCAGTCGCACAATCCCCCTCCTAAAAATTGTGAACACAGTCCTAGGCTTGTTCTCGGGTTCCTAATGAAAAACTGTATTTCAGTTCAGAGATGTTACAAAGCGCTCTAGAGAAGCAGATGTGACCTACAGCAACAATATATCAAACGAACATGTTACTTACTCAGTAAAAAGATGCTCTACTTATCCAAGATTGAAGACGACATATAGTTAATTTTCCTTAGCGATAAATTTAGAAATGTCACAGTTCCTGCTGATGCGTGAGACACTTCTTTATGATGTTGGAGCACCTTTGTTGGGTGCTTAAATGGAAAGAATTTTGTTTCATAAGCATGTTGTAATTTACTTGATATCAAAAAGTTGTCTTTCCTATGTAAATCCTGTTTATGTGAATTATTCTTCCGTTACTCTTACAATATTCTTAACAACGTATGCTAAAAACATACGAGCGCTTTTAATTTGCAAAACAAAACTGCCCAAAACGTTTATGAAAGACTCCAACGTTGAAACCTACATGCCATTATGTTACTTTCAAATACAGCTTTAAAAACAGGAAAAACCTTTAAATTGATTTGCTAACAAGTATCCCCGCGTAACAAGCTTGACAAATTTTATATACGTTCTAAAAAAATACAAATGATACAACTTACAAGTTTGTATGGCCAGTAAGCTTTACATTTTGAACCCTCCAGAACCAGTGCTAGAGTTTTCAATCGATAATAACACAGAGAAATGTGCATAGAAATGAAATGTTGGGCCTAATTAGGGTATCATCTTTCTTTTATTTCGAGGAAAAAGGAAAAAGTGAGCAGAGTTGGGGAGGTGGGGTGGGAGGGGGGGGGCTTTAGTTTACCGTCTTTCCTGAAACGGGATTATTTTGATGTTTTTACGATGCCGGAATCACATAGCCCAAACACGCACGACACGACGGCCAACAGCCAATGAAATACAAGATAGATCGTCGTAAATCCGACCGATTCTGTCGTTTAACCAGCAATTTCGGGTTAGATATGATTTCTATTCTTCGTCGTGTCATGCGGCACGATGCACAGAATGTGCAACATTGCAAAATGAAATTGTATTGTAAGCTTTCCCTACAATGGTAAATACGCAGCTTAAAAGAACAATATTTTAAAAACTACTTTATCTAACTCTTAAAAATAATAATTTTACTTTTGTATGCATTAGCGATACCAATTTGTCACCATTATGTATTACAAGTTTCCCTCTTGTTCACCGCCTTTGAGACTAACGTAGCCTATTAGCGCCTTCTAAATAGTTAGGTTAAATGCCGAGAGTGTGGTGTCGGTCGTGCTGTAAATTCAAGTAGTCACATTGAAATGTGTCGTGGTTGCGTTTATGGTCGTTTCGTGCTGTGTTGTTCGGGCTGTTAGATTGCGTCATGAGTGTGTGGCATTTTGAGTTGCATATTGTTTTGATGGAGCAGTGGAAGAATTTTCTAGTATGGAAATAACATTTAAATTATTTAACTTCGAAAATTATAACTTTAATGAAAATACAAAACGCGATACATACGTCGCTGTTCGTATTCGTACAGATGCAGCAATATACACACGCACACACTTTGACCGAAGTTAACCTTACACTCGAATTTACGATGTAGACAAACAAATATTGTTCACTCACTACAAAAGTGTGGAAAGTGCCACGTGCATTTCAATAATTATATTAGCGGTTTGCAAATACATTTACAAAATACGCAAACTTACTTTTGTAACCTCTTGAACGCGTGTTTTTCGATGACAATCCTTGCGAGTCTACTTAATTAAAATCACGTTTGTTCGTCACTATCATTAAATAATTTATTTGCAAAATCATTCAGTAAAATCAACACTGCGCACTGTTTCCTGATACAAACAAACTTAAACTCATATACGGAAATTATATTCGTGTCACTCCATTGTGGAAGGCGGTTAGGAAAATGGCTGAACGAGCAGTTTTAACGACGAGCCGATTAATATTACATTTCACTCAACAAAACGCACTACAACGGTACCTACAACCGACCATGTTCAGAAAAAAAGCGCACACATAACTGCCTTCACTGGGCTGAAAACACAAACATGGCTAGTCATTGGCTGAAAACTTTTACTGTTCGTATGTGTCGACATACTCTGTGATAAATGCTGAACATGTTTTTAAAGTCCCGTTACTAATTGCCAAGGAAATTTAATTTTGGTGTAGAAACATCATTTAAACCATAAATTTTGTAAGTATAATTAAAATTTTAAATTACAAATTTTAGTTCAGAGTACTATATTCTTCCAAAGACATCATCAAAATAGCCAACCTAAGGTCACGGATTCCGCGGCAGTTCATCAGCTGATACAATACTGTAGGAGCGAGAGCATTTATTGTTTACATAGTGTGTAGGTTGGTCACATAGTTATATTTTGAGACCACTTATATGAAATGGACAGTATCAGGACGTAGGCATCATTGGCTTATGGGATTAAGGCAATGCTTCACCATGCAATCAGCGTATAGGGAATTAAATGCTAAATTCGGGCAAAGATCTCACAGTAGTTTTTTGTGGTGGTATTTTCAACTAAAGATTGTGTTAGAGATTGAAAGCATCTAGATTTGACAACCGTTTTAATTTTAATTTTTTAATTTTAAATTCACTTTTCTATGAAAAGCAAAAATTTTATAAAAAAATTGAAAATATGCATTAAAAAAAATATAAGGTTTACAAATCTAGATGTATTCATTCGCTAACAATCTTTAGTTCAAAATACTACGACAAAAAACGACAGAGATTTTTGCCCGAATTTAGCATTTAATTCCCTATACGCCGATGCATGGCGAAGGCTGGCATTAACGCCTGCTCGGCAATAAATCAGTATGCTTTATTTCGTTCACGTTTCCAGCTTACGGGAGGGAAAAAGGGGGAGGGAGGGACTTACTTGTTACGAGAGGTGTCAGCCACCCGCCACCGGTCTCTCTTCCAAATCAATCATCTAAAAAGGACGGGGGGAAAAAAAAGAAGGAAAACGACAAAGGCATGAGAACTAAAGATTCGGGGCCATGGTTTTATAAAATAAGTACGCTCTCTCCCACCAAAAAAGAACCGTTTAGGCTGCGTTCGTTCGAATTCGCCAGCTAAGGGCCCCGTATCTGGCTTCGTACCCTTCAAAAGTGCATCCCGGATGTGACGTCACATTGCCGCTGTCCGGATTCTCAACAAGGGCACATTATGTGCCAGACCGAGAATGTCGTTCGTCTTTCAGCCAAGGGCACGATAATCTTGCTCGTCTCGAGCCCTAGATAGTCTTCGATTCGCAATTGTTTGAAATATTTCATTTGTTTGTGTTTGTTTTGTGTTTACAACTCTGCACGGCCGCAGAAAACACTTGCAAACGTCACAAAGACAAATTAAACTCGCATAGAGTGGAAATCGACAGAATGAGACTCGAGGAGGAAACGAAAATATCCTTCCGAATTCACTAACGAATATTTCTATGGAAGGGAACAAGGGCTCGTGAAATGGGAAGGGATCAAGGGGACATTGCACCGAAATCGAACACAGCCTTAATCATCTACGAAGTTGTAGCCTTAATCATCTATGAAGTTGTAGCCTTAATCATCTACGAAGTTGTAGCCTTTGAATTAATGTATTCCTGCAGCGAGGGTAAGAATGTGAGCGAACCAATTTATTGTCTAAAACGCACGGCATTTGCAGAGTTCGGAGTAGTACGTAGAAAAAAAAATTCCGATTATAACATGAAAACACACATAAATGATAAGAAAAAGAATTGCTGTCCTAATCAGAGATGAAAACACACGCAAAAAATACTGCAGAATAAATCATGTCAGATATGGTGAAGGAAACGAAGCGGAACACCATAACGGGTAGCGATGAATTAAACGGAACTCGTCACGGAGTTATTCCCTTGTTCGCCCTGTGATTATAGGATTAAATTCTCATGCGGAAATATCTTTCATAACTGCCAACAACAGCTCTCCTTGGCCTGGTTCGTGATTTTTGTTATGTTGTTTTTTTTTTTTTTCTGCCACTTGCGAAAAAGCTGAAACCTGTACAGAAAACAATAATTCATACCGTTACATCTTGTCCGTTAGTTATTCCAAATTGTGTTTACGGGTCTTAATTCTTATTTCGGCATACACGAGTTCACAAAGTTTCCCAGTGTAAAAATTCGAAAGGGCGTTAGTTGTGTAAAATATGCTAACATTTGTTTACGATAAAACATCACTGTCAGCTATCATATGTATTCGTAAATTTACATTAATTTGCATAATCACAGAGTGTACTTCTGTTGGGCGTTTGGGTTGAAAACACGAGTCGTTTTATAAGTGCAATTAGCTTTCTTTATGTACAGCACATACATATGTTATCTTGCACTGTATTTCTCAGCGGGTTTTATTGTCATAACTATGTCTTAAAAAGCCAGTGGCAAATGTCTTGTAATTAAGAATAAGCACTTGCAATGAAAATTAACTGCTTTTAAATTTCCGTCTAAAGGAATTTTTCGTTATCCGTAAAGCTGGTTCTTGTGACGCTGCAATTCACTTTCCAGTGGAATATTTCTATTTGACTGTCTTTCCATGTTTTCAAATATAGCCTGCTGAACCAGCACGTCATAAAAATATTAAGATCTCATAGCAGCCATTGGCGAGTTGAAACTGCTATTGAATAAAAAATATTTTCCTAACTGCATATATTTTAAGGGATACACCAACTTCGTTGCTCTGAGCGAAGTGAAAAAAAGATGGTGTCCTGTTTTAGCATAGTATTAAAGTAGTGAAAATTAAAATTTTTAGGCTCTACAAACATTTTACCTTAGTTTCAGTTTGTGTATTGCAAATGATAGTAGAGACTGTTCACTGTAAAATGAGCATTTTTGAAAGCCCTGCTTAAGATCTACTTGTATGCATGTCGTGTATTCTTCCGCCTTATGTAAAATTAACATTGCCATGGGCCTCATCACTTTATTCATACCTCGGTCAAGTGAAACGGTGAAATTATTAGAAAAGTAAACATCTTATGAATATACTAATTTTCACACAATGATGCGTTAAAAAAATAGAAAGCGAAATAAATAATTAAAATTATCACAGATGGTTATCTAGCACTTTTTATTCTACGTTTTGACGGTGGAACTACTTTCTCCTCCATCGTTACCAACTTTACCGGGCGTATGTCAATCAGTGTGCCCGTTGAATTGTATGCAGGCAGGAGCAGTGACTTTTTTCTAAGGTTAATTTCAAAAGTGCTCACTTTATCGTGAACAGCCTTCAAGGGCTGTTAACGATAAGGTGAGAACATTAAATATCAATCTTTCAAAAACGTCACTGTCCCTACTTGCATATATTTTTATGAGCACGACGACTGGCATGCGCCGAGTGAAGTTTGCAACGAAGGGAAAGTAGTTCCATGCTTTAACGTTGAATTAGAATTGTTACGGAAACATTTCTGAATGCTGACATTATTGATTTGGTTTTTCTGTTGGTTTTTTTTTTTTTTAATGCATTGAGGTGCATAAGTTAGCAAATTTATAAAATATTTTATTTTCTAATAATTTCACTGTTTCACTTGACCCACGCATTAATAATGTGATCAGGCTCATGAAATTATTAATTTTACATATGGTGGAAGAGTAGGCACGCAATGAGCATATAATCCATTCACGAATACTTCACACTTTTCCGAAGCCCTGCTAAAGTTCTGCTTCCAGGATATTCCTCCGCCTCGTGCAAACTTAGCTTAACTAAGTCTGGAAAATTACACCAGAGGATGACACACCGAATTCGTGTGCACTCAGTTGTAATTATATTTAGCATGAGAACCATTTCTTACTAGGCGTTAGCAACACACATATTGTCTCACTGTTTTTATTCATATTTATTATAAATGAAACATTATTATTTGTAAATAAAATACAGGTAACACTTCAATTTAAGGAAAAATAAGATACTTTCATGTTAACAGAGTTATAAAACTCTTGTGATACATGGAATATTTAGAAAATAACTAAATACGTTGCACGTGGGGTGATTTTTCAAAGGTTTAGTTCAAAAAGTGTGAAGAAACCGCAGACTATACAAGTCGATCTAATGCAGGGTTTTCAAAAGTGCCCAGTTTGCCGTGATCAGCGTATACACAGCGGTACAAACATGCCGACTGAACTAAGAACTCATATTTATGTCACTATATTGATTTTGCTAGATTTTGGACGAATTAATATTGTGACACAACGAGTTCTTAGTTTCCTTGTCTTGTATGCACCGCTGTGTGAGCTCAATAACTAGAAACCTGCTGCAAAATTCGTATTATTATATGAAGAAATTAACACATTGAGGTCTGCACACATTTACTGGCACTCGAGACAAATTAGAAGTGAGTCACCTATATCCACTACTGCAAGAACACCTGTTCTATTGGTGTCTGTGTTAGAACTCACCGTCGTCCTATTGGTCCATACCACACCGGACACACTACTCTGTACTCTACAGCGTTCATTATTGGCCGGAAGTCAACCGACGGAGAGCCGAGCTGATATTGACACAATCAAATGTCCTTTATCGTACAAAAGGGTTTACAGTCAATCATATCCTTTTGAGTGGCTATAAAAATATACATTTTACCGTTAGTAATATCATTGTTGCTGCGCTGTCGTGTTCTTGCGAGGTCATGTTTAACACTAGCCGAACAAAGACTGCACATACATGCGAGTTTTGTTCTGAATAACAAAGAAATTTCCCAATTAGCTTTGCTCAAACTACACTCTAGCATAGTCCACAAAGTGTTAAACTTACACCTTTTTATCTTTGCAATATGTTTGTCATTGGAGCATTTTTTAATTTGTCACGCCCCGGGTAACTCTGCGCCAGCAAATGAACACTTCACAACCGTGTGCCCCAATCACGTGCAGGTTACTCAGAAAGGGAGTGACTTCTCATATAGGCAGCAGCCAATGGAGAAACGACGCCTGCTCAAGTATACACAGTATTGTGAATTTTAGTTTGGTGCAAAAAAATTAACGCGAATTTTGCAGGTCGCTATCAATAGCTAGTTGGGTACAAGGGGTAATTGTGGAATTTTATTTTTTTTAATACGTAAGCTCAAAAACTAAGAATCCAGTATGGTAAAGAAAGGTTTCCCTTTATAATTTAAGCATTTTTATTACATTTCCTAATCAAATACGAACGTGAAAAGTTGAATAAATTTGCATTAGAGTGCCACAAGATCTCTAAAATATAGCTCATATTTGCAATGCTGGGTCATTCTTTGAATTTAGGGTAGTCGAGAGGGGGTGGGGTGTTTGGGAAAGAGTGCTGTAATAACGAAGATGGCATATTATTCGAAGGCAGTAACTTTTGTGTAGGCACGGGATTTCAAGCGGTGGCTTTAGCGTTTTATTAGTGCTATAAGCCAGCAATACATTGCACTATTGTCAACTTCACAGGTTTCAAGTCCATTGAGTTAAGTGTGTTTCTCGGATGCAGCATTTTCGAGACGCCATCTTAGCTGCGTTAAGGCCCCTGCCTATACCTACCGCTTGAACTGTGTCGCAGAGTGTTTGAAATACTCGTTTTCCTCCCACGAAGCTTATCAAACGTGCATCCAGTGTGTTGATGTACGAAAAGAACACATACACTTCAGAAGACAGCTGTCGAGTGCTTTCAATAACTAGTGACCCGAAGAATTCGCGGAATCATTTTGGGACAAGCTAGAATTAAAAGCACGTGTGTTTATATAACATTAGGCATTGGCCCACATGGGTGTTTAACACCTCCTGGAGAAGGCTGGCCCAATAATCGTCTTCCACTGTGACAACAGGCAACCAATGCACAGTTGACATCGGCAAATTTGTAGATAAGACTGTGTAGATTCTAGTCTGCAGGTCATTGAACTCGCGAATTTTTCGGGTCTCTATCAATACGTCACGCATTTTAGAAACACACTTTCAGAGTATTATTCCAAAACGTCTAAAAACAGCTTTTTGAGAGCGCTGTAACTCAAAGCATATGCATACAAAACAACGCAAGGATCCTGCATTGAACCTTCTTACAGACCTTCTACAAATACAATAACAGGGTCACCGCTGAAAGTCCCATACCGGGGATAGGAAAATTTCGCGAGTTCAGTGACGTCTAGGCTAGATTCCACAATCGTTTGTGTAGTCGAGCCTCAGATCTTTGTTCATTGGTTACTTCCCCATGGACTAGCCAGTGTCGGCCCTCACCTGGATGTACGGGATTCACTAATAATTGTTTTTATGCAAGTTCACTACTGGCTCAGGGTCGTCCGGGGCGTGCACTGAGAGAAAATCGATCAAAATATTGGTTTGTATAGGGCCAAATATATATTTAGTTGCCCTAACAAAATATATTGTTGAGCAAACAAAATTTGAAAGCAACAAAATTAATTTTTGTTCGTCTAACAAAATATATGCTTGAATAAACGAAATCTCTGTGTTATGCCAAGAAAGAATTAGACTGTCAACTAAATATTTTGTTGAATCAACTGTATGTATTTGTTTGGCCACTCATTTGACTGCCTTCGTTCGAAAATACAGCTCGAGAGTTTGTGTGTATTTTTTGTGGCAATCAGCATAGTATCCATGTTTGTTAGTGCATCTATTGATGCTTAACAATCTTATAAACACATTAATGAAACAATGCGACAAGAAAGTGACAAGTAAAGATGTAAAACTTGAGATATTTATTTGCACACGTTGTCCAATATTTGCAGTATATCTATTTAATAGCTTTCCGACTTCATCAGTTGTCACATTAGCTGAGATTACTGAGGCGTAGCGCTCGGTAGTAGGTGATCCAGGTTCGAAACCCAATCGAACTTGTAAAAATTTATATATCGACCCAAACTGTATAATGCACGTGTAGCCAAACAATCTTTAGTTGCACCAACCAAATCCTACAGTTTGGGGCAACCAAATGAGAACAACAAAATAATTTGGTTTCAGCAACACAATATTATATTGTCCCTACGCAACCAAATAATTTGGTTGCACCAAACAAATCTTGTTTAATTCACCAAAACCTTTTTCCTAGTGTGTCTAATGAACTGTGATCCAATTGCAAAGATGATTCCTAGTACACAGTTGCTTGACGTCTATCTTGTTTTGAAACGAATTCGCGAATTTTCACGCTCGTTCAGACCCTTGCGCTTAGCGGCGATCGGACACTTGATGCACGTGGCAGTGTCGCCCTTATCGCTCCTACGTTTCTCGGCCTCGAACGCGGAATAAAGCTTCAGGATAGGCGCGAGCCTTACAAAGTTTTGCGCTGTAATTTTTACTGTAATAGAATAAAAAAGTACGTACAGTGCAAGACAATATTGCATTCCGAGTTTTTTTGTTGGTATTATCACAGCTGCCAAATATTTTTGTGGTGAACAAAACTTTTCTTAGGTGTCACTACCAAATTACTGTTCCCACTAAAAATTTATTTCGTGGTGGCTACAAAAAAATGTTGTGTTGACCACAAAAATGCTTGGAGGAGTGAATTCCAACAAACACTTTGCGGCCGCCACAACTTTTTTTTTTTTTTCCGGTGTACCTTATTTACTCCTTTCAAAAATTCTTTTTCAAACACTTCCCAGAATTTCGCGGTGTACGTATGCAGGCGTTGCTCGTCATGAAGAATTAACTTCTTTACACGTCATTGTTCATAAATTGTTATTGCATAGAGATTTTATAATTCCTGGAGGGTGGAGGAAGGGTTGTTGGCTGAGGAGTGAAATTGCTTTTAAGATGGGTTACTAATAATACAAGCCGTCAGTGATCTGCCTTAGACGTTATGGCAGTATCATAGCGTCTGTCGTGTGGTATGGCCGGTTTTTCACGTCAGGTTTAGTAATATACCGCCTGTGCTATTTCCTGTCGTGGGTTTCATGCCAGCTTTCGTGCTCGACCAATCGTTTTGCAGTTACGGAGCGTAGGATTCTTTCCCATGACTATTTCTTAAAGTGATGAAGCCAAAGATAAGGATGTCTTCATTTTAATCATCTGCCCGTGTGGTTGACATTCATTCATTTAGCTTTAAAATACGACAAAATAAAATTATACTATCTTTGGTATCTTATGGACACTGTCACATTTACTTGGACCCTTTAATGCCAACGGAATGGCGAAATCTTGATATTTGGCTAAAGTTACAACATTCATGCGTCAATTCGGAACTGTGCTAACTTCTTTCATTTTTTGCCGACAAATATTTTTCATTGTGCTCTCGAAAACAACTGCAATAAAAATAATTTAGGAGGAAAAATCTTTCGAATTGCATCCACAAAAATCTTGTAAGCACCAAGATTATTACAGCAGAAGCAGTTTACCATACGACAACTTCATCGTACAATGAAAGAGTGCAACGATTTCGTATCTTGCGGAGGTTTGAGGTCACTGTTACAGGCAATTATTGCACTTCAGAAAGACATTCGGCCTGCAGATGGATCAACAGTTGCACAATTGGAGATTTACAATTGCAGACTTTGTGAGGTTTTGTGTTCGGGCGCTTTAGTGTTACTCGAACTGCAGACCAACACAATTATCATTGAGGTCTTTTAATTTGGTCCTAAAAAAACTAGGTTGGGTAAATTGACTTAGTATTGTGATCTCATGAGCTCATCTTTCCTGGGAAAGTAGAGTAGAAGACAATGAAGTATTTTACATTCCAAAGAACTCTGAAAGACAGCACCCCTCTCCCCTAAATTCTATGGTTATTGTTCAGTAGCACGTCACTCGAAAACATTTTAGGAGAAATAACTATCACAGAATGCCATAGTTTGTAAGTTTGTCTTCGCAAGTGATTCCTGGTGAGTGAGTGAAGATATTTGAACGGCTCTTAACAGCGAGGTCTTGAGAGCCGATGAGGGTGATTGAGGTGCGTATGGAGCAGCGTCCGAATGAAACGGCGGGGGAAAGGGAGATCCCCCAGAAAACCCACCGACCACCGGCATCGTCCTGCACGATTCCCACATGCGAAAGTCCGGAGTGACCCGGCCGGGGATTGAACCCGGATTGCAGTGGTGGGAGGCGAGCACGCTAACCGCTCAGCCACCGTGGCCCTGTGATTCCTGGTCATTACAAAAAAAATTTTCTATACGTATTACAAACACGGCTCTTGTAACGTTACGAATAAGACATTTTACAAAGGATATAACCGTCCCCAAATTTTTGTAAAAGTATAAAGAATTTAATAATTAAATTTACAAAAGAAATTTGCAGTGTAGTCACGACGTCGGTGTTCCTAGCACTTCATTGCGATTCCCTAGGAACTTGTACAGGAGCAAGTACGGTAGCAGGTTATCGTGCAGACTTAAGACATCACGCTAATGCGATTAGTGAGCGGAATCACTGATAACGCCTCACCCGAGAAGAATATGACTTACAACTTGAGCACCGAGCATTTACGGCAAGGAGTTCATGTTACCTTTGACTTTTATGTCCAATACAATAGGATGTAGATTATACTGCAGTACTACTGAAGGCAGTATGTGCTGTGGCATCCAACGGTCCTAATTTCCATCCTTTTCGCATTTTAGCATCTCGTTGTCATAGAATACTTGTGTATGCAGAACAGGACAAAATTAAATTTTATCAGTACACGACTGTTGGCCATAACTGATGTCTATTATGTATATTTAAAACAAAATAAAATTAATGGACTTCCTATTTAACATTACTCAATTCCTTTATCAGGAGGTAGCCGAAAGGGGGATCTTTGAACAAATTTTTAATCCCCCCTCCCTCACATTGATCCCAATTCATAGTCTTGGAGTCTGTTATAGGAAAGCCAACATATTAATTAAAATTAATATTTTTAGGGGAGGAGATGTTAATTTAGAAGGAAGTATATAATTTAACATTTAATAATTCTTTATTTAATTATGTAACTAACTTTAACTCATGATAGGCAACCAATGCCAAGAGAACAATTTCTACAGGAAAATTGAAAGGTTTACAATTGTAAGGGATTTTTTACTATTTATGTGGGCCTGGAAATTTCTAAGGGGTCCTGCACTCTGATGTTGTGAGTGCAGGAAGGCGGCAGTTCGTCGGGCGTCGGTGAATTTGATGCTTAACTATTTTAGAATCTACTTATTTAAAAGTCTCTACCAAATCTCTGTATACAGAAGTGGAACTGCAGCTCGCATCGCAAACGCCAGCTGGAGACACTGGCAAGATGGCGTCACTGGCCAGCAACATTTCGGAAGAACGCCGTTCACCAATCAACGCCTGGTAATTTACGTGCCTACCGGCAGCCCAGCCAATAGGGAATCTTCCGCAGCACGCGGTAGCCGTTCCCACAGCCTCGAGCTCCCAATCAGCGATTGTTAGAGATGATCGAAAATGGCGGAAATTTGTTGAGTTATCATATCTTCTATGACACACTAACTAGTTTATTCTTTCATGATTGGACGAACAAGGTTTTGACACGGCTAAGTTGTTTCCAGGCCAATCACGAACTTTCTGCGTTTTAGCACCAGAATCCTCATTTGCCCAGTGAAATAGGGTAGTGGCTTCAAACATGCATTTCAGCCAATAAGGATTGAAAACTGTCTAACATGTTTACAGTACGTTGAATCCTAGAAAACAGTAGAATTTTCCCGCGATAAACCATCATCTCTAGCGACTGTGCATGCCCACGTAAATGAAAACCATAACGCCATTTCATTTCTGTATCTTTACCTGTTCTGCGTCATTGTCTTGTTTTCTTCCTGTGCTTCGGAGCTAACACGTGTGAGCGCAAGAAAGCATTCATTCGCTTTAGTTTATAGGGAGCTGCGGTGGTTTAGTGGTTAGACTATTCGCCTCCCACCTATGCGAACCAAACTCGATTCCCGGATTTTCGCATGTGGGAATCGTGCCGGACGATGCCGCTGGTGGCGGGTTTTCTAGGGGCATTTTCCACTTCTCCCGTCCTTTCATTCCGGCGCTGCTCCATACCCACCTCGCTTCACCCCCATCCGCTCTCAAGACCTCGACGTTAAGAACCGCCCAAATCTCTTCACTCACTCACTTTCATTTAGAATTTTAGTTTATTCGCAAAGTATTACGATATGAACTATAAGAAAGTCTCGTCACAGTAGGCAGTTGATATTAAATTATCCTTGCAACAATAATAAAACCTGTTACAATAGACTTACCCAATGTTTTATTTAGATGGCAAAATAAAATTTTCCACCGCCTAATAAATTTAATACAATTCGTAACCAATTAACTATTTTTGTAGCCATCACTATTTTTTTCGATATACGCTATTCACGGTAAAGTGAGCACTTTTGGAAGGTGTCTCATTTGGAAATAACAGTCAATAAATATTATCTATTGTAGCATTAGGCGTTAACTTGTTGTGAAATATACACACTGTGTTTAGTACTTACATAGCAATATATATTTTTTAATGGTGGTTAAAGTATAAAGGATTGCCGAGAGGAAAAAGTAACTAGTGCTTACTTTACCGTGAACAGCCTATGCAAACGTTTTTAGCAAGGTCAAGCTATTTCAACAAAAATATTTTCATCGTTGTAGAAATGCTCTGCTTGGTTTTTTTTGACGTCTTCAGTTTTACATGTATAGTCTGTTCACGGTAAACTGAGCACTTATAAGGCCCTTATAAATTTTTCCTTTCATCCAATTTTCATCTTCCTGCAGCTTTTTGCTATAAACATTAAAATGTGACCAATAAACACAGTGTATAGATTTCATCACCCTCTAAAATTTAATGCCCGAGGCTGCAATAAGTTGTACTTATCAGTGGTTAATGGATGTTGGGAGGGCCTTAAAAAGTGTTCACTTTACCGCGAACAGCCTATATTGGATTTAGAGCCCATTGGCTGAGGTAAGGTGAACAATACGATATTGATGAAAAAATCCCGCAGAAAAATCCAACTGCTTGCCGCAGAGCTTGGTTTATGAACCATTACAGCAAACATTACCACTTCCAAGGCGTCTGTTGATGGCGGGTCGAGCTATTTCAGCCTGGAATTCTGCGGCAGTAACACTCGAGTACCGACTTCAAAAATAAACGCGCAGTTAAGTTACGAAAGGCGCTATCAAAACGACAGTGTTTTACAAGTCGTGTCCCATGTTTGTACAAACTTGCGTGCCGACGCCACGCGAACTTGATGGTCATCCACTTCCGCCAGGAGACCTTTTGTTCTTTTTATGCGTTTCCAGCAAAACAATACTGGAATAAAAGACGTTGTGAGAATTGGCCCATGAAAGGTTAGCGGCAAGACCACGGAAATGCACATACAGAATTTTTAAACTCTTTCACGCCTACTTTTATTTACGGTTCCAGGTGTTGCAAACAAAATGTAATATAATGCGTGCTGTACTTAATTCTACACAATACTTGTTTCGTTGTCACAACCAATGAACAGTAGGCTATATGTTCGGCTATAGTTATATGAACCAATTATCACCTAGACCAGCAAATATGATTTGCGAGTTACCCATAGGTAAGATCATTGGCCACTGAGCTTCATAGTGTGCAGTACAGATCAAAAATTACCTACACGTGCCGAATGTACACAATTGTGTACACTGGGTCTGAATGGGATTAAGGAAAGTGATTGGCATTGCACATATTTATCTATGATGAAAGTAAGGTTAATTAGTTAATATATTACCTTAAGTAAAGATTGTAAAAGCAAATATGTATACGCCGGTACAACAATAATATTTAGTCTATTAACTTAGATAAAAAATGAAACTTTAAAATCAAACTGTGTACGTAACAAGAATGATGTAGTAACCTACAGCAGATGTATGTAACTATTTATAGTAGAAAAATAAAATATATGATTTTATTTGTAAATTATTGACAGCTGCTATTCCATTATGTAATGAAATACAAGGAGCTAACTTAATAAATAGATAAATAAAATCTCCATATGGCAATCGCAATTTAATCCTCGTGACTTAACTTTTACTAATATATTTTTGTCCAGTTGCTTCAGAATTAATTAAACCAGTCCAAAACAAATTAAAAAAATCTTTGACGTTTAATTGCATGAAATACTTATAATAATATTGCTATCGTATAGGTAGAGACCTGCAAAATTCACGTTATTATTTGAGGACAGTTTAAACTTAAAAACACTTTTCCTTTGCAATACGTTTGTCATTGGACCATTCTTTATTTGATACGCCCGGGTAACTCTGCGCCAATAAATGAACACTTCACAATCGTGTACCCAACCACGCGCAAGTTACTCAAATAGGAAGTGACTTCACATATAGGCAGCGGCCAATGGAGAAACGACGCCTGCTCAAGTATACACAGTACTGTGAATTTTAGCTTGATGCCGAAAAATAAACGCGAATTTTGCAGGTCCCTACTCATATTTTACGTAGTCCTTTGAGGAATATGCACATATATTCTCGAGGATGGGTTTATAAGGTAATTTCTTTGCTGTCTAAAAAAAACCAGCACTTTTATAACTTCACTGTTTCCCTGTGCTTTATAAAAATCTGGGTTAATAGTTTCAACTAGTCAACAGTTCATTTCGTAACAAAACTCTTCTTTTCAATAATTTCTCAAATGAACACGATGCACTGTAAAACCTGTTACATATGTCGCGATAAATTAATTGCTGCACTGTCAACGCCTGACTTCATTGGCCGACAGCCAGCCAATAATAAACGTTGAGGAGTACAGTAGGCATGTTCTGTGTAGCCAGGACCAATAAGACGGTGGTAAGTAGAGATGCAGAGACGAACACAATTGTTATTGCTGTAGTAGAGAATACAGGCAGCTCACTTCAACCCTGTCTTCAATGCCAGTACATTTGTGGAATCCTCAAAGGGTTAATGTCTTATTAAAAGTCTAAATGGTTTCTTTTCGATTTGTACAAATTAGATTAAGAATTGAGGAAACAGTAATTGGTAGTGACCTGAAGAATTCGCGGATTCATTCTGGGACAAGTTAGAATACAAAACACGTACGTTTATATAACTTTAGCCATTGGTCCACATGGTGTTTGACGCCTCTTGTAGGACGTTGGCCCAATCGTCGCCTTCCATTGTGACAGCAGACAACCAATGTGCAGTTGATATCGGCATATTTGTACGTAAGACAGTAGAGTCTAGCTTGCAGGTCATTGAACTCGCTAATTTTTCAGGTCTCTAGTAATTGGTTACTTATCTAACATATTCGCTTGATGGACGCTTGTTGCACCCAAATAATTTTTTGTACAATATAGTTTTTTTTTCTACATGTGAAGGGAAAATATACAAACTGTAGAAGGTGTCTGCTTACTCAAAACAGTTTCAACGATTTCCAAGGCTCGAGTAGGCGAGGTTTAATATATTTACGCACACCATTATTTAGCTTACGGCGGCACAACATTTTCGCTTACGGACAATGAACGAATTTACGGTGTACGTCATGAGAAATTTAGTAATGAATTGCTGGTGAAGTAACGTATTGTTACTTAAGAAACAATACCTTTTAAATGCCATTCGGAACGTTTTCAGAATAGGAAATGCTGCTTAAAATGCTATTTTTAAAATAAATTAAATGTTAGCGCTTATTACAGACAGTGCATTGGAATGCACTGTAACACATTTTAACTGGTATGATTAGGGATAGGAAAATTTCGCGAGTTCATTTCAGGACAAGACAGACGTTCAATACGTGTACACCGAAGTCACCTTTGCAATTGGATCACAGTTTATTAGACACGCCCTGGAAGACTCTAAGCCAGTAGCAGACTGTCAGGTGTGGGGTAACACTGGCTGCTCTCTGGGGCAGCAGCCAATGAACAAACATCTGAGGCTCCAGTACGCAGAAGACAGTGGAGTCTAGCCTACAGGTCATTGAACTCGCGAAATTTTCCTATCTCTAGGTTAATTATAGAACACAATAATGCAAGAGAATTTAAACGCCATTTTCATGTAAACAATAGTGCTCGTAATTGTCTGGCGTTATTTGAAAGCGCGAAGGCGCTATCTCGTGAGAAATAGGCGTTAGTATGTTGTGCGAAGACAGTAACTTTGCTTAAGTAACAAATCTCTTTTATTTCTAATGTCAGTTATGCGTTATAGTTTCTTAAGCGATGATATTTTTATTAGTGCTAGAGTCACGTGCGTTAAAAATAGCTTGTCAGACTTGAAGACTCGTATAAAAAAGGCTATTCATGGTTAAGTGAGCACTTTTGAAAGACCTGTCATTAGAAAAAATAGTCAATAAATATTAGTTTATTTTAGTTTTAGACGTTAACTTCCGTGTGCAGTGGAATATACACACTGTGTTTATTACCTAGATGGCAATATTTATTTAAAAACATGGTTAAAGAGGGGGGGGGGGGAAGGCTGAAAGGAGAAAGTAACTAGAGCCTCAAAAGGCTCACTTTACCGCGAACAGCCGTCACTTCACATCATCTTCAAACGCGCCCCTGAGAGTAATACACCGAGAGGTCATAGCATCGATCGTATACATCCGAGTAGAAAGGACTAGAGGAAAGGTTTCTCACAAAAACAAAGACAGCGGAACAAAAGCCAGCGTGTCTTAATGCATTGCAGAGTGTGACGAAGTCTCAACAAATTAAATTGCCGCTTATTAACAGTGGCAGCTGACAAGCGCTCTCAGAAGAGGCATGGCGCTAATGGAAAGGAACCATTCACCTACGTACACTCGTCCAGTTCTCGTCTTTCCCGGCGCACAACTACACTATAAAATAAATATTTGAGTAAATTTCCTAAAACTGCAATGGAAATTTTTTACCTATACACAGTATGGGGAATTTACCACATGTCTAGCTGCAAGTATATGAATGCTACTATACAATGTTGGGAACCTCACAACGCATATGACTATTTTTTTTTTTTTAAACAAATGTCGGAAAACTAAAATGCATGTAACTATGGGAAAAGATTTTATCATGCCTGCCTTCCCACTAATCGTTAGATACCTGCAATATTCACGTTATCTTTCGTTGAAATGGTAGATTCCATTTCCACATAAACATGTGACCACAGTGTGGTGACCTCGTTGTCACAGGGTTTTTATGTCTAGTGTGAATGTGTTAAGGTTGGTACCTGCAGGAACTAACGATACTTTAGTTTTATATCTTTGATTTTATTGGTTGGCTTATTTATTATTTTTTATTTATAATTACGAATAATTATTCTATTATGGATCATTTATAGTTATGTTTATATATAAACTTTACTATAATTTATAGTAAATTATAATAAATAACAATAAATTATAATAAATTATTCTATTATGGATCATTTATAGTATTGTTTATATTATATATACATATAAACATAACTATAGATGATCCATAATAGAATAATTATTCATAATTATAAATAAAAAATAATAAATAAGCCAATCAATTAAATCAAAGATATAAAACTATCTTATCGTTAGTTCCTGCAGGTACCAACCTTAACACATTCACACTAGACATAAAAACCCTGTGACGAGGTCGCCACGCTGTGGTCACTTGTTTATAAGGAAATGGATACACACACACACACACACAAACACACACACACATATATATTTTTAATTTTACATTTTTGCCTTGTTTCATTTTGATAGTTATTTGCTATGAACATTTGCTTGCGATACTCTCAGCATGTAAATATTTGTTAAAGGAATTGCCTCTAAGCTGCGCGGCGGGCACGGTCGTGTAGTGTCACGTTACGCTGGGACGAAATGCAGGATTTTAAACGACCCGTCGCGTCCGTCCGACATCCGTCCGTCAGTCATGTGACCAGCAGCCGATCAGAGGTGGCCATTAATTTTATCCATCCGTCCGTCAAAACCTTGGCATGCGTTAACTTTTGACGGACGAACGGATGAACTTACAGCCTTTTAAACTTGCACTTTTTGTTACTCGTTCATCACAAGGCTGTGTAGTGTGTTTTGGCTGTCTTTTGTTTTCATATGTTTATTTATGCAACTGTGAAATGAAATTAAGTTACATTTCGACTGAAGATTAATTGATAATTACGTTTGGAAACACGATCTCCTTTCGTGCAATAGTGAAAAATAAAACTATGCTTTATATGCTATTTATTTTTTTTACATCGATTATTTTCCGTTACGTACGTGTATTGTTGTTTTAGGTACTTGGAAACAAAATACCGCAAAAGATTTTCACTTTTTATGGGGAATTTTTTTCTTATTTGTAAACAGTTTTGTTTCTATTAGTTTGCAGCAATGAACTTACGACGGACGTACGAAGTTTGGTTGTGAATCGCTCGGCTGGGAGACGGACGGACGCGACGGGCTGTTGTAAATCCTGACTAAGGCGGGAGAGATCGTTACTTTAGGTCAGGCACACGCGGCGTCGCGTCGCCGAATGGCGCTTCCCTTAGTGAAGCGCGCGGCCTGTCGTTTCGAAGGCGGTCGTGAGCACGCGGCGTAACTTTTTTTTTATGTTGAGTAAGGCCGCGGTTGCACGGGATGCAGAACTGCTTCACTCTAAACAAATTCAGCTGTTGAAGAGGTTGCATTACCTTCGAACGAGTTCCGGTCGCAGTTTTATCTCGTTCAACGTGAACAGTTTTCATAAGTAGTTTCGAACGTCTTCTCTTCTCTGCTGCGCTCCTATTGGTTGCTTCCAAGTAAATTGGCGGTGTATTAAATATTTCTGAATTTGGCGGGAATTCCGCACTAGTTGAATTAACTTAAATTTAAGGTTGAAGTACAAATACCCACCCATTATGCCATTACAGTAAAATTGTAGATTTCATAAGAATTAAGAAATTCAATAGTGATAAATGTTGGAGGCTATTATAATAAAATATCATACAATTTAATTTCCATGTTCGCTGAGGTTAGAATTGCCATAGATTTCATTCTGCCTTGGGCGAGTAACAGTGGAAACACGTTCTGTTTTCAAACTTGTTCAGACGTGGCTACCGAATGTATTTAGCTGAATGTGTTTAACAGTACTCGTGTAATCGCGGCCAACGTTCTGCTGGAAAGCCTTTACCTACATTAATTCAGTGTCCACCCATATCAAAACCATACTTTAAAGGCTGTTCACGATAAAGTAAGCACTTTTTAAATCAACCTTAGAAAAATGTCACTGCCCCTGCCTGCATATATTTTAACGGGCGCACTGAGTGACATGCGCCCAGTAAAGTTGGTAACGGTGCATAGGAAGTAGTTCCGTCTCCTAACGTCGAATAAAAGGTGAAAAAATGAGCAAATTTGTAAAATATTTACTTTTCTAAAAATTTCACAGCTTCACATGACAATGTTAATCTTACATAGGGAGGTAGAAAACACAACGTGCATTCAAGTAGATCTTAAGCAGGGCTTTAAAGTGCTCAGTTTATCGCGAACAGCCTAGTCCATGTTTTTCTCTGTTGGAGTTGCGTGGGCCTGGATACAATAAAAGCAGTCGTAACGGTGAGTTATGACTGCTCGTGCTGGTTGGTGTTCAGGGAATGGTGGAGTCATTAGATGAAAAAGGGGGGAGGAGGGTGGTTTGTGCCTGCCCCTCGTGACAGCCAGTCACGGCGAGCCCGCCACCAGCGCTCCAGGCGGCCTCCGCGGTAACTAACGACTGTCCCTCTGCGTCGGCGCGCGTTCTTGAATAAGGCAACACACACAGAACATATACGTAGTGCACATAAGCGTATGACGGCTGTTCGCTGTTGAGCACTTTTGAAAATCTTCCTTGAGGTCTACTTCTAATTTTGTATCCTTCCACTACATGCAAGATTTACGTGACTATCTGCCCGATTACTTTACTCATGCCTTAGTCAAGTGAAAACGTGAAATTTTTTAAGGAACACAAAATGTGTTACCAACACGCGAACTCGTAAAATTCGCGTTATTATTTGGCACCAGGCTAAACTTCACAGTGCTGCATATACTCGATCCGGCGTCGGTTCTCCATTGGCTGTTGCATATACGTGAAGTCACTCCGTTTTTGACCTGAACTGCCCGTGATTGAACTACACAATTGTGAAGTGTTTGTTTATTTACTGGCGCAGAGTTACCCAGGACGTGTCAGATAAAGAATGGCCCAATGACAAACTTATTGCAAAGGTACGGTCTGCATGTGTCCCCAAATAATAACGCGAATTTTGCGGGTATCTACCAATTCGTAATCTTATTATGTATAAAGTAGAATAACACCAACTAAATTTGCCATAAATTTAAACGTAATACTTGTCATGCAATGTCAAGACTAAGAATTATTTTATAGTCAATTCACATGTTACCAATGGGACACTATGGTGTTAAGCATAATTACCTACACACACTCAAGAATGACGGAGTGTGACGGTGCTCGAAGGTAAAATGAGTGTGAAAAACAAGGTAAGGTATTTACTAAACAATAATTGGTTTTTGTTTCTACAGTAATACAACAAGGCAATATAGTAAATGTGGTACAATACAATATTTATTTTCTTTTATTATTATTATTTTTGCCTGAGAAACCGACAAATATAAAAGACACAAAGATTTAATTAAATCCCCGTAGGCAACTTCTAAAATTCTTAACATTCAACGACTTTAATATGTGCTGATTGCTGACTGGGAAAAAACGAAACAAACGGGACAAAAGCAATCTAAATATAAGTGGGAAACAAAACTCCCTCCTGGCTGGCCCACAACTAACCAAAGGCAAAGAAAAATTAACGGCATGACGCCCACAACGGTAGCTGTCAAAAAAGAAGGCATCAATAAATTACCATTAAAAATGATTCTCCATGACTTCGGGCTTGATGCGCATCGAAATTCAATTTAAAAAAAAGACGTAAACATAGGAAAGGTTTAAGGGGGAAAATATAGTAGAAAGTTCAAATTAATAAACAATTTATGATAATTTTATGCTAAGAGAAATATAAAACGCTTGTAATACGTGATATATCTAGGAAACAACCAAACACGTCATTCTGTGGGTGATTTAAAAAGGTTTTATTAAAAAATGATGAAGATACCGTGAACAGTTTCCCAGTTTATTTGCTGGCAACTTAACTGGAATTCAGCATGCCAGGGTGTACGGCAGATATAATGCAGTAGGCCTATATTTATTTTTCAAAGGTTGATTTCAAAAATTCTTACTTTACCGTGAACTCCCTATAATAACGTGACGGTTTCTTGATGTGGGCTTACATATTCGCTCTGATTGGGTGTACGTGGCTCTAGGAACGGGAGGCTGCGGTGGTGTAGTGGTAAGGCTACTTGCCTCCCACCTTGGCGAGCAGGGTTCGAGTCCCTGTGGGGTCGCTCCCGGTTTACCGCATGTGGGAATCGCGCCGGACGATGCCACTGGTCGGCGGTTTTACGGGGGGATCTCCCGTTTCCCCCGCCGGCTTTGCCCCATCCTCACCTCACACCACCCTCATCGGCTCTCAAATCTCTTCACTCACTCTCTAGGAACGGGCCTTGCGTCTGATGGCTATTGCATAATGCAAAAGGTTCCTTATTTCCGTAGAGACCTGAAGAATTCGCGGAATCATTTTTGGACAAGCTAGAATTCAAAACATGTGTGTTCATATAACATTAGCCATTGGCCCACTCGGTGTTTGACACCTCCTGGAGAAGGCTGGCCCAATCATCGCCTTCCACTGTGACAGCAGACAACCAATGCTCATTTGACATCGGCATATTTGCACATAAGAATGTAGTGTCTAGTCTGCAGGTCATTAAACTCGCGAATTTTTCAGGTCTCTGCTTATTGGCTGGAATGCCGGCTGGAGAGTAAGTTGCCGGGCGTTGATTGGCGAGCGGAGTTTTGACATGATGCCAACTGGTGTGTGTGCTGGGAGTTCTCAGAGTAAGCGGCTGCTTATGTTCACGATACTCGTTTGAGTACGAGCATTATCCTAGGAATACTAATTTACATTTTAATTCTTTGAGAAGTATGCATGTTTATATTGGTGGTTAACTTTGTATGGAAATTTCTTTGCTCTTCAAGGCAAAACTCACATTTCTATAGTTGTACGGTTTCGCTGGAGTTTATCAGAGCATAAGTAAAAAATTATAATTTGCAAACATTGCAACTTGTAAGATAAAACTATTCTTTTTAGTAATTTCTGAAATGCACACGATGGATAGTAAAACTATTTACCTCTGTCGCGACATGTTAGTTGGCACACAGCACACACGCGACGGCCGGGTAATTATAAACGTTACAAAGTGGAATAGGCATGGCCAGTGTAGACAGGATCAATATGCTGAAGGTAAGTGGAAATACAGAGACCTATACAAGTGATATTGCTGTTGTGGAGAATATAGGCAGCTCACTTCCATCCTTCCCTTAGTGTCAGCACATTTGTGCCGTCCTCAAAGAGTTAATGATCAAGCCTAATTCCTGTTTTTTTTGCCGTAAACTAACTTTAACACTACAGTTAAGGCGCGGTCACACTCGTTATGTTAGATTGTTCGAGTTCTTGCTTAATTACGGTTTTATGAAACAAAACACTAGAGAAATGCTGCAATAGTCCTTTAGCTGTTCGCCTTATTCTTCAGTGCACACTTACTTGAAAGATAGCCAAAACTTATAATTGTTTTGGAGGAAAAGTAACACAGGACTTTATAAAACGTTTATGATAAATAAATTTAACTTCATAGATCACACGCGTTTTATAACTGTAGTGAAAAGTAAGGTAAAGAACTTCAGGTTTATTAGATATATTTCCTAAATTTATATTTAAGAGCTTCAATCAGCAAAAATTATATGAAATAATTTAATATGGCAAGTTTATAAAATGTAAAAGTATTCGCTCCACCATTCATCCAAGGAATTAGCGGTAATAACTCACGTGGGATTAACCTACGCCATTACAAACGATTGGGATCAAGGCCCCGTCCACAATCGACTTTACTTACTTAGCATAACTTACACAACATAACAAGCCAAATCGTCTGTCCGTAATAGGCGTTAACGCAAAAGATAAAAAAAACCTTGTCTGACTATAAAATAGAGCATACAAAGTGGAAATAATTTATCCACGCGCAGGAATTTTTGCACCCACAAGTTGGCTATCTTGATTACAACAATTTTTATGACGTGGCCGGCGTAAAGCTCCTATAACACTGTCAAATTTTTCCGTCAAACTGCTTCCAATAAGTTTGGTCAAATAAAGTTGTACAGTTATGACGTCATCGAAACGTTGTAAACGCCGCCTTTTTTGTCTGAAAAAGTTGGACTGCTTAAGTTTCCCTCAAATATTTTAAAATTGGACCGGTTCTAAATTTTCTTTGAAGTTCGGCGGTTTCAGCCAATCAGAACCGCGCAAGCCAAAAATGGACATCAAAAAACTTTAAAATACTGAACAATTGCTGGAAACGACGTATGTTATATAGATTATTAATTTATGTTGAAGCTGTCTGAGCACGAATACTATTTTAAGTGAATATTGCACGTAACATTAGGAACTCAGAGGCATTTAATACCATTGTGCAGGAAACATTTCTGATAAATTAAATCTTTATTTAGTCAAGAAAGTTAAAATAAACTACAAAATTCCTTACGTATCTTTCTGTAATGGAAAGCATGGTAAAACAAAAGCAACACCTATTTCAGTAAGAAAACAATTTTTAAATAATATTGCAAATAAGATTCTCCCAGTAAAAAAATTAGACAGTGTGACACATTTTCTAACACATTCCAAATTATTTGATAAAAAATCGCCGGAAGGAAAAATTTGCTGGTCATATGTTGACTTCCAATTTTACTGTCAAATATAGTTGAAGGCGAAAATTTGACAATGTGACAAGGGCTTTAAAAAGGGGGAGTAAGATACTCGTAGATGATCATCTTAAAGCCAAGCAAGTCACGCCAAGTATTAGCTGTGTATGCTGCAAGTTCAAACACAGACATTTACTTCCCTTTGCCGCGCATGTTCTGTCTGTGTGCGTGTCGGTGGTGACCTACGCCTCTATATAGCTACCTATTCCGTGCCCAAAATGTGTTGTTTTTATGACCCCTGCTGCTTTCACAATTCGCAGGGGGGAAACACAACGGCAGCAATACGCGAGCGCTCTGAAGCGAAGCCCGTCCATCGCGAGGCCATGTTTTATTCACTCTCACGAACGGCGTACGTATTTGCGCCGGCTATCGTAACACGCTGAATCCAGCACCGGCATTGACACTCTACCCCAGACGAGCCATCCATCTTGCTTCCCCCCCTTTCTCCAGCGTTACCACGGCAGCGTTATGTATTATTCCGCAGGAGCTGCTGTTTGTCTGCCAGCGCGCGGTGTTTACAAATACCCCGGACGACCAATGTGTAAAGTAGGAAAACCGACAGTTCAGAAGTTCAACTTTTATCAGTAGTTCCTGTACGTGCTCCTGAAGTACTCAGCCCGCCTATTGCAACCATCACGTGTATTCACGCCATTTTCACACTTTTTAATAAGATTTTTGAGAAATCATGTAATGTGTAGAATGTTTGTTTGTTCCTCAAATAAATCATACGCGGTGACCTGCAAAATTCGCGTTATTATTTGGCATTAGGCTAAACTTCACAGTACTGTAAGACTTAGAGACGGTGTCGGTTCTGCATTGGCTGCTGCATAGACGTGAAGTCACGCCCTTTCTCACTGAACTGCGTGTGATTGGGGCAAACATTTGTGATGTGTTCATTTATTGGCGCAGAGCTACGCAGGGCGAGCCAAATAATGTCTGGTCCAATGACAAACGTAATGCAGAGGCACACGAGGTTTAAGTTTAACATGTTCCCAAATAAAACGCGAATTTTGCAGGTCTCTAATCATATATCTAAGGATAGGAAAATTTCGCGAGTTCAATGACCTGTATACCAGACTCCACAGTGCTGTGTACACTCGAGCCCCAGATGTTTGTTCATTGGCTGCTGCTCCAGAGAGTAGCCAGTGTTACCCCACACCTGGGAGTACGGCACTCGCTACTTGTTTCCTTTCCAGTCTGATATTGGCTCAGAGTCGTCCAGGGCGTGTCTAATGAACTGTGATCCAATTGCAAATGTGACGTCAGTGTACACGTGTTGGACGTCTATCTTGTCCTGAAATGAACTCGCGAAATTTTCTTATCCGTACATATATCACAAGACAAGCGTTGTATACTCCCTTTCACATTAACATAACTTATTTTTTGGTGATATATAAATTTCGCATATATTCCGTCTATGAACTATAATATTTATTTAATAGTCAGCGTAAATTAAAAACAGATAGAAAAGAAAAATGTTGGTACTGGCTAGCAAGAATTCGTATGTACAATATCATTCAATTGAGTGTTTATTTATTTTACGTTAATAGTGAGGACTGGAAAATTTCGCGAATTCATTCAGGATACGCTAGACGCTAACCACGTGTACATTTAAGTGGCATTTGCTACTGGGCCATAGTTTATTAGATACACCCAGGAGGTGAAATCTGAGCCTATAACAGATCTTTAAGAAATCAAGCACTGAATACCTTGCCACCTGGGGTGAGGCAGAACTGGCTACACATTGAGGCAGTGGCCAATGAAAACAAAGCTGAGGTTAGAAAATACAATGAAAACGCGAAATTTTCCTGTCCCTATGCAAGGTTAACGTAACAATGATGACGACCCGGCAAAGATCAAGGATAATGAAACTGGAGATATAAATGCAGTAAAAAAGAAACTGCAACTAATACGTAGAGGCCTGCAAAATTCGCGTTATTATTTGGCATCAGGCTAGACTTCACAGTGCCTTATATACTCGAACCAGCGTTGGTTTTCCATTGGTCGCGCATCTTTATGTGAAGTCACTGCCTTTTTGACTGGATTGCACGTGAGTGGACTACACAATTGCGAAGTGCTCGTTTATTGGCGCAGAGCTACTCAGAGCGTGTCAGATAAAGTATAGGCCAATGACAAACTTAATGCAAATGTATATGTGCTTTAAGTTTAATGTGTCCCTTGATAATAACGCGAATTTTGCAAGTCTCTACTAATACAGAATTAGCCATTGAAGAAGGGAAACGAACTTGGTTAAAGACTACTCAGCGCAAATAGGGTAATTAGACAAGAGGACATGACTCTGAACGGAATGACCGATTTCTGGTTGGGGGGGGGGGGGGGGGTCGAATAAGGTAGTACAGCCCCTCCCCCTTTTTTCACCCCTTACTTAAACAACAGTGATGAAAGGAGTTGTAATTACATCGAATTAGAATTCCCTTGAGGTGTGTGGGACGGCGGTGGTGTATGGCAGGTAAACTGCGCCATTTCCATACTACAGACACCAAGGGCAACCTGCAAAGGATAAAAATATATAGAAATTACAATCCACTTACGGGGTGAAATGCATGTAAGAAACGGGGGAAAAATCCGAAATAAAAATTGTGGCCCGGTCATGAAGCCATTGGCCAAAGTAAAAGCATGAGGAAAATCATTACAAGTAAATGATAGTTTAAGCCTATACCCGTGCATTTCCCAGAAAGGGCACAGCTGTAGGGCTGGAAAGTCACACTCGTGTGGTTAAACCTATATGGCTGGCCAAGTTAAGAGGAATAAAACGTGTTCTGTGGCTTGGGATAGGAAAGGTATCTACAGTAGAGTGAGGCCACTTCATTAACATAAAAAGTACTAATCGAAATGAAATAATACTGTTCTCTAGAATATAATATAGGCCTAGTCGGCAACTATTTTTTCTATCATGTCTTTGCCTGGGACCTTTAGTAGAGAGATAAAGTGAGATAGCACGTTGTCATGGTAAAGCTAGTGGTAAACAAAAAACTGGGCAGTGTTGGTTCTCGGTTGTGGAGTGGAGGGATTTGGGCGGCTCTTAACATCGAGGTCTTTAGAGCCGATGGGGGTGAGTATGGAACAGCGCCGGATTGAGGGGGCGGGGGAAATGGGAGATCCCCGAGAAAACCCGTGCCGACCAACGGCATCGTCCGGCACGATTCCCACATGCGAACATTCGGAGTTACCAGGCCGGGGATTGAACCCGGATCACCTTGGTGGGAGGCGAGCAGACTAACCGCTCAGCCACCGTGGCCTCCGGTTCTTGGTAGTGTTTTTACAGTGCAGCTAGCATGCGCACTCTACCTCGTACTGTCCCTACGGTAGGCTCATTAAAGGCTGTTCACGATAAAGTAAGCACTTTTGAAATCAACCTTAGAAAAATGTCACTGCCCCAACACGCAAATATTTTAACGGTGTACTTAGTAACATGCGCCCAGTAAAGTTGGTAACGATGGAGGAAAAGTAGTTTCAGATCTTAACGTCGAATAAAAAGTGTTAGGTGTCCATTTGCGATTACTTAAATTATTATTATTATTTTTTCGCTTTCTATGTTTCAATGCACCTAAGTGTAAATATTACGAGAATTGTAACATATTTACTTTTATAATAATACACATTTTCACTTGACCGACGCATGAACAAAGGGATGAGGCCTGTGTCAATGTTAATTTTGCATAAGGCGGAAGAATACACAACGTGCATATAAGTAGATCTTAAGCAGGGCTTTCAGAAGTGCTCATTTTACCGTGAACTGCCTATAGACAGTGTCCATGGCAAGTTCTCCACACATTACTTCACCGGCGTTCGACGGAGATTCAAGCAGGAGAGCGATTGGCCTATTTTCCTCAGACGTGGTTTCACTGTCGTGGCGCTTGACAGCGATCTACACTAGCGGAAGTGCATTTAATTTCTGCAGAGACGTGCGAAATTCGCGTTATTATTTCAAGACAGAGTAGACTTCAAACACTTGTGCTTTTGCGTTGTGTTTGTCATTGGACTGTAGTTTGTCCGGGCACACCCTGGACGACTCTGCACCAATAGGAAACCACTAACGAGAGTCTTGCCCAATCACGTCCAACCAAGTCAAAAAGGAAAATCGTCCCTCACTGCTGCAGGAACCAATAAACAATGATTCAATTGTGTATAGGGCGGTGGATTATAGCGTGATGCCAGGAAATAACGCGAATTTTGCACGTCCCTATTAACCCTTTACGGACTGCACAAATTTACTGGTACTGAAGACAAGATTGAGGTGAGCTACCTATATTTTCCACTTCAGCAATATCAATTGTGTTGGGTAGTGTATTTTCATATACCGTCGTCCTATTGGTCCTGACTGCACCGGCCATGATTACGGTGCACTGCAACGTTTATTATTGGCTGGCCGTCGGCCAATGAAGTCGCGCGTTGATAGTGTTACAATTTATGTGTCGCGACGGAGTTAACATGTTTTACAATTCATCGTGTTCATTTGAGAAATTATCAAAAATAACAGTTTAATCTTACGAAATGAAATGTTGACTAATTGTAATTTTTTTACTTTGATTCCGATATAGTCCAGTGAATTGGTAAGCTAATAAAAGTGTGGGTTTTGTCTTTTTAAAGAGTTAGTGGGGTATTTAAAATTGCTTGTTAACGTCCCCCGGTATTATGCATGAATGCCTATCAGGGGACGGCTTATAAACCAACTTATGATCTAACTTAAAACTATCACCCTTGCCTTACCTGGGATTCGAACCCAGAGCCTCTCGCACCGCAGACCAGCGGCGCACCAACCGACTGCACTATTGGAGGTCGGTGAAATGCATATAACACCTTAACATATTATATATTCGTTAACGTCTGACTTATTGCAGAATAGGTAAAATCATGGTCAGTGCTGTACAAGTCCAGTAGCTAGCACCAATACGGACATCGCCTTTCCCTGGGCAATGCTATTGGTTGGTACTGACATACTAAAAGCTGTTCACGATAAAGTGATCACTTTTGAAACCAACCTTAGAAAAAAGTCACTGCTTCTACCTGTATATATTTTAATGGGCGCGTTGAGCGATGCACGTCCAGTTAATTTGGTAACGATGACGAGAAAGTAGTTCCATATTTTAACGTCGAATAAATACTGTTAGGTAACCATTTATGATCAATTAAATTATTTCTCTCGCTTTCTATTTATGTTTATGCATAGAAGTGTAAAAACCAGCAGATTTGTAAAATATATACTATTCTAATAATTTCAGTTTCATTTGAACAACGGATGCATAAAGTGATGAGGCCTACTGTAATGTTAATGTTACATAAAGTGGAAGAATACACAACGTGCATACAAGTAGATCTTAAGCAGGGCTTTCAAAAGTTCTCATTTTACCGTGAACAGCATTAGGCTAGTTTATAATTGATTGCTTCTTGTGCCATGGATCTACTGAAATCTCTTCCATAGATACCAACGTGTAAACTGTTATAATTATACAGATTTCCTTTTTTGCAACATCTGAAATGAAAAATGAATGTGTACGTTAAGGGGTTTAGAACATCGTGTAGGAATTCTTGTATTCGCCCCAAAGTTTGTACTCAAGTAGAAGGAGGTGGTATGTGGGACCCATCAAAACCTCACATCTGCGGGACATACACAACACTTTAGTGTAACACAGCAGATGCATTAACAATGACTGTAACTATCTCGAACAGCCAAATATGCAGCAATACTGGCATTTCTAGGCTGTTCACGCCAAACTGAGAACTTTTGAGAGCCCCTGCTTGAGATCTACGTACAGGTACGTTGTGTATTCTTACACCTTATGTAAAATTTATGTTGTATGTCAATTGGCCCATAGAGGGCTCTCTCGTGCTCACTGTCTCATGGATGACATCACAGAGAGCACTCTATGGTCGTCTCAATTAGTCGGAGAGAGCGCGAAAGAGCGAGAGCATAGAGCGAGCACGAAGTTGTGTACTCGCTGGCGCTCTCTCGCACTCTCTGACCACGTGCCATATTTGTTTACATTATTTTCGTGCTTGAACAAGGTTATTGCATCTTTCTGGGCCAACACAACGTTGCATTTTGACTGTAAGTGAATATTTCAACTGTTTTAAACAGCGAAATTACATACGTAACACGTATTTATAAAAATATAAATACGGATTTCTGACTGGTCTTTTTTTTGTCACTTTGTTGCAACATGACGGTAAAGTTTAAAACAAACATAGGCCTAATAGTATTTTATGCGCTAATGATTATTCTGATAGTGTTATAATTATTTGTGAAGTATTTTGAACACGTATATTACAATAGCCATAACCGCGATCTTAGCGTAACATAATTTCACTCCTTTTGGCATCAGCTGTCTACACTGTTTGCTTGACGTCGGAGAGAAACGAGAGAGTGGTTGTCTCAATTCCACAGAGCGAGAGCGAGAGCGTGAGAGAGTACAAAGCAGTGCTCTATCTCTCGAGAGTATTATTTAAATTGAGACACGGCCTAACATTGCAATTGGTGTGGTCACTTTATTCATGCGTCGGTCGCATGGAACAGTGAAATAATTAGAAAAGTAAATATTTTCCAAATTTTGCTTATCGTTACATTTTTGTGCATTAAAAAAACGGACAACGAAAGAAACAATTTCACTATTCACCTGGCACTTTTTAATTCGACGTCAAGACATAGAACTACTTTCGCTCCGTGGTTATGGGCTGTTCATGATAAAATGAGCACTTTTGAAAACGCAAATTAAGATCTACTTGTATGCACGTTGTGTATTCTTCCACCTTACGTAAAATTGGCATTGCCATGGGCCTCATCACTTTATTCGTGCGTCGGTCAAGTGGAACTGTGGAATTATTGAAAAAGTAAACATTTAATAAATCTGCTCATTTTTACACTCCGAGGCGTTAAAAAAATACAAAGCGTAATAAATAATGTAAATTTTCTAAATGTTTACGTAACCCATTTTATTCTATATGTAAACTTATGGAACTACTTTCTATCCATCGTTACTAACTTTACCGGGCGCATGTCACTCAGTGCGCCCGTTAAAATATGTGCAGGCAGGGGCACTGGCATTTTCTAAGGTTGATGTCAAAAGTGCTCACTTTATAGTGAACAGCCTTTACCAACTTTACTGGGTGTATGCCAGTCTGTGTGCCCGTCAAAATATTTGCGGGTAAAGGCTAGTGATATTTTTCCGAGGTTGATTTCAAAAGAGCTCGCTTTATCGTGAACAGTCTTTAACATACAGTATGTACAAATGCTGAATTTCTTCTGGGGTACAGTATCCCTCGTTAGCTGTACTTCTTGTCGTAGCTGGGCGATGGTCGCTGCTGGAGCTGGGCTGGATGTAATGGCGCCGTCGTATCGTGTCCCACACGTGTTCGATGGCGCCGGAATGCAAGGACGAGGGAAACGGGAGTACCCGAGAAAACCCGCCGATTAGCAGTATCGTCCGTCACGATTCCCACATGCAGAAAATCCGGGAGC
The DNA here is from genome assembly GCA_029891345.1 of Dryococelus australis. NCBI lineage: Eukaryota > Metazoa > Arthropoda > Insecta > Phasmatodea > Phasmatidae > Dryococelus > Dryococelus australis. The sequence continues at coordinate 29,784,962 of CM057000.1, read as the reverse complement.
GACCCCGCCGGGAATCGAACCCGGTTCGCCTTGTTATACGAGTTTTCTAGCCACTAAGGATGTGTCCGGATTCAGGTATATACTTGCGTACTTGAATTACTTGCATACGTCGCTTACCCTTGGCACCAAACTTGATGAATTCGGAGAGGCAATCTTGTTGGCTTCAGTGACAGTTATTAGCCAGCTAAACACTTTTAATGTGGATTTATTCCGGCTAAGAATTTGATAATTGCCGAGAGTTTTAGGATTTAAGTCAAGTATTAAATAATATTTTGATTTGACTTACATAACATTTATTGTCTTTCATTATTGTATGTGAGTGCAATTTTGATTGCTTTTTTTTATCTTACAATCTGTAGGTTAGGAACAAAGGCCTAATACGAATTTATTGTAAAGACCTTTTTTAAATGTGAACCTTGCGGTAATTAGTGACTCAGTTCAAAATTCTATGTCTGCGAAGTAGTAATGTTGCCCTATTAAACTTTAAATAGAATTGTTATCTCGAAAATCAACTGTAACCTACAAACTGCTTCTCGAATATTCCACAAGTACGCGAGTAGTTTACAAATTCGTTTACTTGTAAACTTGCATACTTCACCTGCGATTCGGACAGCACTTAAGGACGTCACTTCCGGGAACATGTACGCACCAAGTATGTATGTACTTTAGGCGAATTCGGACACAGCCTGAGCCACCGCTGCCCTCACGGGTGTGAAGGAGAAAGCGATTCGCTCGGCGACCACAGCTGCTTGTAACAGTCGCAGTTTGTATGCAGCGCTGTCCGGCAGGAAGGACGTGCTAGTCGCGACGCTCCGGAAATACCCGAGCTGCGACACCAAGGCAGCGTTCAAGTTCCGGAAATACCCGAGCTGCGACAACAAGGCATCGGTCACGCTCCCCGGGGGCGTAGTTTAGCGAGCGACGGACGTTTTCTTGTCGCGTCAAGGCGCGTGAAGTGGGTAACGTCTGTGGGGAAGAAACGAGGCGTGGAACTCGTTCCGAAACCAGCGCACTTGACGTGCGTGGACAAGTGTGGCCGTTGTTGCAACGGCGTGGTTGAAACAGCAAGAATCCCCTCTGCCACGATTGGAACCAGCGGGTCTATTACGACCGCGACGATGGGAAACGCAAAGCAGTTTTGCTGTCGTCCAAAACCGTACTTTGCGTTATTTAGTCGACTTTATTTGACAATAAAATTTTAGGAAAAAATGCGGCCATCAAATTAGTAATGTTATGTGAAATATTCACTTAACGCATTGAGGTCTGCACACATGTACTGGCATTTAAGACGAATTAGAAGTGAGTCGTCCATATCCACTACTGCAAGAACACCGGTTCAGTCGGTGCCTGTGTTAGAACTCGCCATCTTCCTGTTGGTCCATACCACACTTGACACTACAGTGTTCATTATTGGCCGGTCATAAACTAATTAAGAGTCGAGCTGATACTGGCCCAATCAAATGTCCTTTATCGTATAAGAGGATTTACAATCAACTATGTTCCTTTGAGTGGCTATAAAAAAAAGAAATTTTATCGTTAGCAATATCATTGTTACTGTGCTGAGGTGTTCTTGTGAGGTCATGTTAAACGCTAACAGAACAAAGACTGCACATCCGTGCGATTTTTGTTCTGAACAATAAAGAAATCTTCAAATTAGCTTTGCTCCAGCTACACTCGAGCATAGTCTACAAAGTGTTAAAATAGCATTCATGCCCAGACTGCTTCTACTGCTTGCCTGTATATCGGCCGACCAGTAGGTTAGCAGGCGCTGACTGACGAACGGCGTTTTGACATGTTGTCGGCAAGTACCGCCATTTTGCTGGACAGTGTACGGCTTGGGTTTGCTGCCTGCATTCTTGTTTACTTTGTGACTCTGTCATTCACTACCGGATCAATAAAAACGTGTTTCGGTCTGATGTTATTAGCAGCAGCTGTTTATGAGAATACAAATATATTCTCAACAAATATTGGTATCATCTCCCGCACAAGGGACTTCTCTTATTCAAGGCCGCCCTCAGGGAGGGTCATAGTGGGAGATTTTGCCCCACACTCTAAACCTGAATCAGTGAGAATTTCACTGTTTAAACCAGGCAACCTTACCTTACTGATTCAACAGTCACTTCAATGAATTTAACTGACGAATCAGTAAAAAAAATCATTCACTCATTGATTCAGTGACATTTTCAACTGATTCATCAGGCATTTTTTTCATTGTTTTTCAGTGGTTTGTTTTTGGATGACGAATCAGTTAAACATGGTGTAAAAATGACCGTCAAACAACGTTTAGAAATTGCCGTTAAACAACGTGTATCAAGTGAAATAACAACGAATAAACCTATAATACCAATACAAAATATTTTCTAAAATGTGTTTCATATTTCAAAACCCAATTTTACGAGGTAATATGAACATCCAACCTTTCATTCCGCCTTTAAGTCTTTCATTTCGTTTTCACGTCTCATTTCTGTTTGCAGGTTTAAACTACTTATATAATGTGGCGCAGAGGGTGCACTCATATATACTATTCGTTTTAACAATCCTAACGGTGACAATTAAACCAAAAACGAAAAGTAAGTGTATATAATTTAAATCTTTATGATTTCGTTTTCATCTCATTATTTAAATCTGGTGTGGTAGCGCTGATGGCATGGTAACGGATTAAAGTCGAATTGGCAAGGGTGTGTAAGTTCAAACCCGTCTACCTCCAAAAGTGTTTTTACTTTTTTTAATTACTGTAAATTGCGCAATATCAATAGTAAACTATCGTAAATGTGTTTATTTCACATAATTATTTGGCTACGTTCAATAAACCCAATATTTAACACTTTGAGGACTATACTCGAGTGTGGTTCGGGCAAAACTTGTTTTGATATTTCGTTTCACATAAGAAACAAAACTGGTCCGGGTAAACTGACGTTAATTCACTATTTCATAAGGATTTAAAATAGGAACTAATACAACATCAACAACAAACTGCGTAAATGAACGACAAATTTTTGTATAGTTACGGAAATCAACACGATGGGATGTACATCCTGTTACATACGAAAGATCATTTGGTTGTAAAACGGTAAACTCGGCACTCCATTGGTTGGCAGCCGGCCAATACGGAAAGACTGGTGTCGTTTTGAACAGTAGAATGGCGTTAAGTTACAATACGGACCAATAGAACACGGTGTCCCTGAAGCGGTTTTGATGTAGGTGACTAACGTCTAGCTTGTCTTTAAAAATGGTAAAAGTGTGCCGACCTCAAAGTGTTAATTCGCCACTGTAATCGGCCGTCACTTTTTCAATCTGTGAAATAATTCCACTTCTCTAGTTCAATCAGTGAAATTTTTCCACTCAGTCAGTGGTTTTCCACTGATTCTAAGTGGAGCCATTTTCACTGATTCGAGTGGTTGAATTTCACTGCGAAGAAGCAGTTTTCACTGATTGGAATTTAGAGTGCAGCCCCCGACCCCAAGGGACTCCTCCAAACTTGTAGACTGAGGAAGTTTTTTTCCCCAGCGATAATTTACTGCCAATGTCATACGACGATATAAAACTCGCCCATTCAATAATGTTTACAATTAAGAACACACTTTGCGATAGCTCAGTTGGAAGAGAATACTATTTTTCTAAAAGAACGTCAATATTTATAGCCCATTCACGGTTACTTACAACTTTTTGTAAGCTTGCTAAAGTTCTACTTTCAGGACATTACTCCGCCTCATGCAAACAAAGCTTAACCAAGTATAGAAATTTTCACCAGTGAGACAATGTACCGCATACGTGCGCACTCAGTGTAATAATATTTTGCGTAAGAACTATTTCTTACTACGCTTTACCAACATACCTATTTTGTTCCTGTTTCTATTCGCATTATTATAAATTAGAACATAAGGAAAAGTTCAATTTAACCGAAAATAAGGTGTTTTTAATCTACAGAAGTACACAACGCTTGTAATACATGACATATTCAGGAAACAATCAAACAAGAAATACATGGGATGGTTTTTCGAAGATTTGCTTGAAAAAAGAAAGCCGTGAATAAACTATGTTAGTTTGACAGCAAACGATAACCCTGTTTCCAAGCGAAGTGTTTTATACTGGTAATGTATGATAAAACATACAAGTATTATTTAAATTACAGTACGTAGTATCATGTCAAATATGGGGCGCCAAAACAGCGTTACCACAAACCCCGAAAATCCAAGGTCCCAAAAATAACCCCCCCCCCCTAACCAATCCTCTGGGCTGTCCTGCTCTTATTGGTCACCGATTTCTTCCTGTGCGACGTCCCGTATATTGAAATTGGTGACATCGCGCATGAGTATTAATATCGGTGTAACGACTGAAGCAATCCGTCACGTTTAGTGCCGGTATGATGGGCCTTTATATAGTTATTGACGTGTAGTTATAACCACGTTTTGACAGCCCATTACTCATCACTTGCTGGTCGCCTGTCCGTTTATAACATTAAGTAAGCGGACGAAAAGGCTGAGCGATTTCCAACAAGCCAAGCCTTCTGCAGTGCATGGGCGATAGAACAGCTACTTTACGTATAATTAAGCGCTCTCGCACATCTGAAACTCGACTTCTGAAGACAAAATGCCTGGCCGTAGGGCCTATAGGCTCTTAACGGTTAACTATGGACTTTTGAAATTAACCTTTGAAGATTGTCACTACCTTACTTGCATACTTGTTAACGCGTACTCTAAGCGGCATGAGACCATCCAGTAAGGTTGGTAACGAGGGTGGGGTAGTCCAATGTTCTTAACGTTGAATTAAAAGTGTTGGGCAAACATTTGAGAATATTGAATTTATGTATTAAACTTCTTGTCATTTCTATTTATATAAGTGTAAGAATAAGTAAATTTGTCAGATATTTACTTTTCTGACATTTTCTCATTTTCACTTCACTGATGCATGAATAAAGTGATAAGGTCCATGGCAATGTTAATGTTTCACACAGTTGAAGAATACACAACGTGCAGTGCTCTCAAAAGTGTTAAATTTACCTTGAACAACCTATAGGCGCGTGTGTGTAGTTTAAAACTACGTGGACTAAGGCCGAAGTGTGGCTCGGACAAAACAGCTCGAGAGTTCTCGACCCTTGAGGACGATTAAAAAAAAAAAAAAATCCCGTCTCATCAGCAGTTGTTCTCTCTGGGCAGCTGAGAATTCTCCGCTCCGATACTAAACGTTTGTTTTTTTTCGCGAAAATATTCCGCTACCAATTGCAGGGCTTTCGAAAATTCTCAATTAACCGTGGGGGAAAAAAAAAAAAAAAATTCTCTCACAGATACTTGACCAATAACTAGAGGCAAGATTTTATGGTGAATAGAAATAAAAGCGAAATAACACCGAAATTCAAGTTATTACACCGCCAACACCGAAATTCAAGTTAACACACCACAAAACACCAAAATTAGGGTTAAAATACAAAATAAAATGAAATATAGCCAGAAAAAAAATTTATCATTAAAAAACAATCTTAACAATTTAAAACTAAATTTATGAGCTATGTACTAATCAAAATAATGCAAATTTTAATTCAATTTTTTTTACATTGGGGTTGTTAACATGCAGAACGAGTGAATTGCATGTTGTGTAGTGTGGTTGAAATTATATTCTATTAAAACAGGCTGGCAAAATTGAAAAAGTAAAGAACTTTAATGTAAGTTCAATGAAAGTTTTGTGTACTAACCAAATAAAATCCACATTCTCTGGAAAATTTATCATCTGTGCCATAAAAAAATAATCCGTAAAATGTGATTATTTCCTTTAGTTTAAACACAGAGATGCTCACTCTTGAATTAGTTGTATAAATGTTAAGAATTAAAAGTGTTTTGCCTGAACATGTTTGTAAGTGTACACTATTGTTAACTATACCCAGAATACGTAGAAATAATAGCAATTACACAGAAATATTAAATTTCTGATTTTAGATCAATCTGAGGTAAAATATTTTTCTGATAATCACTTGTTGCACTAACCCGAAGTCATCGCAACTGAATTGAGCAAGTACGCATTGATAGCACACATAGCAAATCTTTTATGACGATAAAGACGAAATATACAATTTTTAATTACGAAATTTTCATTTGAGTAACACCATAAAATCTTGGCTCTACCAATAACTAAACGAAAGTAGCTAGCGTGTTCTGTGTAGTACGTCGAGAGGTCTTAACCTGCGCACTTTAATCTTTTTCACGACAGGCAGCCCTAGTTATCTCCGAATACTTATTCTGTAACACTACACATTGTGTGTGTGTGCGGGTGGGGGGGGGGGGGGTAGGAGGAGGCACGCGATAACGCAAATATTTCAGCGGCTTTCACCGAGGAGTCTGGCACGCGGGTAAAATATTAGTAGGAGTGACAGGGCCTTGAGCTATAGCAGCCATCGCGACCTGCTGACTGCGGAGTCAACACAGCCGTGGATCGATACCTCCAGGCGTAAGGGCACTAACGGTATTAAAGTAAGGTTAATGAAGCTTTCACAGCCGACGCCAATAACCCGCCCTCAGCCCGCACCTAGTCGGCCGATTTAATAGGCCGCGATTAAGAGGGATCATTCCCCCGCCATCTCGCGCTTATGAAATTATTCCCCACAGACTGCTTTATGAATAGAGACCTGAGAAATTCGCGAGTTCAATGACCCGCAGGCTAAACTCGACAGTCTTATGTACAAATATGCCCATATCAGGCGCACATTGGTTGCCTGCTGTCACAGTGGAAGGCTACAAAGGCCAACGTTCTTCAAGAGGTGTCAACACCGTGTGGACCAATGGCTAATGTCATATAAACACACGTGTTTTGAATTATAGCTTGTCCCAAAATGAATCAGCGAATTCTTCAGGTCTCTATTTATGAACTTTGTATTATACTTCACGGATCGACAAGGCGCGAGGCATATTTTTTGTACATTTTCTGCAGCTTTTATTGCTCGAATGCTTTCGTCAGTCTCATTTCCGTAGGCGCCTGCGAGAAATGACTTATCTTTTCCCCGCTGTTACCACTAAAAAATTAAGGCGGTCGAGGGCCGCGGTCGTTTAGTGGCTAGACAACTCGCCTCCCGGGTTTGGTTCCCGGCGGGGTCGCCTCCGGATTTTCGCATGTGGGGATCGTGGCGGACGATGCCGCTATCGGCGGGTTTCCGCGAGTGTCTCCCATCCCTCACCCCCCACCCATGCGTTCCAACGCTGCTCCATACTAGCCTCGCTTCACCATCATCGGCTCTCAAGACCTCGATGTTAAGGAGTGACCAAGTCTCCTTCACTCAGTCACTCAAGGCGGGTGCCTGCTGGCGCTTGATCTGCGTCTTAGTATGTTTGAAGAACGCGTCTTCTGACGAAATTATTCAAAGCGTCCCCATCATACGTACCTATTAAAGGCTGTTCGCGATAAAGAGAGTACTTTTGAAATGAACCTTAGAAAAAAGTCACTGCCCTAGCATGCATATATTTTAATGGGTACACTGAGCGACATTTGCCCAGTAAAGTTGGTAACGATGGGGGGAAAGTAGTTCCACATCCTATTCTCGAATAAAAAGTGTTAGGTAACCATTTGTGGTAACTTAAAATTAGTTCTTACGCTGTCTGGTTTATTAATGCATTGACGTGTAAAAATGAGCAGATTTGTGAAGTATTTACTTTCTTAATAATTGTACAGTTCCATTTGACCGACGCATGAATAAAGTGATGAGGTTCACGGGAATGATAAATTTACATAAGGCGTAGGAATACGCAACGTGCTTGCAAGTAGATCGTAAGTAGGGCTTTCAAACCCTACCGCGTGAACAGCTTATACGGGGTTCGAATCTACGACATCGAGTTTGCAGACAGGCAGTTTGACCCACACAGCGCTGGGACCCGGATGTCCTGTAGGGCCTACAAGGTGACGATCACGCAGTAGTGTGTTGAGCTGCTTGACTGAGTAAGAAGGGACTCCAGCGGCAAACTGCTCGGAGACCGACCTCTTGTGGCTAGGAGGCCGGTGTGAGTGAAGGAATCTGGGCGGCTCTTAACAGCGAGGTCTTGACAGCCGATGAGGGTGATTGAAGTGAATATGGAGCGGCGCCGAAATGAAGGGTTGGGGTAAACGGGAGATCCCCGAGAAAACCCGCCGACAAACGGCATCGTCCGGCACGATTCCCACATGCGAAAATCCGGAGTGACCCATCCGGGGATTGAACCTGGATCGTCTTGGTGGGAGCTGAGTGAAGAGATCTGGGTGGTTCTTAACAACGAGGTCTTGAGAGCCGATGAGGGTGATTGAAGTGAATATGGAGCGGCGCCGGAATGAAGGGGTGGGAAAAACGGGAGATCGCCGAGAAAACCCGCCGACCAACGGCATCGTCCGGCACGATTCCCACATGCGAAAATCTGGAGTGACCCGGCCGGAGATTGAACCAGGATCGCCTTGGTGGGATTATATATGGGTGGCTCTTAACAACGAGGTCTTGAGAGCCGATGAGGGTGATTGAAGTGAATATTGAGTGACGCCGGAATGAAGTGGCGGAGGAAAACGGGAGATCCCCGCGAAAACCCGCCGACCAACGGCATCGTCCAGCACGATTCCTACATGCGAAAATCCGGTGACCCGGCCGGGGTTGGAGGCCGGATTGATGAGTAATTCGTAGAGCCCCGAGAGTATTTCGCGGATTGAGTTGGCAGCAAGCTAGGCTGGACAGCCCTCTGTACACGGAGACATTATCGTTTGTTTATTGGTTGCTGTGATGAAGTGAGGCCTCTCTACAGGGTAGTTAAACACTCACTCGCACTACTGCTTCCTGCTCATTACTGGTTCACAGTTCAAAGAGGCGTGTATACAGAACTGTCGTCCAATCACAACAGTTGGAGAAAAGAACAAGTGTTTGCAGTCTACCTCTTCTCCGAATGAATTCGCGAAATACTCGCGGCTAGATGCGCAACGTGACAAGGAGTTCAAGTTCACAGTCGAAACACGAATATTTCTGAGCTCATGATAATTTTCTTTTCTCGTCGTCTGTGACATTTTCTAGCATAATTGTGTGTCGACTATTAAGTATATTCAACGACTCCCTATAGTTAGAGGTAGTGAAATTCCGCGAAAATATTTCGAGAGACGTTAAATTTCAAAACACTTTATGGCATTTTATCTTTTTCGATTGGCTACATTACGTTTCCGAGCGTGTTAATTCTCAGTACGTGAATCACTTTGGTTCACTGCCAAAATTGTTGAATTATAATTGGCCCGGTATAAAAAAAAAAAAAAACGACTTCTCATGCAGAAGGTGACCAACGGCTTAGTAAATATTTATGTTTGTACATAGAGTATTGTAATCGACCAAGTGCTAGGATTTTCCCGCGAAAAATCATTGACTCTACAAATAGTTTATCCCCCCCCCCCCCCTACTATTCTTCATGTTTGTGTATGTGGGTCCCTCAAATCCTCATTGCTTCTGTTTTAGCTACCATACAACCATTACGAAATATACACATCGTGCTCTCTCTCTCTCTCTCTCTCTCTCTCGTACCTTTACTCCTCTCTCCGTCTGTTTCTCTCTCTCTCATTTTTTAAAGAACAATACCGTGTAAGTTATAGAAAATGAGAAATCTTTTAAGAGGAATAAAAAATTCCTCTAAATGTTTTTTTTTTTTTTAGAAGGTACGTGTGCGTTGATTCACACAGAGTATTGGTGTATACTCTGTAGGCAACACAACTGTTATTTATAGTTTATTTATAACAGGATAATTCAGTGAAACTTAAGCGATATTTTCATGTAAAGCACAGTGCTTGCAGGTATCCAGTATTGTTTGAATAGCTATAATGGTTTATACTGTGGATAATCAGCGAAATAATTAATCAGGAGGGCGTACTTACGTACCAGAAACCTGTATGTGCATACACGCGTATACATGTTTCAGTTGGACTAGTTAACGCGTTGTTGGTTTAGCAAGCGGGAAGCTGTTTTTTCTCTTTGGTCCTGGAGGTTACACGTCTCTCGTCCGGGGCGTATTTGCACGAGTGAGAAGAGAGGAGATCGGTGTATTCCGGCCCGCGGATCTATTTCCTCCGCAGCAAGCGGTTGATTGACCCGTGACCTGCCCGCAGCCTGTTCCAATATTAGTCGGGCAAGGCCGCGGTCGAGTCAATACACCGAGCTCGTCGTCGCTTCATGCGATATTCAGACGTCGCGACGCCGCGGCGCCCTCAGGGCCCGCAGTTTGCCGAGTGAAGCGCCCGGCTTGATGGAAACAGTGTCTCTCCCGCGCCAGCGGCGACGCCCGGGTAGATAGTTCGCAAATATCGCAGACTGCTGCAGTCGTGCATGGGCGAACTGCGTCCCACAGGCCCTCGAGTTGTACTCGAGTGGCACACGCTGCACTGTGAAAAAATTTGATGAAAAATTCCCTTTCACGTAAGGGAAGCTAATTTACCTCTACATGTAAGGTAAAACTACCTCTTAAATGTAGAGTAAGTTTACATAACAAGTAAAGCAATATTACCTAATCGTACGGAAAAAGTACCGGACAAAAGTGGGGGGGGGGGGATCCCATACAAGTGAGGGAACATTAACTATAATTGGAGACCTGGAAAATTCGCGTTATTATTTGAGGGCAGTTCAAACCGAAAACACTTTAACCATTGCAATACGCTTGTCATTGGACCATGCTTAATTTGATACGCCCCGGGTAACTCTGCGCCAGTAAATGGATCCTTCACAATCGTGTGCCCCAATCACGTACGGTTCACTCAGAAAGGGAGTGACTGAACATCTGGGCAGCAGCAAATCAAGGAAAGACGTCGGCTTCAGTATATATAGTACTGTGAATTCTAGCTTCAAGCCAAAAAATAACGCGAATTTTGCAGGTCCCTAACTATAATGTATAATAAAATTGTATTTAAAACTGCCCCGGAGTATTAGTAATTAATTATTATATGATCTATTTCTTCTGGCGAACAGTAACCGAAACCTCGACACTAAAATCTTCGACATTTGCTGGTGCTTGGGCGCGTTCCATAGTCCTCTATAACGATGGGTCGATGCGCTATCCATTACACCACGACGACAGAATGACAGCGTCAGTGAATATAAGCGTTTTAAGGGTTTGTTTATTCCGCCCGTCACCCCTTCCCCCCCTTTTGCTGTTGATAATGCTGAAGAGATGTACGCGTCGTAAGGTAATTTTCCCATCCACCACCATGTACGTTAATTTTACTCCAGAGTGCCGTAATTTTACCTTACTTGTAAGGAAAACTATGTTTCTCCCACAAGTTTGCGAATATTACCTTACAATTGTCAGGTAATCTTCCTATTTTTATTACAGTTTGCAACTTTACGAAATTACAGTGGAAATTACTCGCGAAGTGACCCGCGTTGTCCCGCGAAATTTCTTGTGCTTAGAGACCTGAAAAATTCGCAAGTTCAATGACCTGCAAGCCTAGACTATACAGTCTGTCTTATGAACAAATATGCCGATATCAACTGCACATTGGTTGTCTGCTGTCACAGTGGAAGGCGACGATTCGGCCAACGTTCTTCAAGAGGTGTCAAACACCGTGTGGACCAATGGCTAATGTTATATAAACACAAGTGTTTTGAAGTATAGCTTATCCCAAGATGAATCCGCAATTTCTTCAGGTCTCTACTTAGCCTATAAGTAGAGACCTGCAAAATTCGCGTTATCTTTCGTTGAAATGGTAGATTCCATTTCCTTATAAACAAGTGACCAGAGTTTGTGGTTTCATTGGCCACTGCACTGTGATCAACGTCACGTATCTGCTTGATCTCCTCAAAAGATATTGCCCACTCCACACCTGAACTTATATTTTATTGGGTCAAGAGCTTTTCAAGGCTGGAAAACATTCTTTTGGCCAATTGCTGAAGTTGGTCAAAATCACAGTAACTTGGAGTTCAGTCTGTCCTTAAGCAATAACGCGAATTTTGCAGGTCTTTACCTATAAAACAACAAACTGCAACGTTCCAAGCAATGAAACTATACAAGCCAAATACAATACAGCCTAACATTCGCGGTTTCTTCACACTTTTTGAACCGACGCTTGGAAAAATCACCCTATGCATAACGTATCACAACCGTTTTACACATGTATAGGGCACCTGTTTCTCGCGAGACGATTTCAAGACAAGTTGTGTTCCAATGCACTTTAATTCAGAACCACTTTCGTCATTGGATCATTTAAATTGCTAGGCGTCTTATCTGTTTGGCCACGAATCACGGACGGTCAGTATCGTAGGATATTAATTCTGATTAGCTCACTCATGTAACAGACTGTCTGTACACAAAGATAAGTGGCCAATAGCAAAAGAAGGGCTTCAAATGTGCACTAGGATATTGAAGTCTACCATTCGCATAAATCTTTTCGCGAAAAACAGGTGGCCCCAAAACATTTGTTAACATAAAATTACCTTATATTTGGCTGCAGTGAACATTTACTCATATGTTAATTACAAATAAAATATTATAATTTATATATAATATTAATAAAACAGAGGGAAATCAAGTATATTGGTAATGCCTAGTATGCAAAATATTATTATATGGAGTGCGCACTCGGTGAAGCTTTTTTTCGCATGGGGAGGAGGAATATCGTAGAAGTAGAACTTCAGCAGGGTTTCAGAAAATATGGAAGTGACCGTGAATGGAGTATATTTTTTTCAACCAAATGCAAGGTTGGTATAACGTGTTTAACGTTATTGTATCTGTAGTATAGTTATGAAAGTAGAGTTCTGAAATATTTTTCTGATGTGATGAATCTGTATAGCAGATTTTTTTTTTTTTTTTTTTTTTTATATTAAGAAATTTTTGCGTAATGCTTGGACTCGGAAACTATTATTTCCAGTGTAGGTGAGGGACTACTTCACCACTGTATTAGAAAGTCAAAAGACTTAAGGTCCGTAAACGATCGTTCCAGGACAAGAGTATTTCGGATCCAATAACTCATACGACCAAAAAAATATTACATGAGTGTTGCTCGCAGCTCTAACTTGAGATGTGGCTCTGCCCCAACGCGGGAAAGTTTCCCAGCGCTATCGCACACCTCGACATGAGCAGAACTACGAGAGGAGCCTGTTCTGATCTTTTGACACAGGATTTCCATCAGTGGAATGATAGCGCCTGAAATCCCCATGATACATGCAGCACGACAAGAACACTGCCCGCCAGCCATTCCACAGCCCTGCGCATACCGGCGATGGCGCCCTTGATGCGCGTTGCAGTGTCGCCCTTATCGCTCCCGCGCTTCTTGGAAAACACCTTCAGACAGGCGTATCCCGTAAGTCAGTTACAGTGTCGAGCTTAATGTGGACATATAGTATAAGTATTCCTAGTGGGTTGAAAGAAGAAAGTAATCAGAACTTACTCGTGAACAGACTATAAACACTACAAAGTATGTCGGAGGGCTGACTGGCACACCTATATATAAAAAGGCTGTTCACGGTAAACTGAGCACTTTTTAAAGCCCTGCTTGAGATCTACTTGTATGCACATTGTGTATTCTTCCACCACATTACTATGCGCCTGGTCTCTTTATTTATACGTCGGTCGAATGAAACTTTAAAAAATTTTAGAAAAGTAAATATTTTACTAATTGGTTGATTTTCGTACTTATATGCATCGATAAAACACGACGGAGAAGAAATATTTTCAGTATTCACGAATCTTTACCCAACACTTGTAATTCTATGACAAGAAACGGAACTAGTCTCTCTCATTCGTTACCAACTTTACAGGTTGCATGCTACTCAGTGTAGCCCTGGACATATGTGTAGGCAGAGGTAATGTCATTTTTCAAAGAAGCCTATAACTAGAGATAGGAAATTTTCGCGAATTCATTTCGGGACAAGACAGGCGTCAAACACATATAACGTGAAGTCACCTTTGCAATTGGATCACAGTTTATTATACACGCCGTGGGCGCCTCTGAGCCAATAGCAAACTTGCAAGGAAACAAACAGCGAATCACATGCTGCCAGGTGTGGGGTAACTCTGGCTACTCTCCGTGGCAACAGCCAATGAACCGACACATAAGTCTCCAGCATACACAGGACTGTGGAGACTAGCCTACAGGTCATTGAACTGGTGAAATTTTCCTACCCCTGCCTATAACAAAACTACCAGAGCATGGCAAAATTGAATTGAACTCAACATGCCTGTTCATAAGCGAGAGGCCAGGTTATCAATTGTCCGCTTTTTGACGTGAATGCGTCTTTAAATTTGCGACCATAGTGGGTGGCAATCCAGAAAATGCGATGATAACCAAATCGGGGAATACAGTTTGATATTGCAACTCCGAATCTATCATCTACATTCAAAATTCAATTACACCACTCGATTGCCAAAGGATCAAAGAATATGTTATGTTGAGTAAGGACTGTGAAGCATCGCGCGAGGCTTAGAGGGAAAAAGGGGGTGGGTGGGGCGCAATTTTGAGTTCGTTTCGCCGCGTCCCATAAATTATAAAAAACATTTGTGTGGCATGGTTATGGTGAAATTGTGTGCATTTAATTTAAAAAAAATTAAGAAAACTTAACTAAATTTCGGCATATACTCGACAAAAAACCAAGTCGAAATACAGGAATCGTACATGGTTGGAAAGAGCATCTCGAAAGCAATCCAGTGATACCCATAAAACCCCACATGACCGAGTGAAGCGGTGCCGATAAGGTAATAAAAAAAAAAAAAAAAAAAAAAAAACCTCCAAGGCGTCCGAGCGCGTAGACGTAGACGTATTCACGTGAAACAAACGGCCGTGTCCCCAACACAGACACATCCGATTTTTTTTGTGTGTGACGCCAGGTGAGGAGAGGCTTTTTTAGTGGCGGGCGCCTGAACGGAACTGGAAAGACGAGGCAAGTGCCAAGTTACTTTTCCGCCCGCGCTAACGACTACTTGTTTACTTCACAACCGTTATTACGCTTCCTGCGTTAATCGTCGTTTGTTTAGCGGTTATTTTTCTCACCGTTCTCCTCTAATTACCTTTCTGGCGCTTATGTAAGTTTCCCTTGGGTTTTTATCACTGGAAGATGCCGATCTTGACTTGTTGTTGCCCCTCGTTAACCTTTTAAGAAGTACGCACGTATAAACTTGGGGCTACGTTTATATAGAAATCCCCTTGCGTTTACTTTAATAATAGTTCTATTGCTTCACTGCAATCAATCGGAATTTTAAGTAAAAAATTACAAATAGTCAATATTTCTATATGTAAGAAGAAAACTGTTGTTCTTAATAATTTATCAACTGGGCACGATGGATTGTAACATTTGTTACCTCTGTAGCGACACATTAGTTGGTGCACAGTCAAAGCGCGACTCCATTGGTCGACGGTCGGCCAATCATGAACGACGCAGAGTACAGTAGGCGAGTCCTGTATGGCCAGGACCAACAGGACGATGATAAGTCGACATAGATAGACCAACACAACTGGTACTGCAGTACTGAAGAACACAGGCAGCTCAGGTTAACCTTGTCCTGCGTCGGTGCCGGTAAATCCGGGCCATTCTCAGAGTGTTAATACACTTGGCTGTTTCGTCATAACGCATACAAACACAGAACTGAAACTAATTCTGTGAAATGTACGCAGCAAAAGATGTGGGAAAGCAGAGTTTTTAAGCTTACATATTGTTTGTGATTAATTTGTTTCTTTCTTGTTAACGTGCTTGCGGAGTAGGCATATTCATGTGTATGTAAGGAGAAGAGCATATTTCATACGCAGAAAACAAAAATTTTGTAAAAATTTTTGTAATAATACAAAAAATCGTTTGAGATCTATTGCATTTGTACTTGTGCAAAAACTGCATTTTCGGCATATAATTCTTGCAGTAATATCTACTGACGTTTGTAAAATTTACAATATTTATTGGGGCTGTGGTGGCTGAGCGGTTAGCATGCTCGCCTCCCACCTTTGCAAACTGGGTTCAATCCCCGGTCGAGTCTCTCCCGGATTTTCGCAATTGGTAATCGTGCCTGACGATACCGCTGGTAGGCGGGTTTCCTCGGGATCTCCCGTTTTTCCCCCGCCCTTGCATTCCGGCGCTGCCCCACACTCACCTCACTTCACCTGTGTTTATATAACACGTGAGTTTATATAACTTTCGCTATCGGTCCACACGGTGTATGACAATTCCTGGAGAACGCTGGCCCAATCGTCGCCTTCAATTGTGACAGCACACAACCAATGTGCAGTTGGTATCGACATATTTTTACATAAGATTGTAGAGTCTAGCCTGCAGGTCTTTGAACTCGCGAATTTTTCAGGTCTCTTAACTATAGTTGTGCAGTGTGCGTTGCCAACCATAGACTAAAGATGAGGTGGACCGATCTCTCTGGCTACGCACAGCTAATCTTTGTGTCCCAACATTGAACTGCTTTTCTACCAACACGTGTAGCGAAAACTCCATGGTTTCGATTTTAGGTTAGAAACCTGATTTGTAAACAAATGCTTTCAGCTGTATGCCTACTATATCTAACCATTTAGTAAAGCAGTTTGATCAAATTCAAATAGGTCAAAGTATTTTATTCATATAAAAGTGTTTGTCATTTAAAAATTAATATATAAGCAAACACATTCATTAGTGTTGACTTGTAAGACTTGGACAGTTGTGTTCCTGTGCGGTAGGTCAATGTTGGGTACATGCGCAGAAGACGAACAAAGGCTGTTCACTATAAAGTGAGCACTTTTGAAATAAACCTTATAAAAAATCACTTACACTTCATGCATATATTTTAACGGGCGCACTGAGTGACATGCGCCCAGTGAAGTTGGCAACGACGGAGGGAAAGTAGTTATGTATCTTAACGTCGAAAAAATGGCTAGGTAACCATTGGCGATAACTTAAATTATTTCTTTAACTTTCTCTTTTTTTTTAATACATTGAATTATAAAATAGAGTAGATTTATGAAATATTTACTTTTATAATAATTTCAAAGTTTCACTTGACCGACGCATGAATAAAGTGACGAGGCTCATGGCAGTGTTAATTTTACATAACGGGGAAGAATACATAACGTGCATACAAGTAGATACTAAGCAGGGCTTTCAAAATTGCTCAGTTTACCGTGAATAACCTATATAAGCTGTTCACGGTAAAGTGAGCACTATTTAAGGCCCCTTCAACAGGCATTAACTACTAATAAATATACTTAATTGCAACTCCAGACGTTAACTTTAAGTAGTGGTAAAATGTGTACATTGTGTATATTAGTCACATGTTAATGTTTATATTAAACATTGACAGAGAGATAGAAAATATGACAAAAAGAAAATTTCAGCAGGGCCTTAAAAAGTGCTCCATTTGACCGTGAATCGCTTATAAGCGTTGGTCTACTTCGTGGTACCGGCGACCTGGGCCACTAGGCGTGCACCCGGGGGAGCTAAGCGACGCGACGTCGCCGTCCTAGAGCGTGCGATGCTCGAGCCTGACCTCTCAGCCGACCACGGACCGGTTCCCAGTCAGCCGTCCCCCGCCGTCTCCTGTACCCCCCCCCCCCCTTCTTCCCCGGACCCCCTTCACTAGCCGCTTAAGTCTCCCGTCTACCTGGCCCTTCAAGTGCGCTGCAGAGTGTTTGAAATACACGTTTTCCTACGAAACTATTAAACGTGCGTCCAGTGTAATGACCTACGAAAATAATACACATTTCAGACGAGGACTGTTGAGTGTTTTCCAAGACATCAAGTTAATTAGGAACACAATTTCAGAGAACGCCATAATGGCTAAACACGGCTTTTTCAAAGCGCTGTATCTCAAAATGTACGTGTCAGATCCACACAAAACTAGTCAAGGGGCACGCATTGAACCTTCCTACACACTTTCCACCAATAAAATAATAAGGTCGCCTCTGAAAGTCCCATAGGTACACGCAGTACGACGAGAACACTGCACGTCAGTTCAGAGCCTTGCGTTTAGCGACGATGGGGGACTTGATGCGCGTGGCAGTGTCGCCTTTAACGATCCCACGCCGCTGGGCTCCAAACGCGGAAAAAGCTCTAGGTAGACGGGCGTCTTAAAGGCTGTTCATGATGAAGTGAGCACTTTAGAAATCAACCTTAGAAAAAATAACTGCTCTTAAACGCTGTTCACGGTAAAACCAGCAGTTTTGAAAGCCCTGTTTAAGATCTATTCGTATGCACGTTATGTATTCTTCCGCCTTGTGTAAAATTTACACTTTCATCGACCTCATCACTTTATTCGCGCATCGATCAAGTGAAACTCTGGAATTATTATAAAAGTAAATATTCTGCAAATCTGCTCTTTTTTACACTTCGATGCATTAAAAAAGTACGAAGCGAAAGATATAATGTCAGTTGTTACAAAAGGTTACCCAACACTTATTTAATTTGACGTTAAGATATGTAACTACTTTCCATCCATCGTTACCAACTTTAATGGGCGCATTTCACTCAGTGCGCCCGTTATAGTATATGCATGTAGGGGCAGTGACTTTTTCCTAAGGTTGATTTCAAAAGTGCTCACTTTATCGTGAACAGCCTTTAACCAGTAAAGTTGGCAACGATGAATGGGAAGTAGTTCCGTATCTTAACGTCGGATAAAAAGTGTTAGGTAACAATTTCTGATAACTTAAATGATTTATTTAGCTTTCTATTTATTTTTTAATGCACCGAAGTGTAAAAATGATCAGATTTGTTAGATATTTACTTTTCAAATAATTTCACAGTTCCACTTGACCGATGCATGAATAAAGTGATTAGGCCCACGGCAATGTTCAGCTTACATAAGGTGGAAGAATACACTACGTGCATTCAATAAGATCTTAAGCAGGGCTTTCAAAAGTGCTCTGTTTACAGTGAACAGCAACAGGTGGCACAAAACACAGGGATCCAGTGTACGAGAAAGCGGAAAGAGGAGCGTCACTAGAGATACATACGCCATTTCGCCTTTCATTCCAAGCATTCGTAACGCAAACAGAGGCGTACCACTGATACGCCTGTTTGCGATAGATTCGCGACACCACATCGATACGCCACAAACGTTTATCACATCTTTGGATCGGATACGGATACAGCCTCGCCCATTTGTGTGCAAGCCGAAGATAAGGCTTAAGAATGCGAAGATATTTCTCTGGCCTGCACAATTTTGTGTAGTTCACCGTGACAGTTCGTATAGGCTGTTTACGGTAAATTGAGCACTTTTAAAGCCATTGTTTTTCCTTTCAGCCATTTTTGATACTTCGAAAAATTTTTTTTTATATAAAATGTGGCCATGTAAGTAATAAACACAGTGTGTGTATTCCATCGCACTCGGAAGTTAACGTCCAAGGCTAACATAAAAAATATATTTTATTGACTCTTATTCCAAACTAGCTGACCTGTGCGACTTCGTTCGCGTGATATTTTTGTAAAGTTATTAAAATTAAGCCCACCATAGTTTAATAAAGTTTTTATGTTTAAAATACTAATATTTATTCTTTCAGGTCTAATGGAGTTATTAAATTACACCTTGCCATCTCTTCGCACATGTTTTATGTATAGGACTTTGAATTTATCTAGACACTTTTTTATTGGGTTCTCTAGCCACTGAGCTTCTGCGGCCCCCTTATTGGGTGCTCTAGCCCCTGAACAGCTGCGGCCCCACTATTGGGTGCACTATCCCCTGACCAGTTGCGGCCCCACTATTGTGTGCTCTAACCACTGAGCAACTGCGGCCCCATTATTGGGTGCTCTAACCCCTAGCCAGCTGCGGCCCCATTATTGGGTTCTTTAGCCACTGAGCTTCTGCAGCCCCCTTTTAGGGTGCTATAGCCACTGAGATACTGCGGTCCCACTATTGGGTGCTCTAACCACTGAGCTACTGCGGCTCTACTACTGGGTTCTCTAGCCACTGAGCTTCTACGGCTCCCTTATTGGGTGTTCTAGCCACTGAGCTACTGCGGTCCCACTTGATATATATCTATCCACTGGGTCACTGCGGCTCTACTTTGAATAATTCTAGCCACTTGTGTACTACGGCTTTTTGTAAGGAAAGGATGACAGCCCATGGACAAAAAGAATGTAGAAATGACGGAAAATTTTATTAACAATGCTTTTTTTTAATGCAGTCATCTTAAGAAAAGCTTAATCCAGTACCTATTTACATTCCTGATCATCATTTTTTCCGGAACCGTTCGAGATATCTCGATGAAACAAAGACTGAGTTGTTCCTGGGGTTATTATCTATATACTGTGTAAATTTGATGTCAATACGTTAAGTTGTTTTTGAGTTAAATCCGTTCGGACAGACAGACACGAAAAAAAATTAACATTTAGTTATAAATTATACTATATGAAAAAATAATTAAAAGTGAAATTTCGAAAGTCACAGACAGTCACTTCTATTTTATTTAGTAGTATAGATGAGAGGGATTTCAAAGTGCTAACTTTACCGTGAATAGCTATATACTTTTTAATTGTGTCACGGTACACCTTCGACGAGTGTTTTCTTTTTATTGTAATTGTGTAGGTTATTTTTTCTAGAGTGTTTTAGCTTCCCATAAGTCATGGTCACTCTGCTTCAAAATAACCTTTCTATTATTCCCTTCTTCCGGTGGTTTTATAGATCTAACTTCTGTATTACTTAATGCCTATATTAAAATTGTTAAGTAAATACTTTATTTAACCCTTTAATACGAACTTCTTCTCTAGTCATAATTTCCCATACTAATGTTGCGCATCCCCATATTTGCTCTTATTCACGTAGGAATTAGAGCATAACAATGTGCGGTATACGCTACTCATGATAAACTGAACCATTTTTGAAAGCCCCGCTTAAGATCTACTTGTATGCACCACGTGTATACTTCCGCGACTGGTAAAATTAACATTGCCAAGAGCCTAATCAGTTTATTCATGCCTCAGTCAAATGAAAAAAGAAAGAAAGAAAGAAAAAAAAAAAAGAAGAAAAAAAAAAAGGAAATATTATTACACTTTTATGCGTAAAAAAACAAAGCAAAAGAAAACGTTTCAGTTTTCACAAATGTTTACCTAACACTTCCAATTCAGCGTTAATACGTCGAACTACTTTCACTCCGTTGTTACCAATATTACTGGACGCATTCCTCTGAGCGTACCTGTTAAAATACATGTAGGCAATAAGGGCAGTGACTTTTTTCTAAGGTTAATTTGAAAAGGGCTCAGTTTACTATAAACAGCTATATATATATATATATATATATATATATATATATATATATATATATATATATACACACACACATACATATACACAGTCTAATAACATAATTATGACCACCTGCTAAAAGAGTGTCATCTGCAGCACTTAGCCCATGACATATGGCCCGTGCCGTGGGCTGGTGAAGCGGGTACATAATGTGACCGACAGGCTGGCTGTACACATCGAGGAAAGTTTTTACAGTTCGATGCATTTAAAAACCGGAAAGCGAAAGAAATAATTTTAAGTTATCAGATGTGTTACTTAACACTTTTTATTCGACGTTAAGATATGGAACTACTTTCCAGCCTTTGTTACTAACTTTACTGGGTGAATGTCACTCAGTGCGCCAGTTAAAATATGTGCATACAGAGCAGTGACTTTTTTCTAAGGTTTATTTCTAAAGTGCTAACTTTATTATGAACAGTCTTTGGCCAACACCGGTGTAGCTCGCAGTAGAAGGAACAGTTTCGCTTCTGTATGGTCGCGTGTTGTTTGCGGCGGGAGTGTCGGCGCCAGCACGTGTGGGCGGGGCGTGCGCGAGCAAGGCGCACGCTAATTGGCTCACGCGCCGAGTAATGACAGCCTGCCAGGGCCCCGCTACACGACGCCTCGCTGGCTGCTTCGCTCGCACAAGCACGCACGGCGAGCTCCGGCCAAACAAACGAAAGTCCGTCCATCATCTCGTACACGCAATTCTCTATAGTTCATTCACGGTTTCTTCGGCCTTTGTGAATCAGACCTTAGGAAAATCTCCCCATGTATGACGTGTTTAGTTATTTCGTAAGTACGCCCTGTATCACAAGCGTTTTATACTTGTGTTCATAAAAAATACTATTTTTTTTTGTTGAATTGAGATGTTATTCATATTTTATCTATAAATTATAAAGCTTTATTAATAAATAGTTTGAATAAAGTCAGGGAGAAAATAGGTATTATGGTAGCGCTTAGTGAGAAAATGTCCTTATGAAAAATACTGTTACACTGAGTGCACACAAATGTGGTGCGCGGTCACCCTGGTGTAATTCTCCAGGATTAGTTAAGCTTAGTTTGCACTAGCCGGAGGAATATCCGGCAAGTAGAACTTTCACGGGGCTTCAGAAAAGGCTGAAGTAACCGTGAATGGAATATATAGGTAGAGACCCGTTAAATTCGCGTTGTTATTTCACGGCAGACTAAAGCCTGTTCACGATAAAGTGAGGACTTTTGAAAGCAACCTTGGGAAAATGTCACTGGCCCTGCCTGCATATATTTTAACGGGCGCACTGAGTGACATGCGCCCAGTACAGTTGGTAATGAAGGATGGAAAATAGTTCCATATCTTTACGTCGAATAAAAAGTATATGGTAACCATTTGTGATTAGTAGCAGGGGCGTGATGGTTCTAGGTCACTTTTAATCAATCGGATCATCGATTTGCTATCAAATTAATTTTAAGGGTTAATAAAAGTGTTAATCCTTAATCCAATTTTAACCCGACCAAAAATGGAAAGGGTTAAATTTATTGAAAAGGTTAAATGTATCGAAAGGGTTCATTATTTTTCTTGATTTTCTTTCTTTTTGGGTAGGGGGTACCAGGAGCTCTGTACGATGTTTACAGTGTTGTGTTCTAGAGGCAATGACCAGAGCTTTTTCTAACTACCCTATTACTAAGTGTTAAGTGGAATTCCGGTGGGTAGGATGGGATCTTATTGTGTCTCAGGGCTAACCCCTTATCACTACAAGGAAAGGAAATCATGCAAGGAGACATGCATGGCGGCAGAGTGGGATTGGGCAGCCATAGCCAGCAGTTGGGACCATGACTACTTCACTGAGTGTACTTATAGCTAAACTATAACTAAGGAGAGACTGGGAAAAACCGGCAAAGACACCATAAAAACCCAGCGGACAGGAAAGAATTCAAAATTATCTCATGCATAAAATAGAAATGCTATGGAAGAAAGAAGGTTGGACATCATTCTTTATTATTAGTAGAGATGAAGAAACTGGTAGAGAGAGGGTGCTATACTTGGGAGTCTTCAATTGGTGCTGGCTTCAGCCAGGGTGATGCTAGCAACACCCTTGTTAGGGAAGTGGTGCTATGGGACTGTTCCCTCTGGTTTCCGAGTAAACCTGAAACTAAAATAAATAAAAGTGAGCTGCCAGTAAGTGTCAGCAGGGCCAACACTTACTGGTTTTTACTGGATCAGAAGAAGATGGCATGAACCTGCAAAGAGAATGAATATAATAAATTTATTCTAAATAATTAACCTAATATAAAAGACTTAACATTAACGTATGTCCTCGAGGACATATGTGTCTAATTCTAATAATGCTGTGCTATGCCTCCATAGCCATAGGCTGTAATGGAGTATATTTCCACCCATTGCGAGTGCACGAAGCTTCGTCTAGGCGGGGGGGGGGGGGAGATATTATAGTGAACGCAGGGGAGCTCTCTCACCAAATGCTGCAGAGAACCACACGACGCCGCAAACCCCTGCAGTAAGGCAGAGGTGGCCTTGGAATTGGTTGCAGAGCAGGGCCAACTGACCAGAGTGGTGGATCGTATTGTCTTATATAGGTGTAGAGTTTAGTGCAAGAGTGTGCTAAGGCTAATTTTTTATAATTTTTATAATTTTGAGGTGTTTGTAGGTATGCTGGTGGTAGATAGGCGAATTTTACGAATATATTTAACACGCAAGAGAAATTCAGAGTGTTTTAACGATTTCTAAGAGTGGCCTAAGTGTAAATTTGTTGTTTTTTTTTTTTTGGTGGATATTGCTCATAGACAGTAGATGGGCGACTTTGAAAGATGCGATTTAGATGTTAATCGATCTGTTTTTGGAATGTAATTAACGCTAGAGAATTTCAGAGTGTTCTACGTATGAATAAATTACACACATCGAATGGGGGATTTCAAATGACTTCGTGAATAATAAGTGGAATTACGTGAGTCTTAAACGTAACATGAGTCTCGAGCTTAGAAATACAATTTACATGAGAGAGAATTTTAACTATGTGAATAACATTTGATGTCGACAAGTGTAAACTCACTAAACGAAATCCAACTAGCCAGTATGAAATTATACAAGACAGATTCTTTAAATGAGTTCTACGTATCAATGAATAACACGAGAAACAAGTATAACAAACAACTACTGTCTTTAAACGAAATCCAGCTATAGTCCATTCCCGATTGGAAGCGATTTATGAACCCTTGAAAAAACGCCCTAGCCATTAGCTAAATGCATAGCTAGTAACAAAAGTTGCAGGTTCTGGTACAGCACCCGCACCAGAACCTGCAACTTTTTTTACTAGTTATGCATGCAACTAATGGCTAGGGTGTATTCTCAAAGGTTCATAAGTCGCTTCCAATCGGGAATGGACTATAGTCAGTATGAATAAATAACGCATTAACACCATTCAGCCTGGAGAATGATATCTTACGCAAAAAACTCTGAATACGATTTAAACCAGACACAACAGCATGCGTCTGTTCTAATAAGTAAAATATGTAACAATAGAAAATCTTACCCCAAATGATTTGTTTCAAAATAATCAACTTGCATAGAGCATAATCCCACATCACTTTATAGACAGGATGAGTCATCAGTTCTGTGACAAACGGCGAGGGGACGTTCCTGCAAAATTCGAGTTAGAAAATGTCTGACAACGAATGCCACGAAACCACACCTAAGGGCAGGAAACCCTTGTGAAGATGGGGTTGAAATTATGAACTTGATTTAATTACACTGAAACTATGTGATATTAAGGGATGAATTTCTGTAGGCATGCCAAACAATTCAGTCACTGTAACATGCAAGTACCCATGTTGACCTACTGCATACCCTACATTGCGCACTCCCTCCGAACGTATATTAAGAACCACCTAACGAAATACCAAGGACTGCTGAAAACTCCCGAAGCAGGCGACCCCGCCTACCCGCATTGCCTCATTTAACTCTTTGAGGAGTAAGAACGTATATATTGGTGGATATATTTCTATGGGAATTTCTTTGCTCTTCAAGACAAAACTCACACTTTTATAGTTTTACTGTTTCGCTGGAGTTTATCGGAATTTTAGTAAAGAATTACAATTAGCAAACAATGAAAAACATTTATTTTTAGTAATTTCTCAAATGCACACGATGGATAGTGAAACTGTTTACCTCTGTCGCGACATGTTAATTGGCACACAGCACACACGCAACGGCCGGGTTATTGCAAAGTGGAATATGCATGGCCAGTGTAGACAGGATCAATATGCTGAAGGTAAGTGGAAATACAGAGACCAATACAAGTGATATTGCTGTTGTGGAGAATATAGGCAGCTCACTTCCATCCTGTCCTTAGTGTCAGCAAATTTACGCCGTCCTCAAAGGGCTGAAATACACTGTCCCAGAACACACTTTTATATACTACTAATAACAAATGCGCAAATAAAAAACAACGAGAAACGCATTAATTGAATACACAGGTTAATAATTTGCCGCAATATAAATGTCTCCCCAACATGAATATTTTCGTTATATTTACTCTCCTTTGGAACTAAGATCAATGAACCACAGATAGGGAATCGCACAGATTCGCTGTCTCGACACTTTTAACCCTTTGAGGACGGCACAAATTTACTAGCACTGAAGATAATGTTGAAGTGAGCTGTCTATATTCTCCAGTACACCAACACCAGTTGTGTTGGTCTCTGTATTTCCACTTACCATCGTCCTATTGGTCCTGGCTTCACCGGACACGCCTACCGTACTCTGCAACGTTTATTATTGGCTGGCCGTCGACCAATAAAGTCGTGCTTTGACTGTCTTACCAATTAAAATCTCGCGACAGGGTTAACCGGTTTCACAATCCATCTTGTCCATTTGAGTAATTATTGAAACGAACAGTTTTATTTCTACGAAGTGAATTGTTGACTAGTTGTAATGTTTTACTTAGAGTCGTGTCTTCAAGAGCAAAGGAATTTCCATAAAAACGTAGCCACGAGTAAATACGTGTGTACTCCTCAAAGGATTAAAGTGAAACATCGACGTAACCTACAGGATTGGGTTGTGACTTAAGATCTCTCGATCTCGGCCCGGACAAGTTTGTTGGGTAAATCCGACCGTTAGCAGCTCACAAGAACGAGGTCCGTCGACGGATAAGGAACGGATGTAATTTACGGTATTGGAAGATGGCTGCCGTTGGGAGTGTTACGAGTACCAGCACGGCAGACGGAGAGAGGGCAAAGGCCGTCCGTTGACCTCACGACAAACCCACACGACCCTCAGAGCTATCGTGTCTGTCTGCGCGACTGCAACCTCTTTCAGTGGCCGGTCGTGGGCGCTATCGTCTAGTGATCTGTTTTCTAACATCTGGTATTGATTGGCTGTTCACGATAAAGTGAGCACTTTTTAAGCCCCTTTAAATTTTTGCTTTTCCCCAATTTCTGTCTTCCTGCTGCTTTTTAATGTAAACATTACAATGTGACCAATAAACTCAGTGTATACATTTCACCACTCTTACAAGTTAACGCCTGAAGCTGCATTTATTAGTGATTAATACCTGTTAGGAGGACCTTAAAAAGTGTTCACTTTACCGTGAACAACCTATACACTCTAAAGACCCTTCCACGATGGAAAACTTTTAACATTTGACTTTACATTTCCACTACTTTGACAAAACCACAATACAATTGCGAAGTCATAGTACATACAATTGAACATCGGTTCTGCAAGCTTCGTAAAAATGTGAATTTTTTTATGTAAATCAGTATCATATTATTCAGGAATTCATTTTACGTAGCTTTTTTTTTTTTTTTTTTTTTTTCAAAAACTCACTTGTTTACTTTATTCCAAAATGTAAATTAATACATTTCCTCTTCCACATAATATGCGTTCGCCATTTATTTAATTTAAGATGGGATTTTTTAAATATACCGAGATTATTAAAATCGCCCTACAATAAAATAACACACTTTTCCACATAACCTCTATTAGACGATCGGCAAAATGGCTGCTTGACTTTGACTTTAAACTTCAACTTTTCGAAATTGTAAAGTCAGGAGTGCTTGACTTTACCTTTGACAGTTCCATTGAGTCAAGTTAGATAAGATGCAACATGACGGAAAGCAAACGAAAGTCAAATCGTAAAGTCAAATGTTAAAATTTTCAATTGTGTAAGGACCTTCAACCCGAATCACTGAAACAAAGCAGTTAAATACCACACTTTATTTGTTTTTGTATCTGTACAATTATTCTTTGGAAACTATAGTTGTGAAATATATTTTTGTAACACTATAAATAAATTGAAGTAAATTTCACAAAATTTTACCGTGCAACGTGTAAAACAATGTTGAATTTTAAGAAGCGAGTGTTTTATTAGACTTCAATTTTACATTGACAATTGATACACATAAAGAGTTCTGTATGTTTTCTAAAATAATGTGTTGCAAATATACAATACTAGCGACCCGCTGTGGCCTCGCTCGGGTGCGATTTACAAATATGGCGTTGTTTAAGTCTACAGCAGTATAGACACTAAATAATTGAGGTAACTAACATAGGATTACTACTGTGTTGTTCACAAAGTCCTCGTAAGTGAACCCATACTTTTAATCAAATTTTAAAAGACAAAACTTGTTACTGTGGTACATTCTTAAAAGATAAACACGCGCTGTCGTGAACTTTTTTGTAAACCTTTCTGAGATCTACAATTATGTAGTACATTAATTTGGAGTATCTCTTATGATTTAATCAGCATAAGCCACGTAAGCGCCCGAAAAACGGCTTTTTCCAACTTTATTATAAAACGTCGACATTTTTATACTATTCTTAAATTAAATATTAATGTATTATGTTCCTAAAACTTCCTCAAGAAATTCTCTAAATGATGGTGGAAACCACATCAAAATACAAGTAGTTTTGAAGCCTTAGCAGAATACAGACACACGCGGCCGGGAGACTTTGTTATATACTATGTAGATTTGCTGTAGAGTTTCAAGAAAATCTTTACCAACAAGTTTACAAACAATTGTTTGTAACAAGCACGGTAATTTTTGAATTGTGTAGTCACCAAGAGTCAGTTAAGAGGCATAAATGTGGAAATCAGTTCAAGGTGTGGTATAATTGTCGTGTCTGGAGACACGAAGTGAGACTCGCTTTTTTTTTCTCCGCCATTCGTTCTTGATAATTTTGTACATAATAAATTAAATGAAAAAGGTTTTTGTTGCTAATCAAATACATTTGATATACCGGGCGAATCGCCCGCGCCTAATTTTCCGTATCTATATCCGTATTTCATTTTGTATAATAGTCAGTAAATATATTTTATGTTAGCCTTAGACGTTAACTTCCGAGTGTGGTGGAATATACACACTGTTTATTACTTACATGACAAAATTTATTTCAAAAAGATGTTTCAAGGATAAAAAAAATGGTGCAATGAAAATAAGTAACTAGGGCATCAAAAGTGCTCACTTTACCGTGAACAGCCTGTACCCATCTAACAAAACATCTCCACCGTAAAATAATTATCTTTTGTGTAGCCGAGTCGCATGCCATGTAAGTACTCGTTACGGAGCCTCGTCTGTTAGCTGAACATTCGACGTCGTTGTCAACCTGCGGTCGCGAAAATAGAGAATCGTCACAAAACAGCACGCGCGCTTTGCTTTCTTTCCGTCAATACAGTCTGCAGTACGCGGTGGCTGTATTCGAATGTCACGTGAAGAAACACATGGCTGGAAGCGAGGCGGATGTGTGTTACTAAGTGCACAATCGTCACGTACCAACGTATTCGCTAAACATCGCAATAATCTGTTTCAACACAAGAAACGGACGCGCATTCTTTGAAACGTGACTGCTTCTCGACGCATT
Organism: Dryococelus australis; assembly: GCA_029891345.1. Lineage (NCBI taxonomy): Eukaryota > Metazoa > Arthropoda > Insecta > Phasmatodea > Phasmatidae > Dryococelus > Dryococelus australis. The sequence goes on along the minus strand of CM057000.1, from coordinate 29,755,973 downwards.
GTTGACGTAACACCGTCCGTTCACCGCTTACTGCACTGACTACAACGAGTCAACGCGCACGGGGTGTTTTGCTACGATCGATGTTTTGTTAAATGGATATAGTCTGTTCACGGTAAAGTGAGTACTTTTGAAAGCCCTGCTTAAGATCTTCTTCTATATTCGTTGTGTACTCCTCCGCCTTAAGTAAAATAAATATTGCCATGGGCCTCGTCACTTTATTCATGCGTCGGTCAAATGAAATTGCGACATTATTAACAAAGTAAATACTTTACATATCTGCTAATTTTTACACTTCGATGCATTAAAGAAGTGGAAAGTGAAAGAAATAATTTTAAGTTATAGCAAATGGTTACATTAATACTTTTTATTCGACGTTAAAATATGGAACTAATTTGCATCCATCGTTACCAACTCTTCTGTGCGAATGTCACTCAGTGCGGCCGTTAAAATATGTGCATGCAGGGGCAGTGACTTTTTTCTAAGTCTCGTGAACAGCCTTGAGTAATTTAGGCGGGTTGCATAGATACGGGAAAATAGGCGCGGGCGTCTCGTCCGGTATAATCCGTAAAGAATTCTGGAGGTGTGTGCCAATGTACCTCCGCCAAAAACACATATGTAGAGACGGGTGTTTTTCGCGAAAATATTAATGGTCATTCCATACTTCATTGTCCTACGTACACAACCACAACTTCCGTTGGTTATTGGCCGCGTGTCTACGTGAGAAGACATGTTCTTATTTGACTGGGCCAATCGTAATAAAGTACTCCGATACTGAACGTCCGTGGTACTGGGACAGACACTTGAGTCTCGTGACATATAAAATCATCCAACCACGAAAGTGCATATGAACAAAAGTATTTCGGAGTACCACTGGACTTGAAATCTTTTCGCGAAAATCACGTGTCCCTACATTTAGTGCATCGCGCGTTCGCAAGGACTCATACTCTGTTCTTCCATTTGAAGTTCAGCAAACGAAATACATTGGCGAACGAGCAGCATTACCGCGAGAAAGTGAGCACGTTTGAAGCCTGTGCTTAGAAGTTCCTTTCACCTTATTTGTATCGTTTCGCCAACTGTTAATATAAACATTGCCACGTGACTTAAACACAGTGTACACATTTTATAACTCCCAAAAACTGACATCTGAAGCCACAATAAAATGTAATTTATTGGTTATTATGGCGGCTGGGAGTTCCTTAAAAAGTGCACACTTTACCGTGGATAGTCTATAACTATTAGCTACCTCGCATAGCTTGTGTGGCAGAAAAATGAAATGTTCGTTGAGTTCATTTCTTGTTTTACTGAAAGAAAATTTATGCTCATAAATCCACAGTTAAGGTTTAACACTTCCAACGCTCGGTAAATTTATAAAGCGAGATCCTTGCTTTGAACATGTTAGATGCGAAAAGTCTGCGTGTCACACAAAGAGCTGAGCAATTACTATATGTTGAACATGCTTTCGCTGGCCATTATTTCATTTGCCCGCACATAACTTACCTGATATCCCGAAAAATTTTAATTTTCCACTATGTTTAAGGATGTAGCTATTTACACATTACCCGATACTCAAGCAATACCAATACATTCTGTTTAAAGTTTTATTGTATTTATTCGCGTAGTTTACGGTAGATCGGTTTTCTTGGGCGATAATAATTTGTAACTGACTTTTATTTTTCTAGTCGTATGCTGCTTGCTTACTGAATTAAAATACAAACGAAGGGCAATATTTATTCATAGTTACCCGTACAACGCACACTCGTCGTTTTCAGAATTTCAAATTGAAACAGTTTTTGACAGTGACTCTTCTTTACCTAGCACCGTAAATTAGTTTATGGTATTTTAAAATGAGAAAAAAAATTATTAATCTCCTTTTATACTTAAATTTGGATGGTATTTCTACGTTAGAATGATACGTTGAATAATAATAGGATAAGTTCTGATTTTAAAGTGTTTACATATTATCAGAATCCCCTATGTGGGTAACTTCGAGGATAAGTTGTTTTGCGCATGCGCAGAAAGCTCTTGATGATACTTCGCATGACCTCATTTGGCAGCTTGCTTTCCTTGAATTTGAAGCGTAACTACTTATTGCAGTTATTACTGGGAGCCTGCAAGATGCAGCATTGAAAGTATGGGTAACGTTAATTTGCGTTAAATTACCTGAAGCGGAAGAGTAAGATTTTTATTAATGGTGGAATTACTAACCAGCATGTCAAAATTAACTAGAAAATTGGTCATGGAGGTAATTTCCATTTATCAAGGAATACGGCAACGAATTATTGAAAAAGATGCGGATTGCCTTGTGGGAAGGCAACACTCGCTCCCACGGGAGTTCCCTAGAAGGCGTACATTTCATTAGCGTCTGCTATTTGGCTCTCTAAATCGCATCGTGTCTCACAAGAGTTACCTGCACACATCCCATTTATTATTTCATCAATGTTTCCGTCAGATCCTTGAAAATGGCGGAGTTGATGTAAGTTGTTTGATAAATTTTGACACGCTGGCTAATATAACCTTTGAAAACCATATATGCTTCCGTTTCACGAAATTAATTTTAAAAAAATAAGGATGGCGTACCCAATCATTTCCGTGAAATAATTTGTTGACAACGACAGGTTTTGCGGAGGTTATCATATCTTCTTTCAGTAACCCGTTCATTATACAGACGACAACCCGTTCAGTATACAGACTTTCAGTGTCCCATATTAACGCTTTCATTCCCACATTAACTTATGATTTCTGGTGTTGCAAGTAATAAATTTCTTGATCAGTGCTGTACTTAACCTGACACAGAACCTTTTTCGTTATTACAGCCAATAAGTAGAGACCTGCAAAATTCGCGTTATCTTCCGGTACCAGGGCAAACTCTACTGCTTTATATATATAAGTGAGCAGTCAGTGGTTTTATTGGCCAGTAACCTTTAAGTGGAATCACCCACCTGTTTGACTTCATTAAAGATGATTGTCCACTCCACCGCTGAAGTCATATTACTGGTTCAAAGTTCTCGAGATGCGTGTCAGACATACTGCCGGCCTATGGTACAAGTCGGTCAAATGCACAACAACTTGGTGTTCAGCCTGCAGTTAAATAATAGTGCGGATTTTGCAGGTCTGTACCGATAAGCTGTAGGCGTATGGGCACAGACCTGAAATATTCGCGAGTTAAATGACCAGCAAGCTAGACTACAGTCTTATGTACAAATATGCCGATATCAACTTCACATTGGTTGTCTGCTGTCACAGTGGAAGGTGGCGATCGGGTCAACGTTCTTCAAGAGGTGTCAAACACCGTGTCGAGCAATCACTTAAGTTATATAAACACACGTGTTTTGGATTGTAGCTTGTCCCAAAATGAATCCGCGAATTCTTCAGGTCTCTACTTATGGACTGTGATCAGTGGTATGAACCAGTCACAACGCAGGACAGTAGCGCTGTTTACTATAGGCTGCTCACGATTAATTGAGCTGCTCTTTAGTAATCAACCTTTGAAAAATGTCACTGCTCCACCTGCATATATTCCAATGGGTGCATTGAGTGATATGCGCTCAGTAAAGTTGGTAACGACTGAAGGGAAAGTAGTTCCTTATTTTATACTTTTAATTAGAAGTGTCAGGTAAACATTTGTGACTACTGAAATTATTTATTTTGTTTTCTGTATTTTAAATGCGTGTAAGTATAGGAATGAGCAAATTTGGAAAATATTTACTTTTATAATAATTTTACAATTTCACTTGACCGACGCATGAATAAAGTGATCAGGTCCATGGCAATGTTAATTCTACATACGGCGAAGGAATACACGATGTGCATACAAGCAGATCTTAAGCAGGGATTTGAAAAGTACTCACTTTATCGTGAACAGCTTTTAATAAGTTACCTCCCAGGGAAGATTATTGGGCACTGCGCCTCGCAGAGCACAGTACCGGTCAGATATAATCTTCCTGTGCAACACCCGCACAATTGTCCCCAGTTGGGCACGAAAGGGTTAAGCATCACTGTAAAAATATTTCTGGCAAATTTCCTTTACATGTAAGGGAAGGAAATTACCCTTACATGTGACATAAAGTTGCCCCTTAAATCTGGAGTAAATTTACATAACAAGCAAAGTACTATCCCATAATCGTACAGAATAGTACCTGACTAAAGTGTGGGAAAATCCCATACATGTAAGGGAATATTAACTATGTCCTAAGACGAATAGTAACCGAAACCACAATCCTTAAATCTTGGACACTTGGCAGTGGGTGGGCGCGAATCACAACCTTGGATATCGGGAGGCCGGTGCACTATACATTACACCGTAGCGACAACGTAACTGAGTGATTATTAGTGTACTAAAGTATTTCACCACCAAAAAAAAAAAAAGTATTACTTGAAGTTACCTACAAAATTTTTAAGTGATATAACTATACAAGTTTTTCCCAAAATATTTATTATTATTAACTTGAACATTCCCGCCATTCTAAGATCAACTTGACAAACTAGTTATTCCTGCAAACTGGTTATAATAATTATTTTGAGTAATAGATTACTCAGCTACTTTTGTGAAGTACAAAGCAACATTTGTGTAGCATTTCTTTAGTGGCTTTGTTAGTACTTTCCAAGTCTTTTAATAATTCTCTCGACATAAACACTATGCGCGTAAAAGTATATTGAGATTTGAACCCGGGAACAAAAAGCTATTTGTTTTCCAGTCTCTTACGAATTTTCGTATTTCCTTTTTATTCCCAATATCTCCATTTGTAACTATTTGATAATTGTATTTTACAGATTACCTACATTAAAATTAATTTTTATTTCTTGGTATTATGCGAGCCCTAACGAATGCAAGTCCTACAAGCTGTCGAGACACTGTTGATGAGATGCGCTCGTCTAAGGGTGAGTTTTCCATCCACGTATAGGATTTCTCACTGCCATGTAAGTGAATGTTAGCCCAGAGTGCGGTAATTCTATCTTACACATAGAAAAAGTATGTTTCCCTAAACAAGTTTGCAAATATTACTTTATAATTATTGTCAAGTGAGAGTCCCAAAACATTTTTATAGTGCAGGGTTGTTTTGAACTACGGATAAAAACAATCTGATTCCTAAAGCAAAATCGCGTCTCATAACCTGAACTAATTATTAAGGCAAGAATGCGCTCCAAGTAATTATATTTCAAATTATTTAATTTAAAAATAAAACAAATTACTTGGCATGAAGTAATAAATCTGAAAACAAGGGTTTCCTCGAACTGAGATCCGGAATTTTCGAAATTTTGGCGTACAGTATCATCCACATTCATTTATAAAATAGGAGGCCCCATGTATTTATTGTACAAAATTTCAAAACATTGGATTGATATAAATTTCCTACGAAGTACGTAAATTATCAAGTTCGAATTAACAAATGTAACACAATGTGATACGCTATTTCTCAGAGAAGACAGCTATAAAGTTTTAAATGTTGTAGTTATTTGCATGTTAACTATGAAACTTGTCCGGCAGATTTTCGTTTTGTTGATGAAGGGAGATAACACCCACAAAATACGTCATATTTCAAATCAAGAATTAATTTCTCTATTCAAGAATTTATTGTATCTTCACGAGGGATGTTAAATTGTTTTGAAACACAGATATGTGAAAAATCCCAATTTTCAAGGTTTAACTATTATTGTAACTCATGTTATATATCATTTATCATTTTACGTAGAGAATAATTTCACAGCGTTTCAATCCTTTCAGTTAAAGCTATGCAACATAAATTGTACTTTTCTGACCTTTTCGGTAGCGTTTGTACTATTTTTTTAATGGAGGCCGTGGTGGTGTAGTGGTTAGACTACTCGCCTCCCACCTAGACTAACCGGGCTCGATTCTCGGCGGGACCGCTCCCTTGTTTTCGCAAAATGAGTGTGAAGCGAGGTGAGTATGGAACAGCACCCCGGAATGAAAGAGCGGGGGAAACTGGAGATCCTCGAGAAAACCCGCCGACCAGTGGCATAGTCCGGTACGATTCCCGCATGCGAAAATATCTGCGAGCTACCCCGTCGGAAATCGAACCCCGTTCGCCTAGGTGTGAGGCGAGTAGTCTAACCACTACACCACCGCTGTCCCTTTCTTCGTTTAGATTTGGCGACTACGCAGTTAAGTGTTTTTATTTTTAAAAATGATATTTTAACCTCGGTTTTTGTTTAAACGATTTCCATATAACTAGAGACCTGAAGAATTCGCGGATCCATTTTGAGACAAGCTAGAAATCAAAACACGTGTGATTATATAACTTTCGCCATTGGTTCACATGGTGTTTGACACTTCTTGGAGAACGATGGCCCAATCGTCGCCTTTCAACGTGATAGCAGACAACCAACGCGCTGTTAATATCTACATATTTTTACATGAGACTGTAGAGTCTAACCTGCAGGCCATTGAACTCGCGAATTTTTCATATAACAAGTTCATTTCCTCCCCAGAAAAATTTCGCTCAAATGAAGACTTTTATTTAGCTTTATTTAGCTATTGTTCTTATCCATAATTTATTTCACTGTGACAAATACCATCCAGTACATCAACACGTATGTACTTGATAGCTCGCGTACTTGACAACATGCACAGACAAGGCTACACTAGAGATTGCTGAAGTAGCGGCGCACTCGGAAATTCCTGTATGCGATACCAGAAGTACCAGGCAGTTCATACATGTCTGTATCAGTTTGGAATAGGTACTGAAAATAGCTGTAACTGTAGACTAACGAAGAAGTAGACCGATCTCGCTGGCTGCGCACAACCAGTCTCCGTGTCCCGAGAGTGAACTGATTTTCTGCCAACACTACTGTAGGCTGTTCACGATAAAGTGAGCACTTCAGAAATAAACCTTAGAAAAAACGTCACTGCCCCTGCATGCATATATTATAATGGGCGTACTGAGTGATATTCGCACAGTAAAGTTGGTAACGATGGATGGAAAGTAGTTCCATATCTTAGCGTCTAATAAAAAGTGTTAGGTAACCATTGATGATAACTAGGGACAGGAAAATTTCGCGATTTCATTTCAGGACAAGATAGACGTCCAACACGTGTACACTGACGTCACCTTTGCAATTGGATCACAGTCTATTAGACACGCCCTGGACGTCTCTAAGCCAATAGCAGATTGGAAAGGAAAGAAGTAGCGAGTGCCATACTGCCAGGTGCGTAGTAACACTGGCTACTCTCTGGGGCAGCAGCCAATGAACAAACATCTGAGGCTCGAGTGTACACAGGACACTGGAGTCTAGCCTACAGGTCATTGAACTCGCGAGATTTTTCTATCCCTAGTGATAACTTAAATTAATTATTTCGCTTTCTACTTTTTTAATGCAATTCAGCGTAAAAATGATTAAATATTTACATTCTTAATAATTTCACGATATCATTTGACCGGCGCATTAATAAGGCGATGAGGCCCATGACAATGTTAATTTTACATATGGCGGAGGAGTACACATCCTGTACAGAAGTAAATCTTAAGCAGGGCTTTCAAAAGTGCTCATTTGACCGTGAACAGCCTATATCAATAACAACGGCGGGGATTGTATTTTAGGTTAGAATAGTGTTTAGTAAACAAGTGCTTTCAGTTGTTTCCATACGTTCTCTAACCGATTTGATTAAATTGCAATTAGTAAATGTATTTTATTAATAATGCTTGTCATTTAAGAATTAAGTTGTAAACAAACACGTGAATCATTGCTGACCATGTGACTTTGACAGTTGTTTTTCTTTGGGGTAGGTCATTGTCGTGGGTACATGTGCAGAAGACGAATAATCGGCATGCCTCATCTTTATAGTCTGACTGTAACGACCCATCTCTGTTTCAGATTTAGCACGTATCGATGTCATCAGTATGCTTAGGGATAGGAGAATTTCGCGAATTAATTTCGGGACACGACAGACGTCAAACACATATAAAATGAAGTCACCTTTGCAATTGGATCACAGTTTATTAGGCACGCCCTGGGCGCCTCTGAGCCAATAGCAGAATTGCAGGGAAATAGGTAGCGAATCATATGTTGCCTGGTGTGGGGAAACGCTGGCTACTCTCTGGGGCAACAGCCAATGAACAGCTATCTAAGGCTCCAACATACACATGACTGTGGAGACTAGCCTACAGGTCATTGGACTCGTGAATACCATAACGACATATAAAATCCTGAGAACAGGAAAGCCCACTAAAAGAAAGTAACAAAAACAAAGTCAGTATATAACAGGAAATATTTGAGCTACGCATTTCCCGGTGGGTTTTTGTCACCATGACAAAAGGGGTAGGCTACTTGGAACAATTCGTTGCAGCTAGAGGCTAGGAAACTTCACGAATTCGTTATGTAATGAGTTAAATTGCAAATCTCTGTATGGCTGTGTTACTTTCGCGTCCGAATTACAGAACAACGGAACGGCGTCTCTAAAATAGAGAGGAGAGAGAATTCTAGTCTAACCGCCAGGTAATTCGTGAATGCTCACAGTGTCTATTTGTAGCACCTGTCTGGTATAGGCTGTTCACGGTAAAATGAGCTCTTTTGAAAGCCGTGCTTATGATCTACTTATGTGCACGTTGTGTATTCTCCCGCTTTATGTAAAACTAACATTTTTATGGGCCTCGTCACTTTACTCATGCGTCGGTCGAGCGAAACTGAGAAATTATTATAAAACTAAATATTTAAAAAATGTGCCCTTTTTTATACTTCGATAAATACAAAAAAAAAAAAACTGAAAAATTTACCTAACACTTTTTCATTCGACGTTCAGATATGGAATTATTTCCCCACCCTTTGTTACCAACTTTACTGGGCGTATGTCACTCAGTGAGCCTGCTTAAATATATGCAGCAGGGCCAGTAATTTTTCTCAAAGGTTGACTTCAAAAGTGCTCACTTTATCGTGAACAGCCTTTATCGGAAGTTCAGGAGGCGAAGAGGGGGGAGACTTCCTGCCCAGGTGCAGGAAGTGGCATGTGCCTGCTGGTGCGATGGTCGCGCTCGAGAGCTGAAGACCGCTTGTCCGCATGTGTCTTTCCTCTGGCACCCCCTTCCACAACAAACCATCTTCCCAACAGCGCGACGCGGCGCGGCGCGATGCGATGTGATGTGAGGTCATATCGCCGGCGATGTTGGATAAATCAGATAATTAGGAGCAGGAATATAGAAAAGGAGAAGAGTAACTATTGTCAAGTTTGTAAACAAGGGAAGAGAAACGAAGCCGAGTATTAAAGTATGTCATTTTATTTTTTGCTGCGCTGCTTGCATTTGTGAACATTGTTTTAAAAATTGGTGAAATATTGTTTACTTTAAATTCAGCCTTGAAGAATTTTGGTAGAGAATATGCGGTATTTGTACGATATTTTTGGTCGAGAATATTGCAATTAGACGTCAAAATGCAAGGCCTGGATGGAGATAGCAAGCAGTCTGGCCTTTCAAGATATATTTTGTGGTACCATACAGCTTCTTAGAATACTGCCAAAGCTGTGTTTATTTGCATGTTGTCAAATATCACCCGGAAGATGGCAGGCATCATCAATTTTTTTCCGTTAGCTCGCGTCGCGTCGCGCTATTGTGAAGAGGGCTTTAGAGTAGTTCACCGGGACCATCATCCAGGCCCCTCTGGGGCTTCAGTCAGCCGCCAATACGGAACAGCCGAACGTGGGTGAGTGAGTGAAGAGATCTGGATGGCTCTTAACATCGTGGTCTTGAGAGCCGATGAGGGTAGTTGAGGTGAGTATGGAGCATTGCCGGAATGAAGGGCGGGGGAAATGGGAGCACCCCGAGAAAACCCGCGGGCAATCTGAACCCCTATCGGGTATCAAACCCGGATTGCCGTGGTGGGAGGCGAGAGCCCTAGCCACTCCGCCACCGCTGCCCCGAAAAAACCAATAAAGTCACACATGGGGTGATTTTTCAAAGGTTTAATTCAAAAAATTTGAAGAAACCACAATACACCATAATATTATATTATTATAATATATAGCAACATTACTTCGGACGTACACTTGTGGACAGTTATGTCGCCAAGCGAAACACAGAGGATGTAACTTACGTGATTCATAAAGACGTACAAAATTCGCGTTATTATTTCAAGACAGAGCAGACTTCAAACACTTGTGCTTTTGTATTGTGTTTGTCATTGGACTGTGGTTTGTCCGGACACACCCTGGACGACTTTGCACCAATAGGAAACCACTAACGAGAGGCATGCCCAATCACGTCCAACCAAGTCAAAAGGGGAAAATCGTCCCTCACTGCTGTAGGAGCCAATAAACCAACGACGACGAATACTCGAATGTGTATAGGACGGTGAATTACAGCGTGATGCCAGAAAAGAACGGGAACTCTGCAGGTCCCCAGTGATTCATTTTCCCTGAAGATGGGAACAGATGCCTGTTCTCAAAACGTCGCTACAGGTTTGCCAACAAACAAAAAAAAAAAAAACAGAAATATTTGAAATAATTTCACAGTTCCACTTGGTCGACGCATGGATAATGTGACCAGGCCCACGGTAATATTAATTTTACATAACTATTATGGGAAATACGCATGCGCATACAAGTAGATCTTGAGCAGGGGTTTCGAAAGTACTCCATTTACAGAGTTTTAATAGATCTATAAAGTTTTAGAAACTCTTGCGAAAAAATTCCGTTAAATAATATTAAATGGAAATTATGGCAGAAATAGTGAAAATCCAAGATGGCGGGGCATGATCCTCTTTATGGTGGCCGCCTGGGTAGGCCACCGAACGGTGTGCAGAGCTCCAGCAGAAAACGTTGTAAGCCATCCAACTTGTTTAAGTGATTTCTGCTTACGAATAGAATTTTAGAAAAGTTACGCGTCTGTACACGATTTCCAGTTCCTACATTTCTCTCTCAAGCATGTTTTCGTGATAGTAGTGGAAATGCCTCAAACGGGTGTTTTCACGGTCATTTTTAGGTAAAGGTTGTTCGCGATAAAGTGAGCTCTTCAGGAATTACCTTAGAAAAATTAACTATCCCTGAATGCATATATTTTTTAATCGCACAGTAAAGTTGGTAACTATGGTAACGTCGAATAAAAGTGTTAGGTAACCATTTGTGATAGCTTAAAGTTCATTCTTTCACCTTCTGTGTACTTTTTAATGCATCGAAGTGTAAAAATGAGCAGATTTGTAAAGTATTTACTTTCTGAATAATTTCATAGTTTCATTTGACCGATGCATGAATAAAGCGATGAGGCCCATGGCAATGTTAATTTTATATAAGGCGGAGGAATACACAACGTGTATACAAGCAGATCTTTGGCAGGGCTTTCAGAAGTGCTCATTTTACCGCGAACAGCCTGTTCGGACATTCCGCTACAAAAACATTACAAAAGGAATATGGACGTACACCAAAATTTTTTTTTGTATTATTACGTCATAAAACGGCAGGGTCTCCGCTGGATGTCTGACAGAGGCGCGTTATCGACGGCAATACAGTCCAGTGCTTTGCGCGCAGAGGCGATGAGAGAGTTGATAGCGCTCCCGTGCTTTTGGACCTCAGACGTGCGAAATTCCTTACGGCGCGCATTCCCGAGGCTGCTCGCGAGCAGGCGAGTTCCACTCTACATAGCGCCCGCAGCTCCGCGGGTTTTACTTTCCACAGCCACTGCTACTGTCTCTGCTCTGCTCTGCTCGAGTGGAAACTCCGCGCTGCTTTTACGAGCGCCGCCCCCGGATCTCTCTGCCGTCCGTCTCCGGGGACGCGCATCTCGTTACCCAGCACGCCTGCATCGCCGAGTATCCCTGCCGTAAAACTGCCATAGTCTAGTCGCAGTACCTTCGCACGTTTTTTCTTTTCAATCAAACCTTTGAACGAGTGAAGAGATTTGGGCGGCTCTTAAAGGCGAACCTGGCGGTGGAAACGCGTTGCAGTGTTTGAAATCCGCGTTTTTTTTTTACGAAACCATTAAACGTGTCCCCATGATGCAAAGATACGAAAAGAAAACACATTTCGGGCGAGGTATGTATAATACTCTCAATACATCATGTATATTATAAATGCTATTCCCGAGCCCTCCAACATAGTTAAAAATGGCTTTTCACTCTGCTGTATCTCTCATAATATACTGGTTTGAAACATACGAAACTATTATAGGGATCTGCACTGAACCTTGCTACAGACTTCCCACTGTTAAAATGATAAGGGTCACCGTTTAGAGTCCCATAGGTACTCGCAGCACAACGGAAACACTGCACGCCAATTCAGCGCCTAGCGAATAGGAGCGAAGGGCGAAGGGGCATCAGGCGCGTCTTTGTAAGTGTAGTCTTTATTGGTCCCGCGCCTTCCTTCTTCGAAACGCGCTAAAAACATCCAAGTAGGCGGTACATGAAAACACTATATTTATATAACTTTTTTCATAACTTGTTTCACAGCGGATTTTTCAAATTTTTTTTTGCTCGACAAGACTTAAATTACAACTTTTAGCACCTTCTTACATTGTTACAAATTCACTATGTTCGTTATTCTCGGAGCAACTCAGTGTAAAAATTATTATATATGTAAAGTATTTATATTCTTAATAATTTCACGATTTCATTTGACCGGCGCATTAATAAAGCGATGAGGCCCATGGCAATGTTAATTTTACATATGGCGGAGGAGTACACATCCTGTATACAAGTAAATCTTAAGCAGGGCTTTCAAAAGTGCTCATTTGACCGTGAACAGCATATAGCAATAACAACGGCGGGGATTGTATTTTAGGTTAGAATAGTGTTTAGTAAACAAGTGCTTTTAGTTGTTTCCATACGTTCTCTAACCGATTTTCGTAAGTGGGAATAGTGCCAGACGATGCCGCTGGTCGGAGGGCTTTCTCAAGGATCTCCCGTTTCCCCCTCCCGTGTATTCCCGTGCTGCTCCATTCTTGCCTCGTCTCACCCTCACCGGCTCTCAAGACCTCTTTGTTAATAGCCGCCCAATTCTCTCAACTCAACTCGCTTCATATTTGATGCCGCGCTTTCAGTTTACTCCTAAAGTTAGTAATTAAATTGCTGAACCAGATCCCTCCGCGGGTGATATTGCAGTAGCTTGTTTCTGTTAGAATTTCTTTGCGTTAGGAAAAAAATAAGCCGCTGTGATTATTCTTCGTATTCCGCGGAGTATATGCACGCGTGGTTGTTCGTGAATAGGGATGTATTTCCGTCAGCAGCGTAATTACGGCCTCTGCACACCAGAGGAGAGGATCCCGGGGAAAATTACTAGACTATCACGGAGCCCAGAAGACGCACTCGGCAAAATTAGCTGTGAGTATGCTGCGAGGACGTTTCACAAGATGTTTACCGACCTGGAACAAACCAACGTTTTCTGTGCAATAGCCGTAAAAATGTTTCATTTCCGTGCTGTGTTTCCTCCCGGAGCTCGTTTCCTCTAAACACAGTTTACCTTTTTTTTTTTTTTTCCTGGCGCCTCTTGCGGATGTCTTGCCTCGAGGCCGCTGAAAAGAAAACACGTTAAAACGTTTTTAATTGGGGAAAGAAAATCTCGGGCAATTTCTCCTGTCAAAGGACGACCGGTTTTTACCGGTTTATATAATAATTTCATTCTGTTGTTCAACGTCAAGAGAAAGTGAATCCGAACCGTAAAGCAGCTTTTCGATCTGTGTTGTAATAAATAAGATTATCATAATTAGTTAATGTCATAAGTTACTCAAATTTATCCGCTCTATTACGCTTTGCTGAAATAATTTTGTTAAATATTAATTATAAAAAATGTTAAAACTGTTTATAAACTGTGGAAATGTAAGTAAAACGCTCCAAGCAGTTACCTACCTCTACAACATTACATTTATGAATAGTAATTGGCGTAATATTCCTGACGTGGTTAAGCTTTCTTTGCACGAGGCGGAGGAACGTCCTTGAAAGAGAACTTCAGCAGGGATTAAGAAGAGTTGGAAGTAAGCTTGAGTTAACTTATAATCACCCATTGTACGTCAAAGTTGTTATCGCCCATTGTACGTCAAAGTTGTTATCGCCCATTGTACGTCAAAGTTGTTATCGCCCCTTGTACGTCAAAGTTGTTATCGCCCCTTGTAAGTCAAAGTTTTTATCACCCATTGTATGTCAAAGTTGTTATCGCCCCTTGTACGTCAAAGTTGTTATCACCCATTGCATGTCAAAGTTGTTATCGCCCCTTGTACGTCAAAGTTGTTATCACCCATTGTATGTCAAAGTTGTTATCGCCCATTGTACGTCAAAGTTGTTATCGCCCCTTGTACGTCAAAGTTGTTATCACCCATTGTACGTCAAAGTTGTTATCGCCCATTGTACGTCAAAGTTGTTATCGCCCCTTGTACGTCAAAGTTGTTATCACCCATTGTACGTCAGAGTTGTTATCGCCCCTTGTACGTCAAAGTTATCACCCATTGTATGTCAAAGTTGTTATCGCCCCTTGTACGTCAAAGTTGTTATCGCCCCTTGTACGTCAAAGTTGTTATCGTCCCTTGCACGTTAAAATTGTTGTAAGCAGAGATCTGCAAAATTCGCGTTATTATTTAAGGACAGACTGAACTCCAAGTTACGGTGATTTTGACCAACTTCAGGTGTGGAGTGGGCAATATCTTTTGAGGAGATCAAGCAGATACGTGACGTTGATCACAGTGCAGTGGCCAATGAAACCACAAACTGTGGTCACTTGTTTATAAGGAAATGGAATCTACCATTTCAACGAAAGATAACGCGAATTTTGCAGGTCTCTAGTTATAGACTGTGCACGGTTTAAAGTGAGTTTTTTTTTTAAATCCCTCTCTGGAATAATAGTCAATAAACATAAATAATTTTATTTTAGTCTTAGACGTAAACTTCCGAGTGCGGTGGACCATAAACACAGTGCTTATTACTTACATGGCAATATTTATATGAAAAGGTGGTTAAATGATAAGAAGTGGCTAAAAAGAAAAAGTATCACTAGGCCCTCAAAAGTGCTTACACACACACACACACGATATATTATATATATATAATATATATAAATATAATATATATATATATATATATATTATATATATATTATATTATTCTGACGGACTCTTCAACGTGATGCATTACAGCCTCTTCCAATTCGGGAGTGCGGCGTCTCTTTGGAGCACCACAGTCGTTCCTGTCGGGGGTGAAGGTGCCTTTCTCGGTACATTGCATAACTGTGGCAAAAATGGCATGCGATGGTGTCGCACGTTGTGGATAACGCTCTTGATACAGCTGACGAGCTGCTCTTCCATTACCTTCAGCTGTGCCATACACAAGGATCATGTCTGTGTATTCCGCAAACGTGTACTCAACCATGTTAATCGGAGACACAAAGGTGCGTTAATGGGGCTCGAGGCAGCGTAGACGTCGCGTGCCATCAGGTGATTGTCTGAAGTAATGTACTGTCCTACCAGGTTGCATACCAACACAGGCACATCCGAGACATTGCTCTTTCCCTCAGCGGAATACGCCTGATTTAAAATGGTTGTAGCACGGAAACGGTTCGTTTCCGGACATGGGTTCTCATTCAAAAGATAGTCTACTCAGTCAGTAGTAATGCTAAATTTATATATGATGGAAGGATACAAAATTGATAGAGAAGTACATTTTCGGAGGGCTTTCAAATGGGCTCAGTTTACCGTGAACAGCCTGTATAGGCCTATGTAGTTGCACACGTAAATCCCAGTCTCCCGGTTGAAATTTGCACAAAACATCGCTGTGCAAGTTCGATTATATGGTCCATACATGGTTACATCCAACTTTTCTAAAGCCCTGCTGAAGTTAATATTCCAGAATATTCCTCGTCTTAATGCAAACAAAGCTTAACCGAGTCTATAAAATCACACCAACAGGACAACGCGCCGCAGTCGTGAGCGCTCAGTCCAATAATATTTTTCATGAGATCTGTATGTTACTAGGCTCTATAGGCCATTCACGGTAAAGTGAGCACTTTTGAAAACCCTCTCATTTGAAATAATATACAATAAATATATTTAATTTTAATCTTAGACGTTAACATCCGATAACGGTGGAATATACACACTGCATTTATTAATTACGTTGCTGTATTTAATTAATAAGGTGTTTAACGGATTAAAAATGGCTGAAAGGAAAAGGTAACTAAGTCCTCAATAGCGCTCACTTTACCGTGAACAGACTATACCAACATACTTATTTTCTCTCAGTTTTCATTCATACAGTTATGAAATCAAATATAATTTATAAATAATATACAAGTAAAAGTTAAATTTGACACATAATTAGGTACTTTCATGTTAACAGGAATAGTAAACGTTATAATACACGACATATTCAGGAAATAACCGAACACGTCATACATGGTGTGGTTTTTCAAAGGTTCGATTTAAAAAAAAAAGTGTTAAGAAACCGCTAACAGACATGGTCGCTACATGCTGTCACATTTGTAAGAAAATATGCGCAACTCAAACTTGTGCGGGTTGAAACCCCATTTGTGTATAAACTCTACTTGCACGAGGGGTCGCGGTGGCTGAGCGGTTAGCCTGCTCGCTTCCCACCAATGTGAACCGGGTTCAATCCTCGGCCGGGTCACTCCCGGATTTTCGCATGTGGGAAACGTGCCGGGCGATGCCGCTGGTCGGCGGGTTTTCTCGGGGATCTCGCGTTTCTCCCGCCCTTTCATTCCGGCGCTGCTCCATACTCACCTCGATCACCCTCATCGGCTCTCAAGACCTCGCCGTTACGTGCCGCACAAAGCTCTCTTCACTTCTACTTGCACGTTGCTTGGTTAGTGGTAAGTGCTTGTGTAAACGTACTTTTATATGCAACTGAGGTTCTCACTCCGTCATTTTACCTTTAAAAGAGAGTGTGTAAACTGACACAAGAGACCATGCGTTTGAAACTGCACATAAAATAATTTTTTACGGTGCGGCGGCTTTTACATTGCCGCGACTCGTGCGGTATGAATCTGTAGCTGACAAAGCGGGTTTCCTCGTAGATCTTGGTGTCAGCAGACCTCGCCAGCGGCGGAGGGCAATTGTCTGTGTCTCAGTGCTCTGTTTGCTGAGAGAACTTACTTCCTAACGCTCTGTGAATTTTTGAACGTGGTCCAAGAGCAAACGAGGCCCTGGCTCAAATAAATCGTGAATTTCCAGCGTGTAAAGCGGCGAGAATTAAATCTTTCTTGACGACGCAGTGCGCAAGTTGCTCCACTGAAAGTCCTCCGCATAGAAATAAAGATTTTCTTTACGTAACAAAATAATTGTATGATCAATGCCAACGAAATGATCTCTACTCTGTAAAAGTAATTATGCAAACTTCCTGAACCATAAAGGACGTTTTTAACCTATACGGAGAATTAAAAATTAACTCCACGTCATGTTGGAATCACAATAGCGCGACAGACGCAACGCGATGGGCGCGACGCGAATAAAATAATTTTCCAGCCAATCAGGATCGAGACTTCTGTGACGTGAAACGCGACGAAAATCGCTCGCTTGACAAGATTTCCGAATAGAAAATATTTCTAAATTATTCGCGTCGCGGGCGCGACAGGTCTGTAAATCTGCCTAAACATATTTTTGGCGCTTAAGTTTCACGTGCGCTATTATTTACTGTATTAATAAGCAAAGCAGAGCATTTCAATGGCTAGATGTAATTGCAGCCGTATTTTCATGCTCAAAGTAGCAGCGGACATGGAAAGAAAGTTTTGAAAGGATTGCAAAATAAGAAAATAATGGAAACGTTAATGGCCATCGTAAAAGAGGTTAGTATGTAGTAGAAATAAATTATTTATGAAAAATTTTTTAAAATGTTGATCGCAAGGCGGTAAAATCTAGTGTTCACATTAACGCGAGTTTTTGTTGTCGCGTCGCGTCGCATCTGTTGCGCTATTGTGAGATTCCAGCATCAAGCTGCAAATAAAGGAATCCTGCAGTACAAATCTGGCAACTTCTTTTCCCGCAACAAATATAGGAAATCTACCACGCAAGCAAGGAAAAGGTTACACTATTTGTGTTTGCTCAGTGTGCATCTACTTCCACGTGGAAAATTAGCGAACAATGTCTTAGTGTACCAAATAATTTTATACGTCGCAAATAGTATTTTTTTTTTTTTTTTTAGAATGGATGAACGAACAACGTTTTTTCTCATTCAATTTTTTTTTAGCCAATGATGTGTGTGACAACACTAACCCAAAATTCATCTCTCAAAGTTTATCCAAGTGTTTTGTTAATACAGATATTTTGATCTTTCTTTGTACTGTCCCAGTTAAATATACAATAATTTGGTTATTGTATTTCTGATTTGCCTGCTGTGTAGTATTTGTGTTCATCAGTTAGTCACTCATCAGGTTAGAATCCCGGCTAACCTATACGTATAATGATATAGTCCATTCACGGTTACTTAGGCCTTTTCTGAAGCCCTGATAAAGTTTAGTGAGCACTATAGTGAGCACTTTTCCTTTCAGCCATTTTTAATCCGTTAAACACCTTATTAATTAAATACAGCAACGTAATTAATAAATGCAGTGTGTATATTTCACCGTTATCGGAGGTTAACGTCTAAGATTAAAATTAAATATATTTATTGTATATTATTTCAAATGAGAGAGGATTTTCAAAAGTGCTCACTTTACCGTGAATGGCCTATAGAGCCTAGTAACATACAGATCTCATGAAAAATATTATTGGACTGAGCGCTCACGACTGCGGCGCGTTGTCCTGTTGGTGTGATTTTATAGACTCGGTTAAGCTTTGTTTGCATTAAGACGAGGAATATTCTGGAATATTAACTAAACTTAACTAAGCCTGGAGAATTACACGAGGGGGACAACGCACCACATTCGTGGGCAATTAGTGTAACAGTATTTTATATAAGGACTATTCCTCACTAGGCGCTACCAACATACATATATTCTCCCTGTTTTTCATTCAGATTATTTATAAATGAAGCATTATTATTTATGGATAAAATATGAATAACATTTCAAGTCAACAGAAAAAAGGGCGTATTTAGGAAATAACTAACCACGTCATACATAGGGAGATTTTCCAAAGGTTTGATTCAAACAGGCCGAAGAAACCGTGATTGGACTACAGATAACCCTTTAAAATATTAGGCTGGGGAAGGACAGACGAGGCAATTGCTCTCTTTCCCTCGCTAACTCACCCCTGAAGATGGCCGGAGATCGGCGCCCTCGCTCTCTGCTTCCGCCTCGTGTCGCCGACGCACCAGGAAGACGCCGTTTCCAGCTTCGGATCCCTCGACCACACTTCTCGCTCCCCTCGTGGTAATGTGATGTAACTCCTCCCCTATTCGCCGATAGCTTGGCGTGGGCGGAGTTAAGGTTGCCGGCCGATGCCCCTTACTCGTGTGTCAGCCAGACGTAATTACAATGACCCAACTTGCAGTTTTGTGTCGAACAATTCCACTTCCGCGGCGCAGCTCATGCTGATCCAGCCCACAGCGTGGCGCTAGTGTCGCAATCATAACAACGTGCTTGTTGAAGTACGGCGTCTTGCAAAATAGGCGATATCATGTTATTTGCTGTGCAACGTCAGAAGTAAACAAGACAGTGAATGCATTATCCTGGATGACGAGATTGGCCGCTGCTGGTTCGCCACAATTTTATAGCTGTTTGTTGCCTGTGAGCAGTAAAAATATTTGGTATGTTTTACAAACAATTCCTCGGAAACTAGTTGCAAACATTTATCTTGTATCACTGCACGTAAAACATTGTGTTTTTACAACACGCTGTTTTGTGAAACGTACTTTGTATCTCCGTGTTAAACAATATCTACAGTAATTGCTTGTTAAAATCCAAAGTCACGTTTACACATTCCAAAAGTAAAACGTAAAATTTTCTCCAATTTGCGTTTAGTGTTAACAAAAATATCGCTGGAAACTAGTTTCGAAAGGATTGTTGCAAAACTAGATGAAGAAAAAAGTGTTACATTGCAACATGAATTGACGCATTTAATAGATTCCACGGTGCAATTCATTATTAGGAATTCCCAAGTACTTGTCAAATCAAAAATCGCTGGAGCGAAAAATTGTGTACGTTAAATAACACTCTGAGTGGAGTGGAGAGATTTGGGCGGCTCTTCACATCAAGGTCTTGAGAACCGACCAGGGTGAGTATGGAGCATCGCTGGAATGCATGAGCGACCGACACGATTCCCACTTGCGAAAATCCAGGAACGACGCAGTCCGGGAATCGAACCCGGTTCACCTTGGTGAGAGGCGAGTAGTCAAATCACTACACCACCGCGACCTCTAACACTCGGCAAGGTCGGTACATATATACATAGGTTCAAGAAAAGTCAAAGGTGAGTGGCCTGTATTCACCTCTGCACAAACAGCTGCAACTGTTAGTTTCTGTATTCACTCTCACCACGGTCGCGTTGTCCCACAATACGCTATACACCCGGGCACGCTTGCTGTAGGTCTACTGTTCAAAGTTCGTTACTGGCTGGGTGTTAGCCATAGAACGCCGAGTTCAAATTGCTCCAATCAAGTATTCTTCCCTACGTGACAATTGGGATGTTCATTCGAGTAGTTGCACTTCGAACGCAGCCTACGTAATGCTTACGTTGCAGCAGTCCTCATGAAAACTGGCCGAGACGTAATATTACCTGCCTAATTAATGCCTTCAAACAACCCGGACGCCGTATTATTACGGCAAACCCCATATAAATATATTGAATTCATGCGACCTTATATGATTAGACGCCTGGAAAAGAATAATCCAAAAACTTACATATTAATATTACCTCAGCAATTGATCTGGAGTAATTTAGTTTCCCCGGAAGAGCTCTGAACTATAAATAAAGATGCAACGAAATGCAGACCATCCCCTTCCATGTGACAGCAAGTAATCAATGAACAATCGATATAGTCCATTCACAGTTAGTTCTAACTTTTCTGAAGCCCTGCTGAAGTTCTACTTCCAGGATATTCCACCGCCTCGTGCAAAGCTTAACCGAGTGCGACACCTTTTCTTTCTCCCTTTTTATATTATTAATTATAAATAAAATTATAATTTATAGATGAAATATAAGTAAACATTCACTTTAACCAAAAATAAGGTATTTTTATGTTAATAGTAGTATAAGATGCTTGTGATTACCTACATGCAGCCACATATAGGAAACAATAAAGTAAGTCATACTTGGGGTGATTTTTCTAAGGTTTGATTTAAAAAATGGAGTGTAGCTATGTTGGGGACACGGCCGTTTGTTTCGCGATAATACGTCTACGTTGACGCGCTCGGACGCCTTGATGTTTATTTTACGTTCCCGACACCGCTTCACTCGATCATATGGGGTTTTATGGGTATCACTGGATTGCTTTCGACATGCTCTTTCTAACCGTATACGATTTCTGTATTTCGACTTGGCTTTTCGACGAGTATAGGCCGAAATCGTGTTACTTTTCTTAATTTTTTACATTAACTCAAAATTGCGCCCCCCCCCCCCACCCCCCTCCTGCCTTCTCCAGCCCTTCGCCTCGCCCGATGCTTCGCAGTCCTCGCTCAACGTAACATATTCTTTGATCCTTTGGCAATCGAGTGGTGTAATTGAATTTTGAACGCAGACGATAGATTCGGAGCTGCAATGCCAAACTCTATCCTCCTATTTCGTTATCATCGGATTTTCTGGATTGCCTCCCACTACGGTTGCAAATTTAAAGACGTATTCGCGTCAAAAGTGTGAAGAAAGAGCGAACAGAATACGTGTGCGTGATTGTGCACAAGATTGCGAAGTCCGGCCTTCATGTCGCTGAACTCTCCAAGTTACCATGGAAGTCGACAGCGCTCAGGGTGTCAACATTATAATTCCCGTGCCTTATGCCCACTTGGACTGTCGCACGTGGTATGTAGCGCGGAACCTCTTGTGATGATGTTGGCGTGCCACCCAGCGCCTCTGTCGTCTGCCCCAGATGTCAGCCGGAGCGCAATGGTGGCCTGTACCTGATTTACATCCGCGGCTGTGTTTTCTAGGACTGCCGAAGCCGCGGAGGGAATATGTAATAGAGTATGAATGACGGCCTCGCAGTAACGATCTCCGTGTTCCGAAACCGAACTGCTTTTCTTTTTACACTGTAAAAAAATTTGAGGTAAAATTCTCTTACATGTAAGGTAAAATTACCTCTTAAATGTAGAGTAAATTTACATAATAAGTAAAGTACTATTCCCTAACCGTACGGAAAAAGTACTTAACAAAAGTGGGGTGGGGGGAATCCCATACAATTGAGGGCATATTAACCATATTGTATAATAAAATTATATAAAAAAATATCGCGGAGAATTAGTAATGTTAATGTCGTTATTACCTATATGCTCTGACAAATAGTAACCGAAACCTCAACACTAAAATCCTCGACACATCCTGGTGGGTGGCTGCGAACCATGGTCCTACTATCAAGATACGCCGATGCTCTATGCACTACACCACTACGACAGTATGACAGCATCAGATTGTTTCTTGCACCCGTCCTCCCGCTTAGCTGTTGAGACTGGTAAAAAGATGCTCGCGTCGTAAGGTAATTTTCCCATCCATGTACAGGATTTCCCACTACCAAGTACGTGAATTTTACTCCAGATTGCGGTAATCTTACCTCACTCGTAAGGAAAACTATGTTTCCCACACAAATTTGCGAATATTGCCTTACACTTATCAGGTAATTTTCTCATTATATATATATATATATACACACACACATATACACACACAAACATGTATTGTTAATTGTTTTCTCAATGTATACGAGCACACTACTTTTCATTGTGTTGTAACGCAAATACTATACAGGATGTGTCAGGTGAGTTACGGGCCCGTGTTACTGTGCCCGCGGTTGGTAGTCGGTACACTCCTATCTGTGCGCAGAGTTTTGATCATGCATGATATAGCGCCACCATATTTCATTAGAGTGGTCAGAGCGTATCTAGGCGGGAGTTGTCGTGCAGGACCAATCGTTTGGCCTGCACGTTCTCCTGATCTGGATCCAGTCGATTATTACCCATGGGATATCTCAAGACCACCGTTTACGCAACACTTGTTACGGATACTGCAATGTGGAACAAGGTCGCCAGTTGATCCGTGGCTCACTTGGGGGTGTTGTAAACATGTAAGTCACTGATGCTTAGTGCATAAAAGTACATGTGTAAAGGGCAGTTGCTTCGTATCAGATGTCCGAGAAATGTTGGTCGAACGAAGTTCGCGTATCTGTACCTCAACACTTACAAATTCCTGCTTCATATTCTCTTCAGTGTCTTTTTTAAGTTTGAAGGTTTTGGGCCGACAATATTTCGTACTGGACGTACTGGGATTGCGCCATAAAATCATTTTCGCACCTCGTTTCATATATAACATTTCCAAAGGAACCTCTGTATACAGTGCACTGTGCAGGGCATTCAGATATAAGGTGGACATTTAAATACAAGGTGGACATGTAGAGCACCTTTTGTAAGAGTGAATTACTGCTGGTACACAGGCAGGGATGTATCAAGTACGGCTAATGGCAAATTTCAGCAGAACCTTGGAGAGGCTTACCTCGAGAAACACCGAGTCTAAAGACCACATCCCGGTTATTTTTCTTATAAATCGACACATCCCGTGTATTCAAGTCACGCAAAATGCTATACTTTTCGTAAAGCGTAGGCTTTTAGGTTAAACCCTAACGTAAACAAACGCCGTATCATTGCTGAAACTAATGAATTTGACAGCTGTTTGGCAATTCTCGAGATAATGTTGGGAGCCTATCTATATTGAAAATATACACTTGTAGGGATGTTCTCCTAAAGAATTCGTGAAGAATGCATTTTGTTTGAAGGCTATCTTAAAATTAACGCACTGAGGCGAAATGTTCTTAACATGGGTATTCGTATTTAAATTTCGCGGCTGCCAGCCGGTAGGCAGTGCCCTTAAGCTAGGTAAACGATGAAAAACGTGCACGTAATGAACGTATACTTATCAGAATGAAAGTAGGCTTTCTTTATGGCACGATTCATGGTTATCGCGTACGTCATACGTCAGGATTATTTACGTACGCTATGACCGTAAATCGTGCCATAAGGAGTAGCTACTTTTATTTTAATATGTACAAGTATGTTATGCACACGTTTTTCATCGTCCACTGAGCAGCTTTAGTTAACAGCGAACCGTAGGCACAGCTGCGATGTACGTACTAAATATCGGCCAGCTCCAACCCGGACGTTGGAGGATTGGAAAAAACAAGGACTTGGGTTGTCTCCTATCGTGGAATCTGGGCCAGCCGCCAAGACTACCTTCTAACTATCTTCACCGATTATGCGATTATGTAGCTACCGTTGAACACGAATACAGGTTTCGTACGAAACGTAATGTTGAACATCTTTCTCGTAAACGTCGCGATCACGTTGGCAAGTAATTCAAAATGGCGGCTGTATTAAATAAGACAATGTATCTTCGTTCATATTTGAACGGTTATGAATATGTTGGATTTACAAAAATAAAGTAATTTAGAACATTGTGTTTGCCACATTTTTGGTCGCAAAAAGTCGTTTTTAAGAGAGTCGGTAAGATCTGATTTAAAGTTCTCGCTTTGCTCTTTTGCGGTGGGGTGCAGGATATTTGATTTAAGTTGAGTTGAGAGATTTGCGCTGCTCTTAACCACGAGGTCGTGGGAGCCGATAAGGGTGAAATGAGGTGAGAATGAAGCAGCGGCGGAATGCAACGGCGGGAGAAACGTGAGCTCGCTGAGAAAACCCGCCGACCAGCGACATCGTCCGGCGTGAGTCCCACTTGCGAAAATCCGGGAGTGACACGGGCCTGGGATTGAACCCAGTTCCCCTTGCGGGAGGCGAGCAGTCTAACCGCTCAGCCGCCGCGGCCCCAAGGATATTTGGCTCCGGGGGAAGTTTGCGTATATCGATGGTCTGTGAACTTCGCCTTGTTTCTGTATTCCTCGTGTGCTGTGAATTATTTAGTCCCTCCACGTTCCGGGGGGGGGGGGGGGAGGAAGAGAGAAACTGGCTACCAATCCCTCGTGTCGTGGTCGGAGTTTACGAGGTCACCTCTGCAGGGCTCGGGTCTTGCAAGATTTCATTTCAGTAAGAGCAGCAGCGGACATGAAATCTTAAGAAGAACGTTCCCCCGGAGGCCGAAGAACAACATACGACGAATACGCTCCAGGTCGTATCTCCCACTGCGCTGTTCGCCAGAGAAGAGTCGGCGAGATGATGTACATCAGGGGTTCCCAAACTTTAGTTTAATTTAATTTATCACGCCTCCCTTCTGCAAAAAAAATAAATAATTATGCCCAAAGCAAATAAAAGTCTCGAAGATGTCTCACAAATAAAAGTATAAAAGTCTCACAAATGGTGGTGAACAAATCAGTCAAAGAGACGGAGGAGCTTGCATATTTTTAACAAGATTCACAATTCGTGGTTGAATAGAAGAAATTGCACAATGTAAATCACTGGCAATATCGAGTTTGCTTCTATACTTTGCCCCCCCCCCCCCATAGTATGTCACGCCTCTCTTGGGGGGGGGGGGGCACTTCCCACTTTGAAAATCAGTGATGTAGATGGAAGAAGAGAAAACATAAGACCTTAGGGAACAGCTTGTAAGGATCTGGATAAGGTTCAGGTTGGTGGTTAGCGCCGGTCGATTGCGTCGTTGAAAATGAATACACTCTAAGAAATTATTCGTAAAATTACCATATCAGTGTAAACGAATAGTGAAAGTGCTTATGGTATACTATTTTCCTATGTATCCATGGTGCCGTTCCTACATTCACTCGCGAAACAGTCAAATGCGTTGGGAAGTCTCCAACCTTGTATATTAACGACGCTCGACATTGCAATATTTGTAGTCTGGCATGTGGTATTATTTCCACACTATGTTTAAGTTAAAAACTTCCATTGCACTGTAGGAAGTTAACCAGAAATTTTTTTTACAGTAGGCCTATAGTTTTGCTGGGTCCTTAATGGCCGTATGCGCTAAGGGTGGGTTTCTGATTGATAAATTACGCAACTATAGACTGTTCACGGTAAAATGAGTATTTTGAATGTCATGCTTAAGATATATTCGTCTGCATCTTGTGTATTCTTCCACCGCATGTAAAACTAACATTGTCGTGAGCTTTATGACTTTATTTATTCGTCGGTCAAGTGAAACTATAATGTTATTAAATAATTTTACATTCTATTTACTAAGCATTAAGAAAAACATAAATTAAAATAAATCATTTCGGTATTCACAAATGTTTACGTAAAACTTTTGATATCGACGTTTAAGACATAGAATTACTTTCCTTCAGTTGTTACCAACTTTGCCGGACGCATTCTACCCAGTGTATCCGTTAAAACAGTAAGCAGGTAGGCACGGTGAATTTTTCAAAAGGTTCATTTCTACGGTGTCCACTTTTATCGGGAACAGCCTTTATTACTATATATTTTTACGTAACCATGAAAAATTGCAATGATGCTGGTCGGACCGGGAATCGAACCCACATTTTTGCGAGTCACAGTGTTCCGAGTTCTCTTTAAGAATAAGACATTCGGTTAGATGCAAATGTATCTCAGTTTCGTATGTAAGTGTGCCCCGGTATCTCCAAATAAAACCGTAAGAGGTGAACAGGCGACATTGAAAAATAATATTGAACTGATTTGTAACCTACTTCTTCGCCTAGTGTTTAAAAATGTGTGTCCATAATGTAGTCGGTTCAGTGGTCATTTGCTGTTTTATTGATGACGAGATCCCCTTTTATATACCTGGCTCAGAAATGTTGGCATATACTAGTATGCACGTTTCCAGTTCTTTTCCCCCTTCTACATCCCTCCACCCTGGTGTTTCCAGCCTTCGTCCATATCCGGGTTATCCGAGAGTTGAAATAAACATGTAGTTACAAATTATGTAGACGGCTTTACTGTGAACCGAGCACTTTCGAAAGCCCTGATCACGATTAACAGTAATGCACAATGT
Organism: Dryococelus australis; assembly: GCA_029891345.1. Lineage (NCBI taxonomy): Eukaryota > Metazoa > Arthropoda > Insecta > Phasmatodea > Phasmatidae > Dryococelus > Dryococelus australis. Next base: position 29,729,055 of record CM057000.1, on the reverse strand, counting down.
GTATTCTTCTATCATATGGGGGCCACGGTTGGCAGAGCGGTTAGCCTGCTCGCCTCCCACCAAGGCGATCCGGGTCACTCAGGTCACGATGCCGTTGGTCGGCGGGTTTTCTCGGGGATCTCCCGTTTTCCCCGCTTCCATTCCGCCTCTGCTCCATACTCACCTCATTCACCCTCATCGGCTCTCAAGACCTCGATGTAAAGAGCCGTCCAAATCTCTTCACTCACTCATTCTATCATACGTAAAATTAACTGTGCAACGGGCCTGATCACTTTATTCATGTATGCATTAACCCATTCAGACCCGGTGCACACAATTGTGTACATTGCGCACGCGTAGGTAATTTTTTGGTCTGCGCTGCACACTTTGAAGCCCAAAGACCAATGATCTCACCTGTGGGTAAACGATTCGTAAACTGTCGTACTGGTCTAGGTCATAACTGGTTCATGTTACTTTAGCCGAACATATAGCCTAGAGCTCATTGGCTGTGGCAGCGGGACAAGTGTTGCCTCGCTTAGGTTACAACAGCCATCACAGAATTTTTTTTATTTGCGAACCTGAAACCTTCAATTTGAAGTGGGACCGAGAGGGTTGAAAAAACAGAAAGCAAAGAAAATAATTTCAGTATCACTTCGAATTCAGTGTTAAAACATCTGACTACTTACCCTCCGCTGTCGTCACCAACTTTACCGGACGCACGCCTCTCAGTGCGCCCGTTAAAACAGTACACGTGTTGATTCCAGAATTACTCAGGGAACCGCGGGAGACCTTCAAATAAAGTCACTTTACTAGTATTTATTCCTCATGTCCAACATTTTGTCCAGCAGCAATTCCGCTCTTGTTCCAAAAATCTGCATTTCATCTCTTGGACCAAATCAAACATTTATTAATCACTTTGTCGAGCCAGATACAAATTTACTTATTCCCGCATCATTTCCATGCTTTCAGTTCTCCAACCCTTTCATATTACGTTCAACTAATCATTTTGGTTTGCGCGAGCTGTATAAACTCTGTAATGGAATGAAATGAATATTTCGTTTTGAGTGAATAAACATGCGGTTAGCATGAACTAGATTGTTAGCGACAAAAAGTTAGCTGGGTCCAGTACCTGCATTCATTTAATTGGCTTTAGAGTAATCGGGTGAATTGCCTTGACTGGAATATACAGCACGAAAGCTCGTTTATAATTTTCGTGGCTATTATAGGATAATATAGGCTGTTCACGATAAAGTGAGCATTTTTGAAAGACCTCTCATTTGGAATAATAGTCAGTAAAATATTTTATTTTAGCCTTAGACGTTAACTTTCGAGTGCGATGGAATATACACACAGTTTTTACTACTTATATGGCAATAATTATTTTAAAAAGGCGGTTAAAAGATAAAAAAATGGCTTGAATAAAACAGAAACTTGGGCCTCAAAAGTGCTCATTTTACCGTGAACTGCCTATAGTAACGTTTATATATATATATTAGTGAAGATTAATACTGGTATAAGCAATCCAAGCGAATAATTTCAACATAAAACAAGAGGGTAGCGATGGAAAATTTAAATAGTAGGCCTATATCTGTGCAACTGTGATGTATTTTATTACATACAAACCTTATTTTGCCGAGATCGCTAACCCAGTGTTACATGTTTCGAACAACTAAATAAAAGCAACGGTTTGAATTGGCTTCAGCAAACGAAATATTAAATTGCTTGAATGGAAAAAAAAAAAAAAAAAAAAAATGAATTTGATTGCTCCAAACAGGATGCGTGTAAATGAGCAAAATCATTTCAGCGGTGTGTATGGCTGCCGGCTCAGCTGAACGCCACCCCATTAAGGGAGAAAACATCGCGTGGAATGCGGACCGCGCCGTTGTGAATAAGGGGACTGGAAGTGACGATACCGACAGATTATGTTCAACATACATTTCTTTGTTGGAATCTGTATTACTGGCAGTTCATAAGTGTGAGCCCCCCCCCCCCTTTTTTTTTTTTGCGGGGAAACAAGTACATTCAGTAATGGTGCAACATTAGGTTACAAACAGTGGAAACGCAATTCTAGCGCCAGTCGCGTCGCCATCTGTCCGTGTCGCTTCAATTTGTTGTGCCTTGCCTGATCCCAACTATAGTCTATTCGCAGTAACTTTGCACTTTTTTTAAATCTGTCCTCTGGAAAATCATCCCATGCATGACATATTTGTTTCCTAAATATTTGAAGTATCGCAAGCCTTTCATACTTAGTATTTCATTTACGATGACGTTAGATTTTTTCCTTATATTTTTATATTTTATCTACAAATTGTGGTATTTAATTTATAATTATTATGAATAAACTCGGAGACAAAATATGTGTTGGTAATTCCTAGTAGACTAAGAAATAGTTATAATGCAAAATACTATTCACTTGAGTGCGCACACACATAGTGCGTTGTCCCTTCGGATTATTTGTACATAGTTAAGCTTCGTTTGTACGAGGCGTACGAATAATGTTGAATATAACTTCAGCGTGCCTTCAGAAAAGTTGGAAGTAATCACGAACGGACTATACGCTACACAGTTCCGCATATAATCAAGCAGTTTATCTTAAATTGAATTCCAGCTCGTGGTTCGAGGTCGATGTTTGCCCACGAGCTTCGGTGCAGAAAAGAGAGAGAGAGAGAGAGAGAAGAGAGAGAGAGAGAGAGAGAGAGAGAGAGAGAGAGAGAGAGAGAGAGAGGAAAATCACATGTGCGTAATGGACGGATTTTTCCTAAAAACAACAACATTACTCCATGTTACTGCACTCTTTTGTAAAGTGGAACTGTGCAATTATTAGAACAGTAGATATTAAATTTGCTGTTTCTTACACTTTATACGAGTTGAAAAGACCAAACGCAAAAAAAAAAAAAAAATTTCAGTATTCACAAATGTTGACCTAAAACTTTTAATTCAACGTTGAATAACAGAAATACTTCCCCATGGTCACTGCCAACTATACTGGGAGCACCCCAGTCAATGTGGCCGTTAAAACGTATTCAAATATAGGCAGTAACATTTTGATAGGCAGTAACATAGGTTGATCTCAAAAGTGCTCACTTTGCCTTGAACGGCCTATATGTATATTGTTCTGTGACTGACGAGGTTAAGACATCGCCTGTTAAAATATCGTCTTTAGAGTTTTTGTTAGGCACAGTTATTAACCTTTGAGAAGTATGTACGTATATTCTCGAGGCTGTGGGTTTATATGGTCATTTGTTTGCTCTCTAAAACAAAACTAGCATTTTTTATAGCTTCACTGTTTCCCTGGACTTTATCAAAATCTAAGTAAAAAAATTACTAGTCAACAGTTCATTTCATACCAACGAAATTCTTCTTTTTAATAATTTCCCAAATGAACACGATGAATTGGTTTAACCTGTTACATCTGTCGCGATAAATTAATTGGCACACAGTCAACGCCTGACTTCATTGGCCGACAGCCAGCCAATAACAAACGTTGCGGAGTACCGTAGGCGGGGCCTGTGTAGCCAGGACTAACAGGACGATGGTAAGTAGAGATGCAGGGACGAACACATCTGATATTTAGGGATAGGAAAATTTCGCGAGTTCAATGAGCTGTAGGCTAGCTTCTACTGTGCTGTGTACACTCGAGCCTCAGTTAGCATCAGCTGTTTTATCATTGGCTGCTGCCCCAGAGAGTAGCCAGTTTTACTCACACCTGTCAGTATGGCACTCGTTACTCGTTTCCTTTCGAGTCTGCTATTGGTTTAGAGTCGTCCAGGGCGTGTTTAATAAACTGTTATCCAATTGCAAAGGTGACTTCAGAGTACACGCGCTGGACGTCTATCTTGTCCTGAAATGAACTCGCGAAATTTTCCTATCCCTACTGATATTGTTGTAGTAGAGAATATAGGCAGCTAACTTCAACCCTGTCTGCAGTGTCAGTAAATTTACGGAATCCTCAAAGGGTTAATAGTGTGCATGCTGCGATAGAACGAGTCTCGCTGCCTCCTGAGCGATAATTTATGTAAAGAAGTGAGGATATCGGGTGCCGGGGCTTGGTATTAACTCCGTTTCCTGGTTATGTAAAGCCATTACAAGTTGCGCAACTCCGGAAGTAGGCAGGCTGTCGGCTGGTCGGACCCGTCCCAGGCGAAAGGCAGGCAAGGCAGTTGTGGTCGCGGCAAGAGAGACGCCCGCGACAAGGGCCATAGAACAACTTGGTAGAGTGACAACACTTACATAAAGAGCACTTTAGTTATTCTGAGTTACAGATTGTAAACACGTCACACTTGCATTGCCAACATTGAAAAATTTGTCGCAGCACACCAGTGCACTAAAGAACTAATGGGGTAGAATGCTCGCCTGAGGTGCTCCGTGTTTTACCCATAGACTAAAGATGAGGTAGACCGCTTATTCGTCTTCTGCGCGTGTACCCAACATTGACCTACCCCAAAGGAACACAACTGTCAAAGTCACATGGTCAACACTGATGAACGTGTTTGTTTATATCTTAATTTTTAAATGACAAGCACTGTTACATTAACTAAGTATTTTTACCAATTTGAATGTAATCAAAAGGCATTACAAATTGGTTAGAGGAAGTATAAAAACATCTCAAAAGCACTTGTTTACTAAACAGTGTTCTAACCTCAAACCCAATCCACGCTATTTTCGCTAGACTTGTAGGCAGAAAAGCAGTTCAATGTTGGGCCACGGAGATTGGTTGTGCGCAGCCAGCGAGATTGGTCTACCTCATCTTTAGTCTATGGTTTTCTGCCTGTACGATTATCATAAACGACGTGGACAGGAATTGAGGTTAGAACACTGTTTATGTGAAGAAATGCTTTGAGAAGTTGTATACTTCCTAAAACAGGATTTACAATAATAACCCGACAGCCCGACAAAACAGCCCCGATACCGACGAAAATGTCTCACCAGCCAATCAGGAGCAAGGTCACCCCGACAGCGTGACAAAAGTTGATTCTATTTCTACTTTGGTCGGGCGTCGAACCGGTCAGCCTCACTTGGCAATACAAAAAAAACATAAACATAACCTCACAAAACAAAATGTCGTGTGGATTTCACTACTGTGGTAAATTTCACATTATAGATATGTTTTTTTACGTGTACATCCTGGTTATCTTGTAACAAAAAGCTAGTGAATTGACGAAAATAAATATTCGTTGAAAAATAATTGTTCAAAATCCAAAAATTACTTCGTTTACAAAGTAATCAAAACGAAATAGTGTACAATGATTTGAGATTTATTCACACTCGGCAGCAAGTTACCGGCCAGTATAGGATGCCGAAAGCCACGCAGCACTTGTCGGAAAGAAACTGTCGGAATATTGTTAACATTGAACTAATTTTGGTGTCGGAAATGGTTGGGCTGTAACGTGTCTGCTTTTCGGGACGACCTCATCGTGGCATTATAAATCCAGCATAACAAATTTTTGATGCAATGATATTAAATTCAAAGTCGTGAGAGTATTTTATTTACACAAAAGGGCTTGTCTTTTGAAAGATATCAACAAAAACACGTTCCACTGTTGACCACGTGACTTTGACATGCAATTAGTGTGGGGTAGGTCAGTGTTAGGTACATGCGCAGAAGACGAAAGTTGGCCTACTACTTGTTCAGTCCGCAATCAATACGATGAAAAGCTGATAGTTCAGGTTCTGGCTGCCTTGTAAACCGAACGTACACGAAATAACACGAACATTAACGAATCTACGGAACCTATATTCGTCAATGTTATCGTTGTCTAGGTGACTGTGGTTTTAGTACATTTTTGTTGTTTATCCTGCGGAATCCTGCCATCCATATTTTGGTGGCGTCTTATTTTCTAAAACTCTTGTTGTATTTTTCACGCCCTTCTCACTAACCAATCTGAAAATCAGCTGTCTCGGGGGGGCTACAGCGCTTTGGAAAAAGTCGCTCTTTAGCCGTTTAGGAGTGCTCTGGAATAATGTTTCTAACGTGCATGACTTATTGAAAGCACTCAAATAGCCCTCACCTGAAGTGCGTGGCGCGGTGGCGTTTATTCCATAGACGCAAGGTAAGTAATTCTTACCCTACACATATTGGAAATGCTTAACACTTTATAGTTTTCGCCTTAACTTTAAACACACTTAATTCCGAATTCCCGTTTCCGATTCGCGAAACAGAGTTTTTGTAACTCCGGTACTGAACACGCGTAGTACTGCTATCTAGTATTTATTTCCACAAACGGGGACGAAGTCGAACTCGCAAGCAACAATACGCGACCGCGTTCATTCGTCAGGGTAAGCAGTCGTTCTGTTTGCGTCCTACAGTCGTACATGTTCCCTTGGAAAGTGGATGAAAGTGTCCGGGAAAACGGGAGTTTTTATTGTAATTTGTAATATGCTTTCTAAATATTATTCAGTTTAATTATTATTACATTCATTTCGTTTCCGTTTTTATAACAAATGTTAAGTATTATAAAACTGTAAATACATGTAGAGGGTAAGCAAAGTTGGAAGTTGCGTTTGTTACAGGCTGTTCACGATAAAGTGAGCACTTTTGAAAGCTCTCTCGTTTGGAATAATAGTCAACAAATATAGTTTATTTTAGCCTTAAACGTTAACTTTCGAGTGCGATGGAATATACACACTGTGTTTATTACTTTCATGGGAATGTTTACTTTAAAAAGGTAGTTAAAGTATAAAAAAATGGCTGAAAGACAAAAATAACTAGGGCCTCAAAAGTGCTCACTGCACCGCGAATAGCCTGTAGTAGAAATTCGTTACCCTGTAAAAAAAACTCACTACACGCCACTGGGACGCACGTTTGACAGTTTCATTGAAAAACGTGAATTTCAAACACTCCACAACGTAGTGTAGTGATCGACTCTGTGTTCCCTGACGAGGTGTCGCTATTGTCGGCAGCTGTCGGCTAGCGGAACAACTGGTCAAGCTCCGTGGTAGTGTCGCCAGGGAGGGCGGGAAGGCGTCTGGCGGGTTCTCGCGGTGCAGAAGGGGAACTGTCGGCTGGTACGTAAGCAGTTCCCCCCCTCAAAGAGTCTTACGTGACCCTGTTACGCTGGGAAGTTTATCCAGTCGCTGCTGGAGTAACGGGACTGCCCCTGGCTGCGTGCAGGGTATGCAGCCAGCGCTGCGGTTGCGTGACGCGGAGTTGCGTGCCTCCGAGGCGCGCCATCGACCGTCCCACGCTTTTCCCGCAGCAACACGGAGAGAATCGTTCTGTTTGCGGGGAGGGGAGCATTATTTATACCCGGGCGAGCCATTATTATTCCCTCCGCCACGAACAGCCCCCTGCTGTTATTTCCAGAACACTCTCCTCCTGACGTGATCGCGTTGTTTACGTGGGCCCTGGTAATGAATACTTTTTGTTTGTTTATATTTTTTTAATTTCCGTGGCAGGTAACCGGTTCTGCTCATTTCGTGAGAATGTGCGGACAAGCTGTCCCGGTCGTGTTCCCTTATCGGCGAATAACGTGGTAGCGATTGCTAGGACGCCATCTTAACATATGGTTCTAGGTTTGAATTCCCTGACGAATTCTGGATGTGTTAGTCATTTTCAGATGCAAGTAATGAATGTAATACGTAAGCCACCAAACAATTAGACTTTTTACCGAAATTGATACCTCTACAAAGCATTAATTAATAAAATTTCCTTAATATCCAAGCATTTTTTCGAAGAAACATATATTACAAACCATTAAAGAGTGGCTTTGCTATAAAAAAATAAAAAATCTGCTACTTTATCTTATATTGATTGTACTCTGGCTGCTGTCACACGAGCTGTCTAGGCATATTTCCGAAAACGCGTAAGTCAGTCATGTTTGATTACGGATACGAATGTAACATGCTCGCATTTTTTCACTCTTGAAACTGAATGTAGATATAAGGAAATCCTGACCTCCAAAACACAAGTCCCGCAATTATTTGTAATAACTCTTTTTAGTTATTTTTTCTTATTTTTATACAGCTAACTAAATATTGGCTGTAATTATACTATAACGAATAACGAATTCTACTATTGTACCCGGTAATTCAATAATTCAATTAATTCAGAAAATTCCGCCAGTCTCCATGACTAGATATTGAAGTGGACTAGTTCATTGTTCCGTGTGACCGCGACATAAGTGAAAGTGTGTAGAAAATGGGCCCTTGGCTATAAATTACGAAGTGCAAAAAAAAAAAAAAAACGGCGGATTGTAACACCGAGGTTGTGCTGAGAAGTGAAAATTGAGAAGAAAATATACGGGTCAACAGTTTGGTTGCAGCAGCCCCATGAATCTAGCCCATGATCGCGTGGATTCACCAAATTTCATCGCAGATATGGTGGCAAAACTTTATGCTTAGATTACTACAGTTGACGAGGAGATGCTAAATAATGCGAAAGACAATATTCTGCGGCTTGCGGTCGTATGCTAATGAATGGACAGTCGGTACTTAAAACATCTGGTGTAAACGTCGTCCGTCTAACAAAGTGTCGTGGACAGCTAGTTTGACTCTTACGCTTGTATTGTAGTGTACTGTATTAATGTGTACTCTCATTACATGATGTGATGTATCACGTGCGGAACTTCACAATGCATAATTACTGTCTTCATAACAGCACTACTGTGCAGCTGACGCGGTGCCCCAAACAAGAACATACGGCAAATGCATGGTATAGTGTATTTGCGGCTTCTTCACATTTTTGAATCAAACCTTTGAAAATATCACTCTATGTATGACGTACTTAGTTATTTCATAAATACGCCATGTATCACAAGCGTTTTATACGTCTGTTAACATAAAAGTATATTATTTTTCGTTAAATTAAAGTTATAGTTATTTATTATTTGTAAATTGTAATATTTCATTAATTAATAATATGAATCAAACAGTGAGAAAACACCTGTATTTGTAGCGGCTAGTAAGAATTAGTTCTCGTGCAAAATGTTATTACAACTGAGTGTGCACGAATTTGGTGCGTCATCATTTGGTGCAATTTTCTAGACTTAGTTAAGCTTAGTTCGCACGAGGCGGAGGAACATCCTGTGGTAGAACTTTAGCATGGCTTCAGAAAAGTGTAAAATAATCTTGAATGGATTATAGTACGGAAGTTAGCTGATATCAGATTGCGATTTATACTAGAAGCAATCCTTTTGGCACGTAAGGATTGTAAATATATTTAATAAGCGGAGAGTAATGACCGATTTCCATGTGGGTGGCATGCACAACTGTAAAAAATAGAGTATAATTTTTTTGTTCATAAACTTTACCTGTGTTTGTATTTTATTTCTCATCGACCGATTAGTGAAGACAAATGTTTTTGGTACCTATCAATACGTCTCGCCAATGCAATTCAATGAAAACCTCTTTGGAGTTGATCTAACATTTTTAACAGGTACGGAGTGTTGCCAAACTTCACATCTACACCGTAATATCTGCTGCAGGATAACATTTTCAAAATGCTTCTTAAATCAGTGTAGAACCCTCAAGGTTTATCAATTCAAAGTGGCTCGCTTTTGGAATGAAATGCAAGATACCTTCCATTTTGTGCACTTAACCCCCGGACCTTGCGGTCGCTGAGACCAAACGGTTGGCCATATATTTATTCTCAGTTTTCACTTCTTTACACGACCCCGCTGTTATAATCCGCCATACACGATGTATTTACTCTAACCGTGCACAGGCCACAAACTTCTCAAGTGTGACATAAAAAATGATACCCTCTAGTTGCGAAAGAATGTGTTGGTAGGAATGAATGCGAGCACACGGAGAAACGCTTACATATAATTAACAACCCCGTCACCTTTTAATTTTTTAATTAGATAAGTATTTATAAGGAACTAGCTAAACCCGTGCGACTTCGTTCGCATGCTTTTTTTTTAAGTTATTGAAATAAAGCTCACCATAGTGTCATTATGGTTTATGTTTAAAATACTAATATTTCTTCTTTCAGGTTTAATGAAGTTATTAAATTACACCCTACCATCGCTTCGCACATGTTTTATGTTAGCATGATATTTAGAACTTTGAATTTATCTATCCACTTTTTTTTTAGGGTTCTCTAGCTACTGAGCTATTGCGGACCCCCTTTTTGGGTGCTCTAGCCACTGGGATACTGCGGCCCACTATTGGGTGCTCTAGCCTACTCTCCCTATTGGTCTCTAGCCACTGATACCTCGGTCCCACATTTGGGTGCTCTAGCCCCTGACCAGCTACGGCTCCACTATTGGGGTTCCCTATATGCCCACTGGCACCTGGCTACTGCGGCCCCATTATTTGGTCTGTAACCCCTGACGCTACGGGCCCCACTATTGGGTTCCCTAGCCACTGGGCTACTGTGGTCCCACTATTTGGTTCTCTACCCACTGAGCTACTGCGGCCCCACTATTGGGTGCTCTAGCCCCTGACTAGCTGCGGCTCCACTATTGGGTTCTCTAGCCACTGAGCTACTGTGGCCCCCTTATTGGGTGCTCTAGCCACTGGGGTACTGCGGCACCCTTATTGGGTTCTCTAACCATGAGTTTCTGCGGTCCCCTTATCGGGTGCTCTAGACACTGAGCTACTGCGGCCCCACTTATATATATATAATCTACTGGGTCACTGTGGCCTCACTTGATTATATATATCTACTGGGTCACTGTGGCCACACTTGGAATAACTCTAGCCACTGGGCTACTACGTCTTTTTGGAAGGAAATTTTTACAGCCCATGGACAAAAAATAAAGGAGTAATAACGAAAAATTTTTTAACAATGCTTCTTTTTTATGCAGTAATCCCAAGAAAAGCTTAATCTAGTACCTATTTACATCCCTGATCATTATTTTTCCCGGGACCGTTTGAGAAATCTCTATGAAACAAACACTAAGTTGGTCCTGGGGTATTGTCTATATACTGTGTAAATTTAATGTCAGTACGTTAAGTGGTTTATGAGTTAAATCCGTTCAGACAGACAGGCAGTCAGACAGACAGACAGACACAAAAAGAAATTAACATTAGATATGTTGGTTAGCAATTATACTATATGAAAAAAAATTATTGAAAGTGAAAAAATTCGAAAAATACAAACACTTCTATTTTATTTAGTAGTATAGATTAGGCACTTGTCTGTTAATGGAAAAAGTTTCCCTGATGCGAAGAGGTGAACTCCAATTTACCGGGGACCGTGGCCATGGGATACACAATCTTATAACCGAGCGATGAGGCACAGTGGTAACTCACTGGTCTCGCATTCGAGAGGACCCAGGTTGATTCCCGGTCCGGCCATCCTGATTTTGGTTTTCCATGGTGTTCCGAAATCACTCCAGGCGAATGTTGGAATGGGTCCAAAACAAAGGCCATGGCCGCTTCCTTCCCGATCCTTCCACAATCCCTCTTCCCTGTGCAACTTGCACTGTCTCTAATTACCTGGCTGTCGACGAAACGTTAAGTCCACCTAACTAACTACCTACCAATCTTATAATGACTATATTCCGTACATATCCATTAAATTCGAGGAATAATTGTGTGAAGACTCTTTCCTCTCGTAAAAATCTGCTGGCTTGTTTCGCATAAATTTGTCAGACCGGAAAAAACAGCAGAAGACGTTGTTCTAGTTCCTCAACCAGACTCTAAACCACTCTCAGTTGACTACGCAATTCCCTGGGGTGCGAGCTGGTAGATTTACAAATGATAATTTGTTAATATAAAACTACACGTTTGTTGTCAGCTTGTTTACAATTGTATATAGAATACAACAATGCCCTAATAACAACAAATATGACTTGTAGCAACGTACTTGATTGAAGCGTCAGAACAGATTCTGCAAGCTAAAGGAGAAATATTAAAGCTGAGATATTAAATTACTTTCATACATAAATGCTCGTAATTTTCTGGGCGTAGCTTTCCCTAACTGACGACCTGCACTGGGAGCGGGGAGCGGGATTCACCTGCCACTGAATGATACATCGACGACGCACGAAGCTCCTCCGTCGTGGGATGACCCAGGTGCCCTCGCAGCTGACTGGCTGACGTCCTCCGTCGCCCTGTGTCCCCTGCTCGCCGACTTGCAGACGCCCTGCCCTGGAATCCGTCACGCCTGAGTATCGCACAGAGTAGGGGGCTGACCTGGAACTGAACGTCCCTTTATAGGAGCCCATAGGACGTCGTTGCCATTCTGCACAAAGCCCTGCCCTCCTCCTTCGGGGCCGGAGCCATGACCTCAACATCATGGCCGATGTAAAGCACACCTACCGGGGGTGCCGCGGGTTCGAGACCCGGGGGTCACAACATCGTGTCTTCAGCTGGCTGCCAGAGAATGGCATTAAGGTCATCATTGGTAAGTCCGTAAAATTTGCTTTCTCGAAGCTGTTGACGGCCCAGTATTTCTTCATGAGCGCTGTGCTGTTTCGCTGTTGCATCTGACTTTCGACTCGATGACTTCTCCGTGCAGTCATCCGCGGAGCATATCTTCCCACTGAGCTTATTTGCAAACAGAGAAATCGAGTCGTCAGATTGTAAGCAACGTAAGCCTGCCTCCAGTCACGCGATGAAACTGGAGAAAAGAAAAAAAAAAAAAAAAAACAAACCTGTCCAAAACATTTTGTTTGAAGGGTCCATCAGTCGTTAAAAACACCCGCGAACATACGCTTTGTGCATGGTATGCAAGTGAAAAGAGTATTTCTTTAGAATAAAATCAGTGTGTCACACGCATATTCGCATGATCTGCAGTGCCCATTTGGGCCCTCGGGACAGTTGCTGGAAGTGTAATTAGCGGCACGGCGGATCGGATATATATGAACGTGGAAAACTCATTTAGAAAATACAGCAGTTCTACCACTGGACGAATGTGCGACCGAAACAGAAACCAGCTGAACGTAAAACGAATACTTATTTTTAATTTTTTCTGTGAACGATTTTAATTACGGTACCTCTAGAGGGCGAGGGCAGATTTCACACCGCGCAGTTATGCACTGGAAGGCTTAGGCACAGAGTATATGAGTAAACAGAGGCGAAATGGTTTACCGACTTCATATGGACGTATGCATTCTATGGTTGGCTGAGCCACGTTTACCAGAAAAGGTAAAAATTACTAATTTTTCGTGTTATAATGTTCCACTGTTAGTGATCTAATTTGCATAGTACAGTGCACCGACGGAAACACTGCACGAACTGCGCGTAGGAGCGATGAGGCGCTTGGCGTGCGTGTTAATGTCACCCGTATCTCACCTTTGCTTCTTTGCCTTGAACGCGTAAACCAGCTCCCCGTGCCGATGTAGTCTTAAGGGCCGTGCCTACCGGCTGGCATCTTCGAAAGTTAAATAGGAGATCCCATGTTAAGGAAATTTCGTGCCAGTGCTTTAATTTTAAGAACAGACGTTTCAAACAAATTGTATTATTCGCGATTTTTTTTAAGAAGATCCCCACAAGCTTATATTTTCGATACAGATAGGCAGTACGTAATTTTTAAAAATACCTTGCAAACAGGCTATACATGTTATGGAAACATCTCCTGTGTAGGGAACTTTTCGTAAAAAACGTGTGAGTAGTGCATTCAGTTCGAAACGCCTATCTTTACAATTAACGCACTGAGGGGATATTTCCGTAAAATGGGAGTTCCTATTTAAATTGTGAAGCTGTGAGCCGGAGGGAGTGCCATTAAGAGGCTCGCCTGTCTGGAGCCATTGCGCGTATAATCTTATGGCAAGGGAACACTAAATGCGATATTGGTACGTGTTTCAAGTGTTGAATGGCATCTACGTGCAAGGCACTGAACTGACTCACAGTGTTTTCATCGCGCTGCGTGCAGGTATGGGTCTTTCAGAAAAGGCCTCATCATGTTACTGGTGGCAAGTGTCCAGTTTCAGTACAAGGTCAAATGTATTAGTGAGGACTGTTCTAGCTCTGTATGAAGGTTCAGAAACGGCGTTTCAAACGTGCGTGAATCTCTCAGGGTACAGTTCACACATCGTCCGAAGCATGTGTTCTTTTAGTACATAAATACATCCGGAACTTGCTTGAATTCTTATTGGAAAAACGCATATTTGAAAAGAGGAGAACACGAGGTAGGTAGACCAGTTGACGACCGCTACGACTGAGGACTCCGTCCCAGAGGGTGTTCGGCTGCCGTGCACGCTAGGACATCGCGCCTCATGTGGGGGCTGCTGTGTAGTGGTTAGACTACTATTCTCCCACCTAGGCGAACTGGGTTCGATTCCCGGCGGGGTTGCTCCCGCACTTTCGCACGTAGGAATCGTGGAACAGATGGTTTTCTCGGGGATCTCCCGTTTCACCCTCCTTTTAATTCCGGCGCTGCTCCATACTCACCTCACTTCCCCTCGTCAGCTCTCAAGACCTCGATATTGAGAGTTAATTGGAGCTGCGCGTCCGAGGTCAAGAAGCGAGGGAGCAATACGGGCGACACTAACACGCACGCCTATGTCTCATCGCTCCTACGTGCAAGGCGTGCAGTGTTTCCGTCGTGACGCTCTACTGTGTAAATTAGATCTGTAACAGTGTGGTTTTATTACACGTGGTGAAAGCCCACAGATTAAACTACGTCGGTATCTTTGTACTTTTCTCTTGCTGCTTAAGGAAACTGCACAGGCAAGCTTAAAAATGCGATATTTGACCATTTTCACGAATTTTTTTCTCCAAGAATATATCAGATATGAGAAACGTCAAATAATAGCGACATAGATAATAGTTTTCTTGATCTTTTCTGACAAAAAGTCGTATTTGCAGAACATTTATTTACCAGATGCGCGTATTGCGCAAACAACTATTTCATTAACAAAACGTGCAGGTCCATATAACACTTAAGAGCCGCCTGAATCTCTCCATTGCACTCCGCACCTCGTGTGGCAAGATAAAACAAGGAATTGTTCCTGGACTCTGAATGTGAGCACTGAGCCGAGACGCAGTATGTTTCGATGTTTCGAAGACCGATGTAATAAAGCGATCCTCACCTTCCTTGGCTATTTTCTTTACTTAACTCTTTCACACCCACTTTAATATACGATTTCGGATATTGCAGACAAAAATGTTATGATACGTGCTGTACTTAAGTCGACACAACACTTGTTTAGTATTCGCAGCCAATGAGATGTACGCTATACGTTTGGCTACAGTTATATGAACCAATTATGACTTAGACCAACAAGACGGTTTGCGAATCATTTATCCAAGGTAAGACCATCGGTCGTGCAGCTTCTTATGTGCAGTACAGAGCAAAATGACCTACACGTGTGCAATGTACACAATTGTTTACACTGGGTCTGAATGGGTTAACCGGTTCAGTTCCAGTATCCATGATCGAAGAATGTTGCACGTGAAGGATGTTTATGGTCCGAACTTGTACACAACGGTAGCCGGTGGTTTGAGCGCCTTCCTTGTGAGAAATCTGATTCCTTGAAGTTTCTGCACTTCTGGTTTGTGATTGGTCAATGCCGACATCAGCGGACACGTCGTATGTCGTTAACTGGTTGCGATAAGTACGCTACACACGAGTACTGGCACACCAAAAAATTAAACGATTGCAACACGATCTCGTAAATGAATTCGGGACTGGACGGATTAGCTGTATGACGTGAAATTTGTTATAGGCTATTCACTATAATATAAGTATTTTTGATAGCTATCTCGTCTGGAATAGTAGTCAATAAATATATTTTATTTTAGCCTTAGACGTTAACTTCCGAGTGCTGTGTAATGCACACACTGTGTTTATTTACTTATATGGCAGTATCTATTTAAAAGGGTGGTTAAACAATAAAAAATGGCCGAGGAAAAAGTAACTACGGCCTCAAAGTGCTCATTTTACTGTGAACAGCCTATATATAATAATAAGTGCCCAATTTATGGGGCCTTGACGCTCGTGTGAAAGCACTAGGGCAAAAATAAGTTTAGTAATGCTTCAAGTAAAATTTTGAAATCTTAACAACATAGATGTATGTGATGTGTTACTTTAGTCCATTCACAGTTAAGTTCAACTTTTCTTAAGCCCTGCTGAAGTTATACTTCAGGATATTCTCCGCCTGATGCAAACAAAGCTTAACCGAGTTTAGAAAATGACATCAAAGGTACAGCGCGCCGTAATCGTGCGCATACAATTTTGTACAAAAAAATCGATGTCCCTACCTTTTTACTTTTATCATATTAAGTGTATTCATGAAGAGAAAAAAAACTCGTAGTTTAATATGTAGGCACAGTACAGAATTTTGACGGAAACACTGCACGCTTTGCACGTAGGAGCGATGAGTCGCTAGAGGAGCGTGTTAGTGTCGCCCGTATCGCTCTCTCACAACTTGGCCTTGAACGCGCAGCTACGTAGTCCCCTTAAAATCTTATATCAGCAAAAAAAACAGTATGTCGTGTGAGAACCACCCGATATTTAAATGCCACTGGTACTCTCGCGAACTTACAAAGCCCACAGATTCACTAGAAAAAGTTATTTTCGTGAATTTACAAGAAATTCTCAGCTCCATACTGATGATTTTTTAAAATAAATATTGAACGGCGTTGAGGTCTTCGTTCCCGACGAATCATAATTCAGATTTTCACTTGGGAATCTTGGCAGACGTTGCCGATGTCTGCCGGGTTTCCTCGTGGTGTTTCCGTCTCCCTCGCCCTTGCCTTCCGACCTATGGTTGCATTTAATATCGTGCTTTAAGGGCGTTGGGTACCTACAGATCACGCTTCAGTGGTGGCTAATGTATGTTTGTGCTTTTACTCTGGGAAATAGGCGCATGTATCCAGAGACATTAGTCCACTTGGTTGAGGCACTTGTTTAAAGAGTTCTCCAGAGACGAGTATGTGTGACTCATCACTTTTTGTGTACTCTTGACCTTTGGACCAGCGATACTCGCTGGAGTTCACGTGGCAGTCGCTAACAGACGCATTTGTGGTAGACGTAACACCTACCTGAGCAAACATGAAATAAGTATTTACTTTGCGTATTTATTTTTCTGACTCTTGAAGTATAGGTACCAGGCAACGTTGTTGTAGTGTATCACTATTTTAGATATATCGGGGTTTTTTCCTTAAATTACTGCAGATTATACTTTTAAAGTGGCTACATGCATGTTATTGTCTGTATAATTATAATTACATATATAATTTTCATGAAAAATGTCTCATAATGAGCAGTATGAGTAAGTGTACGTACATGTTAAACGTCGCCGCTTTCTTAAAATCTGTCGAATTTTACCTAAGGCTAGTTAAAATATAACAAGAGGTGTACTCGTAGTTACATTTTTAACGGAACTGTCGGTGTTGCAATGTTTAACCCTGATGCGTCTACACCCCACGTCGTTTTGCCTGACAAGCATTCGGCTGAACTGGTTGGTATTCGATCTAACAGGAGTTGAGCCTGAAATCGTTTAACCAACTCTACAAGATTAACCCCTCGAGGTTCGCGTTAACTTTTTCGTTGCACACGTTGCGAAATAAGACATGTTCGGTGTGAACAGTACTTACGAATATCTTATTACAGCGGCACTTTGGAACCTATGGAACCGTTTCCAGTATATCCACGGCATAAGAAACAACCGATTACATAACAGTTTGTGTGACAGCAGCAACCCGTAGCATTAGTCGGGGGTAGGTCTGGACTTGTACAGACCGAACACGATTTCACCTGCTCTGCAACACGTCAGATGTGAACGAGTATACGCGGGATAGTACGTTAACCCGTGCAGACCCGGTGTACACAAATGTGTACTGCACACTACGAAGCTGAGCGACCAATGGTCTTACCTGCGGACAAATGATTCGCAAACCGTCCTACTGGTCTGTCGTAATCGGTTCATACAACTGTAGCCAAACGTATAGCCTAACAGCTCATTGACTGTGACAACGAAACAAGTGTTGTGTCGACTTAAGTAAAGAACGCGTCATTAATTTTTTTTGTTTGCAACATCTGAAACCGTTTATTAAAGTGGGACTGAAAGGGTTGAGAGGCTAATTTGCGGTTTCAAGTGTTGCAAATAAAAAGAAAGTATGATGCGTGCTGTACTCAAGTCGACAGAACACTTGTTTCGTTTTCACATCCAGTGAGCTGTAGGGTGTATGTTCGACTACAGTTACATGTACCAATTATGACTGATATAGGCTGTTCACGGTAAAGTGAGCACTTTTAAGGCACTAGTTACTATTTTATTTCAGCCATTTTTTTATACTTTAACCACCTTTTAAAATAAATACTGCCATGTAAGTAATAAACACAGTGTTTATATTCCACCGCACTCGGAAGTTAACGACCAAGGCTGAAATAAAATATGTTTATTGGCTATTATAACAAATGAGAGGGTTTTCAAAAGTGCTCACTTTACCGTGAATAGACTATTACAGTAAGACGGTTTGCGAATAATTTACCCACAGGTGAGATCATTGGTTACCGAGTGACTAACTGACTTAAGAGATTTGGGCGGCTATTAACATCGAGGTCTTGAGAACCGATGAGGGTGAAGTTAGGTGAGTATGGAGTAGTGCCGAAATGCAAGGGCGGGGGGAAACGGGAGATCCCCGATAAAGCCCGCTGACCAGAGGCATCGTCCGGCACGGTTCCCACACGCGAAAATCCGGGAGAGACGCTGCAGGGAATCGAACTTGGTTCGCACAGGTGAGAGGCGGGTAGTCTAACCACTGCACCACTGCGGCCCCGGTACGGAGGCGTGTCGGAAGCTCGATGTGCTCAGTAGCCCGCCTCGACTTCCAGTAAGCCGCTTCTCGTGTCAGTTATTAACGAGTGATTGTCTGGTCCTCGCATCACCGCGTTTAGAGGATTATTACCTCCTTCGTGATGAGCTGAGGATGCGTGAAATCGACGCTCGTGACTTTCCCGCGAAACGTCCAACATACGCAGCGGAAATAACGTGTCTCGTCAGAGGTACATTGCTGGACACAAACAATCACACGCCTCAAAATAAGTTTTGCAACGCTGGAGTTACTAGGTTGCTCACGGCCCAAGAGAAAGTATGTCATGAAATGCGCACTGTCTGTGTGCGCAATATACACTATTCACGGTTTCTTCACACTTTTTGAATCAAACCTTTGAAAAATAACCCATGTATGACGTATTTGGTTGTTCCCTAAATACGTCATATATAGGGATGGGAAAATTTCGCAACTTCATTTCAGGACAAGATAGATTTCAAACGCTTGTACACTGAAGTCACCTTTGCAATTGGATCAGAATTAGACACGCCCTGTACGACTCCCGTGCCAATAGCCGACTTGCAATGAAACATGAAGCGAATCCTCTATTGTCAAATGTGTGCTAACACTGGGGCAACAGCCAATGAACAAACACCGGAGGTTCGACTATACAAAGGATTGTGAAGTCTAGCATACAGGCCATTGAACTCGCGAAATTTTCCTATCCCTGGTCATATATTACAAGCGTTTCATACTTTGGTTAACCTAGACGTACCTTATTTTTGGTCTAATGTAACGCTTACTTATATTATATATACTATGCATATAAACTATATTTCATTTAAAACTAGTATGGATAAACACAGAGTGAATATATGTGAGTTAGTAATGCTTAGTAAGAAATAGTTCATATGCGAAATATTATTACACTGAGTGCGCAAGAATGCGGTGCGTTGGTCCTCTGGTGTAATTTTCCGTATATAGTTAAGCTTAGTCTGCACGGGGCGGAGGGATACCCAGGAAGTAGAACTTTAGCAGGGCTTCAGACAAGTGTGAAGTAACCATTAATGGATCATACTCTGTGACTGCGCGAATCTGAATTAAGTTACTCCAGCACTTAAGGGGGATCAGACCCCGCTATCTTGGACCTATCCACTTTTCCTCACAACATAAATTTAAGTTGATTTAATGAAATTTTCCGCCCAACACAGTGTAAAAAACAGCTACTCAAGCTTGATAAAGTTTTTGCCTTTTCACTGTGGTTATTAATTTGTAACTAGTAACAGCTGAGAATAAGTGAATGAGTTTTCTTTGCGGGCGACAAGAGCAGTTAGACTAGCCACTGTAGTCAAGCAATGCCAACTTCAGAAAATGTACAAATTATTGATCCTGTGTCTTGTTGTTCAGGAAAAATTCGATACAAAATCTATAATACTGGTTTTTGAAGGAAATTCTAAAAATCCAAAACGGCAGACACCTAACACTCACCACAGTGAAAATCAACCAACCGCGAAAGTGGATCTAAGCTAAAATCATTTCAGTGAAAGATTAGTCATGGAATATTTTCGCGATAAATAGGCACTCCAGGTCCAACGTATTATTTAATGCTTGCAGGTGAAACAAACAGCGTCCGGCTTAAATGTAACATCGCATCAAGTCGGGCCTGGGAAGCTCATTGGCTGTTACTCGTTATGCTTCGCGTGCGAGGAGGAAGGGATAGCGTGTTGGCCGGAAATGGACGTGCGTGGTCGATAAATAAACCCTCCCCCCCCCCCCCAATTGTAGTCCTTGTCACGACACGCAGGCAGCTGTTACAGGCCTCACAAACGCTTTGTCTCTTCACTGGCCGTAGGCAATACTTTCTCCTGGAGTACGTAACAGTGCTGGCAAAACTGAGTACTGTATAACATTTGCTTACTCTGTTATCATTTGTTGAAGGCACGTGTTCATAAATAACAACCTGTACCAAATGTTTATATCTACTGTTTCAGTTGTACGCCATTCCTTCATTGAGGAGTATACTGGGATATAAACTTTAGTAAGTATACACCAAACAGTTTATTGTGTTCTTACTGCCCATAGATAGGACACACCAAATCTAGTATCGATAGCTCGATTCTTCACAAAATTATGCATTTGATTTTCGTCCTACGTTGGTATTATGACTGGATAGCTGCTGTATCATTATAAGATATTTTGGTTGTATCTTTGCCTTCGTTTGTCGTAAACAGAAGTTACTGTTTATAGGCATTGTCGTCTTTTATTAGGATGTTGAAAACAGTTCATGTCTCCAGAATCTTTACACGGCATTACTTCAGTTGTTTCTATGTCGTCGTGTGATGCTTTAACTAATGTGGAAGTTATTATAAATTTAACCTCTTTATGATTTTTGAAACAAGTTTAAAAATATGTTTGATACATTTCTTCGTGATCATTAAAATCTGCTCTAGTCTAACACAAAATACGTTCTGTGAAAATCGCCCTTATGTAAGGTGCTTGAAATAATTGGGCTCCAGCTATCATAGACTGTTGCTCGTGTTCGTCACACGTGCGCGCATACACCAACTCGCGCGCGCTCGCACACACGCACCAACACACACTACACTACACTCCTGCCAGTTTACAAAGTTACCTTGAAATAAGTCTAATTGTTCTATAGAAATGACGTTCTAGTTTACAATATTTGTATGTCCACAGTTTATAAAATAGGTCATTGATATAAAATTTTACTTGCTGATGGTAGCCTACCGTAGAAATTTTACCGTGCAAAATTCGACGGCAATCAGTTGCATAGTTCCGCAGCTATGGTGTAAAAACTATTATTTTAGCGAAAAAGTCGAATGAAAGTATCTATAAATTAGATACCAAGTTTGACTTAAATGAGTCAAATGGTTCAGTGGATAGGGCATTGTAGACTAAAACATCTTGTATGCCTTTCGTATTGTAAATACGTTCCTGAAGTATGAAAATCATATATGTTTAGGTAACTCACCATAGTATCAGACGTGTGTCGAATTTGGCGGGAATTGAAATACAGCCTGCTCAGAAATCTCTTCGTGTAAGTAACTGGGGCGCAGTTTATTTGTCGCGGCTTAGGCCAGGTTCACAATCAAAATACACACGCGCAGAGCATAGGACGTAACATTAGAATATTCGCACGACCAGAATCCTTGGGCAAAATGGATTCACAGTTGAATTCGTACGTATTATTTTTAGCTAATGAAATTTTTCGTCGAGTCTGACGTCATTTGGCAGTGTTGGTAAATAATGGCTTCTCGTAATACATTGTGAGACTGTGTTGAACATTGACAGCAACTTAGAATATTTGTATTTTTTTGCTTTTCTTTACAATTTTTGCTTTTTTTTTTATAGTAAGCATGTGGGTAACCTTCAAAAATTTCTGCCAGTAAAATTTCATGTGTTCTTTCCTATAAATTTATTATATATTCCTTGTTTCTGCAGCATAACTGTTCTTCCATTTCTAAATAAACGACTTCATTGTTAATTTTATGTTCTGCTCTAAGTGGTTCTATCTCCACGCGCCCATACAAGAATTGAAACATAACCGTTCCCTTTGTGTACAGTGTCAAGAACTCTTCTTGCACACGACCTATGTTCTGTACTTAGTGTTAAGTGTGAACCAAGCCCTGATTACGCGTTGCGATGCGATTCGACGACCAGCGACGAGCTACACTTGCTGTTTCACAATTTAGTGATTCTTTGACGGTGACGGATGCCGCCTGAAATGGCGATGCTATCTATTTAAAGGGTGAAAATTAAATTTTCGGACCTCAGGAACGTAACGAAAGACACCCCCGAAAAACCCATTGACACTGTATGTTTTATAACACGATGTGCGATGACAACTACGCAGTAACATACAGCGAGAACGAGAGGTATATAAGATGAAGGATAATTATCTTGATATTAATAGACGAATTTTATGACATTTTCCTTATGCATAAGAAGCTTTGTCTTCTCTTTTGTGCATCCACGCATCAACAATAAAAAATACAATTACAAAGATATCGCCGAAAACGCGATCGTCGTTTCCAAAACGTAAAAAAATAGTTGTTTTTATTTAATTTGTAAACAAGCACTTCTTCTTCTTCTTCTTCTTCTTCTTCGTCACAGGGTATCGTAGGCAATCGCAACGCAAGAATTTCGCGCAACGCACTCGTCGCCGACAGACTGCTGCTTCATCCTGATTGGCTACAGCTCATCGCAGTATTGTGTATTGTATTAGGCTTATTAAGGTGTCCCCCGGTATTACGCCTGAAGGATTATTAGGGGACGACTTACAACCTAACTTATGACCTAAGGTAACCATTTGAGGATTCCACAAATTTACTGGCATTGAAGCCAAAGGTTGAAGTGAACTGTCTATATAGTCCATTCACGGTTACTTCAGCCTTTTATGAAGCCCTGCTAAAGTTCTACTTCCAGGGTATTCCTACGCCCCGTGCAAACTAAACCTAACTAATCCTGGAGAATCACACCAGGGGGACAACGCACCACATTCGTGGGCAATAAGCGTAACAGTATTTTATATAAGGATTATTTCTCACTAGGCACTACCAACATACTTATTTTGTCCCTGTTTTTCATTCAGATTATTTATAAATGAAGCATTATATTTTATATATAAAATATGAATAATATTTCAATTTAACAGAAAAAAGTAACTTTTATGAACACAAGTATAAAACGCTTGTGATACAGGGCGTATTTAGGAAATGACTAACCACGTCATACATGGGGAGATTTTTCAAAGGTTTGATTCAAAAAGGCCGAAGAAACCGTGAATGGACTGTACTCTCTACTACATCAATATCAGTTGCGTTCGTCTCTGCATCTCTACTTATCATCGTCTTATTGGTCCTGGTTACACCGGACACGCCTACTGTACTCCTCAACGTTTATTATTGGCTGGCTGTTGGCCAATGAAGTCACAAGTTGACTGTGTACCAATTAATTTATCGCGACATTTGTAACAGATTTTAAATGCATCGTATTCATTTGGAATTATTGAAAAGAGTTTTATTGTTACGAAATGAACTGTTGACTAGTTGTAACTATTTACCCAGATTTTTATAAAGCACAGGGAAACAGTGAAGTTATAAAAGTGCTAGTTTTGTTTTGGAAAGCAAAGAAATTACCTTATAAACCCATCCTCGAGAATATATGTGCATATTCCTCAAAGTGTCAAACTGACACCCATGCCTATAGGCAATTCACGATAAAGTGAGCACTTTCTAAGGTCCTTCCAACATGCTTTCTTTAACCACTAATAAATATATCTTATTGCAGTATCAAGCATTAAATTTGAAGGTGGTGAAATGTATACACTGTGTTTATTCGTCACAAAGCAATGTTTATATTAAAAAGCAGCAGGAAGATCGAAATAGGATGAAAGGAAAAATTTAGAAGCGCCTTGAAAAGTGCTCGCTTAACCGTGAACAGCCTATAGCTGAGATTGGCACCCAGAATCTCCCGCACCACAGACCGGCAGCGCACCAATCGACTGCGCCACGGGAGGCAGGCTCGCAGTATTGTGGGAGCAACTTATGCCCAGTTGCACCATCGTGGTTCTAAACTCGATCCGAGTTCGGATCTAAGATCGACACAGTAAACTGTTGCACCATTCGAGTTCAGAGCTGGACTGGAGATCGAGATGAAGTTTATTTCGAACCGCCGAAATTGGCGGTTTGAAATCTCGATCCGTGATCAGCAGCCATCGTCGACAAATGTGGTAGATAGAACTACGTTCGATTATTTTCTTGGGAAATTAGAACAACATTATATGCACTTGAATATTATTCAGTAAAATTCGTACAGCAATAATTCACTTAAAGAAATAAAACATCGCACATCTAGTTCTATCTATAGTGGAAAATACGCCTACTTCCATGACGTCATATATTACGAACCAATAGCAAAATTTGTCTCATACTGAAATTAGATCTCTCATTTTGGAACCAAAATCGACGAATCGGCGATCCAGAATCACGGAATTTCGTTGGTGCAAAACTTTTACATTGGAACCAAGATCAAACTGGATCCTGGTTCGGAACTAGGATCATTCGATCTCGGGTCGGGGAAGATGTTGGTGCAACCGGGCATTAGAGCGAGGAGCGAGCCGGTAATAATGCCGCAACACGAGGGCGGAGTTAACTCGCGCTCGGCTCAGTCGAGAGTGAAATTGGCCGGCGGCGAAAACAGCATCGAGCGAGCAACAGGCCTCCGGGCCACAGATCGCGAGCAATTTTCCAGCTCGCCGTTCACCGTTCTTCCGCTAGGGGTGCCGATATCAACGGCCCTTGAGGCCATTATAGACTGAAAATGAGGTGGAACGGTTCTTTGTCTTCTGCGCATGTACCGAACACTGACCTACCTCGAACCAACACAACTATCAGTGTCACATGGCCAACAGCGATGAAGATGTTTCTTTATGTGTTAACGTTCTAAAAGACAAAAAAAAAAAAAACACGCCCTTTAACCCTTTGAGGGTGGCACAAATTTTCTAGCACTAAGGACAAGTTTGAAGTGAGCTGCCTGTATTATCTACCAGGCAAATTCAATAATCTGTAGGCTAGACTCCACAGTCCTGTGTACACTCGAGCCTCAGCTGTGTGTTCATTGGCTGTTGCCCTACACCTGGCAGTTAATGGAATTCGCAAGATGTTTCTCTGCAAGTCTGTTATTGGCTCAGAGGCGTTCAGGGCGGGTCTAATAAACTATGGTCCAATTGTGAAGGTGGCTTCAATGAATGCGTGTTTGACGTCTAGCTTGTCCCGAAAAGAATTCACGAAATTTTCCTATCCCTACCTATAGCCCAGGGACACCCGAATTTCGCGAAAAGATTTCACGACCAAATCTACTTCACAGAACTTGAGCTCAGACCCACTTTCGTGATTGGACGGTTTCCGTGTTACACGTATTATGTGTGTACGCACGAATCACAGACGTATACAGTATTGAAGTTACCTAATATTGATTTGCCAGCCGAGAAGGGAAATTTTCTCACAAAGACAATCGTCCAATAAGAAAAGAAAACTGCTGGTACGGCCGTAGGGTATTGAAATATAGCATGTGCGGAAATCTTTTCGTGAAATTCGAGTGTCCCTACTTATAGCTAAAGCCACGATTATTTCGCGAATTCATTCGGTGGCGAGGTAGACTTCAAACACTTGTTCTTTTCTCCTAATGTTCTGATTGGACAACAGTTCTTTAGACACGCCCCGTTTAACTGTGAGCCAGTAATAAGCTCTAAGCAGTAGTGTAAGTGAGTGTTTAACAGTCCTGTACAGAGGCCTCACTTGATCACAGCAACCAATAATATGCTCTAGGCAGTAGTGTGAGTGTTTAACAGCGCTGTACAGGGGCCTCACTTGATCACAGCAACCAATAATATGCTCTAGGCAGTAGTGTAAGTGAGTGTTTAACAGTCCTATACATAGGCCTCACTTGATCACAGCAACCAATAATAGGCAAACGATAATGTCTCGAGTGTACAGAAGACTGCCCAGCCTAGCTTGCTGCCAACTCAATCCGCGAAATAATCGGGGGGGGGGGGGGGATCTACCTCACTTTATGTTGGACCCTGTAGTTCCACTCACCATGATCCTATTGACCCTGGCTACATCTCACACGCTTAGTTTTCTTTGTAACATTTATTGTTGGCTGGCCGTCGGCCAATGAAGTCTTGCGTTGACAGCGTACCAATTAATGTGTCACGACAGATGTAACAAGTTTTGCAGTCCAAGGTATGCATTTGAGAAAGAATAAAAAATAACAGTTTTATTCTTACAAATTTAAATGTGGACAAGTCGTAATTTTTTACTTAGATTCCGATAAAGTTTAACGAAGCAGTAAACATATAAAAGTGCGAATTGTGCCCTCAACGACAAACAAATTCCCTTATAAACGTAAGGCCATGTAAAGGTATACGTGCATACTCCTCAAAGGGTTGATATGATTAATATTGTAATTTTGCCAATTTGAATTTTATCTAATTGCACTAAAAATGTATTAAAGGAAGTAGATATTACACATTTCTCAAAACACTTATGTACTTAAACTGTTGTTTATGATAGCCATGTAGGCAGAAAATTAGTCCAATGTTAAGATACAGGGACTGGTTCTGCGCAGCGAACGAGATCGCTCTACCCCATATCCAGTTTACGATGGTCACGCGGGAAAAAGTTTGGGGCCAATATTCTGTACCGTTAACATGCTTAAATATACTCACTGCGAGCATCGCTACACTGCATAGAAAATTTATCGTAAACTTCTTAATCTGTAATGGAAGTTTTTGACCTATGCAGTGCATGGAAATAATACATGCCAGGCTGAAAATATATGGAAATGTTTATCACTGCTACTATAAAAAGTTGGGAACTTCCCTATGCATTAGACTCTTTCCTGAGCTACTGTAGAAACGTTACCATGAATGTAAGGAAAAATAAATTACCATATGTGCTTTGTCACTATAAATATACATTGATATGGTAAATCTACAAATAATTTGTTAGTGTGTATGATAACGAAAGCTTTGTACCTGGTTGGATCGTGTTACTAGTTGTTAGCTCCTACATAGTGTCGATTTTTTTTATAGCATAAAGATACACATTGTGCTGTAATATGAAACATAAACGCAGGGCTTTCAAAAAGAGCTCATTCAACGGCAAACCAGCTGAGAAGCCAGACCTTTCGATCTTCTCTTTAGCGACCCTGAGAGTTCAGGTTCACTGCCTTGCCTAATTAACTCCCTCGCGGGACGCTGTAGTTAATCTTCTCTCTCCCGATACTTATCTAAAGTCTCCTGAAGTTGCGACTGCTGTTAAGAACATCCTTGACTTTGTTTAATGTCGAGCCAGAAATTTCCTGTGATGGTGTACTTAGTTACTTTATGGAGATAACTCTGTATTACTTAAACATCCCCCCCCCCCCTTGTTAAAGGGCCCGCCTACTTTGAGCTATTTCCCGCGTCTGTGTCAGAAAAGCGCGCTAGCTATAAGGACTACACTGTTACGCGCATCAAGTGCTCCATCGCCTCTAAGCGCAAGGCTCTGAATTGGCGTGCAGCATTCTCCTTATGCTGCGTGTACTTACAGGACTTTAAGGCTGTTCAAGTACCAAAATGATTTCCGATATTTTTAGGACATTTCAAAATTCTTTTTTCATTGCATCGAATAGTACATTGATAAAAGTATTTTAAAAAAACCATCGAAAATATAAGTTATAAAAATTAATGACGGGAAATACAGGAATTTTTAATATATATCTAATTGTGCATAAAAATCATGTTTGGCTACAGTTCCAAATAATTGTTAATGTCATTTTAACAAGATGAAGAAATTTCGTGGAACTTCTTCAATTGGTTCGGCCATAATTTTATTTTCAGTTTTACAATAAAATCGAAATCCAAAATAGCCAGAAGTTAAACCCTAATTGCAGGCGAAAAAAAAAATGCCACACTTCAAAGACATTTCTTCGTGGCGTTCCCAAACCTCCAAAAAAACACTTTAGCTGAAATCAAACATTGTGCTCGTATAACTTTTTGAAATTCGGTTGTCACGAATTTAAAGATTAAAAATTATAACTGTACTGTACTTTAAAAAAAAAAATGCCAGAGTTATTTCTAAACTGATTTGGCATGTTTATGTAATAGTTGTTTATATTGTATTGCAAACCAAAAAATTTCTTAAAAATTCAGAAAAAAAAGTTTAGGCCCTTGAACAACCTTGAGAGTTGATCTCATCATTTTACTATAGAAAAGTTTGTGGCACAGTTCAACACAGCACCCTTGAGTATTTTTGTATGTATAATCCACTCACGGTTACTTCACATCTAAAGTCCTACTTTTAGGATATTCCTCCGCCTCGCGTAAACTAAGCTTAGCTAAGTCTAGAAAATTACACCAAAGGGACAGCGCACTGAATTCGTGCGCACTCAGTTGCATTAATATTTTGCATGAGAACTATTTCTCACTAAGAGCTACCAACACTTATGTTTTCTCACTGTTTTTGTTGATATTTATTATTAATGAAATAAAATTTATAAATAAAATATAGGTAAAAGTTACATTTAACGAAAAATAAGATACCTACTTTTATGTTTACAGGGGTATAAAACGATTGTTATACACGTAATATGTAGGAAATAACTAAGCATGTTATACATTGGGTGATTTTTAAAAGGTTTGGTTCAAAAGTGTGAAGACATAGCGAATAGACTGAATAGACTACAACTGATGCGTAGGGCCACCTGTTGTTTGCGAAAAGATTTACGCAAATGCTAGACTTCAATATCCTATGTGCGCACTTGCAGTCTTCATTTGGATATTGGCCGCTTGTATCTGTGTGGAGACAGTCTGTTACATGAGTGAGCCAATCAGAATTAAGATCCTCCGATACTAACCGCGTCCGTGATTGGCGGGCAGACATAAGACATGTATCAATTCAAAAGATCCAGTCACCAAAGTGGTTCTGAACTAAAGTGCTTTGGAACACAACTTGTCCTGAAATTTTTTCGCGGAAAATAGGTGACCCTACTGATGCGTATATTTTGAGATGCAGCATTAAAAAAAAAACCGGTTTTATCTATGTTGGGGTGCTCTTGAAATATGTTTTTAACGTGCGTGGCGTCTTGAAAGCATTGAACAGGCCTCGTTTAATGTGTGTATTCTTTTTGATCAGCTCACTGGACGCACGTGTAATTGTTTCGTAATAGGGAGGGGGGGGGGGAGAAAGGGGCTAAAAAGTGTATTTCGAACATTTTCCCGACGATTTTAGTGAACTTCTTGCCGCACTCCTAGTTTTAAGAGTGAAATGGACCCCATGTGAACCCCGCGCCCAAGGTCAAGAGCGATACGGGCGACACTGACACGCAGGCTTAGTGCCTCGTCGCTCCTACGTACAAGGCGTGCAGTGTTTCCGCCGTGACTCTGTGCTGTGCAAATTAGATCTGTAACAGTGGGGTTTTATTACACGCGATGAAAGACCACAGGTTAAACTACGCCCGTATCTTTGTACTTTAATCGTGTCGCCCAAAGGAACTGCGTAGGCAAGCTTTAAAAATGCGATATTTGACCATTTTCACGTATTTTTTGTAGGAATACATTTAATGCGGCGAGAGTAAAACACATGGGGCATAGATAATGGCTCGTTTTTAAATCTTTTCTGACAAAAAGTCGTATTTGCAGGACATTTATTTACCGAGACACGCATATTCGCGCAAACAACTATTTGACAAAAAATGCGGGTGTCCATCCCTATCTTAGGTTTGCCACTAGCTTCCATTCTCTCCTTAGTACGGATTTATTTTGATGACTTATGTGGGAGTCGCACAGCCCAAACAAACACGCCACGACACGACGAAAATCGCAACCACGACGCGACATGTATATTTTCAGTCCGACTGCTCGAATTTACAGGCCGGCAATTTACTGACGCGACACGAAGAGTATAAATTTTCGGAACCATTTAGAAGGCGCTGATCAACGACGGTAGTTTCTAAGGCGGTGGGCAGACGGGAAATTTGGAATACATGGTGGTGACAAAGTGTTATTGTTAATGCATATAGAGGTAAAAATATTATTTTTAAGAGTTAAATTCAATAATTTTCAATATTTTTTTCTTTTAAGCTGCGTATTTGCCATTGCAGGGGGTAAGTTTGCCATACAGTTTCACTTTGCAAGGTTGTACACTCTGTTGTGCCACACGTCACGACAAAAATAGAAATCATTTCTAATACAAAATTGCTGGTCGGACGACGGAATTGTCGGGTTTACGTCAGAATTATCTTGTAGTTCATTGGCTGTTAATTTTAAGTGTCATGTCGGGGCTGTCGTGTCGTGCTTGTCGGGGCTATGTGGCTCCGGCATTACAAATGTTCAGTGTAAACCTATGATTCAAGCACAAGTTGTGGGCGGTGCTTTCTAAGCCGAGTGTACACGAACGTCTCTAAGGAGTAACGTTATCACATGGTATCTGGACGATAGTAAACTAGTTTTGTCTTCGCGGAGACATATTTAAGCTTCACGTTGCTAATTTTTTTTTTTGCGAATAATTACATTTATTACAGCAAATGTTCGTATCTTCTCGTGCTTCTTGCTTATTCTCACTAGGAAGAATCCTGTTTCAGTTATCCCATTTTTTTTATGGGTCCTGCTATTTTACACTTTACTTCCGGCATTCGAAAGCATGCAAGGCCAGAGAAAGAACGCTGTTCATTTCCACCATTTCCTTTTCTTCGTTGAATCGGCCAGTATTTTTTTTTTTTGTGTTGGGGGGGGGGGGGGTTAGCTGTAGCGTGCGTTATTGCTTTTTAAGGTTATTACTTTTATGTTTCAGTAATGAAATATCTCGTTTTCCTGATTGTTTTTATATATTCTGTATTTAGATTTATTTTGTTCTTGCCATTTCGTGTCTCGTCTGTACGTAGGAAATAAACAGCTGAGTGATGACAACGAAATGATTGTTTTTGCTCTTTACAAAAAAAAAACATATTCGGCAGTGTTAGATCTCACAAAATATTTTGTAGGTGCCAAAAAAAAAAAAAAAAAAACAATTCCTCGTAATCATATTACTCACGCATTCTTGGTGATCTAAAACAATGTTGGTTTAGTTAATTCTGAGGTCAAATGCTGATTTATATAATTACGCGTTTAAATAGTTTACGTATGGTCGGATAGAAAACCACTTTCGCAATATGCCAATATAAATGCAAATTTCACTCTCCACTGAGCACTCCATTCAGGCGTGGCGAATCTCGCCCGCCTACTCACTTGCATCTCGTATTCATGGAAATGAAATTACCCTGTTAAGTATGTTATACTTTCCCCTGCAAATTTTTTCGCGCCACACGTTTCTCTTCTGGAAATGAGTCGTGAAAACAAATTGCGGTGTTAATTTTCATAAGTTACTCGAGGGGGAAAAAATCTATAGTCTGTTCACGGTAAAGTAAGAACTTTTGAAATTAACAATTGAAAAAAAAATGTCATTACCCGTTAAGGGTCCTCCTTTGCAGTTGTGCCTATTCTAATTAAAAAAAAAAACTTTGGAATTTGAGACAAATGGAAGCCGATATTCTGATGTCAATTCATGGATTTGGTTATTGAAATATTAATGTGGTCGTTGCAAAGTGGGAGACAGTCAGCAAAAATTGCTGTAGGTGGCGCCCTCTTTACTCATTTTGCAATATTTTGTTCTCTTGTAAAACTGATTTTTTAAATTATAGCGACAATGCTGTATCCTTTCGGAACAGATCGTTGTATCAGAGCACGTGATCGCCACCGCTTAGAATGACGAGGAAACAGAACGCACGTGACACTTGTTTGTGCTATTTCTAGGGGCAAGCTTTCCTGGTGTTATTTGAAGGTAAATTTCGTTTTTTAAAAAATACCTGATTTCGGTGATATCGGTTTTCTTATGAGAGTCTTCGAAATTGAAACGTCATAACTAAAATTGTGCATTATTAGAGCCAACATTTTACTGGGTTATTTTATTGAAAATTTTATTATTGAAAGTTGTTAATTTATTCTTATGTGCATATTTACATCACGATGTTATAATGTTAATACAATTTACTAAACAAGGGAAAACTATTTATTTGAACAAAGGTAATGCAGAGCATTACCATAGGTAAAAAAAAAAAATCCCTTTTTAAAGGGTATGTTTTTTCGTAATTTGTATGTTGAGGTTCCTAAATAGTGTGGATTTTTTGTTACAGTCTTGCACGAATAGCTTGGATATTTTTATAGAGAAAAAAACATCCAATACTGAAAATAAAATTATTTTTATATTGGTTTTTACAACTTTGCTATTCTCATTAAACGATCATTTCTCATCCACGTGGTATTCAATATTTACTGCATTCACTCAACCTGAATGACAACAGCTTAAATTTAATTTTTTTCTCCTTCCCATAATCTGAATACTTAAATTATTCATATAATCACGCAGTTTGTACATTTTTTGGATACAGATTGTTGGTCATGGTTTCGCAGGTAAAATTATATATTTGGACTAAAATTCTTTTATTTTGTGGTTTAACCGAAATTTCGGTGTTAGGCGGCGTGTATAACTTGCATTTCGGTGTTATTACGGTTCTATCGCTATTCGCCGTATAATCTTGGCTCTAGATATTTCCTATCATCATCGCGATACTTTCTTACGGCGGGATGTTGCCTCGAGGCGTCTGTAGTCCATTCGCGGTTTCTTCACACTTTTTGAATCAACCCTTTGAAAAATCACCCTATATATATGTCGTATGTAGTTATTTACAAAATATACCTTGTATCACAATCGTTTTATACCTCTGCTAACATAAAATTATCTTATTATTCGTTTTAACCGAAGTTTTGACTATACATTATTTATAAATTATATTTCATTTATAATAAACATGAATAAAAACAGTGAGAAAACATGTGTGTTGGTAGCACCTATAGTAAGAAATAGTTTTAATGCAAAATATCATCACAACTGAGCGCGCACAAATTCTGCGCGTCTTCTAAGACTTATTTAAGCTCAGTTTGTTCGAGGCGGAGGAATATCCTAGAAGTAGAACTTTAGCAGAGTTTCGTAAAAGCTGGAAGTAACCGTGAAGGAAATATGGGAATTCGTATATTAGTAAGAGATTTAGGTTCCTAACATTTTCACGTTTTCACTCAAGTAGCGCATGAATACAGTGGCCAGGTCTACGGCAATGTTAATTCTACATATTGCAGAATAATACAATATGAGGCAGAAATTGCATATAATGAAGATCTTAGAATTTTCACAACTTCATTTACAAATTTTGTGTTAGGTTTTACGAAACGACAGGGCACAGGGCATTCCTTTGTACATTTTCTGAAGTTGGCGCTACTTGATTACTCCTTCCTTGCTAGCAGTTAGAAGTTAAAATTTTATCAAGTTAGCGGAGCCATAACAATTTGATAAACATGGAGAAGGTATTATTTATGCCGGCCGTGTTCGTGCGAAATGTTTCGTCAATCCAACTGAAATGTAACTTACGCCGAAAAATTGATAAAGCCGAAATGGCAAGGGCTGATCGGCCATAAGAGTTGTCAACGAACCGCGATCAGCCTTTCGCTACTGTCACTGACCTATGACATTTTTTTCTTCTTCTAAACTACCTTATTCTAAGTGTTACGTGAAGCTAAGGCCTGAAGGTAGGGCGTGATTTTGTTGCGTCTCAGTGCTAATCCCTTACGCCTACAAGGAAGGAAAATCATGCAAAGAGGGATTGGGCAGCCATGGCCAGCACTTTGGGGTCATGACTACCTCCCTAAGTGTACTTAGAGCTAGTCTTAACTATGAAGAGCAAGGGAAAAACCGCCAAGACAGACGTAAAAACCCTCGCGACAGAGAAATAAAAATTTCAAAAATTATTGCTACAGGAGATAGAGTGTTTGGAAACCATGATCTTAGTTAATAGAGTTGGAAAGACTGCCCTACGACATTATTCTCCCTCCTAGCCGCGAGGCTTTCAGTCCATACACGTTTACTTCACACTTTTCTGAAGCCCTGCTGAAGTTATATTTCCAGGATATTCCTCCGCCTCGTGCAAACTAAGCTTAACCAAGTTTAGAAAACTACACCAGAGGGACAGCGCACCGCATTCGTGCGTATTAAGTGTCATAATACTTTGCATAAGAACTAGTTCTTACTAGACATTACCAACACACCTATTTTCTCACTGTTTTTATTCATATTAATTATGTATGAAATATTGTTATTTATAAGTAAAATATGAATAAAGTCTTTAAAAGGTTTGACTCAAAAAGCGCGAAGAAACCACGGGGAGACTATAGCATGGAACGGATAATACTTAGCTAGAAATTTTTTTTTTAGAATTAATTACGGAAAATTTTGTATTATTACTTCTAAGGGATCCCTTTTCTCTACAAATACCTCAAAATTGCTCCCATTCGCCCAGCATTCGTTTTTCAATCACCAGTGCTTTCTGGTATGATCCCAATTCTTGTTGTGAAATCTTTCAAAATTAATTTTCTAAATAAAAAATACTCCTTAAAAGTACACTATAACATTTAAAATTATTTTGAAGACACTGTTATTTATATAGACTAACCAATTCTGCAACCTCGCTCATACAGTTATTGACTATTAGTTCCTGCTGGTTTCGCGTGGTAAAAAATTACAAACCTAAATCGTGATCGATATGATTCAAGGATAGTCACAGATTTCGTGTGCTGTGTTGATATAAAAGAGTTTTTGCCCGTTTTTGTGTAGAACCGAGCTACGAGAACTCCGACACGGTACAGTGCAGTGAAATAATGAAATCAGTTCTTTGCTTTTAACGTCAGTCCATCTATCGCGTTGTGTGATATACCTTAACAGAGCAATATATTCATACCCGCCGGAGGTTAAAAAAAAGGGGGGGGGGGATTTCTGAATCTTTATTTATATTTGTTACAAAAATGTTTGGTAGTAATTACAAAAAGGGCCTTTATTTTTTAGTCATTAGCAAACACGTAAGTAGTAATTACAAACTTATTTTGTTTTCATCACGATTAATAAAGCACGGTCTATTTTAACAAAAAAATGTTCTATGAAACACTATTCCACCCCCCCCCCCACCCAGTGCGAAATAAAAATCTGGACAGTCAAATTATCCTCTTTGGAACTGAAATTTTGGTTTCCAACTTATTACCTCTGTATTGGTTGTTATTTAAATATTTGTTTCAAAATGTCGTCTGTAAATTGAGAAAATTGCATCCTAAATTTTCCGAGTGTATTTGATCCACCACTACCATGTCAGACTCATGGATTCGTCTCCAACTAGTCTTTCAATTTTTATATTTTACATTGCAGTGAATGGATGCATATATTCTTATAGATGCTTCCTCGCTTTTCCGTACATTTGTTTGACTGGCGTCTGAGTACGACACTACGCATGGGGGGCGAGTAAATACATATTACCGTATTGCTTATTTGATCGTGAAAATCAACAATAGGGCAGGAATTACTGCACTTATACGCCCGTGGCAGCAACATACGTGTCAAGTTGAAGATTTTACAGAATTATACACATATGAGCCATTGAGTCCAAGACAATGTTAGAAAAGATGTGCATGTACAGAAAGAGTACACTAAGCACGATTTTTAAAAGTGTTGGGTTAATCGTTAACAAACCATTCTAAAGAGCATTTTTTTTACTATTACGAAGAGGAATTGCAATGTTATAGGAACGTATTATCTTTGTACCAGGCCACCATGTTAATTCAACAAAATTCCATAACATGTTTATTAGAGAATTATTTTTAATATTCTTGTTCAGTGCATATATAAAGACTCCACACGTTGACTAAGTCAAAAAATCAGTAATATGTGGAAATTTCCTTATGTGTATGTGTAATACACAGCCGTGACTTTAATTAGGTTAGTAAATCAAGTGTCTGAGTTAACCTATAGAACCGTATGAAATATTATTTCCTACTTAACATTCAGAAGACTCGAACACTACATCAACAGGCCAACGCTAAGAGAATCTGATGTTTAAGCCTCTTAATAACCAAGAATATTTAATTCCCTTGACATTATCCCTAACACGTACACAACATAGCACATATACAAACAATTAAAGAAGTAATGAAACCTAAATACTATTTTAGCACATAAACGTATGAAAACCTAATAATTATACAAGTCCACTAAATTAAATGGTATTTCAGGAAATGAAGCATTATTAATATTTCTTCAAACTCAAACTGGTAGTTCGGTAATTAACTTCCATAATCTCTTTCATTAAGATGCACGGCTTGTTAGACTCTTTATGTTCTCAGTATCCACTGGACAATTAGTTGCAGTGCATTTCAAAGTAACATGTGAAGTACCATTTCGTTTGATGACATAAGTACAGTTCATACATATAAAATCTTTTACATTACCTACCATTGCGCTGCTCATCAGATATATCCTAATTTCCAAATGCAACATATAATGCTTCTCGCTATGGCCTATTAATAGTCACATATATAATATTTTCCATTTGTCAACGTCAACGCTTCCAGATTAAGTATAGTAATCACATGCTCCTAGAATCTTCGTGGACCAAAGAAAATAATTCTAAAAAACCTGATCTAAAATATTCAGTGGCGCTTTTGCTAGTTATGCTGCTAAGTGAAAATAAATAGTACAAAATACTTCTTTCTTATTTACATATCGCAACTAACTTATCAGAATAGTAGTAAGTTGTTTAAAATTTATTTGTATCCAGGTATACAAATAAATTTAAAATCCGGGTAGGGGTCTGTAGGGAATAATTTCTGTTCGTTTCAACTTGCTCTCTTACACTATCGATTATGTTTTAAATATTTAATTCTTAGGGACGTGGGATTTTCACGACCAAGAGTACCCTGCAGGTCATACACCAGTATTCTGCGTGAACATAAGCAATTTCCATTAGACATTTTCTTTCGTGACTGGGCCAGCCAGGATAAAGTTACCCCGATCTTTAGAGCACGTGATTCACGTGCTCTAAAGATTCGCGTGGCAGGCATCCAAAAAGCGTGAATATGGAGCAGCGCCAGGATGCAAGGGCGGCGGAAACGGGAGATCCCCGAGAAAACCCGCCGACTAGAGAGATGTTGCCGCTGGCGTATGTTTTCAATATAAATATGCAGTATGTACTGTCTTGCAAAACATGAGTTTTAAAATGTCCTTGCAAACAGGCTTATACATGGTATGGTAACATCTCCGCTGTAGGGAACTTCTAAAAAATTCGCGAAGAATATATTTTGTTTGAAACGCCTGTATTTAAATTTGACGCACTGATCCGGAATTTATTTAACATGGTATTTCGTATTTAAATTTCCTTGAAATGGGATTTCCTATATAAATTTTCTCTACATGGTATCTCCTATTTAAATTTCCTTAACATGGGATTTTCTATAATTTCCTTAACGTGAAATTTCGTATTTAAATTTCCTTAACATGATATTTCCTATTTAAATTTCCTTAACATGGGATTTCGTATTTAAATTTTCTTAACATGGGATTTCCTATGATTTCCTTAACATGATCTTTCCTATTTAAATTTCCTTAACATGGGATTTCCTATTTAATCTCGCAGTTGCCAGCCGGTAAACAGTGTCCATAACTGCAATTCTGGTAACGCTCGCGGGCCGCGTGCTCAAAGGACGCAGACGACGAAGGAGAATACCATTGCGGGTCGCCACGCCAGCGATCTGCAGTGAGGTCGGACATCTCCGGCCAGCATACATCCATCTTCCGTCGGAGTGGCGCCTTGCCGTCGAGCTCACCGACGCGGAGGCCATCCCTGCAGATCTTGTTTGTCCCCCCCCCCCCCCACCATCACATCATGCGTCCCAGGGGGGGATTGCGGCGGTGTAAACACAGCCCTGGCTTTCACGACTCACCCGTCACCGTTCGGCTCTCTACCCGAGATTCCTGCTCTAAACATTTACTCTTTTCTCAATCTCTTTCTCTCTCTCCCCCCCCCCTTCCCTTTCCAAAATCCACCAACCCTCCTTACATCATTCCGCAACCTAATTTCGTGTTTCGCTGTCTTGTTCCACCACATCCGTCTGAAATAGGACGAACTCCACGAGCAAGTTCCAAACCACTTTGCCAATCTAATGAACATAAAGACCTATTTTATTTGTTTATTTCATGCCTCCGTATGGTTCATTAGAAAATACATTCTTGAATATAGGATTTATCACATTTAACTAAATGATATGAACTGTATAGGCTGTTCACGGTAAAGTGAGCACTTTTAAGTCCCTTCCAACAGGCATTAACCAATAATAAATATATTTTATTGCAGCCTCAGGCATTACATTTTGAGGGCGAGGAAATATATATACTGTGTTTATTGGTCACATTGTAATGTTTATATTAAACAGCAGCAGGAAGATGGAAATCAAACGAAAGGAAATATTTAGAAGGGCCTTAAAAAGTGCCCACTTTACAGCGAACAGCCTATACAAAATGTTACCTACTAGTGAAACTAAGATAAATAAATCTAAGTGCAAATAGTACTCTGCATATTTCAGTCAGTACACGTACACAACACGACATTTTACATAACATTGTTTTACAAAGTTTCATTTGTGTGTGTGTTTTGGTTTTTATTTTTTTCCCCAACCAGAACTCGTTTTGAAAATATTTCCTCCTATTCTCATTTATTGTTTTACTGTTTTATGTACTAATTATTGCAGCGTTCTGCAATATTCATATGTCCTTCACGGACCGTGTCAAGTAAATGATTTTTTTTTTCACCACTTGCGTCGCTATTAAGTATGTCAACATGTACCGCAGATATGAATAATGTGATTTGAAGTCATTTTAATGTACACTACCCTCATCCGCGAAACAAAAATTCTGATAATTGTTATCCTTAACGTCCCCACTTATGCGACAGGGCTAATCGTGGGAAGGCGTATGTACTTAAGAGAATTTATCGCAATTACTGAGATTGCACACTTAATACTCTTGCAAATTGTGCAAAAGTGTGCATAATATTTAATGCGTGAAAATTGTGCAGTGAGCAATCGGTAGAAAATGTTTCAATCGACGATTACGATGAAATGAATGTTTCAATTTTTACGTTTGGATTTCTTTAATTAGTAATCGCGACCGTATCACCTGCAACCGATTCCAAACCAAGGGCAGCAGTCGATGGTTAAACGATTGCCGTCAAGAGTATGTGAATGATTGAGAAGTCTATGACTGTGCCATGCGAACTCGAGAAGTACACGATCCTTTATCCACGTCTTTGCCATGCGAACTCGAGAAGTACACGATCCTTTATCCACGTCTTTGCCATGCGAACTCGAGAAGTACACGATCCTTTATCCACGTCTTTGCCATGCGAACTCGAGAAGTACACGATCCTTTATCCACGTCTTTGCCATGCGAACTCGAGAAGTACACGATCCTTTATCCACGTCTTTGCCATGCGAACTCGAGAAGTACACGATCTTTATCCACGTCTTTGCCATGCGAACTCGAGAAGTACACGATCCTTTATCCACGTCTTTGCCATGCGAACTCGAGAAGTACACGATCCTTTATCCACGTCTTTGCCATGCGAACGCGAGAAGTACACGATCCTTTATCCACGTCTTTGCCATGCGAACGCGAGAAGTACACGATCCTTTATCCACGTCTTTGCCATGCGAACTCGAGAAGTACACGATCCTTTATCCACGTCTTTGCCATGCGAACTCGAGAAGTAAACGATCCTTTATCCACGTCTTTACCTGAGGTTCAAGCAAGGGACCCGATAGTCCGATGGCACGTAAGCAATTTTTGCCACGGAGTACCTGTAATGTCACTTATTCGCAAATATCGCCGTATGTTTCGTTAGAACAATGGGAAATGCACAGTGTTGCCACACACAACCGAATTCAGTTGCATGTAGCGTATCTCTAGATCGTGTAATAGAATTGGAGTGTCGCCGAATGTAAAGATGTACCTAAATTGAGGTTCGAGTGACGATTTTTTCGTAACGTAAATTACTCTTTATTTTACATTTTATTTTCTCTTTTCCCCCCTAAATAAAATACCCCTAACACTCAAGAAGACATTATTCACTGTATCGTAACACTATGCTCGTAAAGTTTTGAACAAGACTTTAATTTCTCCTTTGAAATGTCTGATTAACAAGATGTGACTAATTTATTTATAAATGAGTTTTAAGTTTACATTAATAATAGGAATTATTATTATTTTAAAAATTGTTGTGAGCAAATTCTTCAGGTTTGGTGCGTAGCTGAATTTCGTTATTTGTCGTTGAAATTCCGAATGAACTTACCAAGTTGCTGATCTTTAGTGTGGTTTTTGTCTACGGTAACATGAAACTACAGCAAAGTAGGTCCTGCCCTGTGTGTTGTGGTGATAGGGACTAGAGACCGACGTGACTGGAGTTGAAGTTTCCGTATATTCACGAAAATTTTTCCAGAAATATAAGTCAATATACGGAAACACGATCCGTAAAGAAAAAAGAATGGAGTTGAGGTCCATAAATACAAAATACGGAAAGTCTCAATTTTTCCTACAGCTTCCGGTTTCGGGCATGAACAGTGCCGAGTCTACACGGAGCCTTCTTCGGTTCTGTTAACAGAAAGTTATCGTTTCTCATACAGATAGCACAAATCACCTGTAATAATTAGGAATACTTAAAACATTCAGTCATTACTAGAAACTTAAAAAGGTTACGTGTTTGAAAGAAATATTTTTTTCCCGACAGTAATAGGGGCGTGCCGGTCCTAACCCCAAAGAGATTCCCCCTTTTGATTGACCTAATCAATTTGATACCAAAGGGTTAATTAAATGGATTGAAAGGGTTAGCAAAAGGGGCTGATAAAAATGGCTAAATTTAAATGAAAGGATAAAATTTATTGAAAGGGTTAAATGTATTGAAAGGGTTAATTTTTTTCTTGATTTTGTTGTGTATATTTCTTTCTTTCTTTCCTTTTGTGGGGAGCTCTGATACGTCCTCACCTTTGGAGCTATGGCACTTAATGAGGTGTGATGTGTTGGGGACAGGATGTGTGTGTGTCTATATATATATATATATATATATATATATATATATATATATATATATATATATATATATATATATATATATATATAATATAATTTACACGAAAGAGATGTATAATGAACGACCACAACTACGTGAATATGACAATTACGTGAGTATGGAATTAATTATTTACAACGAATAAAAAATGTCCCTATAAATTAAACGAACACAATAACAAGATATATGACACTACTTGACACCTCTCGCACATACCTTACACGCCTGTCTGCCTGTGAGACTGGCGAGGAGGAACTTTAGAAATTTGGAAACGTAAACCACGTGTAAAAAGAAATTTATTGACCAACACTCATAATAAAATTGGACCTTTCGCAAAACACGTATTTCCAGCTGCGAACCCAGTGAAGCGCTGTTTGATTATAGACTGAGGTGAAAAACTCGGAAATTTTAAACAAAACGAATGTTTCCAAATAAATTAAAATAAACACGTAATAAAATGGCACCAGGAGCTCCCCGAAAACACATCCTCCCACCTCGGAGGCTGGTAAAGGAGTGAGTGGATAGTATGACATGGTCCTGCTTATAAGCTGTTACGCGTAGTGAGGCTGAGTTTAAATTTATGACTGACAGAACCTAGTTCCTTACTAAGCTACTATTAACGACTTGATTCGTTCTACAAGAACGTGAATGTATAAAAGTTAATTATTTAAAAATAACGGATGAACTACAAATTTTTTCCATTAAGTCTGTGAAATTCATGGCATTTGGTAATAAAAACGTGAGTTGAAAATGCTAGGACGTTTCGTCGACCGAACACAAAAACCGGGTTTACACGATAAACACACTATTAGACGATAAATTAAAGCCTTGTAAAAAAATATTTCACACTATAGTTTACGAAGACTGTGCACGGGATCTGAACCCTGGAGCATATAATATTGCTTAACGAGAATCGCAGATATCACACTCCGAAGCCTGGTGTATATGAAGGAGCTGTTGAGGTATACATCCGTCTAGTCCAAGCTTCTATGAGCAACTAAAGATGGCGGTGACTGGAACAGGGGTGCAGATGTCTCCTGACCTCCCCAACCCCTCGCCAGAGCATGCTACTCTGTCCTTGAGGTTACTCATCCCTCTGCCCTCGATTGTCAATTTTT
The DNA here is from genome assembly GCA_029891345.1 of Dryococelus australis. Lineage (NCBI taxonomy): Eukaryota > Metazoa > Arthropoda > Insecta > Phasmatodea > Phasmatidae > Dryococelus > Dryococelus australis. The sequence continues at coordinate 29,686,762 of CM057000.1, read as the reverse complement.
TCGGCAATGTAACAAGATGGCGACGACTGGCTAGAGGGCTTCTCATCGGCCCTGCTTGCCTGTAGGCACCCCCTACCCTCCACCCCTCGCCAGAGTGACGTGCCCTGAGGTCAAGAACCCAGACCATCCCTCGCACCCCTCCAACACAGAGTTCGTTTTCGCCCCAAAAGTCAGTTTCTTCTCAAAGGCCAACCACCCCCCGCCTTTGTCAATGACCGCATCTTCGGCAATCTATCCCCCTCCACGCATTCCCGACCCTCTCTCTTCACCATCAGCACAGAACATGTCTTTTGTCCAACAACTTTGGGGACTCTTCAACTGTCAGACACCCCTCAAGACACCAGTTGGACTCTTCCAAAGCATTTATTTGTTTGCTAATCTACCTTTACCCATGAATTGTGGACTCTACCCTTCTGTGACTTATTCCCCGGCAACCCCTTTCCCCCACTCACCATACCTAGAGCTAGTCAAGAATCTTCAAAGCTTTGTGGCAGGCAATGTTTGAGAAAAATATCGCATTTACACTCTCAAGTGTTTGAACGTTTTCTGCAAACGAATATATAAAAACTCCATCGAAAACATATCGCAGAGAAAGTTAAAAAAAAAAAAAAAAAAAAAAAAAAGATCGTAGCGAACACAGGTAGACTAGCATTGGAAAACCATTTTTCCGAATCCTCAAGGTCAAGCTGGTTGAGCGTTTGCCCTCTCGGGTAGGCGAAAGTGTAGGCTGTCTACTCCAGCAGACGTGCGGTCGGCCGAATTCTCAAGCTAATTCCGGGCTGCCTTCTCCGACAGGCAAGCGAGCACCCTGCCGGACTATCTTCAAGCAATCAGCCTGTCTCGCTCGGGACAAGGACTGCTAGAAATGCCTTAGTTTTATACATGCCCTGAACATGCCCCAGTTAGGAACACTCCAAGCTTTGCGCAAGGTGTCATACACAAAATTAACTTATTTACACAATAAAAACAGATATTGAGTAAAATAAATTTGTATGTGTTTTAAATATCTCGTGAAAATCGTCAGTGTTTGTTAATACCCATTAACTGCTTCAAACATTTGTCTTTAAAACTCGTTTACTATAAGTAAATTATTTATTTCGTCTTGTTTTCTGTTAAGACACAAAATCGTTTACTCATTGCGAATCTCCATAGTCTTTACTGTGTTAAATATTTTAACGATATCTCCATTTTTAGGTGATATTCACGCAAACTGATTTCACAGCGAGACAGTAATGTTCTCTGTTATGGAAAGCGCTCAAAGTGATTTGCCAACTGTCGCGAACAAACACACGCTCGTTAAACCGACTGAAGAAAAAAGTACGTATTCAGTTCACATTCAAATATTCCTGATCATCGAAAACGTAAAATTTTACCCGGTAATTTTTGTTTTGTTATGTTGATGTGCATTTTTAAGAGATTATATATATATATATATGTGACATACATGAATAAATAAATGTTCTTCACACAAACCAAGCTACAACCCTGGTGGATAAAGTAATGAAATATATATTTTTGTGAAAACATCGACTTACCAATTTCTCTAAGATATATGATTATAAAGTTCCAGATCTAGAGTTTGGAGATAAATGAAACACATATTCATTTTGAAATACACTTTTAATATTTATTTACATATGCAAAAACACATTCTTCTTAAAAATATTTATTTATATACAGAAAAAAAAAAACACTCAATATTATTTTCTGTGAACGAGGTTGGTAACATTTGGTTGATGCTGTAGGAAGACGAACTCGTTGCTCTCAATCTGTGATAAGTTGTTATTCACAGCGGATTCTAGATGAGGCGTTGGATGTTAGAATTTCAGATTAGTTATTTTAAGACATTATCTGTCAGTTGATTGGTTGATTGCTACTGTGTCATTTAACTATCTCATTGGCGGTATTGCATATAGCAGAGCTGAATTTATTATGCTATTCAGTGTAGTGTTGCTGAAAAAAATGTAGACAGGTAGTCTATGATATCACACAGGGATACACCAGCCAACTGAATGAAGCGCTGAAATACAAGAGGAGGAAATTTGACATGATTTGAAAAGGTTGTAACACGGGCATGGGTTCTCATACAAAAGATCGCCCCCTCAGTCCCCTATACAAGTCCTAGAAGTTTGTAAGGGGAATTTTCGAGCGTTCTGTATAATGTGAGAGCCATGTCGACGCGGGAGGTATTTCAAGAGAAACATCATTGCCAATTACGTGATGTGGACCGAGCTGGACGTCCCTAAGGAACATCTCAGGCCATTAGGAACAGCGCTTACCGCGTGTCATTATCCCTTCTTGCAGTGGATCGATAACTTGAGGGCTCTGCAGTACACTGCACCCCCCTCCCCCCTCGTCAAGCTGCATCCAGACACTGCTATGTCCAGGCAACGTCTGCGTGACCTGATCAGGAACCAAGGTGCTGCTACAGTCACGTTCACGGGGTTACCTACAACTTTCCTGAAGTCCAGCTGAAGTTATACTTTCAGGATATTCCTCCGCCTCAGGCAAACAAAGCACAGACAAAGAAGTGACTAGGCACTGTATTCGCGCGCTCTCAGTTTAAAAGCTGTTCACGATAAAAAAGAGCACTTTCGAAATCAAACTTAGAAAAAAATCACTGCCCCTGCCTGCATATGTGTTAACGGGCGCACTGAGTGACATGCGCCCAGGAAAGTTGGTAACGATGGATGGGAAGTAGTTCCGTTTCTTAACGGCGAATAAAAAGTGTTAGGTAAACATTTCTGATAATTTTAATTATTAATATCGCTTTCTGTGTTTTTTAATGCACCGACGTGTAAAAACGTGCAGATTTGTTAAATGTTTACTTTTCTAATGATTTCACAGTTTCACTTGATCGACGCATCAATAAAGTGATAAGGCCCATGGCAATGTTAATCATACACAATGCAGTAGAATACACAATGTGCATACAAGTAGATCTTAAGCAGGGCTTTCAAAAGTGCTCTTTTTACCGTGAATAGCCTATAATTATATTTGGCATGAGAACTTTTTATAACTAAGACATTAACAACAAACATATTTTATCACTGTTTTTATTCGTATTGATTTTAAATGCAACGTTATAATTTATAAATAAAATATAGCCCTAAGTAAAAGTTCAAATTAGCCAAAACTAAAATAATTTTATGCTAACTTATTAATAAAACGTTCGTGATATATGACGTATTTAAGAAACCAATCACGTCATACATGGTGTGGTCTATCAAAGGTTTGATTCAAAAATTGTGAGGAAACCGCGAATAAACTATACAAACGAAATTCTTAGCTAACACACACACACACAGCCATACATACTCTCACTGTAATGTAACAAAAGAAGAACTTTCATAAATAATTTATTACTACTTTAGGAAAAGCTTGATAAATGTTCTGTATTGTGAAATCTTAGTTTCACGAATGGAGCACTTAAACAGTTCCGTTTAATGTCCGGTAAGCAGTAACACAAAAAAAAATTAGTAATAAACCTATTCAGAACCTATGAGTTAAGGCGTGGAAATATTGTTGTCAACTCGCATGTAGCTTGAGTCCCATAGCACAAAAAATTCCACTCATCGAATTCTTCGCCCCGAACTAAGTACTATTATTCAAGCGATAAAAAAACGCACGTGCCCTTGCGTAAAATGCAAATATGAACATACTGGCCGAATAAAACAATCCATCGTCACACTAGCAACACTCATACACGGTAGGATATTGGGACTCTTCACTTCTTTTTTGTCGTGTCGATATATTTTTACACATGAACAGTATAATTTTACACGTATGGTATATTTAACAAATCGAGCTTTTGATGTAAAAATGATACACTTATTGTCGCTGTAAAATTTTGCTGTGGAATGTGTACTAGAGACAATGATTATAAAGTATAAAAACGCGTAATTAGGTAGTTTGACGCCTTATGTTGGTGTATTTTTGCACATAATTTATTTAAATCTGTAAATGAACACATATAGTATTAAAAAAACATATGTTATATATACACATTACTTATTTTTAACCAGAAAAATGTATTTTATTCTGAAGTACACTAATGTAAAAATTAACAAAAAGTGTAGTGGATTTTCATTACAACACAAAATTTTTAAATTATTGATCATTAGTGTGCGTATATTCACCTTTTTTTTTTTTTCAGTGAAGGAAAATTTAACAAACTCATTTCAGAACAAGCTAGACTTTAAAACCGTAAAAATTGCTATTACTTTCATATTTAGACGCTGACAGTTTGTCAGATTCGATCTGAAGAACTCTATAGGCTATTCACGATAAAGTGAGCAGTTTTGAAAGAACTCTTATTTGAAATAATGATAGTCAATATTTTATTTTATCCTTAGATGTCAACTTCCGAGAGCGGTGAAATATATACACTCTGTTTATTATTTAAATTACAATATTCTTTTACAACGGTTGTTAAAGTATGAAAAACCGGCAGAAAGAAAAAGTAACTAGGGCCTCAAAAGGGCTTACTTAACTGTGAACAGCATATATCCGACAACAGACTTGCATTTAAACAAGGATGGAATCTCGCGCTACCAGTCCGGAGTAAAAACTGGTTAAACTGTAGCAGTGGCGAAATCAACAGTTGACAACTGCTGAGAATACATACGACAGTAAAGATTATAACACTTTACCTGAAATGGCGAAATTGCTCTGCCCTACTTATAAGAAGCCAAAACGCAGAAGTGATTGTCATTCGCTGTGAGCACCATTGTATATACACTATTCAAGTGTTTACTTTTAGGGACGTTGAGTTCGGTACAGTAGCGTTAAAGAAAAGCTATAGACTGTTCACGGTAATGTGAGCACTTTTGAGGCCCTGATTACTTTTTTTTTTCTATGAGCCATTTTTTAATCCTTCCGCCACTTTTTAAAATAAACATTGTTATGTATGTAATAAACGCAGTGTATAAAGTACACGTCTAAGGCTACAATATGAGAGGACTTCGAAAAGTGTTCACTTCACCTTGAATAGCCTATTGAAGTGAAACACGTGTATCCAGCACTGCAGGAAACCCCTTGTTTTATTGGTTTATATTCTCGCTTACCGCCGTCTTATCGGTCAGCTGTACGCTACACTCTCATTATTGGCCAGTTTCCAGCCAATGGGGTGCCGATGTGGTTGTGTTCCAGCCAAATGCGTTTTCGCATGTACAGTCCATGTTCATTTTAGTAATTATACGAAAATATTGTTTTTGTAGGCGAAAATTATCGTTAAAGTTATGCTGTTTCTTAGGAAACTACGACGTCAACAGTGAAACAACCAAACTACATCCGGACAGGTTTTGTGGTTCCTGGACAGAGAAAGTATTATACGAATGCTGCCCCAGTTAAACTCGGGCACAGTCCTCAAAATGTTAAATGGCTGCTGTCACGGGTGGGGATCGGATTTTGAAAGTTTCGTTTCTAAAAGGTTTGGTTAACCCAGATGGGTCACTGAGGCCGTGTCCGAACTCAGGTATATACTTGCATACTTCACTTACCCTTGGCACCAAACTTGATGAATTCGGACAGGCAGTCTTGTTTACGTCGGTACCAGTTATTAGCCAGCTATTGTTCATTGTTCTGGCTAATAATTTTGATAAATGCGGAAGGTTTTAGGGGTTAAATAAAGCATCAAATAATATTTAAATTTGATTTACATTAACATTTATTGTTTTGCATTATTGCATGTAAGTGCAGTTAGGATTGTTTTTTTTTTATCTTAACTTCTGTAGGTTAGGAACACAGGACTAATACGAATTTATTGCTTAGACCCTTTTTTAAGGTGAAACTTGCGATAATTTTTTATTCAGTTCAAAATTCTATGTCTACGAAGTAGTAATCTTGCCCTATGAAAATTTAAATCAAATAATTATGTCGGAAATCAATTGTAACCTACAAATTGCTTCTCAAAATGGCGGCACGTATTCCGCAAGTATGCGAGAAGTATACAACTTCGTTTACTTGTATACTTGCATACTTCACTTGCAATTCGGACAGCACTTACGACTCACTTCGGGGCAGGTACGAACAAGTATGTACTTCAGGCGAATTCGGACACAGTCTGAGAACCAACTGGCTTTTTTTTTTTTTTAAATTACCTCGTAACGCATGTCCTTATGACCGCAAATGACTTTCAAATACGAGTTGTTCGGGGACGGGAAACTACCAAACCCTGCACCGCCCACGGCAGCAACTTTGCCGTACTTCACGGGCCGCTGGCTCCCGGAGGTCTGAAACTCCCGAAGAGCCGGGGCGTCCTCAAGGCAGCAATTAAGGCGCTTGCAGAAAACACGACAATTTTAAGCTCATTACACGAACGTAGTTCTTCTACCCACGCGGGCGCAGGGAGCTCCTAATATCTGAAATACTTCCAGGGCCGTCACTCTTAATCTTTTGAAATAATTCCGCCAATGGCGGTGATCTATGTGCTTACCTTACATCATGTTAATATAGGCGGTTCACGGTAAAATTAGCACTTTTGAAAGCCCTGCTTTAGATCTACTTGTTTACACGTTCTGTGTTCTTTCGCCTTATGCAAAATTAACGTTGCCATGGGCCTCATCACTTTATTCGTGCGTCGGTCATTTGAAACTGCGAAATTACTAGAAAAAGAAATGTTGTATAAATTTGCTCATTTTTACACTTCAATTCACAAAAAAAAAAATACAGAAAGCGAGAAAAATTATTTAGTTATGACAAACGGTCACCTAACACTTTTTGTTCGACGTTAATATATGGAACTACTTTCCCCTCCATCGTTACCAACTTTACTGAATTCGTGTCACTCATTGCGCCCGTTAAAACATATGCATGTAGAGGCAGTGACTTTTTTGTAAGGTTGATTTCAATTCTAATAATACTAAAATGGTTAACTCTTGAACTGTTATGCTGGGCCCGCGGTGTATCTTAAGAATACATTTCTGGCCCGCGACTGAAAAATAGTTGGACCACACTGTTTTATACTATGTATAGATATTTTATTCATAAGATTTACTTTGGTAAATTTGATAAAGACTGTTCACGATAAAGTGAGCACTTTTGAAATCTCAAATTTTGGGACGAATAGCTCACTTATAATCACCTTAGGGGATAAGTTACATACATTTTCGTCTTATATTTTCGTGAGAAATTGCCGGCCGAAGTTTGCCCCAATGTTTTAGAAACACGTAGTATAATACACATGTTGCACAGAATTCACAGACAGCAATAGGAAGACTCCTGCAAAATTTACAGTAGATAGATAGAAAAAGGGGCAACCAGTGTAGAAAATGGCATTAATTACAGTGAAGTGAAAAACATTTTGAAATGAATCCCACGCATATTATTGCTTTTAAGAATTGTATGCCAGCAGAAACAGTTTCAGATCAGAGAGGTATTGTAAGTATATTACCGTGTCCCGTGATGTTTACGAAGAAAATAAACATAACCTATGGGGACAAAGTGTTTGTTTACTTAAAAGACACCAAAAGTAAATCCATTTCAATTCAAAGGTTATTGAAGCTGATTTATGCTGTTTAAATGTGTATAATCATACAATATAGTTGTCATCTTGCATCCTTGACGCCAAGTGAAGTTTTTCCTATTACAGATGCCGAAGAATATATGGTGTGAATTCACTTGGTGTAGGTGGCACGTGGTGTAGGTGGCCTTATTATATAATTAAGACGATATAGAATAACAATGGGAAATATTGCTAAGGCTAACCCCGAACCTATTATTTTTTAACAGCTACAAAGTAAAGATCGGTTGTAGTTACAAATAAATTTTACAAAATTGTTTTCTGTGACTTAACGTTATTATTCTCTCTTATATATGATAGACTACTCTGTCTTAAGTAGAGTTCACAGAATGCAAAATTTTGAAATTTGTGAATGTGCCTATGGCATAAAGCCTAGTACACACGGGCATCTTTCTCGTAGAAGAAAGTGAGCACATGCTTGTACACATCGACTTGCATCTGTGAACGTGCCTATGGCATAAAACCTAGTACACACGGGCATCTTTCTCGTAGAAGAAAGTGAGCACATGCTTGTACACCTCGACTTGCATCATGTGAACGCCCGCCGAGTATGCTAGTTACTAGCTCACACGAGCTTGTGTACTATAGCTAGTGCCTTTAAGGGACGATTCTATTTTTCGCCATATTTCTTGTACAAGTCGAATGTAAACAAAACATATATTTTGTTGATACTGGCAATAAGCAGATATGGTAATGTTTTTAATACCGATAAAATGTTTGATAGTCCCACTATCATCAATAATTCGGTGTATGAATTTAAAAAAATAGAGGTTTGTCTTTTTTTTTTCTGCGAGTGATTTTAAATTTTCTACATTTGTAAATATTTAGTGCTAGAAATATGTCTGGGTGGACTAAATCTGTTATTCTTCTTTATGGCAGAGGCTATCGATAATGCACAAATTACCCCCACAAACTGCTTCCAAATCATACGTAGTTGACATCAACGATCCATTTTCTTGCTCACCAGCTGGTGTGGTGTGTATGGAATCGCACAATTCCGTGCATACTATCTAGTAGGCACTTTAGTGTTCAATATCTTGTTCACCTTCATTTTCACTTTCTTGTACAAGAAAGATGGCCGTGTGTACTAGTCTTAAGAATTCCCAGCGAATGGCGGTAGGCTGGAAGCCGATGACATCATCTGCCACAGCCCGCCGCGCGCAGCACGGCGAGGAGAAATTTTATCTAAATTGATGACACGAAGGACTGGGGATTCCTCACTTTAAACGAGCGCGCAGTGAAAGTGTGGATGACACAAGACCGTCGGCGCGCCGCCTCGATCCTTCCGACTTCCCCAGGGAGGGGGAAAAAAAAGAAGACGATCGCGCTGCTGGGCGCCTCTGTCCGTTCATGATCCTTCTCTGCTCCCGGTAACTCACACATCTCTTCGTCTTCCCAGCTGCCGGAACACTTTCCCTTGCCTTGGACTGGAGAATTCCAGGCTGCCGGATGTCATCTCCGGGCTCCAGGATCCCCCCCGCCTGTCGGCGAGGAACAAATAAAGGTCGCTTCACCATCAACTTCGTGTACCTACGCAAGAGGAACCGTGGTGGTGTAGCGGTTAGACAACTCGTCTCCCGCCAAGGCGAACCGGGTTCGATTCCCGGCGGGGTCCCCTTTCCCCCCCCCCGGACGATGCCGTTGGGCAGCGGGTTTTCTCGGGGATCTCCCACGTTTTCCCCGCCCTTGCATTCCAGCGCTGCCTCCATTCTTGCCTCGCTTCACCCTCATCGGCTCTCAAGACCTCGATGTTAAGAGCCGCCCAAATCTCTTCACTCACTCGCACGTGTACGCAATAAACGGCTGCGTACAACGTTTACGAAAATGTGTGGTTCATAGTGAATGTACACGTATTATTCTCAACCAATCAGACACGACTAGAAATTAAAATTGAGTTTAGTGAAGTAGTGATTTATTAGCAAAATATGTTAAGACGTATTATCTAAAGGAGCAAAGGAAAATAAAAACGTATGTTTTCTTTTACAAATTCGGTTTCCAAATAAATGCAGAGGTGAAGCCTTCTAATGTTCTGCTGAAATTGTTAATAGCCAAATTGCCATACTTTACATTCTCCTGTCCGTATTGTTTGCAGCCCTGCCTGTGTACCACAAGTAATTCACTCTTATTGGCTGTTCACTGTGAAAATGAGCACTTTTGAAAGCCCTGCTTAAGATCTACTGGTATGCGCATTGTGTATTTGTCCGCCTTATGTCAAATTAACATTGCCTTGGCCCTCGTCACTTTATTCATGCGTCGGTCAGGGGAAACTGCAGAATTATAAGAAAAGAAAAATATTTTACAAATCTGGTAATTTTTACATTTCGATGCGTAAAAAAAAAAGAAAGCGAAATAAATAAATTAAGTTATCACAAATGGTTACCTAACACTTTTTATTCCACGTTAAGTTATGGAACTATTTTCCATCCATCATTATCAACTTTACTGGGCGAATGTCACTCAGGGCGCCCGTTAAAATATGTGCGGGCAGGGACAGTAACTTTTTTCTGAAGTGGCTCACTTTATCGTGAACAGTCTTTACAAGTGCTATGAATGCCCACCTTGCGTCTTAATGCACGCCTGCGCATGTCGCGGCAGTGACTGACACTTTCAAACACCCCACGTGTGCCGCGGATCTGCTGGCAACCTTGTTCCACTTTGCAATATCTCTAACAGTTGTCGCGCAAACGATGGTCTCGAGATATCCCTACAGGTATTAAACCATTGGATTCGGATCAGGAGAACGTGTAGGCCAAGCGATTGTTACTGCACGGCCCCTCTCTCTTGTGCGGAAACAGCTCAACCAGATAGACTGCGGCCACTCTTACTAAGATTAGGTGGTGCTTTTCCATGCATGAACCACATGCTAGATCCAACGGGAAATCCTCGAATAGCACATGTGACTGTTGTGGCAGAATGTTACAGTACTTGCTATTGGCGTGTCTAGCACTTGGTACAGAAGATGGCAGTGCACACCTAGGGGTGGCCTGCTGAGTTGGCTGTAGTCGTCTCTCTGCGCTGGATGTCAACAGTGCCATGGGCCCAGTAACACTCACTCCGCGTTCGTATCTACCACTCACTGTACACAACCAGGGGTGTACCGGCTACTAGCAGCGGAACCATCGAACCTACACTGTTAAGAAAAATTTCTTTCATTTTTACGGAAAAGTGCTGGTAAAAAATAATCCACAGGTGTCCGTAAACTCTCCGTAAAGTAACGGACACATTGGTTCTCAAAAACGGATTTTCCGTTAATTTCACAGTTAGTTTGCTGTACTTCCAGTTGAAAATAAAAATAGATTGTGGAGAAGTCTTTAATTTTCGTTACGTAGGTATAAAAATATATATTTTAAAATGTTAAAATATTTCATACCTGAACAAGATGTGAACCTGAGTCAAGAAAGCTACAAGACCACAATGATAACTACTTAACCACAACTCTCATACATTGTCAGCGGAATAACGTATGTATTTCTACTGCTGTCACAGAAGCAAATTTTCCAGTGTCTATTAAAGTTTGTGTATTTTAAGTCTTGATAAATGTTACATACGCCTGATGCTAATTTTTAAAGTTTGAAACAATAGGTCTTAGTGGCTTGGATAAGGCATCTTTCCGTGTTTCGTATTTACGGACGTAATTCCGTTTTTCATCATTACGGATTGCGTTTCCGTACATTTACTGTACATTTCCGTAAAAATTTCTGTAACAATACGGAAATTTTCAACAGTGTAGCACATTATGTTCATATTGATTTTTTGTTTGATTTTGAGGCTTACTGCCCACACCCTGGCTACTTCTCGCATAAATCTACACACACTTTGCTCATCGTTGAGGTTCTTTACACTAACGCATTATTCACTACCATATAACAAAAATTCGTTTGCTGTTAGTTACGCGAAAGTGTTAAGGCCCGTTCTACTATAACAGGGATGTAAAAAAAAAAAAAAGTAAAAAATCCGTATTCAATCTTCAATGAAACACGTGCGTACACGGGAACGTATGGAACAGTGTAAGTCAACTCTCAACTCTTACATATCCGTGTAACCATTAGGAATCGAGTATTTCATTCGATGATTCTCGTTTTCGTGACAATTGTGATTTACTCGGGGATCTCCCGTTTCCCCGCCCTTTCATTCCAGCGCTGCTCCATACTCACTTCATCGCCCTTATCGGTTCTCAAGACCTCGATATTAAGAGCCGTCCAAATCTCTACTCATTCATTGTGATTGACAAGAACACTAGGGCATAGATTTGAGATGGCTTACATTGTTTTTGTCTTACTAAACACACGTGCATGGCTTGGCAGCACTGTTTATGGATAGAGACCTGCAAAATTCGCGTTATTATTTGAGGGCATTCTAAACTTAAAAACAGTTTTCCTTCGCAATACGTTTGTCATTGGACCATTCTTTATTTGACACGCCCCGGGAAACTCTGCGCCAATAAATGAACACGTCACAATCGTGTACCCCAACCGCGCGCAGGTTACTCAAATAGGGAGTGACTTCACATACAGGCAACAGCCAATGGAGAAACGACGCCTGCTCAAGTATACACAGTACTGTGCACTTTAGCTTGGTGCCGAAAAATAAACGCGAATTTTGCAGGTCCCTACTAATAACTCAGATGGGCGAAACGTCGAATGCGATTCCATCACGCTCGTGTATGAAGTGAACTTCTCGCGTTATTCGACCTTGTGGTTGCCGAAGCTGTGAGGAGAGTCATCGTCAGTGCTAGAGGCGCGGTTTTTCTCGGAACAGCGACTTTCATGAGGTTGGCAATCCCGAGGAACATTCGTCCCGTCTGTACCATAGAGTAAAGATGAGGTAGACCGATCTCGCTGGCTGCGCACAACCCATCTCCGTGTCCCAATATTGAACTGCTTTTCTGCTTACACGTCTAGCAAAAATGGCGGGGTTTGGATTTCAGGTTAGAAAACTGATTTGTAAACAAATGCTTTGAGATGAATGTATACATCCTCTAACCAGTTTGCAATGCAGTTTGATTACATTAAAGCTGCTAAAAATATTTTATTAATACAATAGTGCTTGTCATTTAAATTTTAAGATATAAACAAACACGTACATCATTGTTGACCATGTGACTTTGACAGTTGTGTAGGAGTTTTGTAGGACTGGGGTAGGTCAATGTTGGGTACATGCGCAGAAGGCGAATAATCGGTTCACCTCATATTTAGTCTATGCTTGTATGTACATGTGCTCATTCCCGCGAGAACAACACCAGCTGTTTCCGAAATACGGTTACGCCATGTTCTTAAGGTGGCCGCCTGGTCGAAGGAGCTAAAAGCGTGGGAGCGCTAGGGGCGGCCGAGACATGCGCATCAACTCTCTCTCTCATCGCCTCTACGTGCTAAGCACTGAACTGGCACATGCACAGGCAAATTTTATGAGTTAGGGCCTACTGTTTTGGTGTTCGGTTGGAAAGACGTGTTGCACTGAGAAAAACGTTTTGTCGAATAAAAATAATTAGTTTAACGCAACCAAACTACACTGTGAACTTCCTAAATTGCAATGTTAATTTTAACCCATTATGGAAAATTTACCGTATGAGAGGAATAACTGCTACTATACAAAATTAATAACCTCGCTACGTAAGAAAGCTGGTGGGGACGTATTTAAAATTTTACTGTTTGCTGTTTTCTCAATACGCCTATAAAAATGTCATAAATTAGCGAACTTTTTCGTAGAGTGTAACTGTCAGTTAAATATTTCGTTGGCGAAAATAACTATTTGTATGGCTGCTCGTTAATTAGTGTTTCGTTTCTTATCATAAAATATTCGCATGTATGACAAAGAGTCTAACCAAGAACTTTTGTACCGTGAAGGCTAAGACTTAACGATATCTATCAAACTGACAATTGATGGAATAGTAATGTTTCTTTTTAAATTTGCCTTGAGTCAAATACATGACAATTACTCAGATATATATTTTCAATATTTACTTGTATATTTTCTCCTATATTGAAATTGTTTCGTTCGAATTGTTTATGCCAGCATTAACACCACTAAAGTCCATTCACGATAAAGTGAGCACTTTTGAATTCAACCTTTGAAAAATATCACTGCTACTACCAGCATATTAACTGGTACACTGAGTGGCATGCGCCTAGTAAAGTTGGTAACGATGGATGGAAAGTAGTTCCATATATTAACGTCGAATTAAAAGTGTTAGGTAACCATTTGTGATAACTAAAATTATTTCTTTCACTTTCTGTTTTTTAAGCATAGAAAAAGGTAAAAAAACTAGCAGATTTGTAAAATATTTACTTTCCTAATAATTTCACGTTTTACTTGATCGACGTATGAATAAAGGGATGAGACCCATGGCAATGTTAATTTTACATAAGGCGGAAGAATACACAACGTGCACACAAGTAGATCGTAAGAGGGGCTTTCGAAACTGATCATTTTACCGTGAACAGCCTTTCCATGTTTTCTATCGCCTCTCGTTATGTGGTAAGAGCATCTCCTTGAATACTACGTTGTTTGGCTTCTGTAACTTCTTCTGTCCTGTCGCGTTTATTTAATTCTTACGAGAATTCCAAAATGAATGTGATGAATTTAAAAGGAGGATTTCTGTCGTATTTTGTGATACAGAATGGAACTAGAAAATAAAAGAGTATCAAACTTGCCCCAACACTCGTGCGAACTTAGGAGCCATACTATAAACTATCGTCCAGAGACGCAATAAAAGTTTGGAATCACCGCTAACGGACCTGATAGTTTCTGAGTTTAACCACATATCGTGAAAATCACAAATAAACTCGTCTGCGTAAGGCAAGTTGGAGGTTAATTTAAATCATGGCTGGTGCTGTAAACCAGCATCAGTGTGTGCATAGAATTCTCGATAGTTAATATTAGGAGGTGCTGTTGATGGCACGCCATGATTTGTTTTAAGGCCGTCATCTGCGCAGGACGCCAAACAAAGCTGCTATCGTTTAGCTGCCACTAAAAAAAAAAAAAAAAAGACCGTTTTCTGTTTCCGTTTCTAACGTGATTTTTTAAATGAAAAGGGGCTATAGGCTGTTCACGGTAAAATTAGCGCTTTGGAAAGCCCTGCTTAAAATCTACTTGTATGCACGTCGTGTATTCTTCCATCTTATGTAAAACCAACATTGCTATGTGTCATGACCCTCACCACATCATTCATTTATCGATAAAGTGAAACTGTGAAATTATTAGGAAAGTAAATAATTTATAAATCTACTCATTTTAACACTTCGTTATATTAAAAAAAAAACACAAAGCGAAATAGATAATTAAAGTTATCACAAATGGTTAGCTAACACTTTTAATTCGACTATATGGTATGGAACTACTTTCCATCTAACGTTACCAACTTTACTGGGCGCATGTCACTCAGTGCGAATACTTCAACCACGGAATATTGGGTCTTACAAGCTTTTGCTCGTGTAACTATGTTACGAACGTTTCAAATTATAACTTTTCCAGTGATATGTTGGGTTAGGTTAGGTGGGGTAGATTGTTGTGGTAATCAAAGACACCAAAACCATAAACACAAATTTGGTTAAGATGTCAATATATAATACGTCATTCTAATTAAAATGTTAATGTAATACTTTAAAAAACACAGTTGCTATTAATTCATATTAGGCAAACCTACAGGTAAATACACTTATTCACATATAAACACACACTAAATTAAACGATACTTTTTATCACCGCCTAACGTAAAAAGCTCATTCCCCTAATGTCACACTGCCGAACCAAAGGCTATTCACGGTAAAGAGAGCACTTTTGAAATCAACTTTTGAAAATTGTCACTTTCCCTACCTGCGTGTATTTTTAACGGGCACAGGTAGTGGCATGCGCCCATTAAAGTTGATAACGGCGGAGTGAAAGTAGTTCCATGTCTCCACGTTGAATTTAAAGTGTTCGGAAACATATGCAGAAATACAATAATGATTTATTTTTCTTTTTGATTTTGAAATGTATGTAAAAACATTGGCAAAATTTTAAAATATTTTCTTTTGTAATGATTTTACAATTTCCATTTACTGACGCGTGACTAAAATGTTCAGGTCCATGGCAGTGTTGATTTTACATAAAGCGCAAGGACACACAATATGCTTACAAGTAGATCTTAAGCAGGGCTTTCAAAAGTGATCATGTTACCGTGAACAACCTGTATTTTAAAGTGCGACTGCATGATGTTCCCGACAACATATTGTTACGTGCTGCAGCTGGCGCCGACTCGGCTGTCCGGCGCCGTGGGAGATGACCCACCTCGACCTTCCCTCTTCCTGGCAAGTTGCCCTAGCTTCTGGGAAACCCATGAATACTCACAGCGGCTAGACTTGCTGGCGTCACGGCCCCTCTCCCCTGCCGGAGGTTCCGACGGGTTTGGCGACGATGCAAGAATGTTCTGGTGAGACTGGCCGGCGCCACGGCCTCCGCAGCGCATCGCGCAAGTCGGGGAAGATTCTGGGTGACGGACTAGATGATATATATACAGCCGCGGCCCAGCGGCCGGCAGTCTTTGACGGAGGCAATCTTGCCGAGTGCGCGCGAGCGAAGTGAAGTGTGGACGACGACAGGAGATTGCGGGACGACAGCGGGCGTGGTTTTCGTGGCGTGAATGGACGAGAGGGTGTGAAACCGATTTGTGAAGCCTACTGTGCGTGAGGGCGCTTGGAGGACTCTAGAACATTGCGGACTGGCGGGACATGGACAGATAGGTGGGGCTGAATGGAAGTGTAATACGTTAATTTAATTAAATTGATTTATTTGCGGTAATTATAACTTGTATTAAATTGGAGTCTTTAGTTGTGAACAGTAAGTGATGATCAATTTATTGTGACATTTTGAGTTCAGAGAATCTTGCTGTAGTTAGTGTAAATAAAATAATAAACATTATAATGAATTATTTTACTTGATTAAGACCTCCATCACTTAACGAACTTGGTATAGCCCCACTCAATTTCTATATATATATATATATATATATATATATATATATATATATATATATATATATATATATATATATATATATATATGTATATATATATTGTAACAATATCTTCAGTCCTCTGCATGTTCAATACGGATTGAAGTGTTACGCTCTAAACGCCGCGTGTGTGCGCTGGAGTGGACTCGGAGCACGGGGATCTGTGGAGGGCGGAGAGAGAGAGAGAGAGAGAGAGAGAGAGAGAGAGAGAGAGAGAGAGAGAGAGAGAGAGAGAGAGAGAGAGAGAGAGAGAGAGAGAGGTGTGTGTGAGAGGCATGTCGCGCGCATTGTTCGAGGGCCTTGGGACTCGTTAGCGGAGGGAAAACGCGATAAACGCCTTCAAAACGCGATTCCGCGCTGCTTTTGTTTCCAGAAAGCTTTCACCGCACAACGCCACCGTGGCAACTGTTGGAAACTATCGCCGCCAGTGGAAACTGCTTTCATGTCTCCCGCCCGCCCACCACGAGCTGTTTTCCATGTTCGAGGCCGGGAAGCGCGCCGGAGATAAGGCCCACACTGACCCACACAGCAAGTGCGTCGTCGCCACTAAGGGCGCATTTATACGGTGATAGTAGCTACCACGATAGTACCTATTCTTAAAAGTAACTGCCGTGATAGGTTCTGTTTACACACACACGATCGAGACATGCTGTGATAGCTAACCTCGAAAGGGACATGTCCGACAACACTTGTGTAAATACATTGATAGGCCGTAAATTTATATCCATTTGTCAAGGGGTTGGTATTGTTGGTATACATATATTGTTCCGTGGTTTATTAAATGACAATACATAACGTCATACTGTCGTGTCATACCTACTGTATACGATAGTAAACGTCCTGTCATACCACCACATAGTGTAAGAACAACGGCACATATTAACAGAATCCAAATAAATCTGCAATGTGACTGTCAAAGTGAACACATGTACAAATTTGTGACCTCGCGATATCACGATAGTGATGCTTCACGGTTTAAAATACGATAGTTGCATGTTCTGTCACGACAGTTACTATCAACTATCTAGCTCGAACTGATATCGCGATAGTGGTATCGCGACGGTGCGGCAGGAACTATAATGCAGTTTACACGGCGATAGTGATGCGAGAGGAGCTCCCGCGATAGGAACTATCGCGCATTACTATCGCCGTGTAACTCTGAACTGGTGTGCCGTGTTCTCGTCGTCTGCTGCGTCTACCCACGAGTAGAGACGTGCAAAATTCGCGTTATTATCTCAAGACGGAGTAGACTTCAAACACTTGTGCTTTTGTATTGTGTTTCGTCATTGGACTGTAGTTTGTCTGGACACACATTGGACGACTTTGCACCAATATAGGGAACCATTAACGAGAGGCTTGCCGAATCATGTCCAACCATGTCGCAAGGGAAAATCCTCTCGCACTGCTGCAGAAGCCAATAACAAACAACGACTCCAATGTGTATAGGATGGTGGATTATAACGTGATGCCAGAAATGAACGGGAATTTTGCCGGTCTCTACCTATAAGTAAAGATTCCGAGACAAGATACAGTTACAAGCACTGTGGGGTCGTCCAGCTTTTTGATTGACTGAAGCATGTTCTGGTCGGTGTTAACTGTTTTCGCACGAATCATGAAGGTAGTGTCAGAATTACAGAATCCTGAGTGGCTCGGTCGAATGCGCAAACAGCACCAGCAGCCAATGGAGATATGACAACAGCCGCGGTGTATGCCTATATGTAGTATTGGAGTTTACTATTGTGTACTCAGATTTATTCGCGAAAAATCAGCGCCCGTACCTATGAGACGTTCAGCGGCAACCCTATCGTTTTATTGGTGAAAAGTATGAAGGAAGATTCAATGCAGGACTGTCGGTATTTTTTTTAATGTATAGTCCATTCGCGATTTTTTTCACACTTATTGAATCAAAAGGTCGCCCCATGTATTACGTGTTTAGTTGTTTACACATACAGCATATATCACAGGCGTTTCATACTCCTGTTAACATAAATATACACAATTTTTTAAGTAATTAAAATTTCGGTAATATTTAATTTATAAATTAAAACATTTCTTTTTTTATTTACATGAATAAAATCAGTGGAAAAATACGTGTGTTGGCAATGCCAAGTTATAAATAGTTCTTATAGAAAATATTATTAGGCTACACTAAGTCCGCATGAATGCGGTGCGCTGTCCCTTTGTACTCGATTAAGTTTTATTGCGTGAGGCACCATTTATTAGTTTTTGCATGTGTCATGTGCATGAGGGTATCTTGTGAACATATGCCAGAGTTCCTGAGTCAACAAGTGTGCCCTGGATAAAGTAAATGAGAACCTAAGCTACCAAGGTGCAGTCTCATATGTATGTCTCACTCACACCATATCACATATAAAACACCATTCATACTCAATTCGACGTACATCAATTTTCCTACCAGTTGTATAAATTATAACACGTAACGTGTATGATTTATAATGCGACCCGCAACACTTACGCTAGGAAACAATGGGTCGTCAATTACTGAAGACTACTGCTTAGCAGTAAATGTGAACACTGTGTTAAGCGTGCAATAAAAACGAACAGTCAAGCACTGATTTAATGTGTGTGCATGACTTTGCGGTTTTTGGATCAGCAATAGATCGCCGTCTCTAAGAGCATCTTGTCCTAGATCCGGAGATTGATTCCGGGAAAAGACAGCAAGAGAGAGAGAGAGAGAGAGAGAGGAGAGAGAGAGAGAGAGAGAGAGAGAGAGAGAGAAACTGGCTGTTTTATTATCGCCACTGTCTGTTTTATTGATGTCATAAAATGGATCGTTGCTTTTCGAGTTCATTCTGCAGCGAACCCTGATACCTAGGGACGCCCCATTTTCGCAAAAAAAAATTTCCTGTCAAGTTGCAATTAAAAACACATTAGCTCATACCCAACTTCCCGGTCGGTTTGCTTGAATTACCGCGTGTCCCAGTTGCATGCCAGCGAATCACAGACGTCCAGCGTCTGAACTAGTCTGATCTTAATTCCGATTGGCCCAGCGAAGTACCATAGTGTGTATTTACAAATACACGCTGCCAGTAAACAAACGAAAGCTACATATGCACCCGTGGGATATTAAAGTCTAGCCTGTGTGGAAATATTTTCGCTAAAATCAGGTTTTGAGGGTGCCCCTGACTTGGAAGCCGATCTACTCCCTGCGCGAAATATACAGTCCGTTCACGGTTACTTCCAAATTTTAGGCCTTACTTAAGTCCGGCTTTCAGGAAATTCCTTCGCCTTTCGCAAACAAAGCTTAACAAAATATAGAAAATTACACCAACTGGAGTTGTCGCACTTAGTTTGTTAATATTTTGCCCATTACTATTTCTAACTAGGAATTACAAACACACCTATTGTACCCCTTTTTTTATATTGTTACAATTTCTCTCAAAGTCAGTGGGCTGAACCAGGTTCGTTACGGGATGGAGGTCTTAATTAAATAAACTAATTAATAATCATTTCCTAATTTTATTTGTAATAGCTACAAACAAACTTCTCTCGATTCAACGTCTCACAATAAATTAATATCACTTGCTGTTTATTATTTAATGGCTTCGATCAATACAATTTACAATTACCTCAAAGAAATCATGAACGTGATTAAATAACTAAAAATCAGTCCTAATAGAAAGTGTATCAAAACCTATTCAATTATTCTACAAATTATATGTCCATATTTGACAGTTCCAATATTTACAACAAAGTCCGTGTCGCATGTTAATCAATTCAGTCCCACCTCAGTTTAGCCCACGTCCCACCAGTCCGCAATGTTCTAGAGTTCTCCGAGCGCCCTCACGAAAAGTAGGCTTCACTCGTCAGGTTCCACGCCCCCTCGTCCATTCACACCACGAACACCTCGTCCGCCATCGTCTCGCAATCTCCCGTCGTCGTCTGCCCCTCCCCTCACAGCATTTTACTTCTTTTCCGCACTCAGCCAGATAGCCTCCGCAAGACTGCCGGCGTTTGTACTGTTGCAATATGTATAGGGTTGTTAGCCATCGCCCAGAAATTTCTTTAAATGCCGCATTGCGCCGAGGGTCCTAAAGCCCCGAATATTCTTGCGCGTCCTCTACACTTGTTGGCTTCTCCAGCAGGGGGAAGAGGAGGGTGTGTGATGCCTGCTAATTCGTCGCTGTCAGTCATTCTCCCGGCTTGCCGGGGAGGGCGACGAGGTAGCGACCGGGTCTGCCTAGAGGGAGGGGAGAGTCGAGGTGGGTCACCCCCTTTTACAGACCTTGGATCCCCCCCCCCCCCAACAGAACCGGGCCGCGCTTAACGGGATCTCGCGGCCGGTGCGTGCTACAGCGCGTAACAATATTATTAGATATAAATGAATATATAATGATTTGTAGATAAAATATGAGTAAAAGTTAAATTTAACCCAAAATAAGATGCTTTTGTGTTAACAGAAGTATAGAACGTTTCTGACTCACGACATATTCAGGTAACAACCAAGCACGTCACACATGGAGTAATTTTTCAAAGTTTTGATTCTGAAAAGTCTGAAGGTATTGCGAACATACTATAGCACAACTAGAGACCCAGCCATTTCGTGTCATGAGATGTAAACAGTCAAGGCTCCACTGGTCTCTACACACTCCAGCAGAGGTCACTTGCATATTAAAGGCTGTTCACGATAATTTGAGCACTTTTGAAATCAACTTTTAAAAAAAGCCACTGCTTCTACCTGCATATATTTTAACGGGCGCACCAAGTGGTATGCGCCCAGTAATGTTGGTAACGATGAAGGAAAAGTAGTTCAATTTCTTAACGTCAAATAAAAAAGGTAACCATTTGAGATAACTTAAATTATTTCTTTCGCGTTCTGTTTCTTTAATGCATCTAAGTGTAACAATTACCAGACTTGTAACATATTTACTTTTCTAATAATTCCAATTTTCACCTGACCGACACACATGAACAAAGTGATGAGACCCATGGCAATGTTGATTTTACATAAGACGGACGAGTACTCGACATGCATATAAGTAGACCCTAAGCAGGGTTTCAAAAGTGCTCATTTTACCGTGAACCGTGTATAGCTGCCGTCACAGGAAGAACTGATCTTCCTGTTCCATCCGGCCACACGGAATAAAGCTGACGGGGTGCTGAATGTTGCATGAGCTGAGGTCAAACGACTTCAATTAAACAAATAAATACTTGCATGCCGTCTGCTTTGGTACTGAATTGTAACCCGAAATGATAGGGTCTATAAGCATAGCTTGTTCACGGACGCCACCTGATTGAGCTCCACGAGAATTTTTTAAACTTACAAGCAGAAACTACAGAGCTTGTGGGTGGTTACCCAGATGTAGAGCACGCCCTTCCTGTGCCCTCGCGCGCTGTGGTAGGGTGGAGCCCAGCCGACACGCACGGAGCAACCAATCACTTCCGGCGGCATTGTCCACGCGCACCGACTGCTGTAAATGTTTGTGATCTACCCGACGACGGGCTTGCCTGAGCGCTCCTCCAGTGGTACAACCAGCTCACGGTAATAGTTCCGCCATACGTAACATTGCTATTGGTCTGGTCACCTTATCCATGCGTCGGTCGAGTAAAACTGTGAAATTATCAGATAACTATATTATGTTTTATAACTTTGATAATTCACACACTTACGTGCGTTAAAAACACAGACCGTAATAGGGCCTACCAATAATTTAGTTTTCTCAGATGTTTTCCCAGCACTTTTCATTTAACGTTGTGACACACGGACGTTTCTGATGCTGTTCGCCCGGTCGTTTCGTGCAGCCCTATGTGCGGGGCGACCTCTGGTGTCCTTGCCAGGAAACGATATTCAAGGGACATGGAGGCTGCCTGTGATTGTTTTTTTGTTTTTTAATTATTCTGTGTGTGTAACAAAAGTTGGATATACATGTGGTCACTTTTATGAGTTGGTCTGTTGAATTTTATTTATTAATACCGAAGCAGTTATGAAGCATATGTTTGTCTGTTTTATTGTAATATAAAGAATTATGGTTAATAGCTGATTTGTGTATTAAACACAAGAGGCCGTCTCAGAAAGCCTGCGAGTGATCTAAATTTGTTTTGGTGGCTAGTTTCGGTAAAGCATATTTCGCAAGTCGAGTTCCTAGAAAATTCTGTAAATACAAAATCACTTCCAATATTGGTTCCAAATCTATCATGCCTACTCCGCAATTATCATTCACGAATCTAAAGCTAATCGTGCAGAAAATTACCAATTCATCAAGTACACTTATCAATTAAATCGCTATTCAATACTCGTTACTTTGTGGGGTCTTCGTGAGATAGTACCGTCACATCGTCGCGTCGTTATAGGCTGTTCACGTTAAAGTGAGCACTTCTTAAGCCCTGCGGGCTGATTACGAACGTTACATATCGCAAAATTCAGTTCGTTGAGTGAGTGAAGAGATTTGGGCGGCTCTTGACATCGATGTCTTGAGAGCCGATGAGGGTAATTGATGGTATTATGCAGCAGCGCAGGAATGAAAAGGGCGGGGGAAACGGGAGTTCCCCGATAAAACCCGCCGAACAACGGCATCGTCCGGTACGATTCCCACATGCGAAAATCCGGAGTGATCCGGCCCGGGATTGATCCCGGGTCGCCGTGGTGGGAGGCGAGCAGGCTAACCGCTCTGCCACCGTGTGACGCACCCAGAAGAGGGCTGAGTACGAACGTCTCGTGTTTCGTTACTGTACAGCAGACGCCGGAAGTTCGACGACGTCGCAGCAGCGATAGTGAGTACGAACCTACGTTTTGTGCGACCAACATCGCAGCTGTCGTACGCTGTTCATCCCCGAGTACGATTGGCCGTGGAGAGCTGAAAGTCAACACTGCACGTTTACTTTGATCTATTTGACCTTTAAGGAAACATAATACATTCTAATATGGTGTGAAACACAATTATTCTCAATATATTAGTTGCAGCGGTCTTTGAATGTTATTTTTTGGATGGTTACTGATTGCTATAGACTGTTCACGATAAAGTGAACACGTTTGAAATCACCCTTAGAAAAAAGTCACTGCCCTTGCCTGCGGGCACACTAAGTGACATGCACCCATGCAGTAAAATTGGTAACGATGGGTGACAAATAGTTCCATACCTTAACGTCAAATAAGAAATGTTACGTAACAATTTGTGATCAGTTAAGTTATTTCTTTCGCTTTCTGTTTTTTATGCGTCTATTTGTAAGAATGTGA
Source organism: Dryococelus australis (assembly GCA_029891345.1). Taxonomy (NCBI): domain Eukaryota; kingdom Metazoa; phylum Arthropoda; class Insecta; order Phasmatodea; family Phasmatidae; genus Dryococelus; species Dryococelus australis. Next base: position 29,663,056 of record CM057000.1, on the reverse strand, counting down.
AAAATTTGTAAATTATCTGGTTTTCATAATTATTTTACAGTATCACTTAACCGACGCATGAATAAAGTGATGAGGCCCATTGCAATGTTAATTTCACATAAGGCGGAAGAACACACAACGTGCATACTAGTAGATCGTAAGCAGGGCATTCAAAAGTGATCATTTTACCATGAACAGCCATTACCACGGTAGCACGAGTTTACTTTTTCAATTAGTATATTTCGCGCAGATATTTACTTTTCTCACTAACAGATGTCGCGCTGGATGAGCTCTAAGTTTATTAATCAGAAATATAAATAGTAATAGGTCTGAAAGGGTTAACCCCTTAACGTACACATTAATTTTTCATTTCAGATGTTGCAAAAGAAGGAAATTTATGGTGTGACTAGTAATTACGAATTACAACAGCTTACACTTTGGAACCTATGGAAGGGATTTCAGTGGATCCATGGCACAAGGAGCAATCAGTTATAAATAGAGACCTGCAAAATTCGCGTTATTATCAAGGGGCACATTAAACTTAAAGCACATATACATTTGCATTAAGTTTGTCATTGGCCTATACTTTATCTGACATACCCTATGAGTAGCTCTGCGCCAATAAACGAGCACTTCGCAATTGTGTAGTCCAGTCACGTGCAATCCAGTCAAAAAGGCAGTGACTTCACATAAAGATGCGCGACCAATGGAAAACCGATGCTGGTTCGAGGATATAAGGCACTGTGAAGTTTAGCCTGATGCCAAATAATAACGCGAATTTTGCAGGTCTCTAGTTGTAAACTAGCTAGCGTTTCAGTACCAACCAACAGCATTGTCCAGGGAAAGGCGATGTCCGTATTGGCGTTAGCTTCTGGACTTGTACAGCACTTACCATGATTTTTACCAATTCTGCAATAAGTCGGACGTGAACGAATATGCTCGCGGGATAGTATGTTAAGGGGTTGAGAAACGCCGGCCTTGGCGCCTCTTGGAGGACCCGCATTACCGGTGCGGGAACAACATGTTACCATGCTCCCAAGTAGGTTGCACGGATAGGTGAAGGACGTGATCTTACAGCACGTACCGGTTCTCGCGGCTTGCTAAGTGAAACGCCCAGACATGGCGGGAAGGTCGCACACAGCCTGATCCGTAATATCGTCCGCAATGCTGGTGTCTCCTCCACTCGAGCCACTTGCGTGCAGGGTCTGGTGCTTCGCCTCTGCCGATGACTGGAGACCTGCAAAATTCGCGGTATTATTTGGGGCATCAGACTAAACTTCAACCACACGTACCTTTGCAGTAAGTTTGTCATCGGACCATACGCTATTTGACACGCCCTGAGTAACCCCGCGCCAATAAATGAACATGTCACAATGACGCAGTCCAATCACGTGCAGTGCAGTCAGAAAGGGAGTGATTTCGCATCAGTGCAGCAGCCAATGCAGAAACGACGCCGGTTCTAGTATGTACGGCGCTGTGAAGTCAAGCCTGATGCCAAAAAATACCACGAATTTTGAAGGTTTCTACCGATGACTGAATCAAAGTCGAGGCGCGGTAGGTAGAGACGATGGTCAAACGTGGGAAAAATTTTCTTTGTCCTAGGTTTACGCGACTAAACATGCGTGTCTGAAAATGGCATCTAGGTTCTTTTGATGGGGGCGTACCTATTCGCTGATAGTTTGGGCGGGGCTCTCCAGCAGTCCTTGCGCCTGACCAGCAAATGGGTCATTTATTCGAACAAAATTGTAAGTTGAAAAGTACATTTATTACTTTACTGTACCATCTCTAACGTAGATACATGTGGCGGTATGGTCTGGCAAGAAGTTGTGGAGATAGATGGCTGATGCTATGCTGTGGAAGACCGTTTCATAGTTGCTGCAACTGCTAGTCCAGATGCTGCAGACTCATTGATGGCTGAAGCTGCCGCCCCAGCTGGCTCCAAGCATGCTCTACAGGACGTGCCTAGATTACACCCACAAACTTCGGCTGTGGGTTAATCACGAAAAAATGGAGAACACGTATATATGACTTGTGGTCCAAAGGGAATCCTAAGGGCGGTACACGTCTTGAAAGTTGGATCTGAAACAATGCTTAATTATACAAATACTGGAGAACATTTGTAAGATGGCACTTTGAGTGTCTCGACAATGTGTAATGGAACAAAGAATTGCAAATAATCACACCTGCCTTTCGCTGTCATCAATTTATTTCATGGAAATAATCAAGATTACTGGTCATATTTCGACTTGATCTCCGTCACACTGTAGTATACTTGGGGTTTAAAAGATATATTATTAGCCTGCATGTCACAATTATATGTACACATTGGGCCTACTTATACACTCAGTTTTACATCTCCAATAGTTGTAATATACTACTGCTTCAGGTCCAGCTTTAAAGATATGCACTGACCTTAAGTGGTATTCACGATAGAGTGTCGCGATGCGGCGCGTCGCGTCCGACGCCCGCCGCCAGCGACGAGCGTCATTTGCGTCTTCACAACAGAGCGATGGTCCGACGCCGGCCGCCGGCGACACAGGTCGTGCTGCCATCTGTCATCTTGCAAGGAAGCTGCAATTAAATGCTAAAAACTAGCTGCAGTGATGTTTCTTGCCATTTAGTTAGTAAAATTGTTATTTTTTAGTGATATACACTTTTATTTAATAAAAGTATCATATTAAAATTCAAAATAATGATGTATAACATGAACGACTCTTCAGGCATCGGAAAACTTACTTTTGTTTTCCTAGAGGTAGGTAAAATTGATATAAATGTGGACTGCAATTGTGTTTCTGCAAACCGTTCATGTATGATTTCAGTTCTCTATATCAGTTTCTCGCCAGTTTATTATGAAGTACAGAAATGTTATTCTTCTTATTCTCCGATGCTGGCGACGAGGGTCAAAATCAATGTCCGTCGCTCGTGTAACGTTCTCGACGCTCGACGCTAGCGTCAAGGCTCTGATTGGCTGATGCTCGACGCTACACATCGCGTCGCAACGCTCTATTGTGAAAACCGCTTTAGGATTCACTTTAAACCATAGGTCGTACCTACAGGTAGAGTTTGTCGGTCTAATTTAGAAACGTGCGGAATACGAGTGGGCGTTCTTATGCATATGAAGTGGGCATAATGAAGAGTCATGATTGGTCTGTGCTATACACAACAGAGCATACCGTCCAATGAGAAAAGTTCCCTACGTGTGGGAGACATCATTCGCTGCTGAGACTATGTTCCGTAAACCACTGCTGCCAGTAACATAAAGTACATATATCTTTATAATGGCCCCGACGTAAGACAAAGCATCGTCTAGATATCAGTACTGTTCGGAACAAAAGATTAGTTTGTTGCAACGCCTAAAATTATATATTTACTTTTGACTGAAATGTTTAAATCAGTTTGGGCTGCGATGGTGTTGTGATTAGACTTTTTTTTTTAAATTTATTTCATTAACCCTATTAAGCAGTACAGCAATCCAGGGTGTTCAATTCTATCATGACTACTATAATTTAACAAACAGTATATTCATTATATAGATTTTTTTTGTGGGAGGGCGGCTGTTTGTCTGGGCACCCGTAATTTAAGCTAAAAATTCAATTTATATTCAAAAGCATCATTCACGCTTCCTAGCAAGGCGGTGAGCTATTCTGCCCCGACCGAGACAGCTCCCCGACGGGTAACCTTTCGGCCGCCCCCCGTTCCGCCACCCCCGCCGGAACAGACCAGGGACCGGGATTCCCACGAATCCGCCCGCGCGACCAGACGCCGTCGGGCCCGCACACAGCTATCTAGTCTTTCGACCGGTCCGCCATGGCACCCAACGGTCGTTGTGATTAGACTACTCGCCTCCCACCAAAGCACACTGGTTTCGATTCCCGGCCGGGTCGCTCCCGGATTTTGGCATGGGGTCGGCGGGTTTTCTCGGGGATCTCGTAGTTTCACCCGCCCTTACATTCCGACGCTGCTCTACACTCACCTCACTTCACCCTCATCGGCTCCCAAAACCTGGATGTTAAAAGCCACACAAATCTCTCCATTCCACTTGCGTTAATCAGTTGCAGTGTTACCCGCCGTGGTAATGTACAGCAAACTTTCGCCTCGTCGGGTAATTCGTTCCTCGGCGCGACAATTTTTATGTAAATGAGTGTAAACGCAGCTGCGTACGTGACATGATGGTGGTAAAGCTGGCAACAGCGCGTGTCGGCGTGATGATGTTGGGCGCGTTGCGCGGAGGGAAGGGCAGATCGCGCCTGCACGCGGGGCGGCCGGCGTGGGGCCTGACCTCGTTACCTGTCACGACTGGGGGCACCTCCCTCGCCCCCCTCCAACTTCATCAGCTACCCCGGTAGGTGCCCTCTTACATAACCTCCACGCCGCATTCGGGACGGCGAGCCTGCTTTCCACACGCCCGCCGCCCCTCATCGTTCTTTATACCCGGCCGCCGAGGGCAAACTGGATATAGGCTATTCACGGTAAAGTGAGCACTTTTTTATATTCCCTCTCATTTGGAATAATAATCAATTAATATACTTTGTCGTTGCCCTAGTTCGGTGAAATATACACACTGTGTGTTTGGTATCTGTATATAGTATATATTGTGTATTAGAAGACTCTGTGGATGTGTGTGTGTATGTACAATGGAAACACTAGACTATGCGACTTCGCTTTGAGGTTCCTATGTACTGAAACGATTTCTGTGAAATCGTTGTTTGCGCGTAAACGCGTATCTCGGTAATTAAAAGTTCTGGAAATACGACTTTTTGACAGAAAATATAAAAAACAGTTATCTATGGCCCTATTCTTTTACTTTTGTCATATTAAGTGTATTCTTGGAGGAAAAAAAAGTGTGAAAATGGTCAAATATAGAATTTTTAAAGCTTGCATATGCAGTTTCCTTAAGCGGCAAGAGAAAAGTACAAATATACGGACGTATTTTAATCTGTGGGTTTTCATCGCGTGTAATAAAACCCCTATGTTACAGATCTAATTTACACAGTACTGCGTTACGATGGAAACACTGCACGCTTTGCGCGTAGGAGCGATGAAGCGCTAGAAGTGCGTGTTAGTGTCGCCCGTATCGCTTCTTCCTGAACCTGTGCGTCCAAGGTCAAGAAGCGAGGGAGCGATACGGGCGACACTAACACGCACGCCTAGTGCCTCATCGCTCCTACGCGCAAGGCGTGCAGTGTTACCCGTCGTAACGCTGTACTGTGCAAGTTAGATCTGCAACAGTGGGGTTTTATTACATGCGATGAAAGCCCACAGATAAATACGCCCGTACGTTTGTACTTTTCTCTTGCCGCTTAAGGAAACTGCATAGGCAACCTTCAAAAATGCGATATTTGACCATTTTCACGAATTATTTTCTCCATGAATGTACTTAATACGTTAAAAGTAAAAACATAGAGTTATAGGTAATATTTTTTTTTTCTTTTTTTACATTTTCCAGCAAAAGGTCGTGTTTACAGAAAATATATGTACCGAGATACGCAAATACGCGCAAACAATGATTTGACAAACAAAATGTTTCACTTCACACTCCTCTTAATTGCCTGCGCCTACAGCAATCATCGTGACAGGGATACCTCCAAGAAGAAGAAAAAGTCAGCCATAAACAAGATGGCAGGCTGGTAAGTTGTGCTATGGTGCACTGGTTCGTTTTTAATTTGTTTTGTTTGAAGTATTCAGTCCACAAGCGTATCGGCGCTTACACTGTGTTCATTAATTACATGGTGATATTTATTTAGAAAGATGGTTAAATGATAAAAAAAATAGCTGAAAGGAAAAATGAACTAGGGCCTCAAAAGTGCTCACTTTACGGTGAACAGCCTATACTTGGTTAGTTCCTCGTTGTTTCCAACCGTACTTTCAGTCCCGGCCTCGCTGAGAAACCACAGGATGTCCACCCATAGGGAAAAGTCAGGGGATTTCATGTGGCAGGGAAATGTCAGAGAATTCTCACCCGGGCCAAGGAAAATGTAAATAATTGCTACTCTGCAAGAGTTTTTAGGGAATTCCCTGTGACTGGGAAAAGTCAGGGAAGTTTCAGGGAAGTTTCGCCTGGTGGGCTAGGGAAAATGTGAATAATTGCAAAAGGTGTGAAATGTGTGATTGCAGGATAATGTTATTACGAGCGTGTGCATTTTAAAACTTAAAATCTTAAGTTTGTAAACTGGCAACAGTAGAACTTTGCCAAGTCACATAGGGCCTATACGTACAAAATAAATTATTTGTGTGTTCAATGGACACTCGTGTGAAGTCAGTAGCGTGCATCGGCGAGAAATATCGATGGACTGAATGAAATGTTGACTTTGCTAGCTTGGTCTGTTACAGTGTACAGTAATTTAATTCTTCTTCACTGATACCATATTTGTCCTGCCAGCGGTGGGAAAATGTGTTGTCGGGAGATTTCGATCCTGAAAATAGGCCAGGAAAATTGGTAAGATTCTGATTGGAAAAGAGGGAAAATGGAATTTCAGTGGATACCCTGAGTACCTGGGGCCATTTTCTGGCCCGGCTACAATCACCGTAAGAAATAACAATAAAAAATTGAACTCACACTTGTATATGGGACCAGCTACAACACAACATAACGGCGGCCTGCTCGCGGTAACGTCGTAAAGAGGATTGTATTCTATTTTCTGTTCTCTTACGTCGAGTTGTACGCCGGCCAATCACGAGACAACATTTCCAAACACGAGAGTCAGTGCAGTGCAGTGCAGTGCAAGCTTATAACAAGAACGTAGTTATTAAATTAACTTTGCAGTACAGTTCCGATCTTCGTTTATTGAAATAGTCAACGCAATTATTAATATGTATAGCACTATTTAAATATCCCGAAACCCGATTCCCGCTAAATGTTTTTCATCATATGTCGATAAACAGAAACAAATATCAGGTTAGCCAACACAATGTTAGTAAATATTCGCGATAAATGTACAGCCCGTCTTTTTTTTTTTGTACTCATTGCTCATTGACCGCGTAACAGTTTTCTCACTATGGCTCTAGCCAGTACATTTCCATACTTCCACGGTAACGCTACTGCTATTTTGCTACGGGAACGCTACGGTGATTGTAGCCGGGGCTTAACGCTAGATTGCCTAGAGGTGCGTCCGCGATCAATTCCGTGTACGTAAGATACGTCTACGTAGAACGTTTCCAAAAATGTGCTCTTCTTATGTTCAACCAAACACACACGACTAGAAATTATCTTGAATCTCATTGAAGTAGTGATTTATTAGCAAATAACATTTAATTTCATTTCATTTGCACCTTTATTCTGCCAGCACTTACTGCACAGGACTTGTCAATAATATAACACAAAACTTGATAATACAATACATAATTCAAATACAGTTAGTTATTACATACAATCTAGATGTGTTTTTTTTTTAATAATGAATACAAGAAAAATAAAAATATAAGTTTTCTTTTGGAATTAACATATTCTATTAAATGCATTAAATTACTTCATTTTATATTTTTTTCTCCTTCAACTTTATTGGCTGAATGCCTTACGCACACGACAGGAAAATAAAAATAAAATATCGCCATTTCCTACACGTTTTACACTTTGAGGATGTTCATGTGAACTCAGTGTTGATATTTACACTGAAGTTCAGTCGCACAATCCCCCTCCTAAAAATTGTGAACACAGTCCTAGGCTTGTTCTCGGGTACCTAATGAAAAACTGTATTTCAGTTCAGAGATGTTACAAAGCGCTCTAGAGAAGCAGATGTGACCTACAGCAACAATATATCAAACGAACATGTTACTTACTCAGTAAAAATATGCTCTACTTATCCAAGATTGAAGACATCATAAAGTTCATTCTCCTTAGCGATAAATATTGGAATGACGCAGTACCTGCTGATGCGTGAGACACTTCTTTATGATGTTGGAGCAACTTCGTTGGGTGCTTAAATGGAAAGAATTTTGTTTGATAAGCATGTTGTAATTTACTTCATATCAAAAAGTTGTCTTGCCAATGTAAATCCTGTTTATGTGAATTATTCTTCCGTTACTCTTACAATATTCTTAACAACGTATGTTAAAAACATACGAGCGCTTTTGATATCCAAAACAAAAATGCTCGAAACGTTTATGAACGACTCCAACGTTGAAACCTACATGCCATTATGTTACTTTCAAATACAGCTTTAAAAACAGGAAAAACCTTTAAATTGATTTGCTAACAAGTATCCCCGCGTAACAAGCTTGACAAATTTTATATACGTTCTAAAAAAATACAAATGATACAACTTACAAGTTTGTATGGCCAGTAAGCTTTACATTTTGAACCCTCCAGAACCAGTGCTAGAGTTTCAATCGATAATAACACAGAGAAATGTCCATAGAAATGAAATGTGGGCCTAATTAGGGTATCATCTTTCTTTTATTTCGAGGGAAAAAGGAAAAAGTGAGCAGAGTTGGGGAAGGTGGGGTGGGAGGGGGGGCTTTAGTTTATCGTCTTTCCTGAAACGGGATTATTTTGATGTTTTTACGATGCCGGAATCACATAGCCCAAACACGCACGACACGACGGCCAACAGCCAATGAAATACAAGATAGATCGTCGTAAATCCGACCGATTCTGTCGTTTAACCAGCAATTTCGGGTTAGATATGATTTCTATTCTTCGTCGTGTCATGCGGCACGATGCACAGAATGTGCAACATTGCAAAATGAAATTGTATTGTAAGCTTTCCCTACAATGGTAAATACGCAGCTTAAAAGAACAATATTTTGAAAACTACTTTATCTAACTCTTAAAAATAATAATTTTACTTTTGTATGCATTAGCGATACCAATTTGTCACCATTATGTATTACAAGTTTCCCTCTTGCTCACCGCCTTTGAGACTAACGTAGCCTATTAGCGCCTTCTAAATAGTTAGGTTAAATGCCGAGAGTGTGGTGTCGGTCGTGCTGTAAATTCAAGTAGTCACATTGAAATGTGTCGTGGTTGCGTTTATGGTCGTTTCGTGCTGTGTTGGTCGGGCTGTTAGATTCCGGCATGAGTGTGTGGCATTTTGAGTTGCATATTGTTTTGATGGAGCAGTGGAAGATTTTTCTAGTATGGAAATAACATTTAAATTATTTAACTTCGAAAATTATAACTTTAATGAAAATACAAAACGTGATACATACGTCGCTGTTCGTATTCGTACAGATGCAGCAATATACACACGCACACACTTTGACCAAAGTTAACCTTACACTCGAATTTACGATGTAGACAAACAAATATTGTTCACTCACTACAAAAGTGTGGAAAGTGCCACGTGCATTTCAATAATTATATTAACGGTTTACAAATATATTTACAAAACACCCAAACTTGCTGTGTTTTTCGATGACAATCCTTGCGAGTTTACTTGATTAAAATCACGTTTGTTCGTCACTAGCATTAAATAATTTATTTGCAGAATAATTCAGTAAAATCAACACTGCGCACGTTTCCTGGTACAAACAATCTTAAACTCATATACGTAAATTATAATCGTGTCACTCCATTGTGGAAGGCGGTTAGGAAAATGGCAGAACGAGCAGTTTTAACGACGTGCCCATTAATATTACATTTCACTCAACAAAACGCACTACAACGGTACCTACAACAACTATGTTTGGAAAAAACAAATAAGAAATAATTAACTACCAATTAAATATTCCGACAACACCAATAAGATATTCGTATAATAAACACGATGAGAAAAAAGCGCACGCTCAGCTGCCTTCACTGGGCTGGAAACTGGAAACATAAACATGGCTAGCCATTGGCTGGAAACGTTTACTGTTCGTATGTGTCAACATACGCTGTCAGAAATGCTGAACATGTTTTTAAAGTCCTGTTACTAATAGCCAAGAAAATTTAATATTGCTTTAGAAACATAATTTAAACCATAAATGTTGTAAGTATAACTAAGATTTTAAATTACGACTTTCAGTTCCGAGTACTATTTTCTTCCAAAGACATCATCGAAATAGCCAACCTAACAACACGGATCCCGCAGCAGTTCATCAGCTGATACAATACTGTAGGAGCGGGAGCATTTACTGTTTACATAGTGTGTAGTTTGGTCACATTGTCTGTCAGATTTGAGACCACTTATATGAAATGGACAATAAACTTAGTTGGCACGACGCGGAGGAATATCCTGGAAGTAGAACTTTAGCAGGGATTCAGAAAAGGTTGAAATAACCACGAATGGACTATATTACAGGAACACCAGTTCCCTTTGATCTCAGCATTTCCACTTACACCTTACTTTTCATCCGCACGACATCGAAACGATTACTGTAATGAACAGCATTTACCGTTTATCCTTATTTTTTGAATGAACCTTTAAAAAATCAACCCTTATGTGACGTGTTTGGTTGTTTCCGAAATATGTCACACTGTAAAAAAATCCCTAGTAAACTTCCTAAACTCTAATGGAAGTTTTTAACCTATACATTGTATGGAAATACTACCATATATCAGGCTGCAAATATAGGAATGTTTAGTACCGCTACAACACATAATTGGTTACTTCATTATGCATTGGACTGTTTCCTGAACAAATCTAGGAACGCTACCATGAGCGTATGGCATAAACTTTACCCTCCCTCTTTCTCTTTATACATATCAACTTGTGTGATATATTTCCACAATATTTTATTTATAATTTATTTGTCTAAAAACGGAGAGACAATGCGTTTGTTGGTAATACCTAATAAAGGCTGTTCACGATAAAGTGAACACTTTTGAAATCAATGGATATACGATGTGGCATGTACCCAGTAAAGTTGGTAACGATGGATGGAAAGTAGTTCCGTATCTTATCGTCAAATAAAAAGGTGTTAGCTAACCATTTGTGATAACTTAAATTATTTCTTTCGCTTTCCGTTGTTTTTAATGACTCGAAGTGTAAAAATAAGCAGATTTTTAAAATATTTACTTTTCTAATAAAGCCACAGTTTCACTTGACCGACGCGTGACTAAAGGGATGAGTCTCGCGACAATGTTAATTTTACACAAGGCGGAGGAATACACAGCGTGCGTACAAGTAGATCTTAATCAGGGCTTTCAAAAGTGTTCATTTTACCGTGAACAGATTATAATAAATAGTTATCATGCAAAATACTATTCGAGTGATTGCGCACGAATGCAGTGCGTTGTCCTTTTTGTGCCATTTTCTATGATAGATTAAGTTCGATTCGCATGAGGTGGAGGAATATTTTGGAAGTAGATCTTTAGCAGGGCTTCAGAAAAGGTGAAATAACCGTGAATGGATTATAGCGAGCGTAGTTCCGAAATAACGCGGTGTACCAAAGGCTGTTCACGGTAAAATGAGCACTTTTTAAACATCTGCTTACTATCTACTTATATGCATGTTGTGTATTGCCCGCCTTATGTAAAATTAACATTACTACGGGCCTCATTACTTTATTCATGCGTCGGTCAAGTGAAACTGTGAAATTATTAAGAAAGTAAATACCTTACAAATCTGCCCATTTTTACACTTCGATGGATTAAAAAAAAAAATAGAAAGCGAAAGGAGTCATTCTAAGTTATCACAAATGGTTACCTAACACTCTTTATTCGACGTTAAAATATGGAACTATTATCCAGCCATCGTCATCAACTTTACTGGACGAATGCTACTTAGTGCGCCCGTTAAAATATATGCATGTAGGAGCAGTGACTTTTTTCTAAGGTTCATTTCTAAAGTGCTCACTTTATTGTGAATAGTCTATAGTCAAATATTTTTGCGCTACAAAGTCCGCTGGTATCCCGACAAGTTGTTGGCCGGCGACGTCGTTCTGCGGGTTTTGTGAGGCTCCGGTTAGCGGTGTGAAGGTCTGTTTGGATTCTGTATTGTCGAGTACTCTGCGACCGCACGCCAGGGCAGCTTCGTGCGATCAAGAGCGACGAAGCTGTTGAAGCGCGCGCCTTTCGAACGAGCCAATCAACTCCACATGGGCGGGTTCTTTAAAGAGCGGGCTGGTTCATAAACGACATCCGAACTCGTTTGCTGCAGTCTAGAGGCACTTAGAGGCCAGTCTGGGGGGAAAAAAAGAAAGCAATCCTTAACCCGTTTGGTGGCTTACTGATTTATGGAGCCAGGTTGTGCATGCAACAAGGTAATATTTTTGTCCTCGTCCGGCTTACGTCGACTTGGTGCTTGCTTGCTCCTAGCAACCAGTGAACTTTGGGGGGGGGGGGGGAAGCATGCGTGTTCTTTTCGCGATAACAGTGACATAATAGTGTCAAGGCCATTTGTTCCGGAGACTGAAGATGATGTAGACCGATCTCGCTGGCTGTGCACAACCAATCTCCGTGTCCAAACATAGAACTGCATTTCTGCCAACACTATTAGCGAAAACGGCGTGGATAGGAATTGAGGTCAGATCACTGTTAAGTAAACAAGTGATTTGAGATGTTTATATGCTTCCTCTTATCAGTTTGTAATGCAGTTAGTTTAAATTCAAATAGGTGCACGTATTTTATTCATGTCAAAGTGCTCGTCTTTTGAAAATTACGAGATAAACCAACACGCTCGTCACAGTTGTCGACGTGACTTTGACAGTTGTGTTCCTTTGGGGTAGGTCAATGTTGTGTCAATGTTTACTATGATTGCATGTAAGAGAATTGTCATAATAATGTAGGAAATAATTTTTATAATTTGTTTTGTGTGTCCATTTCCCACCAACATTTATGGCTTAAACTGACGTAAATAATATACATTATTACTATGATTTTATTCTACATGATCACAGTAAACATTATGACGATATTCCACGACGTAGATTTTATTGCAAAATTTACTTTCTGGAGCATCCAGAATGGAAATGTGCTTAAATTTGGTTAAAAAATACAGACAATTTCAATCTATTATTATTTTTTTTACATTTAAAAAGCATATTTTGGTAAAATATTTTATAATGTTGCAAAATATATTCATTCTTCTTTCATATACAGCATAAATCCCGCTTTTCTGACTATTTTTTAAGGCGATTGTACTACTTTTTTATGAGTTCTTCACGTTGTATAGCCGGGTGCAGTGTTCCATAGGCAGTTCATCGACATCAACCTTAACCACTGAACAGCTCATGCGCCGCTCAGCAAGGCTGTATTTTGCATTTTCTAGCTGATCACGCATTTTACGAACTCTGTGAATTGGTTGAACTCTGATAAGCGAGAATACTCTGTGCGCTGTTCACGGTAAACTGAGCACTTTTAAAAGCCTTACTTAACGGCCCTGCCTACCAGGGCCTCATTCCGCTTGGCACTGGCAACGCTGGCCGGTAGACTACCAAGAGGAACGTCGTCAGAAAAAAAAATCTGCACTCTGTAGCGGGAGCAGGTGGAACACCCGCCAGATGAGTTTTCAGCAGGAATAATGGCGTCTGCTATGCGTGGTGAAGCAGTGGTAGGCCTAAACATATGCTGTCAACATGGATAGTTATGTTGACGTGCATACGTCTTTAAATTTGCAACCATAATGGGAGGCAATCCCAAGAATCTGATTGCAACAAAATCGTGGTCGGGGGGGGGGGGGGTTACAATTTGGTATTGCAACTCCGAATCTATCGTCTGCATTCAAGATTAAATTACACCACTCGATTGAAAAAAAAAATTATGCGATATGTTATGTTGAGTGAGGACTGCGAAGCATCGCGTGCTACGGGAGGGGGGGAGAGGTCGCCGCAATTTCGAGTTCGTTTCGCCGCGTCTCATCGTCAACGTAGACGTATTCACGCTAAAAAAAAACGGCCGTGTCCCCAACACAGCCACACGCTTTTATTTTCTATTCGTCTTCGTCTTATTCAGACTCATTAATTGATGATGAGATCGGAGAATGTGAAAATATACTCGCCGCCTGCATCTTCACTCTAAATTTGAATTAGTGAGAACCCAATGATTCGCAGTAAAAATGGCTCCATTTAGAATCAATGAAATTTTTCACAGCACTAATTCATTCAGTGCAAATTTTCCACTGGAACAATCAGTGTTCCCCCCCCCCACCCCCCCCCCCCCCCAACTGATTCTAAGTGGTGCCATTTTCCCTGCGAATCAGTGGTTTTCCACTGATTCGAATTTAGAGTGTTCTGCAGATTACAACAACGTAACTTGCCCGTTATCCATCGCCGCCATGTTGCGTCGTCTGCTTTTACTAAGACTGTCTTACCCCCTGCATGTCAGTAGCGTCAGCCGGAAGTATAGCCTCCAACCCAGACGCCACAACACCATTCTTCTGTTACTGCTCAGCAGAATCAGTAAGTGAAGGAACGCTAGAAAGTAATCCCAGCTGCTGTCAGAACTGTAACACGCATTTTGAGCCATAATAATTAATAATAGTTAACACGTAATTTTTATGTTTAACAGGCTCGATATTATTTTTCACTTAATTAACTTTATTTTGTGGCAAGATTTATTTTATTTTTTAAACATAGTCCATAATATTTATTATTTTGTCTTAACAGTATCTTTGTCTTGACCGCATATTTATATGTCTTTCTATTTTTACGTTGTGAACGTGTACTTACAAACCCGTATGACTATGCACTTTGAACGCTGGGGGTGTTTTAAGTGGCAGTTCAAATGAATTTAAACTGTAACCCTCGTTATTGGCCAGTGATTAGAGACCAGTCTTAAGTTAAGTTTTGAACGAAGAAGACGGACATCTTGTTATAGTCCATTCACGGTTTCTCCGGCCATTTTGAATCAAACCTTTGAAAACCTCCCTATGTATGACGTGCTTGGTTGTTTCCAACATAGGCCTACACCATGTATCACAAGCGTTTTATACTTGTGTTAACATAAAAGTTACTTTTTTTCTGTTGAATTGAAATGTTGTTCGTATTTTATCTATAAATTATAATGCTTCATTTATAAATCATTTGAATAAAAACTGCGAGAAAACATGTGTGTTGGTAGCGCCTAGTAAGAAATAGTTCTTATACAACAGAGTGCGCACGAATCCGGTTCGTTGTTCCTCGGGTGTAATCTTCCAGACTTAACTAAGCTTAGTTTGCACGAGGCGGAGGAATATCCCGGAAGTAGAACTTAAGCAGGGCTTCAGAAAAGGTCGAAGATACTGTGAATCAGCTATACGCGACGTCAGGCAGCCAACCTGGGTGGGCTGTGCACTAAGTGGTAAATTTTGATTTTTATTAGGGGAGTCCGAGTTCGCGCCCCTGGAACTGCAGGCCGTCTACTCGAGGCGAGTCGCGAGGTGTTGACAGCAAGCAATGCGTATGCCTGTGTTAGCGCCATCCGCGTAGCTTTCAGTGAGGTTAGCTAGAACTCGTGAGACGTCAGTTAAAGTGCCATTGAACTGTATGTTAGCTCCGTAAGTCGCGCGCTTGCGCATAAGGAAGACGTCACCCAGGGCTGCTAAGCATCCGGAGATATGCCCCGTCGGCGTACCTCATCGTTCGTAACTTCAAGATCATCTAAATTCGACGTTTGAACACTGATCCCAGCTAAGGAATTATAAATGAAGTCTTCGCGTAACACCGTTAATTCAACCTTCTAGAACATTTTCACGCCGCCATGTTGTTTTTCGTACATACCTATACGGCTTTTCCGACATTTACCACTGCAAACCTGAACTGAACCCTTGCTCTGCCGTTAGCTAATTGCAAACGTTTTAATTCACGTAATAATTTCTGAAGAAATACTAGAGAACTTTGGCGTAATTTTCGAACATTTTCAAGTATCGTAATTTTTATCCATCATGAAGGCACAAGTGTTTCGAAGGCCTCTACCACAAGCAGAAATATTTCAATTTTTTGGTTAGCATTTTCGGAGCCACAGATAATCCACTAAATTGTATTACCATCTGGGTGAGATATTTTGTTGTCTGGGAAAATTCAAATTATTTTGAGCGTAATTAAACTTCAAGAAATTTTTTTTTATCATAGTCGTCCAGTGTTGTCATTTCGTAGTAGTAGCAAGTTTCCTCCTGGTGTTCCTGTTTGTGTATGTGTTTATTCGGTCCCCAAGTATTTTTACTACCAGACTGCCCTCAGTCGTCACTAAGGGAATTCTTATCTCCAGTTCTCACACTGTTTTGTATTATCAATTCCGATTTTCAATAGCACACCAATTCAGTACTTAATTTGGGCGAGCGTGACTGCGCAGCTAGGGTTTGCACTCTACCCCAGAAAATTTGTTACATTTCTTACAGCCGCTGCAATGTCATCCTCATATACACAGAGGTATGCAGAACCCCGTTCTCCCTCAGTTTATTATTATTTTGCATTACGTTCAGTGTTACACATCGTTGTATATTGTTGTTGTGCAATGAGTAGAGTACGTTCGAGCACCCTCGTTATTTCATTTCGTTACTTTTACACGTTACACTATACATTTTACAGTACAGAGTGGAATGCGGCACAAGCCGTCAGCCGTGAACTTCAAATGGGGAATCAATGTTAAAAGATTTCATTGTGTCAATTTTAAAGATAACTAATTCAAACAAAAAACATTTTGACTCGCTTTCTCAGGGAATGTTGCTATATAAAATTATTTTTTTAAATTAAAGAGATAATTACTTATCTTCTTTGTGTTAAATAAATTCCAATACAACATTTTAGAAAAAAATTAAACAAACGAAACGACAATATGTCTTAACGTAGCAACATTTCGTAAGATACTTCACGTAGAATACATTCTGTATGAAATAGTTATCTTCAAAATTGACGCAATGAGAAGGAATTTCGTATAAAGATGATCCCCCATTTGAAGTTCGCAGCTGACGGCTTGGTAGGCAGAGCCGTTCAGATTTGCTCGTATGCATATTTCGTAATCTTTCGCAATTTAAGTTAATTACTTTATTAATGCATCGGTCAAGTGAAACGGTGAAATTATTAGAAAAGTAAATATTTCTACAAATTTGTTCGTTTTTACGCTTAGGCTATATGTATTGTAAACTGAAAGCAAAAAAATTGTATCAGTATTTACAAATGTTTGTTTAACACTTGCAATTCGACGTTAACACATGAAGCTGCTATCCCACTGTCGTTATAGGCTATTCACGATAAAGTGAGCACTTTTGAAAACCCTGCTTGAGATGTACTTGTATGCACGTTGTGTATTCTTCCGCCTTATGTAAAATTAACATTGCCATGGGCCTCGTCACTTTATTAATGTGTCGGCCAAGTGAAACTGAAATAATTAGAAAACGAATTATTTTACAAATCTGCTAATGTTACACTTCGGTGCATAAAAAAAAAAAACAGAAAGCGAAAGAAATAATTTAAGTTAACACAAATGAATACCTAACACTCTTCATTACCAACTTTACTGGGCGCGTGTCACTCAGTGCCCCCGTTAAAATATATGCAGGTAGGAGCAGTGACATTTTTCAAAGGTTGATTTCAAAAGTGCTCACTTTATCGTGAACAGCCTTTACCAACTTAAACGGGCGCATGTCAGTCGGTTGCCAATTAAAACAAATGCACTGAGGAGCAGTGACATTTTTCAAAGGTTGATTTCAAAAGTGCTTAATTAGCCGTGAACAGCTTATAACAGTTTGTTTGGCCAGTTATTAAATCTTTTAACTCCTTATCGAGCACGCAGCAGATTTCGCCACAGTGGACAGCGGGGTATTAAATTTCACAAATGGCGTCAGCTCAGAATATATTGGAGGGTTGATTTTAGGGAGCGACCTCCATTCTGAAATAATATAAAAAAAAAAAGTATCGATTTGCATAACTGCGGCGATAACTGTGTTTTCCTTCACGTCGCTGGAGCAACATTGACAGAATGGAACTGGCAGATACTGCATCCCGCTCATGTAGCACACAGCTTGAACGTTAATCGCTGTTTCTGCCGCGAACAGCTTTCGCGCTTCTCTCTCTCTCTCTCTCTCTCTCTCTCTCTCTCTCTCTCTCTCTCTCTCTCTCTCTCTATGCGAGTGCTGTTTTGTTTGCGTGCACACGTACAGCCCGCTCTCCTCCCGCTCTGTTTGAAAACGTTTCATGTTAAACGGTTGCGTGGCTCGCTGCAAAAAAAAAAAAAAATTCAATTTAGCAGCGGAGTGCTGCCTCATTCGCAGACGGAGTTGGTCAGTGGAGAGATAATTAATAAAGTTATATCGTAGCTGTATATCTGAAAGCAACATTTCGACGGAAAATGTGTTGACTGTTCGACGTGCTCAGGGTGGTAAATGTAATTACCAATTCCCTTTAAGGGAGTGGTTATTTAGCTTGGTTGTAAAGCGAAATATAAAAATGCGCTGAAAAAGTTGTTTAAGTCAACAGAGTGCTTGTTTAAACAGTGCCAGACAAACGTACGCGTGGTTTTATAAGATACTAGCAGCCCGCCATCGCTTCGCTCAGGTGTTACGGAGTATTGAAATACATAGTGCGACTACCCGCGACTACTGTCGACTACCCGTGACTACCCATGACTACCTTTGACTAACCGTAAGTACCCGTGACTACCTGCGAATAATGGTTTGGTTAGCGCATGCTTAGAAAGCAGCCAAGTAGCTCATTTTTCTCCGAATTGGTTTACAAATTTGTAGTTTTCGAGATTACCCGAGACATTTAAATAAATCCTATTTAATAAGGAGTTGGTCTCTGCTGTCTATTCGTCTTTGATACTTCTAAGTCCCTTGAAACAAAACATAAGTTTTTACATTTTGCAGAGCTAATCCTCAGGGTCAAGCACAGGTCATGTTCGAATTTCAGCAAGATCAGATTACGCAATCATCACCTTTTGCCCTAAGAACTATTTTTTTATTAATTTTTTCCTATATGAAAGTTTTGTATTAATGCATAGAGATTATTGTATAGAGATATGAAGGTATCGTCCATTCCCGATTGAAAGCGACTTATGAAAATCAAACTTTGAAAAAACACTCTAGGAATAACATGTCAACATGTTTTCCACAAATATATAACACTGTGGTTAATTTTAGAGTACTGTATTATTGAATAAATGAAACTTTACCTTAATATCTTATATAACTTGTAAAATTTATTTCTTTTTAAATATGAATTAACAACAGCGAGAGCAGCGAAGTGTTGGCAACGGTCGGTAAGAAATAGTTAACAGTTAAAATATTATTTTAACCTAGTTTTTTAGTATACTATTTGTAAATTAAACGCTGTCTATTGAAATATTTAAATATTTAGGTAGCCCCGATGGCACCATATCTCATTTTTACAGTTTATAATAACAGCGGAAAATATCGTTAGCAGGCCGTAATAGTACGGTGTTATTTTATAGAGCGATAAAGCTACTGTCTGCTGAGCGATGCTTGTCGCGCTCTCTCTCTCTCTCTCTCCCCTCTCTCTCTCTCTCTCTCTCTCTCTCTCTCTCTGTCTCTTTCACACTCGGGAAGTTTCACTTCGCTGGTCAGTGATATTATACATGTTTTCAGTTGTAGCATTCCATAGTTATTACAGCAAAATAACGATTTTTGAATTTGTAATTTACAACTGAAAAGATATTTTAATGTTTGAATACTTATTTAAATATATTTAGATATGATGGTGGGGCAGTTACCAAGTGAAGTAGGCAGACATGGCGTGTTGCTTTTTGCCAAACGAAGCGTAAATTATAATTACTCCTAAAAATACTTCATATTACCACATCACGTTTGTAGACGTTGTGTTTTTTTTTTAAACCTGCCTAAACAAGTTACGATGTTGTGATAAATCTGTGTTTCCGCGGCAGTAATAAATATACTGTTACGTGTGTTTCGTTAAACGCTGCGTGTGAAATAGCGTGGCGTGGCTGTTTGGTGATAGTTACGCTGGATCTTTGTGTGCGTGATTTCAAATATTTTATGTGAACTATTTATACGTTCTAAATGTGAACTGTTTTTATTACGAAGTTATTTATTTACATCCACGTATGTTTATTTATCACAACGTTGTACCTTTGCCCTGGGTGTTTGAAACATAATCGTGTAACGTGATTCACCACCAATCTCAACAAAATAACCAAGCCCAGCCCCAATAAATTCCAATAAACCCAATACAAAGTAAGTAGCACTGCATATAAATATGAGCGGAATAAAAGTTACGGTAGGCTTATTTGAGTGCATGTTCACAGCTATATTTTAAGTTTCTATAGCAAAAAGTTAAATACTATAGTTCATTACCCCGCAGTTGTAACAGTGTTTACCATAGTCACGGCAAAATATTAACGTGCATTACGTGTAATGTGTTATGTCGTGAAAAACAAATATATTAATGTAACGTACCCGTAAGAACTATCGTTAATTCGGGCATTTTTGAAACACCATAAAGCTGACCTAAATAATGTTATAAGCCTAAACTGTGAATATCCGTACGAAATGGTTTTTGAAATAAACTTAAGACAGAATTCTTTGAAAATCTGTAAACAGTAAGGAACACATTTGACAGGTATAAAAGTAGAAGTCACATTTCAATGTTTATTTTTAGGCGTAGCGAAGGTATACGAACATATGTACACACACAATGGCATGCAAACATTGATTTTGACAGATGCTACATGGCAGTCACATGGCAATGTTTGTTTACATTTGGCGGAAGGATACGAAACGGGCCTGCAAGTAGATATTTAGCAGGGCTCCGAGAAAGTTGCTTCCAAGGGGGATGGACTATAATGGAATATCTTTTTGTTTACTTTAAATGTCTCGCTTCAATGCTGAGTTAATTTCCAAGTGGGGCCACAGTGGCTCAGTGGATAGAGCGATTCCAAGTGGGGCCGCAATGGCTCAGTGGATAGAACTATATCAAGTGGGGCCACACTGGCCAGGTGGTTAGAGAAATATCAAGGCTGCAGTCGCTTCAATGTTAAGTTAATTTCACATCATTTCATTTTTACCTACATATAATTATGCTGTTTTTTTTCAGTCTTTGTATGAAAACCTAAATTTGTAATATGGTAGGCCATAACTATTCTAGGCACGTGACAATACTGAAAAAGGTCATGGGCTGGGCCCCAGTAAACAAATAAACAAACTCACATTACCTCTTTATAATATAACGCTGACCCAAGAAAAGTGGTGAACAACAAAAATTATATTTTTTCTGCCGATCAAACACGACATTGTATCTAGTAGCCTAATACAAAACATCTGCATTTTAAAATGTTTATAATTAAGATAATTTACATAATGTCTAGAGTATTTATTTTATTTTATGGGCACCATCTAAGGAATCCCTATCGTTGTAAGTTAAACGAGTCTTACTCTCGTTCATTTACAAAATGTGTCAGAATACAGAAGCAAGACGTCATGGTAGATTCCTTTTTATGTGTATGTACCGATTGTCTCCCTAAATTTGATTTTGGAAAGGTGTTTTACGGCTGGATTGGCTACGTTAGCCATACTGGAGTGTGGAGAAGATGTAACATTGATTACGACTTTATCACGAAGAAAGTTCCTTTCCTGGCAGCGAATTTTTGATTACGTTGAGCCATGTCCAGCCTATTCAGAGCTAGTTTATAGCACAACTTGTAAATAACGGACAAAGCAGTTATTTTGGCCGGGATCGGTACTTCATCACAGAGTAATAAATTAATTATACAGAAGTGAAACAGGTGCTTATACCGTGAAATCGTATACTATAAAACCTCTCAATCCAATATGGCGGGAAAGGTTCTCTTAAGACGCGTTCTACAACGACTCGCATACGGATACGGATAACTTACGGATACGTAAGACAGCTCGGTAACTCCCAACTCTTCCGTGCCCGTGAATCCGTGTAGCCAATAGGAATCGAGTATTTGGTTTGTTGATATTCGTTTTCGTGTCCATTGTGGTATACACGGCAAGTGCTTCGATTTGCCGTGGCGATTATCCTTTTTGTTTTAGTAAATAAATAAGTGCACGTGGTTCGGCGGTAGTATTTACGCATTTTCAAACACTGTAAAAATATACAAAATGAGATGTGTATATTATGAAACCTAAATCAGTAATTTATAAAAGCTGAGTATTTTTGAATTCGTAAGTTGCAAGACTGTACAGTACAGTTCTTCGTAATGTAGATTGGTTAAAATCCATCCCAAGTCGTCGGCTTGTTCCGCTTGTGTTTCGGAGTCCGTTTTCTTACGTATCCGTGCATTGTAGAACGGGCATTAAGGTGGGTTTACGATTGACTTAACATAATAAGTGCGCCGTGTGCGTAAGATATGATTCTGTGTGTTCAAGGGTATTAGTTTACGACTGTCGTGTGCGGGTCTTGACGGGCCGTGTGCTATCTTGGAGTGACTAATAGATTGTTTTATTCTATATCTTAAGTCAAGACGAAGCAGCCAATCAGAGCTCAGTGACATTTGTTTTTAGCGTGAAAATGTATTTACAGCTTGTATTCCGGTTAAATGATATAGTGCATTTGTACAAAAGTACAAATTTTTCGTGTGCTTATCGAGTCATTAAGAAGAGTGTGAAGT
This sequence comes from Dryococelus australis, assembly GCA_029891345.1. NCBI lineage: Eukaryota > Metazoa > Arthropoda > Insecta > Phasmatodea > Phasmatidae > Dryococelus > Dryococelus australis. The sequence goes on along the minus strand of CM057000.1, from coordinate 29,640,693 downwards.
TAAACATTTTTTTGTGAAATCGTTGTTTGCGCGTATTCGCGTATCTCGGTAAATATATGTTCTGTAAACATGACATTTTGCTAGAAAAGGTAAAAAAAAAAAAAAAAAAAAAAAAACTATTATTTATTATTCTATGTTTTTACTTCTACCATATTAAGTATATTCATAGAGAAAAAAATCCTGAAAATGGTCAAATATCGCATTTTTGAAGCTTGCCTATGCAGTTTCCTTAAGCGACAGGAGTAAAGTACAAACATACGGGCGTAATTTAATCTGTGGCCTTTCATTGCATGTAATAAAATTCCACTGTTGCAGATATAATTTGCACAGTACCGTACCACGACGGAAGCACTGCACGCCTTGCACGTTGGAACGATAAGGCACCATGCGTGCGTGTTCGTGTCGCCCGTATCGCTCCACTTCTTGATCTTGAACGCGCAGGTACAATTCCTAATTCTTCAGTCTTTACTCGTAAACCCAACTGAACAGCGAGAAACATCATTACCGGAGATGGCGACTGCCGTGACGTGAAGGTGGCGCGCGGTGCCCGGGGCAGGAACTCAAAATACGAGGCCACTCGCGCAGGTGGCGCTCGCAGCTGTGGGACATCGGCGAGACTTTAACATAACCGGTCGCCGAGGCGCAGAGCGACTCATCTGACGCCGCCAGCCCGGAAATGTCGTCACTTCCCCTCTGACACAGAGCAGACAACTACACAGCCACGTGGCGGCTCCTTTCATGTTGATTGGCTCCACGAGCCTCTGGCACGGGCCTTGCTACTGCATGCTGCGAAACATTCCGGTCCTCCGGCTAGCGAGTAAGTTAACAGGCGCTGATTGGTGAATGGCGTCCCCGCTTGTTGCTATAGGCTATTCACGGTAAAATGAGCACTTTTAAAAGCCCTGCCAAGGATCTACTTGTATGCACGTTGTGTCTTCTTCCACCTTATGTAAGATTAACATTGCCATGGGCCTCATCACTTTATTCATGCTTCGGTCAAGTGAAGCTGTGAAATTATTGGAAAAGTAAATATTTAACAAATCTGCTCATTTTTACACTTCAATGCATTGTAAAAAAACAGAAAGCGAAAGAAATAATTAAAGTTATGACAAATGGTTACCTAACACTTACTATTCGACGTAAAGATACAGAACTACTTTCCATCCATCGTTACCAATTTTACTGGGCGCATGTCACTCAGGGCGCCCATTAAAATATATGCAGTGACTTTCTTCTAAGGTTGATTTCGAAAGTGCTCACTTTAACGTGAAAAGCCTCTAGAGTGTGCGATTGCCGGTTCGCGGTATAAAGGCCCGTCTACAATTGCGTTGACGCTACAATAACACGTTACAATAAGTCACGAATCCATGAATCGAATACGCTCTGGCTACAACCGACTGTAAACGTTGCCATGGCGCTAAACGTAAAACGCAACGCGGCAGAAGTTGGCCAACTTTCAAGTCTTTGCGTTTTACGCCAGCCAATCAGAATTAAAGACGTCACAAATAAGTGAAAACAAATGTTACAGACGATTGGCAACAGATAGCACCACTATTGCCGTACGTATTTAATTTGCCAATGTTATACGAAATCAATATACAAATTACGCAAAATGTATTTAAAGATAATTGAGTGTAACTATTAAATCTGCTGCGGAATACCATTATTTACAGAACGTTCTTTTTTATTTTCAAACACAAACAAAAATATTTGTGTATATGCACCTACGTTATTTTTATTGTTATTCCTGTTAACGTCGGTTGTAGAAATTCCAGTTTTCTTATGGCTACTCGTACGTATAGTTTTGTTTTGTTTCACCCGTGGCTTTAGAACCTCGTTCACCGAACACGCCCTGCAGGACTCTGAACCAGCACATTCCATGTTGCCTTTCGGAACAGAGCCTCAGAATACTTAAGAACACAGAAGTGAAACAGTCGCTTAGACCGCGAACACCAGCCGCACGCTCCAGCAACATGTCGGGCCGTTCACCAATCAGCGCCTCGTATAGTAAAGTTAAAATGAGAAAATAATCTTGGCACAGCTTTGGGAGGGGATGTAGGGGTGGCAGGGTAGGGGAGGGTTCCCCCCAGTGCGCGCCATTGGAGGGAGGGAAACCACTAGACACAGATGGCGCTGTTCATGCCAAACTGATTACATCGCTCTGCCGCGCCGCAGGCCTTCGCCAATCCAGTCATGGGAAGCAACCTTTAATCGTAAAATTAACCCTTTCAGGCCCTAATTAATTTATGTTTTCAGATGTTGCACACAAGAAAAATTTATGATGCGTGCTGTATTCAAGTCGATACAACACTCCTTCAATTGTTACAGCCAACGAGCTACATGCTGAATGCTCGGCTGCTGTTATATGAACCAATTATGATATAGACCAGTAAGACGGTTTGCGAATCATTTACCCACAGGTAAGATCATTGGTTATTGAGCTTAGCAGTGTGCATTACAGACAAAAAATTACCTACACGTGCGTAATGTACACAGTCGTGTACACCGGGTCTGAATGGATTAACTTAATTTGGCTATAACTTCCGCTTGTTTATACCAAACTGTCGCTAGCACCCTCACAAGCGCTCGCCACATCACAACAAAAGTCCTGAATTATAAAATTCCGCTCCGATAACTTCACTTAACTTCACCACTCTCCTTTAGCCCGTACAGGCAGGGGAAATGAGAATAAAATTACAGCTTTGGAAACAGATCCCAGGCGCTACCCTGGGATAACTGTAACTTTTGTATGCTCCGCAGCAAAAAAAAAAAATATTGATGTGTGTGGGGGAAGGGGGGGGGGGGGTTAGTTTCTCTTTCCCTCCACAACTTGAATTATGACCATCTGGATGGCCAAGGTTTGTCACAAGGGACCGATCCACCCCCGCGCTGAGGGAGTAGCGGCCCAGTGATGTAACTTGGCGCACCGCTGATGTCTCACGTGCCCGGAATGCCATGCTATCATGAGACCAGGAACCGAATTTCTCATAACGCCATTACTCATTAACCGTGTTTGCAAATCTAGTTGCAGCCCGGTAGACGGAGTCAAACCATTGGGCGGGCGGCGGGCTGCCGTGTTTATGCTTGAGCTGGGCTCCGGGCCCGTATATTTATTGCTGTCGACTACTGTTGCTACCTTAGTAAATTTGCGTGTATAGGCTGTTCACGTTAAAATGACCACTTTTGATAGCCCTGCTTAAGATCTACTTGTATGCATGCTGTGTATTCTTCCGCATTATGTAAAATGAACATTGTCATGGGCTTCATAATTTTATTCATGCGTCAATCAGGCGAAACTGTGACATAATTAGGAAAGTAAATATTTTACAGATCTGGTTATTTTTACATTTCGATGCATTACAAAACTCTGAGAGCGAAATAAATGATTTAAGTGATCAGACATGGTTACTTAACACTTTTTATTCGACGTTAAGATATGGAACTACTTCCCATACATCGTTACCAATTTTATTGGGCACATGCCACTCAGGGTACCCTTTAAAGTTCACGCAGGCAGAGGCAGTGACTTTTTTTCTAAGGTTGATTTCAAAAGTGCTTACTTTATCGTGAACATGCTTTAGGTGTATAAAGTCGCTGTCTAGCACCGTGCTGTTAAATGCCACAGTCGCTGCTAAGGTTTTTTCGACAGCTAATATACACTCGGAGCAGCTCTCGCCCAACCAAACTCGGCCGCTGTTGCTACGGAAGCCTCACCCTTTCGTGCAAAATCAATGGACTCTCCCGACCCGCCAGACGAGGTTTGGACTTCTGCGCATTATTTTCTCATCTGGATTTCACTGTAACCTACTTGCCATGCGGCAGACAGCCAGGCCATCAGAGAACCGTTCGCAAGACTCAGTAGCCAATCAGACTCAAAAGTCCGTCATGGCACTTCCCGCAGCCAATCAGCGAGTGGGTACACACAGACATCAACCAACATGTTATCACAAATCACATATTGCCCTCATTTAGATTTTCTTCTCCGCAGTTCCTTCCGTTCTTCTTTCATCTTCTCTTTCTTACTGCTTCTCCTCCTCTTTTTCTCTTTTCTGTTGTTTTTCTACTTTCCTCCTCTGGTCTCCTCTCCATTTTCTTTCCTCTTCTTTTTCTTCTCTTTCTCCTTCTTGTTCTTCTATTTTTCATCCATATTTCCTTCAATTCTTCTCGCATTCATTTTGGATCTTGTGTTCTTTATGACTTTTTCGTGCTTGGAGCTTTTCAATTTTTAATGTTTACTGAGAATTCTGTCTCTTATCGAAAAGAGAGAGTTATTTATAATTTTTATTTAATTTAAAGGATAAAACGCTAGACAAACACAAACAGTCACTAATAATTCCCTTAGTTCCAGCTCACTCTCATCCGTTCCCTAGACTACTCAGTTAAATCATCATTCATAGTTTTTACCAAATCATATATTTGACTAATACTTTCATTTATTATTCCTACAATTTCCTTGTCATATATATTATGTTTCTGTAATGGCAATTTGTCATTAAAAGGTTTTGATTTCTGTTTTAATTCTTTCCTTTCTTCATTAAACATGTCACACAAGTACAGAATATGGTATACCGTCTGAGCTCCCTTTTCACATTGACAACTGTCGTCTTTTTTATTTATTTTAGCTCAATATTCTTTAATTTGACAGCGTCCTGTTTTTACTGGAGACGTGCAAAATTCGCGTTATTATTTGCGGACGGTTTCGACTTCATTTTTCTATACCTGCATTAGTTGTCGGCTGTCACAATGGACGGCGCCGATTGGGCCAGCCTTCTCCAGGAGGTATCAAACACCGAGTGGGCCAATGGCTTCATGTTATATAAACACACATATTTTGAATTCTAGCTTGTCCTAAAATGAATCCACGAATTCTTCAGGTCTCTAGCGATTGGTCACTATGCGATTGAACTTTTGAGAATCCGCCGGGGTGTACCATTCAAATTGTTAGCCAGTTAGAGCTTAGTCAAAGCGGCGAATGAAGTCTTGGAGTCTAGCGTGGCGCCAGAAAATAACGAGAATTATGCATGTCCCCACACATCACTTCTGTTGAGGGTGAGTGAAGGGATTTGGGCGGCTCTTAACAGCGAGTTCTTAAGAGTCGATGAGGGTGATTGAGGTGGGTATGGAGCAGCACTGGAATGAAAGGGCGTGGGAAACTGGATACCCTCGAGAAAACCCGCTGATCAGCTGCATTGTCCGACATGATCCCTCACACGCGAATATCCAGGGGATACCCAGCCAGGGATTGAACATGGTTTTACCTTGATGGTAGGCGAGGAGGCTGACCGCTCAGCCACCGCGGCCCCCACTTCTGTAGACTTGTCTGTTCTGTGGCTCGGCGCTCCAGAGACGCAGTTCAACCTCGTTATCCAGTGGGCGCATGGAGAAGAGCTTGAGGGGCTCCAACCAGACCAGTAGGAAATCGAAACCCGGCACGCCTTAGCCAATTAGACACACACTCCGTTTCCAAGAGGTCACGCCCCCAATCAGTGAGCATTTACATTTGTAAAGGCTGTTCGCTGTAAAGCCAGCACTTTTGAAATCAACCTTCGAAAAACGTCACTGCTGCTATCTTTATATATTTTAACGGACGCACTGAGCGACGTACGCCCAGTGAAGTTGGTAGCGGTGGAGGGGAAGTACTTCGCCGCTTGCTTTAACGTTCAATTAAAAGTGCGAGGTAAACATTTGTGAATAGTAAAATATTTATATTGCATTGTTTTTTTTAATGCACGTAAGTGTAAGAATTTGTAAAATATTTACTTTCCTAATGATTCAACAGTTTCACTTGACCGATGCATGAAAAAAAGCGATGAGGCTCATGCCAATGTAATGTTACATATGACGGAAGAATACGTAATGTGCATACAAGTAGATCTAAAGCGGGGTTTTGAAAAGTGCCCAGTTCACCGTTAACCGCCCTTATCAGAGGTATCTACCGTCATGCAATTTTTTGCTTTCGTGTATGTTTCTGAGGTGAAAGAGATATATTTTTTTTGTAGCAGTTGGGTCCACCGTTGGCGTTACGACGTAGATACACAGCTTTGTTAAAGCGTACTTGATCTAAACATCGATAAGTACGAGCATCGGTTTTTATATTGCGACAGTAGTTTACGGCTAGTCGTAACTCCAAAGCACTTTAACTCAGATCCACTTTCGTGAGTGAGAGGACTACTTTAGTAGTCACATGTCTTAAGTGTCTGTCTGCGAATGACGGGCGTTCAGTTCCGAGGTAACTTAACCCATTCAGACCCAGAGCACACAATTGTGTACATTATGCATGTGCAGGTAATTTTAGGCATGTACTGCACACTGCTAAACTCAATGATCAATGATCTTACCTGTGGGTAATTGATTCGCAAACCGTCTTACTCGTCTAGACCATAATTGGTTCATTTAACTGTAGTCGAACATATAGCATACATCTCATTGGCTGTGACCACGAAGTAAGTGTTGTGGCGTCTTAAGTATAGCACGCATCATAGAATCGTTTGTTTGCGTCACCTGAAGCGTACAATTAAAGTTGGTCTTAAAGAATTAATTTCGAACACCGGGTGAAAACATGAAACTAAAATGGCTTCATTTGCTGATGCAGATATCATAAAAAATCATTAAGTTTTACGAATAATTCTTTTTATAAGCTTTGCAAGATCTGAGCACAGCTCTGCAAGATGCCGAATCATGAATTTGAATGAAAATAATGTTGGAAGCAAATTACCATAAAAATGATTATTTTTGGACAGTCAAATGCTTCAATATACTCCTAAAAATATTCTATGTCAGATTCCTTGACTTGACAGGTCAACCGACTTCATGTAAATTATTTTTGGGTTTAATATACTGTAGGCCTACTTCTAAATTATTGAGTGAATTCCACCTCGTGGAGCATGGGTAAATCAGGCTGCAATTAGGATTATTAATGTGCGTATAGCACATCTCAAATTATGTAGCAATGCAATAGATAAATCACTTGTTTTATTCTCAAAAATATTTTGTATTTGTATTTTTTTTTTTCAGAAATGAAAATACGTATCAAGAGTATTTTAAATACAAAATACTGAAATACTTTAAAGATTTTGATGAAATACAAAATACTGCAAGTATTTGAAATACGTATTTCAAATACATGTATTTGAAACACTGCCCAGCCCTGCATACTGGTCTGTTATTGGCTCAGAGTTCACGTAGGCGTGTCTAATAAATAGAGACAGGTGTTTATCGCGAAAATATTTATGGCCATGCTACATATACTTCAATATTCTACGTCTACAACCACAACTTCATTTGGTTATTGGCCCCGCGTCTACTTGAAAAGACTTGTTCTTATTTGACTGGGCTAATCAGATTAAAGTTCTTCTATATTGAACGTCCATAATTAGTGGACAGACACTTGAGGCACGTGACATTTAAAATCATCCAACCACGGGAGTGCATATGAACAAAAGTGTTTTGGAGTATACTGGTCTTGAACTATTTTCGCAAAAAAACTCCCATACCTACCCAATAAACCGTGATCCAATTGCAAACATAACATAAGTGTACATGTGTTTGAAATGTACCTTGTCCTAATATGAATTCGTAAGATTTTCCAATCCATGCCTATTGGTAGGGGTAGTGAAATTTTGCGAAAAGATTCGAGGACAAGTTACATTTCAAAACACTGTAGGGTCGTTTACCTATCTTGATTGGCTTAATTACTTTTTTTTTAACGTGTTAACTGTCTGCATGAATCCAGTAGGAGCCGTGCCGATGTTGCCAAATTCTAAGTGGCCCGGTCAGTTCTAATAACTCCTTCTCAAGCAGGCAGCAACCAATGGCAATATATAAACTGCTGTTGGGTGCTTATAGTATCGAAGTCTACCGTGTATAAGCCGTTCACGATAAAGTGAGCACTTTTTGAGGTCTTCCCAACAGGCATTAACCACTAAGAAATATATCTTATTGCAGCCTCAGGCATTCAATTTTGATGGTGGTGAAATGTATACACTGTGTTCATTGGCCACATTGCAAGGTTTATATTAAAAAGCAGCAGGAAGAACGAAATTATATGAAAGGAAAAATTTATAAGGGCCTTAAAAAGTGCTCACTTTACCGTGAACAGCCTACACTCATATTGTTTCGCGATAAAAAAATCACTAGCTTACCTATTGGCTGCGGTCTGTCAGCTGGCGAGTAAGTTATTAGGCGCTGATTGACGAGCAGCGCACAGACGTGTTGTTTATTACAGACGCTATTTAGAACGTGTGACATTTGAAATCGTCTAATCATGAAAGTGGATCTGAATTAAAGAGTTTTAGAGTACTAGTTGTGGAATCTTTTCGCGGAAAACAGGAGCCGAATGTTTCACGGATTCATTTAGTGGTAATGAAAACTTCTAACACTTATTTGTTATTGTACTGCTTTGATTGGAATGCGGTTCTTTAGACACGGTGTGTTTAGAAATGCGAGCCAGTAATATGGAGAGGAGTACCTCGCGAATTATTTCAGAGCCATGGTAGACTTGAATCATTTCTTCTAGCATTTCGATTGGACCACAGTTTGTTAGACACATCCTGTACAACTTCGAGCCAGTAACAAACAAAAAGAAACAGTACGATCGAGTCATGTAGTCCTGTACAAAAGTTTCGCACTGCATGAGTAAGTGAAGAGATTTGTACGGCTCTTAACATCGAGGTCTCGAGAACCGATGAGGGTGATTGAGGTGAGAATGGAGCGTCGTCGGAATGAAAGGGCAGGGGAAAACGGGAGATCCCCGAGAAGATCCGCCGATCAGCGGCATCGTCCGGCACGATACCCACTTGCGAGAATCCGGGAGTGACCCGGCCGGGGATTGAACCCGGTTAGCCTTGGTGGGAGGTGAGCAGTCTAACCGCTCAGCCACCGTGGCCCCTGTTTCGCACTGAGGCAGAAGCCAGTAGACAGACGACGGTGGCTCGTGTACATAGATAACTGAGAAGTATAGTCTGCCGGGAAAATTATGCGCAAACGTAACACGGATAGTTCATAAATTAAATTGCAATCGCGTAATTTTGTGGTACGCACTGTACTTGTGTTCAGCATTTTTCTTACGACCAGTGAATGCTGCCTGCTTGATGATACTGCTAAGTGTAGAAAATTCCACAAATAAGATTAGCAGCGTGGAAAACAGAGCGCTGATGGCTTGCTGCGTACAGTTCCGATCGTAAGTATTATATATGTATAACATGTATACGGTCAAGGGTACGGTGACCAAACGGGTTAAGAATTATGACGTGGACAGAAGAACCGATACTGTGCTACTAAGTGTATTGTTGCACAATATCACTTAGTAGGACGTGTTCGTTGTTGGTGATTACACTCGTAACTCGAATAGGGAAAACGAATACTTACCGGAGATTCCCGAAGTCAAGGTTCTGCGGTCTTACAGCTTTGTCGTTAAGATAAAATGGTATTTTTAAACTAAGGATATACTATTTTGAAATAGGATGGCTGAGCATAACATTATAATCCAGAAAGTGACAATCGCTCTGGTGAAATACGATTTCCAAGCTAAGATACTGCAAGGGAAAGTAAACACGTTAGTCGATGCAATAAATAGAGATGGGTGTTTTTCGCGAAAATATTTATGGCCGTGGTAGACTTCAGCATGCTACGTCCACGACCACAACTTCCTTTGGTTATTGGCCACGTGTCTACGCGAGAAGACATGTTCTTATTTGACTGGGCCAATCGTAATAAAGTACTCCGATACTGAACGTCCATGATACTTGAGGCTCGTGACATTTGAAATCGCCCAACCACGAAAGTGCATACGAACTAAAGTGTTTTGGAGTACAACTGTACTTGAGGTACTTTCGCGAAAAACACCTGTCCCTAGAAATGAGTCGTATACTGACTATAGGTCTTACCTCACCAAGCAGACGGGACGAGATGGATCAGCAGATGGGGTTCCGGCCGCCGTGATCGCAGTTGTATTCAGCCTCCGGCAACTCTACAGTTAAAGCCTCCCCATCAGGGTTGTCGAATGGACACACTTTAGCTAGACACGTGGCCGTGATATGTTAGATATTATGGAGATGCAGAACTAGGATAGATTAACGTAATACGCTCCCCCGGCGCAATATATCGTAATTGAGTTAATGTAAAATGTGTGAATTATATTGTATCAGTAGGGCCACCCGATTTTTTCGCGAAAAGGTGTACGCTCTGGCTAAACTTCAATATCCTACGTGTACACTTACATTTCTCCTTTGGCTATTTGGCTTTGTGTGAAGTGAGTCTATTACATGAGTGAGCCAATCAAAATTAAGTTTCTCCGCTACTACTAGTCTGTGATTCGCGGGCAGACAGACAAGGCGCGTAACAATTCAAATGATCCAATCACCAAAGTTGTTCTGAACTAAAATGTTTTGGAACACATTTTGTCCTGAAATCTTTTCGCGAAAAACAGGTACCTCTATGAATCAGCTTATTATGGTTTTAATTAAATGACGGAAATATTTAATATAGTGTTCCCATCTGAGTTACGCCTAACCCTAACTTGTACGTTTAAGGAGAAACTATAGAATGCACAACCAATTTTTTAGATCAAACCAACCATCATGGAGTTTCTCTCTTTAAATGTTGTATAAATACATGTTTAATTGGCTTATTTTAATTTTGACGGTAGCAGCACATTCTTCTTTGTGTATAAACGCTCTTCATGTCTGTTTATTCCTGTTCCGTGTATTTTAATGAGTGTACACACAAAACTGGTTGTAAAGTATAGTTACAGTTTATATTCGCTCAAATGTATTTGCGATGTGAAATAACTATGATTAGAAACACCCGAATTTTGCGAAAAGTTTTCTCGACCAGTTGTATTTCATAACACTTTAGCTCAGATACCCTTACTTGATTGGATGATCTAGGTGTTACGCGTCTTAGTGTCTGCCCGCGAATAACAGAGGTACAGTATCGGAGTTACCTGATTATAATTGGCCCTTAAAGTAAGAAAATGTCGTCAGTAAGGAAATGAAAACCGCATGTTGCCCGTAGATTAATCAAATCTAGCATGCGTGTGAATCTTTTCGCGAAATTCAGGTGTTACTATAACTATGAATAAGTGGCACATCACTGGGGCCACCTTTTATGTCGCGAAAAGATTCACGCGACGGTTAGACTTCAATATCCTATGTGCACACTATTGGCCACTTATCTTTGTATGCAGATAGTCTGTTACATGAGTGAGCTAATCAGAATAAAGATTCTCCGGTACTCACCCTCCTGTGATTCGCGGGCACACAGACAAGACGCTTAACAATTCAAATGATCCAATGAACCAAAGTGGTTCTGAATTTCAAAGTCCGTTGGAACACAACTTGTCTTGAAATATTCTCGCGAAAAACAGGTGCCCCTACGCATCAGTAGTATTGCCAAGAAAACACAAGCCAATAACAATTGAAAAAAGAAAAAAAAACAGCTGTCGTGGTGTCTACATTGCCACCAACATAACAAAGTGAGACTTTGTAGTTTACTCTTACGTTCCAACGTTGGCAGTACCGTAGAAACTACTTCAGCTTGCTTCGGCAAACGAATGAAGAGGATAAGGGTCTTTCATTGTACCGTTGAGTAGACACACGAAAGTTTGGCTAATTTATAAGAGGACAAGCCAGATTTCAAACACGTGGACATTTGACTCCCTTCTTCAATTGGATTGCATTTTGAGAACAACGCCCTGAACGGACTAGAGCCAATTACTAGAGACCTGCAAAATTCGCGTTATTATTTGGGTTAAAGTTAAAATTAAAGCACGTGTACATTTGCAAGGCGTTTGTCATTGGACCATACTTTATCTGACACGACCCAGGTTGCTCTTCACCAATAAATGAACACTTCACAACTGTGTGCCCCAATAACGCGCAGTTCTGTACGAAATTACTTACCTGCAGGAAAAACAAGGACCGAATTCCTTTCTACCTGCTCTGGGTCAAAAGTGGAACAATAGCCGATGAATAACTATAGTCCGTTCACGGTTACATCCCCCTTTTCTGAAGTCTTACTAAAGCTATACTTCCGTGATATTCCTCCACCTCGTGCAAACAAAGGTTAACCGAGTCTAGAAAATTTCACCAACGGTACTGCGCACCGCATTCATGCGCACTCAGTGTAATAATATTTTGCACAAGAACTATTTCTTACCAGGCGTTACCAGCACGCCGTTTTATTTCTGTATTTATTCATATCAATTACAAACGAAATATTATAATTTAGAGATAGAATATAAGTAAAATTTCAATTGAAACAAAAATAAGGTACTTGAACATTATCAGAAGTATAAAACGCTTGTGATACATGACTGGAGACCAGAGAAATTCTCGAGTTCAATGACCTGTAGGCTAGACTTCACAGTCTTATATACTCTAATTCAGACATCAACTGTTTATTGGTTGGTTGATTGTTGTGGTAGTAAAATGCGGTTGTTGGGCGCACAATTTACTGCATGCTTGTTATTGGATCATTTATCTCCAGGACGTGTCAAACAGCACGCTGACCAGTCACAAAACGTACACGAACGTACAAGTGTGTGAATTCTAACTTGTCTAGAAATTAACCCGCAAAATTCTCGGGTCTCTGTATACATGACAAATGTAGTAAACAACCAAACGCGTCATAAGTGGGGTTATTTTTGAATGTCTGATTAAAAAAGTGTGAAGAAACCACCTATAGGCTATAACTAAGGCTCGTACACACAAATAAATATGGAGTCTAGCTTGTTGTCAAATGAATCCGCGAGATTACCGGATCTTTACCGTTGAGTTACAACTCTCTATAGGCTGTTCACGGTAAAGTGAGCACTTTTTAAGGCTCTCCCAACAGGCATTAACCACTACTAAATATATCTTATTGCAGCCTCAGTCATTAAATATTGAGGGCGGTGAAATATATTCGCTGTGTTTATTGGTCACATTGGATTGTTTATATTGAAAAGCAGCAGGAAGATGGAAATTTGATAAAAGTAAAAATATTTGAAGGACCTTAAAAAGTGCTCACTTTACCGTGAACAGCCTATAGTTGTATGCTCCCTGGTTGGGCCGGCCTGGTTGGCAGGGGGCGTAGTGGCTTGGCGGCCGTCCCCACGTCGAGAGCTGGGTGTCTGTGCCCCTATCGGCGGACCTGCCCCACTTGCCCACATCGCCCCCTCTCCAGCACCTCGTGGTCTCCCTTCATCGTTGGCATTACTCCCGCCTGCCAACTCACTGTATCCACATTGAATATATAACACACTGGGGTCTGTCTGCATGGAGGCCATGTCTCCAGTTAAAGAATACCTTCTCTTTCGAGAGCGTATTCTTTCGCACAATCTCGCGATGACACTGTTTCGCTCTCTCTCTCTCTCTCTCCCACGCTATGTAGTACAATTGTGACAACCATTCTCTCTCGAGTGGCCGCGGTGGCTGAGCAGTTAGACTGCTCGCCTCCCACCAAGACGAACCTCGGGTTCAATCCGCGATCGGGCCACTCCCAGATTGTCGCAATTGGGACACGTACCGGACGATGCCGCTGGTCGGCGGATTCTCTCGGGGATATCCCGTTTTCCCCCACCCTTGCACTCCGGTGCTACTCCATCGTCACCTCATTTCACCGTCACCGGCTCTCAAGACCTCGTTGTTAAGACTCCTCCCAAATATCTCAACTCAGCTCACCTCTCTCTGACGTCACGCAGAGAGCTGATATCAAAAGGCGCAAAATAGTGCTACGCTAAAATCGCGGCCATAGAGTGCTTAAGAATACAGAGGCGAAATCGTGACGTGAACTGCAGACTGTAGACACACACGCCAGCAAAGTTCTCTCACCAATTAGCTCTTGGAGACCAACTTACCAGACGGCAGCCCGACCAATAGGAAATATTCCATAATTGGCAACAGCCAATCAGACCCAGGGCCCGTTTGCACAGCTTCACATGGCCAGTGAACAACCGACTTCGCTTACATCAAAGGAACTAAAGTACTACTATTTCGCTACTGTATACATACATATTCGGTGGCTTAGCTATGGGAAGTACTTTATATATCTTCAGAAAGTTTCACAACCACAAATAATTATAGCATACCGGAATAACTGTTAGGGCATGAAATACTGCTTTCTGTTTCAGTTAATTTACGTCGTGGGTGCGATTTTTGTCGTGTCGTGCTGTGCTTGTCAGGGCTGTGTGATTCCGGTTTCTCTGTTCCTTCGCACTTTTTGAATGAAACCTTTGATAAATGACCCCGTGTATAACGGGTTTGGCTGTTTCGTAAATATGTAATGTATCACAAGCGTTTTATACTTATGTTAACATAAAAGTATCTAATTTTGTGACTAAGTTGAAGTATCTAAATTATAATATTTAATTTGTAACAAATATGAATTAAAAACAAGGATAAAATAGATGTATCGGTAATTCGGAATAAGAAATAGTTCTTATCCATAATATTATGAGACTGAGTGCGCACGAATGCGGTGCGTTGTCACTTTGGCGTACATTTTTATACCAGTTTAATCTTTGTTTGCACATGGCGGAGGAATATCCTGGAATTAGATCTTGAGCAGGGCTTCAGAAGGGTTTGAAGCAACCATTTACGAGAAAAAAAAACACAGTTCCAAAAGGTCCACTTCCTGTTTTAGCAGTTACAACTTGCAGACCAAATCTGTATAAGTAAGTAACTCAAAAGAATATCTCTCTCTTCTACGCTAACTACTTTACGACACCACGTGCCCTCGTCCTTATCTACATCATAATTTACTCTTAGGATGTGCCATGTCACACTGCAAAATGGTATCGGCTGTTTCACGATCAAGTGAGCACTTTTGAAGTCAACCTTTGAAAAAGTCACTGCTCCTAACTGCGTGCATTTTGTGGCAGCGCCCAGTAAAGTTGGTCAGGGCGGAGGGAAAGTAGTTCCATGTCTCAGTGTTGAATTAAGTGTACGGTAGACATTTGTCGATACTACAATGATTAATTTTTCTTTCTGATTGTGTAGTGGATATTAATGTATAGATTATAAAATGCGTGAATTATTTATTTTTATAATAATTTTCCAGTTTCCTGTACTGAAGCGTGAATAAAGTTATCATGTCCACGGCAAAGTTGATTGTACATATGGAGGAAGGATACATAATGTGCATACAAGTTGCTCGTAAGCAGGGGGCCTTTCAAAAGTGGTCATTTTACCGTGAACAACCTATAGACCTGTAAAATTCCCGTTATTATTTCACGACATACTAGACATTAAACACTTGTGCTTTTGTATAGCGTTTGTCATTGGACTACAGTTTGTACGGAGGCGCCCTGGACGCTTTGTATAAATAGCAAGCATCTAACGAGAGGATGGCCCAATCACGTCCAACCAAGTAAAAAATGGAAATGCTGCAGTAGTCAATAAACTAATGGCACTTACTCGAATATGTATAGGACGGTGAATTCTAGTCTTCTGCCCGAAAATAACGCGAATCTTGCAGGTCTCTATCTATAGGTAGATACCTGCAAAATTCAAGTTATTATTTGGCATCAGGCTGAACCCCACAGTGCCGTATATACTCGAACCAGCGTGGTTTCTCCATTGGCTGCTGCATAGATGTGAAGTCGCTCACTTTCTGACTGGATTGCACGTAACTGGGCTACACAGTTGCGAAGTGCTCGTTTATTGGCGCAGAGCTACTCAGGGCGTGTCAGATAACGTATAGACCAATGCAAACTTAATGCAAGTGTACTTGTGTTTTAAGTTTAATGTGTCCCTTAGTAATAACTAGAGACCCGGAAATTTCGGGGGTTCATTTCTAGACAAGTTTGAATTCACACACTTGTATGTTCATGTTACTTTTGTAATTGGTCGACGTGTTGTTTGGCACCTCCTGGATTTAATTGAGCCAATAAGAAACACGAAATAAATTGTGCGCCCAACCACCGCCTATTACTACCACAATAATCAACCAATAAATAGTTGATATCTTTATTAGAGTATATAGGACTGTAAAGTTTAGCCTACAGGTCATTGAACTTGCGAATTTCTCAGGTCTCTAGTAGGGATAGGAACATTTCGCGAGTTCATTTCAGGACAAGATAGACGTCCAGCACGTGTACTCTGAAGTCACCTTTGCAATTGGATCACAGTTCATTAGACACGCCCTGGAAGACTCTAAGCCAATAGCAGACTGGAAAGTAAACAAGTAGCGAGTGCCATACTGCCAGGTGTGTGGCAACACTGGCTACTCTCTGGGGCAGCAGCCAATGATAAAACAGCTGAGGCTAACTGAGGCTCGAGTGTACACAGCACAGTGGAAGCTAGCCTACAGGTCATTGAACTCTTGAAATTTTCCTATCCCTAGTTTCTACCTATAGGTAGAGACCAGAGAAATTCTAGAGTTCAATGACCTATAGGCTGAGACTTCGCAGCCTTATATACTCTCATTCAGATATCAACTGTTTATTGGTTGATTGTTGTGGTAGTAAAAGGCGGTGGTTGGACGCACAATTTATTGCATGCTTGTTATTGGCTTGTTTATATCCAGGAAGTGTCAAACAACACGTCGACCAATTACAAATGTAACACGAACGCACAAGTATGTGAATTCCAACTTGTCTAGAAATGAACCCGCGAAATTATCGTGTCTCTATACACATGACAAATGTAATAAACAACCAAACGCGTCATAATTGGGGTTATTTTTCCAAAAAGTGTACAGAAACCACGAATAGGCTATAACTAAGGCTCGTCTACATAAAGAAATATGGAGTCTAGCTTGTTGTCAAATGAAAGCACAAGATTACGGGGTCTTTACCGTTGAGATACAATTCTCTAGTCCATTCCCCATTGGAAGCAACTTATGAAATCAACCTTTGAAAAAACACTCTAGGCATAACATGTCAACCTGTTTTTTCAATAACTTGTATTCCACAAATATATAACACTGTGGTTAATTTTAGAGTACTGAATTATTGAATAAATGAAACTTTACCTTAATATCTTCTATAACTTGTAAAATTTATTTCTTTTTAAATATGAATTAACAACAGCGAGAGCAGCGAAGTGTTGGCAACGGTCGGTAAGAAATAGTTCACAGTTAAAATAATATTTTAACCTAGTTTTTTAGTATACTATTTGTAAATTAAACGCTGTCTATTGAAATATTTAAATATTTAGGTAGCCCCGATGGCACCATATCTCATTTTTACAGTTTATAATAACAGCGGAAAATATCGTTAGCAGGCCGTAATAGTACGGTGTTATTTTATAGAGCGATAAAGCTACTGTCTGCTGAGCGATGCTTGTCGCGCTCTCTTCTCTCTCTCTCTCTCTCTCTCTCTCTCTCTCTCCTCTCTCTCTCTCTTCTCTCTCTCTCTGTCTCTTTCACACTCGGGAAGTTTCACTTCGCTGGTCAGTGATATTATACATGTTTTCAGTTGTAGCATTCCATAGTTATTACAGCAAAATAACGATTTTTGAATTTGTAATTTACAACTGAAAAGATATTTTAATGTTTGAATACTTATTTTAATATATTTAGATATGATGGTGGGGCAGTTACCAAGTGAAGTAGGCAGACATGGCGTGTTGCTTTTTGCCAAACGAAGCGTAAATTATAATTACTCCGAAAAATACTTCATATTACCACATCACGTTTGTAGACGTTGTGTTTTTTTTTTTTTTAAACCTGCCTAAGCAATTTACGATGTTGTGATAAATCTGTGTTTCCGCGGCAGTAATAAATATACTGTTACGGTGTGTTTCGTTAAACGCTGCGTGTGAAATAGCGTGGCGTGGCTGTTTGGTGATAGTTACGCTGGATCTTTGTGTGCGTGATTTCAAATATTTTATGTGAACTATTTATACGTTCTAAATGTGAACTGTTTTTATTACGAAGTTATTTATTTACATCCACGTATGTTTATTTATCACAACGTTGTACCTTTGCCCTGGGTGTTTGAAACATAATCGTGTAACGTGATTTACCACCAATCCCAACAAAATAACCAAGCCCAGCCCCAATAAATTTCAATAAACCTAATACTCAGTAAGTAGCAATACATATAAATATGGGGGGAATAAAAGTTACGGTAGGCTTATTTGAGTGCATGTTCACAGCTATATTTTAAGTTTCTATAGCAAAAAATGAGCGACAAGAGTTGCGTGTTTGATTTCAATGTTGCTTTTTCGTTTGGACTGTCGATTCCTTTGTTATTCGAACTGAGGCTGTCCTTTTAAAGAAATAACCCAACACATATCAATAACAAAAAGTTAAATACTACGGGTCATTACCCCGCAGTTGTAACAGTGTTTAACACAGCCGTGGCAAAATATTAACGTGCATTACGTGTAATGTGCTATGTCGTGGAAAACAAATATATTAATGTAACGTACCCGTAAGAACTATCGTTAATTCGGGCATTTTTAAAACACCATAAAGCTGACCTAAATAATGTTATAAGCCTAAACTGTGAATATCCGTACGAAATGGTTTTTGAAATAAACTTAAGACATAATTCTTTGAAAATCTGTAAACAGTAAAGAACACATGTGACCGGTATAAAAGTAGAAGTCACATTTCAATGTTTATTTTTAGGCGTAGCGAAGGTATACGAACACATGTACACACACAATGGCATGCCAACATTGATTTTGACAGATGCTACATGGCAGTCACATGGCAATGTTTGTTTACATTTGTCGGAAGAATACGAAACGGGCCTGCAAGTAGATATTTAGCAGGGCTCCGAGAAAGTTGCTTCCAAGGGGGATGGACTATAATGGAATATCTTTTTGTTTACTTTAAATGTCTCGCTTCAATGTTGAGTTAATTTCCAAGTGGGGCCACAGTGGCTCAGTGGATAGAGCGATTCCAAGTGGGGCCTCAATGGTTCAGTGGATAGAACAATATCAAGTGGGGCCACACTGGCCAGGTGGTTAGAGAAATATCAAGGCAGCAGTCGCTTCAATGTTGAGTTAATTTCACATCATTTCATTTTTACCTACATACAATTATGCTATGTTTTTTTTTTTCAGTCTTTGTATGAAAACCTAAATTTGTAACATGGCAGTCACATGGCAATGTTTGTTTACATTTGGCGGAAGGATACGAAACGGGCCTGAAAGTATATATTCAGCAGGGCTTCGAGAAAGTTGCTTCCAGTGGGGAATGGTCTATAGTTGTATGCTCCCTGGTTGGGCCGGCCTGGTTGGCAGGGGGCGTATTAGCTTGGCGGCCGGTCCCACCTCGATTGCCGAGTGTCGGCGCCCCAGTGGCGGCTGGTAGCTCAAGCAGACTCCGTGCAATATTAATTCATTTGTCACCGAAACTTGGAAAAAGGGGGCCGGGTGTTTCTCCCCCGTGAAAATTTTTAGTTTTATACGTTAAAAATAGTGATATTTAGGTATATTTTGCGGCAAAATCATCTCGTGTTCAATTGGCAAGAACTCAGAATTTTTTTTAACACGAAAGTTTAACCTTTAAATAAATTTATTAAACTATTGCCATTAAATCCGTTTTCCACACCATTTCATCAACTATTTTTTGTGCACTTATATTGACAGCAAAAACATTTGTATGTCCAGAGTTAAATTTGACATTTTTAAATAGTAACTGAGATATTTTTAATGTTTTTTAGAAAAACGTTTAGTTTTTAAAAGTTGGAGTTTTATTGTTTGATGACTGTTTACTATTATTAATTTGACCTAAAACATTTTAAATCATAAACCTATTCATATTTATATTGACATAAAATACTGTCCAAAATAACTCATCTCGGGTCTCTACCTATAGGTAGGGATAGGAAAATTTCGTGAGTTCAATTACCTCTGGGGTAGATTCCTCAGTGCGCTTACTACTGGGCTTACTACATTGGGCAACAGCCAATGAAAACACAGCTGAGACAGCCGTGTGTTCATTGGCTGTTGCCCCCACACCTGGCAGTTATGAAAATCGCAAGGTGTTTCCTTGCAAGTCTGCTATTGGTTCAGAGACAAGCAGGGAGGGTCTAGTAAACTGTGATCTAATTGCGAAGGTCATTTCACTATATATGTATTTGACGTCTATCGTGTCCCGAAATGAATTCACGAAATTTTCCTATCCCTACATGTAGGGTTGCTACCCATGATGTCTGGGCGGGCTAAGCAGTAGTGTAGTGAGTGTCGTGTCGTATAGATGGAGCTGACGTGAAGTTTTGTGTGCGTGTTGTCGTTGCAGAAGGCTCGGCGGGGACATGGAGGGAGTGGAGAACCTGGACGACGCGAGGGCCGTCATCAAGGAGCTGAGGGAGAGATACCGAGCTCAGTCGCATCAGCTGCTCGCCTGGCGCCGGAGGGTCAAGGCACAGGTAAACTATACACTGTTAAAAAAAAATCTCTGGTAGACTTCCTAAACTGTAATAGAAATTTTTAACATATACTGTGTACGGGGAATAGTACCACGCACGAGGCTGAAAATATGGCATCGCTACTATACAAAGTTGGGAACTTTCTTACGCAGTTGACTATTTCCCGAACAACTGTATGAATGTTACCATCCGTGTATGGGGAAATATTTTACTATTCGCTCCTTGTCACTGTACGTATACACTGATATGGTAAATTACAAATAATTTCTTAGAGTGATACTTCTTCACTACTAGATGCCGTTCACAGCCAAGTGAGCACTTTTGAGGCCCTAGTTACTTTTAACTTTCAACCATTTTTTTTCGTTTAACCCAGGGCTGTCCAACTTGGAAGGGCTCGTGGGCCACAACTCTAATTCTAGCAAAGTCGCGGGCCATGCCATAGTTTTGGCAAATACGAAGATAACAAGGTATTAAATTAGGCTAGACCGCTAGGCTACAGTAAAAAAAAAACATATTTTATTGAATATTATTATTAAAAACAATGTTTAATTGTTTGATTACTACGAAATCAAAGTGGGTAAATATCTACGTACCAAACAAAATAAGTAATACATTAAGCAAAATTTATATGTAGAGACCTGCAAAATTTGCGTTATTATTTGAGGACATTTTAAACTTAAAAACACTTTTCCTTTTCAATGCGTTTGTCATTGGACCATTCTTTATTTGATACGCCCCGGGTAACTCTGCGCCAATAAATGAACACTTCACAATCGTGTACCCCAACCACGCGCAGGTTACTCGAATAGGGAGTGACTTCACATACAGGCAACAGCCAATGGAGAAACGACGCCTGCTCAAGTATACACAGTACTGTGAATTTTAGCTTGATGCCAAAAAATAACGTGAATTTTGCAGGTCTCTATTTATATGTTTATTAAGTTTGTAAAGTCATCGCGGGTCGTACAAAACGGCCTGCGGGTTGCATGCGGCCCACGTGCCGCCAGTTGGGCAGACCTGGTTTAACCCTTTGAGGAGTATGCACGGATATATTCGTGGCTACGTTTATATGGAATTTTCTTTGCTCTTGAAGAAATGACTCACACTTTTATATTTCTATTGTTTCTCTGAACTTATCAAAATCAAAGAAAAACATCACAACTAGTTAGCAGTTCAGTTCGTAGAAATAAAACTGTTCCTTTCAATAATTACTCAAATGAACACGATGGATTGTAAAACCGGTTAACCCTGTCGTAAGACTTTTATTGGTAGAAAGTCAAAGCACGACTTGATTGGTCAATGGCCAGCCAATAATAAACGTTGCGGAGTACAGTAGGCGTGACCAATGTAGCCAGGACCAATAAGACGAGGGTAAGTGTAAATACAGAGGCCAACGCAACTAATATTGCTATAGCGCAAAATATAGGCAGCTCACTTCAACCGTGTCTTCAGTGACAGTAAATTTGTGCAGTCTTCAAAGGGTTAACCACCTTTTTAACCCTTTGAGGATTCCACAGATTTACTGGCAATGAAGACGGGGTCGAAGTGAGCTGCCTATATTGTATGCTACAGCAATATAAGTTGTGTTCGTCTCTGCGTATCTACTTACCATCGTTTTATTGGTCGTGGCTACACAGGACACGCCTACTGTACTCGGCAACGTTTATTATTGGCTGGCTGTCGGCCAATGAAGTCACGCGTTGACTGTGAACCAATTCATTTATCGTGACAGATGTAACAGGTTATACAATTCGTCGTGTTCATTTGAGAAATTATTGAAAGGAAGAGTTTTATTGCTACGAAACGAACTGTTGACTAGTTGTAACTTTTTACTCAGATTTTTAGAGAGTACAGGGAAACAGTGGAAGCTATAAAAGTGCTAGTTTATTTGTAGAGAGCAAAGAAATAACCCTATATACCCAGCCCCGAGAATATACATGCATGCTCCTCAAAGGGTTAAATAAATATTGCAATTGAAGTAATAAACACAGCGTGTATATTCCACCGCACTCGAAATTTAACGTCTACGGCTAAAATAAAGTAAATTTATTGACAATTATTGAAAATGAGGAGGCTTTCAAAAGTGCTCACTTTAGCGTGAACAGCCTATACCATCATATAGTAGAGACCTGGGGAATTTGCGAGTTCATTTTGGGACAAGCTAGGATTCAAAACACATGTGTTTATAGAATTCCAGACATTGGTCCAGAGAGTGTTAGATACCTCCTGGAGAACGGTGTCCCAATCATCGCCTTCCACTGTGACAGCAGACAACCAATGCACAGTTGACATCGAAATATTTGTCACTGAACTCGCGAATTTTTCAGGTCCTCTACCAATTAGTGCTGCTTTTCCGAGCCGCAGTACCTCTTATTTCCTGGCAGTCAGTCCACAAATCACAATAGGAAAACTGAGACAGTGTCCGAGTTGACAAATCCGATATTTTGTAATTTGTCATTTCGTAAGTTTCAATCGGACGTTGTCTACAGTCACTTGTTTAGCACTCGTTGCAACACATTTTTACATTAACAGTGCACTTTTTTTTTTAAATCTAAATTTAAATGCCTAAAACGGAAGTAATGTTTTTACAATCATCACTGGAACGCTGCGAATACGTGTTAATAAATAACAAAGTAATAAATTATGCGATATCTACTTAACTGTGCCTAGTGTATTATATTAACAATTATTTGTTTTTAAAAACGCTTAAATTTCGCATTTTCGTATGTGTTTTGGAGGTCAAAACCAACATGGCACTGATTTCATCATTTTATATTTCTGATAACGTCCGTTAGATACAAAAGACTAAATACCAAATTACCAAACACGTCACGATTTTTGTATACAAAATCGGATCACGTGATAATTTTTTCAGCAAAATCTGCCATTTCGGACTCGGCCTGAGGCTGGAGTGGATCTAGACTTTCGGTTTTTCGTTTGGGGGGGGGGGGAGGGGGTCATCTCATTGTACATGTTTAGGTGTAGACATTCTATTCGTGATATGAGGCATGACACTGTACCATTGTGATTTTAGGAAATAATATGAATTTAATCAACTCAGTATTTAAAACAATTCCGACATTATTTCATTTCAGTTTAAAATATTCACAGGACAGTTTTTCAGTCTCATGTTAATGTGAGTTTTTTTTTTTTTTTTTGGTGGGGGAAGAGATCACCCCTTGTTATTCCGTTGTGGCCTCCCCACCCCCACCTCTTCTGGATCCGGGGAATGGGAGTGGTGCGATTTGGAATTGTGATGTGAAAAAAAAAAAAAACAGTCATCCCTAGCTTGCCAAGAATAGTATGCTTTAGTGTCCGCCATTGACGATCTGATTACTGATAGAAAGCAGTGTATAATAATTATTGTTAGACTGTTGGCGAAGTAGCATAATTTTGCCATGTATTGCTGTGCAGCTTAACGTAGAAGATTTCGTCTTCTTGCGTGTTTCTGAATGTGTCATGAATTGGTGCAAAGGTGTATTACAGCTGTGCATATAAAAAAGTAGTCTACAAATTTGGTAGAAAACAATACACATTTGCAAGATTTGCGGTGTTAAAAGAAAGTCGAAAGAAGAAGTAATATATCAACAGAATATTATAAACATGCATCGTTAACATAAAACAGTTAAAAACTTTAATTATATTAAATTAACTATCCGCTTCTCCACTGAGATGAATTTGTGGCGATAGTATATGTTCCATCTTGGATTTATTTTTACTTCACCGTACCTGACTTTATTTTATTTATTTCAAGCCTCCGTATGGTCCATTAGAAAATAAATTATTGGATATAGGATTTGTCATAAATTTATTAATTGCATGTCGTACAGATTTGTATAATTGATAGCAATACCTGCTAACACTGTAAATTTTTAGAAGCAAGAAATTTGCAGCACAAAGATAAAACTTGCCATAGGCCTTATGAATGTGTGATTCTTTGGTAGGTAAGAAAAGTGCTGGCATTAATTTATCTTCTCTAATCACTATCACTGAAGCTTATTTGCTGCACCGCACAGACGTGAATGTATTTAAAGGGGTGGAAATTTTGTGAAACGTAATGTATAAACTGTACAAAATATTACCTACTAGCCTAACTAAGATAAATAAAGCTAAATTCAAATAGTACTCTACATATTTCAGTCAGTACACTTTCACATACTATTACATGGCATTATAAATTATATAACACTGTTTTACAAAGTAAATTTACAATATTTGGAATATGTGTATATATCTTATATATATAATATATATATCCCTACTTTATATCTGTGAAATATATTTAGCAATTTCTGGTAGATTAAAGAAACAATGTGCATCCATAAACTCACATGTTAGTTGATTGAATTTCTACAAGTAATTTTCTAAAATATCATGTAGGTAACTTATTAAAGAGACAGAATGAAATAGACATTTTTAAAATAAAGCACTTGAGTGTTGGTTAGTGCTCAGTTTGTGAGAACTTCTTGTAAAATGGTCATGCACAGATCACATTTCAGATCAAATAATTTTTGCATCTATAACCGTAATAAAGGTCGGCTCTTTTTTATCAGTTTCGCATGAGAAAATGCAGACTGTGGCCAGTCCGTTCTTGTTTCAGGAATTGTGTAAAGTAGTTCTGTATGTATATATAATGTTCGAATTTTAATATTAAATCTTAACAGTAAGTTATAAAGCTATATAAATAAACACAATAAGGCAAGGATACCGCCATCTTAAGTGGGGGGAACGATAAAGATAACAATGTCACGCGTATCAAGTGCGTCATCGCCTCTACGCCCAAGGCTCCGAACTGGCGTGCAGTGTTCTCGTGCTATTGGTAGAGCCCCGAGTAATTCGCGTGTTGAATTGGCAGCAAGTTAGGCTGGGCAGCCCTCTATACACGTGAGATATTATCGTTTGCTTATTGGTTGCTGTGATCAAATGAGGCCTCTGTGCAGGACTGTCAAACACTCACTCACACTACTGCTTCCCGCTTGTTATTGGCTCGCAGTTAAACGGGGCGTATTGGAAGAACTGACGTCCAATCACAACAGTAGGAGAAAAGAACAAGTGTTTGGAGTCTACCTCGCCTTCGAATGAATTCGCGAAATACTAGTGGCTCTAGCTATTGGACTTTCAGCTTTGGCTATATGGTTTTAATACAGCCATCTGTTTACAAAATATACCGCATTGTCGCTATAGTTTAAAACAGTGTTTTACAGAAGAATAAATATCCGAATTTCGCACCTAGTTTATAAACACCAGCGTAATTTGACTCTTTTTAATTCCTGGTTAATAAGTCAAAATTGCCCAAGTCCCGTCAGAAACTTCTAAAGCCCTGCCATACTGTCAAATTTTCGCGTTCAAATATTTTTGACAGTAAAAACCTTGCAACAGATTTTATCAAATAATCTTGACAGTGTTTGAAAATGTATCACTGTCAATGTGTCGCTGAAAATGTGTCACAGTTAATTTTTTTTTTTTTTATTTTTTTTTTGCTGGAAGGATATGATATTAATTTATATTAAAAAATTACTTTCTAAGTTCTGTTGCGCTTCCACGCAGTCCATTACACGAAGAAATGTAACGAATGTTGCGATTTATTTTCTTTTCTTTACTAAATTCGAATTCTATTTATCAGAGATGTTCCTGCACAAGGAAATTTAATGCCTGCGTTCTTAATATCATGTTTAATATCCACTTAAAATAGTATTCATGCTCAGGCACCTTCCGCGTAAATGAATTATCTTCATAACCTTATTTCGTCTACAGAGATTTTTCGTTGTTTTAAAGTTTCGCGACGTCCGATTTTGTCATGCACGATTCTGATTGGATGAGCGCATAAAACATCAAATAAATTTTAAAACCGGTCCAATCTTAAAATGTTTGATGGAACCTGAAGCCATGCAATTATTTCAGACAAATATGGCGGTGTTTATGACGTTTCAACGACGTCATAACTGTCCAACTTTATTTGACCAAACTTATTGGAAGCAGTTTGGCGGATAAATTTGACTGTGGGGCAGGTGCTTATAGGCTGTTCACGATAAAGTGAGTACATTTGAGGCCTTAGTTACTTTTTCCTTTCCGCCATTTCATATCCCTTAGCAACTCTATTAAATAAATTTTGCCATATAAGTAATAAACACAGCGTGTATGCCTGTATTTCATCTCGCTCGAAAGTTAACGGCCAAAGCCCCTGTCACACTGTCAAATTTTTCCGTCAAACTGCTTCGAATAAGTTTGGTCAAATAAAGTTTGAAAATTATGACGTCATCGAAACGTCATAAACACCGCCATATTTGTCTAAAAAAAAGTTGGACGGCTTCAGTTTCCATCAAACATTTTTTAATTGGACCGGTTCTAAGATTGTTTTCCTGTTTGACGGTCTCAGCCAATCAGAATCGTGTTCGACCAAAATGGACGTAAAGAAACTTAAAATATCGAACAATTGCTGGAAACAAAATGAGTTATGAAGATAATTAATTTATGTAGAAGCTGTCTGGGCATGAATGCTATTTAAGTGAATATTGCACATAATATTAAGAAGTCAGAGGCATTTAATTTCATTGTGCAGCAAACATATCTTATAAACAAATTTTAATTTAGTAAAGAAACGAAAATAAAGTACAATATTACTTACATTTCTTCTTGTAATGGACCGCATGGAAAAACAAAAGCAATATCTCAGAATGAAAATAATTTTTAAATAATATTTCGAATTAGATTATCCCAATAAAAAAAATATGACAATGTGACACATTTTTAAACACATTCAAGATTATTTGATCAAATTTGTTGGAAGGAAAAATTTGATGGCTGTATTTTTTCCTCCAACTATATTGTCAAATATAGTTGGAGGCAAAAATTTGATAGTGTGACAGGGGCTTAAGGCTACGATAAAACATATTTATTGACTATTATTCCAAGTAAGGAGGCTTTCAAAAGTGCTCACTTCACCGATTCACTGAATTTGCCTTTGCACGTCGGGAAGGGGAAGGAGTGTATAGTCTGTTCGCGGTTTCTTCACACTTTTTGAATCAAACCTTTAAAAAATCACCCAATGCATTACGCGTCTGGTTGTTTTATAAATATGCCACGTAGCACAAGCGTTTTATGGTTGCGTTAACATAACCGTACCTTATTTTTGGTTAATTTAAAATTTTATCTATATTTTATACGTGAATTCTAATATTTCATGTATAATTAATATGAATACAAACAGAGAGAAAATGTATGCGTGTGTTGGTAATGCATAGTAAGAAATAGCGGGGCAACAGAATTAAGTCAACTCTGAATTGAGTCCAATCGCCGTCAAATACCGTCAGATAAATTTCCAGCCAAACGTAATCGAAAGTGTATTTTGAAAGTCTGATACACACCAAAGCGAAATGAAAATGGCAGTTTCGTGATTTCTAGACTTATATTGTGTGACTCGTGGTAAAAAAAAATATATATATTTCTACATAAAGCTATTGAAGAAGAAAAAATAAATATCTCGAGCTGTTTATCGCCGCCTCACAGACGAACATGTGTGTGGGTATTGTTCGTTCTTGTTTCAAAGCAAATATCGATAAATTTGTGTTTTTTCTTGAATAACTTCTAAAATTTGCTGCGTTTTATTTCAGTCTTTTACAAACTGTTTGATTCTCTGATTTGGAATAAAAATAATGAACACCAAATCGAGGTATGAATGGTACTTTCGTTTTTATGGGACCATAGGTCAACAAGGAATGAAAACATTTTCTACTTCAACACGTATATTTTTCCCTCGCCTGTCTCGTCCCGCCAAGATCATGCATGTACCTCACACTAATTACTTCAATGTTTTTGATAACGATGTGTCGTACTTGTAACGGTTATACTCGCAGTAAAGCATGCGATCACGAAAGTGAGAACTACATAGCCATCAAAATAAATGCAGTGATCTCGCACGAACCTGTAGATTATATATTCTACTTCCCTGCTGACTGGATACCGAATTACCAAAAGGATATCAAAACGAAGGAGATGAACTCAGATTAAATGTAGGAAGTATCATGTCTACTTCAGCAGAGGGCGTCAACAATTAATTAAAATCAATTAATGATCACGCCCCTAAGAAAATAGCTGAGAAGTGTTATTGAGCATCTAATGCTGGATTCTATGAACAAATATTGACACAAAGAATCCATCAATGTTCTGCTAACTAAATTCCGGTATACTTTCCGAGTCTGATAAGAGGATGTTGCAAGTACGGACTTGACTCAATTCCGGTTGTCTCTGTTCCGGGATTATTACATGTCAAAAAGAAGGTACCATAAATCCGGAGTTGAATCAACTCCGGGTTGTCTTAATTCCAGCCGGGGTATTATAAAACTCGGAATTGGATCTGGAATACGATCAACTGAATTCCGGTACAACTGCTGTGTATAAAAGTGGGCTGTTGATAATCCGGAGTTGAGTCAACTCCGGCTAACGTAATTCGGGTACGAATTTCGAACTAAAACCGGGTAGCTAAAAATCCGGAGGTGAGTCGATTCCGAGTTGACTCAATTCCGGTTGTATTTCGTGCCTGAAAAGTGGTTATTGAAAACCTGGAGTTGTATCTTCGGTACGATTTTCAAGTTAAAAATGGGTTACCTTAAAATCCGGAGTTGAGTCAATTTCAGGTTGACTTAATTACTGTATAGGTACCACAGAATCCGGAATTGAATCAATTCCGAGCTGACATAATTCTGCGTTCCCAGAAACCTATGGAAATTAAATATGATACTGAAAGTGCACGAATGTGGGGCGTTGTTATTTTGGTGTATTTTTTCAAGACTCGGGTAAATTTAGTTTGCAGGAGGCGGAGGGATGTGTTGGTAGTGGAAATCGAGCACGGGGCTCGTGAGTGTGGACTGAGTCTTGGTGGCGTGTCTGTTGCAGGAGGAGATGGTGGCGCGGCTGTCGCGCGAGCGAGCCGAGCAGCTGAAGGTGTTGTCAGCGCAGCTGCTGCTGTTCGAGTCGCGGCTGTGCCGCAAGCAGAAGGACATCGGCGTGCTGCTGGCCCAGCGCGCGGCCGTCATCGAGCGTCAGCAGCGCACGATCCAGGCGCTGCAGTCGCGTCTCGCCGACGCCGGGCTGGACTCGCCCACCCCCGTCGACGCCAACAACCTCGACTCGCTCAACGACAGCGACAGCGCCGTCATCATGGAGGAGGCGACGGGCGTCGACCACGACGTCCTGCCGCGCTTCCGCTCGGCGCTCGACTCCGTCACCGTCGTGCGCAGCGTGTCGGACGCCGTCGAGCCGGCCGCCAAGTACTCGTGCCTGCGCCGCTCCAACGGCTTCCTGCGGCGGCCCGAGGTGCTCGAGACTGTCTACAGCGTCGAGGAGGACGGCGACGTCGAGGGGACCACCACCGCCGACGACAAGACTGAGTGCGCGATGATGCCCCGCGGTCGCCTGCACGCGCTCTGCGGCAGCTTCGAGCGCCTGAACGAGGGCTCGCCTCCCTGCCACCAGCACCAGCCGGAGAGGGAGGTGACCACCTACAACAGGGTGATGAGCAACCATCGCTCCGTCACCAAGCCCAAAGACGTCAAGTACAAGAGGATCAATAAGGCCAAGTCCAAGTCGCTGGAGGAGCTGCGCGGCAGGCTGAGGAACTGGGTCGACAAAGGCAACAAGCTGGCCGTGTCGCTCGACCAGTCCTGCGCATAGTGGCTGCAGCTGTATTCCCCCCTCCCCCCTAATAACACTCACTGCGGAGGGACTTACCCTGTTAATTTTTCTTGTGGTAAACAAACATTTATTTTGCAATGCCTACTGAACTATTTATTAGAACTACTTCACGACTAATTGAGAGATTACCAACCTTTGGAGAGAAAAAACCCAGATCCTATAGGCTGTTCACGGTAAAGTGAGCATTTTTGAAAGCCCTCTCACTTGGAAAATAACATTCAATAAAGGCTGCTCACGATAAAGTGAACACTTTTGAAATCAACCTTATAAAAATGTCACTGCTCCTACCTGCATGTATTTTAACGGGTGCACCGAGTGTCATGCGCCCAGTGAAGTTGGTAACGATGAATGTGAAAGTAGTTCCATAAATTAACGTCGAACAAAAAGTGTTAGGTAACCATTTGTGATAACTTTAATTATTACTCTCGATTGCTGTTTTTTTTTTTTTTTTTTTAATGCATCGAAGTGTAAAAGTGAGCAGATTTGTAAACTATTTACTTTTCTGATAATTTCACAGTTTCACTTGACCGACGCATGGACTAAGTTATGAGGCCCATGGCAATGTTAATTTTGCATAAGGCGGAAGAACACACAACGTGTTTACAAATAGATGTTAAGAGGGCTTTCAAAAGTGCTCATTTTACTGTGAACAGCCTATAAATGTATTTTATTTTACCCTTAGATATCAAATAACAAGTGCGGTGGAATATACACTGTGTGTTTATTACTTACATTGCAATATTTAGTTAAAATATTTATTACAGGATAAAACATAGCTCGAAGTAAAAAAGTAACTAAAGTTTCAAAAGTGCTCACTTTATCGTGAACAGCCTATAACTGGGTATATTTTAACGGACACAGATTTTGTTAACGTGTTCCAGGTAGGCCTAAAGTTGGCAGCAAAATAAGAAAAGTTCTTCGGTGTCTTTAATTTTTTATAAAACCGTGACGTTTAAATTTGTTGATTTCGAATTTTCAAAAATCAGTGTATGTTCGTTTTATGCAGATACGAGTAATTGTAAGCTTTTAATTAGCAAACTTAGCACCCCTAATAGTTTGATTGGAGCATTAATAAAAATATCATGATAAATGTAATTTTAATTTTGCATATGGCGGAAGTATATAAAATGGACAGAAAATTAGAGTCCAAGCCGGTCTTTACATGTTTGAAATAAACAGTGAAAGCCTACAAAATATAAAGCTTTCTTAATTTTTTACCACTGACGAAGTGTTTAGCGGTGACAACAAAATAATTTTCTGTTTACCACAAAAAATAATCGTCTTCTCACAAAACATTTTGAAGCTGACGCAGTTATTTTTGCCTAGTGCGACAAGCAGGTTGGACAGAATGACGCATATCCCGTTCCAAGTCGGCAACTGTTGCGTACACACGAAATGTTCGCAGGCCTACAAACTGTAAAGTACTTGAGTGTTTCACTCACGAATAACTTTAAAAGTACGTGCAACACCAAAGTTGTCAACATCGTTCAGCATAATGCCGAAGTATCATAAGTTAAGTTGATGTAGTTTTGTTGCTAGGCGAGGTGGAATAAAAAAAACTACAGTAGCTAACTTTTCATCGTGAGCTGAATAGCTTGTGGCTGTGGAACTGTTCAGACTGAGCAATACATCCTAAAACATACTTTTAAGGTAAAAAATATTATCTTGGTCACTGACTTGCCATTAAGTATTTATGACGTAATTTAAGAGACTGCTGCATGGATTTCTCTTGTTGCCTGTAAATGTAAATGTGGAAACACTGTTTATTCAGTAATTTACACATAATTTAAAATTATTCTCAGTGTGGCAAAAATACACAGGTGATTTCACATATATAGACTTTTGCAAAGTATACTTTATGACAATCATCATGTGTAGATGTTACAAATATGCTATAATAAATTATTTCAAATTTAATTACAGTTATTTTTAATCTGTATTAAACCTAACCTGATTTAAAACTTTAATGATGAGATAAAATGAAATATGATGCACGAGTCCACTGTACTAAGCGAAAGATAGTAGAAACAAACACTCTAAATCAGTTAATATTGTTTCCATCAGATGGTAAACTATTGGCATAACACAGACAAGCAATTCTATTTACACAGAATATGCCTGTAACACTCTGTTAAACAATGCTACTTACACATTGCTACATCGTTTCATGGTTATTGACAATTTATTAAAAACTGTCTTTAACAAAAACCGCTGCCTGCAATTGTAGAAGTTATTAAAAAAATATATAATAGCGTTAGTACTTAGTGTTTAAGTTTACAGTATTGTTGCAAAAAATTTCAGAAAAATACTTTCGTTTCTTAACCTCAGGAAGAGGAATATTTCGCACTTATTAAAGCAACCCGGGGCCACGGTGGCTGAGCGGTTAGGCTGCTCGCCTCCCACCAAGGCGAACCGGGATCAATCCCCGGCCGAGTCATCGAATTTTCGCAAGTGAGAATAGTGCCGGACGATGCCGTTGGTCGACAGGTTTCCTCAGGGATCTTCTGTTTACGCCACTCTTTCGTTCCCGCGCTTCTCCATACTCACCTCAATCGCCCACGTCGGCTCTCAAGACCTCGCTATTAAGAGCCGCCCACATCTCTTCACTCACTCACTCGTTAAAGCAACCTGTACTTCAAGTAGGTACATGTACAATTCTGTTAGGCCGCAATTATAAACTATGCAAGGAACGCAAGAATGCAAGAATCGCGGACACAAAAAATAAGAAACTGTATACAGAATGGTGCTGAACTACAGCTACAAATGCTGCGAGGTGATTCTCTATAGAAAATGGGATAGAAAACATTATACGAACTATGCCATACAGTAACTCGCAAGGGAGGTAGCCACCCTTGCAATTCGATGTCATATGATGTTAACAGAAATTAATAGAACCTACATAAGATGGAAGAGCAATTCTGTGCATAGTGTTTCCTTCAACCAAGACCTGAAACATGTGGACAGTTGTGGAGTACTAACATCCCCGTACAGTGAGAAAATATAGGGTGGTATGTTATTATCCTGTCAATGTGTGTGCAACCCTTGGGTATTTCTTTAAGACGTCATCATATGTACAGTACGTTAATGTACAAATAACGTTACCTAGATGTAACACTCTCAGACGTCTTTAAGACGTCATCATATGTACAATACGTTAATGTACAAATAACGTTACCTAGATGTAACTCTCTCAGGCGAACAGTTTGTGAGAAAATAAAGTTTGTAAGGGTGCGCTTGGTTGCCAGGTACAAACTTTGTCCGAGGTCTCGAACAATGTTCACCTCAGAGTGTTAATCGAGGCATTGTGTTTCCGTGCAGTAAAAGTAGACGTATTTTGAGAGCTGGCGCGCACCACTTTTTGTGGTAATTTAGCCTGAAAATACAACAAAAAATAGCATCAACTTTTACTTGCTGTTTGTAACGAAAGTACAGGAAAGACTAGAAACTCAACATCTGAAACTTAGTAAAAAAAAAAAAAAACATAATAACCAAGCAAATTGAAGCTAAAAGAACAAATTTATCGTTTTGAAGCTGCTTTTTCACATTGCTAGAACCAACAATTTTTTTTTGGTAAAAAAACAAGCAATCTTCACTGAAAAACAAGCAATTCAAGCCTAAAATCACACAAATTTTCACAATATTTCACACAAGGACCGTGCAGAAATTTTGATGCTATAAAAACAAGCAATTTACACCAAAAATACAAGAAAAAATAGCATTAAAAATTTCTTGCTAATTGTAATTAAATTGAAAGGAAAAAATGAAAAACTCAAAATATGAAATTCAATGGAAAAACTATCAAAAACAAGCAAAACGTTAAAGAAGATAATTGATAGATTAAACATAATAGAATTTTTATATTTTAAGACAATTCTAAATCAGGCATTCATTTACCATATTTGATTTCTTTTAAGCCTTTATATGTTATAAAATTTTGATTATCGTTTATTAACTTTAAAGCATTTTTATCAAACAGACTTATATAGCGATCTGGTAAAGTAATTTTGAACTTTGAATCAAGAATACAACTAATTTTTTTCTAAACATAGAATCATAAATTAAAAAATCTGTAGCAACATACTTTTGATTTTTTTTCTAGGTCCTGTAGTTTAGTCAACTCAAATGAGTTGTTAAACTTGGCACACAGCAATTCCATTTTTATGTTTATTTATAAAGAAAAAAATTTAATAGTAATAAAACTATTTTACTGTTTTTATTTTATTTTATTATTATTTTAATTTTACTGTTTTGACTATCATTATTTTAGTTTTATTATTTCTATTATTATTTTGATTATTATTATTTTATTATTTTTATTAATAAAATAATTTTTTTATTAAAATTTTTTTCCTTTTAAATAAACATAAAAATGGAATCGCTGCGCGGTAATGAAACAGAAAATAATACCACATCGGAGCAATGTAAAAAGTGTGGGGAAATGGAAAATTTGGAAAATTTTTACATTACTAACTTCACAAAAGATAAGCTTTATAACATCTGTAAAAAAATGTTGCATTGGAAAAGGTACAAAGCATTACGAATTAAATAAAGAGAAGATATTATGTGAATGTGGAAAATATGTTTATAATACATCTCTTAAAAAACATAAACATTCTAAATAAGACAGTAAAGCACTAGATAATTTAAATGAAATTCAACACATATTTATCTCACAAAAAACATGTAAAGTGTGTAATGAGACTAAATCTATAAAACTATTTTATCATTATAAAAATATTAAGGACAAAAATATAATAAAATGTAAAGCTTGTTATAATAAATATATGAGAGAATACAACCATAGTAAGAAGTTGAATAATTAATAAATATTGCTTTTAATATTAATATTAACTAAAACTTTTGTGTTATTTGATTTTAAAAAGTAAGGTACCAAATAACCCATGAAAATTAAAATATAGTTAAATTTGTTTTCTATGAAATACAACTGTAAAAAATGGAAGCAAACAGTCTTGCAGCTGAGCTGGGTGAGAAGACAGCGCGTGAGCTAAGAATTATAGGTAGAGATTAAGAAAATAAATATAGCTATAATCTAAGGAATGATGATTTAATTAGACAATGGTATACTCTAAGGAAAGCTGATTTAATTACAGCTATTATACCATATAGTATATACGAACAAAGAGAAAGAAACTTTGCAAATTTACCATTTTTAATGCTAATATCGAACAACTATATTCAAAGCATAGAAATGAATTAAAAATAAATATTCCCATTTTCTAATAATGTATTTCTAAAACTTAGAAATAAAAGCCAGCGAATAAAAGAAGGAAAAACAAATCATATTTTTAAAAATTTGCTTTAGCTTGCATAAATATTAATGAATTGCATCCTAAAGATAAAAAAGAATTAACAGAAATATTTCCATTGTAAAATAATTTTTTGTTAACAAAAAAGTAGAAGAAGTAACAAAAATTACTTAGTTAATAAAGTTTTTAAATGTATAATATCAACTTATAACAATGAAAATTGCTTTAATTTAGTAGAACCTAATCACTTTTTATGATCAGTAAAAAATAAGGTATTTGAGATAATACACAATAAAATTATAATATTTTGAGGGTTGTAAACCAGCATTAAATTATATACTAAGTGCCACAAGCCGGAAAATAATCAAGTAGAATTATTTAAATTTCAATCGTGTAATCATAGAATATTAAACAAAGGAGAATTGACAAAGATTTATAACATCATAACAGAGAATTTACTTAATTATCTGGATTTCAAAAAAAGAGGTTCTGGATGGACTTTAGATAGAGTAATTGGAATACAATTAGCAATAAATAAATATAATCCATTAAATGGAGCATCATATATTGATCTACCAGAAGAGATTAAAAATAAAAAAAGGATGCATTAATGTAAAGAATAATGATCAAAAATGCTTTCTTTGGGCAATAAAATCTGCATTGTTTCCAGCAGAAAAAACCCTCACAGAGTTACTAAATATAAAAATGTGAGGCTTGATATCGATAGAGTAATAGATAAATATGAATATCCTATAAAAATTGATGATATACCAAAACTATAAAATCAAATTTATACATCTATAAACGTATACTCTATTGAAGATAAGTCTACAGTATATCCACTAAAACTTACAAAACATAAAATTGAAAAACATGTAAATTTACTTTATTTCAAAGAAGTTGATAACTCGCATTACTGTTGGATTAAAGACTTATCTAAGCTGCTTTCAGCACAAAAAACTAATCATAATGGTAAAACTTATATATGTGATATGTGTCTTCAATTCTTTTATTCTGAAGAGAATTTAAATAAACATTCAGAAGACTGCTCTAAAAATGAAGCAGTAAAAATCACTCTACCCTCGAAAGGAGAGCAAATAAAATTATAAAATTACAAACATACAATGATGGTTCCTTTCACAATATACGTAAATTTGGAATCAATATTAAAGAAAATATCAACAATTAAGCCAAATCCAAGAGACTTAAGTAAATTTAACCTTATCAAAAATATCCAATTTTAACAGGGGATGATATTGATAATGGTTTTTATAAAGAAATATGAAAATAAAGATATTAACATACTAATGAACAAATAAATACTATTGATTTAAAGTTAAATGATGAATCATATACAATTAAATATCAACTACATGAAGCATCTGGTTTTTGTTATTATATTGTATATAATTTTGGTGATTTTAAGCCTCCAGTAGTATATCGAGGCTCAAATGCACATAAAAAATTTATTCAATCAATTAAAAGAGAAGTAGAAGAAATGGGTGAAATATATTCACAAATTGAACCAATGCATCCACTAACTAATGAAGAAAAAATATTATATAGGAACTCAGATGAAGGTACTGTATTTGGATATGAATATACAGAGGACAATAAAAAAGTACATCCTCATGATCATATAACTGGAAAATTCATTAATCCTGCATGTAATAAATGTAATCTAAAATTAAAATTACCCAAATTTAGCTGGCTATGATTCACATTTATTTATTAAAGAGTTAGGCTATGATGAAAAAAAATTGATTTAAAAGCAAATAACGAAGAAAAGTTTATTACTTTTGGGAAAAAACAGAACATTTAGAAATAAAATTTATAGACACATTTAAATTTATGGCAAGTAGTTTAGATAAATTATCATATCATTTAATTAAAGATAAAATGAAACATTTTCCAAAAGAACTAGTAGACTTAGTTATTAAAAAAGGCGTTTATCCATATGATTATATGGATAGTTGGAAAAAGTTTGATGAAACTGAACTTCCACAAAAAAGTGAATTTTAAAATAAACTAAACGAATCTGATGTAACTGACGATGGTTTTGAGCATGCAGAACTTGTATTGAATCAATTTAATATTAAAAAATTTGGCGAATATCATGACTTATATTTAAAACGTGATGTGTTATTATTAGCAGATGTGTTTGAAAATTTTAGAATAACACAGTATAAATGCATATGACATATATCCCTCATGGTAAATACAGCACCAGGTTTATCATGGGATGCAATGTTAAAAATGACTTGTCAATCCCTGTAATTATTACATAACTATGATATGATTTCAATGATTAATTAATTAGAGGTGGAATATCGCAATGTTGTAAGTGATATGTTAAAGATAATAACAAATATTTAGAAGAGTTTAACTCCAATCAAGAATCAAATTATTTAGCATATCTTGATGCTAATAATTTATATGGTTGAGCAATGTGACAATATTTACCGTACGGTGGTTTCGATTGGGTTTATTATACATTAAATGATTTAGATTACTGGAGCGAAAAAATATTAGATTTGGAGGATAATTCTGAATATAGTAATGTATTAGACGTTGATTTAGAATATCCACAAGAACTGCATAATTTACATAAGATTTACCATTTTGTCCAGAAAATGAGGAAGTTTCAGGAACCAAACCATTTAAATTATTAACAAATTTTCATAATAAAGAAAATTATGTAATTCAATATCGTAATTTAAAACAGTGTCTAAATATTGGTTTAAAACTTACTAAAATACATAGAATATTAATGTTTGATCAGTCTGATTGGTTGAAAAGGTATATAGATTTGAATTCAGAGATGAGAACTAATGCTAAAAACAACTTCGAAAAAGATTTTATACGTTTATGAATAATTCTGTATTTGGTTAAACAATGGAAAATATAAGAAATGGAGTTGATATAAAACTAGTATCAGATGAGTATCTAGATCAGTAAAAAATTAATAGCAAAAAAAAGTTTCAAAAGAAGTACTATATTTAATGAGAATCTTGCTGCCTTACATATGAATAAAACAAATGTAAAATTTAATAAACAAATTTATATTGGCATATCAATTTTACACATATCGATATAATTAATGTATAATTTTAATTATAATGTAATAAAACCAAAATATGATGATAAAATTGAATTAAGTTGTTAAGATACCGATTCATACATTTATAACACAAAAACTAAATATTTTTATGGAGATATGAAGTTGATGTTAGATAAATTTAATACAAGTGATTATCCCAATGAGAATATTTATAACATGCCTTAAATAAATAAAACAGTTCTAGGAAAAATGAAAGATGAA
Source organism: Dryococelus australis (assembly GCA_029891345.1). Classification (NCBI taxonomy): domain Eukaryota; kingdom Metazoa; phylum Arthropoda; class Insecta; order Phasmatodea; family Phasmatidae; genus Dryococelus; species Dryococelus australis. The sequence goes on along the minus strand of CM057000.1, from coordinate 29,602,106 downwards.
TTAAATGGTAAAATAATGAAAGAATTTGTTGCTTTATGATTTAAAATGTATGCTTACAGGGTTGATGATAAAGAAAATAAAACATCTAAAGGAGTAAATAAATGGGTAGTTAATAAGAGAATTGCATTTGAGGACTACAAGAACTGTTTTTTTTTAAAGAGAAAATACAATATCGAACAATGAATCTAATATGTAGTGAAAAGCATGAAATATATACAATTGAAGTTAATAAAATTGCATTACGTCCTTATGATAACAAAATAATTATATTAGAAAATGAAATAGATACATTTCCATATGGCTATCAAAATGAATAATTTTTAATTAATCTTTATATGATTATAAATTATTTTTTTAAAATTTATATATTATTATAATTTAAACATCTTTAATTTTTTATTATTATAATTTAAACATCTCTAATTCCAAAACAATATCGATATCAGAACCATAAAAATTAGTTAGTTTACCATTTTCATCTCTAATTTCTAAAACAATATGATTAAAACATTCATGATTAATTTTATAAATAATAGGATATACAAGTTCATATTCAATATAATCTCTAAAACCAAACACAGTTTTCAGTGGAAAACTAGCAATTATATTTTTCTAAATGATTAGATTCATCATATTAAATAAACATACCATATGCTAAGTTACATTTCTTGTTTTAAATGGGTTAAAATCTGGTAATTTAGTGCCTATGCCAATTCTGTCCTTTTCAATAAGAATATTTCTTTCAAAACCAAGAATATCAGATAATCGATCGTCAAATGTAATATACTTAGATTTAATGTAAATTCAATTTTTTTATATTATGTGTAGTTAATTCAATGTTATTTGTTGAAAATGGATCAATTGAATTTCTAGTTTCTTTCAAAGACTCAATATTGTATTGTTGTTTAGGAATAGTGATAACTTAATGTTTGTTCAACAGCATGACTCATTTTTTCAATTATTATATTATTCTTGTCTATACTTAGTGTTAAAATTTTTGTATGGAAACTAACTAATGCAATCGATTCTTCACTATGGATGATATAGTGATGTTCTTTCTTTAAATAGAGCTATAATTTGTTAACTTAAATACTTTATTATCCATTTATTACTAAAATTATCTTATTAAATTAAGAAATTTTAATGGGGTGTCAGTGTTTTAATTCATGAAGATAATTCCGAAATTAAAAAGAATGGTAAATTATTCCCTGATAATATATGAGGGCTATAATAGTAGGTCCAAGCAATGGTGACAAAACTAATTTGATGATACATTTTATTTATAATGTAGGATGGATAAATTTTAATAACTTGTATGTTTATTGAAAACGTTTAAATCAACCAAAATGTATTGAGTTACAAAATTATTTATATATATTATCCAAAAAGCTTAAAGTTAAAGAAAAATGGCATACTTTTTAAATAATAATGATGAAATTACTCCTTCAGATCAATGAGAAAATTATTCTCTAATTGTATTTGATGATGTTATTTTAGACAGTGAAGACATAGTTCGTGATTATTTTACCAGTGGAAGACATAAAAAATTAGATGTATTTTATCTAGCTCAAACATATTCAAAAATAACTTAACAACTGATAAGGGATAATACAAATTTTTTGCGTATATTTAGGCAAGATGATACTAATTTATAACACATTTATAATGATTTTGTTAGTGGAGATATGACTTATGAAAAATATAAAGAGATCTGTGGAAAATGTTGAGATGAAGATTGTGGCTGTATTACAATATATTTGAATAGAAAAATGAATGGAAAGTACAGAAATGAATGTTAAAACTAATATTAAGATGAATGTTAAAGCTAATGATAAAATGAACATTAAAACTAATATTATAACAAATGTTAAAACGAATTTAAAACAAATTTTAAACCAACATTAATGCATTGGGAGTTATTTTTTTGCATTTGAATTAGATAATTATAAAAAAATATTTAAAGTTTACAAAACATTTGTTTTATTAATCCGTGAAATATGAGAGTTATTAAAACCTAACCATTTAACATAAATTTGCTTGCCTTTAGTTTTTAAAACTTTTTCAACTAAATATTAATTTGTATAGTTTGTTTTCATGATTTCATATTCATAAAAATTGCCGTCTATTTCTCCTCCATTAGTATCTTTTAATTTGTAAGTAGGCACATCATAATTTAAATGTTACAAATACTAAACAGTCATGTTAACCAATTAGCAGTATAGCATTTCTCGAAAATTCGTTTAAGTTTGTCTCACACGAACGTCACCAACTTTATATTTTGGTTTAAAAATATTCACAAAATTTGTTTGCATTAAAATGTTCATTGTTTTTATTCACTTCAATTGGCTTTATACCAAGAGTTTTGTATTTTCAATTATTGTATTCTTTCACTAAATAATCTAATATACTTACCCATTTATAATTACCATTCAAAGCAAATTTCTTCCACAGTATATGTTTTAAAGTTCGATTAAATCTTTCTACAACACTTGCTTTAAATTCACTAAATGAAGAATAATGATTAATATTATATTTTTGCATAAGTTCATTAAATATTTCATTATAAAATTCTGATCCACTATCACTTTGTAAATTATTTGGTTTTCTTTTAGTTAATATAGATTCTAAAGCATTTACTACATTTCTAGCTGTTTTATCTTTAATTAGTATACCAATTGCAAATTGAAAAAAAAACATCAATAATTGTTAAAATATATTTGTATATATAGTTTATATGCGATATTCCTCTCAAATTGCCAGTATTCATCTCTACAAGATCAATTTGGAATAAATCATCAACACCATATGAAATAATTTTTCTTCCCTCTCTCGCAGTGGACAAATTTTCTTTATGTTGATTTATAAGAATTACATATTTAACATTTACTTTTCTGAACTAATTGTCCATTTATATTATTATTTTCAGTTTTTATATTATTATTTTTAATGACCTTCTTACACTTCAAGCACCAAGTGTTCTCCATTTAATAGTAAAAAAATAAAATAGTTAATCTTTATATTTTACGAATATGCCTATAGTAGTTATCAATCCATCATCATATTCATATACTTTTTTTTTATTAAAAAAATTAAAATATTGTCTCCCTTAGCATCAAAAGGTTTACTATAATCTATTTTTGTAGATCTTTTAATAATAGTTAAGAGCATCATCAGGTTAATTAGCATTAGCAGTAATTATTTAATAAACACTACAATCTGTCAAAAAAGTAAAGAAAATGTGATTATTATCTAGGTGAAAAACATTAATTTTTTTATTCTGCTTTACAGGTAAACAAAATATATGAGTGTTTTCTTCGTTACATTTTTCAACTTTTAAGTTAACAAGCATTTCACAGTTATTCAAAACTTATTTATTTAAATTTTGGATATTTAACATCTAATTCTTTATTAGAAACTTATTGGCTTTTTTCATCTGTTAAGTTAACAAGTGTAACACAATAATTCGTAACTGATTTGTTTAAATTTTGTAATTTATTAGCAATTTCTTTATTAAAAAATCTTTTGTTGACAGCATCTTTGCCATCTACAGGATAATCTATACTAAAAAATCTGTGCCCTAACAAGAAACATACAATTTTGTATAATCAAAACAAGTGCTTAGTTTGCTTTGTAAAGCAGAAATACCTGAATTGCATTCTAAATCTACATATTTTTAAAATCAGAAACAATGGAACCGTTTTTTGAATCTACATCTGTTTTTAATGCATATACTGATATTTTTTAAATCAAAAAATCTTTTTGATCGCATCTTTTCCATCAATAGGACCTGCAATATTACTAAATCTACGATTTGAAGAGAAACATAATCTGTTGTATAAAAAAAACTTTGCTTATTTGGTCTCGTAAAATGGAAACAATGATATTATACTCTGATTGTACGTATGTTTTTAATGCAGTGTTTGTTGATACATAATCAGAAGCAATAATTTCGTATTTTGATTCTACACATGATTTTAAAGCGAAAGCACTAGTTTTTATTTAAATATTTGATTAATGGTTTCCCAAATATATCCACCATTTAGTAATATAGAAATTATATCGTTAAACTTAAATTCTCTCGAAAAAAGGTGTAAAACAATTAAACATAATTCCTCCACAATGTAAACCACTTCCAGATTTTTCTTTCCTCATCTTTCTAACTGTTGGCATCGACAAAGTTAATTTGAAACTTTTGCTTTCTTTCAGTTTTTTATTTTTTTTGAAACAATGTGATCATTTGTAAAAACTTTATCTATACCCAAATCTTTTCATTCCTCAAAGGGAATATCGAAAGTTATATTTGGTATCTTCATTCATAAGTAAAATAAATATATATTCAATAAAACATTTTAATTCCCCAACAAAGTTTTTTTTGTAAACATAGTTGAGGCAACAGCAGCAGAAGAATTTTTTCTCCAATTGGAGTATTTTTATCTAACATAATTTATTTTGCATCTTTTTGTAAAAATTTTCTGATTTTGAGCTTAAATTGTTTATTTTTTCAATGAAAATTGCTTGTTTTTTTTTAAACAGAAAAATGATTGGTTCTAGAAATGCCAAAAATCAGCTTGAAAACGATAAATTTGCTTGTTTTTAGCTTAAATTTGTTCGATTTTTAGCATTTTTTTTTCCCCACTGAATTTCTGTTTTTGAGCTTTGTTAAATTTTTCCCTGTACTTTTGTTACAAATAGCAAGTAAAAGTTGATGTTATTTTTTGTTGTATTTTCGAGTTCAACTACCACAAAAAGTGGTGTGCGCCATCTTTCTCAAAATACAACTACTAGTAACGTATGATTATGACGTCTTTACAAAATACCATAGGGTTACACACACATTGGTAGGATAATAACATACCATGTCTACTGTGGCGTTTATTCCATGGACGCAAGGTAAACAATGCTTACCCTATACATTTTGGAAATGTTTGATCCTTTATAGCTTTCACCTTAACTTTAAGATTAAACCGATGCACCGAACTCGCAAGCAACAACACGCCACACGCTCGACCGCGTTCCTTCGGCAGGGTAAGCAGTCGTTCTGTTTGCGTCCTCCAGTCCTACATTTTTTTTTTTTTTTTGGAAAGTGGATGAAAGTGTTCCGGAAAACGGGAGTTTTCTTATAGTTTGTGATATGCTCGCCAAATAATATTAAGTTTAATTAATATTACATTCATTTCGTTTCCGTTTTATAACTAATGTTAGATATTATTAAACGGTAAATACATGCGGAGGTAAGCAAAATTGGAAGTTGCGTTTGTTAGTAGAAATTGAAAATGGATCCACAATCCGGCACAAGCAAATGTTATTTCAAACACTCAAATATTTGGGGCTATTATATTGTTTACCCTGAAAAAAAAAAAACTCACTAACACCACTGCATCCCCTAGTGTCTCAATGTAGGGGATGATAGTAAGCCACAACTGTTCGCAGGTTTCAGGTCTTAGTTAAAGAAAACATTATTCACAGACGGCTCTTTCATCTCATGTAGGTTTCATTATTTTCCGGTAGAACCATTTTAAATATCAATTTTCAAAGGTGGCTACCTCCCTTATGAGTAACTGTATGGCATTGATAGTATAATGTTTTCTGTCCCATTTTGCATAGGGAATCAGCTCACAGGGTTTGTACCTTTAGTTCAGGACCACTCTGTATAAACTACGCAAAACCCAAGAATGTAACACATAACGTTAGTCTACTCTCAAGTTCTTGCTTGCACAATGAATCCGTGTAAAATTTAATGCACTTAATTCGTTTCATTAAAGATAAAAACTTAAGAAATATCCATAGTAAACAAATACGGCGGGGAAGGCAAAATACTATTGTTCAAAAGCACAACGGAAGAGAGTTTTTTCATTATGCACTGTTGGTAATATTTTGTGTCTTGCGACGTTTATAAACGGTGATAGTTTTCTTGCGTAAGGGCGCGTTTACACGGTGATAGTAGCTACCACGATAGCAGCTATGACGAAAGTGTGTGAAATTAACTGCCGCGATAGGTCCTCTTTACACACATGATTGAGACAGTCTGTGATAGTTAACCTCGAAAGAGACATGTCTGACTACACTTGTGTATATACATTGATAGGCCATACATTTATATCCTTTGTCAAGAGGTTATTTGTTGGGGTAGTTAAATATCGTGATAGGATATTAATGACACGTAAACATATATTTTTCCGTATTTTATTATATGACAATAAGTATGCTGTCAATACTGTCGTGTCATGATAATATAAGTTCTGTCATACCGCCACATAGTGTAAGAACAGCGACAGATATTAACAGACTCCAAATAAATTCTGCAATGTTACTGTCAAAGTGAACCATGTACAAATGTGTGACCCGCACTATCACGATAGTTATGCTACACGGTTTACACTACGATAATTGCATGTTCTATCATGACAGTTACTACCACTATCTGCGCGAGTTATATCGCGATAGTGCTATCGCGATGGTGCGAAAGTAACTACCATGGAGTTTACACGGCGATAGTGTTGCGAGAGTAGCTCTCACGATAGCAAGTATAGCGCATTACTATCGCTGTGTAAACGCGCCTTAAGTTGCTTGTTGCGTTCTTGCGTTTGTTGCGTGGTTCATGAACCCGGCGTTACAGTTGCAATTATATCGTTGCTTATCCTTCCAAATAAGTTTCTCATCGTTTTATACACATTGAAGCGAGAACTGGGATAATTATGTGGCGGTGACCAGATGCTCCCGAGGACTCGCACAGGAAGACCCCGAAGACACCCATGCACAAGTCCACGCAAGATGAACAAGACTCCAAATATCAATTCTTTATAGTCTATTCACAGTACCTTCACACTTTTTTTTAAATAAAACCTTTGAAAAATCACCCCATGTATAACGTCTTTGGTTGTTACCTAAATGTGCCATGTATCATAAACATTTTATACTCGCATTAATATAAAAATCTTATTTTTGATTAAATTTAACTTTTACGTATATTTTAGTTACAATTAGTATTAATTCATTTATAATTATTGTGAATAAAAGCAGGGAGGAAAAAAGGTGTATTGGTAATGCCTAGTAAGAAATAGTTCTTACGCAAAACGTTATACTGAATGCACACGAATGCGGTGTGTTGTCCTTTTGGTGTAATCTTCTAGACTCAGTTGAGTTTTGCACGAGGCGGAGGAATATTCTGGGAGTAGAAGAATCAGAAAAGTTGGAAGTAATTGTGAATGGACCATACCAAGCATTAGTGTAATGCTTTGAAAGAGAGCTCTTCACTTCACGACTTGTGCATCCATGGAAAACCGTGGTTGTTCGTGTCGAGAGTTTTAAGAGGATCATGGGGTAGATGTGCATTCGAGCTGCACAGCAGACACACACTTCATGTTCCAATGCCGGATCTTCATTTCTGCCAACACGTATATCAAAAACATTGTGGATAAGAGTTGAGTTTATAATAGGCCTACTGTTTACACAAGTAAGTGTTCTAGATGTTTGTTCACTTCCTCTAACCTAGTTTTGATGCGACTAAAATATTTTCAAGTTAGTTGAACAATTTTATTCGCATAAAAGGTTGTGTCTTATTATTTCTGCCCCTGTTAGTACAGTTAACCTCACACATTTACGAGTCCATGCCGTTCGTAATCACAAAGTGTCGGCATCGCATTAGTGGCCTCCGAGCTATCCACACACTGACTCCCTTGAGTTATACACGTCTAAATTTCCACTTCGTTCACACTAACAACTTAACAACGTGCACTTACACTATAAATCTTCTACACATGATTGCTTCCCTCCCTTCTCAGAATGTCACAAACTCCTGCAGCTTCTTGGGAGGAACACGGTATCGTGTGGAATGGCGGCATTATGCAGGACCCTTTTCTAAATGTTGAGGGCCTTGGGAGCCTCCCTGGACTGGTGAAGATTCTCCACCAACTACAAAACCACCTGTTGGTTGGCTTGTCACTGGCCAGCCCAGATAACCTCGGGACTACTGCCAAACCACAAAAAAGTGAAGAATCCCTGCAACCTGCAGAACCACCTGCCACTGCTGGTCGGGGAACCTCTGCATGACTTCAATCTGCCATAGGACTGCTAACAAACCCGCGGAATGGGAAGATCCTCCAAACTTCCAGAATGATCTTCTGCAGCTGGCTGCTTCGCTGATGACAAGTCCTTAAGCATCCTGGTCCAAACTTTCCTTTTGGTCTGCACTGGTAGTCCCCTTTCTAATTACTGAGAAGTCTTCTGGTATTCCCATGAGTTCTGATCCAGATGGCACCGTTGGTGATCCACATGCTGCCGATGATCACGACCTTGTCCGTCCTTACTCTGTACATCAAATGGCCTTCAAAAGCAATCACCCAGCCCGCAATTCACTTGGGCTTGTGTAGGTAATTACTGAGAATAGGTAGTTTGTGGTAGCCTGTGTTACCCCTTCTAGGTTACCTTGCTGCAAACTGGTGTGAAATTTTGTCAATGCTGTATCCAAACAGTGATTCATCAGCAACTCTGCTGGTGTCTTGTGGGTCTCTGTACTAGGAGTAGAGCACAAAGATAACAGCATACACGAGAAGTGTGTGCATCAATCACCGTGACTGAGCTTCTGCAGTTTTCGGTTGACCATTTGTACATAACGTTCAGCCTGCTCATTGCTTGATGGGTGGTGGAGATGAAAATACTATCTGTATGCTATTACTTTTCATGAAAGTTGTAACAATGTGTGATATGAAGGCGTTCCATTATCAGCTACATTAACATCAGGCAACCCATGACAACTAAATATGTAGTGTAATTACTGAATAACTACACCAGCAGACATACTTGTGACCCGTCGTACTTCTGGCAATTTCAAGTAGGCATCTACCACGACAAGAAATAGCACTCCCTGGAATGTTTCCACAAAGTTGATATGCAAGCGGGACGATGGCGTCTCGGGTGCTGACAATGCTACTGATTTTGCCTTGTGTGGGTCATTATGGCAACTTTGACATGTGCCACATCTCCGCACTACATCCTCGATTGCTGCATCCACCTTGGGCAACCATACATAACTTCTGGCCACAGCCTTCATGAACACCATTTCATCATTGCTCGCATCTTCAGCATTGCCACCTCCATTGTACTAATCAGGGGCTCTATTGCATTTTCCAGCATTAGGACATCACATGGTGCAGGGACTTCGAATTCTCGACTCTGGAGGGGCCACCGGCTAAGAGCATCAGCATGGCCTATTTACATCCTGGTGTATATTCCAGTTCGTAGTCGAACAGGCCAACATCAGACTCTCTCCACCTTAATAATCGAGGGGACAGTATCTGGAATAAATTTATTTGGGCTTAGTATTTGGAGAAGCGGCTTGTAGTCAGTGACTATCTTGAAAGACCTGCCAGTCAGGTACTACCAAAATGACTACTAGGGCCTCCTTATCTAACTTTGAGTAATTGCGTTCACTTTTTTGTAGTGTCCTTGACCCAAATGCAACTAGTGCCTCCACTCCATCACCTATATCGTAAGGAAAAACTGCCCCTAACCCATAATCGGAAGCATCACAAGTTAAGATCATGGATTTGCTAAGGCTGTAGTGTACAGGCACCAGATCGGACTGCATTATCCCTTTTGCTTTCTCAAATTCCTGTGCCTTTCCTCCCATTCCCACTGAACCCTGGCATCGAGTAATCTATGCAATGGCTCCAATATATCTGATCTGTTTTTTAAAATCTTCTCATAAAAGTTCAGAAGCCCAAGAAATGCCTGGCATTCCTTCTTATTTTTTGATACAGGTACACTGTGTATGACTTCTACCTTAGAGTCCAATGGGTGAACGCTCTTGCCATCAATCTCATGCCCAAGGAACATGACAGAATCCTTTGCGAAACAACATTTCGACTTTTTTAAGTTTCAGCCTTGTCTGCTCTAACCACATTAGGATAAGGTTAACATGGTCCCAGTGTCCAAGTTCATTATGCCCTGTAATTAAAATGCCATCCCAACAAAACGACCATACCAGGCACTCCTGCTATAAGTGTGTCCATAAAGTACTGGCCAAGGTACACTACTCACCCCAAAAGGTAATATCCTTAACTTGAACAGTCCCTTCATCGTATTAATCATGAGCAGCTCTGCAGTGGTGTCATCATCTATGGCGACTTGAAAATATCCCTCATCTAAGTCCAATTTACTGTATATCTGTCCCTCATGCACAGCAAAAGCTTATGTAACAGTAGGCAAGGGGTACAAATTCTTCTCTGAAACACTATTCAGAGTGCTTTTATATCCACCACGTAAATGCACAGAACCATCACTCTTGACAATGGGTACCAAGGGTGTGGCTCAATTTGAAAATGCCACCAGCTTGTACACTCCTCGCTCCACTAGATGCTCTAGTTCCTCATCTTTCCCGCAGTGCAAAAGCTACTGATCGACTCTTCCTGAACACTCGTCTGTTCTTTGTGCGATAGTTATTGTAACTGGTGGTCCTGTGTATTTACCGAGCTCATATGCCGTAAATACAGAAGAATTCAGATGTGTTAACCTGGTCACACAGAACTCCTGAATTTGGCGCAGGCCCACTAGTTCAATTCCCAATGGTTATAGCCAGTCACTGTCCATTAAGCTTGGCCTGTTTCCTTTCGCCACCAAACGTTCAAGTGAAACCAACCCTTTGTTTTTAAGTTTCACTTTGACATTTCAGCACCCACAGATAAGTGTTCTTGTGATCATGTACGCAAAACTACCCTAGCTTTCTTCAAGGGGGGGGGGGGGGGCTCGTGGGGCCACATGTACTTAAATGTCTGGCAACTTTTGATGGAATGGGTTTCCCTGTATCTATCTCAATGATAAGGCGTTTGCCATTCAAGTCCACTTCCATGCACAAACGAACCCTTCCGGTTATTTGCTCAGTGCAAATTGTTCAAAGAATAAACTACCAACTCGTCTGCTGGTATTTCGTCCCCTGTTTTCTCTTTGAAACTACTTGTGTCCACTTGTAGATGTTGTACTCCCTAGACACCATGTCGCTGTTGATATTTGCTTGCTGCATCTGCCAATGACTGATGCTTCTTTTGGTTATACACGCACATTTCAGGTATCCACGATTCTTACAAAACCAGCAAACAGTCTTGCTATGGTAGCACTTCTCGGGGGAATGGCTGCCGTTGCACCGCCAACATGGCCGATTTACAATCTTTTGTCGGGTTTAGGGACTCCATATATTCTCCCGTTTTTTGTGTACATTCGAGGTACCTATTCTCGAGAAACTCACCTTGTACCCGTGTAATTTTGTATTTCCGCCATGTTCTTCCCCATTGCTTCTGCCGTGTACACAGTCGTTATCTTCACTGACTCCTTGAAAGTTAACTTATCCTTTGCAAAAAGCACGTGCTTAACCACTTTATCCATAATGCCACAAACAAGTCGATCCCAAAGCATGTGTTCCAGTTTGGAGAAATTACAATGCATGCTTAACCTCCGCAACTCTGCTACCTACACGGCGATCGTCTTCCCTTCCTGCTGATCCCGATTTAGAAAATAATGTTTCGACTATTTCGCTGGGCTTTGGTAGATTTAAGGGACAGCAACGATGTCACAAGATGATACAAATCAGCACCACATACTGTAAAAAAAAAAAACATGCTTTATGTCGGCATCCTTAATCTGGTTTGTCACATATAAAATTGCAGTCGTTCACGATAGGACTTCCACGACTCTTTGTCCGGCGCGAACTCGCCTACAAAACCAATAAAACCCGCCATGCTCGCCCATCCATAACTAGTTTAAATCCTCGTTGCCAATATTATGTCCTGCCCCAGTTACTACTAACCTCACGCATTTACGAGTCCATGCTATTCGTAATCTCAAAGTCTCGGCATCGCGTTGGCGGCCTCCAAGCTATCCACACATGACTCGCTTGAAGTTGCACACATCTAAACTTCACTTCGTTAAAACTACCAATCTAGTAACATGCGCTTACACCTAGAAATCTTCTATAAATAACAGTCTGTTGAGAATTCAAATATTAAAAAAAAAACACGTTTACTGTTACCATGTGTTTTTGACGCTGATGCTAGCGATGGGCAAGTCAGTTCTGAGTACATCCAAGAAAAGACAAAAGTCGGTCTACCATGTTTTCAGATGTGGTTGGAAGCACGGAGTGCAGTTTATTAACCTTGAAGACGTTATTATGGGCACTGATAGTGAAGGTGAGTTGATTGCCGAAGACATTCCATCTCGAACACCTCCACCTCTTGAAATATTTCATCTTAACAACCAGTGGCAACAAAATGTCATTAGGGACACCTGATTTTTACGAAAAGTGTTCCATGTAAACTATACTGCAATATCCTACATGTACACCTGCAGTTTTGTGAATAGAAATAATGGACCAGTCATAAACAAACTTTACTCCAGCACTAAGCATCTGTGGTTCGCGGGCAGACACATGAAGACACATGGTAACTTGGACCATCCAGTTGTGTAAGTGGGTATGAGCTAACGTGTCTTGAAATGCAGATTTACAGTGTATCTTTCCGCAAGAATCGAGTGTCACTAAACTTCCACTAATTACACGGGACACTACGGCGTAACAGAATTATTTGCAAACGAAATGCTACCTGTGGCTACATAACAATCGACTCGTCTCTTTTTCCGCATTCACTTGCTGTGTCAGTTCATTCAGTATACTACATTTAGAAAAATATACCATAATGTCCCCAAATATGTGGGAAGTAATCGGGGAGTGGATAGTACCCCCCTAAACAACACAAAATGTCCCAATGAACATAGGTCCTAAAGTCTCTTATTGCTGGTGTAAATGTAACGGCACAGTACTTTTGAAGTAATGTAATTTGGCCCTACCATTGTAATTGCGTACAATTTCATACAAATAAGAGTGATTCTCGACCTTGAAGAAAATACAAGATTATTATAATGCAGAGAAAAAAAACACCAGGTTGACGAGATAACACCGTTTCCTCGTATAGAAAGCAAACGAGAACAGAGAACTGGTGGCCAGGTTTTGTTGCATAACTGCAGCGCAAACGGAATTTTTACAGTTGGTGACCTCGGAAAGACAACATTATTCAGTCGTGCACGTATGCACGTGAGCATTTACAGTTAACGTTTTTTTAAACCAACCTCTGGAACAGAACTGCACTCGTAACTTCATACGCCATCGCGTTAACACTTAATATAGTCTATTCAAGGTATCTCAACATTTTTTAAGTCAAAATTTTGGAAAAATCACGCCATATTTGGCGTGTTCGGTTGTTTAATACATATGTCATGTACCACAAGCGTTCTATACTGATTCTAACATAAACAGTATCTTATTTTGGGTTAAATTGATCTTTTACTTATATTTTATCTGCAAATTGTAGTGTTTCATTTATAGTCAATATGAGTAAATACCGGAAGAAAATAGGTGTATTGGTAATGCCTCGCAAGAAATAGTTCTCATGCAAAATATCATAAAACAGAGTGCGCACAAATGCGGTGCGTTGTCCCTTTGGTGTAATTATCTAGACTTAATTAAGCATTATTTGCATGAGGTGGAGGAATATTCTGAAAGTAGAACTTTAGCAGGGCTTCAGGAAAGTTGGAAGTAACCATGAACGGACTATAGAGAACATATTGAAATGTTGACATTGCAGTGACGTAACAATTGAGGGGTAAGGTACACATTGCCTCTCTCTAAATTAAATCAAGGCGCCACAATTGGAGTAAACTCTTTTTATTCAACAAGATGAAACGATTTCTAATGAGCTGTTTTATTATACGTATTTATGATACCGTACTGGTTGTTAGGAATTTGTTGGGCATATTGGGGGGGGGGGGGGGGGTGGTAGGCACGCAAGACCACATTTGTATACAAGGGATATGTGTCCGGAAACGCTCCCCTACTGAGCTGCATGCACCAAACGATTACCTCTCTAATAATTCCGCTGTTTCACTCGGCCGACGTACGAATAAAGTGATGAGACTCATGTTAATGCTAATATTACATAGAGCGCAAGAATACTCTAAATGCATACATATAGATCTTAAGCAGGACTTTCAAAAGTGTTCGTTTTACCGTGAACAGCGTATAGATATTATTAACACTGTTATATACAGATCGGTCGCAAATAAAACTGGCCTCTTTTAGAACATTTTTAAAAAGCAAAAATTAATTTAAAATTAACTGCGCCTGGCAGTGTCTTAGCGTCACTATAACATTTGTGTTTCTGAGGATACCTGACTGACACTTGATCAACACCACTGATTAAGCCTGTGGCAACGTCGATTTTCACACATTGCCGAATTGTTCACTATACGCGGAAATAACAAACAGATCAGTAAATTTTTCTCATGCAAGATATTATAGTGGTTCACTATAGCAAGTTCAGTATTTTTATTTTTATGAATATTAATCTGTCGTATATGTTTTGGACTTGGTAATATTTTATTTGTTTACATTTTACAGTAAATAATAATTTTCAGCCCCTACCATTTAAATTTCCGTAAAGTTAAAATTAAGTAATAATTGTTTTGTAAACCACCGATCCATTATATTTTATTTAGTTCTGTGCTATTTTGAATAGTATTCTGAGACATAGTGTGTTCTAACCTAAATACTTTAAAGACAAAATTGATATAATATTTTTGTTTTTCAGTATTAATTTTGCTATTTTTGAAATGTAATTCATTTCTTTCTCTTTATTATTTTACTGGTATTTAATATTTTTTTCTCTTTTATTACTTATTTTTACCGCAAGTAGTTCTCGATGTTAGGATAATTCGAGAGATAGTTGCCGGAAGTCATGTACTTCTGGGAGGGACCTTCAAACGAGCGTGAGACCTATATAATTACGCTGGGATTTTAACCTAAAATCACCTTCCCCGTCATAAGTTTATGATGCAGTTCCGGCCCCAGAGGTTAAAGTGTGGGTTTTGAAGTCAGCCAGGAAAGAAGAGAGCTGAGTTTCAAAATAGGGACATATAATTTTGAGTGGTTCCAGACTACCAAAGGACGCCGAACAGCGAAACGCCGGCGCCATGATGGAGGTGTGAGGCCCGCAGTACATACAGGTGACAGCTCTATACTAAAACTTGAGGTGCACATCCTGGTGTCAACCGGCGTCATATCTTGGTGCGCCGAGGTGCAAATCATGTATATTTTAATTAGGTCGGTAAACCAAATGTCCTCGCTCCCAAGACTGAGTTAATGCCGAAGCACATAATTCGAGAACCCTCAGATATTTCAAACCACTTTTTAATTTCAAGTAAGAGTTAAAGTGAGAAGTTTTTAATAGTAAGGAAGTTTTTCCTTTTCCTGATTTTGAGAAGAGGGAATTCTTAACTCACCCTACTTAGTTTCATGGAGCTGTAGAACTCGCCATTAATAAAAACATGATCTTTTTTAACCTTTAAATATAATTTTTTTTTTTTTTTTTTTATAGCAGATATGTAAAATTTAAAAATGAGGGATTGTAGTAATATTTTCTCTGTAGGTTGTCGGACACGCACGTAACGACCTTCTCCATCTCAATATCATCGCCCGTGCGCTCAAAATGGTCGTTTAAAATTGTAAATAATTCAGCGATGTAGCCAGATTATACAAATCAGTACCACATACTGTAAAAAAAAAACCCCATGCTTCATGTCGTCAACCTCAATCTGGCTTGTCACAAAATAAAACAGGAATAATTAGTTTGTTTACGTAATTTTTTGGAAAACCAAGCAGCAATGATTTCTCTTATTTTATTCATTTTATTTAATGAAGGATGGTGCTATCTTGAAGGTATTAAACGACGGAAAGTTCTAAATACCTTGTTTATGCGGACGACTATTTTCGTCGGCTGCGACAGTCGCTTCATAATGATGTCGACAGTCACCGACGAAACTTATAATCATTTCGGAGCAGGGATGCTTCGCTGGTGCTGGCAGCATTGTTTCGTCCAAAAATACCAATCGCTGTTCTCACTGCCTGTTATTCTTGCGTCCCACTGATCTTCAGTTACGTACATATTATCCCCCGTACCTTTTCCCCAATCGATAAGGCAGGGGGAATAAATTACACGTGGCTATCCTCACAACATGTCTGGTAGCCAGCAGGAAAGTCTCTTCTGCTCGCCACGCCAGTGAACAGAATTCCCTTATTTATTAATTTGCGTACGCTCAGCCATTTTCCGCGCCTGTTTTGCAGTGGCGTGCAGTAAGTTTTTTTTTACAGGGTAAGCAACATAATAGCCCCACAAATTTGAGTGGTTTTAGATAACATTTGCTAGTGCCGGGCTGTGGTTCCATTTTAAATTTCTACTAACAAACGCAACTTCCAACTTTGCGCACCCTCAACATGTATTTACCGTTTGATAATACCTAACATTAGTTATAAAAGGAAACGAAATGAATGTAATAATAATTAAACTGAAAATTAATTAGAGAGCATATTACAAATTATAAGAAAACTCCCGCTTTCCCGAACACTTTCATCCACTTTCCAAGGAAATGAGAACTGGAGGACGCCAACAGAACGACTGCTTATCCTGCCGAAGGAACGCGGCAGGGTAACTCGCTTGCGAGTTCGATTCATCGCTAGTCGCTCCCGTTTGTGGAAATAAATACTAGATAGCAGCACTATGCGTGTACAGTATGGGAGTTACGAAAACTCTGTTTCTCGAGTCGGAATCGGGAAACTCATATTCAAATGTGTTTAAATTTATCGTTAAGGTGAAAACTATAAAGGGTCAAACATTTCCAATGTGTATAGGGTAAACAATGCTTACCTTGCGTCTATGGAATAAACGCCACTGCTGTTCTGGTAGAATGAGAAGTATATTTTCTCTTCCCCTGACGACCATGACCTGCAGTGGGTAGAAGACTTTGTGAGCACGTGTCCGAGGGTCGACACTGATCGATACAGCAGAGCGTGTAATAAAGGTAGCGCAGCGTCGCGACAGCCCAAGGTCGGGAGATGTGACCTCGTAAGTTCAGCCCGCACAGAGCACGTGGGCTGGGACTTGGCAGTACGTTTGTACCTTCAATTATCTGAGCACTTTTGAAATCAACGTCTTAAAAAAATGTCTCAGCCCCTAACTGATGCATATATTTTAACGCGTACACTGAGTGACGATAGCCCAATAAAGTTGGCAATGACGGATACATCTTGACGTCGAATAAAAAGTATTAAGCAAACATTTGTGAAATATTTACTACTTTTCTTATAATTCAAGTTTCACTTGACCGACACAAGAATAAAGTGATCATGTCAATGACAATGTTTGTTTGTTTTGCATGTGGTGGAAGATTACACAGTGTACATACAAGCAGATCTCTCTCACTGCCTTCTGCCTTCAAAAATGTGTGTGTGTGTGTGTGTATATATATATATATAATGTGTGTATGTATGTATATATATATATATAGATATAAGGGGATTGTTCTAAGTTTTTCGTTAACGATTTAATCCGTCGTTACTTCTCGATTATCTTTCGGTCTCGACAGTTCCGTATAATACGTTTTCCTCTGACGTCATACTCGATGACAACAATGGTAACAACCACTGTTTCATAATGACGGGGTCTAGACCTGTCGAAACAATCGAAATAGTCGAAACACTCGAAATAGTCGAAACAGCACCCAAAACGTGCGACGCGAGAACGCGATGCTTCATACACGCCTGTGTAGAGCGATAATTTATAGACGGAACATACGTATAGTTATCAACATATAAAGCGGGGAAGAAAATTTCTAATATCCTAACTTAATCATAGCCGGCTTTGCAGCCCGTAGTTAACAGGTGTGCATTTTTTGCAGTTAAATTGTAAGAGTTCTTTATGCGGCCAAAATATGAATTGCTTGTGCACAACGACATTAATACGAGTTCGAACATATCTACTGATCGATGACTTTCGCCTATGCGTAAATTATTATTAAAGGCTGTTCACGGTAAAGTGAGCACTTTTGAAACCAACCTTAGAAAAAAGTCACAGCCCCCACCTACATAAATTTTAACGGACGCGTTGAGTGAGAAGTGGCCATTAAATATGGTAACGATGAAGTAGTTCCATGTATTAACGTTGAATGAAAAGTATTAGGTGAACATTTGTAATAACTTAAATTATTTATTTCACTTAACTGGTTTTATAATGCCTCGAAGTGCAAAAATGACCAGATTTGTAACATATTCACTTTTCCAATGATTCCATAGTGACGAGGTACGTGGCAACGTAAATTTTACGTGAGGCGGAAAAAAAGGGCTGATTTTACCATAACAGCACATGACACGAAACAGTTTTGAATACACCTTCAAATAATCTACCGTCTCTTGCATTCCCACACGCCTCTCTTCAGTACGAAAGCCAAAACAAATCACACAATGGCAACCGAACGTTGCGAATTAAGACGCTTGTGTTTTTCCTTCGAACATTGGCTGTTCTTAGAGTGGAGGGGAGAGGAGAGATCTGGACGGCTCTCGACAGCGAGCGGGGTCTTGTTAGTCGATGAGGGTGAAGCGAGGCGAGTGTAAGTCCATTCATGGCTACTTAGAACTTTTCTGAAGCCCTTCTAAAGTTCTACTTCCAGGATATTCTTCCGCCTCGTGCAAACTAAGCCGAACCGAGCCTAGGAAATTACACCAAAGGGACAACGTTCCGCATTCTTGCGCGCTCATTTTAATAATATATTGCCTTATAACTATTTCTTACTAGGTATTACCAACACGCCTATTTTCTCCCAATTTTTGTTCATGTTAATTTCAAAATGAAATATTATAATTTACATACAGGCTGGGGCTGAATTCGACCGACACACTTCGCAAGGTGATTCCTTATGTAAAATAAAGTGGCAAATATATAGGAAACTTTGTAACTAAACTAAATATTAAGGGCGTGATAAGTCCCCGAAAATGGAGATTTAGGAATGTATTTTTGCGAAATATCGGAAACCAGGTAAGATGAAAGTACAATTCGCGGAACGTTGTTTTATGTTATCGGGATCTTCAACCGCAGAGCAAAGTAACAACAATAACATTCCCCGTTAGGAAAATAACGTGGGTGGCAACACTGTCATTGCTGGCGACTTAGTTATAGTACCGTCGGGACTTATGAAGGTTTGATGCTGGTTTACTTAGCAGTATGGCTTACGAAACAAAAATGACCCCCTTGCTGCAACCGCCTAGGACCCACTGTTTTCGTTTAAAACGCAAACAAAGATTTCGCTAGATTCCGCTGCCGCGATACGGTGCCTTGTGGCGGAGAAGCATTACACGAGATATTTATTACCTTTCTAGATTGCAACATGCCTGAAAGTAAGACGAAAATTAACCATACTATTATTACATTGTTAGATACATAGTTTCTAAACGAAACCTTTTCTTTGGACGTCTTATAATTAGATCATTATTTCAAGAAGAAGGAGAATCAAGCAACGCGTATTTATCAAGATTACGACAACAAATGGAAATATTTGGGTTATAGAATAATTGAACAAACTGAGCTTGAAAACACGCATCTTTGTGACCAGTTTGTTGACGTATGTAGAATTCGGGAAATAAGGGAGAAGGTATTAGACATAGAAAGTATTTGACATTTTGTAGAGCTCATAAGGTTGTATAAATACAAATATCTCACTCTAAGAAAATTGATAATAATTCCACCCACATGGAGGTTTATAACATGAATTCAGCCAGAAAAGGCAGACTTAGTGATTCATTGAAGAATTCTGAATATTTTTCAAAGGTGTTTAACTGTAATTCTCAGGTGGGAAAGAAATGTTCCCGCTGTGGACACAAAGTTATATTGCTCGAGACAGAGAGATTATATCTAGGAATTATTCAAATATTTCAAATAGAAAATGCTTTCAATTTATATGGGGTAATTTGAATTGAATAGATATATACTAAGATATAGAAACCACATTCATTAAACAACAGGTGCTAGTCCGGCAAAATGGTTTTTCTCGCGAATGCTCATAGACAAAATTCTTAGCCTGCCTCTTGGTTTTGGCACAGGTATGGACTCGGGCCACTTTGGGAAATAATCTTGTACTACCATATGGTACTTTTTCCCCCTCTCAGTGATTGATAGTGATCCGAGAATGACCACTCCCATCCTCTCGAATGGGACCCCAAATTGTATTGCTCAAGGGGACCTCATCCCTTAACCCTCGAACCCTTCCTCCACTTCTCAATATCCTCCCGACAATACAGCCAATAGAATCTCACTCGAACTCTGTCAAGGGTCTTATTTACACCGAAGTGACGACCTACTGCTGTGTTGTGCAGTTCTCTTACCATTTTTGGGATTTGGTACTCTGGTAGGACCAATTGTAAATGACTTTGTCTCCCATCATTACTTTCCATACCATTCTTTAGAACAAGGGAATACTGCTGTACCCAGTATGCTTTGATTGTTATGCCTAGGCTGGATATCTCCTCCCATCATAGTTGATGCTCGGTTTCCTTCCACTGCAATATTGGATGCAAGGTGAGGTCACTTATATAATCATTTATTATGTCCCATGTAGGTGACCCATCGCAAGATACATGGCCTTGAATTCTTGCCCTTCTTGATTTCCACGATACACCGCCCTTTTCATCCTGATGTTCACAATGACAGCAGAATGGTTCGCATGGTCTCCTGGAAAACGCATCTGCATTGCTGTGAAGGCGTCCAGACCTATGTAGTACTTCAGAGTCATACTCTTGCAGGTGCTGTATCCACCGGGCTATTTGACCTTCGGGGTTATTGTTATTATCAGCCAGCATAAAGAAACATGATCAGTTCTCAGGGTGAAGTGTCTGCCATGCAGATATGGGTGCAAATGTTCAATTACCTTCACCACTGCCAGAAGCTCCCTGCGTGTCACACAGTAATTTCTCTCGGGTTTGTGTAGCGCCTTACTGAAGTATTCCAATGGCTTCTCCTTTCCATCCTGAATCGGAGATAACACAGACCCGATACCTACATCACTAGCATCAGTATCGAGAATGAATTCAACCTCTCTACTCCGGAAGCCCAGTACTGTGGGAGAGATCAGAATTTTCTTTAGTCTTTTAAAAGCAATTTCACACTCTAGTATCCAATAAAATTTTATTTTTGACTCAGTCAGTTCAGGCAGAGGCTTGGTGATCGTGGCAAATCCAGGCACAACTCGATGGAAGTAGGCACATAAGCCCAGGAAACTTCGAATTTCAGTTTTATCCTTTGGTAGAGGCCAGTCTATTATTGTTCTGGTCTTCTCAAGGTCTGTTTCAATGCCATGGGTCAACACAACGTGGTTCAAATAATTAATTTTATCTTGGATAAGGCGGCATTTATTAGGAATTAATTTTAGGTTAATTGCAGCGAATTTCTAATTCATAGAATCTAGGCATGTCAGGTGCTTTTAAAATGTTCTTCCTGTTACCACAATATCGTCTAGGTACACCTGACAAATGTCTAAAGGAAGAACTTTTTCCATCAGACATTCGAAGGTGTCAGGAGCATTACATAGCCCAAAGGGCATTTAACCTTGACTTGCCAGGTTCCTTTCCTTGGACACAAAATGCAGTCTTTTCTTTGTCTTCCAGGGCCACCTCGCACTGTACCCACTCTTTATGTCTAAAGTAGAAAACCACTGTGAACCAAATATGCTATTAGTGTGTTGTCTATCCTAGGAAGTAGGTAAGAATATTTCTTGGTTGTATTGTTAAGTTAGCGGCAATGAACACAAAATCTAATAGAGCCATCTTTACTTTTAACAAGAACAATGGTAGAAGAACATGGACTGTCTGGTGGCTCTATCATATCTAACTCTCTAATCTCTTTCAGAATACCATCAACCACCTTATGTGAAGCTAGTGGTAAATGCCTTTGTAGCTACTTTATGGGCCTGGCATCCCCTGTGTCTATGTGGTGACATGGAATGTTAGTTCTGCCAAGGTCTTTGGGCTCACAGGAGAAAGTACCTCTATTTCTCTGTAGCAACTCTGAAATTGTCCTCTCCTGTCTATATTTGAGGTTTTCTCTTGTTCTTGCAAGCAGTTCCCACAGAGCATCTGGTAGAAGACATTTGGCATTTCGTGGCATTGAAGCTTCTAAACATGCTTACAAACCCCTGTTGTGGTCCCTCAAGACTGATAGAACAGTCAGATAAATTAATCCTAACAGGCAAGCTGTCCGATTTTTAAGAAATCAAAGCCCTTGCTACAATGAGATGATCTGGTAAAATGCCACTTTTCTCAGCTGGTTCGATTATGCCCAACCCCCTGACAAATTTTCCCTGGCATCTGCCTGGAATAACAACTTCGCTAGAAGCAGGGAGCACAGTCGACTGACACTATTGGGCAGCTCATTGGCGAAGATAAACCTCATCGTGTTGACACTACCAACTCGGTATTACCTACCTGTAATATACCCCAGTCGAGTATCGATACAGCACCCCAGCTTACGTAATACATCAAGACCCAAAATGCATTCGTCCTCTATTTCTGCTATGTAAATATCATGCTCTATGTTATGGTTACCAAGCTGTAATAGTACCCTTCTCTTGCCTCTGACTGGTGTGGTCTCGCCTGTTACTGTAGTTAAATAGCAGTGATATATGTTCTTATCGGATGATCGCTGGGGGAAGGACCGAGAATGTCTGGTCTTACCACCGTTATAGTCGCTCCTGTGTCAACGACCATCTTAGAAGAAACATCATCTAGGCTTCTATCCACCAATATGGCATACAAGTCTTGTTTCATTGAATGCACCTGCAAAAACATTGGGGCCTTCTCTCCATCCAGCAATCACCGACATTGCACCTCAAGGCCGGTGCTTACAAGTTTCCCGAAGACATTGCACACTTGCCTGCTCCCTGGTTACTGCAGCTGAGGACAGTTGGCTCTCAGGTGCCCCAGCTGCCACCATGACCAACATTCGGGGTGTTTGGGCTGGAGGCAGCGAATCTCCATAAAACAGACCTTGGAATCGATGTCCCCATAGTCGTCTGCAAGTCCATCAGCATTATCTTGATATTGTCGCCCTCCTCTTTGTTCAGCAACACTGCCCACACGGGACGTCGGACACTGATGCCTGCATTGCTGATTCCACCTCCAGGTGATGATTGTAAGAGTGTTGGATGGTCTCATCGGGACTTCGCGCTCACCTACCTAGATGACGTGGTAGTGTGGTCGTCAATCCGGGAGGAACAAGTGCACCACCTATCCATAGGTTAGAGCAATTAACCATTAATGGCAAAACCAACTTAGATTTTCTGGTGCACGTTGTTGTGGAGATGGGAAACAAACCTAACCCCGAGCAGTTATGACTCATTGATGAGTACCAACCACTGTACATGTGCAAGCAAGAAAGGTTTTCGGGCTAATAAACTGGCTTCGAGAACATATCCAGGAATTTGCAATAATTACAGCACCTCTGACTGATCTGTTGTCACCGCAATAGTGGTTCTAGTGGGACAGTACAGCTGAAGATGCCATTCAGGAAATCAAAATGTCATTTCAGGTCGTGTCCGACTTTGGCCAGATACGACCCAAGTAAACACCTCTACTTACACACCGACACCAGCCAGTAGGGTCTGGGTGCAGTATTTCCAGTGTGACGACGATGGCGATCGCCACATGATCGATTTCGCAAGTGCCAAGTTGGGCCAAACAGAACTACAGTACAAGGTCAACGAGTACAAGTGCCTGGCTGTAGTTTGGGCTATTAAAAAGTACCAGGCCTACCTCGAGTACCAGAGGTTTACATTCTGCACAGACAATTGTTGCCTCATTTTGTTGCGTAATATGAAGGAGGCATGAAGAAAGCTGACTCGGTGGGCGATGCTTATACAGGCATATTACTTTGTCATGGAACACGTCCTGGAAAGAAAAATTAACTGACGGACGCATTGTCAGAAGCACCAAACGCTGACGCCATTGTATACAATGATGCAGAATGGGACGGAATTCTGCCTCCCACCACACAGGAGCCATTCCTCAAGGTGAGTCTTCAAAAGTGACTGTTGTAAACAATGATGTTTGGTGTGTGATGTGTACTGCGAGGTAGCATGTGCTCAAGAAAGTTACTCATTTTCGTAAGGGCAGAAAAACAAAGGTGCAGAGAAGGTCATAGAGCACTGGCGCATAGTCAATAGCAGGTTAGAAACATGTTCGGATAAGGATCCGCTAACATTGAGGTTATTTGTACCACCCAACAGCAGAGAACAGATACTGGCGCATGCGCATGCAAGTAGTGCAGCGGAACATCCGGGAGCGGACCAGACGGTCAGAAATGTCAAAGAGCTTTATTTCGGCCTGACCTTATGTGTGACACAAGGAAATATGTGCAACAGTGTGTTAGGTGTAATAAGATCAAGGCATGGTGGACAGATGGCGTACAGCAGCAACAGCCGCGACTACCTAACCGGTCTTTTGTGACTGTCTACCTCGATCTGATGGGACCATAGCCCAGGCCAGCAGGGGGGAAGAAATTTATTGTGGTGTTAATCTATAATTTTTCCCGCTGGATAGAAACAGATCCAACAAGTAGTGCATGGGCATCCAGTATAGCAAAGTTGTTGCAAGGCGATTTCTTTGTGAGGTTGGTTACCCGAAAAATCTATTGACAAATAATGGAATCCAATTCACAGGTAAAAATGGCAAGAAATGTGCACCTTATGAAGGGTGCGACATTTGAATATGGCTGTGTATCATCCCCGTGTAAACCCCACGGAGCGCTGCAACCAGGAGTTGAAGATGCAACTGCAGCTCCGTGTGGGGGAGCAACACACTACATAGGCCGAACACCTTTCCGCCGCTCTCTTCGCCCTCTGCCGGCATGTCAACGCCGCCACAGTTTCAGTTTTGCTGGGTCCCGTTCGGCGGGAAGGTATTATACTTTTATTTTTAATGGAGGAGGCCACACCATCCCTTAAAACTGGTCCCAGCAAGAAGTGGCTGGACGATGTTTCCGGTCGACAGGATGGCAGGACGGGAGACAAAAACACATGCTTTTCAATGCGTACATCCACACTGTCCTGTCGCGCAGGTCCCATTTTCCGCACAGTCCATAGTTTCGAATACATTTTGGATGTCATGTTTGACACTGACAAATTTATACAGTTAATTGAAGAGCACTTCGATGTCTGGGACATGTCTTCGAAAATTATATGGATCAGAACGTAAATGATAGAAGTTGGGAGGATATCGGGAAAGGAATGTTCGCGACGTGAACAGAAATGGAGCTGCAAGAAAGGCCAACACGTTGCTGCTCTCACTGTTTTTAATTCGTATTTCATAAAAAATAAATATTTCAAGTTATAAAAGATATTAAGTTAAAGTTTAATTTATTCAAGAATATGGTACTTTAAAGTTAACTACAGTGTTAGGTATATATTTGTGGAATACAAGTTATTGAAAAAACAGGTTGATATGTTACGCCTAGCGTGATTTTTCAAAGGTTCGCTTCAAAACATCCGAAGAAACTGTGAGTGTACCATAACATTGACTGTTATTTATGTATGTATGGTAATGTAGAATGGAATTATGAGTTACAATAACATAGAATCAACTTTAAACGTGAACTAAGAAGCCCTTCCATATACACGCACAATTGTAGTATACATGTATTTAAAATGTCCTATATCTTTATTAATTCGCTTACTGATATATTTTTTAATCTAGTACTATATCAACATGAGAACATTTTCAATTAATTCTAATGATATATTAATAACTGCTGAAGGTTTTGTAGGTGCAGATAGAAGCTTACAAACTTTGCTATCTTACTTAAAAGTTTTTTAAGGGGAAAATATTATATGATATTTATAGCTTTATCTGGTTT
This sequence comes from Dryococelus australis, assembly GCA_029891345.1. Lineage (NCBI taxonomy): Eukaryota > Metazoa > Arthropoda > Insecta > Phasmatodea > Phasmatidae > Dryococelus > Dryococelus australis. The sequence goes on along the minus strand of CM057000.1, from coordinate 29,576,343 downwards.
CCACTTTACTACCATGTAGCAAAAAACAGTATTGAATTAAAATCCCATGAGTACTTACTTAGAAATATTTCGTTAATATAGACATACATCGCTTTCATTTTTTATACTTGAATTTAATAACAAATCAATCAATACTGTGGAGAGAGATAAATATTTTTCATGTGCGACGGACACACAATTTACCGTACCTTTCTAAATAAATATTTCACTTGGCTGTTATTATTCGCATATTTATTTTATCCATACCATGAATTTTCTTGGGAATAAAATATGTAGACAATAAAAATTGTCGCTTAAGTGTTTCTGACTTAATTTAACTGCATTTGATGACAAATTTATATTTAAGTGTAGGTAACAATAAGAAAAAACATTATTTTCAATTTTATTGAAAAAAAAAAAACATTTGACTTGGTTGTTCTTGCAAGAAAAATTTAAAGAATTAAAAGTACACAATTACCAATAGTTCCAAAATGTAGACTAGATTTCTAATATCCCATAACTGCTCAAACATTCATACTAACTAAACATCCATGTTTCAGTTTCTAAAGATAACATCATTAGAACTCAAATACCCTATCGCCGACAAAATAATAGGCAAAAATGTATCTGGCTGTTCTTCTTTCAATTAGTTATTTGACAGTTTCACCATTATTTACATCCTCAAAAGGATAAGTTTCTGCGTAATCGACATTAATACCGCCCTGCTTACATACAAAGTTATGCAATATGCAACAGGCTTTACAATGTCATCAACGAAGTCAGGTTCCCCAAGTATTGGAGTCTTAAAAACCCTCCATTTGTTAGCCAAAAGTCCAAAAGTGCAAACTACCGGTCTTGCCGAACAGGAAAGTTTGACGGGTCAAGGTCATCTCGCTAAACCGGACCCGCTAGAAAGGAAGGTGGGGTCCCAGCCTAAGTCACCTTTCAACATCCTGCTAGGACACATTCCTCCTTCTAGCAGGCGAGAACCAATGTCCGCAAGTAGAAGAAAGTACCAGTACAGATAACAGTGGTGCATGATGGGAGAAGCACCGCCGACTATGCGAGGAAGTGTGCCAACACCAAAAGGGGTATACAACGAGGTGGATACCAACCACCACCCGGCCACCACCAGCACTCCATGCCAGGCAGAAGGCGTATCTCCACGCGCAACCACAGTCTGCTGCCCACCAAAACTTTTATACGGACCTGGTGGCCAAATGGCGCGGGCAGCATGAGGTGATGTGGAGTGTCGGACCGACCATATACATGGTCCGAGTGGGGAGGAAATTTATCAGGGTACATCGGGACGACATCCGATTCTCGCCAGGTGATGTCGCCGACGAGGTCGTGCCGAGTGTCCTGACGCCCACGTCGGCGATCCAACTGCTGAGATCTAGCCACAAGATACACAGGTGAAAAGGTGAGTCAGCACCTCCATCAGGAGGATCCTCACCGACGACCCACGTGTCGCAGATACTGTGCATGCAAGTGTCCCTCAGCGGTCAGCGCAACGTTGGTCAAGGTACAGAGGATGGCGTGCCGTCAGCAGGAGTCTTCACCCTAATGCCAGCAACATCCCCGAACCCACGACAGCCTGCAACGCAAACTGCAACCCCCACTGTCTGGTGTTCCCAGGAGGTGTAGTGGTGGAAGGTGTGTCAGCACCTCCCCAGAATAGCCGCCAGCAAGGACAGGAGGCCCTGACGTCGCCTGGTGCACTGGTGCCAGGCAGGGCGCATTCGATTGTCCTCCCGAGGTGTTTGATAGAGCGGTACCTACCAGCACCACCGTTCGACCACCCGCACTGCAACTGGTGCCGACACTCATGGGGGCGTCCCTACCAGAGGACGCTGAGACGCCCGTCGTCATGGGGTCAACATCAGGAGGGGAGGCCACTACCAGCTGGCCAGCAGCAAGGAGTCTGCCGCCAATCAAGAGGGCACTTCACATTGGTCACCATCGCCTCAGTCGCCGCCTGCCCAGGTCGCTCCCAGCGGCAGTAAGGTCGGCGATATCGGCACATGAGCAGGAGCAGCAGTAGTGACGACGGCAGTGAGGGGGCAGTGAGTCGATGGGCTCGCTCTCCCTCTGCCGGTCGCGACAGCGGCCACAGCTACTATGGGCATGTCTGACATGCAGGGGCGCCACAGCGAGCGTCCCACACCGAAACAGGCTGCCTGAAACAACAGCAGCAGGTGTTACTACAGCTTAGGGGAGGGGGGGGTGTAAGGAGGCCTTATGCCATACATCGGAGACAGTAGGGGACAAGGAGGTGTCCCTGCTGTACCTACCAGCACACTGTCAGAGGGAAGGGGGAATTTTACGTGTGCCAATTTGCCCCCTATACCGTTTGCCTGCCGAGCACAACTCCATGCCGCAGCAGGCATCCACACTTAGCAATTTATTTTTCTATAATGCGCCGAGTTGCAACAGTGCGATGCATAGAGTGTAGTCGGATGGCTTCAATTTCCATCAAACATATGAAAATTGGACCGGTTCTAAAATTTCTTTGATGTTTGACTGTCTCAGCCAATCAGAATCGTGTACGACAAAAATTGACGTCAATAAACTTAAAATAACGAACAATTGCTAGAAACGAAGTAAGTTATGAAGATAATTTATGTAAAAGCTGTCTGGGCATGAATGCTGTTTTATGTGAATTACGAACTCAGATGCATTTATTTCCTTGCGCAGGAAACATATCTTATAAATAAAATTTTCATTTAGTGAAGAAACGAAAATAAATTACAATATTACTTACATTTCTTCTTGTAATGGACCTCATTGAAAAACAAAAGCAATATCTGATGTACTATGAAAATAATTTTTAAATAATATTTCAAATTAGATTCTCCTATTAAAAAATTTGACAATGTGACACATTTTCAAATACATTCATGAATATTAGATAAAATCTATTCGGAAGGAAAAATTTGATGGCCGTATGTTGTCCTCAAATTTTAATATCAAATACCTATACCGGTAGTTGACGGGAAAAATTTGATATAGGCTGTTCACGGTAAAGTGAGCACTTTATAAGGCACTGCTCAATTTTTCCTTTTAACCAATTTTCATCTTTCCGCCACTTTTTAATGTAAACATTGCAATGTGACTAACCAACACAGTCTATACATTTCACCACTCTCAAAAGTTAACGTCTGAGGCTGCAATGAATCATATTTATCAGTGGTTAATGCTTGTTGGAAGGGCCTTAAAAAGTGCTCACTTTTCCGTGAACAGCCTAATGGCTACTGCACTGAATTTATATGTGGTAAAATTGATGTCCGAGGAGCAGTCGTTGGTAGCATTGGAAGGAGTGTTGGTGAAACTGTAAAGTATTCCGTGTTTCTATTTACGGTTGTTTCTGAATGTTAAATGAGGGACGAAAAACAATAAATGTTTACTTTGATTTAAAAATGCGTGTGTAACTGATAAACGTCATGATAGTTTTGATTTATTATGTGTATTTAATAGCACGTTGCTTTACAGAATATATAATGAAATCCTATCATAAGAACAGCAGAGAGCAGAGTCATTCAGTGGAGCAAGAAGTTATTATCGACAGTGAAGTTATTTATGATGATTTGGGCATAAGGTTCATACCGCCGGTATATGTTCAGCGGTATATGGCAGTATGCAAGATTTTGGAAGACGATCGCTGGGGTGGAGAAATACGGAAGGTTTGTTTGTTTTTTTTTTTTTTTTTTTTTTTTTGTGTGAAAACATCCTGAAATATTCAGTTTACCGACTGGTACCATTGGACCATACATTTGTGTATTTATTGTCTTGTATGTTTGATTTTCAAGCGTTTATGTTTAGCTTGAATTACTAGATAAATTTTCTAGCCATGATATCAATGTCAGCAACATTGTAAATGTTTTGAAGACGCAAGTAAGCTCGTACGTAAGTTAAGTGGTGCGTATAAACAGCTTTGGTGCATACCGGTAATGTAGAAAAACTAGGGTAGTGAAGTTTACAAGGGAGAAGGTGATAAGCAGGGACATACACAGGTGGGAGGGGCAAGAGATAGAAGAAGCAGCAGAATATAAGTATCTAGGGATAGTACTGCAGGGAGACCTCAGAGGGGAAAAAACAGGTAGAGATGGTGGTTATACAGGGAAGAAGGGCTCTGGTTATGCTGGGAAGGGTGCTGAAGGGAGTCAGCTGTGAGGTGAAGGAGAAGACGTATGGCACAATGGTACGGCCAATGTTAGAATATGCTGCAGCAGTATGGGACCCGTACATGGAGAAGGAGGTGTGAGAGCTGGAGAAGCTGCAAAGAAGGGCAGCAAGATGGATGAAGGGTAGGTGGAGAAGGGAGGGGCGGTAATTCTAAAGAATAGTGGTTTTTCTATAAAAAAAAACACTCGGAAAGTGGTATAATTCCACTCTACTAATTACACAGAACACGAATTTACTAGGGGCATCAATATTTGACCAATAGAAACCCCAAAAACGATAGTGGGGAGGGCTATGAAGATCAGGGAAATTGTGGGGTAAAATGGGTGAAAAATATGAAAGTAATATAATATTTATTTATGAAAAGACATTAAGTTGCAAACAAAACCGAACCAATCGTTAACTAAATAGACAATATTACCAATACAAGCTACAAATGCAATAGTGGGGAGGGCTATGAAAACCAGGGAAACTGTGGGGTAAAAAAAAAAAAAAAGTACATTTTCATTATAAACTTTAACCCCTCAATTTCCCTGATCTTCATAGCCCTCCTCACTATCGTATTTGTAGCTTGTATGAGTGTAAACAGGCTACACATGACAATAATTTATGGGGAAACTCCAAGCTTTGCTGATGTGTGACGCTTCACGTCACCACCCAAAAAAATTGCAGGCGTGCCTTGAATCACTGTTTTGGAGATTTACTCCCCTGCTGGCACTGGGACTCTGGCTCTGTGCATAATGTTTGGTTATGCTTGTACAATATTTTTAGTGTGAGGGGGCTACGCTTGAAAATCATTTATGGGGAAACTCCAAACTTCGCATCACCACCCAAAAAAAATTGCTGGAACGCCTTGAATCACTGTTTTGGAGGTTTACTCCCTTGCTGGCACTGGGACTCTGGCTCGGTACATAATGTACGGCTACGCTTGTACAGTATTTTTGCAATGCAACATATTTTTGTCAATAAATATTAAATTATGTACATATGTTTCATCCCAAAATTCTCTGATCTTCATAACCCTCCCCGCTATCGTTTTTAGGGTTTATATTGGTCAAATATTGATGCCCATAGTAAATTCGTGTTCTCTGTAATTAGTAGAGTGGGATTATACCACTAGCCAAAATTTTTTTTCCAAAAAAATTCATTTAATTTAGTCAATTATTCTCACCAAATCATTCACCATTCATATGGCGTATACAAATAGGCACTCCACAACTTTGGTCCATTTGACCTCGCTACACAGACCCACTAATCACAGCACATATATTATAATTTCCCTTTTCCGTTGCTATAATACATAGAAACACTCATAATTTCACACAATTATTAGATTTAACACTTCAAACAACATGAATTTCAATGAAACACATGTTTAATCACTTGTTAATTCAAAGCCTCAGACAGGACCGGTGCAAACCAACGTCCCGCAGTTTCCACAATCCATCTGATGTCAACCAACATGGCGGTATACACGCGTGTGCAGTGTATTGAAAATAACATAGCTGTATATGCACACGCACAGTGTAGTGATAATAACATGGCAGTATACACTGCCTCCAAAGATAAATACAGTCTATGAACGAGGCTCTGTATCATCTACGATATCTATATCTATTCTACTAGTTATACGTTTTATCCTCTCTTCAGTATAGACCAGGTAAGCCTTGAGTAATTCATCAGAATTACATAATGTTCCAACACTGCTCCATACCTGTGTTGTTTACCTGTATAAACCTTAGCGCCGTGCTATAAATATACCATGTAAATGACGTTTTATGCATTAAATATTCTTTGGAAAAGTTATTCTTACATGTACCACAATTCAGCAAACCTATATAAATATATTCTACGTAAACTATACGTATTTTATAGCATAAATGCAGTAATCTTGATCACCCTCCTCCCTATCACATTTTATTTTTTTTCTACAGAAAACTACTTGAAGCCCCTCCAAAATACCTATTAAATAATTAGGATGACTAATAATCATATCTAACATATCCAGGTATTATTTTTCCGATTTCCCGAAAAAGCCCCTATTCTTAAGAATTACCGCAGGAGCAGGACGGTGAGGAAGAAGGGAACTGTAGGCCATCAGTGATGATGAAATGGGGTGGAGCTCATTGAAGGACAGGAGGAAAGTTGAACGGTTAGTCAGGATGTATAGGGTGGTAAATGAAGAGGGAGGATGGGTAGGGTTACACTGCAAGCTAAGTAAGGGGGTGTTTAGGGGAAGAGGAATCAACAGTGAGAAGCTTCAGAGGGCGTGGAGGAGAACGGAGCAGGGTAGGCAGTCCATGCTTGTGAGGTCTGTGAGGGAGTGGAATGTGTTGAGGGAGGAATTGGTGTTTATGAGGGGGGTTGGAAATTTCAGGAAGGGAGTGGAAAAGGAGTTTAGTCAGGTAAGGGAGAGGTGAGTGTGGTCGCCACAGGGTGGTAGCCTAATTACAGGTGTATTATCATTAAAATCATAGCATATGTGCCCGCAATTAATTATTTGTGTCACCCCTATAATTCACTGATGGTGTGGTAGGGTGATTTAATGTTGTTCTGGTTTCACACTTTCATTATTTGATCTGTTATGAAATTATTTTTATGGCAAATTGACTTATATATTATTACATTTCCATTTGAACACCTGAAATAAGCATGTCAATATGTTATAGGTCATTCATGGTAAAGTGAGCACTTTTTGAAGCTGTTTCATCAGACATAATAACCAATAAATTCATTTAATTGTGGCCTCGGACTTTTGGTTTTGGGTATGGTGAATGTATACACTGTGTTTATTACTCACATGACCGGTTTACATTAATAAGTGGTTTAATCATATAAATTGGTTGAAAGAAAAAAGTAACTAGGGCTTCAAAAGTGCTCACTTTACTGCGAATGGACTATACCACAACAAACTGTTCATGTGTAGAAGGCACTCTGATCATAAGTAGGACACCACTCTCTTACACCAGTGTGCAGCCACTAGACTGAGTGTCTTATCGCAGGTTGTTTATAAATTGCAGGTGTTCATAATAGCATTTTCACTAGTGTATGTTTAAATACATTACCTAAATAAAATTTATTAGATTTTGATGTACAACATTTTTTCAGTTGGGTTTCACTACTGAGATGTTTGATACAACATTTTTTCAATGCCGGTACCACTGATAAGCTGTTTATAATGTAATGCTAAATGGGTAATTGTCTAGAACAGAGAGAACTATTTTTGCCCCTTTAATATGTTGTTAGTATTGAACGTGGACATTGTAGCAAGTAAACACTTAAATGATGCCCAGACAACCAGCAAGTAAAGTTACTCTTCCAAAGTAAAAAAAAAATATTCTTAGTTATTTTTGGAGTCATGTACATATTACTCAATATGGCTATAGGACTTTATCAACTCATTAAGTATCAAAGGATATTTGTACTATATTAAAGAAAAATATAGGCCCAGTTAGTTTTGTTGTACATGTTAGTACGATTCACAGTTCATAACTTACTTTGTCGTCGCAGGTTATCGACTTTGGGTGTGCGGAGCTGGGGTTCTTCCAGTACCTAAGGAATGTGCCAGGTGTGCTGGAAATTCTGGAGGTGGACATAGACAGAGAGCTGTTGAAGTACTACAAATGTCGAGCAGCACCACTCACCTCGGACTATCTGAAGAAGCGGGATGAGCCACTCGCTGTTCACATCTTGGCTGGTAGCATTGCAGAGCAAGACTCTCGCCTCCGAGGCACAGATGCGGTCGTCTGCATTGAACTGTGAGTTGTGCCGCTACACTTGTCAAGTCTGTACCTGGAGGATGCATGCCTAGTGCATTCTATAGTTTAAGTTAATAATAATATTATTTTTTAATTACAGAAATTTAGTTTGTTGTTTTCGCAGTTACAAGTGTTCCACTCCTCTCTGCCTCTATTAATATTTCTTACAAAAGGATGCTTCCTTGGATATCAAATTCATCTTTGTGGTTTCCATTAAAATAATCGCCATATACAGGTTGATCCTGAACTACAGGTAGAAACACAGTGAAGGGATTCCCTATGCAAAATGAGATAGAAAATATGACCTGTGTCCTACAGTAATTTTTAAGGAGGTAGGTGCCCTTGAAAATCAATATTTCAAATGGTGTTAATTGGAAATAATAAAACCTACTTGAGATGAAAGAACAATTCTGTGAAGACTGTTGTCTTGGATCAAGAACTGCAATCTACGAATGGTTGTTGGGTAGTATAATTTACATTCATTGATAAATTAGTGGCCACCATGTTATTATCCAACAAATGTGTAAAGGCTGTTCACAATGAAGTGAGTACGTAAGAAATGAAACTTAAAAAGGCCACTGCCCCTGCAAGCATATATTTTAACGAGCGCCCTAAAGTTGGTAACGATGGATGGAATGTAGTTCTATATCTCAACGTTTAATAAAAAGTCTTAGGTAGGTAACCATTTTTGATAACTTGAAATTACAGTATTTCTTTCGCTGTCTGTTTTTTTAATTCGTCGAAGTGTAAAAATGAGCAGATTCGTAATATAATTTACTTTTCTAATAAGTTCACAATTTCACTTGACCGACGCATGAATAAAGTGATGAGGCCCCCATGGCAATGTTAATTTTACATAAGGCGGAGGAATACACAACCTGTATACTATTAGATCTTAGACAGGGCTTTCAAAAGTGCTCATTTTACCGTGAACAACCTACAGCTATAAATAAACCGTGGTTGTTTTTATCATGTCTAATGAAGTCATAATCTTGTCTACATAAATGTACAACAAAAGTTGCTGTGGTGAAACTGTCCTATACGAACGTTTGTTGAGAAACAGGCACAGTGTATAGGGGTGCAGTTGCCTGCCTGCCTGCCAGGTATCGGGCTAAGTATTATTTGTGTGCACACTGTATTTCTCAGAATATAACATTTTTGAACTCTTTTGTAAATAATGAAAATTGTTTCTTTTTGGCTACTGTGTGTGTGAAGTAGTTGCACATGTTTTGGTGTAGTGATCTTCACTTCAATGAGGGGGCATGTTGTTATCTGGTTGCTGTGTGTTTATTGCACAGAAATATTAAAGTATGAAAGGGATGAAACTCTCTCTGGGTAAGTGCATTTTCCTTTAAAATTTATTGCTAATTTTTAACATAAATTTGCCCCAGTTTTTAGTGCACATAAAGAACTTGTGTACTGTATTTTTTTTTCACACCAAAAATGTAGCTATCCTGTTATTTTGAATTCCATTACTTCAAAATTACACACAGATAGGAAATACTTTGTATGTTAGGTCACCATTAGGTACATATTATTTAAGAATGTCTTAGTGAAATCAAAACAGGCCAATTTTAACCGCTAAAAAACTCAAAAATCGATTGTAAAGTGTGTTTTTTTTTTCCAGATAAGCCTGTGTTTCATCATCTCTGGCATAAAATCAATGCAATTTTTATTAAGTTATTTTTTTAATTTAATAGGATGACTTCTGTCAAATAATTTGACACCTCAGACTGTTTTTTCTTGACCTCTCCTTGTTATCAAAAATGTTAAAAAAAATTTATGGTGCAAAAGTTTTAGAAAAATGAGTGAAATGTATAAAATATTTTTCTTGTAAGTATAATTAGAATTTTGTGTGACCATAGATAGACTATTCAAAATAATTTTTTATAAATAACGTTATCTTTATTACAGTTCTGTTTAAGTGTGTGAATGAAGGCCACATTTTTTAAAGCTGTGATTTAACACACTTTCTGTTAATATAATAAATACTTTTGCATTTTGTTAGATTTTGCATCTAAAACATAAAACTGTAATCTTGTAGTCACACTGATATGAATTTTATCATTATAAGAGCGTTCTGTTACATTATGCTTCAACATAATGCTGTAGTGAACTTTATTTGTACATATTTGTTTACGTAGCAGTATGTTGTTAATACCTTACAAAACCCCTTTCTTCTTTAAAAATGTTGAAAAGTACTGTAACATGGGTTGGCTGAGAGGTGTATCTGAGTTTGTGAGATATGGATGTCTTAATAAAAATAAATGAACTAAATTTGATCTCTGATATATTCAACAGCTATTATTTACAGCATTAAATTATCTTACTCCACTATTACTCTTTTAATTTAATATTGAACGCAATATTTAATATCTATTTCAACTCTAATTAACATCTCCTTAATGTATCTTTTTGGTTACATTCAGTTAACTCGTACACATCATTAACACGTGTTCAGTCTATCTGTTGCCATAATTTTTTTTATTTTTCACTCACGCATCTAGTCCAATAGTCCATCCTGCCAGCGCACTCTTCACTGCGTGATACTCGCAGTCACAGATTTTCTTTCCGCTGGTCACTTCTCTCACGTCTCATTCTTGTATCGCTCGGAACTCAGTCACTCATCCATTCCACAAAAACTGCAGCTCGGAGGCCTGTCACACTTTTATATTGTTCACCCTGACCATCTGGAAGGTTCAACACACCCTGAATAATGCTGAGAGAATGAGGTCAGTAATCCAGAGCATTTTTCAGATGAACGCAGAAATCAATACACCCAGGGTCAGCTGCACCTGCCGCAAAAAAAGATTATTGTGTCTGCTCGCTTTCTGTAACAGATACGCGGCCACCGGCTTATCGCTCGCCAGTTCATTCAAAACATAAGCTTTGACTTGCTGCGGCCGCTATCATATAACTGCTGTTCTTCGCTTCCATTCGCTCGCGCGGGATGTGAAGCAGCAGGCGCATAACAGTACTTTCCAAATAAAATTTAAATCATTCAGTACAAATATTTTGCATAGTAAAGGATTAATTCATTGCCAGTTTTCATAACAACCATGATCGGACAATTATTCAGCAACCTTGTTTATGAGCTATGTTTTTCATGTGAGATACTTGGTCCTCTTGTAATATATGGGGCACATTGAAGGCGGAAGGCTTTAAGGACATATTTACAGTAGAACAGTTCGGTGGTGATAACTGTGTGTTTCAGCATGGCAATACTCCCTGCCATAAAGCACTTTCTCTTTCAAGAGTGGTTTGTGGACAATAGGACTCGTGCTCTGAAAATGAACTGGCCAGCCCAGAGTCCCTGTCTCAATTCCATCCAACACCTCTGGGATGAATTGCAACATTGACTGTGCACCAGACCCCAATCTTGTGGAGAGACCGGGCGGTGAGTGGCAACCTGCTCCGGTTGTGCTCTGGAGAGGCACTAGGGGTATGGGTAGAACCCCGGCCAAACCACATGCTTGATTTCTGAGTGCGAGGGTCTCAGAACCTCTGTGATAGAGGGGGCAGGGATGTGCGGATGTGCCAGGTTTGGGCTTAGGATCTGGCCAACAGTCACAATCCTGGTCTCCTTGCGGTGAGGACGAGATTCCTCTTCCCTGCCTAGTGGGAGGCTGAAACGCAGTATGGCCCTTATCACATTTGCTATAGCGCTGCAGAATAAAAATAGTTGGCCATTCCTTCTTGAGACATTCCGTCACCTTTTTGACAGTCTGCCCCTCAAGGTATGAGTTTTGATAAAGGATGTATTAATGTACGCTACTGGGCAGTATATCCGACGGACACGTATAGGACAGTTTTACGTTGGGACACATGTAGGATTGTTTCACGTGGGTTTCTGGATACTTTTTATTAGATATTGTATATGTAGTACAGTTGTATACTGTATACATTTTCACCTGTTGGCAGTGTTACAAGCCCTGTCGTACAGATATAGGTATTAATATTTTAGGGTTTCAGGAAAAAATTTTGTTTATCTTGAATGTTCATGCTTGCTTTTTGCTGTCACACTAGTTCAGCTGTGTACCATTGCATTACTGCTCCCTGCATTGGTGCCACTTTTGTTTGATGTAGCTACTGAACTGCCAGACAATTTGTGATTTAGTCCTGATGTTGGGTCACTGAATTATCACCTACATATTCATTCACCTCGTATTATGTTTAGCCAATTTGGTTATGGGTTAGTCTCACCAAATAACGAATCACTAACATACAGTGTTGTTCAAGTGCATAATATATCATTTGATATTGAATAACAATACACAAATTGCCTACAGCCACATCTGAGGGATGTGACGAAAATGCAATTAAATAGGGGGCCTCTATTCAAGCTCTCTACCCCATAAATAGCCATCTGACTCACCACTGTTAAAAAAGACACTTGGAACCGATTTGATCAAGCTTGCTCCGCCTGGAAGGTCACACGTTGGTAGCGTCGATCGTTCCCAATGGCCACATTTCTGCAACCGACGTCTGCAGGAGTCTTGCAGTAATGGCGACCCACATCCTTGGTGTCTCAGCGTTTATATGGTCTAGCCGCGTGTCCTTGTTTTCCTCCTTCCACTTTCCTGGCTGACCAGCTCTCCCTAGGCATCATTATACGTGTCCATTATCCTTGACGGTCATAATAGTATGGTTTCTCCTTAGTGTTTCTACAAGAAAAATTACCATCATCTTGACTGCCATAGTAAGTAGCTCATTATGAGCAATATTATCTTTGACCTCTTCACTATCATTGCCTGTGTTATGATGGAATGTTTGCATGTTGGCGACGTCACAAGCTGCTCGTGCCACCAGTAGTCCTGGAGACACAACCTGGGGTGGGGAGGCGATGAACAAGTCCGGCAGCAGGCCGGCGCATCAGTTTGATTGTAGCCCGCCTGCCAGTCACCTCGGCAGAGCAGACCATGCAGTTCGACGGGGCGCTCACAAGTGAAGCGATGAACAAGACTGGCAGCAGGCTGGCGCGCCAGTATGACGATAGCTCGCCGGCCAGTCACCGTGGCAGAGCAGACCATGCAGTCCGACGGGGCGCTCACACCCATATCGGCGATGATCACCCATGTAGTTCACGTAATACCAACAGTATATGGTGTGGGTATTCCTTAGTGCAGGCGCTCTGTGATAGATGTGATGTCGTCACAAGGTTGATGGATGGATATCTTCTCAACTCCTTTATTCCAAGGGTCTTCTCATCAACAGGAGTTACTTTGCCCTTGTATTTTGATTGCTACACTATATTAACAGGGGGCCATGGTGGCGTGGTGGGCAGACTACTCATGTCCCACCAAGGTGAAGCGCGTTCAATTCCCGGCAGGTTCACTTGAATTTTTGCACGTGGGGAATATGGCGGACATAGCCGTTGGGCAGCGGGTATTCTCAGGGTGTTCCCATTTCCCTTTGCATTCCACTTTTGCTCCATCTACTCCTCATTTCATCCTCACTGGTGCCCCTACACCTTTCTGTTTAGTGCCGACGTAAACCTATTAACTCAACGACATTTACATTAATTAATTATGTATCTGAGCATTTTAAAACAAGTGTTGAAGTTTTTTTTTTGTTACAGAATTGAACACTTGTATCCCGACATTCTTGATGCTCTACCGTACACAGTTTTTGAGTACATTCAACCCAAGGTGGCTATCTTCACAACACCAAACTGTGAGTTCAACGTGCTGCTCCCAAACTTGTCTGGATTCCGGCATGATGACCACAAGTTTGAATGGACTCGAATAGAGTTCATGAGATGGTACTATCTTTCGTCACTTTTTGGCATGCTTAATGTTTGTTTGAAGGGTTAGTATTATTGCAAAGACAAAGTTTTGTTATATACTGTAAATGTAAAAGTAACATTGTTTTTGTCTTGTATTTTTTTCTTCTACCAAAAAATTAATTTGATTAAATAATTTATAAATAAGTTTTTTAATAAAAAATATATATTTACAGCTAAATGTATCTTCTCTATAGTTGTAGGGGCACGGTGGCATCACGGCTAGTGTGCCCACCTACCAAGGTGAATCAAGTTTGATTCCTGGCAGGGTCTTTCCGTGATTTTCAGATGTGAGAATTGTTTCGGACAATGGCACTCTTAAGCAGGTTTTCTCAGGGATCTCTTGTTTCCCCCACCATTGCATTCCAGTGCTGCTACATACTTTCCTTGCTTTACCCTCATCAGCTCTCAAGTGCCACCAAATCCTCTCTACTCCACCATAGTTGTAGTGATTGAAATATAGAAAAACAAATTAAATGTGGACAACGGTTCAGGTGCTTATCTATCTGGTACTTATAAACAGTGTTGCTGTGTATTTGAAATGTGCGTTTTTTTGTGTAGCTGCTTAATGTGTTCCCAGTCAGTTGATGTAAGAAAAGATTGTGTAAGACCAGGTAGGAATGGTGTTTGTAAGAAATTACACACATATCAATCACTATTTCAAAACTTTCCAACTTGGCTATAAATTTTATTTTTAGACTCCAGCCTGCATTCTCAGGATATACTAATCAGATGTGTGAGAAGCTAGGATATCGAGTTCCATTGAATCATGTTACAGACCTTTAGCCAGTAAAATTATAAGTTACTGCTCTAATTTCAGAGCATTACGACAAAAGGTCTGCTCAGTGCTTTGTATGTAGTGGCGATGATACACTTGATGTGCATCTGTATAAGCTGAATTGTTCTTTTCGTTTTAAGTAACACGTGGAATTTATGTTATCTAATGGGTCATTTCAGGTGTTTTATAGATTCATATTCCAAGCCTAAATATTATTATTTTTTTTATTTTCTAATGTAAGTTCTTTTTTTTTTTGTTGACTGAAAGAAGCTGACATGTTTTGATACTGCATCTTTCTGTAATTATGAAAGAACATACAATTAAAAAATTGAGTCCATTAAGAGGAATGAAAGTTTAGACATGGGTAACAAATTGTCAGGATATCCGAACACATTAACAATAGATATTTACCCACTGTGCACTTAAAAGTTTGTGTGGCAGTAATAAATAACAGAAAGTCCAATATAACGGATGCCACACCACCAGTATGGGGTAATGTGGTAAAGAGTCAGTGCAAAATGTGGTCATCGTGGACAACGACTGAAAAAATTCAACAGTTTCTTGTGCTGATAACAAGATTGTTGAGCACTTCTTGGAGTAAGGAAACTCCAGGATGCTCGTGGAGGTACTACTTGATGCCCTCTAATGACATGTGCATCTCAAGCATTCTCATTAGGGTTGATATTGGGAAACCTGTATTGTCAGCCTAAATGGGTGATTTCCTTGGTTTCCAGGTAGTCATTCTCCACACCATTTAGATATAGATGGGCATCATCATCATTCTCAAACAGAAAAACATTACTTCTTGAAAAGCCCAGAATACTGGTGGTAAAATCAGCATTTGTTGTTCACAGTGCATTGAAGCTGAACTATCCCAGGGTTGGTGTTGACCTCGTTTTATGTGCAATGTTGATTGAAGTGAACAGATTAAATGTTATAAAGTTTACATAATTCATCATGTGCATGTTTCCAACCCATGGCCAGGCAAACTTCATAAATTTCTTCCAGATTTCCTTTACTTTCCATCACACTCCTGTTCACACTCTCCCAATTAATTGTCTTCTCTACTCCACACTTCCTATTTTATCTACTCTTCCAATCTGCATCGTGGTCTGTCTGGAGACCGTTTGCCACCATATTTCAAGTCCATCATTTATTTTGGCAACTTTCTTTCCCTTCCGATTCTTTCAACTTGCTCATGCCATCTCATTCGTACTTCATCAGTACAGCAATCAACCTCTATACTGTAGTTTTATCATCACCTCGTTCCATATCCTGTGCTGGTAAAATTTTTTTGCTTGAGTATATGTTGATTTTCAGTCACCAGCATATGAAGTGTGTTGTATTGCTCATAATTGAAAGTAATAAACATGAATGTTGCCAGATTTGGTAGGTCTCAAGTTCCAGTTAGTAGACTTTAATTTGTTTAAGAATTAATGATGTAGAATTAATTATACTTTTGATATGAAACATGATAATTTAAGCTTGTCTTTTATATACATGTCATAATTTGAATTGTCTGTTTATTTTGCAAATATGGCATAATATTTATTTTGTATATTAACTACAGATGTCGGTTTTTAATTTTATTTTCAGTATCAAGTCTCGTTATCGGGTTGCATTATTTCATGCTGATTTGAATGTTGACATTGTCTTTTCAATAGGCAAAGTTTGTAAATATGCCTATATTTGTCAGTTTATTTGTTCTCTCTTCAATATTTTCTAATGTTACATACTTTTTCTTGCAATGCATATTCAATTTGTAAATGTATTAGATTATATTTTGCTAGAGCTTTCCATGTTCGGCAGTTTTTTTTAAAAAGGTTTTTGTGTAGTATTAATAGTATGTCAATGTTAATTTATTACAACTTCATTCAATTTGAAACACTTTTACCGTATTTCCCTCATTTTACACTTTCCCGCTTTTTATATAATTTTTTCTGGATCCCTTGAATGGTGTAAATGAGGTGTTCTACTGTATAACATTTTTTGTCACTTTGTGAATAGTGTTATTTCATTGGTAAATTATTCGTTATATTTTCTAATTAACTTAGTTTTCATCTTTTGTATTTCATTGTTTGTAAAAAAATTTTAATCATGATTAATTTAATATGTGGTAGTTAATATTATTTGTGTTGCATATATAAAGCAGAAAGCTGACATAATTCATTTGTGTTTGGAAAGATTATTTACTGAAAAAGCAAATTTGATGTTGAACATAAAGTTCTATATATTTCTTTTTGTAAGAAAATATTTATTTTATTTGTATTAGTATATGTCATTAACTGCAAATTAAGTATCACTAAGCAATGAATAAGTCTGCTTACACTTAACTTTTGCCATGCAAGTTATTTTGATTTGTCTGTCATATTTCATTAGCATTTTGCATTGTTAAAATTTCACTCAAACCAAATGGAATTTGTTATTTATTCTTCTAATCAGTGCATATAAGTGGAAAACATTTAAAAAAATGTAACAAAAAATGTGAAAGGACAACTTTACTAGCACTCTTGTCATGTAACACACATTATCACGTCACAGTAATTTTTTTGTGATCAATCTTGTACTTTGAGACGTTTAAAACTGCCCAAGAACATTCACTAGCGTTGAGTTTTGCAAGATTTTTACATCACCCCCATACAGCTTTTGTTCATATGTAGATAACAATACAATGTAATTAAAATCCCATTCAGTTCAATATCACTCCAACACAAATCCACAACCTTACTACAAAATACTAGTAAATATTTTATTATTGATGAAATAAAAATACTTCTTACGTAGTAAAAATGTTTTTAAAAGTGGCAGAAACCTGTTTTTGTTTTCTTGGCAATATGAAAATTACACAAATTAGCTTCCAATGCAGTTGTCTTTTTATTTTTTATGTCCTTCACTATTACCAGATCACTGTGTATGCTCCACAGAAGTGTTTACGCATGTGTCTTTTCCTGCACGCTCAATGTTTACATTGCAGTTTTGCACTTTAGTCAGTTTATAACAAAAATTGTACTTTCAAACTCCCGGGCATGTTCTAAAACAGTAACTATTTTTTTTTGCATTCTTAGTCTGCTTTGTGATGTAAGCAGCTGACTACAATCACCACCCTCAAGTTGCAAATGCCGTATTTGCTAGTTGAACAGAACCTAACCACAACATATGATGAGTAATGTCGGCAGTGTTTACAAATACCATGCAAATTTTTACCGTGTAATTATTACGTTCAACAAAAAAATATTAATGTGTTACATACATATATATATGTTCGTTTTTAACTAAAATACACGTAGGCGTGATTCTGCCCATGAATGAGCATCACAGCGATTTGGCTTGATATATATTGAATTGTATGTGCAACGATAATCTGTCGACACTGCTACCAATCTATTTATGAACCGTTCTCATGATGTAAAATTTCACTCTGTTTTTATGGCCAACAAGGTGATCACCACACAAATAGTTTTTTTATCTGCATGTATGTGAAGTAAATGAGAGATAATGTTGTATAACGAATGGAAAATTGTAAAACTGTAATAGTTTTCACAGTAAAATTGCACTGTGATATTAGATACACTTAAACAAGCAATTTCGTCTGTGTTTCGCTAAATTGGGAATTATTATAGAATTTGCAGATGATCATAATTTCTCAGCATTTTACATTATTTCACGTTATTTTGCGGTTTGCAATAATTTCTAGGCCCTACCTATAGTAGTGATGGGGGTTGTGAACGATTAGTTTGCAGCTGCTTACTTCTAAGCATAGTTCATACTTTTTTTTAACAGTTCTTTTTACTTTTACTTAAAGTTTATTATTATTTATTACCAGAAATGCTATGTATAACTTGGTGTCTGCCACGTGTTACTAACGGGCAGCACTACGTACACCTTGAGGCATGTTTTTTTATGAGGGCTGATTCACAAGTCATGACAATTGTTGTGTATCTCCCAAAAATTATCCAACACTGGAAATATACTATATACAGTTCCAAGTGTATGACAAGTATGTTTTTGAAGGTGACACCACATGGGTTATGGATGCAGGAATGTCCGGCAAGGAACAAAGACAAACATGGCTGCTTGAAAGTACTGTTTATTCTAGTACATTATTTATGCACACATTTGAACGGGTATGTATTGTACGTTTACAAGCTGTTTCACATCTTTCAAAGTAGTCTCTGAGGTTGTCCAGGGTTCGTCAATGTGTCCTACTCCACATCGAACTGCTGTTGCTGTCAGATGGGGTATGAGTGCATCCATCCAGCCATCAGCACGTTCCCTATATCAGTTGTCGGATGCCAGCGGTGCGAAATGGAGGTAACCAAAAGCGATCAATGTGCGTACATCAAGATATCTGTATACCGTTGCCTCAATGCGCACAAATTTCATGTAGAGCTAGGCAAGCATTGGGTATTCGTGCTATACCCCATTTTACTGTGGCAAGGTGGGTAGAGGTGAGTTAACAGCCAACCTACTTCATAGTGGATGTGTTCTGTTAGCTGACCATTATTTTCGAGTGGCTGTGAACGATCTGTGCCTTATGGACGACACTTGCTGGACTTTTATGGAATTAGCCCAGCATACTGGTATTCCTGCATCATCAGTGTGCTGAATTCTATGACGGAACTTAAATGTATGAATGATTTGTGCCAAGTGGGTGCCATATCACTTTACTGAGGTAGATAAGTGAACCCGATATGAGACATGTTGTATCAATCTGGAACACTTTCACTGTGAAGGTAATGGCATGCTGAACTGTATCATTGCAATTGATGAAACATGGGCATAAGCATACAAACCCAAATTGAAGGGACAGTCCAATGAATGGCATCATCCTGGATCACCACGGAGACACAAAGTACAATGAAGCTCACCACCCACAAAGTTGATAATAATTGTGGCATATGACATTCGAGGTGTTGTAGTGTGTCACCCAGTTCATGAGGGCTGTATTGTAAAGGCACAGAACTACCTGTAATTTTTGCAGTACCATCTGCATCGTGCAGTTTGAGAGAAATGTCCTGAACCATTGGGCAATGCTATAGTCTTACATGACTGTAGACCTCGTACAGCAGGTAGCGTTACACTGTGTTTACAGCGTTGAGGATGGGAGATGTTGCCACAACCTCCCTATTCACCCAATCTTAGTTCGTGACTACTATCTTATGTCCAAAGTGAAGAGGCCATTGCATGGTAAACACTTTGCCAACAAAGACATTGTCACAGCATTTTGACGAGAGGTAGCGCATATTGACGGATCTCATGCAGCTGATGCTATTTCCCATATGCCTCATCACTGTCAACAAACCACAGACAACCTCAGAGACTACTTAGGAGGATGTTAAACAGCTCGTACATGTACATTATATACCTGTTAAAATGAGTGTATACCGATTTTACGAGAATACATAAATTAAATGGTGATTTTGAGACGCCTCATTCCGTCACCCAGACAACAACAATCCCCAACCCCACCCTTGGATGAAGTTAGACATGCTCAACATTAAACACCCATCTGAACCCTGCCCTGTCAACGATCTTGTATGAGATCATAATTTAATTACTGCAAAAAATACGCCAGACAGCTGTAGAGGTCCGTTACAGTGATGCACAAAAGAATGTTCTCAAATTCAAGTCTCTAGTGGCAGCAAATTTTTATTATTTAAATTACACTCCATAAATTCACGTGGCATTCCAAAAAGTCTTTGGCAAACACATTAAAAATACTCCATTAAAAATTACTCTTAAACACATTTAGTTAAATGCGACCAGTTCAGAAAGTTCGTTCTTACTCTACTTATCATGTCTCATTAACGTACAAATACAATTATACACTCATTTCAAAAATTTACACCAACATTAAAAGCCACCTTAGAGAAGCCACTAAGTTCGCAATCTGGCGAGTCTTAGCTATGGCGTTGCGTGTTTCACTCTGGTAACGAAGAAATAGCAATTTTACAATCACAGTACCTTGGCAACGGCCCCACCATGGGCCTGATGAAGTGAAACCAGCCTGTCCAATCGGGCTATGATGCAATGCAGGGTGTCTGGCTGCCTCTGACAGTGACACCATCGTGTCACACTTTTCAGCTCTTGGAATTCTGCCCAGCTGTTTTCGCTCCGCTGACACAGTCTTCATTCCAATCTGCACTACATTTGAATTACGCCGCTCTTCCACGACGCACTCGCTACCTTATTAAGTTTACAGCGGCAACCGTGACATGGACTTACATGCCTGGCAAAAGTTCCTGCTAGCGGATCAGTCAAGGTTTTATTTCCGGCCAACATTATTTTCATCATTCAACCCGACAGTTTTACCAACAGACAGTCCAGTATCGCAGGGCGCAAATCCTAACGCATCCGCCGTTACCACAAAGTCAGGGTTCAACTCGCCACGTTTTACACACCGAAGTCCAGTAATTATGTTATTGACTTTCCTCCCATGTAGGTCGATTTCACCAAGTTGATTTTCGTTCCATGCCTTGCTCGATCGCGGAAAATTCAGTTGCAATCTGACAAGACACAGTCGGCTCACTATCGTACAGTACGGGCACATTTCAAATTTAAGTGAGACGACAGCGGGGGAAATCCTGTCGCAGTCCGACCTTACGTACACACCATTCATTCTCTCCAATCCAACACTGGTTGGTAACACACATAACCAGCCCACCGGTGCAGAAGTTCCTGCGAAGATCAACAGACACTTTCTGGCGCGCGATCATACATCAGTCCCGTAACATCACACTGCTAGCGCACACAGCTGACTCTCTCAACCACCCGCCGAGCTCACACTCTGCCCGCCTCACGCGTGCCTCCAGTGCTGGCCCACACCCATGACATCATGCGGGACATGCCAGATGCTGCACCTGGTGGCCGCTCTTTACATTACGGCGGTGGAACAAAGAACTACATACGCCATAATCGACTCACAGACTAATCGTTACCCAGAAATATCATTCATTGATAATTAGCATGCAGTAAATAATGGCAAATACTAGGAATGTAACAATTTCACTTTTCCTCAATTCTTGATCTCGATGCCGATACCACTCTTGATTCTCAATTCCACAACTCGTGTTTCCTTTAGTTACAGACACGTACTTTATAGAATTAATTAATATATAGGAGGGTGTGAAATTTAATTATATTTAAACTAGGCCTACACTAGTAGTAGACCTATTACTAACATAAATAATTATAACACTTGAACAGTGGGAGCATATTCATATGAAATCCCCAAAAGTTCAAAAGATCCATATGAGATAATATTGAAAATGTACATATACATCATTATATATTTCGTTCACATAGTTTATTCGAAAATATTTCCAAACCTCACTTGCCATGATAAATGTTCACCAACATAATACATTATTAAAATGTTTGTAAGACTGGCACTTATTGAAAAGCAATCATAGTTAAATTTTTTTAAAGCAGTAATTATTTAAAAGGCTCCAATTTTAAAATACAGTATCATTTTGGTGAATTAACAAACAATTTTTCTGGAAAAGCAAAGAAGTTTAAAAAAAAATATTATTTACGCTAATAAATTTTTAGTTCAGTTCTGTGTTTGTATTAATTTCTTGCACACTTTACACTCGCCTTTGCACTAGATATTTTATGAAATGGTTCGTTTAATGTGTCAATTTAGATATCACACATTCGTTTCATGCACATCTACCGATGTTAGTAAACAAGTGGCCACCATAGATTACTGCACACAGTCGAGTTGTGAGTGTTAACTTCTCACAGTTGGAGCTTATCTCGAAGTACATGTTTTACTGCTTGTGTATTCTTTGGAATGTTTGTTTACATTTGGTTTTGTAAGAAAAAATAATATATTTACGTGTGTTGTTTCATTTAGAACTATGATTTCCGAGGTTTAAAAATTGTTTTGAGAAAATAGACAATTTTTTCATCTCTAGAATTTCTCAATATTCCCGAGACTCGCATGTCTCTAGATTTTTACAGTGCAGAAGTAAATTTGTGATATAATATAGGAGAAGAGTTGATTTCTTTTGGAGAAAGCTCAGTTCATGAGATATCGCGCATTTGCTGTATTTCGTGTTATTTCACGTTTTAACTTGAATTTCGGTGTGATTTTTTTAATCACGATTTACAAAATCATGCCTATAGTGATAGATTATGTATTTGTAGGAATTGGGTTTTAATGCTTTGATTCTTTGTCTTCCGATTCTTGATTATACAATTCTTCAAGAATCGTGGAATCGAGTTTGACATCCCTAGTAAATAGGATTAAATGCTTTGAATAGTTAGATAAAATGATTACAATGTATATATAAGCAAATAAAAAAATGATAAATGTATGCCCAGTCATTATACAATTATTAACATACCTACTAAAAGGTACCAGCGTGGTAATACCAATGGCTATAAAAATCACACTAAAATATATACTAAAAATATACTAAAAAAAACTGGCAACTCCCAAATCGTCACAATTTCAAGAAGCTATGTTTGTCTTTGTTCCTTGCTGGACATTCCTGCATCCATACCCTATGTGGTGTCACCTTTAAAACATTAATGTCGTACGCTATCAACTATACATAGTACATTTCCTGCGTTGGATCATTTTCAAGAGATAAACAATAGGTGCCATGATTTCTGAATCAGTCCTCGTATATCAATATTTATCCAAACCCATAATTATATTTGTGAAAGTAAATATTCATTTGTAGATATTGTATTTTTCACTTACAAATTAACCATGTAGATATGTGTAGACTGTTCATGGTTACGGTAATTTAGCACTTTCAAAATCAGCCTTTGAAATATGCCACTGCCTTTACCTGCATATATTTTAACAGAGACACCCCGATGGTCATACTGCGCACACAGTTAAGTTGGTAACGAGAGAATAAAAGTAGTTCCGTGTCTTAACATAGATTTAAATGTGTTAGGTAAACATTTGTGATACTGAAATTATTTACTTTGCTTTGTAATTTTTTTAATGCATGTAAATTCAAGACTTAGCAAAATTGCAAAATAATTACTTTTCTAATAATTTCATAGGTCATGTGACCGACACTTGAATAGAAGGATCAGGCCCATGGCAATATTAACTTTACGTAAGGCAGAATGATACAAAATGAGAAGGAAAAGTAGATTGTAAGCAGGGCTTCTAAAGTGCTTGGTTTACCTTGAACAGACTATACTAGAATTACTTGTAGTTTTGGTGGGCTTGTGATATTTCATTGAATAGTGTAGAAATAAATGTTTGTAATTTTAAGAATATCATTCAATGAGTTGAAGGCGATTTCTGAATTTTCCAGGGCGCGTAACCTGACAAAGAGATATCCTCTGTACAGTGTGAGCTTTGTGGGAGTTGCTCCAGGTCCAAAAGGTAGTTCTCAATATGGATGTTGCTCACAAATGGCTGTGTTTGCGAAAGACAATTGTGACTGTCGCAGAAGTGTCCACAATGTGGATTATTATTTAAAGGTATTTGAAGAGCATACTTTATTATGAAGATAGGGTCCAAAATATATTTTTTATCTCAGATGTATTAATGGTTTTTAAGTCTGAAATGCTTTAAAGTAATCATTAAGGCCATATTTCAGTATAATTTTTTATTTCATTATCTGAAAGAGAAAGGACCACATAAATGAAAATATTTCAAGTCAAATGATATAGTTTTCAAAATATAGTACCAAAAAGTAGAAAACTTCTGTATATAGGAGCCTAAGTTTCTATGTTCCTAATTAACTTTGCCAACAAAATCAAATGTTATGTGATATATGTCATATACATAACATATTAAGTATTTTTGCCGTCACATTTTTACTCGTCCAAGAATAACTATAACTAATAAATATTAATATAATTTTCTCTTGGACGAAAAAAATGTGTTGGTGAAAACATTAATAGCTATTTTAAAATAGGTTCGGGTTGCCAGTACCCGAGTACTGATTAAATATCCAAGATACATAATTAAAGTAATATGTACCTATATAATTTAGATCACTTGAAATGTGATTTTGTTGGCAAAGTTAATTAAGGGGAATATGTAGCTGCGCGTCCAAGGTCAAGAAGCGAGCAAGAGATACGGGTGACAGTTACACGTATGCCTAGGTATCATTGCTCTTACGCACTAGGCATGCAGTGTTTCCGTTGTAACGATGTACTGTAAAAGTTAGATCTGTAACATAGGGTATTTATTACACGCATTGAAAGGCCCTCAGAGTAAACTATGCCCATATCTCTCTACTTTTCTCTGAACGCTTAAGGAAACTGCATTGGTAAGTTTTAAAAATGCGATATTTGACCATTTTCACCCATTTTTTTCTCTAAGAATATACTTAATATGTCAACAGTAAAACAATAGGGCCATATATAATTTTTTTTTTCTTTTCTGACAAAAAGTTATATTTTCAGAACTTTTACTTAGCGAGATATGCATTACGCGCAAACAACTATTTCACAGAAAACGTTTCAGTATAGTTGATTCACGATAACTTCTGCCTTTTCTGAAGCCCTGCTGAATTTATAATTTTGGTTACTGATTACGTATCCTTCCGCTACACGCAAACATAAACACTGCCATGTGACTTCTACTTTTATAACTGTCAAATGCGTCGGTTGTTGTTTACAGCTGTTCAAAGAACTATGTCATATTGCAGAAACCATTTCCTACGAATGTTCACAATTTAGACCTATAACAATATTTAGGTCAGCTTTATAACTATTTATTAAACACGATATAGCACGTTACACATAATACACATTAATATTTTGCCACGACAGTGTTTGTTACAAATGTGGCGGAAACAACAGTAGTATTTAACCTGTTGTTATTAATATGTGTTTGGAATAAAAATTAAAATGAAAGGACAACCAGTCCAACGAATCGACACAGTAAATTTAAGCACACAACTTGTGTCTCGTCGAGTTATTGTACATCGGCAAACGTAAAAGATAGTGGTGAACATGCAAACACATAGGCCTACCATAGCATTTATTCTGCTAATATTCACATGCATTGGTACGTACTGGTCTGTAGGTTTATTTTATCATTTATTTAATTTTATCTGGGTGGGTTTAGTATTTTGTTGGGATTGTTGCAGACATTCAAATCATAAAAACGTAAGCTTGTTACATAACTGTTTTTCAAACACCTAGCACAAAGGTACAATGTTGTGATAAACAAACGTGGGCGTAAAAAACTTCGTCATAACATCAGTTCATGGTTAAAATTTATAAATTTTGCACACATTTGAAATCAACACACACACCTGGCCTGCGTAACGATTACAATGCAGCCACCACGCCCTTTCATACGCCAAAACGTGATGAGCACGGAGATTTTGGCCTCATTATCAACAGTCTCACACGTGAATGTTGCTTACAAGCTCAAGTCTTCCCAACTCAGGGAATGATCCCTCCGGCACCTAAATGCAGTGAAGAGGGCAAGCACTGAGCCGACAAACTGAACTTGAAAGATAGTACCTGTGTGCGGGCTCTACCGTTCTGCCTAGCGGGGTATGTAAAAAGATTGACCTGAGCGAATGCATGTGGGTAAGCTATCAGTGTAGTGGCTCATTTGAGTACATATTTCCGGGTCACCTACATTATCCTCAGCAGTGAGGTACACTAGGAAATGTGGAAAGTATACAGGAATGATGATGCTCGAGAGTCAATTAAACTCTGTTTATTCCTTGATACGGGAAATAAACAAGTGATGTTGCACTACCTCCTAATGCTGGCAAGAGCTTAACGAAGCTGACGTATGCTGTCCAGGTAGAGACGACCTGGTTTTGAACCAACAATGGTGGGGGTGGACATGCACTATTAGAATAACTTCAACTGGTCTAAACTCCCTACACTTGTGTTTGCCCAGACGGAGCCGCAGTGTCTAGGCGTGTAGACTACGCTTGGCATGTAATCTTTGTGGAAGACTAAGCAGGTCGCGAAGGATGTCTCCGGTTCTGAGGTGCGGTGGAAACCACGAAAAGGTGTTCCCTTCTGCACTAGAAGTGCATTGAAGGAAGGGGGTAGCAGTTAGGGGTGAAGTGAGCTAATTTAGCTGGAGCGAGCAGGCTGGTCAGTTCCTTCGGTAGCTAGCGCTGTGAAAGAATGAAGACTGGTCCTGAGCGAGTGTCGCGGCCCGCTATTTATACTCTGCTGGTGACTTCCTTTGCTGTCATTGGCTGGCGAGTTCGTGGACGAGGGGTTGATCACAGGAGAGGGAGGTGGCAAGAGCGTAGCTTCATGGGCTGTGATGTCACTGGCCGGCTTGGAGAATGAGAGAAGCAGTGAACCATACTGATGTAGCCATCTAACGGGGTGCAGTATAACTCAATGCCTTTGTTGCATAGTCTCAGTGGCGGGTGTATAATAAAAGTTGCTGGCTGGAACATCCATTCTTGCTGTGGCGAACAGTACAATATCATAACGTCTTGTGGTTGTCAACAATAAAAACTCAGTTGAAATCAGACGAATGGCTATGCTTACTGATGAGCTGATGTCAACTTTGTACCATTGTTGCAAAGACATCATGTGTCATAATTGTACATCACATTCAAGAACACTTCATATGTGTTCAGTAAAGACTAAATTTTAAAACTTCTGTATGTTAAAGAATGTAAAAGCAGCCTGAGTTATTAGTATTTTTGCAACCTTATGTTCATTTTGTCATTACCTTCAGCAAGTTGAATGTAGCTTTGTTAAGCGACCATAATGATGAAGATATATACAGTATATATACATTATGTTTGTTTCAGTATGTTCGTGATTTTTCCCACAAAATTTTTTTTGGCTATTGGTAAAATTAGTTATTTTCAAGGATGTTCTCTGACTAATAATGCTGGATGTTACATTTTACAAATTTTATTTTCAAGCAAGTACATATGGTTTTTTGTTTTATTGTAGCATGAAAATGTGTATGAGCTGATGAGTACATATGAGTATCCTTTTGAAGTGGATGTTCGCACTGTGGAAGAAAAAATACGTGACGAAGCTACATACCACATTAGTTCCTTTGGGTCAAGTCACATATACGACACAGATGATGGCGACGCTCATGTACCGCTTGAGTTGTTAATGCCAGCTGTTAAGAAGTGGTGTGACTCTGTCAACAAGTTGAGGTAATAATATTGTGTGGTTGTGGCTTGTATGGGCAGTTGTTAAAACTGGTGATGTGTGATCCGTCATCCCAGGTTAGTAGTTATTAGTGACACAGATCATGATAATTATGTTCATAAATTGTGTGTGCTTAGTGGAATATAAATGTGCAATATTAGCCATCAGCAGTGTCACATTTTCTTGTTTCAACCCCAATTGCATCTTTCTCTAATGATTGAGGCATGACACAGATTGATCTGGTGTTATCAGGGAATGTTATAGGATGTTTATAGGAGAGGGATAGGGGATAACTGATGAAAATTGGTAGTTCTCTGCACTGTAAACCACTGTGTGATACATGGGTGTATAGACTGTTCACGGTAAAGTGAGCACTTTTTAAGGCCCTCCCAACAGGCTAAAAAAAATAACATATTACAATCTCAGGCATTAAATTCTGAAGGAGGTGAAATGTACACGCTGTGTTTAGTCACATTGCAATGTTTATATTAAAAAGCAGTAGGAAGATGGAAAAAGGATGAAAGGAAAAATTTAGAAGGGTCTTAAAAAGTGTTCACTTTACCGTGAACAGCCTATATAGGTATAGACTAAGCAGATTAACAGTAAAGACATTTCTCTCTCATTCATGTTATGGCGTTAAGGAGCAGTGATAGGGAAGATATCCAGTTTCCTTCCTCCATGATATGTAGTTTTCACAACACTGCTTGGTGCATAAAACAAGACAGTGAAAAAGTTGCAGCTCAGTATATGTATTTAATCTTTAATTTTTTTTGTAATGTTGGCCAAATTAGGTAAGAACTGTAGTCAGTTTAACAGTTAAACTTGGCTTATAATTTTTGCATATCAGAATATTTTGTTTGCAAATGATTTCTAGTATGTAAACTGTGTTACCTATAATTATTCAACAGTAAATTCATTTTTTTTTCAATATTGTTTTTTTAGGTATTGAAAGTAGCATTTTGAAAAATCATTTAATTTTAGTTACAGTAGAACATCTTTGATGCAACCCATTTTATAAAGATCATCTCTCTTTTAAAGACCCATTTTTGAGGAACCATAACGTATTCTGTAAAAAAAAGTTTGAAATTTGAGGGAAATCAGTTGAAAAATAAGTAGGGTTGTGCGAATGTGACTTTTTTCTCATGAAACGAAAATGAAAGATATGTTATGAACTTTTGTGAAACTGAAATGAAAAATAATATCATTAAGGCCCAGCCTTAATGAATAGTTTAACGAATTTCCTAACATTAGCAGGTTATTCATTATAACAAATTCGTTGGAAAATCAAACCAAAAATATGTAGGATATGAAGTATTTACTAAGGGGGTTTTTTGTACATTTAAAATGTCATTTTTGTAGTTATTTCAGTTATAAAATAATGAACACAAACAAGATTATTTACAGACAAAGATTTCCTGTGCTGGTGCACTAAATAAATATTCATTAAACAGCCAAAAATTAATCAAAATCGAGAATTTTTGTTTTGTTAAGACTTTCGATAACCAAATTTCTTACCGAAACGAAAATGAAAGCTGTCATTTTTTATTTTAGTTTCGTTGTACCGAATATTCGCAAAACCCTAAAAATAAGTTGCTACGCATTGCTTTGAACACTTGATGCATGACGTATTTGCAACAATGGTATTTTACAGTATCAGCTCATCAGGAAGCATAGCCATGCATCTGATTAAACTGAGTTTATATTGTTGACCACTCAAGACGTCAATAGTTTGTACTGTTCACCACAGAAGAATGGATGTTCCAGCCTGCGAATTTTATTTTTTCATTGGTCCACCGAGACTATGCAAAGAAGGCACCGAGTTCCACTGCATGCAGCTAGATGGCTACACCAGTATGCTTCGCCGCCTCTCTCTTCTCCAAGCTGGCTGGTGACGTAACAAGCCCCTGAAGCTATGCTATCGCTGCCTCCCTCTCTCCGCTTCGCAACCCCTTGCCCTCAAGCTCACCAGCCAATGACAGCAGAGGAAGCCTCCAGCATAGTATAAGTAGGGGATCACGACGCTCGCTAGAACCAGTCTTCAGTTTTCCACCGCATTTGTTGCTGACCCTGCTCAGGTATGCTCCTAGTTCTACCTTATTATGCACTTTCAGTGCTGAAGGGAAACCTACTCCTTGGTCTCCACCGCACTTTTAGTGTTGGAACCTTCCTTCTAGCCCTGCTTAGTCTTCCTCGAAGATTGCTAATCGCCACATCGTTTACACACCTAGACACTGCAGGCCCCTTCTGGGCAACAATTGTGTAGGGAGTTAGCACAAGTTAGAGTTGTTTTCACAGCGCTTCGTCTACCCGAACCCATTATTATCTCAGGCACAGGTCATCTTTGCATGTTTACCGTAGACATTATCTTCCTAAACTCTTGATAAAAGTAGGAGGTAGTGCAACACCACATATTTACTTCCCATAATACGGAATAAACACTGTCTTTAACTTACTCAAGAGTACCCCTTTCCTGTAGACTTTGCTTCTTGCCCAGTTCACCTCACGCTGTTGAGGAGACACCTAGTTGAACCGGGAAAGATACTTATTATAGCCAAGCACAGTTTTGCAAACCCACACACACATACACTAGCTACGGCCAACCTTTCTACATACCCCAGTAGGCAGAATGGTAGAGCCCACACTCAGGTACTCTTGTTTTCGAGTGCAGCTTGTTGCTTGGTGCTCGCCCTCTCCACCGCGTTTAGGTGCCGGAGGGGTCATTCTCTGAGTTGGGAAGACCAAGCTCAGAAGCTACACCCACGGTAGGGCATGCTGATAGCAAGGCCTAAATCCCATTGCTCTCTGTGTTTAGGTGCCGAGAAGTATGAGGAGGGTGTCGATTCCCTTAGCAGACACAGAGAGTGAGGTAGAGAGAGAGATGGGCGAGAGAGGTAGATAGATATATATATATATATAAATGAGAGAGAGAGATAGATATGTATAGAGAGAGAGAACACTCACTCACCTCTCTCTCTCTCTCTCTGCTTCACGTATTGAACCTTTATTCTGGACGGGGAAAAAAACACCAGCCTACACACGGGAATTTGCGCGGATATTTTGAATTGCAGCAATGAAATGTGTTTCCGTCAGTGCTACCTAACAATACAAATATATAAATTGCCAGCAGTTTAACTTTAAATAGTATACATAAAACAAGGTTAAAAAATATTGTAACTGTGAACTATTTCTTACTGGCAATAGCCAACACGTTGCTGCTCTTGTTGTTGTTAATTCGAATTTAATACAAAATAAATATTACAAGTTATATAAGATACTAAGGTAAAGTTTCATTTATTCAATAATACAGTACTCTAAAGTTAATCACAGTGTTAAGTATTTGTGGACTACAAGTTATTGGAAAAATAGGTTGACATAATACGCCTAGGGTGATTTTTCAAAGGTTCGATTCCAAAAGGCAGAAGAAAGCGTGAATGGACGATAAACAGAACAGTAGAGCCCTCATACAGGTACTCTGCCTTTAGACCAGCTTGTCAGTTCGGTGCTCTGCCTTTTCCACTGCACTTTCAGTGCCAGAAAGGGGTATTCCCTGGATTGGGAAGACTCGCCTGGAACATACACCCATGTGTAGGGACTGCAGACGGCGAGGTCTGATTTTCATTGTTCACCGCGTTCAAAGTGTCGAGCATTGAAATAGGGTGACCGCTTAGTCGGCAGCAGCTTACGTGGCTTGACACGTGTAAAGTACTCAAATCCCTGCATTTCACCTCATGGACATGAGTGTTTGTTGTATACTCCAAATGCCTTATTGCTGAGGCAGTGGACTCAGAGAGAAAGTTAAACGGTGGTAATTGATTCTGAGTATCTACAAGAGCTGATCCCCTCCCTAGTTGCTCACATCATAGAGCTTGCACCCAAGGAACAGGCTCAGGCACTGTGCCATCTTCTTGTCCCTGTCGTTCCAGAATGCTGAAGAATCTGTTCCAGAGCTTTAAACGTTTGAGCAAGAATGGCCTGTGGCTCGCCGAGTACCTCAGCCAGCCAGACCAGCCATCAACAGATCCTATTGCATATCTCACACCAGTTGCTCAGTCCCCATCAATAAGATACACCCACATGTCCTGTATCCTCACGCACATACTGCACCTACACACTCAATTGTTCCGCCGCAGGCTGAACCTAGTACCAGCCACACACGTCACCCGGGTATACTGCCCAAAGCACCAAGCCTGAAGCAAAAGATTAGTTGCCAGAACCAGACGTTGTGCTTTGCCGCAAAGCTACCCGGCAGTCCTTTATAGGGGCATGCCCCTGTGTTGTGCAAGGACTAAATTACCCTGAGAACCCAGCCATAATAGGGTGTGCGTGATTTAGCGCCCGCCAAAAATGTAACCTCACTTGAGTAGTATTCTCGTAGTCGACGAGCCGTTACACGTCAAGATAGGCGAGAATACGCTGCTATGCTACTAATTACATTTTAAAAGGAAGACAGAAAACAAATACTCACAGGGTGGTACTTGTGATTAGACACATGCACATAAGTCGGAAAAACACATTTCCCACACCGATGCACTGTCATGCCGTTTCACTGGTTGAGCCAGCTTTCTCAGGTGGAGAAGGTTGGCACACTGCAGTCTGTTGAGTGGTGGTTGGCAAACGGTGAACCTAGCAGAAAGGAGGTGAATTAGGATGAGGCACAAAATTTGAAATGTGGCAAATGGATTATCTTATGTTTAGGCCAAATATCTGTCTGGATTTGGTGAGGTATTGGTGGGCCAGTTCCCAGCTACACTTGTTACCGTTTTTCAGAAAATTGGTATGGCAGTTATATATGTGATACGTCCTCTGACAGTTTTGTTTAATTTTGATAAAATAAAGTTGGCGTTAATTGGGAATGAGATAAATGTATGCATGTAAATCATTCTTTCTGGTCAATGTCTCCTACCCAGACTGTACTGCTAAGTACGGTCTGCCTTGCTTACATTTCCCAGTTTTTGATGTCCTTAAAAATTAAAACCAGTCTAGCTTTAATGCATATAAATAGTATGGGTGTGTATGTGTATTGTATTTGACAAGTGAGACATGATAACTTAGATGTCTGGCACCAGGTAATCAAGTACAGTATATTTAAAATAAAAGTATTATTGTTTGAGATTTTCAGCCAATAAATTTGCATAGAAAATATCTCTATATATTAGAGAACACAGAATCCAACATAGAAAAAAAACATTTTAAAAACCAAGACTAGTTGTAAAATATTCTCGAAAACACCGGTAAACACGTTTCTCTTCCTGATGGCCATCTTTTTTGACGATTTTTGTTTGTTTCATATGCTTTTTGGAGATTTATCTTTTTTTGAGGGGGGAGGGGACAGGGTGTTTGATTGTTGTGAATTGTGAACTCGGTTAAAGTTTGTGATACTTCTGTATAGTTGTCTTGTCACTAGGGTTGTGCAAATATTATACCAAAACAAAAACGAAAAATGACAACTTTAATTTTCATTTCGGTAAAAAATTTAGTTACTGAAAGTTGTAACATAGTGAAAACCCTCGATTTTGATGAATTTCAGCGTGTCTAAATGAAAGTTCATTTAGTGCACCAGCAAAGAAAATTTTTGCCTGTAAATCATTTCGTTCATTTTCACTATTTTATAGCTGAAATAAATACATTAAATGAAAATTTTAATGTAGGCAAGACCCCCTATGGTAAATACCCCATTAACTACATTTTAGTTTGATTTTGCAACAAATTTGTTATAATGAATAGCTGGCTAAAATGTTTTGGAATTTGTTAATCTTTTGTTAAGGCTGAGATCTAAATGACATCATTTTTCATTTTTGTTTCAGTTTCAGAAAGTTTAACATATCTTTAGTTTTCGTTTTGTGAGGAAAAAACGTTTCATTCACACAACCCTACTTGTCAAGTGTGTTGTATGGTTGTTTCTCTTTATTGTAGTGTATTTTTTGTGTACCAGTTATGTTTAATGATTTTGGTCACTTTGTTGGATTTTGTAGTCTCCACTGTAGCATGTAATTTTTTTTAATGCATTTATTTCTCAGTTAAGTAATTTCATCACTTCGTTATTATAATTTTTTACAATTATTAAAATTGTAATTTTTATATATATATTTTTTTCACATTTTATACTTGCTTACTCCTTCCCTGAATGTGTTACTGTTCATTTATTACACATGGATAAAAAATGGCCTGGCTTCCAGTATGCAAGTTCTTCTTAAACTTCCTATTTCATAATTGTTGAAGGTATCCTCGGCTGCCTTGATCACTAGGGCTCGTGAGAAATCTGAGATTATGAGAACTTGATACTAAAGACTGTTCATGATAAAGTGCGCACTTTTGAAATCAACCTTAGAAAACATTCACTGTCCCTGCATGCATATATTCTAACAAGTGCATTTAGTGACGTTCACCCAGTATAATTTGTTACGATTGATAGAAAGTAGTTCCATATCTTAACGTTGAATAAAATGTGTTAGGTAACAATTTTTGATAACTTCAAATCACTTCTTTCACTTTCTGTTTTTTTTTTAATTCATCAAAGTGTAAAAATGAGCAGATTTTAGAGTATGTACTTTCTTATAAATTTCACAGTTTCATTTAACTGACACATGCATAAAGTGATGAGGCCCATGGCAATGATCATTTTACATAAGGCGGAGGAATACACAACATGTATACAAGTAGATCTTAAGCAGGGCTTTTCAAAAATGATTATTTTACCATGAACAGCCTATATCAACATGATTCATTCATTTATTTTTTATCACACTGTCATTAACTAACCAAGTTGTATGGAGGGAGCTGTCATTAGAAGATTTAAATCTTTAGTCTTTCTTTACACTAGTTGTATGACAGCAGGAGTCACAGAAGTGTTAACTGTTATCGGTTTTTCTGTACAGGGAGGTCCTGGAGGACTCGTGCTGGCGGGTGGTAGAGTCTCGTGGCCAGCCATGTGTGGTCTACTCACACAAGCGGTGGTCTGAATGGCTTACCAGTGATGATGAATATGGCGGTGGTGATGAATGTCGTGACGTCGAGAAGGAAGCTGCAGCATTGACTTGCTTGTAAGCAAGAAACTGTGGAACCTTCATCATCCTGTGAGAGGGAAGAGGAAGACTGGGGTTCTTCTGAATTGCGTGAAGTGGACCAGTGGTGTCTGAACAAGGCATCTGATGGCGAGAGGGAAGATGAACAAAGTGTACCAAACAGTTCAGTTGGTAGGCCTGAGAGTTGCAATAATGTAATGCCTGTGAATAGTGTGCCAGGGGAAATATATCTGGGTGAAAGTGCATGTGGACGATCCAAATGCGGCACTGCAGATTGCGGATGCTGGACAGTGCAGGACTCTTGTCAAAGCTGAGCTGCAGCGAGTTACCTCAGGCGAGTAACTCTGTTGCAGGGGAGTCATGTGAAAATGGAGGTGACATGTGTGTTCAAAGTGATCTTTCCTGTAGTGTAAAAAACAAAGGACAACCATCTGGTACTACCTGCGACCAAGGAAAAATTGATTTTGTGGTTAGAAATTGTGATAGTTGTGCAAAAAGTTGTGATGCAAGGGTTGTGATGCCTGAAAATGTGTCTGTGGACAAGTGTGGGCGTATTGAAGAAAACGTGAAGCCCGTGGTGAATCTTTCCAACCATTACACATCAGATGAAAGTTGCGTAGAAAGAGATGAGAGAGTTGACCAGAAGTGTGAGTCATCAGTCATTGTGAATGGACATGCTTACATATTTTCGGGTGAGTTATTGGAACAAAAGATTATTGTAGACAGTGATGTTATTTGTGATGATTTGGGCATAAGGTTTATACCACCAGTATATGTGCAGCGGTATATGGCAGTGTGCAAGATTTTGGAAGACGATCGGTGGAATGGAGCAATACATAAGGTTTGTATTGTTTTTTAATGTAATGTGTAAGATTTACAGCATCATTACTGCACTGTCTGTATTATGTCCAGTTCTCTAGTGATAATTGCTATTTAAGGGACATTATAATAATTAGGGTGGTGGTAGTGTTATGGAAATTTGGGCACAAGGGCTGAGCCGCGAGGTGCCGTTCACCATCTTGTATTCTGGCATCATGCTATGTCATTCTGGTCACCCAACTGCCATATTAGATCCAGGTGTCCTAGACCTTTGACCTTAACCTGGTGATCTTTAACCTTGAAAACCCTATTATAAAAAAAATTATTTTAATAACTTACATTTCCAGAGGTCCCCACCATCCCTCACAGATGCTTATTCTATTTGTGAAACCATGTTGGTTAGTGCAGTCCACCATCTTGGTAGGCATCACAGCCACCATTCTCCATCTTGTTTGCAGTAGTTCCTTCATCGCCTGCTAGGAGTGCTGGTGTCACTTTCGCTCGGCCGCCATGTTGGTTCTAGATTTGGCTGCTAGGGGCGCTGCTTTTTTTATTTCAGAGCTCAAAATATCATATGAAGGAGGGCAGGATCGAACTGCCGAACCTTGGGTCAGCATGCAGATGCCTTAGACAACTTGGCTATTAGGACATGTGCTGGGACAAGGGTTTAAAAGAAGTAATAGCGTGTGTCTGGGGAAAAAATTATATTTAAAAAAAAGTTAGTTTTGTTGTAATTATTATTTCAGAGTAATAATATTTTTAGTCAGTTTTCTTAAATATTTTTTTTTTTTTTATTAAAATATTGAAAAAATGTACTTTAAAAATATAATATATTAAAAAAAAAAATTTTCGTTTACATAATATTTTTTTCATTAAAGCCATTTCTTTTGTGTTGGTCAACCATCCTTCTGTTTGGGACTGCTCATCCATGCTGAATATGTCAGCAAAAAAACCTGCAGCGGAGGTATTTTAAAATAAATAATACACAACATACTTTCTTTTAAACTAATTTTATTCAGTAAAGTACAACATGAAAAAACACATATACGCATTGAAAATTTGTCTTTTACACTTTGACACATGCCACATTGCTGCACAGTGCATTTGTGCACACTAAGGGCGACTTTGACCCATCAACAGGCAGGCAAGAGCTTGGAGCAAGTCACAAACACTGGCAAACTACTTTTCACATGCCCACTGGAGGACTCCATGCGTTGACAGCTTCAGACACGGAATTAATTAACACTTTTGATAATGAATGGTACTGCCCGCCCGGAATCCGGCATGGTATCACCACTCCTTTTAATAAATATAATTTTATTTGATGGCCACTACCCTGAAATTATCTTAGAAAGAAGTTCCAGCGACACCACAGGATCGCAGTACCTCTGCTGTCCTGTGACGTACCACCCCCCCCCCCCCCAACCTCGGGCCGAGATTGATAAATTGGTCATCGTCTCCACGCAGGGATATAAATGAGCGGCGGCGGTGCTGCAACCCTTATAAACTAACCCCTGCAATGAAAGGCTAAGCTATCCCGCACCCCTGGAAGATCGCTGATCCAATGGATTTTTGTCTATATATATATATAAGGAGTCACGAGCACGCCTCTCGCCAAAGATGCCGGGCTCACCGGCCTCATAGGTCAGCGAGCACTCCCTTATCTGCGAAAATACGTCTCTCCTCCCCACAGCCTGCAAACTGCTCCAACCGCTCCTAATGCTTGAAGAAGGCTCTTCTTACACCCGAAGACTCCAGAGGTAACCCTTCGTCGTATACCCTCCAACCCCTTTTACCCCAGTCAGATTTTTTGACTCCACGGTATAAGGTCGTCACAACGTTTTTCCCTTCTGGAAAAATCCCTTTCTTGAGAAGACACTGTAAAGAGCGTAGACTTATGTATTTAACGTACATTTTGAAGTTAGAATAATTTCACGTTATTTTACTTTACCAGGCTTACCTTCGCCTGCATTAATTTACGTATTTAAATTGACTCTAGCTAGTTTATAATCCAACCGGGATTTCCCATTTTCCAAAAACCATAATAAATATTACGTAACCTGAAATTGTTGCCTACCGTAATTTAAACATTAGTCCTTTGCCCACTTAATCAATTCTGTTATTAATTGTGTTAGTGAAACTTGTTGCCAGGTGCAATAGAAACACCCCGCTGAAGTCTAGTCTTGAGGCGTGCCAAACTCCCAGGAGACGGAGCTTGCATAAAGCTTTAAGTGTGAAAAGAAACACAGTTTCTCCTGAGCTTTCCAGTATTCCCTCGCCTACCCTCGGTGGTGTCCTAATACCGGACTGCATATCTATGCGTCAGGGCCTTGGGTGTGACTAAATAAGACGCACCCCCAGGACTGCGTATTTGCAGAGGGTCAGAAGGCTGGTCAAATGCACAACAAAAAGAGAGGTATCCCATGCTGTAACCTACATAACAGAACGTCTTACCTTACAAAGATTAATTAACTCTAAAGAAAGCATGGAAGTTACGAGTGAGGTCACACTACCACCTGCAGAACCCGATTATACACTTAGGTCTATTTCACGTTTCATCCACCTCGACCACGGGTTGGAGTTAGTTGCTTATTGAGGTATTTGTTGGATGGAACCAGAACTGGAACTTACACATCCCCTCCAGCCAGAGATTCCATCGCCTGCAGTAGCATTAACCCCGTCTAAGGTAGCCCCAAGGGAGGACGTTCAGAATACGTGCCTTATACAATTGGCTTCAGTCGATTTCCACCTAAGGTCGTCCCAAAGTCTCCCATGGTTTCTTCCCCCACAAACTATATTCCTGCACGCTGGCCTACGCGGCCACTGCGTATAGCGCCACTCCCTCCGGGAGAATCATCCACCCCAACTATCATCATCAATTAATTCATATCACACCTCATACTTCCCCTGGGACAGCTGGCATCCCACATTTTGGCAGCTCTTGTAGTGAGGAAGAGTGAACTCCATGAAGGGAAACAATCATGGTTCACCTCACTCTGGGGTTTGATTCCCCTCTCCTCAGACGGTATCTTCCCATTGAGCGCCCCTCCACAGAACCTACCACGACTCATCGGGCTAGTGTAGTACTAAAACGCCACAGCAGGATTACGTGATGAACTCGGGAGGGCAGTCAGCGCCTTAACCAATATCCCGAAGATAGGAGTGCGTGTCAACTTTGTTTTGTGTATTACAAGGCATTGTTCCACAGTGAGACCTGTTTTCTATGGGTAATCGGTATAATGCTTAAAACACTGTTTGCAGACATGAACTTTGTATCCTTCCGAAGTAATCTGCAACCGCGTCAGTCTTAAAATTTTTTTTAATATAACAATAATGTTAAATATTCATAGTCACATGACCGGGCATCACCTGGATTAAGTAAAGTTTCATGGTGCAGCCCCTTGGATCAACAGTCCAGCCAGAAATTTTGCAGCTTGAGTAGGATCTCGGAAGGATCCAAAACCCCACAGGTGAAGGAGGTGGAAGAACCACCTGCACTTTCCCCACAGGCTGCCAAGAGTCAAACCCGAGAGGACGATGACGACACCAACCTTGGATCCAGAGATAGCACCGCCGATGGTAAGTGAGCCGTTGAGCAACAGAGACACAGATGAGCCACTGCCATCTTCTGTACCAGAGGACACGCCAAATGTCAACTAGGAAGGGCCTGTCATGTTTCCCCCTCAGATATCCTCCGATGTGGTAGGTCAGGTTAGTAGCAGCGAAACCAACGGCCACCACACACCTTCTGGCGGTACAGAAGTAAAAAAGTAAAACCCGCTGGTATCCCTGAGGAAGAGGTGTCCGACAGCACCCTCACTCAGACATCACCAGTTCATTAGGGGTGGCTAACAATGTCGGCGCCCTAACCCCGTCCTCCGGACGAGCAGAAGACCCACCCAGTATCACTGAGGTTTGCAGGGTCCACGAGCGCCCCCGCTCAGATGATCACCAAAACGATAGAAATGGTTAGCAGCAGCGACGCCGACGTCCTACACCCGCCTTCTGCACGAGCCGAGGACATCTGTGGAGGTTGAAGGCCCTCAGGCCACCGATCCGGACAATGAGACTTTCAGTGTCCAGAACTACCTACACTTCAGGTAGGAACCCAAGCATTCGAGGTCAAGGGCTCTACCTTGCCATTCCCTCGCACTGCCTCATCATCCTTAGTACATGATCAGTCCTCCCCAACATTTGCAGCTGAAGACAATGCCCAACCTCCACATGCTGACCCAAAGAGAGTGATGCCCCCTCGTGCTGTCAAAGCAGTTGCAGTATCAGGCCGGTACAAGGAGTCTCTGTGGAGGCCCGCATCCCATTTCATGTGGCCGTACTCGGTTTATGCAGAGCTGCAACAGAGAGGAAGACCAGCAAAGAACAAGACTGCCAACAAGCAAGTCGGTGTTCTATAAATAGATGCTTATGTAGGTAGCCGTAACTAAGTTACCTCCCCAACAGTGACTTTTAGGACTCGTTATAGCCCTAAATACAGAAAGCCTTACCTAGTGATAGTAATGCCTGGTATTACCGCTTCCAGACACTCACATTAGCGCTATCAATTTATTAGGAAATTAAGAGTGTAACAGTGAAGATAGACTTGTAATGAGTAGCCGTAATTAAGCTAGCAACAAGATTAACTAGTATCCCGTGATATGTAGGAGCTTGTAGATTAGCTCTAGGGATGAACAGACAATTAATAGGCAACCAGCGATAAGTTGCCAGGTAACCCAATGTGTAAGAAATACGTGTAATATAGGCAGACTTAAAACTAGGAATTAGCAATGATTTAGCTATTTTCAGTACGCCAGTAACACACACATAGGTACTCTCACATCATCATGTCAACGAATATTAAGTGGCTGACAGCCCACTTTGTTACGGACAGTATCACTGATAGATGCTTTCCACAGTGACAGTGATACATGATCACCTATATACTCTCCACAGTGCCAGTGGTCACATGAAGAAAAGACTTTACCCTTGTACAGATAGTAGTAAGGTAGAAATGGACTCCCTCAATGGAGAGAATAAATTAGGTTAGTTTTTCTAGTTTCAATTATTTGATGTGTAGGTACACCATTAGATATATCTATACATTTTTAAGTGTCCTACGTGAAGATATGTGATCCTACGGGATCACAACCAAAAAAACTTGCTTGGAAGCACCTACGATGATGTCTAAATTTTCATTGCCTTTATCTGTCACGTAGTGCATTTGTGTACTTGTCATTTTGAGTGTCTTACATATTTTTTTTTATAATTGTACCTTTCTATAGTGAGAGGGTCATGAACCCAGAACCAAACCTCAAGACTTTTTACGACTCTCGTCAAACAACCCAAAGGTACAAAGTTTAAATTCCAAAGTGTTTTTGTGTTATAGTTCATAAGTTAGAATGTACGGTGACTTCCATACAATGTGTGTTTTCGAATTAGTTCTTTTATTAAAGTGTACTTGTTTTGAATCAGTGGCTAGTCAGCCCCAGGTGACAGAAGGCCTCGGGTTGGCAACCTTCCATTATGTCACATGTAACTGTTGTGCTTGCGGTGAGACACATAGACACATAGGTTTCCTATAAAAGAATGTAGGGATTCCTCCAAACTAATACACCACCACAAGCAATTGATAGTTCATTCCTCCCTGCCTTCCGTGAAAAAGGCATTGTACATACAGTATATTTTATTCCCATTCGTTTCTAACCGTGTGTTCTTTTATGTAAATATTTTTCCACAGGGAATGTTGTAAATAATGTTTATTTTGAGTAACCATAGCATTTATGCTGAGCTTGTAAACGTAACATAAAATAACGAAGGTCGACGGACACCCGGTACACCGTGTCATCCTTGAGAGTAATTCCCAAACCACAGGGGGGCAAACAAATTCGCAGAGCTCCGAAACTGGTCGGCCAGGCGAAGGGAGTGAGAAACAGGATGCTAGAGAGAGAGAGAGAACTAGGGCTTCTGCCCAGCCCGACACAACGTGATTACGAGAGGCCCAGCACACAGAAAGAACGCAAAAACAGATACCAACCCACCTATAGTTAAGGAGTCCACTTACCTAACCTGAACATTTTTTTTGAGGGTCCATCTTACTTGGATCTTCCAGACCTTCAAGAGCTGGGGGATTAGTTCTGCTGTCCCCTGCTCCACCTTTAACCATGATGAATGAGCCTCCGTTGCACCATGGGAGGAGGGGGCGATGAATTTACCCGTGCTGCTTATATGAGTTATATTAAACATGACTACGACTCATCCTAACATGTTACATCTACCAGGAACCACAACCATAGATGGCTACAGGATTGTTCCCGTGCAGGGACAGTTACAGACCCTTAGTATTTCCTGATGTTCCAGACCCAACTTCCCATCACTTCTCACATAGTATCTACGTGCCCCGAGGAAGGGTCAAACACAACACGTTATTCACCCACGAGTGCGCACAGGATCGCTCCAACCTAGCGGGCGATTCTAGCATGTGAAACAAGCATTATTCCACGCGGCCGTGGAACCCGTCAGCCTCCTCAGCACCTGCTAGACAGAGTGTCACCAAGCTTTCCGAAGATGGCCGAGCACCTGAGGCCATATAGCCGAGTGAAAGGGTAGTTCTCCCACCCCGCTCGCTCCAAGCAGATGTCACAGCGCGGTGTCTCACCTCCCACTCCAGCTTAGGTATGGGCCAGCCGAGTGCACAATAAGGCAGTGCGCGGCCGAAGATGTCAGTTATCTTTTCCAGTAGCTCGCCTCAACACTTCTGGGACTCTCTACTGACCTTAAGTTCTCACGGTCTCCTCCAAGAGCTTCCAGTTCTTCAGCGATCGCCAGTGGCCACTGCCACCAAGAATCAGAGGCACCTACCACTTCCTACCAGAAGCTCGGGAAGACTTCAAGCACCAGCTTCCAGAATCTCTTCAACACTGAAGCCTGCTCAACTTCACTCCACACTTCCGCTGTTGACCCTCTTGGTTCAATAGCCACCACTACTTACTGGTAGTCATTCTATACTTGAGTAGTCTAGCAGCAGGTCACCACCACCTGTTAAAGCATAGCTTACTTCTGTTTGCACTTTGCTTAGTAGTAAGTATGTGTCACCAGTATTTATTATTCATAATAAATACATTTTTATCCTATCCCGAGAGTAAATTTGTTTAGAGGTAAATCCTCTCCGATACTAGGATCTCTACTTCTAGATGGCACAAGCAAGCGACCAGGTGTGACAACATTATGAACCATAGTGTAGGACTACAGATTCCCTTCAGGAATCTGTACGTCAGCAACACACACATCACCTTTGATGGCCACCTATTTTATTCACTTAGGTGTACAGAAAGGTAGAGCCCTAACTATTAGGTACTCATCCAACAGGAGCAGGACAGCCACCTCAGGTTGTATCGTTGACCGGAGCACCGAGGGTGCTGGCAGGGGTATTTAGCCCAGGACTGGAGGCCCGACTGTTGCTGGACCACACCCCGACAGTATTAGGAAGACAGCCCATATGACCTACTGCTCTAGGTTTGTGCGCCAAGGTGTAAAACCATAGGAGCACACGGTTTGTGCCGTCAACTGCTGTTGGGCTCTACACTTAGTACGGTTACCGTCAATTACTTGCTCCGACCGAAAGTATGTTAAGTGTCAATACTGCCTCTGTGCCATTAGGGAGAGGCACGGTGCTCGAAGGGAGGGGAAAAAGAGGAGTTCTTTACCTTTAAACGAGTGTGCACTAATAACCGATCCACACTTGGTGGAGACACCCTACTGGAATGGGCTCAGACCACCCATCACCTGGAGAGGCAGTCCTCTTCAGACCGCACCCCAGTTTATTTCCCCTCGCACACTAGGCTTGGCATCAAGCCACATCCTGGAGTACGTGCACTAGTCACTGGACGTGACACCACGTTGGGTATTGCCAACTCATTTTGTGGAAGCAGTGCAGCCATCAACTCGAGCGAGAGATACTTGACCTCTCCATACGGCACCTCATCAATTAGCACCACCCAGGCGACGGTTGGTCCCAGTCGAGTCGACCTACCTCTACACCAGAACTCAGGAGATTGGTGAGTGAGTACCTTGGTAAGTCAGCCCTAACTCAGTGGGCTAAGGTGGTAGTGAGAGCTATTGCGGTACTTTCCACAGTAGACATAGTACCAAGCCGTCAGCCTACCCAACCAGTGCTAATCTCTAGTAGATAGCTGACTCAGTCTCAGTATTTGTGTACCCAAGCGCGCTTGGCTAGCGTTCACCAAAAGTAACATTGACTAGTCTAAGCGACATGCATCAACGTATTATATTTCTACAGATTACGACATGAGCAACAAAGTAAACAGAGCTGTCAACAGTGTTTTTCATTCCAATTTTACCAACACACGCATGCGGAATATACCCAGCATCGCTTTCTTTCATTTTCACATCTGTTTTCTGTAAACATCCATCGTTTCTGTGCATGTGCTTTTTTGATTGTAGCTTTCAGATTCGAGCTGTGCATGTGCTCTGTGCTATCACATGTGCCGTGTGTGTGTGTGTGCTAAATCAATTATAACTCGCCTTACAAAAATACGGTTTGTATATGGTTAGCGTCACTAAAACACAAATACACAGCTTTTTAAAAATAAATCGAGATTGTCACAGATAGCGCAAAAGATATGTCACATACACTTAGGCCGTATCCGAAATGAAAAATTCTGAATTTTTGTAATTTATCATTTCGTAAGTTTCAATTCGACGTTGTCAACAGTCAGTTGTTTATCACTCGTGGCCACACATTTTTACATTAACATTGAAAATTATTATTATCTAAATTTAATTCTTAAAATGGATGTGATTGTTTCTATAATCATCTCTGGAATGCTACGAATATGTTAATAAATAAGAAAATAATTATTTATGTAATAATGACTTTAAAAAAATTTTGTTGCAAAATTTATAAACAAAGCACAACACTTCTAGTTTTTTAAAACTTGTCTAGGGTATTTTAAGAACATTTAAATTTGTTAAAAAAAAAAAAAAAAAAAACATTGTATACGAAATCGGGTCACGTGATCATTTTGTCAACAAATCTGCCATAAGTTTGCATTTTCAGTTAGATAATCTTGTTCTGGTGGTATGATATGATTATAAATCATTGTAATGTTAAGTTTAGCCATTTGCCTAACCAGTTAGTTGCAGGTTGCAGTTTTGTAAAAAAATGTTCCACTATACTTGAACAGCCCTCAGTTCATTATAATTAATATGTTTTCATAATTGTTGACTGTTTATTGCTATATAATCTGTGAGTAAATGGAGCGAAACCAGTAATTGTTTTCAGTAGTTATTCTAATATGTAAATACATTTACATGTGTATGCATAGTTTACACAAACACACATTCTATACACATTCTATTTACTAAAGG
The DNA here is from genome assembly GCA_029891345.1 of Dryococelus australis. Taxonomy (NCBI): domain Eukaryota; kingdom Metazoa; phylum Arthropoda; class Insecta; order Phasmatodea; family Phasmatidae; genus Dryococelus; species Dryococelus australis. The sequence goes on along the minus strand of CM057000.1, from coordinate 29,531,550 downwards.
TTTATTTGCTGTCTTAGGCAGAGAATCTGAAAAATGCGTAAACTTTTGCAATAGCTACTAGTTTTCCTTTTCAGGGCCTCATCCTGAAGAATCTGCTATTGTTTCTCAGTCCAATTCAGCAAATAACCAGCCAAACACTGGGAAACTTTTTTTGTTCTGAAGCTACAACTAAAGCTGAAATCATATGGTGTATCAGTTGTGTGATGAAACACATTTATTTTCGTAGTGCTGCTGGTAGTGTAGCCTGCTTTAAAGAAATGTTTCCGGACAGCATCATTGCATCTAAAATGCAATTGCAGAGAACCAAAGCTGCATACACTATTGTTCATGGCTTGGCACCTTACTTTCAGCTAGTACTTATTACATGTTTGAACGATACTGATTATTTTGTTGTATGGTTTGATGAAAGCTTAAATAAAGTTTCTCAGAGGCAACAAATGGACATACACGTTAGATTTTGGAATATATCAAAATCTGAAGTTTCAACAAGATATTTTTTCTTGTCTTTTTTTTTTTTTACGGAAAACTTGTGCACGTGATTTACTCAAAGGACAAAAATCTGTGTTAACAGTATAACTAAATTAGCAAAGTGATACAGTTATCAATGGATGGTCCCAATGTGAATATAAAGCTTTGGAAAGACTTCTGTTCAGAAATGGCAGAAAGTCCAGAATCACCTGTTATTTTAAACATAGGTACCGTAGTTGTGGATTGCATGTATTCCATGGGGCATTCAAAATGGGCATTAATAAGTCTGGGTGGAATATTGTTGAGTTCTTTCATGCTGCATATTATTTATTCAAAGACTCTCCAGCCTGGCGGGCAACATATACACAATGCACTGGTTTAATGTTATTTCCTTTGAAGTTCTGCTCAGTGAGATGGGTTTAAAACTCTTTGGTTGCATTGCGAGCACAGAATACGTTCAAACACCTTACGAAATTTGTGGATGTTGTAGAGAAAGGTAAGTCTTCACAGATTTTTATTTCTAACAGTTTCAAGGTTATTTCAAAGGCAATGAAAGAAATTTCTAGCTGCCAAACTGGCATGTTTTGCAGCACTTGCCAACATGGTTGAACCATTTCTGAAGCAGTTTCAGACAGATGAACCTATGGCACCTTTTCATGCACTGGGAACTTACCACACTTGTTCGTGGCCATTTCGAAAGCATAGTGAAAGCTGAAGTGAAAGCTGGTATGTCATTGAAGAACATTGACCTTAATAACAGTAGTAACCTCATCCATGTGACAAAAGTTGACTTAGGATTCTCTATGAGGAATACTTTAAGAAAATGTGAAGGTGCTACTGAGCTGGGAATTTTACAGTTTCGTAAGGACTGCCAGCAATTCTCATTGGTTGAAGAAATTTATTGGGCATTCACCTCCAGTACAAGCTTACCAGAGCAATTTATTTTCTGTATCCAAGTTTAATTGCATAAAGCACTTCGGTTACAGAAGGCGAATCACATCATGCCTTGAAATAACGGTGGGAAATAATTGGTTATCAGGCACTGTCCCTGACAAAATTAAGCAAGAGTACAAAAAATTATGCTCATTACCTGTTGTTGCCGAGCAAGGTGAAGCAGTGGTAACTCGCTGGACTCTCATTTGGGAAGCCCGGGTTCGATGCCCGGTCCGGCCATCTTGATCTCGGTTTTCCACGGTTTCCCGAAATTACTCCAGGCGAATGCTGGTATGGGTCCCAAACAAAGGTCGTGGCAGATTCCTTCCCAGTCCTTCCCCAATCTCTCTTCCCTGTGCAACTTGCACCGTCTCTAAATGACCTCGCTGTTGACGAGGTGTTAAGCCCACTTACCTACCTACCATTACCTGTTGTCATATCAGCAGTGAAGTCATATCAGAGGAATGCTACATGACTGGATCATTACTGGACAACTACTCTGCAGTCTGCTGGACAGCCATTCACAAATCTTATGTCTCTAGTGAAGATGATTTTAATCATTTTCTACGGGAATGCTTTCTTGGAAAGGGGTTTTTCAATAAAAACTGAATGTAGTTTAGAAAACGAAGTTGAAGAAAGCCTTGTAGCGCTTCAGCAAGTTTATGATGCAGTAACCCTGGCTGGAGATGTTACTTCAGTAAAAATCACAAAGGCTTTGATACATTCTGCACAAATTGCACATGCTCGCTATGTTGAACATATGGAAAAGAGAAAGGATGAAGAAAAAAGGCAACAAAAAGCACTATTAAACAAGAAACTTGCTGCTGAAGAGAGGAAGATGCTGGAAGCAAAGAAAGCCAAGTTGCTTAATGAAACAATGAAGGAAGTGGCACTGATCGAGGGCCAGAAAAATCAATGAATGGTTAACTTAGTTTGATATCTTTATTTCTATGGCTTACAAGTGTATTGCATTGTTAAGCCCTCCAATTATATGGTGATTAGACTAAGTACTGTTCTGTGAGTAAAGTTCGTAATTGCATATGCAGTGTAAGTGGACATCGTAAGCATATAATTTGTTTTCAGATCAATTTTCTTGTGTTACTGTGACAACCTTGACGTTCTGTGTTATGACTTAGTAATTAAGTTAATCGTCAATCTGTTTTACTAGCATTAAATTGATCTATTCCCAATTTTGAAATAATATCCGTTTTGACTTGTATTTTACAAGTAAAGGAAAAAAATGTTAGTGGCAGCTAGATCTGCCTGGAAGTGGAATTGAACCTTATGCAAGTGTGATCAGCATTTGCATTTTATGAAAATATTACTTACTGGTGAGTACAGTAAAGTTACTGTTTACATATTTTTTTCTCAGTTGTATCATTTGTATTTTTTATGAATACAGTTTTTCATATTTCTGCTTTGTGAAAATTAAGTTACTTAAAAATGTATGCAACTTGATTACATACTAAAACTGAAGTTTAAAGTACTTATTTTACAAATAAAAAGTGAATATATGAAAACCTGGAATCTTATTAATGTGCTGATGTAGTCGCCACACTGGTGGGGAAAGGAGCTGTAGGCAAAAAAATTCCAAGGCAATGAGTGATGCCTTAAAAAATGCAGCCTTCATTAATGAAGAAATTTGAAATAATGTATATTTTATGCAGGAAAACAAGTATGTTAACTACATTTTATTAATATTTTGGTCTTTTAGTAAAAGAAAATTTTTTCCAAATCTTGTATGCTTAAATATGAAAAGCATTTTTCTATAAATATTGTGTTTGTATTAATTTCTTCTTTTTTTGGTGATTTTTCTTAATGTTCAAAAACAGTCCATCACAAAAAATTTGAAAATTATTAAATTAATTTTTTTGTTATATATTTATAAAATCTGGAAAATCTGTAAGAAACCTGGAAAAACCTTGAATTTTGTGTTAGTAACATAGTGGCCACCTTGGTATGGTTAATCAGTATGGATCCTTGTTGTGACTAGCTAGTAGTGGTCAATTGTATGGACTGTGATTTTTCTGGATTTTTAGAGTTCTATGTAATTGGGCTCAAGGTCGGCAACAACCAACATGGTGGCTAAATCGTCAGCTCCTCTGGTGACGAAATCAAGAAATTAACACCACCTATCTGTTGAAAATAGAATCCAACATGGAGGGTGCCAACAGCACAACGTATACTTTAAAAACATAAACAAATATGGCTGCCACCTGGTGGTTAAACCTTCAGCTCGCCTGGTGACGGAATCAAGAAAATGGCACTACACAGGTGATTTAAAAGTAAATGTATGTAATCTGAGATGGCGTCCTCCAGCAACGTATAAACAAATGACAAACAAAAAAATTAATATGGTGGGTGGAGTGCATTCTACAGAAAGAGCAAGGGTGAGGGTTGTAGAGTTGGGGAAACATTGGTAGCAGGTCGAACGAGGGTGAGTAATCAACCAATAAAAAAAAATGTTGGGTGGTGAAGCAAACACAAGTAATCAACCAATGAGAAACATTTGTGAGGGTCAGTCGTCTCTTGGACATGGTGCTGAGGAAACCTCTGGAAATGTAAGTTTTTTATTATATAAATTTATTAATAATTTTTAATTTTTAAAATATTTTACATTTTTCTATTTTTGTGGTTTAAGGTCATTCAAGGTCATGGTTCATTGAGTCATGGTCATGGGTCATTAGGTCATGGGTTAATGGGTCTTGAGTCTTAGGTGAAGTATTGTGTTTTGGATTTTGAGGTTAAAGGTCACCAGGTCAAGGTCACCTGGATCCAAGATGGCGACATACTGGCTACCAGGATGGTGGTTGTATGACTGGGATGACAGAGCATGATGTCAGAATCCAAGATGGTGGATGACACCTCGTACCTCAGCCCTTGTGGCCAAATTCCTATAACCTTACTACTGAAGGTGTTTTATGAGAGCCGTCACATAGTTTAGGTGCTCAGATGCTCATGTGCACATCTGTGTGATGAGGTTCATGCAGTTTGATTGCATTTGTTGTAGCTAATATGCACTCCATGCAGTGGAATTACCTACTTTGTTTATCAGTAATCTTACTCCATTGAAAACATTTACTTCATGATACATGTTAATGGAGTGTACCAAGTGCAATTGTAGTTCATAACTTACTTTGTTGTCACAGGTTATCGACTTTGGGTGTGCGGAGCTGGGGTTCTTCCAGTACCTAAGGAATGTGCCAGGTGTGCTGGAAATTCTGGAGGTGGACATAGACAGAGAGCTGTTGAAGTACTACAAATGTCGAGCAGCACCACTCACCTCGGACTATCTGAAGAAGCGGGATGAGCCACTCGCTGTTCACATCTTGGCTGGTAGCATTGCAGAGCAAGACTCTCGCCTCCGAGGCACAGATGCGGTCGTCTGCATTGAACTGTGAGTTATGCGTCCACACTTGACATACCTGCCTCTTTAGAAACTTAATGCAGTTAACATTGAGCTGGATGTGTTTGCCATTGCTTAGTGTCTGCACTCTCGCTTTTAAAGACCTAAAGAGGTCTAAAATAACTGCATAATGTCAGCACCAGACTTCTGCAGCAATCGTGACCACCCCTGGAAGAGATAGGAACAAGAAAATGTGCGGTCGTTGTTGATTCTTTCTGGACATTCCAAGGTTGTGGAGGTGTAGGGAAAGGTCGCTAAATGAAACAAAGTATCGTTAAATGCAGCAGACCAGCAGTCACATTTTGAGTGCTACAACTGCTAGCATTTTTTTATTTGATGAGAGTCATTTATAGCCAATTTTTAAAACTTATTTGTGTGGTGTTTTCATTAAAAAATGTTGTTTTCATGTAGACTAGAACAACTTTGTTGAGTGCTATATTCTACTAAGTTTTTCTTGGTAAAAAAAGCATAGTTACAGTGCTCATGGCTGCATCTGAAGATCTGCTTTCGCAAAACTTTTCATCCAGTTGAGAATTTTTAGTTTTAAAAGGTAGCTCTTCATTATGTGTGCCTGTCACTTTGCTTTTCGTGCCATGGCAGCAGTTGATGAGTAGATTCTTTTAGTCACCCACTTTATTAATGTGTAATATACATACTTTCATTGCACTACTGCTTAATTTATTGCCCCCTTGTTAGTGCAGCTAGTGCAAAGGTCTGTTCCTAAGAGAGTAACTCAAACTATTTAGTACAAATTTACTAACTAGTCGAAGGTGCTTTATCCAATAATACAGCACACCAATAAATCAGTTAAAACCGTTTTTGGTATTCTACTTGATAATAAGTGCAGTTTACAATAAGCAAAATGGATAATACAGTGGAACCCCTCTATTACACCTCCTTATTTTACACTTTCCTGCATTTTACACACACTTTTTATGGTACCAATGTGTTTTTTTTTAAATTATAAGTGTACCTCTTTTAAACTTTCCTGCATTTTGCAACATTTTTTCCCAGTCCCTTGAAAAGTGTAAAATAGGGATTCCACTGTAAATATACCCGAAATACCCTATTTGTCACAGCATTCAACACAATACTTACGTATTTTATTGGTATAAGTCACACATTATATTTAAAATATTTTATTGAAAGCTAGGGGTGTAACCTATAAGTGAGAAACATTGCTGGACAGACAATGATGCATGTGTGCGTGCATCATCACACATACACAGATGCTGCTGGCTGTCTCATCTGGCCAGAAGGGAGAGGGAGGGAGAGATAGATAGAGATATATAAATAATTCTAAAAATGCTGATAGGACTACCCAGTCTGTCATAGTGCTTCCATTCCTTCACATTTCTACTCCAAATCACTGCCAATGTGGCTGTGTGGAGAAACAGCAAGTGGAAAGAGAGAAAGAGACCTGCTAGAGTCAGGGGGTGCGGAAGGGAGGGACGCCGAGCGAAAGGGAGAAAGAAAAGAAGCGAATAAGCTGGGCTGGCGCTGGGTGGCTGGTGGTGAAGAGTGTGGGGGGGGGGGACGAAAGTAGGGGTGTCAAGGGAGAGGAAGAAAGAAAAAAAGAAGGAGAAATGGGGTGAGCCGGCTGGGCTGCCGTTGGGTGGCTGGAGGTGATACAAAATGGAACTGTCAGCGATTATGTCTGGAGCGCTATCTCTGTACCTTCAAACAAACTACATCCAATGAACATGTGGCACACCGTGGCTGCGCTGTTGGCTTGTAGCTACGCTTTGTAACACTGCGTGCGTGCAAGGACACAGCAGCCACACGACCTTTGCTAAGGTAGTTTCCATCTGCCATCTGTGGCGCGGGGCCATGTTGTATGGGATGTACAACCACAAAGACAAACGTGACCTATAATTGATAAATATTATTTTTTTTAACATCCCTTGAAAATAAGGTTGTGACCTATAAGCGCAAGCTACTTATATAAATATGGTATGTTAAAAGGATTTTCACATTTAGTAAATGTATTTGATGTTGTCAATCGCTGTTGGCTTTTCTAATGGCACTTCAGTGTCTCTTCCTGTGTATATTTCATGTTATGCCTATGTTAAGTGTTATAGGCAACCTTTATTGATCACTCGATTCAAGGATTACCACTCATTTACCCGAATTGATGCTTGGTGGTATAGTACATCTACATTTACAAACTGTACAATTTTCTTTATTTTTGGCAGTGACCAGGTAAGCCAGGGTCAAAATGTTGTGGTAAAAGAAAGATGGGTTTGCACAATCTGAAACCAAGGATGAGTTATTGTAGGCATTTGTAGATAATAGAAAAAAAGTTACCAAGGAAAATGCAGAGGCAGTGTGAGGGAAATACACATGAAGGAAGATCAAGGAGTAGGTGGGAAGCACAGATAATGGCAGGTGTGGAGGAGAGAAGGGAAGAGTTGAGCACAGTGAAAGAGAGATAATGGTGACAGATGATGGTTACATTTTACTATGCTGACAATGTCATAAACTGGAAACAGCAGTGGATGATGACCACATAATTTTACCTGAGTCTTGTGACACAAATCTTGATCTTTTGTTTGTTGTAGGATTGAACACCTGTACCCTGACACGCTGGATGCTCTACCGTACACAGTCTTCGAGTACATTGAACCCAAGTTGGCCATCTTCACAACACCAAACTCTGAGTTCAATGTACTGCTCCCAAACTTTTCTGGATTACGACACGACGACCACAAGTTCGAATGGACTCGAGAAGAGTTCATGTGCTGGTATTGTGTGTTGTAACTTTTTGGCTTGTTTAGTGTTTAACGATTTAGTGAAAAAGTTGGTCTAATTGTCAAGGAATGAATTTGGATTATTGGTTGTTTTTTTTTTTGCAGTTGTGATGTTATCTTTTGTGAAAAATGAGATGAGTTAAATTTTAGTTTTTGAGCAATATCTTTTATTTTCATTAGATGTTTATTGTTAATAAAAAGTAATAAATAATAAAATGCAAATGGGTATTTGAGTAAAATTTTTAGTTTTGTTGTTGTCATTAAGGTGATGTGAGTTTAGAAATTCATCCCCAAAATTCTCCTCCTGTGATTAGTTATATGGGTCTGTGGGACAATCATAGAAAGTCTACAAAATAGAGACAACGGTAACTATCAAAGTAAGCACACAATTCAAGTATTAAAGAAGACTCATCTATAGACCATTCCCCATTGGAAGAAACTTTCTCGGAGCCCTGCTAAATATCTACTTGCAGGCCCGCTTCATATCCTTCCGCCAAATGTAAACAAACATTGCCATGTGACTTCCATGTAGCATCTGTCAAAATCAATGCTTACATGCCATTGTGTGTGTACATGTATTTGTATACTTTCGCTACACCTAACAATTAACATTGAAATGTGACTTCTACTTTTATACCTGTCAAATCTGTTGTTTACTGTTTACAGCTTTTCAAAGAATTCTGGCAGGTCTCTTTCAAAAACCATTTTGTACGAATATTCACAGTTTAGGCCTATAACATTATTTAGGTCAGCTTTATGATGTTTTAAAAATGCCTGAAAAAATGATAGTTCTTATGGTTACGTTACATTAACATATTTTTTTTCCATGACATAGCACATTACACGTAATGGACGTTAATACTTTGCCGTGACAGTGTTAAACACTGTTACAACTGCGGGGTAATGACCTGTAGTATTTAACTTTTTGTTATTGATATGTGTTGGGTTATTTCTTTAAAAGAACAGCCTCAGTTCGAATAACAAAGAAATCGACAGTCCAATGAAAAAGTAACATTGAAATCAAAAATGCAACTCTTGTCGCTCATTTTTTGTTATAGAAACTTAAGATATAGTGGTGAACATGCACTCAAATAAGCCTACCGTAACTTTTATTCCACTCATATTTATATGTATTGCTACTTACTGTGTATTAGGTTTATTGAAATTTATTGGGGCTGGGCTTGGTTATTTTATTGGGATTGGTGGTAAACCACGTTACACGACTGTGTTTCAAACACCCATGGCAAAGGTACATCGTTGTGATAAATAAACATATGTGGATGTAAATAAATAACTTTGTCATAAAAACAGTTCACATTTACAACGTATAAATAGTTCACATCAAATATTTGAAATCACGCACATAGAGATCCAGCGTTAATTATCACCAAACAGCCACACCATGCTATTTCGCACGCAGCGGTTAACAAAACACACCGTAACAGCATATTTATTACTGCCATGGAAACACAGATTTATCACAACATCGTAACTTGCTTAGGTAGGTTTAAAAAACACAACATCTACAAACGTGATGTGGTAATTTGAAGTATTTTTCGGAGTAATTATAATTTACGCTTCGTTTGGTAAAACAGCAACACGCATTGTCATGGTTTGTCACGTCTGCCAACTTCACTATGTTTCTGCCTCACCATCATATCTAAATATATTAAAATAAGTATTCAAACATTAAAATATCTTTTCAGTTGTAAATTACAAATTCAAAAATCATTATTTTGCTGTAATAAGTATGAAATATGCTACAATTGAAAATATTTATAATATTACTGCTTACTAGCGAAGTGATACTTCCCGAGTGTGAAAGAGACAAAGAGAGAGAGAGAGAGAGAGCGACAAGCCTCACTCAGCCGACAGTTCCTTTCTCACTCGATAAAACAACACTGTACCATTACGGCCTACTCACAATATTTTCCGCTGTTATTTTAAACTGTAAAAATGAGATATGTTGTCATTGAGGCTACCTAAATATTTAAATATTTCAATAGCCACCGTTTAATTTACAAATAGTATACTAAAAACTAGGTTAAAATAGTATTTTAACTGTGAACTATTTCTTACCAGCCGTAACCAACACGTCGCTGCTCTCGCTGTTGGTAATTCATATTTAAAAATAAATAAATATTAAAAGTTATAGAAGATATTAAGGTAAAGTTTCATTTATTCAATAATAAAGTACTCTAAAGTTAACCTCAGTGTTATATATTTGTGGAATACAGGTTATTGAAAAAAACAGGATATGTTTTGCCTAGAATGTTTTTTCAAAGGTTGATTTTCATAAGTCGCTTCCAATCGGGAATGGACTATATGCACTTCTATGGTTTTTGTGCTGTGTAGTTAAAGAAATAAATTAAACATCAGGGTATATCATAAGTCAACAAAACTTTGGTGTAATAGTTATTTAAGGTTGCAAGTAGGCTGCTAAGCTACCAAAAATATATAAAAAGTCAGGAATTCAAGTACTTAGAGTGCAGTACTCGTCGAAGGAGGGTTTGGCGGGAGGGGGAGGGGGAGTGAGAGGAGAGGAGGAGAGAGAGAGAGAGAGAGAAAAATATTTATAACCTTTACCCTTTACATCCTTAGCCGACCTTTCATTAAAATTACTTAACCTTTTTTCTGCAAGCAGTAACGTAAATGTTTTCTTAGTGTTGGCCATATTTAACAATCCACCATGCAAGTGGGGTTTTGAGTTGAAAATGAGTGTGAATACATACTGTGGAATATTGTGTTGTAATTCTCAGAGTTTACCAGATTAAGACAAAAATTATTTCTAAACTTTCCAGGGCACATAACCTAATAAGAAGATATCCTCAATACAGTGTGAGCTTTGTAGGCATTGCCTCAGGTCCTGATGGCACTTCCGAGTATGGATGTTGCTCACAGATGGCAGTGTTTGTAAAGGATGGTCCTGACACGCTCGAGGATGTCCTGAATGTGGATCCTGATACAAAGGTTATCAAATTTCGTACTATTGATTATCTAAATGGTGTCACAATTTTAAATGCTCAAACTACTTTATAATACCTTTTAAATACTTTGAATGTGCTGGCTGCATGTGTTAGGTAGTTCTAATAAAATAATTTTAGTTACATCGATTTTGTTACTGTTGTTATAGTTCATTATCAGTGAATCTCAATATTTTCTTTCACATTGGCCGTAGGTGTAATGCGTTGGGCAACCTATCATGAATTATCTGACTTAAGCCTTGCAGTCCCCAGATGCTAGGAAGTGTTGGTTTTTTAAGGTGTTGGTAGGTTCAATATTGATCTGGCTGTGTCCCTAGCTGGGGCGTAGGCTGTGGGGTTTGGGGTGAGGCCTCAACAGGTTTTGCTTGTCAGAGTTCAGTGCTCTTGCCACCTTGCTTGTAGCAGCCAAAGTGCCGGCCATGCAGTTTTGCTTTGGTGTAGCAGGGGCGGCAGTGTTATGGCTGGCGCTCCCAAGTACTCCCACCCTAGGGTTGGCCTTGCAAAGTCACCCAGATCAATGAGCTGAAGAGTACCATGTCACCCGAGAGTTTGCTGCTGAATGACAGCACATATCTCCATGGCTTGGACGTGCTCCTGTAGGTGTATGTAGACTTGTGTGAGTCTTCGGGAGCTCTCTGTTGCCTGCCTAGCATGGACATTGGCTATAACCACAGCCATCTCCCCATTGCACTTGGTGTGTTGGTACAATAGAGTGAGCACCACAATTGGTGCATTCGAGTGCTATTCCTCCCTTCCTACATTGCAGGGTCTGGGTTCTTTCTAGCGCATACACATTTGTAAGTCACTCTCCGGGTGGATCTAGATGTCGAAAAGAGCAGTCATGGCATGAGTTAATAGTTTAATTCCTTTGCTCTGTGTTGTTTATAGAGGGTGGAGCAAGTTGTTCCTAGGGCTCCCTTCTTCCTCTTGCGGCAGTTCTGGACTTGGGATAGAGGGGTTATTGAGTCTCAACCAGTCCCCACTTGGCCCTATATAACTCAGTGGTTGCACTGGCATCCATCAGAGCAAATGGCACCATTTAGAGGTTGAAAAATGCCAGGTGTGAAAATACTGTGGAAGTTTCACGAGACTGGTTGTGATCACGTACACAAATCTTGGTAAGAATGAGCTTAAAAATCACCAAGAACTCTAGTAGGCTGGGCAAGGGCATGCAATTTTCTGCACAAACTCTCCTTCTGTGTGTTGATCTGATTATGTACCACACCTTAGAGTGAGCAATGCAGGGAGAGGTGTGGCAGTAACACAAGAGGCATGGCCACTCCATCCGGCACATAATGTATGCATTCAACTATAGGTAGCAGGATGCAAGTTGTAGCCAGTGAGCTGGAAGACTGTACATGCATGTTGCATTGCCTCTCTTTCAGGGGTAGAGAAGTGAGCAGTAAACATTATAATGGCTCTCATAGCAGTGCGTAAGTAGGAGGGGGGAAAGAGGAGGCAGATTAATGTTTTAGACATAGTGCACACTATAAGTAGATGATGTGGCGCACATGATAGCTGCACCTCTTATATTGAATGAGGATAACATTACACAGCCATTCTGCCAACTAATTTCACACTGAATTGCCCTCCAATGCTAGAGCAGGGCCTTAAATTTCTCCTATAGGTTGTTTACGATAAAGTGAGCACTTTTTAAGGCCCTCCCAGCAGGCATTAACCGTTAATTAATATATCTTATTGCAGCCTCGGGCATTAAATTTTGATGTTGGTGAAATGTATACGCTGTGTTTATTGGTCACATTGTAATGTTTATATTAAAAAGCACCAGGACGATGGAAATTTGATGAAAGGAAAAATTTATAAGGTCCTTAAAAGTGCTCACTTTACCGTGAACAGCCTATAACAAGATTACAGATTGTCGTGAAGCATATTTAGCATCTTTGAGTAGATGTTAAAAGACTGATTGACCTGCATGAGCTAGCTAGATCAAATTTAATGACGTCTGTTAACGTCAGCCAATAGGAACAATGTGAAACTATAATGTGTTGCTTTGTTTGGTGTGAAATGAAATTGTGGCCCGTGCACATTTGCTCTTTGGAATATTTATTCATTATAATGGAGGTAGAGGGAGGGAGAGAGATGGTCCAGAAGCTGAGAGAGCTCAATTTCCATAGCTCACAAAAGGTTTTTGGCAGGAAATCTGCCAACCCACGTACTACCAGAGCTCAGCTTGATTCATGACACAGTATCTGGGGAGTGGGATATTTGTAATGAGTGTGTCACACACTGTTATAAATACTGCAGTTATTCATACCTGAAGAAATATTGCTACTTATTGGTACACTCCTACAGAGATTGAATCAACTTTTGGTGTGACAAACTTTTGTCACCAGCCTATGTCTATAGGGAAAATATGGAGTTTGCTGAACTCCGGAAATTAGTTATATGGGTTGAGGCAAGGCATATCTGTTTGAACACCTGTCGTGTCTTTTTGACAGGACATGTCAAAATGTCAGGACAAATTCTCAAACTGTATGGCTCTAGATGTTAAAAGTATCATATTAATGTACAAAAGTGTTAAAATAAATTAGATTGAATTGTAACTGTTCTTATGGGCCCGTTGAAAATTAACGCATATATTTTATGGAACCAGAGTGTTGGGATATCTATTTTAGATCATGGTATTTTTTATATTTTTCTGTTATTGTTAGTCTTAAAGATTTTATTTGTTATTTGCTCAAATTTACAGATTACAAGTTATTTTTTTCATTAATTGTACTTAGAATTATTTAGGATGTCTGTTTTAAAATTTTAGAGGTTTTTTTTTATTGGAGCTCTAATCAAGTTGGTAATGTACAGTATTTTCCATTTTGTTGTAGCATAAAGATGTGTTTGAGTTGATGGGTACATTTGAGTATCCCTTTGAAGAAGATACTCGCACAGTGGAAGAAAAAATATGTGATGAGGTTTCATATCAAATTAGTTTATATGGGTCAAGCCACATATACGACACGGAGAGTGGTGATGCTCACGTACCTCTTGAGTTGTTAATGCCAGCTGTGAAGAAGTGGTGTAACTCCATTAACAAGTTGAGGTAATGATACCATGTAGTTGTAACTTACATAATGAGCTGGTCTTTGACCTCTCATTTCTCATTAGTTGCTGGAACATACTTTTTAACTTGGTCCAGTTATATACTATTTATGGAGTTCATTTTTGGTACCTCAAACTGCTCAGGAGAACTCTATTACTAAAGATGTTGCATATAAGTTATTTAATAATGTGCCCTAAAAGTGTGGAGTCGCTATATGGAATGCTAAAGCATATGTTTGTTCCTGTGTTTAATACGTGTGAAGTTAGAGCTACCTTATAAACTGCTTTCTCTTTCACTCTCTCTCCTCTCACCAGCTTTGGGGATACTTCATTCCTGTTTGTCTCTTTGCCCAGGTTTAGCAGACATTTAAAATGGTCTAGGTTGCGACTATATGTGAAAATGGATAGTGATCATGATCTAAACCTCATTTTGAGAATATCATCGATACCGATACTTTGTAGCCGATCCTGCAGCTAGTGCCAATACAAATAATTTTATTTGTAATTTTTATGTAGTGTTCAAGACCATCAAAAACTTTTTTGCTCCTTTTTTAAAGTATGTTTATTATTATATAATTAAAAAAAAACCTTGAAAACCTTAGATGTCATTACAAAGCACTGACGCGTGCTGCTCATACTACTAATAAACTATGATTATGACTCATTGCTCTTTACGTAAAGTATTCCCTTACTTTAACCTATGTAAGAGTTGTGTATTTCAACCACCCATGTTAGAATTGTGCACACACCATTTTGCACATAAATTATTGTCTGCTTAAATCTCCCGGGCGACCGAGCATGTGGCCACAGGTTACACAACCAGCGAGCATGCCACCTCCTGCCCTCCCCCTACATTGATTGTCCACAAACTTAAGCCATTTCAGGCGCAGTCAAGCGCCGCTGAAGATACACGAACCAAGGAACGCTGCCAAGAGGGTTCCCACCTCCCTATGCCAGCTTCCACGGCAAAAGGGCATCACGCCTTCCCTACACCCCGCTGTGGCAGCCTAGACTTCGCACTACATAAGTCCGTGGGCAACAGGGCTCCAGAGTCATTCCTGTGTTCTCTTGCAACATCCCGAGCACTGCTCAGTGCTGGGACCTCCAGAGATCTACCAAGTATTAATTACGCCCCCAGCGGCTATTTCCGACAGTGACAACCAGTCATCTAATGAACAGTGAACACGCTAACACTCGTTAACTTCACTTTGTCTCTTCTAGACACCCGCTTTCTTTAGTACAGTTTAATAGTAAGGTATTTTTCACGTCTAGAACAATCTTTGCCTTTTTAACCTAGGACCAGGTCACCTACACATGGCTATGTATGTAACCTTCAGCACTCCACTGTTCGGTAGGAGATAGTATGAGTCTCATGTTTATTGATTTTTCAAAAAACATAATTTTGTTCTCTATCCTTACACTTTTTTATTTATAGAGTATTTTGCTATTTTGTCCGCTAGGAGCAATTCACGTTGTGCACTGCCAACAGAAACTGAGTATTTTCCTAAACCGAATTAACACATCCATTAGACGGCCGCGTGTTTCTTCCCAACCACCCGAGCATTGGTAGTGCTAGAGGGGAGGAACAGTGAAGTCACAACAACTAGGAATACCTTCATCCAAGGAGGGGCAGCAAGCCCAGGTTATTCCCTTGCTTCGAGCACTGATAATGCTGAAGTGACCATAGCCTGAGTCTTGCAGTTCAACCTTGCTTGAAATCACATCCAGAAGAGGCATTGGTGGTCCAAATGGCCCCACATCTCTGATCAGCCCGCTAAGCGTGGGGGATTAGTGGAGACTTTTACCAAGCTCGTGCCAGCAAGCAGCTACTGGACTGACACTGATAAATTGTTTTCGTCAAGGTGCACTACGTGTGTTGTTTAAGCAGCAACACTATGCCTTTCAAGGTAAGGAACGGCCAAAGGCATAGGGAGCAAAACCTAGTGTTTCTTGCTGCCAAACCGTGGTCTGCACTTCCCCCTCCTACGCATTAAAGACAAGGCAGAACAGGACTGTGCTGCTGCACTCAGGCGCCAAGCAGTCGCCACTGCTCCCGTGATGTTTGTATATTTCCGCCCCTATTCACACTAGCTAAGCGTACCACCCGGTTCCGAGAGGACTGGTTTACAGGACCGAGGCTAGGTGCGACTTGTTCAATCCCATGTTCTGGGGCCGGGAATCTGCTTCCTGGAATCGTCAATACGGCGTGGGTCAACCCAGCACCCATTAAGTTGAGAGCAAGGATCGAAACCTCAACTTCATCAGCATCACGGAGATCATCTGAGTAAGTCAGTAGCTAACATCTCTCGTCAGCCACTGATAAACCTGTATAAAACCACGCTATTGGTCTAGCGTACAAATCCTAGCAGATCATGCCAAGCAGACCTTAACCGGGCATGGGTCAGCACAATGAATATAAACTACAGTATTTCAAACAAATGTCAATGTATTTTAACGGTTACAATGTCAAGTAACACTTCCGATACCTCTTTTAATTACTACACAATTATAACATAACTACAAACAAAACTACAGTATATAACAGCAACATTGAAATAGTGGTTTAAATTATTACACATATTCACATCTA
Organism: Dryococelus australis; assembly: GCA_029891345.1. NCBI lineage: Eukaryota > Metazoa > Arthropoda > Insecta > Phasmatodea > Phasmatidae > Dryococelus > Dryococelus australis. Next base: position 29,515,365 of record CM057000.1, on the reverse strand, counting down.
CAAACTAAACTACAGTACATAATAATATTTGCAATAGCTATTTAAATTGTTACACATGTACATAACTACAAACAAATTAAGAGTATGACACTACAATAACTGGATATTTTTGAACTTGATTTTCTTTTGATAGGACACGTGAATATATGCAATGGAAATCATTTTCTACTTCAATATTTTTTTAAAAATAATAAATGAAAGTAGATGTTACGTATCTGATGAACCTGTATGATTGTGGCTGTACATATACAAATCTGTTCTTGAAAGTAAAGTTTATGATTTATATAAAATCCATATTCTTATGGAGGAAGTAAAGTTGTTGGACCTTCTCTGGGTTGAGATTACTTCTCCATTTTGTATTTATCAGTCCTGCAGTACTGAAAAGTCGCTCTGAAGAGATGGACGCTGCTGGGTCAGACAGGAATTTAGTCACCACCTTCTTTAGACTCTGACGCATGATGCTTACTGGCCCAAGCAACTACTACTTTGTTTCATTTGTACGTAATTTCCCTGGCATAGTGGACAGGGTCCGAACCAATGTAATATCTACCATAATAGCTACTGGTTGCTTCCTTGTTGCGGGGAGCAATACAGATGCATCAGTGTTATACTTTACATCATCTGTGGTCAGTAAGCTATGCCACGCTACTCCCTCAGAAGATGTATGAGTGAGCCATCGGACTGAGCTTGCCGCAGCCAACCCCGAGCTGTCAAGTAGTTCAAGGGCGCACTGAGGGATAGCGCCACCCGCACTTCAGCCAGCAATGGAGGGCGAGCAGATAGGCTTTAGCTCTGTCCACAACCAAGTGACTGTCCACCTCCACCATGCCTCCCCGGCGAGGGTGAGCCGGTGGGTATATGTACCTGTGCCCGGCAGAAGTCCGCCAGTTGTTTGTCTGCTCTTGTTAGAGCCGCGTCAGTCCTGGCAGCTCGCTACACCACCTTGTGTGCTGGAGCTCTCTGACCGCTCTTTGTCCCCAGACAACCCAGAAGCTCTTCAACACCCTCACCAACATCTACTAGATCTTCCAGAGGATCTCCTCCTGCAGACTTTGGAGAAGACGTCAACCCCTCCCTAGCCGATTGTCCTTGGTAACAGCTACTCCGCAAGCCTTCAGGAAGTGGGCTCCGTAAATCCCTTCAGGACACGGCACAGAGTAAATGCGAAAAAATTAACAGCTACCTAGTCGAAACTGCCACCCCTAGGTTAGAACCAGGTCCTCTTCACCAGGTATCTGCATAGTTTACACTTCGGGCCAGTTCAAGGTAGTTAGGAGGTAGTACAGGTCACCGTATTAATTCCTCCCCGGAATAAAATACGTTGTCTCACCTACTTTGACTTTCATTTCTTTAGGTGACTGTGAGATCGCCAGTAGACATCACACCAACCAGAGTGGAGCAGTAGACAGGATTTTAAACCATGTAGTGCAGGACTGTGGGCTCCCACTTAGGGACTCATATGTCAGAACACGCACACGTTCAACAGCCACCCATTCGGAACACTGAATGGCAGAACCCCAACCACTAAGTTGTACAGTCCCTAAGGAGGCTAGACCACCAGGACAGTTTGCGCTCCCTCCACCGGACAGCAATCTCTCTTGTTCCAATAACCACCTATAAATTAAAAAAAGAAACTGGGTTTTAAATTTCATTTTACGTATTCATAAATGGGATCATGAGTTAACTAGAAACGTAACAAAAGTTGTTTACAAACTGTTTAAAATCTTTGCTTCGGAACATCCCGCAGTAAGGCCAACCTGCTACTACAAACAGGGTAGAAAACATAGAATTTTAGGGCACTAACATGATCAAGATTGCATCATGACCTCAATTGCGAGTATATGTATTTTGTGCTATGTGCTCACAGCTAATGTTTTATTTATGATGGAAAACAAATGTGTGTTTGACATTCGTGTGAAACATGTACGTGTTTGACGTTTGCGTAAAGAATGTACATGATTGACAAAGGAAATGTGTTGGTCTAGAGTGAATTCTACTTGTCTTAAGCCTAGTCAATCTCAAACTACTCTAAATAAATTCAATTTTAGTAATAATTTAATAGATAATAAAACAACTATAAGACCTACACGCTCAGATGAAAAAAATTTTTTTTGTCAATTTGTACCAGTCAATACGCCAAGTTGCTTTGCTAACATATTTTTTTGATCGTGCATCATACGTACTATGAGCAATAGATCAATATATACTTGTATATATATTTTTTGTAATTGTTTGTTGATGTTTATGTGATAGATAAGTACGATAAATATTATAGCAGTTAAAAGTTTGTTTATCAATTAATTTTAACTACCTCAAAGGCAGATACCAGTAGTATAAGTTGATTTTATATTTTATTTTATGGATTTCACCAGATATTGCTTATATTGAGTTAAATGTGTAGCGGCACTAAAGCCACCCATATCTGTATTCGTCAAGTACTCTCAAATCACTGGTTAACAGAAGATAAAAATAAGATCAAGAAAATAGTTTTTCTTTCGCAAGAATACAAATACTATATTTGTGAAAACATGTCCTGCAAGATAACCAAGTTTTAGTAATTTCGATGATAAATCATTTGGGTTAATGAAATGATTTGATTGGACCATGGCAGATTGTAATGGATTCCCATTCTGGTTTTATCGGCCAATACATCAGTATTGGTATCTATCCATCCCTAATTTTAACCATTTAAAGTGCACTGTTTAAGCAGCTGAAATGAATTAACTTGAATTGCATTGATTTTACTGCAATAAGGAACCACCTTACGTTGTAGTTAAATTATAATATAGTGAGTGGAAGTTTTTGTAATTCTAATCACCAGTGTGTTTAAGTGTAAAGTGGTGAATTAATTTAGGGTTGCCACTGATATCCTTGATTTCACTTCTGTATCTTCCGTTGATGAAATATAAAATGCCCCTGTTTTTTTCTATAAGTTGCTAGTAACATAATAATAAACATTTTCATAAATTTTAAGATATTAATTACTAATTAAGAGAATGACGTACTACTTACTTACAATAGGAATGCACGTGAGATAATTGCAGGCAATACAGTTTGAGTAGGAATATTACTTCTTGGCATTGCTATGCTATACATATTACAAAATTATCAGTGGAAATGGTAGCCATTGGTTTTCTAATTAATACTGTACATGTACTAATTAAGAGCACACATATTGCACAGTTAGTATGGGAGCAAATCAGGCTGGGAGAAATTACATTTGCACAAAATGTAAATAATTGTTAAGAAACAAAAATTTAAGAATGCGGAATATTGAGTTAATGATGCCATGCACAAAATACAAACATTTATCACAAGAACTTGAAAGAATCATAAAAATATTTAAAACACAAGGGTGCTAAGAAACTGCATTAATAAGCATGATAATGCTTGCATAAGATATCAATAATCTCCTTGTTTCAAGAACTCAAATAGGTTTTTGCTTTTTGGGATGTTCAGTTACTTGCAGTCTTTTCTTAAGAAATTTTGCCTTCAAGTATGGTTTTATTTTTCTAATCCTTACTGTTGCACTACTTCACAGTTTCTCTCTTTGTTATTTTCCTTTTGTAGCAAGAAATTGCTTTTGTCTTTCAGATGCTATAGATATCTCTTGTGATAATACTTAACATACTAGAGCAGTTTTTTTTATTTATGAGGATATTAAAGTGACAAAACAGAATAAAACATGCACCTTTGTGTCACGTGTCACGAGAGACTCTTCAAGTACATGTATTTCCTGTGAGGATAGACTTGTTAACAAAAAGATTTAGGAACAGAACAAAACTGAAAAATAGCAGTGTTTCCTTCTCAAGGTAACATGATTTGAAACGAAAAATATCTTCATATAACTTTGTCTTATAATATTTTTCTATTTTGATTAAATAAGTAGTTTGTGTTAATACTTTCATTTGAAGGTATAAAAGTAGCAAAATAAAACTATGCACTGTACCTTTGGGAATCTTATATGTTCTGTAACTGTGTATTCAAGCATTAACACTCAAGGATTAAAATCCATCAGCTTGAAATCAAAGAGTGTGGATAACAAACACCAAACAACTTTAGTCGTGTTCCCACCATCTTGGCAAACATGACTATAATGTCGTAAGCATAAACGAGTGTTATCAAAACATCAGTACGAGTATAAAGAACAAAATCAAGCATACAGTTCACCTCGTTACGATCTGGTAGTAAAGAAAAATTTCATTACCTATATTAGTAAGCATTAACAAAAACCAAATCATAGCAACATCAATGTAGCAGAAAAACAAACAAACAATATAATGGTACATTATCAGCGGTCCATGCTTATACAGCAGAGGTTGAACACAAGTTGACAGTGTTTACTGAAAATGGGCACAACTTACCACTCAAAGGCCATCTGAACCTGGGTGCTATGGTACAATCATAGTAAGACCCCAGTGAAGAGAGGGAGCGGTGCCTTCCTCGATTACTACTATATTTCCAACATTTGGCTTTGGATCATCTCCTTTTGTCCACTTGTGGCACTGTTGAAGGGTGTAAAGGCATCCCTTCTTCACTGCACTATCTACTGACGAGTCATATTCAGGCAATGCTGTATGCACTTTCCCAGTCTGGTCCATTATTACCCAACCAAAAATAATGTCCAGGGCCACTGGGGTGTTATCATTTTTAACCATTCTGTGGCCTGTAAGAGCGTAAGGAAACGGGTCAATACATATGCAGGAGTGGCAAACATTGGTTCAGTCAGTTGAAGAAATGCAGTTTGTTCCCAGTTGGTAGTTATATTGGAACTGTTGACAGTTCACCTTTTATGTTAGCAAGACATATGCAGTTAGTGCTTGTCCTTCTCCTGGCTTTTTACTGCTTTCAATTACTCCCCTTGCTGTTTGTATGGAGGTCTCAGAAAACCCATGACTAGGAAGATGTATCTTTCTGTGAACTAGACCTAAGCGATGAATACAGTCTATTATGAAGCTTGACTGGCTAGCAGAGTCGAGAGTGCTTGCATTGAGTGGTAAGCACCAACGCTATTTTGCACGTCTATCATAGCTGTGGATGGTAACACACTTTGAGGATTATGTCCTGCACTAGTGTGAGCAGCAACAAGGGTAACCGATGGGCAACTGTTTACTGTCATTGAAGTTACTTTAGAGAACCTTCATGAGCAATGTTGCCAGTAACTGTCTCACTAAAGTGAAATAATGAATTATGTCTAGTCTGCATGATGGAGCTGTTAACTTTCAATTGACACTTTTGTGTGATGAGAAGCTACCATACAGTTCCGACCAGAGCTTCAGGCTCCTCACAGCATGATAGCCCTCCATTGCTGGGTAGTCTGAAAACTATGAGCACATATACAGCATATGATCACTGTCACATAAGATTACACTTGAATCAGCAGTGTTCAACAAATAACAAGGTGTTCCGAGCCTGATGATGCATAATGTGAGGCTTGGCAACTTGACGAGACAGCTTGGAATATCCAAGACTCCAACTTCGAGGCAGCAGATAAGGACGTGGAATCTTAAACGCGACAATGCACCTCCAAAAATACCAAAAACTGACTGAACATTGGTAACTTATTTGCCTCATCTCTAATATGTAATTGCCCACTGTTCACATGAATGGCTATTCAACTTCCTTTTCGAAAGGTGTATTAACAGTGGCTGTAGTGCGTCTCACTCTAAGATTGCAGTAAAGTGTGCACGACGTGCGCTGTTTCCAGATGGCTAGAGTTACCAACAGCTAAGAGGTTATGCCATGTTGGCAGAATAAGTTCATACATACAAAATTATGTAACAAAAATTGTGAAATTGTGTAGTAGTGTATAAATATAAAATTGTTTGTTTAGCTACCCACTGCAATCTAAGAGTGAGAAGCACTATACCAAGAATCAATAGGTATCTGAATTCAATAACTGCAGTGCTGTCTCAAGCTTAGTCAGTAATAATGCAAAACTATTGACTATGGCTGGGTTTGACAGAGAAATTGTTGGGGTTTGCAAAATCACATCTAAATGATGGGACACTATTGAGCATTTTGCTGTTGAATCTCGTATCAAGTAGCTGCTAAGCAACAACAGAGTTATCTCTCTGCTGTCAATGACATGACTTGGAACAGTGACAGTGGTTCAAATGACAGTGAAGATTTCAAGTATGAAAACTTTTAAGCATTGCTTAGATGTTCATTATTTACAACTAGTGTAGAGAACAAGTTAGCAAAATAGTTCCATTCAGTTGGGTTTCCTGAAAATGATGGGAGATGGATTGTAGGAAGAGAAACACAAGATTCATTGAGAGACAAAGTGATGGCCACACATTCACTTTTCTTGGGCTTATCTTGGATGATCACTACAACAGACATTACCTTGTAATAGATGTCGTCAGTTACAATTGGATAAGCATTATACTAGAAATAAACAAAGATGAACAAAATTTCTCACCACTGGAAATTAATTGCTCTTGATCAATGCCCCAAATACAAATGCCACAATAATTGTTCAAATAATTCTTGGATGATGAATTGGTGGCAGTTACACCTCAATGAAGACAAACAATCAAAGCTGCTAATATCTTGCTCAAGTGGACCAAAATGTTGTGTTGGCAATTACACATTTCTCTGGAGGACTGTAAAGAAAGATACTATTCGAACTTTAGACGAGCCTTAACAAGGATTTTTACCTTACTTTTGGGTCCTGCGGTCCAAGTCGGTATCTCAATAACTTTACCACCGAGGAAGTTGGAGCCAGATGGAGAGCTTTTTAGAGTGGGTCCTGACAGGGACGTACTCTACCAACGGTCAAGCAGTGTTCAGATTCAGCTGCTTAACTACCAGCGCACCAGTAGGCCGAGTGACACTGGGTAGTTGCCGTTTAGGAGGTATTGGAGGCAGTGGTGAGAGAGGTCTTGGTACTGGGTACCACGTGTCTTGGCATGCAGGAGCGGCGGGTACCGAGTTTCAGGTGGTGGCTGAGACATGCAGCCCGTTGTAAGGTGGCTGCTTCCTCTCGTTCTTGGGCGTGAACTCTGGGGGCGTCAGGCCCTGGCTCACCTGAAAAGCGTAGCTTCTGCACGTAATATCTTATCTGCCTTTTTCTGGCCCGCTCAATGGTTGGGTATTTAGGAAATAGCTTTTGGGCACACAGCTATGCGTGTCAGTGATGTTACGTTAAATTGTACACAGGATAACAAAACAAAAGAAGAGTAAATAATTATTATCTGTAGAGGATATAGTGGATGTCCTACAGCTGCAGGCATGATTGTAAATGTGGTTAAAATTACGTTGCAGCACGAGGGAGGACAGGTTTTTGGCATGGTCCGTCCAGGACCTTGGGTTGACCTTTGCCGGAGTCTTATTAATCGATTGGAGCTGCAAAATCGTGACTTGAGAGGGCTCCCTGATCCCCCGTGGGAGAAGTTGAGTTAGTAGTGTGACCAGATACAGACCTCAATTGCTCCTATGGGTTCACAGCATTCCCCACACATTGACCGTACGGCTCTCAGTAAGCGGTGTGACCAGTTTATAGCCTGAGAGCCATAGTGACCTAATGTGTGTGTTCTCCTCAAGCCTCAGGAGCCTCTGAGAAAGGTTATCTCTTAGGTAAAGCTGGTGAGGAAGGCGGAAAGCGAAAGAGAATGACCGGGCCAAAGACCAAAAAGAAGTGATTGGTAGACGTATGTTGTATTCCGTCTAAAGGAGTTTGCAAGACATATATCTCCGACCTGTGCTTGCTAACGTCTGATGAGCGAGGGACCAAGTTTGCCAAGCTGGGTGGCAATGAGATGCAAACCAAAGTTCGAGGGGAGAGCGACTCCAGTACAAACTATGCCTGGCACGGACGAGGCATATAGGCCAACACTTGTGACTTAGGCGAAGGCTCTGTGACAAGAACTTCTGACTGATGCATTGAAAAACACAAGTTCAAAGGGTTATAGCATCAATATAATTATGTTCAAATGTACACTGCTGAAGACAAACATTATGGTTAGCATGGCCAGATGGCAAGAACTGCAGCTAAGGAGCTGATGTGAACTGCTATGTCTGGAGTGCGTGCAAAGGAATAAATACTTCAGAGAGACATGACGAGCGAGGGGTGGCTGGAGCAATCCACGTGGAGGTGGAAACTTCTCCTGATGCACGGCGAGCGTGTACGCCCGGGGCCTGCCGGCCAGGGAAAGGCAAGCAATGGGGTGGGTCCACCCACGGGACTGGAGCATGGCATCGTGCAAGTTAACACTGCTTGTAGATAGAAATGGTTCAGAGGGGGGTCACCAGAGCCTGAGACTAGAGTATGTATCTGACAGCGCTCGTGGTGCATCAAGTTAGTATGTTTTATATGAGACAACTTAAAAAATTTTTATTGGCTACCGTGAAAGAAACAAGTTACATAATACTTATGAATGACTGTGAACAAAACAACATAATTTATTGTATTTCTCCCACTTGAAGGCATGCCTGTGTCCTAAATAATTGTAGATTATTCATGTTACCTCTTTAACTACTTACAAGGATAGCCCAATAATCCACACCACAACTATTATTGGTTCTTTGGATAATACATAAATTATATCTCCAGTTTCAGGGCTTTTGTGACATGCAAAAATAATCTGTCTTGATTATATTAAAAATTTCCCTGGCCATAGTTGCATTTCCCTGACTTTCCGTAACAGGTTTCGTTTCCCTAACATTCTCTCACTTCCCCTGACTTTCCAGGTCAGTAGCAATGCTGTAATTATCTTGTATTTTGTAATCAGTGTTATAAAAAAAATGTTAGTAAAAATTTAGGAAAAAATTTATCTTTGATTGTGTTGATGATTGACAGTCCCGGCTGACTGACTGTCCCTGTCCTGGGTGACTTACTCGACGCTAGGCGAGTCACGTCTCAAGGCGGTTTATTCAGGTCTGGGCATGGGGGCCCACCCAGTGTACAACACGGGCCTGGTGGGTTGGCAACTCGGTATGCAGTCGGGCTCGACAATCTTTATGCGGCCTTGGTGCAGGTTTAGGTTGTGGTGTTGTAGGGTGGCGAGGTGGTTCGGTTGTGCCAGTACTGTCTCTGTTCCCTCTAGCGGGGCAGCACTCTACTGAGGGGCGGTATGTGCAGATGTTGTACTTGGCTGCGGTTCCTGCTTACTGGTGGACATGATGCTGAACAGTGTCTCCTGCACTATAAGGTGTTATACCTCTGTGACCTTGGTGAGTGGTTCGAATAAGTCCACGGGCTTGATGGTGGGTGCTGGTATGGTGAGATGTCTCAGTAAAGCAGTTTGCTCCTGTGGACTAAGCAGCCGGAACCCGCTAAGGAAGGATATGTAGCCTCTGGGATATTTGGAGATAGCTCTCTCTCGCCTTCTTGGCCTATCTCTCAACTCCACCTCTGCGGGTGTAAGGCATTATTAGAGGTGATGGAAAATAGCATTAATTTTGTCTCTTTGTAGCATTTTCAAAGTATGTTCATAGTATTTTTTATCATTTATTTTGTATTTACGTAGTAAACAGGATTTTATCAGCAATATAGGTGGTAGAAAATGGCATTCCATTTGTTTATAGAATTAAAACACACACTCAAAAGAAGTCATTAGTCTACTGCTCTAAAAAAAATATATTTTCTATAAACAGGAATGTTATTTGTAGAAAATACTCTTGAAAAATGTCTCTACGTTAATTCATGTACTATTTTTTAGTGCTAAGCCGATACAGATTTTTACTGATACGAGTACGAAATGATACTGCCTTGCCGATACAGTATATATCCGATACTGATGCAATGTAAGTATGAGTAATGAACTGAAAAACTTCTACTAGCACCTAAAGTATTTTGTAAAGCTGATGGAAATCTGTGTTGTCAGTATCGCCCTATGTACTATTTGATGCTTTAAGTAAACATACAAAAAATAGGTAAATCAATTTTACATAAATTCTTCAAAATCGGAGAATAAAAGCAGCACTGAAAATATACTTTAGTAATAATCTTAGGTCATTGCAACTTAAACAATTTATGTTTTAAACTTATCAAATGAAAAATATTAAATCTACGAGGTTGTGTGCCACATTTCTCAGAATAATTCAACTTTGTTCATATTCAGAAAATTAAAAATTATTGACATGTATAGTTTTTTAAATTAGCACACCCTTATTTTACTGAGAGTAAAATTGAAACACTGCCATTTGTCTGGTATGTAATGTCAGATTTCATACTGCTTTTAAAAGATTTTAAATACTATTGAAATTACTAGGTTGAGCTGCAGTGTGACCCCTGCAAGCCTTGTAATTTGGTGACCCCCAACACAGGCTACTGATGATTATCAGTGCATGTCACAGCAAGTGGCAGTGGGGTGAGAGCGGCATCTCACTCTCTCCCTCACTCTTTCCTCTTCCAGTAGGTGATTATCTCACAGCAGGGTAGCTTCTCGCACTGTCCCTAACACTTCCATGAGGCTTTCAGTTAATTCTTGGAATACGAATTGCTACTGCTTCCTCAAAACAGCAGCAGTTGAGCATGTCTTGCTCCAAAGTCACCACCGTATTATTCTCTGGTGTTACTCGGACCAGCCTCTTGCTTTCTTCTCTACCTCCCTCATGGGCATTCCTATCAACCACCCTCTGCCTCTCCTAGCTAGCACATTCATGACCAGTCTGTTTTTGCTCTCTCTTGCTGGCACACACTTCCGTCTCACTTCAAGTCTGCTACCTCACTCGCCCTGACAAGGTCGCCAATACCAACAGGATGCAGCTGTCAACATGCTCGCCTCTCTGCTCCCTTTATCTACGTATCGACTATGGCGCTGGCCACCCGCCCCTTCTGGAGAAACATGTGTGACCGCTGACCGGAAACCCAAGTTTGCCATGCATTGTCAATCAATTATGTTGTGACAACCACTGGCTCATGGGTGAACAGTTTCTTCTCTTTCTACAAGTGTATTCTGAATATACACTCTTGTGAATGTTTTTGACAGTAAATATTTTTGTATTATCACTTTTAAATCAACTAAGCATTTAACCATGAAAATTCGCAAAAATGATATTCCATCACCTCTAGGCGTTAGGCACAAAAATCGGTGCTGCAGGAGGCAGGTAGTTGACGTGTAGGTGTCCACGTGTAGGTGCAAATTACTGCTGCCAACACAGCCTCATTCTCGACTCCTCTACCAGGTAGAGAAGGTGCAAGCTGCGGGGTGATGGTTGCGGGAACCGCACGGTGTTGTCCCACGGGAGTAGGTTTCCCTGCACCAGAATGCAACGCTCTCTGCACCACCACCAGTGAATGGTGAGATTGAGTACCAACGGTGAGAGTTGAGTACCAACGGTGAGAGTTGAGTACCCTGGCTGGCAAGCCTATCCCACTGGGAGCGTACCTAGTGTCGTGGCTCTACCGTTCCTCCCACTCGGTGCGAGGAATGGGTGGCCTTCCAATACTGGTGAGGTGAGTGTCCAGTGGTCTCTGGTCTCCCCGAACTCCAAGAAGATCCCCTTGGCACCACAAAATTAGGAGGGGGGGGGGACTTTGAGCCGGCAAGCCAACTTCCAGGGGACGGTATCCTAGTGTCGTGGCTTTACCGTTCACTGCCGGGGCAGAGAATAGGTGGCCTTCCAAGGATGTGTTGGTGTGTTGTGCGTGTGTGTTCGGAACAGCAAAACCCGGTCTCCTGCTGAGTTCTCCAGCTCTGATACAACACAAGAAAGGAGCTTGGAGTGAATGTCAAGAGATCTGGTAAGGTCGGTGTTTATTGACCCTTAGAAAATAAACACAGATGGCAGAGGTGCTATCGCCTAAATTCACACGGCTATGCGGAAGGTGAAACACCCTATCTTAAAACAGGGGAAGGTGCCCTGTGCAAAACTATTAGGAGAGACAGTGGCTGGTGCATGTAGCGTAATGTTTAACCTCGGAGTGAGCTCTACTCTCAGGTTGTCCATAAGGGACTGAACGTGTCCTAAGTGTTTTAGCTGTCGACGCCGCTGGTTCTTCCTTCGGTTGCGCTGGATAGGATCTTCTGCCCCACAAGGTGAGCAGTGAAGAGCAAGGAGAGGTTTGAGCCTCTGCACCAATGTCTGGAGCGATGAGAGCTTAGAAGAGGTGATCAAGAACTGAAGCAGAACTGACAATCCATAGGCCAGAATGCATCTCCTTATATACTCCTCGGCCATCCTTTCCTTTACTGGCATAGGGCATCTGGAGAGGGGGTTAGCAGGTGCAAGCCCAGCGCCTAGATCCTTTGTGCATACCGTGTAGTGGAGAGCGGTTGGATCTAGGTATCTTCCATGTGGCAACATCCTGCAGCTCACTGCTGTACTCGTCCCTGACCTCTTACATGGTCTCGGTGGTTCATCGGGCGAAATAATAAATTATTATTGGGACGTCTGTCCCGTCCCGATAGATACAACAATCTTGTAGGCGGCAGCATCGTGACTATAGACAAACTGCCAGGAATGCAGTTGCACTGATGAGTAGCAGTAGTTTATTATTATTATTGAAGAAGACGTACTGCTCAGCGTAATAGGACAGATAATTTCTCACATCAATATTTCCATTTTGCACACAAATGCAGTCTGAAACAGATTTCACAGTGTTTTTAAGTAGTTAGGGTTTACAAGCAGCAGCTGTTTCATAACTTTCATAATGGTCCTCCTCAGATCATGTAAGCATTGTCCACTTTATGAGTCCAAATTGATAATGATTGGAGTATAATTCCTAGCTTGACTCACACAGAATTAATGATCACTGAGTGAGTAATCACGTGGTTTAGAGCCTGCTGTCACCAGAAATACTGTTCTTAATTTTTCTTTTGCACAAAACTGTTTTAACATAAATTCAAAAATTTAACACTCTAGTAAAATCATTTTAGAAAGTTGTCTTGCTTAATAAGTTAACATAATTTTAAACCTGGTGTATGTATATTAATGAGATTTTACCTCTTTTAGGTTTTCCTACTTAATAGTCTAAATTTTTCAGTCTCTTCAGAAATTTCTGAAGAGAGTTTTTCTGTGTTTCTGTTAAAAGTATATCCCTACAATGAGCCTAGCCAGTATTGTAGAAGTGTTGACTGACATCTGTTTTCCTGTGCAGAGAGGTTCTGGAGGACTCATGCTGGCGGGTGGTAGAATCTCTTGACGAGCTGTGTGTGGTATACTCACCTAAGCAGTGGTGTGAATGGCTTGCCAGCGATGATCAAGATGATGATGACTGCAGCAACATAGAGGAGGAAGTAGCAACAGCAGCTGCGTACAACCAGGAATCTGTGGAACCTTCACTCCCTGCGAAACAAGAGCAAGTCTGGGGTTCTGCTGTGCCATATGCTAATGTAGACGAATGGTGTGTTGAAGAGGCACCTGCTGACGAAAGTGAAGAGGGAAGCATTGTAAAAAACAGTGTAGTAGGTGGAACTGAGAGTACGATACCTGTTGTAAACAGTGTGCAGGAGGAGATATCTCAAGATAAAAATGTGCATGCAACATCCGTACTCAGCAGGACAGATTGCAAGGAAGAAGAGTGCCATGATGACAAGACTGATGTTGTCTGCAGAGGTTTACCTGCGGACAGTTACTCTGTTACAGCAGAAATACGTGAAAGTGAAGGTGACTGTTCTTTTCAGTGTGATCTTTCCAGTGATAAAAATAACACTGGACTGCCTCACATTACTAGTTACCAAGACCAAAGTGATTTTGTGATTAAAGACTATGATGTTTGTGGTAAAAGTTGTGATTCAGGAGTTTTGGTACTGTCAGACAATCAAGAGGTAACTGAAATTGCATCTGTGAATGATGATCAGCTCATTACAGAAAATGTGGAGCAGGCAGTGAACTGTGCCCCAGTTGCACAAGTGTGCGATGTTATGCAAACTGTGGTGAATCTTTCGAACAATTTTGCATCAAGTAAGAATTACAGTGTGAAAAAAAGTGAACACTTGGACCGGGAGTGTGGATCGCCTGCCTTAGTGGATGGCTGTGTGCAGAACAAGAGGTTGAGTCGTAACTTGGAAGCGATGCTGGAGGAAGGTTCGATGGTGGACAGTTACAGCCTCGAGGAACAGAATGACAAAGCGGTTGACAGTGGCTATCCTAACTCGACGGACATGGACTTGGACCTAACGCCCGAGCAGGTCGATGAGATCTCCATGGAGAATGATGTCCTGCTGACGGGGAACTCAAGCCTTGGGGAGGACTCGGAGTATGAAGCCTCACTCTCGGACAGTGAGGGGGACCCGGTGCCCCCGATGCTGCACCTACCAGGTGAGATCCTGCGTGATGAGGGGGGCGAGGGCATGGAGAATGGAGATGTGGCCAACAACAACCAGGATGAGGAAGGAAACAATGCGGCAGCACCACGTCCCCAGGTGGGAGACGTAGCAGTCATAGACTTTGCCGTAATGCTAGATGTGGAGAACGAGAATGACATGGCAAATGTAAATCCATTTCCTGACTGGCTGTTGCACTTGCGGGGGGTGGCTAACCTAGGTAACGGAAGAGAAGCAGTGAAGCCGTGGTCAGACGATGAAGATGACAGTAGCAGCATGAGTCTGCATGGCCCAGAGCAGCTCTGCAGCGCTGTATTGCAGCAGGGAGCTGCAGGTGATGCTGATGTTCTCTAACATGTTTGCTTCACTGCATTTGTACTTAGTGTTCAACAACCATGTCTTTGCCTTCAAGTCAATGAGAAAAGAGTGTGTGTTACTGCTGTATAATGTATTTATAATGAATAGAGAATTGTTTCAGTCTGTGATTATTTTAGTTTTAAACTACGTTTCAGTCAGTATGGAAACTATAAGTCTTCTCATTGGTCCTTCCCACCAGGCAGGCTATGTTAAGGTGGTGACTGGACAGTTGTACAGTAGATGGTTCAGATTCTCACTGGTGTATGCTTTCTAACCTATTAGAGAACTTGTTGGAGTGGCCTAGTTAGTAGTTCGAGTTTGTTGTTGTGGAAGTAGTCTTGGACTGCCAAGACATTATCCAAGTGATAGTAGTTTTTAATTCTAGTCATTTTGACTGGTGCAGACTAAACATGTGTGATGTTCCTTGTGTGTGTGAGAAATGTCTGTAAAGTAGTGCTGTAGTTAAAATAATTTATTGAAGTGATACTTTCACCAAACAGTTGAAAAATATTAGGATGCACCAGAAAGTTTAATAACTTTATTAAAGTTATTCAATAACATTATGTTTAATTTTCCCTATCAGGTCTACCATTGTGACAATTTTTGACTGTAGGTGTATGCAGTATTGTTTGTTATTATTCAAAAGCCGTTCTTTTTATTCAAATGGAGAAAAACGTAATAATTTAAAAAATAATTAAAAACTCTGTACCGTAAAGTTAGTCAGAATTTCAAAAAACCTGTTTTTGCATATGTGTACGTACAGAGATGGACAAAAGTATTCGTCTAGAGAGAATGTTAAGCAAAATATCAATATTCTTTCTAAAATGGAAATATTTAACAAGTGATTTTCAGCAGAGGTGTCAGTAATAGATAAAAGAAACCTTCTGGTTGTAAAAAGGAATGCATTTTATACAGAAAATGAAAATAATACCTGAAATCTCCTTGAGGGACATTTCGTGCGTGGACATAAATATTTGTCCATTCCCTGACATTTATAAAACAAAACCATTAATATTGATCTCAATACTTAGTTAGCATACCCTTCCTGTTTATTATTGCTTTAAGCCTCTTTGACATGGGATGCACAAGCTTCTGTGTAATATTCAAGCCAATACTGTTCCATTCTTTCTGAAGGAACCCTTTCAGTTGTAGTTTGCTGGTGATGTGGTGTTTTGTCAGCCTTTTCTCCGACTCACTCCACAGATGTTCTATCGGATTAACATCTGGTTACTTAGGAGGGGTTTTCAAAGTATGTGGAGTGTTGTAAAGCAACCACAGGCGTACGATTTCCGCCGTATGATTGGGTTCATTGTCGTATTGAAAGTGACAATCATTTGCAATGCCTAGTTTTTCTGCACTCTTCTTAAGATTGATTTCGTGTATTTGAAGATACACAAATCTGTTCATATTCCCTCCGATGAAAACCAGTATCCCACTCCTGAGGCTGACATGCACCCCCAAATCACATGTTTAACTTTGGTCTGCGAGTTATTTTATTCAAATTCAGTGTTTGGCTTACCCCACACCAGCATTCTACCATCATTGCTATAAATATTGACTTAACTTTCATCTGAAAATAATACTTTCTCCCAGAATTCAGTATCTTTCTGCAGTATTCTTTTGCAAACTGCAGCAGTTTAGCCTTGTTCGTCTTACTAATGTAGGGCTTCTATTGTAGGACCCTAGCATGGTAGCCAGCACGATTGAGAACGCTTCGTACAGTCCGTGAAGAAATATGTTCATATAAATATTTGTTCACTTGAGCTGTTATGTCGTACAAACTTGATTTTGGATTCTTCTTAATAGAACTCACCACATAACTCTGCTCCCTGTGAGGTAGCTTCTGTGGATGACTGCTTCTTTCCTTGCTGGTGAGCACTGTTTGATCTTGAAATCTTTGTACAACACTTGTAACTGTCGAACAACTTATTCCCACAATTTTTGCGATATCTGTAATTTTCCTTCTGATCTAAGTCTTGTTATAGTTCCTTCATATTTCACCTCATCTCACGACACTGTTCGACTGCAGCAGGTTAAACCTTCACTATCTGACCACGGAACTTAACTGAAGTTACAGAGCTGAAACGTGTTAACGGAAAGAGCCCATACACACTTGTAAATGTCAGGTGGATGAATACTGTTACAATACACAAGAGTAAGCATGATATGTATGTCGCAACACAAGACATATGTATGTGGTAGAAATGTCACACGTTAATGCCTACAGTTTTCAAACTATTCAAAATTATTTGGTTCCATATGTAACTCAACTGGAAATATTTTATAAATGCTTTCATTGACAAAACTTAGTTTTCTCTTCATGAAAATTTTTTTAGGTAGATTTGCTGGATTTGCAAGGTTTGTTGCAACATTTTCAAAATATAATCATATTATTGCAATAATTACAAAAATAAATTTGCTTCTGAGCTGTTTTACACTACAGTGGATATTCTATCCATCTTTCTCAGGGGACTGGCTAAAAATTCCGATACATGTGGACTTTCAATGAATGTGGTCTTGAAATGCAGATAAATAAAAAAATGGGACCACAGTGTACGTTCCATAGATGCGGGATTTCAATCCATCCGAGTTCAACACATAAAAGTTCCACTGTATTTAAAATGCATACAGTAAACCCCCGAGTTCGTACTGTTCATGGTTCCCTAGAACTGTGGTGCAAAATCAAAACAGGCTTGATTTGACCCTTAAAAAATTATGTTGAACATCCATTTTTTATGCGAAGTTCATGTTTAATCATTACATGGGGTGGTGAGTTGAAGATACTAGTTACGCAGCAATCAGTGTAATATTCTTGCACCCTCCCTCTCATAACCAACTGGCTGGGAATATGAAATGAAGCATGTGGAGAGAGAATGTGGGCTGCTTCAGTTGTGTCCCCTCCCGCACCCCCCCCCCCCCCCACAAATTCCCTCTTATCTGTGCCCTTTTTTTTCCTTGACAGTTCACAAGAATGATCTTGTAATGTGCAGCCCTCGTAAAATCAGTACTTTTAAAATCAGGGGTGGCTAACATTGTTGAGGGTGTGTAGCGGCAGAAAGAGGAGTGCTCGAGACAAACTTTCTTTTTACGTTATGAGTCGCATGCATGACCTAATTTACCAGATGTGTACATCAGGACAGTTCATAAAGTTAACATATTTTTGCGAAACTTTTTTCTTTACAGTACAGATTTACAGATTGGTAATTAACAGTAGTGACACAATCCCTATATTTATTGCTGTGTACTAACAAATGATTATTCCCATTTTGTAATAGACTTTGATTGGGTATTATTGCATTTTTACATACAATTTTTTGTAGGTTCTCGATAATGTTGCTCTAAAATTGCTACTGTTGCAAAATTGGGGGCTTACTGTAGTTAGTGATAAGTGGGTTTAAAAAAGTTGCTTTGTTTTTGTAGTTTTATGTTTCACACTTGTGTTGAAGCTGCCGATGTTTGACTAACAAAGATAATGACTACTATTGTGATCTCTATGTATAGTGGTTTTGTAAATGCGTAAATGATACATACTCTCAGGGGCAGTAGAGTGTAAAAAATACAACATTGTGATATCAGGAATTTATGGATGAAATTTAACTTTATCTGAAAATAGCAATACAATATCACACCATATTTCTAATGACTGAGAAAATTGTAGGTATTCAGTAATAAAGGAACTGTTAATAATGGAAAGCAAAAATTCACACTCTTGTTTCTACTGTCATTTCATGTGTTTTACCATAATTTCTGTTATTTTTTTAATTGCATATTTCACCTTACAGCATAAGTTAACTTGAAATTTTTTTAAACTGTATTCCAGATTAATTCTTAGTGATTTTAATTGCTACACAATTTCTGAATTTAAAGACTTTTTTTTTACAAGGTCAATTTTTGATGAAATAAAAAATAAAGGTATTTTATTTTGTATGTTAGTTTTTTACAAAAGATGAAGTTTCTGAGGCTTAAGTCTTGTATATTTCCACTTGACATTTTTGAGCTCTCTTAGATGATGTTAAATACTGTTGTTCCCCCTTCATGGGCAATTGAAAGTTTGAAGACTGTATTTGTTGTAACATATAATTTTGTTATATTTTTATAGTGAATTCAGAATGTAGATTTTGAATTTACAGAAGAAAAAGTTCCCATCAAAATTTTTTCTATAGTGGTACATAAGTTCCTTTTTCTTTGCTTCCCGATTTCATTCCTCCAATCCCTTTTTCTGATGCTAGTTTTCACAGGTTGCTTGGCTTGCAGTATCTTTAACCAGAGGAATGTTACCTGACTTTGCTGCACACATGATAGAATGTAAACAAACTGTAATTATGAGCTTTAAACTATTAAACCTGTAATGGATGTAAGTTAAAATTGTTCTAGCACCCAGGAATTCACCTCCACAATGTAACTGTACTTATACATATCAATACATGTGTGTGTTTTGCAGTATTAGAAGCTAAGTAAAGACTGAAAATCTGTATGCCATCTTGATCACGTGTAAATAGTAATCAGCTGTTTGTTTGATGCAAGTTGTAAGTAATGGGCAACAGCAAATTCAGAACACCTCACCTGTGTTAGTGTACAGTAGTGTACATAAATAAAATCACCCTACTATTTTACAGCGATTTGTGCTACAACTTGTAGTATACACATGTGAGAAAAATGTAATGTTTTTTTTACTTTTCACGTTAATATGAATTCTATCCTTCAGTGAATCATGTTACTATAACTTTAAATGTTTAGTGCTAACATACATTATTTTTCTGTTTAAAAAATTTAAATTAAATTCTGGAATTGAGCTTGTACTGTGGAGGAACTTCCAACTACGTACCTATATTTTTGTTGAAAGGCATTTGTATTTTGATCCAGAAAACTGGGGATAAAAAAGTATTGTTATTATATTAACTATGTGAACACTAAGTAGCATTTCTTTTTTCCTCAGTGTTTACAGTCTCCTGTTGTGCCTGCTGTAAATCTATGGAAAACCTGTTGTATACAAAATATTTTTGTGCTACAAATTTTATTACCTTGGTTGTTAAAAAAATTCTATTATATTATTTGAACATTTATTACTTTTTAAATTAAAAAACAGTTGACAACTAACATTTTAAATGTAGAGTCTTGAGAACATAGTCTTTGGTATTGAGGAATTGTGAAATTGACTTTTCTGCCTATACAAATTACGACGTTATGTGGCCTATGTTTAAAGTTGGGTTGTTTCAAATTCATGGTTGGAGTGTGTAACAGAAAGTTGTTTTTTATATGTGAGTTAATACGGTATATGAGGCCATAAGTTTTGTTGTAAAACATATATAATTTTACCGATGTAATTTTACAAGTCACTGTCAGTGTAAAATCATGGGATTATTAGCAAAGAGAATAAACTGAATGACTTTGTGTATGGTGTTAATTGTGTTACAATACATCACTTATTTTTGGCTGCTTTCTTTACCTAAGTTTTAATAAATCCAATTTTATTACTCAAGATTGTTAAACATTTTCAATTTCTATGTAAAATTTTTGTAATTGTTTCTTGATGGTAGAATAGTAACAGAGAGATCTGTTTTCTATTCACTATAAAATTATGCAATTGCATGTGACTGCAACAAATAAATAATTTTTATGATACCTGTAGTGGTGCTTGCATATCTACCTATATTTCTGTTGTGGGACCATCATCCACCAATTGGCCCAGTTATTTTGAAAGGTTAATACTGCTTTTTGGCATGTATAGGCAGCCCCAGAAGTTTTTGATGAAAAATTAGGGATAATTAATATTGCAAGCACAGGCCTCCCTGAATTTTTGTCAGTAACAGAAAACTATGATGAGTCAAACTAATTAGTTTGCCATCTGTGTGTCCTCCTTGCACTGGCAGAAAAATGCACACACACACACGCACGCGCGCACACGCACGCACGCCTCCTGCAGGCTTTCTCATTGGCCAGAGACACTAGAGAGAGAGCATGAGAAACAGATGTTGAAGTGGGCATTCTAAAAATAGCCAAGCAGCTGGGGTGGGATAGTGGAAGGGAGGGAGGCAAGTGAGAGGGAGAAATACAATGATGGCCAGCAAGCTGATGGGGAGGGGGGGGGCTGAAAGGAGGGATGTAGAGCAAGAGGTAGAATAAAAAAAAGAAGAAATGACCCACTAGAAGGAAAAAAATAAAAGGACTCAACTGAAGGGAAAAAAAAGATCTACCTTCACAGGGCGGCCCATAAACATTGCCCCATTATGCATTTAAATATGAGTGATGAGCTATTAATTTGTTCTTATTTTGCTTCCTTAGAAACTAAGTTAAAACATTCAAATGTACTGTATGTTGACAAATTTCTGAACATGTTTTAGGAGAAAAAATTTTTTTTCATGCCAATATCTCGTAAATAAGAAGCACCCTTCTTTTTGTAGTTTTTTTTTGTAAAAATGCAAAATAAGATATGTAGTTTAAAATTAGTTAACTAACAGTTGTACAACATGAACTGAACTATGAATGTTGAAGTGCTTGTTTGTGCTCTGTCTATACTAGTGTGGAAGCACATGTGAAGACAGCAATATGTACACTTGAATGTAGTGATCCTTGTCTGAAACAACTTGTTGCATATACACTGGCATTCCTTTTAGCTTAGTGAGCTGTGTAAGAAACTTGAGATCTGTTATTTGTTAGTTCACCATTTAAACATTTGTGTTCTGGAAGTTTTATTTGATGTTTAACTTGTTTGTCAGCCCTTGGTGCTCAATTGCATGTGAAGTTTATTTGTTGAAGTAATTTTGTGGTGAATCACGTTTTGATGTAGTACTCTGTCTCCTACAGTTTCTTTTTGCAACTGTGACCTTAGCTTGTTTTATTTTTTTTTGTAAAAGACATTTTTGAATTTTTATTCATAAATTACTGTCTACATTTCATAAATATGCAAAGTAATCATATGTTACACTTTAATTTTATTTTAACATGGTAACTACACTACAAATATTAACTGAATCAGATTTCAAGTCAGTATAAAAAAAGTTTGTTTATAGAAGACAAAAATAAATGTGTCAAATGCATTTACTGAGATTGTTGTAACATTGGGTGCTCTGTGGAGTGTTTTTGGAAAATGCAGGTAAAATTTATGGGCTAGTTCTTCACCACCTTACTAATAAAAAAAGGTCTGCCAACATAGGCATGGAAATACTTTGTTTGGCTGCCTAATTGTTATTATATGTTTTTAAACTTTTGAAGAAATGCCAGCAATTGAAAAATTACAGCGACGTTTAATCAAATTATTTGTAGCGAAATTATATCACATGGCAAAAAAGAAGTGCAGTACAAATATGTATCTGAAAATTTCTCATTCTGCTGCCAAAGGTGCTTGCAAATTTGGTGGAAATTTGAAGTTTTCTGGTGCTCAGACAAGGAATTCTCGGACATATGTGCATATAATGTTTTTGTTTCTTTGTGAGAGAGGAAACTTGAACTTAAAAAGTCTGGTAAAACATTAGCCACCTTTTTACATAGTTTTTTTATAATACATTTAGTGAATAGTACTGTATTTACCAGAATATAAAAAAAATTCTATTTTGTTTATTGTTTTTTAATTTTTTTTTATTGGGTCCTCTTATTTTTGCTTAGTAAAATATTACAATGTTTTTTGCTTGGGTAATAGCAAGTGATGTTCAATGTTTTTGAATAGACATACATTTAATTGCAATGCAAGACACTTGACATACCGTATTTACCCATGTACGACCTGTATATGTTTTCCAAAAATTAGGTTTTCATAAACAGTGTGCAGGTGGGATCTTGTTAGTTGCTACTTGAGACGTTTTTGCATACAGGTGGTATGTAAGCATCACGGTGAAAGGTGTGTGTGTGTGCACGTGCCGTGTGCATGTGGCCTTGCTTCCCTCCCTTACACGCCTGGCAAGAGGGGAAGTTGTTGTCTAGCAACTAGAGCGCCGTCCTTGCATTCTCGGTCTCTCTGGTTCGTCAGATGTTTGCTACCCTCAGGTACACTCTGCTGTACTTCATCATGGCCAGGCTCAATGTCGCTTCCTTCCCTTACATGACTAGCAGGAGGGGAAATGGTTGCCTTGTAGCTACCATGGGACCCTTCCCACTTCCGTTTCTTCTTGAGGGAGGGGAGCTATAACACATCACTGTACTTCCAGCATCAGTTCTTCCCCTCCCGTCTGTTCCACATGTTGTGACGTGGCTGGAGTTACAAACCACTTGTAGATGGTTTTACACTTTTCAGTATTTAAAAATATGCATGGTAAATACCATTAGCACAATGTTAAAATTCAATACTTTAGGATATTCTCATGTGATACTCGATACTATAAGTATCAATGATATCAAGGTATTGCAGAATCGAGGATCCCATCCCTGTTACCTTATATTAGGTATCCATTGAATAAATGCTGAAAACTAAGACAGAGTTCAAATCAGCAGATTTAGTTTACCAAATGGTCTTGTGATACATTTTAGTTTTTTTAAAGTGTGTGCACTATCCAAAATTAAATATACTAAAATTGTAAACAAAACCACCACCTCGAATGAGAAATTCCTTGCGCATGAGAAAGCAGAAGGAAAGTGTAAACAGCCGGCTCCGGCCAAGGTCACAGCGTTGACCTTCTGGTTTTTAACTGCCACGTTACCAAGTTGTGCGTGCCGTGCTGTCCTGCTAGTCAGCTACCTATGTTCATGCCTTTGCCAGTTAGACTTTAGAAGTTATGTTGCGCAAAATATTTGACGTTTTTGAAAATAAATTTGGGGCACAGTTGTGTTAACAAATATAGTACCTTAAATGGGTGGATATTTCTTTATAAAAAAAAACATTATTCCCAGCCGTCTAATCTGAAAATTAAGGTGCAGGTCTGACTCGGGGGCGGATTGTATGTGGGTAAGTACGGTAATCATTAAAATGTTACAGAACTGACCAAAGAAAGTGTGACTTCCTTATATGTTTTTATGCATTGCATGTGTGGTTATTAACTACAAAGAATTTCCAATTTCCGTGTGTTAAAACATTTATTTAAGTACCAATATTAAATAATTGTGCTGAATTACATAGCGAAATAATTAGTAGAGAAATTATTTTTTCTTGTATACCACGGAAAAAATTTAGTTTGTTTCATATTGTGTTAAATGTGGTAATTATATTAAACATCCAGATACATGGTCTCTTGACTTTTTCCTTGTGTGACATGGTGAATTAAGGGAATGAGGGTGTTAGTAAGGTTCCCATGATGTTTGATCGTGTTTTCAAAAACATCCTGGGGCTACGGTGGCTGAGCGATTAGCACGCTCGCCTCCCATCAAGGCGAACCGGGTTCAATCCCCAGCCAGGTCACTGGATTCTCGCAAGTGGGAATCGTGCCGGATGATGCCGTTGGTCAGCAGGTTTTATTGGGGATCTCCCATTTCCCCCACCCCTTCATTCCGGCACCACTCCATATTCACTTCAATCACTCTTATCGGCTCTCAAGACCTTGCTGTTAAAAGCTGCCCAAATCTCTTCATTCACTTACTCAGAAACATCCTATATGTACAGGCAGTTGGGTTGTGCTTTTTAAGATTTAGTGTTGACATTGCAAGAAGGAGGGAAACAAGCGCAGGACTGTCTTAACATACAGGTATGCTGGGCTGTTTAGTGTAGGGGACCATGATGTGTGTGTGTGTGTATGTGCTTGAATGTCTTGTTATTAATAAGTAAATACTGTTCTACAAATATTCGTTTCTGGAAAATGTTTTTAAGCGTTTATTTTACTAAAGGCAATCAGCGGTGTTGAGATTGTATTACGTACACACAGGCATGTGTAATGAAGATTGTGAGAAGTAGGTTGGGGTAAAATGAGAAATGAAAATTGGGAAAGATTTTCGGAGAGGAATGTGTGTTGAGTTAGGATGGAGAAGTCAAGTTTGAGATTGTATGGTCTTTTGATAGGAATAGAGAAGAAGAGGTTACAGAAGAAGATGCTAGAATGGCAAGTGTGGGGACACAAGACAAGAGGAAGCTCAGGGGAAAATTGATTGAAGTGTGAGAGATGAAATGTAGATAAGCGTGGTGTTTGTGTAGAACTGTGAAGTGAGAAGTGATAGATGGACAGAACTAAATGGAGAGTTGTATGTTCTATGCAGACCTGGCCTTTGATTAGAAGCTGTACATGATGATGATTAGGAACAAAATTAATATTTGCCAATAGTGGTGGTGTATGTTAGATGTTAAGATGGTGCTGTGCAGGTTCTAATTAAGACCACACACATAGTTTTGAAGTTGAGGTGGAGTGAGGGGTCTCGTGTGTTGATTTCATGTGTCCTACTGTCCGCTGCTAGGTTGGAGTCCATATGACACAGGTGCATCATGTTGTGGCTATGCTTTGCACCTGATATCTGCAAGTTTGTGTAACATCACGCAGGTAGGAGGACATCACCAATGATTCCTGG
This sequence comes from Dryococelus australis, assembly GCA_029891345.1. Classification (NCBI taxonomy): domain Eukaryota; kingdom Metazoa; phylum Arthropoda; class Insecta; order Phasmatodea; family Phasmatidae; genus Dryococelus; species Dryococelus australis. The sequence goes on along the minus strand of CM057000.1, from coordinate 29,490,373 downwards.
AATCCGTTAAATAGAGCGTGATTGGTAGAGTGTAACCAAGCAGATTATACACTTCCATAGTACGTATGTAAAGAAAAACAGAAAATATTGTCAGTGGTGATCACTTTTCACTCATATGCCTTGAGATTTTCAGTCATTTACTAGTGTTTTGTTTGTATTAAAGAAGAAATATTCATACTCGACATAGAACCAAGTTTTCTCAAAACTGTTTTTAAAGTTGCATTTTTAAGAGCAATGGTTGAGTGGTTCCTTGCAGTCAACACCTGTGTCATTCAGGTTCAATATTCTGTCAATTATTTACCATGTTAGGCGAAAATGTCTTTTTCCCATTTGCTGTTAGTAAAATTAAAGACATATTTTTAAACACCAAACTATTTTTGTCTTTTGGCAATTTTGTAAGGTAGCACCAAATATGAAAAAGTTTTTATGCCATATCTCTGGGATTAATTGATCAATTTTCTCCAATTTCTTATAACTGTAATGCACAGATGCTTACACAGATACCTTATTTACTCGTGTATAGTGCGCACTCGTGTATACCGTGCACTCATGTATAGCATGCACTCATGTATAGTGCGTACCATGATTTTTGCAACAAGTTCCAGGGGAAAAAAAAATTAAATTGCACCAAAATTCATGTATAGTGCGTACCATGATTTTGCAACAAGTTCCAGGGAAAAAAAAATTAAATTGCACCAAAATTTTGGGCACCTGTTAGTAAGTATGGAACAAATTATTATTTTTTTACATTAATGTGTGGTGATTGTGATATGTTTGGAAAATACTTTATTTAAATAACTTGGGTGCAAAAAGCCAAAATAAAAAAGTCCGGAAACCACCTGCCTTTAATACTCAACATATCCGATTTTGCTTTTCTTTTTTCTCCTCCTTTTAGCAGTGACAGCTCTCATTTTTTTTTCCGTGCTAGAATGTCACACTAACCTTCTCTCAAAAAAAAGGGTCTTCTGGCCCCCCTCCCCCTTCCCACACAGAACATGGGTCGCTAGCCTCTGCTGTGGAAACAGAGGGATGGGAATTATTGATGGGCAACATCTGGGTGTTATTACAAGGGAGTGGGTTCGTAAACCAACCCATGGCAGTTCTGGGTGGCAGTTCTGGTTTGCGGGGTGACAGGATGCCATTAGTTGGGAGGGGATTTCGACCTACACATAACTGAAGGGTCACTGAGAGAGAAAAAGAGAGAGAAGAAAGGGAGTGATGTAAAAGGGAGAGATGAGACAACATAGTCCCGTCACTTCCCCAGACAATTTATGGCTACCAAACCACCCCCCCCCCCCCCACCTTTTAATTTTTCCGTGTATAGGGTGCATCCCAAAAATTTTTTCCTCTTTTGGGAAAAAAGGGCACGCTATGCATGAGTAAATATGGTACTTTGAACTTTGGAAACCAATTTACTTACACAGTACAGAACTTTTTGCAGGAGTAATTTTTTGATCAGTTAGTATGAAGAATTCCGTGCTGTATTCTCAGGTTGCTCGGCCGTTGTCCAGGCTCGCAGATAAGTGGCACACAGTATACTGGTGCCCATTCTTTGCTCTGAGAACATGTTCATTTTATAATTCATGTTGAGGTGACCACACAAATTGATTCAGGCTTTTCACTGCAACTGATGTCAATTTTCAAACAAAGTGATATTGTATTAATTTCAGCACTTTTGCAGTTCTAATATTTTGCTTTGTGTTTCACAATCTTGTGGTCTTTCATCTGGGTTTTAGAATTTTGTGTCTGTTCAAGTGAAGTGTCCCGTGTAACGAATTTTTTTTATTTTGTCTTACAAATTTTAATTTTAGTCTCTTGTAAGGGTTTTTTTATTGAAGCTACAGTATGTTGTATTTAAGAGATTATTTTGTATTAGGTATGCCGAATAGTGTTCGTATTTCTATAGTAGTTTTTTTTTTTTTTTTTCATTAAATATTTAAAGTTGATTATTTGTGTGAAAGCTACATGCAAAGTAGTTGGTTGTCTGTGTTTATATAACAAAATATTGTAAACAGATAAAAAAGTTATGTAGTACATTTTTTAAAAAATAAAATCAAAACAAGCACTGTACCTATATTCATGTAAGTTGGTTACACCTGGCATTACTAGAAAAAGTAGGTAATCAAATTTAGTAAAAATTTAAATAGAAACTTATTGAGGTCATGGATTCAGCTTGGAAGAGTGCACATTCCACTTGACAGATGTCTCCCTCGCTGACAATACCACTGCTGTTAGGCAAGTTCTAGCTTTTAGATAACTCCCTCCCATGCTTGGTTGACTCACAGTAGCTCAGTGAATTGTCTGTAGCCACTCAACCATCACTTATAAAAAAAAAACATGCCTACCCTGGACAATATATTATTTTCAACTGTCTTGCAAATTGTTTCACCCAGTTTCTTTCCTCTTGGCAAATAATGCCCATATACATCAGACTTTTGTGTGTTGTATCATTATACTATGCCTTTGTACACTTGTAGTTATTGCGCCATTGCATGTAAAGTCCTTGTAGCAATATGAACGCCCTTATGCTGATGGCAGTACAGAGAAAGGTGTATACAACCAAAGTTTTAGATGGCTCGGCCAGAAGTGACACTGTAGTTGCCCCAAGATATGATGTCAAAACTGCAGAGCTGGGGAAATAGCCTGTCCTGTCTGTAATGCACAGTTTTGGACACACTATTTTTGATAGAAATATTGATATTTTCATGATTTTGTCAGTTTTATGAAATTATTTCAGTATTTTTTTTTGCTAATTTTCTACATCATAAAATATCTCTGATTTTAAACGTGTAATACGATATTTCAAACAATAAAGTACATGTCCAAGTAATTTTTCGTTAGCAAAATATAAAATTTAAGTGCTCAATTTTTTGTAAATATGTTATTTTAATATCTAAAATTTGCCATTTCAGTGAAAGAAAATACTCATCAGTCCATGTAGTGTGTCCATGTGGGAATGAATGAAGGTGTAGGAAAACCTGACTTAGGCGCCAGACGCTGTTGACAGGCAGAGGCAAGATGGTGTTGCCGATGTATTCAGGGCTGTAGGGTCATCAGTCCGGATGTACGTCTTTCCCTCAATGGATATCGAGACGTCCCAAAGATGATGGAGTCATGCTCCCTTGTACCTGCTGTGTAGTGGGCCTATTTAGGCTGACCCACATGCCTTAAAACTGCTATTGCAATTTTATAGATAGTGTGCAAATTTAAGCAGATGAAGAAACATCTGGAAGGTGGATTGTAGGGAACCGATGCCCTGAAATGCCAATAAGGTGGTGCATAGAAATAATACAAAGCGATTTACTTCCCAACCAAAACTTTACAACTTAAAAAACAACAGAAATTTTTTGTTTGTTTCTATTTCTAAGCTGTTGGTTTCTGTTGTATTTAATGGAGGATTTGGCATTGTTCAGGTGGTTTTCTTTCTATTGATTTTTATTGTAACCTAATGGTTTTTACTTCGTTATGATGGTTTCTATTACACTACCTATAGTCTGTTGGGTTTTCTTATATTCTAGTGGTTTCTGTTGTGTTTTGTGGGTTTATACAGTGGAACCTCATTAATACAAACCTGAAGGGACCAAAATCTGGCCACTTTGTTATAACAATGTTTGTAATAATGAGGTTTGTTTGGCCAAAACTGAAGGAGTGTTGCTCCAAGCAAATCCCTCTCAGCACACTCAACTTTGGCTGTGATAATTTAGTTTTATCAATAGTACTTTATGTATCGGAACATTTTGTTTATGGAGTGCCGAGGGGCAGACTGCCCCCTGCGTCTTACATTGCAGTTCCATGGCTTAGGCTGTTCTTACCGTTGAGGTCACCGGCAGACCAGAGTGCCGAGTCCATGTAACTTCTCTGTTTATGTAAACCAACCCATACAGCACACTTGGTCGCGATGACATCACAATGTCCTATTTTGGTCACACTTCACTGATGTCGCACTGTAACGCCCAAACAACATTGTTGGGCGACCTTCTTAAATTATTGTTCTTTTGTGACGGTCTTGCAACGGTGTATAGTAACCTGTGTATTTCACTTTAGTCATATAGAAGAATGGGTTTATTAAATTTATTGTTGTGTATTTTAACCATTCGTATTCATAATAATGTTGTTATAATGGAGTACATGACTCAAATTTGAAATTTCTGGAGCCAATTTTATTGCTGTGTACAGTATAATGTATTTTAAAAATGATTACTGTTGTATCCCGTTTCCGTTTGCGATATGGTCGTCTTACTCAGCTTGTGCACGTGTGTTAATTTAATTTGGATCAGAAGCTTCGTCAGTGATGGGAATATGAGTGTTCTTCATACGTGACACCAAAAGTTATGGCGAAATAATTGATTTATTCAATGTGTTTTTTTATTATGTAGTTCGTAATTTATGGATTGTGTATATTTTGGTTAAGACTCTGAATTTCAACTCTGTTTCGGACAAATGTTCGTATAATAATTCCAAATTTGAGTCATGAGGCAAATAGAATGTCTATAACAGTTTTTTTTTTAATTGGTTAAAATATGTTAACCAATGTAATGAAAATGTGTAGCTGTGAATCACTTAAGACATTAGGTTTCTTGTTTACAAATAAATTTTTGACAAAAAAGGGGGAATAAAGCTCTTGGTATAGTTACATTTAATGCTTACCTTATTTAGTATTGTAGTTAGCATTAATTACAAAATAAGTAAATTCATGTTTCAATGTGATGATTTTGATTGCGTGCCAACACTAAGCTATACTGAGGACAGAATTGACATCACCCCATTTTGCGACATCATCCCGCCGTAGTCTTGCAACGTCATCTCGACGTGGTCGTGCGACACCGTCTTGCCACTTACCACTGTCGTTTAGTGTCATTATCCCATCGTCGTATTGCAATGTCATCTCGACGTATTGCGATGCCGTCTTGAGAAGTCACAGAAAGTGATATATGTATATCCATACTGTTATGATATGGGCAAGCCGTTGCTGTGGCGCATGTATGAATGTCACCAGCACACATCCAAGGCGAGCGAGGTCACGGAAGGGAAGTGCCGCCGCGACAATCAGGACACGAGATGCAAGAGAGTTAGCAAAAAAATGAAGTAATTTGTAAATTACCAAGTATATGGTGACATTCAAGGAGTTAAGCTCGGGTATTACAACATCCAGTCGATGACAGGGTAACTTGGACCAGCAGATGGGGTTTCGTTCGCATTAGCCATACTGTAATAGCAATCAGCCTTCGGCATTGTGAAGTTAAAGCTGTTCCCGCAGTTAGGAGAAAGACTCGTAATTTGATGCGTGCTTGATTTATTAGACAATGTATAAATATGTGCAGGTAAAGAGTAGCTTGACGTAAAATGCTCCCCCAGTGCAGGTTGAGGTATTTATGTAAAATATAGTGTTTTATAATGCAACAGGATGTACATTTAATGGTTTTAATTACATTGACGTGATTTTAGGCCGGACCATTGAGGTTATAGGTTATGTGGATTGGAATAAAGAATGTTGTTGGTTTTCCGGAGAGCACCAGCGCTCAGTCGAGCACGAGAATTGATGCTGGTCATGTGGCCAACAGCCCAAGTGGCCTCCTCGATGTCCCATTTCTTGTAGTTGATGTCTCACTGTATCCACAATGTTTGGTCTAGTGGGAGATATTGGAAATTCACCCAAATGCTCGTACACATTCCCGGTGAGAACTGTTGTGGGTCATTCTCACACCCATAATGAAATACATTACTCATGACATTACAGTTATTCGGCCGTGATAAATAAAAGATTCGACTTTTAGCAATCATATTTATTTACAGTTTGATTTTTCATACGAAGCACTGACAATAACAAACTCCATTTAAGCGAGGAGTGCTCTTTAGCAGATAACTTATGCTTGGCGTACATGGAAATTACGGTGCTTTACGTCCCGTTCATATACAAATGAAACGGGTGCAGTGGGGCTCACTCTCCAGACTAAAACAACATGAGGTTCCGAATTTACGTTATGAGTATTGATACGCTACGTTATTAGGTTGAAAGAGATACTGGTCAAGGGAGGACACGATGCACGCATCCACTTCGTGAGATGACTAAAATGCTATTGCTGTGGGGTTGGCGCCCAAGCCCTCTGAGTGGCTGCAGCGCCTTCCCACGTACTCATGAAAAAAAACAGTTAACAAAAGATGATGAAAATGAATGGAATGTCTGATGGCTGCAGTGGAAATGGGGTGGAACATATGGAAAACCCTTTTGCAAAATAAATTAAAATATAAAAAACAGAAGTTGTGTGTGTCCTTTCTGGAGGCTGACTTGCCTTGTGAGTTTGACGTATCCTGAAAGTACAGGCCCCTTTTGATGCCTATTATTTCAGTGTATTTCAAAACATCGGTGCTTTATGCCACGGACCCTAAATTTACGCAAAACACTCATAATAACTAAATTCCTTGAAAGTGGGGTTGTGCTGCTACTTGTTTGCTTTTACGGACCGTAGCTTACAGATTAATGTGGTGACTGTTGAAGTGTCGGATGAGGGCTGAGGTTAGGTTTCAGGAGCGGTGAATCTTAATTTTGGACAGTTTAGGTTTGGGACATTGTTACATGGGCCTGCCATATATTATTCACTAAATAATGTGGATGTCGGTAGAGCCGACTCATCTCCTCAGGTCTGTTCGGCCGACGACCACTGCGTAATCTCTCCAGGGATTGCAGTACTCTGAAATTATTGTGTTTCCTTGCTAACTGCACTGTGGGATATCCGGGTTCCTCACAGCCCATACGACACTTTTCTTACATTGTATAATAAATAACAACAACCACACTATCAAGCAATCCTTTTCAGACATTCTGCCTAGATCTTATGGGCCTTATCCCAGATCAGCAGGGGTAAAGGCCTCATTATTGTCATCACAGATAATTTCTCTAAGGGTAATGGAGGTGTATGCGTCCAGTAGTGCATGTATGTCCAACATCGCACATTGTTTTACAGAGTGTCTTCTTTCCCATGCGGGGGTACCCGCAGAATCTGTTGACAGACAACGGGACCCAAATCATTAGGAAAAAGTGGTGGGAATTATGCACCAGGTAAGCATCTGAATATGGCGGTATATCACCCTCGTGTTAACCCCACGGAGCACAACAACCAGTATTTGAAGAGCACAGCTGCGGCTCCATGTGGGTGAGCAGCATACTTGGTGGGCCGAACAATGCCGACCGACCTCTTCACCCTCCTTCGGTATATCACTGTCAAGACACCAGCTTATGTGCTGCTGGGTCACAACCTTGCCCTGCCGGACGAGTCCAAATGCCAGAAGGCGAGGGAAAACATGTACCCAGCAGCAATGGCGCTGACAAAAGCACTGAGAACTGCACTAACAACAATGGGACAATCACCAAACTGCCACTGCCCGAACTACGGGCAGGGCAAATGGCGTATGTTCATCACGCCCGTAATCTGACGCCCACATATATTTCTGTGCGGGTTTTGCAGCAAGATAATCAATAGCATCTGGCCCACTAACTACTTGGTCTGGCTTGGGCTAAAGATCGTTAGGGCACATCGGGACGACATTGGACCCTCACTAGGTGACATCGCCGACGAAGTTGTCCCCGAATGGAGTGGCAAAAGGAATTCCCTTCCACAAGTGGTTGAGAAGACCTAACCAGGCATAGCCTTACACCCAATGAAGGCCGGTCGCCCTCCACTCCCTGGGAGCCACATCCCAAGTTGCGGGGAATTGCCATGACCTAGAGTGGTCATCGCCCCGGCGGCCGGGCATAAAAGAGAGCAGTCTGGACCCCTCACCGGTGTCGCAGTCCACCGGGGATAGCAGCCCTTGCTCTGAAATGGAGAGTTGATATAATATATAGTCTTATATTCTCCATAGTTTCATCACTGCAACCAAGCCATTGCTCCTTCGACCACCGAGGTATTACGTGACCAATTGCCCTGTATGATTTTGTCCGGGGGGGGGGGGGGGGTCGTCAACCACACTCCATTCCATGTCTTTGTACTTCTTCTTTGAAGTACAAACTTTGGGCCCCAATGGACTGAGTGCTAAGTGGTCCAACACCCCACCAAGTGGTCGAGCCTTGGTACTAGCTATCGGTGCAACCATCATGGCTGATACCCCTCGCCAGTTACAAGGACTTTGGCAACCCATAGGGAACGGGTGGCATTGCCCAATATGTTAAGCGACTAACAGGGTGACCCGAGAAGCCTTGGGTCACCTTGAGTGGAGAGGGGCCATAAGAGATGCATCATCCACCCTGTGCAGGTCGTGCGCGGTGCATATCTAGCTCGGCATACTATAGCATGTTACTGCCACACCGCCTATCATGCCCGGGACCTTCCTCCTGTCTACTACATCCCAGGGATATCAAATCCCGAAGAAATGCCCACCCTGGAGTCACAAAACCCTACCCCAAAATCATTAAGACAGAAGAAACTAATGTAATCAGGATTTCATTTGACATGGAACAAAACCAACCACTGCCCAAATTAAGGGTAAGTGAAATATTTTACGCCAGACAGACCTGTCTTTACAATTTGACGTTTGTTTTGAAGATTAAAGAAAGAAAAAGAAAACACTTCCAATTCATCTGTGTACACTTAGACTGAAGACCAAAGTGGTCGAGGCTCTAATGAGGTAACATCTGCTTTGAGTCATTCGTTGGAAAAGGTTTGAAAATGTGCCAGAAAAATCTTTAACTCTCAGGTTATTTACTGATGCCTGCAGTGGGCAAAATGAAAATACCAATATGATGATGTTTTTACTCAACTACATTCACAACCTTTAAACATGTGGAGCATTACTTTTCAATCAGGGGTCATTGCTATATGCTCCCGACAGAGTATTTGGGCGATTTGTACAGGAGTTACGAAAAAGGATACAATAATATAGCCTAATGAATATCACAAGGTGTTTGCAACTGGTGCTACAGTAAATGTGTTGGGCACTGATTGGATGATTTCCAACTGTATGGATGCCTCAAAGATGGCCCTATAAAAAAAAACTTCCCCTTAAAATATTTTAGCAATGTGTTCTCATCTATTCAAAGAGCATCAAACTAACATTAGCATTAAAAATACATAATGGTCTGTCAACAACTGTAAAGATGAATAAATCAACTGAACTATTGCACGAAGTGTACAAAAACGTTAATGTTTTGTCAGAAGAAAACCATGTTATTCAAAAGAAACGACAAGATGTGGAGAAACTTCTGAAGTTCGTTTCACTCAGCGAACGTACGAGAATGTTTTACCAAAACACTCTGTCGGACAACGTAGATGGAGATCAAGACAACAATATTGTTGTATATGTCGAAGAAGAGTCATTTGTTTGAACTGTTTAACCTTTGTATCATTGCCATTTCAAAAGACTTAATAGGTTTTCAATGTTGCCATTAAGTTGTTGTTGGTTTTGTACGTTTTTCTTCATGTGTACTATTCATATTGTAGGTCTTGATACACGTTAACACAGAGTCAATATTAAACTTATTCATAAAAATAAACCATATGCCTGCCTAATCGGGCTCTTATTAGTGCGCGAGAGAAAACAAAGCCTAGACCTAATACGCTTCCATGTGTTATTTTCCAAAAAGCAATTAGTCAGTGACTTAGGCTTTTTGGACGATATTTCAATACTAATATCCTAATTAAAAGTATTCTATTGACATTAAGATAACAATAACTTTCTGAAAACATGTTAAATTGTTATAATTCATGATTGTACATCTTTTGTGCATGACATTATCAAGCTTAACGTACAAACTAAAAAAAAGTTTCCTGAAAAAGTAACTTTTTTGACCGAGGTACTTTTGAAACCCACCTCTTCAATTGTTAATATTCTAATTAATAAGTATTAATTTGTTGATTTTAAAATTAATAATTCTTGTCTATGTATATTGTTCTTAGGAACGAGTCCATTAAGTTGGACTCATAGGGAAATGTCATTAAAATAAAAAAAATAAGGTGCCTTTCCACACTTCCTTAGAGGAGGGGGATTTGGTGGACGTAGTGTTAGGACATCTACTTTCCACCAAAGGGATCCATGTTTGTTTCCCTGAGAGGTTACACACAGGTTTTCACATTAGGAATTTTGCTGAATAGTGCTGCTGGTTGGCATGTTTTCTCGAGGTTTTCCTGTTTTCCCTGTCCTTGCATTTCGACACTGCTCCATCCTCGCCATATTGCGCCCTCATTGGCATTCCAACACCTCTTGCTGTTGCAAACCACCTATACTTCTCAGCTCCTCCTTCCTTCCTAGGGTAATGGAGGCCATGTACCCATGATTCATCATCAATATTAAAATAAGCTTATGTCCAATTAGTTACTCTCAAAAATAGAATTTAAAAATCCTATGGAAGGGTGAAATAACGTTAAAGAAAATAAAATAACGTTTTTCAATTTTACAGATGTTATAGTTACAGGAAAATAGTGACTTTATCTATGTTTTCTTTATTTTAACTACCTTTGGTAAACGATAAAATTAACACACTTGTCATTTAGGTACTGTAATGATTACAGCCTACCACTAAATACATCAACATATATAAACACACACTTAAACTTTATTGATTTAGTTAACATCTTGTCGACAGCAGTACCTGCTGTGAATGGTGCATCAAGAACACAATGAAGGGAATATAAGGAAGGAATTGGTCATTCCCTTTACTAATGCATCATCCAGAAATTGTCTGGTGTGTGTTTGAAGAACCATGGAAAATGCAAATCAGGAAGGCTATTAATAGCCTTCCTGATCAATAGCTATTAAAAATATGAGAACTGATTTGGTTGTATATTATTGTATTGATGAACAGCTGATTTCTTGTTTGTCACTGCAACTCTCCTGGCTTGGGGGAAAAAAAATTGTAAGAGGGCCTTTTTTTTTAATGTGGTGACACAAAGCATTACACATCAGCGAAGCTTCGAGTTTTTCCTCATTAATGACTGTATTGTGTAGCCTATTTGCACTGAGAAATAATGTGTGTGTGCTTTGCAATTTAACATAATTTTTAACTATTTGTAATATAACTGTTATAATCTCTCATGAAAATAGGTTTAGTTGTAAAAAGATTGAACTGAACATTGCCAAAATTTACAATGTTAACAATACAATTTAGAAATATTATACTGGGGAGGGCTAAGAACTGGAAGGGAATTTAGGGGTAAAAGTTTATAATGAAAATGTATATATTTTGTATTTTTTTACCCCACAATTTCCCTGATCTTCATAGCCCTCCCCACTATCGTATTTATAGCTTATATTGGTAGTATTTTCTGTTAAGTTAACGTTTGGTTCAGTTTTCTTGCATTTTAATGTACTTTCATGAATAAATATTGCATTATTCACTTATTTTTCACCAATTTTAAGCAACAATTTGCCTGATCTTCATAGCCCTCCCCACTATGGAAAAAACAGGTAGAGATGGTAGTTGCAAAGGGAAGAAGGGCTCTGGGTATGCTGGGAAGGGTGCTGAATGGAGTCAGCGTGGGGTGAAGGAGAAGGCGTATGGTATAATGGTACAGCGAATGTTAGAATATGCGGCAGCAGTATAGGACCCGTACGTGGAGGTGGAGGTGCGAGAACTTGAAAAGGTGCAGAGAAGGGCAGTAAGATGGGTGAATGGTAGGTGGAGAAGGAAGAGGCAGGATGGCGAGGAAGAAGGGAACTATAGGCCATCAGTGATGATGAAAGAAATGTGGTGGAGCTCATTGTAGGACAGGAGGAAAGTTGAACGGCTAGTCAGGATGTACAGGATCGTGAATGAAGAGGGAGAATGGGGAGGGTTACACGGCAAGCTAAGTGATGGGGTATTTAGAGGGAAAGGAAACTACACTGAGAAACTTAAAAGGGTGTGGAGGAGAATGGAGCATGGTAATGGAGCATGGTTGGCAGTCCATACTTGTGAGGTCTGTGAGGGAGTGGAATGTGTTGAAGGGGGAATTGTTATCTGAGAGAGGGGTTGGTAAATTCAGGGAGGAAGTGGAAGAGAAGTTGGTTGGGTGAAGGAGAGGTGAGCGAGCTCGTCTTTGGGAGGTAGTATATTTGCGAGTGTGTGTATTTATTGTCATTAAAATGGTGATGCCTCTGGTAAATTCGTGTTCTGTGTAATTAGTAAGAGAGGAATTAGGGATGATCGTTATTTAACGTAACAGTTATACGATTACACTTATCAAAATATAATGGTTCTGCTTTTGTATCCAAGACCTGTAAAACTGTTACCAAAATAGTTTAATCTTTAGCACATCCTAGCGGTACAAGTAAGAACTGTTCTATACCCTCTGTCAACCCATTTTGGCTTCGTATCTTCTGTGTCGATCTTGTTCTGTAAACCGTTCTTAGTTATTCAATAACCGTTTAGCATTTCCAGAGTTTCAGTACTGGAGTAACGAACACTGTTTACACTTTCGGGTAGATTTTTGTGCAGTGTTGTGAAATAATTTCGTCACAAAGCAAATATCGACCTTCAGTTTAAGTTTGCTTGTACTAAAGTTATAAATTAAAATCTATAGTATACATATTGGTCTAAGTTGACATCAGGTTTCTATAAACAATTTGCCGACTTTCTATTAAATGTAAAAATTATAAGATATTTAAAAAAAATAGTGTCATAGATATTTCTTTACTTTCTTTCAAATGCTAAGCATTTCATAGCGTAAGATATGTCATTCTCGTCTCGTGTGTTAGCGCGTGCGTGTGTGTGCGTGTGTGTTTGTGTGTGCCCGATTACCGTTTTCATTATTACAACATAGAAGTTGGACAGTAAAACATGATATATTGTTACATGTCGAATAATAGTTTCGCATAACTGATTAAATAACCTGATATCCACAAATAACGATATCTCTAATAACTGTTAATGTTATATAACTCTTTAGCTCATCACTAAGAGGAATTTACTACTTTCCGAGATGTTTTCCTTCATAAAAGCTCCTATTCTCAAGAATTACCATTGTATGCACTGTAATTGTTCATTTACAAAATTACGTGGATAACATCATTACACACTGTGCGATAATTGTCTTTCAAGTATACATCCACAGTATATACGAATACATAAAACACTGTTGTTTTCGGGAATGCGCACGCCAGGACTCGCATGTTTACATGCCAACTTCACAATTCACAAACGCGAGAGTAACATAAATTTAGGGAAAATTCAGAACTAGTGACTTCATCTAGCATCGAAGGCTATTCGATGTAAACAGATTTCAAATTGATGTAAACTTGACATAAATCAATTAACGCAACCTTTCTCTGTCATTCTTCGACTTCAAAAGTATTATCGGAAAATGCAAATAATTACAAACAATCAAATGGTCATCGGTAAACCTTCACGACATTTAAACGAAATCAGAATTCACCCAGCACGTCGAACTTAATACAAATAGGCAGCAAGTTCCAGGTAGTTACACAGAGGAATGAAGTCAATGGGAAGACACTGTTTTCGAAAGACCCGGGTAGCCTACCTTCTGAGTAGCTACCTGGATGTTTGCCAAGACAATGGTAAGACCGATCCTTAGTGATTTCTATTATAAATTAGGACACTTTAGGGAGAGCAAGTCTTTTTTTTTTGCATTTCATTCCTCTTTATAGTTCAGGTGGTGATTTTTGTATATTCCTTTAGAGACATTCATTCAAAGCTTTGGCTACTTTGGCGCGGTGGGTGGGTTTACCAATTTTAAAGTTTCAAAAGCTAGTGTCGTATGAGTATCCGTCGTCGTCTGAGGTTCATGTTTTTGAACTTGGGCGTCGGGTTTGTGACGTCCCTTTGTGTGTGTGCCGTCTGACGATTTGGGGAGTTTAATTGACTTTCGAATTTTGGTTATTTGGCATTATGAAGATTTTGAGCTCTTGAGATTTATTCGATTTGTGTGGTATTAACTGGCTGTACAGGTTACAAACTTAGGCCAGGCGCTTTTGCGCGGCATATCGCATTCGAAGAAATGGAGAAGGTGAAGTTTCGATTTTCACATGTGTTAGATACAATAACATTTTCTGCGTACAAAGTAAGTAAAATGTGGGTACTTTTTATAGTAGCACCAGCATTGTAAAAATTGCTCTGTAAGCTTGTTTACAATGATCTGGATTAATATTTGCATTTTCACAGTAATATAATACCTCTACGCGAAGGGTTAGCTAATATTGTGTAGGTACAGACATCACCTCAAAACGAAATTTCTCTATTTTATGTTATTTATAGTATCTCACATTTTGACAGTTTGATTCATTTGCTTTATTTCTACGTTTAGACTGGATACATGTGATTTTGAATGTGATAAGTCACTTATCACTACAGCTTTGCCACTGAGAAATGAACTATTTGTAAAACTGATAATCAAGGGAGATTTCACAGGAAATTACTTAGAATCACCTGTTAATGATAAAGTTTTCGTGTAAAAACCCCAAAACACACTTTCTTGCAACCATGTAAAGTAATCCAACATAACTTTTGCTCCAACAAAGTTTGTTAGAATTTTTTATAAATGCCCATCGTGTGGCTAGGGAGGTGTTTAGAGGCGCCTCAGTATTAATAATATTTAAGTAATTAATAAATGTGGGTATGTAAAGAAGATACCCTAAACATTATGGCATTTGCCAATTGAGTGCATTTGGTACACACTGAAAACTGAAAAAGTGCATGCGTCATGTGATTCTCAGAAATGAGTGTGTATTATTTATGCACTTGCAACTGGAACACACTACGATAAAAGTGGAAGACATTTGGGACACATATGATTTTCAGGAGAAAAAAAATGCTTGAACTTAGAAGTTGATGAAAGGATTTTAATGGGTGAAATTAACCTCATTGCCGTTGTAATGACAAACGATGTTGTCAATATACCAACAGCATAATTGTTCCATATTGACTATTACGTATTATTCAGCTGCCGAAATGATAGATACTGTAGAATTTCCAACATTGCAGTAATTTTCTGGTTGTTTACGTAATCACAGGTTGCCGCCATATTGCTCTGAAACTGCCACACCTGCTCCAGACATGATGCAGCAAAAACTGTACTCAGTGCAGCTTACAATTGGAACATTAAAACTCGACTGCACTCACTGCGGTTTCGGGTAATTGGAACGCTGCACTATACCGGTGCACACTGATTGCAGTCCAGTGCGGTAATTGGAATATGCCATTAGTTATTATCAATTTTAGTGCTTCAGTATTGAGTTTACAAATTCCTCCACTTCGAGATCAGTATCTCACAGAAACATAACTGTTTTCAATATGCTCAGCTTGTTTATTGGAAAAACTGTTTAGGAAATAGTTAGACACAAATATTCAAGATTATTAATTTTGAGGGCATAACTTTTTATGAACTATACCAATGGCCATTAGATTAAGTTTTCTCATGAATCTAGCCGAGCAAATGATCTTTCATCAATATTAACTAATTAATTTGATCATTGCCAGTCAAAAGGATAATATTCACTTTCGCGTATGCTAATTTTTTTTGTCTAATACGTTTTTGTAAGGTGATTAGTGATGTTTGTTATCGCAGCTAATGTTACTATAATTATTTTGAGAACAGCACTTATCAATTTAGTTTTGGAATTTATGATTTCAGGTAAAAGAATAATAAATTTTCAGACTTAATTTGCATCTACACTATCACTACATTTGTCTCGAATAGTAAAATCTCACTTATTCATAACAGGAGCCAAGTGCATTTGTGTAGTTGTGATAGTTCGATATTACTGAAGTGAAGTTAGCTTCTTAACCCAGTTTCAGACATACGCTGCCAACTTACCCGCAAAAAATTACTAGCAACTTTTACACTCTCCAGAAAGTGTGTTGAGCAAAAGCTACATGTGTCTTTATTATCTTAAAAAGAATGTTGAATTGGTAATTGTACCTGCTAGGCCCTATATGATGACTGCAGATTGCTATTGTCTATTATTAAACTGTCTCACATCAATGTGATGATACTTGGAGACAAGTTTACACAGTCTTCTAGAATCATTACCTACCAATGGAGAGTAAAAATTCACACTGTATTGTAATAACAGCCACCCTGAGTTGTATAAAATATAGCAGACTTATGGCGAATGTGCTCCTATTTTTGTCTAAGAGCCAATAAACCTGCGACTCAGAATTACGTGTACATTCTGGGAGGCGAATTTACGGCTTTCTAGAATCAAATCCTTTCAATGAAGCAGAAAAATCCACACGTAATAAGGTAATAAGATGTATGCGATTCTGGTTTCTGCTTCATTGGAACAATTTGATTTTAGAAGGCTGTAAACTTGCCTTCCAGAAATGGCAAGTTGTTCTAAGGCGCAAGTTTTTCTGCTCTTAGACAAAACCTGGAGCACAGTCGTCATGATTCTGATACATTTTGTAGTACACTGAGAAACAGTCTGCTTCAAAGGAAGATTTCACAACTAGAAGGCCCTAAAATTTGTTACCTGGAATCACCACGTTGTTCTAAGTCGTACGTTTATCAGCGCTTAAGCTGATATTACATGGTACCTACAGCCATACTTGGTTATTGTACAAGCTTCTACAAGCCCTGGTGCATGAGTCGGTATACCAGCCACTATATGAGCCGCCATGGAAGATTCATTTTACACAACAGCAGTTCGCGTACTAGCATTTGGAACCCTCGGTGGGTGCGCAGTGTGTGGTTTGTAGTATAGGTGAACCCCGTTCGTAGAACTGCTACCAGTTAGTCACTTGCGTAGGCCTATCAAAGTACTGGCTAGCACATCTTAATATTGCTGTATTACTGTTCGCTTTTTACATAAATTGATGGCTTAATAGTATTGTTACGTTCTGCAGCTGGCGCCCACTAAGTTGCCCCGTGCCGTAATCGGAGACCCACCTCGCCCTCCCCTCTTCCTGGAACGATGCGACCGCAGCTTCCTGAACCCCCTTCTGGGAGTCTCATGAATGCCGACAGCTGCAGGACTTGCTGGCGTCACAGACCTCTCGCCTGCTCAGTTTCCGATACATTTAGCGACGACGTAAGAATGTTCTGGTGAACTGGCTGGTGTCTCAGCCCTCTGCGATACATCATGCGAGTTGGGGAAGATTCTACGTGACGGCCTAAGACACTATATATACTGCTGCAACCCAGCAGCCGGCAATCTTTGATGGAGGCCGTCTGGCCGAGTGTGCACAAGCGGAGAGAAGTGTGGACGACGACTGGAGATGCGGGGCGACTGCGAGTAAGGTGTTCGTGGCTTGAATGGACGAGAGGGTGTTAAACCTACGAGTGAAGCCTACTGTGCGTGAGGGTGCTTGGATGACTCTAGAACATTACGACTGGCAGGATATGGACTGAACTGAGGTGGGACTGAATGGAAGTGTAATACTGATTTGATTGTAAATATTCAGACTGTCAAATATGGACGCAAAAATTATAAAATAATTGAATAGGTTGATACACTGTATTGAGATTGATCTTTAATTAGTTAATTTCATTTATTTCTTTGTGGTAATTATATATTTAATTAATTAGTGTCATTTTTGAACAGTCAGTGATATCCATTTATTGTGATAAGTTGAATCCAGAGAATTTTGCTGTAGTTATTGTAAATAAAAGGAAATTATAATTTTTTCTTTTATTTGATTAAGACCTCCATCCCTTAACAAACTTGGTATAGCCCATTTAATTTCTAGAGAGAGAAATTGTAACAGTATAGTTTGATTCGTTTTCTTGAAAATGATTTGAGGTCACTAGAGTACGAGAGTGGTATTTTTAATTTTGACGTAAATTACTGAACAGTTGCATAATAGGTTTTTCTTTACGTACCGGGGTATTATCCGCATGTAAAATTTAATGATAAAAATAAGATTTGGGTCCGATGGAGTTTTGAACTCGCGCCAAAAAAATATGCATTTGTAGTGACCGCCGCAACTCTACCACTGTACTACCAGTTCACACAAAAATACAGTGGAGCATCTGTAATCTGGATTAATTGGGACCGGACCACTTTCTGATTATCAAATTGTCCAGATTTTCTAAATGAACCAATAAAAGGGTCGGTAGATGTCTTCAACGTAAAAAAACTTGCTAAAATTGTTCATAATTCACTCTGTTGGTTACATAAGTGGAGCAGATGAATAAAACCAATATTGTAGTAGAATTTTTACGTGTTTTAATTACAGAAAAAAAAATTGTAATGTATGTACAGTATTGCATGTACAGACTGTCTTATTTTATGTACAGTACAATCAAATCCGGATTATCGACGGTCCGAATTATTGACGCCCCCTGTATTATTTTTATATATGCTAGATACCATAAATAGTTAGAATTAATGTTTTCATTGAGTAAGTAATGTTTTAAGTGTTTAGAACGGTTTTTAAACAGTAATTAAAAGTTGTCATAGCCAATATTGTTTGTCGTCGTTTTTAAAATCTATTTGAGCGTTTCAATCTCACTGATGTATAATCAAGATGGAGGCATCCTTTTCGATTTATTCATCAACTCGTTTCAAGTAGTAGCCACGGGGAGCGCCTTACGTTCTGAAACTGCGACATGATTGGCCAGGTACGAAAAATAGGACGTGTGTAGTTACCAAACCTGGTACGAAATCTGGCCTACAATGTTTGGAAATGCCATGATGGGTGCCCAACTAGCTCGTATACCGGCCGCTATGGCGGACCTTGCACAAGCTTTTACGGAATCTGGTATCATGTAATATCGCCTTTAGATTGAAATTGGAGCACAGGATTCATGAATCTGTTAACATCTTGTAGTACATATGCTAGATGTGATGATATTGCAACGTGAATTCTTCATCTTCATTGGGAGGTTTTGAAAGGCCTGAAACTTGTCATATAGTATTTCTATATTGCTCTGAATCAGAAATTTATCGCAGTCAAACAAAAAGTTGGAAAAAAATTGTACATGCACATTTTCTTCTTACGTGATGTGGTTATTTATTTACTTCTTGTATACACGCCGTTCTTTGTCTTAAATGCTCAATTGTTTTCATATTGACATGTGCAGTGTTTGCTCCAACATGCACCCCCCCCAAGTTACTTTTTTCGTAAGGTTGGAATATTACCAGATACGCTCGGTCTGTCACCCTTTGAAGCTAGGATTGGAAGCTAAATTCACCTTGGTTTAAATATTATTTTTCATTGGTATTTTGTTTGTACAAATTGTATGGAAAAGGGTTTTGTCTTTATTATCTTGTTATATGTGTGAATCTGCAGTGATTTAATTTTTTATTTAATGGTATAATGATGAAATTTCAATAACGTTTTAATGAGTGTGGTGTGGTACTTACATTTCTAAATACCTACCTGTTTTGATCTCACAAATTTCTTCACTAAATGGTTTAATTTTCTGGTGTTGAAAGAAAGATTTCTCACATCTTTTTGCATTAAAAAGGGTTGCAGCTTTTATTGCCATCATTAAAGAAGCTGCTAGCCAGTTGGGCATAAAAGAATTAACAGCGCTTCACACGTTTGCTTTGCATCACACAAACGCCCAAACATACCTACATTAATTATTTATTACCAATTAAAACTTCCACACACAATAAAATAAAGTTTCACACTACCACACCATTTCACATTTTATTATTTTACATCTGGTCATCATTTACAGATTCAAAAGGATCATGTTTTGAATACAATACCATTTTGTGCATATGAGCTGGTTTTCTGCATACAAAGTAAGTAAAGATTGGATACTTGTTAAGAACGCCAGTAGTCCAGGCAAAATAGGGAAAATAGACTAACTAAAACCTGTAGTTCCAAAAGTTTCAGAAATGTGTAGGGGTAGGTCCCGTGAACAACATAAAAATAAAGTCCCACATAGATTTTTGATTCCGGGCGGGGGTTAAAGGTCTTTTTTTTTTTTTTTTTTAGTTTTCCGCTTATAACTCAAACGGTGAGTTGCACAGAAAATTTATGTGGAAGCAAAATTAAAGACAAGTAAATTTCCTACAAAATAGTATGTAAGTTTGTTCCTATCTGTTATAGTTTCTGAGATATCCGCAGGCAAAGATGGATAATTAAAAAAAAAAGTTGTTTCGCCTCACTTTTTCCATCATATTTGCCCTGTGTACATAACTTTTGCATGTCTTTCACTCATACTAACTAGTAATTTATTTGAAATATTATTTTTCAATACAAATAATATCAGTATTCGATGTTGGACGTTTCCCTAAAGAAACGTCCAACGTCAGGTTAGACTGATGGCCGCCACAGACGGACTACAGGTTGTGTTGTTTCGTATTTACGGTTGTTTTGGCTTGTGATTAGTTCTAGCAATAGGTTTAAATATAGGTGGAGTAGTAGTTTGAGGTATAATTAGATTTAAGATTAGTGTTTTATGTGGTAATTAGTTATAAGGAGGGAGTAGTGTCCGATTGTGTGCACGAGGCCGAGGCCTTTGTTATTGTACGAGGGTAAAGGGTGTATGGTGTAAGTTAGGCTAGTTAAGAAAGTGTGTGTATACGTAGGTATTTGGTGTATTTTATATGGGAGAGTAGTTTTAGTTTTAAGTTAGTTAAATTATTTTTTTTTTTTTTTTTTAAAGAGAGGGTAAAAAAAAAAATGGTAGGGAGGTGTAAGTGTAGGGACTGTGGAAAGGTGTGGAGAAGGTTAGATAGTGGTGTGCAGTGCGACCAGTGTGGCGGCTGGTACCATGTTGGCTGTATAGGCATCAGGGAGGAGGAACTGGAATCACTACAGGAACATGAGTGGAAGTGTGAGGAATGTGCTGAGGGAAAGCGTTTAGTGGCAGTGGTAGGGAACAAATTAAGGGTAGAGAAGGACACGCAAATAAGTGGAGAAGGTGGAAACTGGATTTGGGATATGCTGAGGGGAAGCTTTGTAAAAGGTGTGCCAGTGCCAATGGAATAGGCTAAGGAGGAGAGGTGGAAAGGGGAGATGGTAGATTTGATGAGCAGGAAAGAGAGGGAAATGATGCATAGGACTGAGAGGATGGAGGAAAAGGTCAGGAATGAGATGGGTAAGAGTAGAGCAGAAATGAGGTTGGATAAGTTAGAGGAGGAGTTGGAAGATGTAAAGGGGGTGTTAAGGAAAATGAAAGCCAGTCCACAGGAGGAAAAGCTGAGTAGAGAAGAGAGTTAGGCAGAATGAAAGTAGGGTTGCAGAAGGAACTGCAGGAGGAAAGGCAGAGGAGGAGGGAGGCAGAGATAGAGGTGGTAAGATTAAGGAGGAGGATAGATGAGTTGGAGGCAGTAGAAAGGGATAAGACAGTAGGAGACATAAGACAGCAAATAAGGTTAGAGGAGCAAGGGATAAGGTGATAGTAGGCAGGAAGCAATCAGGAATAGCGGAACGGGAATAAGAAAGCAGGGAACAGGCATTGGTAGAAGGTAGGAAGCAGTATGCTGAGGCTTGCAAGTGTGCAATTAGCAAAGACCAGCAAGCAGGACAAAGTGGACAGTTCAGGGCCAGAGGGGAGAGAGGAGGGCTGGCCAAAGGGAAGGAAACAAGGGTGCTGCAGGAGGCCGGAGACAAGGGTAGGCAGGTGGTTGGAAGAGCCACAAAGCAGGAACAGGTTGTAGGAAGGGAGCCAGAGGTAGTTTTTCTAGGCAGCTCTATTATAAAGGGGGTGGAGCTGAGGAATATCAGGAAGGAAATGACATATAAAGCAGCTTTTGGGGGGGGGGGGGGCAAATACCAGGGATTTGGAGGAAAGGGTTACTGGTATGAAAGGTAGCAGGGTGGCAAAGGTCATTCTAATTCATGTAGGGGGAAATGACTTGGCTTATAGGGAGGTGGGGCAGGAAGTAGAGCGGGACCTCAGGGGATTGCTGAGGAAAGTGCGGGAGAAGTTTCCTGGAGCTAGGGCAGTAGTCAGTGGCGTGCTGGTTAGGAAAGGAGTTTCCTATAGGAAGGCAGTGGCTGCGAGTGAGGTATATGAGAGGGTGTGTAGGGATTTGGGGGCTACATTTATAGATAGTAGGAAATGGGTAGGCTGGGAAAGTGTAGGGAGGTACCAGGTTCACCTGACCAAACAGGAAAAGAGGATTCTAGGTGACCTGCTAGGTAGAGAAGTAGCTGGCTGCGTGGAGAGGGTCAGGGCAGAGCAGCAGTTGTTGAAATAGCAATCAGAAGCAAGGAAACGGAAGGGGAGAGAAATGGAGAGGATAACATTGAAGAGGCCTCAGGGGTGGAGATAGGAGGTAAGCAATGTAGGATGGTAAAGCAGAGTACTAGTATAAAGATAATGGTGGTGAACTGTAGGAGTGTGTACAAGCTGGAGGGCTTCTGGGGAAAGATTGAAGGATATGGGGCGGATATAGTGATAGCTGTGGAGACTTGGTTGACTGAGGAAGTACTGGACATAGAGTGTAGGCAGGATGAGTTCACCATCTTCAGAAGAGACAGGGATGGGAGAGGAGGAGGAATAATGGTGTGTGTAAGGAAAGAGCTAAAGGGGCGGTAGAATGGGTTAGTGAGGATGTCGAGGTAATGGAAATTAAATTGAGTGGTAGTAGTAATAGGAGCATTACTTTGCTGGCAGCGTATAGACCACCAGGACAGGGATGGCAGGCAATTGAGATGATCAAGGAGAGGGTCGATAGACTAAAGGACAGGCAGTGGGTTGTTGTAGCAGGGGATTTGAATATGTCAGGGGTGAAATGGGTAGAGGGTGCAGAAGGAATGGGTAGCATGGTGCAGAGAATGGCAGAACAGTTAGTAAACAGAGGATTAGTTCAGGTAGTAGAAACACCTACGAGATGGAATGAGGAGGGTGTTGGGTCAGTGCTGGATGTGGTGTTGGTCAGACCTAGGAATGCTGTAGTTGGTGCAATAGTATTGGATGGTATAAGCTAACATCATATCCCGGTTATGGAAATTGGGATTGGCAGGATGAGGGAAGTGCAAGTGGCAGAAAGGTTGGTATGGCAGTATGGGAGAGGAGACAAGAAGGGGGCAGAAATATTCCTGAGAGACAGGTTTAAAAAAAAAAAATGGTCTATGGAGGATGGTGTAGAGGTGTTGTGGAGGGAGTTTAGAGGATTAATGGAGGTTATGTTGGAGAAATTTATGCCAATGAAAAGGTTACGGACTGGGAGAAATCCGCCATATTATGGACAGGAGATTTTGAAAATGAAGAAGTGCAGAAAATTACATGCCAATCGGAGAAATGAAGGGATGATAAGATCTAAAGAAATGATGAAACAAATGGGTAGGGAGCTTGAAAGGAAGATCAAACAGGCAAAGAATGTATTTCTGGGGAACATGGTGGAAGAAGGAAAAGGCAAGGAATGGGAGAAATTGTTTAGGTATGTTAGGAGGTTAAGGGGAGGAGAGGAAGGGATCCCTCTTCTAACAGGAAGGGATGGTAGGCATGCGACAAATTACCAAGAAAAATCGGAGATGCTGCAAGCACAGTACTTGTCAGTGTTTGAGGCAAAGGAGGGTTTGAAATTGGGGGGGGGGGGGGGACAGGGTTCGGGGGGTGTTTAGTGAGTTTAAGATGACGGAGTGGGAGATAGAAAAGGTAATTAGGGGTTTGGAGAGCAGTAAGGCAGGGGGACCAGATGGGATAGGAAACGCAGCACTAAAGTTTGGTGGCAAGGAGTTGGCTAAATATTTAGTAGTGCTGTTTAAAAAGTCCTTAAGAGAGGGAAAATTACCACAAGATTGGAAGGATGCTATGGTGGTACCTATCCACAAGCAGGGAGAGGATAGGGGGAGGCCTGGCAGCTACAGACCGGTGAGCCTCACATCAAGTACAGGAAAAGTAATGGAGAGGCTGGTGGTGCAGTATGTGGTGAGAGTTATGGACAATAGGAATTGGTTGGAGTAGTCCCAGCATGGTTTCAGGAGGGGTTACTCATGTGAGACTCAACTTGCTGGGTTATTAGAGGATCTGGTGCAGGTAGTTGATGAGGGGAAGCAGTTGGATGCCTGCTTCATAGATTTTGAGAAGGCATTTGATAAGGTGCCCCATGGGACATTGATGAGGAAAGTGGAGGCGCTGATACCAGACAGGAGGGTAGTGGAATGGATAGGGGACTTTCTCAGGGGGCTAAGGCAGAGGGTGAAAGTGGGGGAGGCAATATTGGAGGAAGAGGAGGTTACGTCGGGGGTACCACAGGGAAGCGTGCTGGGTCCTTTGTCATTTACCATAATGGTAAATGACATGGGTTTGGGGATTAGGGGAAAAATCAGATTGTTTGCAGACGATTGTGTTGTATATGCTGAGGTGGGAGAGGGGGGCGGAAATTTTCAGGCGGACATTGATAAGATATGGTTGTGGACCAGAAAAAATAAAATGAAGATAAATGTAAGAAAAACTAAGGTAGTGAGGTTCACAAGGAAGATGATGATAAGCAGGGACATGTACAGATGGGAGGGACAAGAGATAGAAGAAGCAGCAGAATATAAGTATCTAGGGATTGTACTGCAGGGAGACCTCAGGTGGAAAAAACAGGTAGAGAGGGTGGTAGCAAAGGGAAGAAGGGCTCTGGGTATGCTGGGAAGGGTGCTGAATGGAGTCAGCTGTTAGGTGAAGAAGGCGTATGGCACAATGGTACGGCCAATGTTAGAATATGCTGCAGCAGTATGGGACCCGTATGTGGAGGTGGAGGTGCGAGAACTGGAAAAGGTGCAGAGAAAGGCAGCAAGATGGATGAAGGGTAGGTGGAGAAGGCAGGGTCAAGATTGTGAGGAAGAAGGGAACTATAGGCCATCAGTGATGATGAAAAAAATGGGGTGGAGCTCATTGAAGGACAGGAGGAAAGTTGAACGGTTAGTTAGGATGTACAGAGTAGTGAATGAAGGAGGATTGGGAGGGCTACACTGCAAGCTAAGTAAGGGGGTGTTTAGAGGAAGAGGAAACAACAGTGAGAAGCTTCAGAGGGTGTGGAGGAGAAAGGAGCGGGATAGGCAGTCCATGCTTATGAGGTCTGTGAGGGAGTGGAATGTGTTGAGAGAGGAATTGGTATCTGAGAGAGGGGTTGGTAAATTCAGGAAGGGAGTGGAAAAAGAGTTGGTTGGGTGAAGGAGAGTTGAGGGAGCTTGCCACTGGGCGGTAGCCTAATGGCGAGTGTATGTATGTACATGTAGTAGTACAGTACACCACAAAAAAAGAAGATCTCAGAAGAGATATATATTTTATAAGGACATTTTAAAGGGCGCAGTATTATGTAATATCTGGGTGCTAAAGTGGCACAATTTGATGACACTATGAATATATTCCCCCTGTGATCCCTTTAACATGGCCAAAAGAAAATGTTGTGTTAGCTATGTTGGTGGATCACGAGTTATGTTGGCCACTGCAAGTGTGTAATAAAGCAGTTTGTTATTGTTATGTATTAGAATTAGCATGACTGAATGTTGTAATCATCAAAGTTGATGTGCACCACGCTGGGTCTTGGCGCTCGGCTGTGGCCTGGTGATAAGGGCTCCCATGTATCTCTGCAACGCTTAATGTTATGGAGCGTTGCAGCAGAACTGGCATTCCCATGTTAAATTTGACGCTATTATAAGTTCTTAGTAGTGAGAGCGTTTTTTTTTTTTTTTTTTTTTTTGTAAGTTGTTTTCTGCATTAAGCCTTCTCCACAATAGCTCATCCGCTCGAAATTTTTTTCCCGAAAATGGGAAGCCATACCGGCTACCGTACAGCCGGTATATATACATTATAATCAAAGTGTTTACTTCATAATTATAATGATTACGTATAGCTATACCCCATAGGAGATTAATTATAGGCCTGTAAATGACTTAGAAGCACAAATTTCTAGGCCCGCCTCAAATTTAGGATTTTTTTTTTTTTTTTTTCAAAAATGTTATAGCTGCTATATACACATTATAATAAAAATATCTACATCATAATTATAATGATTACATAGAGCTATACCCTATAGGCGATTAATTATAGGCGTGTTAATGAAGTAGTCCCTACCTTAACCCGGAATCTGAACCCAGAGCCCGTCACATTGCAAGCCAGTTTTGTACCAAATGTGCCACAGAAGTTGGCATCCCTTTTATGACAGTATTCCAGCGTATTTTTACTTACTTTCTTTAAACATTTTTGGCATCAAATAATTGTAATTGATTAAATGTGTTACACTATACAACGCATGCACATTTCATGTTAACTTGTAAGTGCCAGTAAATGTGTGACAGCAGGATACTTGCAAGTATGTTATAACGGCTTGGAATGTGGCCATGCCATCCCCCCACACTGATCTAATGCCCAGATATAAAATGGAAAGGTTGCTACAGTAATATTTTTTTGATATGTTTACAACCAAACATTGGAACAGGTATAATAGGGTCACATAAAAAAAGGACCACTAGGAATTCTTCCTCAAATACATCACACCACACCAACGAAACTGAATTTGGAAAACTGTACAATATTGGCTGTAATGCATTAGTAAAATAGATCTTTGCGGGGAGGTAGAATGCACGCTTGCTCCCTCAGCCTCGTCCATCAACATCCCCAACTCACGACCACCCGTCGACAGACTGCACACCTACCTGACCATATGCTTTCCACTTAGTTATTTATTCAGGCCGGGGGACATAGATTGCCCCAAGATATAACCTAATCCGCAGTATTCCGGGCTTCCCCATATATCTTGGAGCTCATGCCCTTTTTGGGATTGATGGAGTGATAAAATGAAATCAAATTACAATTTGAGCTGCGCGATGCAGCGTGACTAGCTACAGCCAATCGGTGCTTTGATGCTGGCGACGGGTGTCGAGACCATTGCACAAGACGACAAATATTGGTGTAGACACTCATCGTCTGTAGCGAGGAATAAGAAGAGTAACATTTGTGCATGTCGTAATAAATAATTTAGTGAGCAGCTGTGGAAAATAAGAAATAAAAATATACTGTCACCAGAGATATTAACAGGAATCTAAATTTATATTGTTTTCCTCATTTAGCGAAATGGAACCATGTTGTTTGCTGATTCTCAACGAGTTGGTTATGGGCTAACTAACCATTTTGAGTTTTTATATTACTTTTAAAGGAAGAAAAAATTATCAAACTTAAAAGTAACCCATGCCAATGACAAATTGAAAGAAAAATTTGTTGCCTTCCGTTCACTTTTCATACCTCAGTGCGAACTTATTTGCAGGATAACAGATGGCAGCACGATCTGTGTCACAATCAGCCAGTGGCAAGTCATTGCTCTATTTTGAAACAGAAGAGAAACTCATCTTCTGCTAGCGTCGGTTGCGTGGCATCGCATTGCACCACGTCATTGTGATAACCATTTTAAATGCAAGTAGGCCTAATCTAACTTTAACAGTAGGTGAAACACAGACTGTAGGTATGCCAATGTAGGTTATTAAAAGTTCAGTTAGGACTAACAGGAATAAAGTACAGTAATTAAATTGTAGTTGCTTAACAATGATAAATGTAAGAAGATCAAACCCAACTTCCTAACTTTACGACCGGTGAACCCTTTTACATAATCTTCGTATTAGGTGAAACACTGAGCTTCGCAGCTGTTCAAACAATTCGAATTCGCTACTGCAAAAAATTTCCGGCATGCTTTGAATCATGTTTTGGAGATTTACTCCCCTGCTGGTGCTGAGGTCTCTGGTTTGGTGTATAATGTTCGGCTCTGTTTGTACAATATTTTTTGAGTGTGATGGGCCTAAGCTTGAACATCATTTATAAATGATTATAGTAATTTAACACAAAGTAAAAATGATGACTGCAATCTATCATTAATTTAAGTTTAGTTCAATCCGGTCTTCTGCATTTGACATTGCTAGGCACCAGCAGTACACAATTCCTTCAATCCTCACTTTGTGTCCAATTCATTCCACTGAGTACAATTTACATGTTAACGTTTAACTATATACTGCCCACTACACTGATTAACCAAATATCAATGACAGTCTCACCCACATAAGCAGCAGATACGCCTCCTTGATGATGTATTGGTTGTAACTCATGTATATAGGACATGTTAACCTTATATTGTAATGCATCTTAACTCTACAAACACTCATATTTTTGCACAATAATTAGATTTAACCCTTCACACAGTAAATATCACAAAGAAACACAGCTTTAAACATCATGAACTGCACTCACCAAACCACCTTTCAAAAATAACCTGAAAATAATGATGAAATGTATTGAAATTGCTGAATCAATTGCTGATTTACTCTTATAAATTGTTGACAGTAAGTAAGTGAACGGAGTACTTTTGATTTGCTGTTGTCAATGACACTATGTCATTATAGGATGAATGTACTATGGCGGTACACACAAACAAAGCCTCCGAACACTTTGTGTGATATATTTTTTTTAATGTTATTTCCATGCGATGGATTACTAAGCTCCCGTGACACCGGAGAGGGGTGCCGACTGCTCTCTTGTACCCGGCCACCGGGGTGGTGGCCACTCTGGGTCATAGTAATTCCCCGCCACTAAGGATGTGGATCCCAGGGAGTGGAGTGTGATCGGCCCTTCAATGGGTGTAAGGCTATGCCCGGTGAGGTCTTCTCAACCACTTTGTGTGGAAGGGAATTCCTCTTGCCACTCCATTCGGGGGATAATGTCGGCAATGAATAACCCACAAGTGCCATGGAAATTAAGTGGTAGCACGGGATGATCAGTTGGCCCCGCCATGAGGTTCTCTCTGGTGTCCGATCATAGGGTTGGACTCGTGCTGGTAGTGGTTGACTCCATATGCTGGAGGAGGTCTAGAGAGATTCCCACTCTCGATGACAGACCGGGTGGTGAGCGGCAACCTGCTCCGGTTGTGCCCTGGAGAGGCACTAGGGGTATGGATAGAACCCTGGCCAGACCACATGCTTGGTTTTTGAGGGTGGTGATCTCAGAATCTCTGTGATAGAGGGGGTGAGGATGTGCATACGTGCCAGGTTTGGGCTTCTGATATGGCCACCAGTCGCAATAATCCTGGCCTCCTTGTGTTGAGAGGAGTGATTCCTCCCCCCCACCTATTGGGAGACCGAAGCGCGGTAAGGCTAAGAGCACTGCCTTAAAATACAAAATACATGACCGAGAGGTCCACTGTAACTGTATGATTCAACAAGGTAAGCCTTACAAAGACTAATAAACTGTTTTATAACTCTTGGACTTTCATTTCAAAAGAGCCCTGATGCTTAGTAATTACTGTGTAGTTAAAGTTGTATGACTGGAAAAATGCCACCACAAGGTGTGTTAAAATGTGCATAAAATCTTATGTCAACAAATTACTTAGAAAAGTGAATTTGCACAAAATCTTTACCACCCTGCATCCCAGAGTGTGAATAGTAGAGCACACAGAGGGCATGCTGATTAACCTGATTCATACGATTTTACCAGATACATGTACGAATTAGTAAGAATATACAGGCCCACCAAGAAAATTCCAGGCCTTTGAGCAATGTTTTTTGTGGACCCCCTAACCCCTCCCCCGGCAAAAATCAACCATTTACAACATAAATAGTCATCATCCATGCAAAATAAGTGAATAAGTTTTGAGTGTAGAAATTAGATTTTTACGTAATACTTTGTTTTATAAATAAACATTTACGAGTCTGGCCCGACCGGGCCCCTGAGCATTGCACCCCCTTGCCCCACCCGCTTGGCGGGCCTGAGAATATATGAAGCAGGCTAACTCAGTTGGTAGTGCATGATGCATGACTGGTTTCAACAATGGTAATTCGACTTCAGCTCATCAGAAAGCTTAGCATTGCATTTGACTTCTACGGAGTTTGCATTACTGTTGGCCACGAGATGCAAGAAATTGTACTGTTCACCAGTCCACCGAAGCTTTGCGCCTCAAGACATCCGAATACTACTAACCACTGCTAGATGGCACCGATAGTATGTTTCGTCCTTTGTCTTACATTCTCCTTGCTGGCCGGTGACATCACGCCTCACTCCCCGTTCAGCAGCAATCCCTCACCCAAGAGAAGCCAGTCAATGAACCCGAGGCAGCTGCCTGGCAAAGTATAGTTACAGAGTCAAAATTTTACTTGGGACCAGTCTTCAGTCGTCCACTGCCAGAACTGACCAGCTTGCACCTTAAGCCTTCGTTTACTCTCACTTTGACTTCATATCGCACTAGCCACTGGAGATCAGCCCAGCTCCTTGCTATACCTTCTCTCTTCACCGCACTTTCATGCTGAAGGGACTCCTAATCCTTGGTCTCCTTGCTGAGATCATTCCTTCCATGTCCTGCTTAGTAATCGAAGCATCGTGCTGAAGAAATCTAAAGCCAGTCATCTACACACAAAACACTGTGGACCCTTCTGGACAACAATGGCTTAGGGAGCTTAGTCGAGTGTTAGTTGTTATCACAGCATTCGACTACCCCACCCTTGTAGCTTAGGACCAGGTCTCCTCTACCTGGCTTACGTAGGCTTAGCTTCCCCTAAGCTCTTGATTAACGAAAGGAGGTAGTGCGTCACCACATGTGTACTTCCAATCACATGGAATAAACATAGTGTCTGAACCGATGCCTGAGTACCATGTTCTTGTAGATGTTGCACCTTTCCCAGTTTTCTCACACCTTGAGGGAAACACATGTGATCGAACTATACTCAATCGAGCTAAGACACCAACTGCTACCCACAAGCACTAGCTATGGCCAGTCTTTCTGCATATTCTGGTAGGCAGAACGGTAGAGCCCACGCACAGGTACTCTGCCTTCAGACCAGCTTGTCAGTTCGGTGCTCGACCCTTCCACTGCACTTTCAGTGCTGGAAGGATGTTTACTGGATTGGGAAGGCTCTGCTGGGGCATCCACCCGCATGTAGGAACTGCTGACAGCGAGGCCTGATTTTCATTATTCACCACGTTTAGGCGCAGAACACAGAAATAGGGTAACTGCTCAGTCTGCAAACACGTGGCTCGACACGTGTAAAGTACATGATCCTTGTATTTCACCTCACGAACATGAATGTGTGCTGTGTACTCCAGATGCCTTTCTCCAGACGGAGTGGGCTCAGAGGAAAGGTAAAGCAGGCCTCCGCCCTATTCGCTGCAATCGTACAGCTCATAGCCAAGGAACAGGCCCAGGCACCATCTTCTTGTCTCCATTGTTTCAGAGATACCATAGAATCTGTTCCAGGACCCTACACGCTTGAGTGAGGAGGTACACCGATGGCTCGTCAAGTACCTCAGCCAGTCGGACCTACCACTGACAGATTCTATCACATATCTAACATCTGTTGCTCTGTCCCCACTGACAAGACTCCACACACACATTCAGCACTCACAAGTACTTGCTGTGCTCGTATGCACATTGTTCCGCCACAGGCCAGACCTAGTACAAGCCATACACGTCGCCCAGGTGTATTGTCAGAGCACCAAGCCTTAAGCGAAAGATGCGTTGCTAGAACCCAACTTTGTACCCTGCCGTAAATCTGCCAGGCCAGTCCTTTATACTAGGCATGCCACAGTGCCACGCAAGGACTAATTTTAACCCGAGAACTTAACCAGAATAGTGTGCCTGATTTAGTACCTGCCAAAAACTAACCCACTTGATGTAGTGTTCTCCTAGTCGATGGGTTGTCATGCATCAAGCATGAGACTAATTATCAGGTCCATGGGTTCAAGTCCACATTGGACACCATTTCTATGGTGAGTGATATTTGAAATATAATAGTGGTATTTGAAATATAATTTCCAATATAATAACTGCACATAAAATGTTATACTTGAGTTAGAGTTAACTGACAATTGTGTGATGTTAGTGTGATTAATATCGAAATGTAGTAACGGATTTGGGGGGAGTGCACACACACACACACGCCATCCAGAAGACCTTTAAATGCACCATCCTAAATAAAGTACTTTTGCTTTAAACAGAAAGAAAACAATTAATTGATACCCATCAAATTCAGTTAGTAAGTTATACCTCTATAGTTCATCTAAATTTATTTGACTTTAAGAAGGAAGTCACATATTTTCAAAAAAAACATCCATGTACATATTTTATGTTAGTATGTTACATGTCCCAAACAATTTCTACCAAACTTATTATGTAGCAGTATCATTGTCAAACATAGAATGCGCCTATGTATAACTGTTTTGTTCTCCATTAAAGAAGATATCGCCATTGGCACCACATGAGAAAATGGAACTTTTATGCCATATCAACCAATTTCCACCAAATTTTGCACACAAGTAGGGACACAGTAGTTTTAAGTGTGCCTGGTAGAATTTATAATATGGCTACCATATAAATAATTTTGATAAGTTTGTTGTATATATTAAACGTTTAACCAATTTCAATTAAACTTTGTATACAATGAGTATCCATTAGAAGTACCAATGCAAGTAGAGGTTGTATTTTGGCCGCCATTTTGTAATAAATGCAAGTAATCGAGCCCGTACGTGTGCATGCATGTTTGTTGTTGGTACGGCAACATTTTTCAAATGTTGATTGCAAAAGTGCTCAAATAACTGTGAACCGCTTATGAATGCAATTTGAAACACTATTTCATGTATTTATTAAGATCAAGTTTTATGAGCGTTAATGAGTTCAATTTCCACACACAAGTTTTTAATCTGCTACTAACTCTGATGTTACTAAATCTAGAATAATGCTCTGTTTTGCATTTGAACAGGGGTACTGCACTATTTCCTGGAGGGGGCACAAACTGTGAGACTATGAAAAAGTCACTTTTTTTTCTTCTTATTTATACTGCCTGAATATTGCATCAAGTAAACGTGGTCCAATTGTGGCTTAGCTCGGTGTGCTAATGTCAAAAAATAACCAGTGAACTCTGACGTGACTCTTGAAATCAAAGTATTACATGCGCGTGAGCTGTCACATCGGCCAACTGAGACCTCATATGGTGCAACTCTGTGACTACGTGTCTCGCTTGCTAACCCCTTGAAAAGTTGCACTGTCATCCTGATGCAATGACTCAAATAAAATAATAAATTTGGAAAATTGAACATGTACAAAATATGAATAAATTATTATTGCCATGATCTTCTAAATATTAAATGAACTACTATCCTTTACACAAAATGTAGAAATCAATAAAATAATTCCTGAAAATATAGATTATAACATATTGCAATACTACAATATTTATAACTGGAATTTAAAAAATTTACTCCGTGCTCGAACTATCTTCAAAGAAAACAGGCGTATTTGAAAATGTAACATGAATACTTATAATTCCATTTTCTGATTCAAAGTTTAAAGAAAGTTGATATTTGTGCTTCCTAGCTAAGTTATCCATAACTCCAGACTTCATCGCAGAGGTGATGTCCTGGTGGATGTGCAGTAAAGCCAGCCCACTTAGGCAATCTTCCGTCATCATAAACAGGTCGAAAAGGAGCACTCCACTTTGCTCATTGTGATGGGAAGTGTACACAAAAGTCGAAACGGAACTTTAATGTAGGCAGTGCAGAAGTCACTTTGTAGCACTCTTCTAAAGACATGTAACAAAATTTTCTGACTTCTGATATCCACATCTGCTTCCAAATTTTCTCCCCTTTCAGAACTCAAAAATAGGGTAAATCATCTTTTTCAACCCATGTTGCACACAAAAATTTTGTCATTTTTTCCTTTTCTGCGCTTTGGAGAAGAACCCTAAAAATTTTGTTTCCCAAGATAGGACACAAGCTTAATTTTTCATATGGTACTATCTTCCAAAATGGTGGACAAACAAGTTCATGTAGTATGTTATATGATGCTTGTGTAAAAGTAAGTTAAAATATGTTTTATTGTTTTGAAGATACAGCATACTATGTTAAAATGTTTATATGGCTGTTGTTTTCAAAGTAAGTGTTTGACCCTTGTAAAACTTAGGAATTGGTTCATTCTATTTCCGGAGTATTATGTACCATAATACGTGCACATCGTCACGACTGCTGCCTTGGTGTTTGTTTTGTGGCTGCTCGTGTTGCCAACCTAACAACATACTAGATAACCTAATTCCAGATAAACACAATACACAACAGTTCCTCCCCATTTAACATTTAAAATGTCATGAAATCATCCATCTTTCTTAGAGGCACACGTCATGTTGAATCTCTGCCTTGAAAATCTCCTGGTTTTACTCGCACCAAACCCTCGGAAGGGAGAAGATTCTCAGGAAGCAGCTGAGCCATTAGCCTCTTCTGACTTTTCTGGAGCTACACACAGAGGCCCTGAAGCTTCTACTCCACCAGAGCTGTGGAATCCTCCCTGGTGTTCTGGTGGGTTGCAGCCGACGTCCCAGCACCCGTTCATGCAGAACATTGTGGGTCTCAATATACTGCTGTGAGCGATCCTGAGCCCAAACTGCTGTAACACTCTGGTTGCTCTCTGTACTCTGTTGAAAACTGCTTCTTTGGTCGTTGAATCTGACACTGGTTGACAACTTCTCAGTCGCAGCTGGTCTACATGCTTTCTATGAGAATTGCCCTGCTCATCTGTGACCTGGTAACTCTACTATCCATCCTCCCCATTGATCCAGCCCGGTATCCATTTCAAGCAACTCACGTAGTTGCGCAGCCATACGACCTCACCCACACTGAAGTGTCGAGCCTCTGACAGAACTGCGCATGCTATCTGTGTATCCTGGGAGGTGCCTCTGTCTGTACTTGGATGCAATATGGCCAGAACCGTCTGTAGTGGTCGCCTCATTAATAACTGCAGGAGTCTTCCAGGTATTATTTTCCCCTTGTCATGGGGTTGTCCGCCAAGCTAATAACATTTGTGTCAACCGTGTCCGCCAGTCACCTTCAATAACATTTCATAACGTCTGCTTCACTGTTTGTACAGTCCTTTCGGCCAACCCATTACTAGAAGGATGGTATGGGGGAGAAAAAAACTATTTCTATACCTTTATTCTTCATAAACCCTGCTATTTCTTGATATCGGAATGCAGTCCAATTGTCTGCTGCAATGACGTCTGGCAATCCATCACAACTGAATATATAGGGTTGCTTCTGAATGACTGATATGGCTGACAGACTTTGAACCCGCCTGACTTCAGGCCATTTGTAAAAAGTGTCAATGACTATTAGAAAGGTTGAATGCCAGGCCAGGCTCAGAGCAGGGAAACACTGCAAAAATGTTTTAAAATATTAATTACTAACAATTATATATAATACAAAAATTCTCCCAAAAACGACACAAAAATCGGGAAACCAAATAAAAATCAACAAAACTTAAAACAAAATAATAATACAACTGTAGGAGCCGCTAACACGGAACACACAATTGGTTGGCACCAGCAGCCAGTAGGAACCGTCCCGAACCTGGATTGGGGAACCTCAGGCCCGTGATTGTAGCGACTTACCCATCTCCCTGTGAAAAAACTTTAATAACTTAAAGACTATACCTGCCTATAAATCAGTTGTACCCCATAATATCTAATATATATTATTAATGAGTCCCAGCTGGGGATGCAAGTTGGGCCTGTGCCTGCCATATATTGCCAGGATATTACTGAACAACATTCACTATAGTAAACACATACTATTGCATCATTCCACACTACCCAGACACATCTACATCCTAGGGAGGCCTGGGGAAATGCAGTCTGTAGTCATCACTCTTCGTATCAAGCTCCGGCTACTAACATTGGCCTCTGGCGAGAGCCAGAACTCTGTAAACCATAACCACGACCTCTGGTGCGGGAATAAAACCCCGTAAGTCACGCTATACCCCTCAATAGCCTAATGGGTACAGCCAAATCCAGGCTAACTGCAGGCAGATCAGCCTCCTGCAAAAGAGGGGATGCAGACAGCAGGGTTCAATTAGGGAGCTGGTATGCGAGCGGCACATTTCCCTGCCAGGAGACGAAGTCTGGTTGCTAATAGTAGTGGCCAGAAACAAATCCCAGGCTCAACCTCCCCCATCCTTTCCCGGCTGTTTATATCTGAACTGGTGCTTCAACACGAGGGGGGGGGAGGGGGGTAAAATCCCAGGCGGCCATGCACAACATTTTCATAATAGCCCATGAATCCATACACCATGCCCGCTCATTCCACCCTGTTCATCAAATATTCTCTGGTAAGTGCAGAGAGGACCTTGTTTAACCTAAGCACCTAGACCTGCAAATCCATGATTGGTAACTGGGTAGGGAGCGGGCCTCCTCACTATTTAGCGATAGTGTAAGGTTGAACTTTGAAATGGGCCTGCAAAATCAATGTGCTACCGCGACCACAGTTTATCTGGTTTTGATATACCATGGTTGTGGTTGCACATTTGCAGGCCCATTTCAAGGTTCAACCTGGTTTTTGCCAGGCAACCATTATCACTTTAGGTAGGTTATTTTGGCACTTCTGGCAAATTTTGCAATCCTTTACCACCTGCTCGATGGCGGCATCCAGTTTTGGCCACCAGAAATAGCTCCGGGCCACTGCTTTCATATGCACTACCCCATTATATTGAGCGTGCAGTAGATTCATCACCTCAGAACGCAGCTGGGATGGAATCACAACCTTGTTTCCCCACAACAAACACTCTTTATGTATAGACAGCTCCTGACTGGACAAAAAATATGACTTCATTTCCACAACAACTTTTGCTGGCCATCCACTTGCAGTGTACTCCAGAACCTTGGACAGTAATGTGTCATTACCTGGTTCTATCAACACCTCTGTTGACTCTTCCAACATGAGAACGTCGCAAGGTGTCTGGAGTGGAAGTCTGCTGAGAGCATCTGCATGTTTTATCATGTGTCCTGGCCTGTATTCCAACTAAAATCATACATCCCCAACATGAGACTCCATCGCAACAGCCGAGGGGACAATGTGTGTGGAAGGGAATTCTTGGGATGCAGCAGCTGCAAGAGAGGTTTATGATCTGTAACTATCTTGAACTTCTTACCAATCACATATTCTTTGAACTTGCCTACTCCAAAAACCACAATCAGGGCTTCTTTGTCCACCTATGCATAGTTACGCTCGCTCTACTGTAGGGTCCTAGAGCCAAATGCTATTGGGGTTTCCCTCCCAACATCCACATCATGGGCTGGTATCGCTCCAACACCATACTCTGAGGCATCGCATGTCAAAATTAAGGGCTTATTGAGGTCATAATGCGTCAGTGCCTGCTCTGGGTATAGCAGCTGCTTGGCATCTTGAAATGCCTTCCTGTGTGTTTCTGTCCAACACCATGGAGCATTTTGCATCTAATAATTGGTGAAGCGGCTCCAACATTTCTGTCTTGTTGTAAAGAAATCTCTCATGTAAGTTCAAAAGTCCAAGAAAGGACTGGAGTTCCTTTCTGTTTTTCGGTTCCGGTGCATCATGCACAGCATCCACATTACTGGACAAGGGATGAATAGCTATTTTGTCAATTCTGTGTCCCAGGAACACCACAGAATCCACTCCAAACACACATTTGGCTATTTTCAATCGAAGTCCTGCCCATTGCAGCCTTTCTAGAACTTGATGCACCCAACTTCAGTGCTCTTCATCCTCTCCTCCCGATATTGGTATATCGTCAAGCAATACTACCGTTCCTGGTATGCCAGCAAGCAGAGTATCCATTAACTTTTGGAATATTGCTGGACCACTGCTAACCCCAAATGGCAACCTCTTGACCTTGAAAAGCCCTTTCATAGTATTAACCGTAAGCAGTTTGGCTGTTGCCTCTTCTACTGCTACCTGCAAATACGCTTCCTCCAAATTGAGCTTGGTGAATAGTTGTCCTCCCTCCAGTACTGCTAACACCTCGTTAACTGTGGGCAGTGGATACACACACATGGCACATACACTGTTTACTGTTCCCTTATAATTCCCACACAGCCAAAATGTGTCATCCTTTTTTAATATGGGTAATACAGGTGTTGCCCATTCTGAAAAATTCAGAGGATCATAAACCCCCCACTGTACTTATCTCTCTATTTTCTGACTTAGCTTGTCTCTCAATGCAAAGGAAACTGGCCGGTCCTTTTTAAACAAAGGGATGCAGTCTTGTGTTGTGGGACTTTAATGGTGACCTGTGGACCCACATATTTTCCCAGTTCACTCACTTTGAACACTGCTGGGAACTCTCAACAAGCCAGTCTACCAGGTCTTCTCAAACTTTGTTTAACCTAATCAATTTAATTCTAAGTGGCTCAAACCAGTCATGTCCCAACAAATTTGGCACTGCAACTTCCTTGAACCCCAACGCTTCTAATGTTCACTGGACCATTTACACAATACCATGTTCCTCTTTTTCAAAGTTGGATCACTGGGCCACATAAACTTGTATGTGTGCCAGCTGATAATGGAACGGTCTGCTCCAGTGTCAACTTCTATGCTCACCGGTTTTCCATTCAACAGCACTTGATGCATCATGACTTTCTATGTGCTTGCTCCTGCATACTGTACAAAGTATATTCAGAACCTGCGCTGTCTGCAATGTTCACCTCAAAATTGCTGCATTGCCTGTGTGGCATCAGTTCACTTCAAGTGCCTCTCACTCAAATCTGCCTGCTGTTTATTTTGGTTATGGATGTTTGCTCATGGTGTTCTTTATTTTTGCAAAAACGGCGCACTGTATTTGCATGCCAGCATTTATTGATTGCGTAGTTACCATTGCACTGCCACCATAGCTGATTCCCTTCCCTTATATCCTTTGTCAACTGATATACTGTTTGACTTTATTGATCCTCCCCGGTTCACATTCCTCTCAACAGTATTGTTCATTTTCTGCACATTTTCCTCCACTAATGTACTGCCTCGTAAGTCCGCCATGTTCCTTCATGTCGCTTCTGTTGCCATTGCGATATCCATAGCCTCTTATAAAGTCAATTTGTCCTTAACGAGGCGAGCCTGTTGTACAACTTTGTCCCGAACCCAACAAACCAGACGGTCTTGTAACATGCAATCCAAATTTGTAAATCACAGTGTGTACTTAGTCGTCGCAGCTCTGCAATATACACAGCAATTGTTTCCCCTTCTTTTTGATTGTACTTCAGGAACTTTTTCAACTATTTCACTGGGCTTCTGGTGGAAGTGATTCATGAACCTTGTGAACACTTCTGCCAGAGGTACCACCTTGATAGATTTCGGTGACAATAATGAAGTCACCAGACTATACAACTCTGGTCCACATACTGTATAAAACATAGTCCGCTTAGCTTTGTCATCCTTGATGTTTGCGATGCAATAGAATTGTAGACGTTCGCGATACAAGTTCCACGGCTGCTTCTCTGGAGTAAACTCGCGTATAGTTCCAATTGGTACCATTATTTGTAGACTGTGGATGACACACAATATTTTAAACCTCGTCGCCAACTATTATGAACCACAATGCGTGCACGTCGCCATGGCTGCTGCCCGGCTACTGGCTTTGTGTTTTTTGTAGCAGCTGTTGTTGCCAACTTAAACAACATACTACATAACCTAATTCTAGATAAACAATACACAACACCGGGATATAAAAAAACTTTATTTATTCATGTGGCACTAGCTTACAAAATGGCAGGCAAAAAAGGAGGGTTCTGTGTAGACAAATTTGTTGTGATAGATACTGCTAAGAGATAAGGTTAAGTAAAAATTGTTTTAATTGTTTCCTAGATATAAATAACATACTAAATTCAGATATTTATATGGTTGCCATTTTGAACATAAGGGCCAGATCCACCTAAAACATGCTTTTTTACATGGTCTAGCATAGTACTATTTGTTTGGCAAATTTGAGAGGAATAGAGTGATTGTTTCCTGAGAAATGACAAAGCTTGATTTATCCATGTGGCATTATCTTACAAAATGGCAGACAAAAGAGACTATGTGGACACATTTGATTGTTGAAAAAGACACTGCCAACTTACAAAGTTATGTTGAAATTGGATACATGGTTTTGCAGATATTTGTATTGTATCGCTAAAATATTTGTATTACCGTCATTTTGAAAATAAGTGCCTGGGCTGCTTAAACATGTCAGTTGACATGCCCTACTCTAGTACTACTATTTTTTTTTTTGCCAATGATAACATTTGGTTGAATATTTCCCGAGATATGTTTAAACTGGATTTATTTGTGTGCTTCTATCTTACAGAATGGTCGAAAAAAAGGTGCTGGATAAATGCATTTGATGGTTGTAATAGATGCCATCATACAAAGTTCACTTGATATTAGATATTTGGTTTTATAGATATAGTACAGTAATCATTATTTTCATGTAACATGCAGTTTGTTCGTTCATTCATTTTCACCAATTAATGTTATCAGAAATCATCGTGAACCCGTAATATAGTGTATTTGCAGTATTTTCACACTTTTTGAATCAAACCATTGAAATTCACCCCATGTATGAACTGCTTCGTTGTTTCCTTAATACATATGCCTGCATGTAGGTATTACAAGTGTTTTATACTTGTGTTAACATAAAAGTTCTTTATTTTTTGGTAAGTTGAACTTTTAGTTATATTTTAACCATAAATTATAACATTTAATTTATAATTTATATAAATTAAAACTGGCAGAAAATTAGTAGGTTTGTAATACCTAGTAAGAATTAGTTATCATGCAAAATATTTATACTGAATACTTACGAATGGAGTGCAGTGTCCCTTTGGTATAATTTTCTAAACTTGGTTAAGCTTTGTTTGCACGAAGCGTAGGAGTATCCTGGAAGTAGAACTTAGTAGGGCTTCAGAAAAGATTGAACTAACTGTGAATGGATTATAATGAATAAGATTACCATCCGAACATGGTCATCTGTGCATTGCTGCACGAGATCCTGGTAGGCTTCTTGCCTCCCACCAAGGTAAACCAGGTTCAGTTACCAGTGGGCTCACCTGGACTTTTGCATGTAAGAACAAAAGTTACAGTTGGCCAGCAGGTTTTCTCAGGGTGCTCCCATTTCCCTCTCTTTGCTTTTCATCTCTGTTCCATCTTCATCTCATTTCATCCTCACTGGTGTTCAAGATGTCACTGGTAAGTACCAACCACGACCTCTCAGTTCAACTCATGCATAAAATTCTAAGGCATGTGTTACTTCCTTTCAGACATGTAAATTTATTTATGGTACAGCTAATGGCAGGAGCACAGTGATACATCTGTGGAGGTACCATCAGCCCTCACACATGCTGATCTGGCACACCTTCTTATGGTGGTCATCTCGAGGTACTGCAGTGTGCACCGTGCACTCTTTCCAGGTGATATGGCATACAAGTGCAGAGCAGAGTCTGGTCTCCAGCTGATGGCCCGGCTGAGTTCCCGTCTTCCGCTCAACGGTCTCGAAGATGTCATCTTCTCTGGTGGGCCAAGTCATCACGATGTCATCGAGATCAGCGGGGACTCGGCAACTGGCAAGACGCTGCTGCTAACCCAGTTCCTCGCAAAGTGCCTCTTGCCAAAATGCGAGGAGAATACCATCATCGGAGGCCTTGGCGTTGGAGCCGTCCTCATAGACACAGGACCACCACTTCCAGGTTTTCAAGCTGGTCAACCTGATGGAGTCGTGGCTCCGTAAGTGTGAGCTTACGGAAGGGAAAAAGTACAGGCTCAGTAGTAAGAAAATCGAAACAATAATCAAAACCTCCCTCAAGAACCTTATAGTTTTGAACTGCCATGACAGCATGCAGATGCTTGTGAACTTTCACTCACTTGGTAAGATTCTCACTGCAAATTCAAACATCAGTTTGGTTGTCTTGGACAGTGTATCAGCTTATTACTGGCAGGATGTCATGGCTGGCGGTATGAAGAAAATGGACCTGTATTTGAAGAATACGTTAGGAGCTATGCACAAGTGCATTCAAGAGTTTAAAGTGGCTGTAATGTATACAAAACAGAGTTATTTCCAGTCAAAGGGTAGTGAAAATTCAACAGACCTAGGAAAAATAAAAGTTTCGTACAGAATTTCTCTTCATCGCATGGACATAAAAGAAACAAATTGCAACATGTTCTATGCCAACATTTTGTGTCCCACAGGCAATAAGATGCAAAAATATGTTATTGACAGTGATGGCATTAGGTGGATCTGTATATAGTTTCAGATGAATTTCTTAAAAGTTAGTGCATGTGACCATCACGTATTTTCAGTACAATTTTTCCAATTAAGTACTACTGTCAAACAACCGGGTGACAACCAGTTTAATTACAACATTTGTAAGTGTACATTGTGTATTCAATAAAGCTGTTTGATAAACATCCCCTTAACTTTGAGAGGTTTTCCCATTTTGGAATTTTGGCCACATCCAGTGGTTCAGTGTTAACAGTACATGCTGAACAGTGGCCAAAATCTTGCCGCAGCAAAATGGAATGAAAGCTATTTCATCGTCAAATACTTTCTTAATTCTAATTAACTATGTGTGTACTGCCTCAATAGTTACCTTAGCAACGTTGACCCACAAAAATGCCTTAAAAGTTTTTTTTTATTTTTTATTTATTTTTTTATTATTATTCTTTTTTATAAAAATACTTTACAAAATTGTTATACACTACTGTTTAAACAATATGTTTTTCAATTACACATGTAAATCGTCT
Organism: Dryococelus australis; assembly: GCA_029891345.1. NCBI lineage: Eukaryota > Metazoa > Arthropoda > Insecta > Phasmatodea > Phasmatidae > Dryococelus > Dryococelus australis. The sequence goes on along the minus strand of CM057000.1, from coordinate 29,448,068 downwards.
GAAAACATTTACCCAGCGTAAGCTTAGGAGAGTGTTGAGAGGTGCCTCACAGTTCTATAAATGTGCGTGGACAAGCAAGAGTCGTGAAATGGCCAGATTTTAGATTTTGAGTGGGTTTTAATTCAACCGATGCTGCCAACTCCACTTAGGGAAGGATGAGTATGCCTAAAGACTTATGCTGCTATCTTGTCATCATACTTCCATGAATTTTCCTGTCTCTCATCAAGAGTTTAGTCATTTCTAGAATTTACTACCAATATTTTATTTGCAAGTTCTACAGTTTTATCTATCTAGGACTTTCGTGAGGTCTGAAATTTTAATTATATTCTGCACGTTAGCCCAGGTGTATTAATTTCCAGTATCTTAATTTTGAGAATCTGATGATTTTGTTTTATTGAAGACAGAAACGCCAGTATCAGTTATTTGGTCACGTAATTTGAAATTTAATATGGCTCGCAAAAGAGAGATGATAGTCAAATTGGAATTAAAATTTTAATTTGTCTGACTCAGTTACAGTACAATTTTCTCTAATTTCAGATTGATTTTTATTTCCACAGTAATTTCAATATTTTTAATTAGCAAGTACGTAAGATTTAATTTTATAAATCAGATTTTTCCAGTTAATATGTAAATTATCATCAGTAGTTAGCAAATTCAATTGGTTGTATTCATACAAAGTGTATGAATTCTCATGTACCTAGTGTTATTTTTGAGTGTTTTTCCTGTCCAGAATTATCAAAGGTTTTATTGCTGCCATTTGTCTCCTTTCTTAAATTTTCTGCTTTAAGCTATTAATTTGGAATTTGGTAAATTTTCTTCCCATGTACGTATCCTCTGCGGCTTTGCAAGCACAAATTGGTTGTCAGATTGCAAGGAGAAAGGCAACGGTGTTTGGCAAATAATCTTACACACACATTGCAATGGTTCATTCACTTTTCAGGCCCAGTTTTAAATTCATACACACAAATATTTAATTCATATTCATACACATATATATTTCCCAGTTTACTTCCTTCACAACAAAGAGTAGCATGACCAACGTGTAGGCCTATAAAGGTAGAGAAAATATGAAAGGATTTTAATGAGTAACAGGTCAGAGCACGAGCTGTATTTCTTTGCAGTTGACTATAGAATCTACACAACATGGAGAATAAAGCGCGCCTGATTACGACTCCTATACAATAAGCATGCCAGGTACACCTACGTACACTTGCGTGATTTATGTATTAATAACGGACATGGATATTCGTTGTGGAGATAAAAATTTCACTGTTCCAAACTTGATATATTTGGGTAAATGGAGGTAAACATACAGTAGTCTTACTGCCATTTAAGGGCTTTCAGCGAGACTTGTTTACATTTCTTCTTACTGTATAGTTTTGTTACATGTAATAATTTTCTAGAGAGATATAGCACGCTATTTAAACATTAGTTATGGTGCCTCAAGTATACATCAAAGTCGAGATATAAAAGATTGCAAGAAATTATTTTGTACACAGTGGTATGTATGTATTTGAATTATTTCACAGAGATTTTCTTACAGTTGAAAATCCTGTTAAAACTGATCAAATCTGTTAAAATGGCAGGCCTGCACTGGTGAACTTTCCACACTAGAGTTATTTATGCAAAGAATGTTCGTACAAATCGAACAATTAAACTAGTCTTTCCGACAAAATGATGCAACAGAATACCAGTTTGCTGGCCGAAATTTCATAGCAATGCCAGTTTGTGGGAGGAAATGTTGAAGCTGAATGCTAATTTTGATGGCAAAATGGAACAAATGTCACAGCCAAATGCTGATTTGTAGATACAAATAGCGCAACAAAATTTTGAGTTTTGAAAATAAATTTGTACATTTAGATCAGCAATTTGAGACTATGAATGGTAGATTTTCTGAACTCTCAAATCAATTGCATACGAACATTCAAACATTACATTTGCAAGTTGGACATACTAATGCCACTGTTACTGTTTTGCAAAATTCTGTAACTAATTTGTCCAACATGAATGCAGCACAAACAAGCAAAATTGGGTCGCTACGAGGGAATTTTGAATGTCTCAAAAACAGGGTGGACGAGCGCACTTCACACGCATTAGATAATACAGAGGAACAGATAACGGCTGTTAAATGCAGCGTTGCTGGTGTGCAGAATTCAGTTGAGGTTCTAGCTAGGCGAGTACATAGTAGCTTAGATGACAAACGTGGTTCGATGAAAATACGTGTTTTGATGGAAGTTCAAATTACGAAATTGGAAACCTGTCAACGTGGTTCTGACACTAGTGAGGGGCGGAGATACGTCAGATTCTAGACAAACCTGGGCTCATGGCTAAAAAGTTTGAGATACTTTATTAAATCCCGGTAGGGCGTCAGCTGATAGATGCACGGTGTGAGTACGTGGACTCTAATTCTTAGGCCGATAGTAGGTTGACAACCACGTGGCAATCTTCTCACAAGTTCACGTTCAATTAGAGAGAAGAAGTTTAAGTTCACAAAGTCTACAGAAAACTTATTAAAAACATAGATTACCGGAAAAAAGGGCCAGGTTCCAAAGGTACTTCATACGAGAAATAATAAACAGAGACTAGATTCACGAATTAGTTACATTGGTAAAAGTGGCAGTGCACTAGTACACAACACAATCACCCTAGATAGAATGGGCATGGCATTTGGGCCTGCCATAAGCCTGAGCGGAGAAAAGTACTGTTCAGCATCTGAAATTTCATTATGGTATTAAAATCTCCGGGGCGGTGAGTCTGGCAGAGAGAGACATGATCACAGGAGGAGTAAAAGAATACAAAAGGTTCCAGTAACTTACACTTATGCTATTGCAGCTAATATGATGAGACAAACAGTGAAGGCTCCCACAATGTAATGTACATGCGTTCCCTATGCCAGCTAAGCCAAGACTAAGGAGAAGGGGTAAGATGGTTGGGCACCATGCTGGCAATCTCCTGCCAACTCTGAGAGAAATTTAATAAAGTGCAAAATTTCAAGTACACTAGGCGTTGCAATGAAACAAAATACTGATACAATTAACAAGAACTTCCCGACATGCTAGATTTATTAATAAGAGTCTCTTGAGTCCTTTGATATGATAATTGTCTGTATGCATTAATTAAGGAAAACAAGCCGGAATGGACGCAAGGCTCGTGAAGGCATTTAAAGAACAAACAAAACATTTGGAAGCTACGTTAGCACTTTTGAGACAAATAAATTAATTTATGAAAACAATTTAATTCAGAGCAAAAGAATTAGCCATGGGACAGTTAGCATCGCGGAAGCTGGAACTGTCAGGATGTTTATATGTTACATTTAATTACAATCAAAGAATTTAATATTGCACTTTTTTAAGAAAGAAGACACATTATCAACACTATAAAATTGTGAAAAGAATTATAAGTTTCACAGTCTTGTGTTTTGTAGTGGTTTCAAACCCACATGGTGTTGCACTGCAGGTGCTATGCCTCCCTTAAAGGAAATAAAAGGAAGATAACACTTCGCCTTGTTAATTGACGACTGCTTTACAGGGAACTGAACAGAATTACACTTCACACACACATTCAGGAGAACATACTTGTAAAACTAGGGTCAGTGGGTCATGACTGTTCCTGCACGAATGGCAGAGATGATCCATGCATGAGGTGCAAGGATGTGTGCGCCCGGTGCATGAGCAGAGCAGCACTGGTCGGCCTCCCAAACGGAGCAGTGGGGGAGACATCAAATGCCTGCCCCCCTCCCCGGGAGACCACTGATATGACGACCTCGACTGTAGCGCTGGCTATGCTGAAGTGTAGCAGGAGGTGGGGTGGTGGAAGGGGTGCTGCCTCAACATGTAGTTATGGAATGGCTAGTTCCTTACCTCGTACTGGGACGTACCGGGTGGCCGCCCGTGAAGTCGAGGACGCGGGGCATCCGAATCTGGTGCAGGTGCCCCCGTGGTGGGACATGCATGTAGATGCATGCTGACAGCGTGAATATGCACACTGTAACTCTGGCTGGTGTTGTCTGGGTGCTAGTAGCGGGGCGGTCGCAGACGGTGTCGCTGTGAGCGGGCCGGGCGGTACGCCAACGAACAGGTGGAGGTGGTGGAAGAGTTGATCCTGCCCCCACTGAGGTGTCTGTTGCTGCTTGTTGCTGTTACTGCGTCCAGGGGGTGGCACCTCCCTCCGCACAAGTTGCTGATGTCTTCTGCTGCTGACCACTGTGTTGCAGCGGCGTCAGGCTTGGCAGTGGACTGGGTGGCGGCTGGGAAGCTGCGGAAGTGGAGGGGTACACTCCCCCCACATGTACTGCTGTCTCCTGCCGCCGACCACTGGGGTGGAGTGGTGTTGGGTGTGGCAGTGGACACTGCATTGGCTGGAAGGCTGCAGAAATTGAGGGATGACTGCCTTCGTGTTGGGGTCTGACTTTCACCTTGGGCACTATCTAGGTGCATATTCTATATTTCATTTTTCCGTCTGCAGCACTGATTAGGTTGTGGTCGGACTGCACTGAGTGATTGATTGGTTGCAAATTTTACCGTTTGGACATCCAGGTTAGCGTCGCTATGGTGTTTACTGGTGTGATAACATTTGGTGCTAGTAGGGTTGGCTCTGGGTACAGTATTTACGTCCTCTTGGTTGTCAGGTGGACGTGCATTGTCAACGTCGTTGGTATTGGAAGCGAAGCAGATGTCATTCCTGTGGACCTTACGCCTCTTCTCGGCTCGACCTGGACTAAATATAGTGTTGCACTGATTCATTGTAGTATCTTGTTCGGCCCTGTCCATTTGGGGGTGAGTCCTGCACAGAAGTTTTGCTTCGCCGTTGACAAGTGGTGCGCACAAACGTACGCGTAATCATCTCTTAGCAGGGGCTTAGGTAGTCTCTTAAGTCTCAGGTAGCCCTTGTAAACATAGCGTTTTTGATTTCCACATACTTCATTATGACGGTTCCTCCATTCCTCCTCCCTTACCTCAGAATCTGCAGCATCTGGGCTTTAGTCTGGTGTGCAGCAGGCGAACTCTCCCAAACCTGCGGGCCGGCACCATACAGTAACTCAACAGGAGATTTTCCAGTGCCTCGTTACTATGGTTGCTTAAACAAAAAGCTATTTCCTGTATGTGCTTTGCCTATGTAGTGTGATCATCAACTCTAAGGTGGAGTTGCGCCTTGATTTCATGGTTCCGCCGTTCGGTCGGATTCGCACGAGAGTGGTAGATGTTGGTAGTATGGTGTATGACACGCCATTCTGTGCACAAGCTCCGTCAACGTGGTGGAGAACTGGGTGGTATTGTCACATGAGTGTTTTTGGGACACCCCAATGGGTAAAAATCTCTTTTTTTAGTGCGGCAGCTATATATCGTATGCATGCGCTCGGCAGCTATAATGTTGATGCGCTCGGCAGGCATACATCTCGCGCCAACGTGAAAACAAGTCTGTTACAACTAACAGGAAACGCTTGCCATTCAATGAACATGAATATGGTCCCATTAGGTCCAGAGCCATTGATTCAAACAGGTGTTTGGGCAACCTTGGCTGCTGTTGAGTGTTCCCGTATGACCTACGGGTTTTGTACAAAATTGCACTCATGACACTTGTGCACATATTTCCTAGTCCTGTTTAGTGAGCCTAGGCCAGATATGTCGAGCAATGCTAATGTATTGTCTGTGCTGCTCCTGGGTGTCCGGACAGGCCGTTATGGGCGACATGAATGATAGCACGTGCCCCTGGCATGTAACACTAGACTGATTGTTCTTGTATGTCTTGAGACAGTTGTTGGCCACTCACCACCTTTGATTGATTTTTGTTCAAACTGGGCCTTGATCTCTTCTACTTCAGCGGACATTTGTTGTTGGTGCAACATGAATATGTATGTCATCTGCGAATGCTTCTGTTAGCGGGTTTTGTTGTTGCACTACTGAAATTTTCTGGAGAATTACTGGTGTAGTAGTGGCATTTTCTGGAAGTAGGACGGTCTCCCACTCCTTGTCAACAGCTGTCTCATACTTGTTCGGGGCTTGACAATGCGTCTGCTAACTAGTTGTGTTTGCTGGGCACATGTTCTACAACGAAGTCGAAATTTCATAGCAGCATCGACTAACGAATGAGTTTTCTGCCAACTTTGCCCTTTTTGTGCAGCCACAACAAGCATCGGTTATCAGTTCTTACCATGAAACACTTGTATTCCAAGTGAACACGATACAGTTTAATAGTCCATATGATCGAAAAGCATTTTATTTCATTTACATCATAACATTTTTCAGTGTTGCCAAGTTTGGTGCTGGAATAGTCAATGATGCAACATTTCTGACCATCACTGTACTGAAATAACACTGCTGGCATCAATCTGTAAGTCCAAGTACTGCTTAACCAATTAATTAATCCAATGAATTTTTGTGTGGTTGGAACTGGATAATCTTTGATGTTCAGTTCGGGCGTGGGGCGGTTCCCTTTCTCCGTCAGCTAAGTGTCCAAGGTATTTGATACTGGTCTACCCTATGCTACATTTGTGATTGACACATGTTAGGCAAGTGATTGCCAGGTGTCGTAGGTGGTCTTCCCAGGTTTCAGACCACACAACCACATCATCTAAGTATGCCACTGTGAAATCCCCAATTATGGCATCAAGGACTTTTACAGGGTTGCACTGACCTGGAAAGTCAGGGAAATGTAATTATGGTCACGGAAAGTCATGGGAAGTTTCAGTATAATCCATGTCATGTGATTTTGTCCTACCTTCATTAAATGTGTCATTGATTTTGATGGCAAAATCACTTTTTTTCAACAAAATGTGCTACTTGAAAATGGCCTGCAAGGTCAAAAATATGATGCTGCTGCCATCTCTTATCAGCCTTAAGCTGTGTCTGAAACCGACAATTTGGTATTTTAGTATTTAGAAGTTTAGTGTGGATGAATTCAAATGTCTCTTTACAGTGCTGCATGTGATGTGTGAACAACTTACTTGCACGTTTTTCAACGTTTTTTTTTTTTTTTTTTTTTTTATAAGAACAATGCGACAATCAAATCCCCTTTTCTGTTATTCAAATATGTTAACTTTTATGTAGGCCTAGAAACATTTTACTTCCGTACGTAACATATTAATTACCACGCACATTTCACCGTTCCCATTACTTTAGTTTTGCAGAAACACTGGGTATAACACGTTTGTAAACAGTAGCAGACAACTTTATGTATTAATTTTTATTTGGTAATTTAGTGTACTCCTTCACCAAAGTAAATTTCAACTCCAAATCCCTAAATATTTAAGGCCTAAAACTGGTCACGTGATCGAGTTAATAACCTAAATAGCGGGTTCGCTGCCATTTTGAACACTGTTAGCATAACCCCGCCCTGTAGCGAGGAACGAGCCAATCGCAGCCATCCCGGACAATTTTCGTCATGTTTTTCATTTCCAACTTAGTTTTAGATTTGTTGCAGTTCTATTTTGTTCACATAAACTCAAAAATTGATACAAAGATAAAATTAACTGCATTATATACATGTTCCTAAAGTCACATGAAAATATTTATTTTGTATTACCAGTTATCCTTAGTTGGTGACATTGATTTCTTCCATTTTTTTTTGCTGTTCCAATATTTATTGTCCGTTTCGTATTAAATGCGGGTATGCGGCACATTGAATCATGATGTCCAAAAAGACAGTGTTCAATAATTTGTAGCTTGATGCCACAGTTAATCCAGAGTTTGCTAGTTGGCTGTGCAAAGTGGAAGGAAATGTAAATCAGGCTTTTTGCAGCATGTGTAAACAAACATTTCAGCTCAGTAACATGGGATGACAAGCAGTTGTCCCACACTCTAAAGGTCCAAAATATTTGGAATTTATGCAAGCTAAAATTTCACAACCACGTTTGTCTTCATTTTTTGCCACAAAAAGTGATTCACAACAATCATCTCTGCCTGGATGTTGTGGACATTCTACCTTGAACGATACTTAGGTACAACAAATGCAAGTTCTACAAGACGAGAAACTGTATAAACAAAATGTAGCCACACCAGATCTAGACTCTTGTTTGCAAAAATGATATTTCTCGTGCAGAAATTATGTGGTGTTAGAATGTTGTTGCAAATAAATTTTCAATGAATTTGTGTACTAATGTAGACAGTATATTTAAGGTTATGTTTCCCGATAGTACAATTGCTTCACAGTTTCAGTTGGGCAGAATTAAGTGTTTGTATGTCATAAACCATGGCTTAGCAGTTCACTTTTCAGAAATTCTGTCTACTCATCTTAGCAGTTGTGAAGATTATGTCATTTGTTTTGATGAAGCTCTAAATAACACATCTCAGAAAGGGCAAAAGGACATCCAGGTTAGATATTTTGATGTTAATAGGCAAAAAGTGTCTACCCAGTACTGGAATAGTCATTAATTAGGGTCAGCGAAAGCTCACGATTTTGGAACAGTTCAATGAAGGTTTAAAACCTCTACCTAGGAAGAATTTACTGCAAGTGTCCATGGATGGGCCAATAAGTTTTAGCTTTCTAAAAAAACTGGAAGTGATATGTTGGTTGAAAATCCTGAAGGTAAAAAACTTTTAAACATTGGTGTTTGTAGATTGCACGTTGTCAATGGAGCAATCAAAACAGGATTGAACAGTGTAGCTTGGAATCTTCACACTTTTCTACGAGACATTTATTTACTATTTAAGGATTCTCCAGCTCGTCGGGCCAATTTCACTAACATTACTGGCAGTGAAGTGTTTCCCCTGAAATACTGCACTGTCATATGGGTTGAAAATGTCAGTTTTTAGAACGAGCTTTATTTGTAGGTGATAATACAAATTAATTTGTTCATTCTTCTGTATTGCCTCATACCAAACCAGCTGGGAGCATCTTAAAGCACCTTGATGACAAATTTCTTAAGTGCAAACTTTTTTTTTTTTAGACATTGGCAGCTGAATGTGAACCATTCTTACGAAAATTTCAGTCTGCAAGACCCCTGATTCTGTACTTGTACGTGATCTACATGACGTTATAAAAATTCTAATGAGCCATGTTCTTAATCAGAAACATTGGAAGCTGCTGACTGTGGTAGTACACTTCTTGCAGTGTGGAAAGCTACTTCAGTTGAAACAAATCAACCTTGGGTTCAGTACAAGAACGTAAAGGCAAATGAGAAAGACATTCTCACTTTCAGATTGGAATGCCAGAAAGTTGTAAAAAAACAGCTATAAAAAATTGCAAGAGAAGAGCCCACTTAAGTACAATTTGGTACAAGGATTAACTTCACTAAATCCACAAATTATTGCCCATAAACCACATCTTGGTCAGATAAGATTTAATGTTGTCTTGGAAGTACTATTAGAGGCTAACAGATTCTGTTGCTGAAAAGGCAAAGAATCAGTACCTTTTCCTTTGCCAAGCTGCAAAGTAAACATTGGAATTTGAATTTAGCAGATTTCTTGCTGGTGAGCCAGAAACAGAATTAGACCTAGATGATTCGTATTCTGGTGTATTAGGCAAAAATCATAGATATAGTGAACTGTGGCACATATTCAAACTGTGCCTCATCATTTCACATGGGAATGCATCTGTTGAAAGTGAATTTTCTGTTAATAAGTCTATCCTTGTAGAAAATTTAATTGAAGAGTCTCTTGTAGCACAAAGGCGTGTGTCAGATGCCATTCATTACTTTGGAGGAGTAGAATGCATTCCCATTGTCCAAAAAAATGCTCCTATCTGTGAAATATTCTTACAAGAAATATGTACAGCATTTAGAAGATAACAAACAGTTTCTTGTTGCAAAAGAAAAAGCACAAAACGAAAAACAAAAAATTTATGAAGCCATGCGAAAACTTGAAGATGAGAAGAAGAAAATCAGACTTGAAGCTACTTGAAGCTTAAAGCCTGTCTTCAGATTTCACCAGTGCATGTACTCGAGTGTGCCACTGATTGAAGGTACTCGAGTAAGTGTGCACTCAATTGAGTGTTATCTATTAGTATGTACTCGAGTGTACTCTATCCATGTAATTGAGTGAGTGTGTACTCGAGGGTGTGCTCGAGTGTGTATATGTACTTAATAGGGTGTGAACTTGAGCATGTACTCGCAAGTATGCTTGAGTTTGTACTTGAGCATGTTTTTGAGGTAGTGTACTCAAGCCATTATATATTCGAGCCTGTTTTCGATTGAGTGTGCTCCAATGTGTACTCGAGTGCATACTTAAGCAAGTGTGTACTTGAGCATTTACCCAAATAAGTGTACTCGAGCACGTACTCGATCGAGTGTGTACTCGAGTATGTACTTGGTCGAGTGCATTCTTGAGGGTATGCTCGAGTGAGTACGCGAGTATTCAAGAGTGTGTGTACTCGAGTGCTTTGCCGTTTCCAGACACTTTTTAGATTGGGTAATTTGTATTTACTTTTCTGACGATAATTTTTCTTTTTTGTGCCAAAACTTTGTTAATTCCCTGCACGTAACTGTGTTTATATTTTTTAAATGGTAAAATGTATCAGTAAATCAAAGAGAATTTCCCTTAGTCACTGTAACTGTGGCTAAAGTCTTGTGCATATGCTTATGTACATCAGTAAGGTTTTATTTCTGCACATGTGGTATAATTTGTTTAAAGTAGTTTGTTTACTTCTGCCTTTGCTCAAAGCTTCGTTTTCACTAGATAAATTTCTGAATTTTTGGCCAGTTATAAGCAATTCTTGCTACAAGTTTATATTTGTCAGTATATTATTGTCTAATATTTAATTTTGTTGGTGAACCATTTTCCCCATAGAATTCGCCCTAACAGTTAGCATCAAGACTATTTATCAGCATTCTGTATTATCAAGTTATAAAACAAAAGGTGTTGTATTTATTGATAAAAAACCATTTAAAACTTTTCAATTATGTTCATGGTTTTTGTAATTTTATCTTGAGCAAAATGTCATTTTAGTTAGTATTAATTTTGTGTAATCTAAATACTGTACTTAATTTCGATTGGCGACTCTCCGAATCGGTTATCGCTTAAGCTTACCCTCATCAAGGTCACATTCCTCCTCCAAGAACCTAATGGCATGACAAACATCTTAAATATAGCTCCTGCTTTTCAACATTCTTTGATGTGATTCTACTCTTTCACTGCTGCGGGAGAGTTATTCTTGAAGCTTATTTTTATCATCAAGTTTTCCAGTAATTTGTTTTGAGAGATGTTCACATTTCGTGTTGTTTTTTTTTTTTTATGTGTAGTGCCTCGTGGCAGTGCTAAAGTGAGAGCTTGATCTGTTCGCGTGATGTTCCTGTCGTGGCTATGAAAATGCTTTGAAACATCCTCTTGTAATGTCAAACATGATTTAACTGCTGTCGGCACCAGATCGTCCCATCATGGGCTACTTTCTGATATTCAGGCCGTGAAAAATTACTTTGTTTCGAAGTTAGAAATTTGTGCATGTGTTGTTAGCCAGGCCTGCGCAAGCTTTTGAAACATGAACACTTAATAATTTACTGCTGAACATTCAGTTTTAACACAGTTTTGGATTTCGCCAATCACTTGAAAATACAAGCATCAGAGAAAACCTTAATTTATAGAATTGTAAAAATATTACCTTGTAGGTAAACTCAGCCATCCATCTTGTTTCTTGTGCAAATTAATGTAATGAGTAATATTGAGATAATTAACTAAAGGGATCCCCAGATAATGATTTAGAAACTTAATTTTTTAAATGAAAGTATTCTGTTTAATCTATTTAAAGCAAAGACGACAATCTTATGAAAGAAAAGGAGTAAAGTAACACAAAATATACAAAATGACATGTTGTTATGGAAATGTTATTTATTTACTTCATATAATTGGAAACCAAATATTTTGTGTTGACCTTCCAAATTTATTTATTTATTTTTGGCTCAAGAGAGACAGTAAATAATTTAACCTGTTTTGACATAACTTGAACAACAAATTGTAATAGATGCATGAGATCTTACGAGTTTGGTCTAGTAGTTGTTTAATTCCGTTTGCACGTTATGTGTGTAAATTATAGTGTAAACACTCTTAACCATCAAGGTCCACTATTTTGATGGCTTGTGCCTGTGATGGGGAACATTTTGAAAGTGAGGGTTTTGGTATAGCCCTGTGTCTGTACCCTGGCACAGCGCATGCTCGGGTGTGCTTGTACTTGAGCAAGTGTGTACAGGAGCATGTATTAGAGTGTGTACTCGAGTGCATGCCTGAGTGTGCACTTGATTGAGTACTCGAGTGGGTGTTCAAGTGTGTACGTAAACATGTGCTTGAGTGTACTTGGTCGAGTGTGCACTCATGTACTCAAGCAGTTATGACACTCACTCGAGTACATGCTCGATAACACACCAGTGTACACACATGATCGAGTACACACTCCAGTACAAACTCAAGGACATATTCAATTGAGTAAATGTTCGAGTACACACCTGAGCACCCAATCTATTGATTGTACACTTGAGCACACACACTAGCAGACAGTAAACATTAGATCACACACTTGAGTATATGCTAGCTCGAATTCTTTTGAGTACACATTCGAACATTAACTCAATCGAGTACATTCTCGAGTGAGTGTTTAGAGTGTGTATTCGATCGAGTATGTACTAGAGTGTGTGATCGAAAATGTACTCGAGCTTCTACATGAGCAAGTGTGTACTTGAGTGTGTGTGTGCTCAAGTGTGTACTGGAATAAGCATGTGCTCTAGTGAGTGTCTCGCGAGCATACTTGAGCATGTAATCGATCGAATGTTTACACTTGTTATGAACTCAATTGAATGTGTAACTGAACGTATACTCTAGCTTCTACACGAGTGAGTGTACACACTTGCTCAAGGACACAATAGAGCACACACTCAATTGAGAACATTCAAACATGCATTCGAGTACAAATTCGAGCACACACTCACTCTAGTACATTATTCAGTACACACTCAAGCACATGCTTCAGTACACACTCGCTCAAGTACATGTTCGATCATGCACTCAAGTACATGCTCGAGTACACACTCCATTCCCTTACTCCCCCTCTCTCTCTCCCAACCTCACTCAGGGAACTACACCAATGGGACAACACACCACATTCGAGCACATTACCAACACACCTATTTTCTCTCTAGTTCCATTAATATTAATTTTAAATGAAATATTATAATTAGCAGTAGGGTATAGCCAAAGCTGGTACAAGGCTCGGGCTCTGTCAGCCATCTTGGATTCTGTCACGCTACTAGCCAGTGCACCACCATCTTGGATTCTGCCATGTTGCTAGCCAGTATGTCGCCATCTTGTTACATTCATTTGACTGCCATCTCGGTTTCTAATAAGTAATTTTTTCATGCTCTTGCATTCTTTCTTCTTTTCCTTTCTCTTCCATTCTCTCCCATCCATTCATCATTTGTTTACATCAGCTGTTTCTGGAGGCTGCCATATTTGTTTACATCTATCTCTCAGTCGTTCGACGCCATCTTGGTTCTTCGTTTGTCATTTGTTTCTCCCATTAGTTCTGGCTTTGGCCACTAGGAGCACTTGTCGCATTTGCTCCACTGATTACTCACCTTTGATCGACCACCATATTGGTTCTGAAATTGGCCGCTAGGAGTGTTGGTGTTGCTCTCGTTCAATTGGTCAATCTCACATCTGTTGCATGAGCTCCACTAATTACTCACCATTGTTTGACTGCCATATTGGTTCTGGAATTGGCCGCTAGGGGGGCTGCTTTTTTTTTATAACTCAAAATACTGTCTGAAATGGTGTGGGATCAAACTGCCGGTCCTTGGGTCACCAGATTTACACCTTAGACCACTCGGCTATCGCGACACGCACTGGGAAAAAGCAGTATATAGCTTGGAGCCAAATAAATAATATCTTGCCTATCATTAAAGACATGAAATTTGAATTTTTTATTATATAATTTTTAAGTATCTTATTTTTTATTATATTATTATTTTGGTTTAACTTACATGAATATTATTTTAGATTTAACTTATATGCCTTTTTTTTTTTATATTTTATTTTTATTTTAAGTATTTTTAATCAAACTTAAAAGTGTATTGAGTGACAAGTCTGCGGATTCATACTTGTCAGGCAGATAATATGTAATCAGAATATATGATTACGTAACTGACAAGCACCATTTTGGATTTATTTTTATAAGCATATATAAAAACTGTTATAGTAAATATATTCCAAGTGTTTTATATTATGAACGTTGATTATTCACTCTTTTTCGTTTTTTATTTACATGTTTTTTTTTCCATCTTAGACTTGAGTATTTATATGTAGGGACTTCTATGTTGAACTTAGAAAAACCTATATTTCCCACTCTTATGTAATGCTTGTAAATTTTTTCCCAACACACCATCCCATAAACTGTTCAGTATCCCTGCAACCTAACCTAACTTCACCTAACCCAATCATCTTGTAAGAACTCTGAATATATATATTTTTTTCTCTCAACATTCAACAATCATACTCTAGTCATCACCAGACCCCTCTATACCTACCCTCCTTCCAGTTTTACTTAACCATATTGAATGGTACTGATTTAAACTTGCCATATCATTATCCCCCTTCATTTTATCCGAGGACCAGCTGACCTTGTAAATGTCAAGAGCAAGTCGGTAACTGGAGTCTATATGTGATTCCTGGCCGTTTCGCACCTGGATGATGTCAAATAGCCTTAGTCAGCACATAGCATTCTGCTCCCCGTTGGTGTCTAGTAACTGGAGACTGTACGTGCTTACAAGTTGTTTGCACACCTGGTTGGTGTCGGATGACCATGTGCGTGGGAATAACTGTGTTAGCAGGTCTGTACCTGCACAGCCTCAGGTAAATAAAGAGAATGAGTCGGCAGGCTTCACAAGCAAGTACAAGTCTGCAACTTCACAGATCTAGCTAACTCCAACCTAATATGGCATACAAGGACAGGCAAGAATAAAATGAATGTAAAGTAAAAACACACTTTTATAAAAAAAAAATCCACATACATATCACCGCTTGGTAAAAAAAAATTGCTAAGTCCTACTTCAGAACGTCTTTCTCGTCGACCCAGGAGTCGTCACGCTTTGAGTGTCCGAGCCACCTCACATACACGCGTCCATTACGTTGTTTCAGCACATTTTCCACTGAATACATGTCTGGAAACTTTATAGGCTGATCTCCTTTACGTAAAAGCCTCCGGCGATGGGTTCGCCTCGTAGGTCCTCCAGATAATACATGCGCAAATACCAGTGTCGTATGTGAACTACCTTGTACAATTCTGCCAACCGGTTGTGACGGAAACCTTTTTGGAAAATACCACGCTGTTTGGAGATGCGCACCAGGTCTCGATCTTGGCTTTAGGCTTGCACGTGTCCTTCTCGTCGGAATAGTATAAACGGACTGAAGCGGGAGTCGTCCTCGACATCTTCAGGTTTCATGTGAGTGGTAGAATTATACTCGCGAATAAGTTTCAGCAGTAGCTCAAACCACTCGTAGTTTCTATTCACCATAAAATGTCTCCACAATTTGCCTTATAGAGTCCGATGAAAATGCTCGATGATGCTAGCCTTGAGTCCAGAGTATGTGGAATAGTGATTTATGTCGTACCATTTCATCAGCGCACGGAGAAGCATTAAAGTAATCTTTACCATCATCGGTGTGGAGATTTTTTGGTATGCATCTTTCATTCAACACATTTGCCATGGCTTCGGTGACATCGCATGCATTCTTTGACTTGAGTGGCCTGGCCAGACATACTTGGTAAACGTGTCTTATTACGATCAAAATGTAGTGGTGGTCTTTATTTGTACGTGCAAAGTCTTGCATTCCGATCAGATCGAATTGGAAAGTATCATCCAGCCCTTTCATGATGTACTTTCTTCGAGGGTAGTTACGTCGAACCGACCTGTGCAATTTGCCAGAAACAGCATATTTTATCATCGTATGATGTAGCCAGCAGACTGTGAAGCGACCAGTAGACGTAGTCTATCGACGAGTTCGTTCGGATCGTCCCAATACATGTAGTCTATCTTGTGTTTGGCGTTGATCTTCTGCAGCAGCAGACCCAATCCAGTGGTTTTGGCCAATCGTGGAAACAGTCCTGCTATCATGTCGAATTTTGCATGGGTTGTATCCTTAAATTGAGGGGTTATTGTTCGCATAATGAGCACAACTGGACTGTAGCAGGCAATGGTACTTCTGAAAAATCTGATTCGGTGTAGTGTCCAAGATACCTACGAAACCAAAGTTGCACAGCCAATGTTTCATTTTCACCTTGCAGTTGCAGATCTGCATCACATCTATTGGAAAAACCATCACTTCCTTGTTTCCAAGAAACCGTACCTCTTGTCGCTGTTCCGATCAGAGCAGGAAGCAATGTAGTGCCCGACCAGCGTGCCCACCTCGGGTCTCCGCTCTCATGCTCATTTCTGTTCCTGTGCACACAGCTAATCAATCAGGAACAGACATTTTTGTCGCTAGTGAAGCCAGCTTCCAATGCTGGCAATTCCGGGCTTCTGTCCCTTTACTGTCAGAGTCGATCCTTCCACCTTGATTTAATGTTTGATATCAGGCCGAGGCAAAGCTTCTTCCTGGCGTTGTCGACCAAGTTCGTTAATACAGCTGGTTATCGGCTTGTAAGCTTATTCCCTTTGATTCTTGAGAGTCAGTTTGTAACTATTCGTGAGTAAATATTTTGCACAAACATCTTTAATGGCTTGCTGCAGCTCAGTCATCAGTTTGGTTCAGTCCACATCATTCATTGAATGGAGTAATCACAACTACACAGATATAAATACATATATTCACTCTCGAGTTGAAGAAACTAAATCTTTCATCCTTTCTGGTCGGTTGATGCACACTTCCAGCACCTTCTTGCTATGCCTTGCGACATCATATTTGGCAGCCAGTTTGTACATTAACACATTTTGAAGAGTTCAATTCTTCCTGTCTCTGCGCACTCAATAGATGGATCAGGTCTATTATCCATGCCCCCTACGTGCCAGTCGATAGCCACCATATCTTCCACCACTTCATTTTTCACACTCTCAATCTTTTGCGCAAGAAGAGACTGACCCCTGCGAACATTGATGAGGTAAACTTTCGTTAGCACATGTCCATCATCGAAGCATAGACCATGTCCAAACTTGGAAATTGTATTGGGACTCATGGCCATCTCTTACGATCACTAAAAATCCATATTTCTCTTTCCAGCACAAGGCACACATATCCTTAAACTCTGCAAATTTCATGTTCGTGTTGACGTGGTCGTCGTACGCATGCCGCAAGTTTGTATCATCTATGCAAAAGAGTACAACACATTAGCATTATCACACAGCAGTTGTTTGGGTATGTGCGAATAAGTTTGTCTGAGGTACACACAGTCGACATATGCATGTCATCCCATACTAAAGTACTTTGAATAAACGTCTGTTTCTCGCAGGCAATGTCATCAAAGACAAATATTGAGTTTGTCAGTGCTTTGTTCGGCGACCCAATGGCTTCATTATAGCTGCATGGGAAATAACCCAAGCTTTCCACGGCCTGCAGTATTAGTGCCAATTGTTGGTATTTCGGTTTCTGGAGTGATTTGGAGTACAGGTACCCGTTCTTGAACCGAAGACTGTTAGTTTCTTCCAGCAGGCTCAGTAGGACAAATATCTTGCCACAACCCGATGGCCCCGCAATGATGCAGCGCACAGTATTCGGAAATAGGCTTCCATGTCACAATTCATGGGAGAAGCTTCATCTTCAGTACAAAATGCGTATGGGTAGGGTAACATCTTGCTCGAGTATCTGTAAACTGTTTTCTTCTCCTTGGTTTATATCACTTATTGGAGGAGGGCGACGACGATGGCAAAAAGGGTGGTGGCGGAGATGCCACAGACTACGAGGAGGATGAGGAGAGGAGGTAGCATAAATAAGCTTCTTGAGGACATTAAGCACCTTTTAGAATGTCTCTTCAAATTATCACTCAGAGAAAACTGCCTCTGACAGAATTAGCATTCAAAATTCACACGAACTTTTCTTTCCGCAGGTCGTTCTCTCATGTCGACAGGCACGGCAGCATTTCCCGAAGATCTTTCCACAGTAGCAGCACTGTTTTCCATGCAATTTTCCAGTAGTGGGAGAAGGTACATCTATAGAGGTAAGCTCTACATTAGACTTCGTACAATCATTGGCTCGCATCATATTCATGAAAAAAACCAAAGTCGTTCCCACAGTGGCGACATCTGTACCAACTTTGCCTAGCTACTGCTCTCTCTCTTATACATAAATACTAACACATTTTGTCCGTGAGATTTAAGAATTATTTGACAACTGACTCCTGTTGTCAGACAGACCTCTCGCAAGACTGACCCATTAACCCCATGATACATCTGGCAACCCAAGGTCCGGCACTACTTCAAATGGTATTTTGAGTTCTAAAAAAGCAGCACCCCAAGTGGCCAATTCCAAAACCAATATGGCAGCCGAACTAAGGTGCACAATCAGTGGAGCTCATGCGACAGATGTGAGATCGACTAATCGAACTAGAGCAACACCAGCACCCCTAGTGGCCAGTCCAGAACCAATATGGTGGTTGATCAAAGATGAGTAATCAGTAGATTGAATGTGACACCAGTGCTCCTAGTGGCTAAAGCCAGAACTAATGGGGGAAACAAATTACAAAAAACCAAGATGGCGTCGAACGACAGATAAATGTAAACAAATATGGCGGCCTCCAGAAACAGCTGATGTAAACGAATGGGAGAGAATGGAAGAGAAAGGAAAGAATTAGGGAGAAGGAAAGGAAGACAAACAAAATAAAGAATTCAAGAGAAAAAAAATGAGAGCCCTCGGAATGTAAGAGCATGAAAAAAAAACTTACTAGTTACCAAGATAAGTAACAGGATGGTGGCATACTGACTACAAAGATGGCATCATACTAGCTAGCAACATGGCGGAATCGAGAATGGCGGACGTGTATCCGGAATCCTGCTCCAGCTATACCCTACTACTATAATTCATTGATAAAATGAAAATATGGTACTTTCATTTTACAAATGTATAAAATGCTTGTACTAAATTACATATTTAGAAAATAACCAAACACATCATTCATGGGGTGATTTTTCAGTGTTTTGAAGCTAGAGGAGAATGTATTGCACATTGGTGGAGACTTGAAGGGAAGAAGTAGTGAAAACATAGTTGAAACATAAATTGACTTATTTGTGAAGGGGGTGGGGTCTAAATTCAATTTGTGACATGTGACTTATCAGAGTCGCCACAGAAATGTTATTTTACACTCGAATATCTAACCTCATTTCCAAGTCAGAAATATTTTAGCACTGTAACATGTACACAAGTACTGATCTGAATGTTAGATTGTTTGCATTGGCTATAAAAATATATTTCAAATAAGACACATTTTTGAGCAAGTCTAATACAATTAAACATTAAATCCATTCAATATACAATATTTTATTACATTTGTAGGTATACATTATTTTTCTGTCATTTTGTCAATACACAAAAATTTATCAACCAGAATAATCATAGTTGGTATACCTTATACAGCGACTTCACATTCTCTTTGTACTTTTCTCTGGTATCCCCCAGATTATACACCTCCGTTTTTGCATGTTGTGTGAATGTGACATGATTAATTTGATATTCAGTCTTGAGATACAACTGTGTGAACATAGATTCCACACATAACTGCTGCAGGTTCAACAACAGCACACACAAAGAGCTACAACACATGGTTGCACAGGTACATGTCCATCACGTCGACAGGGCTAATGAGCCTCGTGCTGCCAACAAGTAGCTGCGTAGTCTGGCCAGATGCTTGCACCGCTTCCTGGACCATCTGTACTTCTTGTGCTGTGATCCCCCCAACAACATACAGGATCACAAAGGGATTGTCCATGGGGTGCTGCTGTCGCGGTAAGTTCAGGAGCATACTGCAACAAAGTAAAGTAATTATACTTGTATTTTAGTAGGACAGTTCACTTTAGGTCGAGGCAGAATCTTTACTGTTGCAACCTTGTATGACAGTCAAGAGGATTGCAGTGCAAATGAAACAATATACCGTACTTACCCCCACACTTATACCCTCTCATATCTTATGCATCCTGTATTTCTGCTTCCAAATTCTAGGAAAAAATATTTCACCACATATGTTAGACATGGGGAAGTTTCAACATGTGGCTGCGAGACGGGGAACTATTGTTGTTCATTGAAAGCTGTATCCATGCTTTTATTTTCTTTTATGTGCAAAATTTTCAACCATTCATTTGTATAGAAGACTAGGTGAATGACGCTTCCACTCACATCCCTGGAATGGGACTTTCTTCACCCTCAGCTACTGCTCTTTTGCCGGCAACATTCCGCCCTCTCCTAAGCTTTTACACACTTAGTCAGAGACAGGGAGGAAAGTTTTATTTTCAAGCTTTGTCATGGAAAGGCAGAGGGAAAGAGCGTAACAAATCAGTAAGAGGTATTTTTTATTCTACTACAAGGCAAGGAATAGCCAACCTAAACTTGCTGCCCCCATCTCTGGCATTCACAGCTAGAGGCAGTGGAGGAAAATTTAAAATGAAACAGGGTGATAGGGTAGCTTAGTTCCAGTTGTTTCTGATGTCCACTTGCTAGTTTTTCAGACAGTGATAGTTTATTACAAAACATACATGACTCACTTCTTTTAACTTGCCACAACTCAAAATAGTTGCTTTTAACATAGTTATAGATGTAATCATTTTACAAGAATATCCACAAAGAAAGTTGCCCTGCTTATCTTATGCTCCAAATTTTTAAATGCAAAAATAGTAATAGAAAGTGTGTAAGATATGCTGTAAATACAGTATATAGTGACCGAACATTAAGTTTAAATATCCCACTTGAATGGTTGAGGATAATACTGTAAAGGTTTTCCCTCCTTTAACCACATTCAATTTTTGCACTGCTGTGACTAAGGCTGGTATTCATATTCACTATTGTGATTGAGCTGTGAGCCAGATTCGGTACACATTTTTTTTTGGCAGGAAAACTGATATGTAAATGACAAGTGAGTTGTTTTGCGTGTTGGTTACATCAGACACTCTCAAAGTTGCGAGAGGTTTCGACCTACCCTAACAACTCGCTTCCCGTTAACCTCTCCTTGTACTTGTAAAAATTGTGTGTGGCCTACATTGTTTTGATAATTGAGATACACTGCACTATTAGATATAATTATTTCATAGTGGTGACATACTGTTCTTGACTCACACAAATGGAGGGGTGGAAAGTAATACAGTAAATTTCAAAAGTTGCCCAAAAAACTGATGGATTACGTACAATTATATTTATCTGTTACTCGCTCACCTTATCGTGGTTTGATGCAGCACAAGTATTATTTTTTTATGACCACCAAGTAAATGTGTTTAAAAGAATCTAGGTGAAATCAGGAATAGAATTAGTAGCATACATATTTCTATGCTTACGAGTACTTTTTTTCCCAGGAAAAAACTTCCATGGAACATTCTGTGAAATTTATAATTGATTTTTGTTGTTTGTGCTGCTGATGAAGTGTTTTGGAGGAAAGTAATATAGATCCTGTAGTAGAGTTGCCAACCGCAGATTATTAAAATAAAATTTCCTGGATCGGAATTTGAACATACATCAAAATATCACAAGGATTACTGCCATAGCCCCACTATCATAACCACACGACTACTAGGCACATCTTGCCAGAACAGCAGCATTTCCACTATATTATATTTTACATGTTTCCTATTACTATTCATATATTTAATTAGTGCCATTTGTTGTAGGTTTTAATTTTCATTTTTAAAATTTTAAAGTATCAGTTTTATAATTTTACATCACAGTAGAGAGAATAATACCTTGGCAGAATATATTGAACAAATAGTGAAATACAGCTGAAGCCCCGTATACCGCGGATTCGGTTATACCATGGGGCCATTTATGTCCCCCGGCTTGAATAAATAAGTGGAATGTGTGCGGTCAGGTAGGAGGGAGCGGGGTGTGTTCTCCCGCCTTTCAGTGCCGAGATCTATTTTACTGATTCTTTACAGCCAATAGTATGGTTTTCCATATGTGCAAATAAAATGTGTTCTTATATTACCATATTGGTGAGTATGGCCATGTGTGTGTATATGCCACGTTAGAAGTTTTTGATGAAAAATTCGGGATAATTAATATATCAAGTAGTCCACATTAAATTTTTATATTCCTGTAAACATTGCTGGGCTTCATTGCACCAGTGCAGAGGCCAACATGCGCCTAACTTCAATAGAAATTCAACACTTGACATGAATCGCATCAATCAGCATGTTTTCCCGATACCGGGCCGCTGTTACAAATTGAACTGATCCTGTAACAATGGCAGTGGTGGCTGCTGTTTCACCGCCGCCCTCCAGAATAATCTTGTAGCGACGACCGACCGACAGACAGCTGCCCAGCCCCGACGATCTAGGCACGAGCGACAACAGCAAGCCGCCACGTCAATCTCCTACGGGGTATAGCTCTACGTAATCATTATAATTATGATGTAGATACTTCGATTATAATGTATATATATACCGGCTATGTGGTACGTCTTCGGATTTTCGAAAAAAAAAATTCCCGAGCGGACGAGCTATTGTGGACAAGACTTAATGCAGAAAAGCAGTCTTTCTTTGTATGCCACAAATAATTAGTTTTTTTTTTTTGTTTAGTTTTCCTTTGTAAAATGCAAATCAGACAAGAAAGCGACATGTTTACAAGATGTGAGGCACTGATAGATCCCATCTGCAGTTCAAGCGTGCATTTTACCTTTGAACGTGAGCATCTTTTCTCATTTTCACTTCCTCCCAAACAGGCCCAGTAGGAGGCCGTTAACCAGACCGAAAAGTGGGGTGTGGGGGTGAATTCCCTTCTCCAACCCGTGTGACAAACAACTCACAGTGAACACCGCCATTGGTGGAACGAGTACATCCTTTGCCTGGAAAATGCGGTATTTTTTAGTTATTCTTGCTTGAATGCATGTGTCCCTTCATCGCAGCGCATTTCTCTTCTGTTTCTCTCCCTTGGGTGCTGTCAAGTCTAGTGATACAGATAAAAAAAAATAAAGTTCCAATAGCAAGGGGCTAAACGTATAGACGAGTTACAGCAGTAAATAACATTTGCTCCGTGTTTGATAGGTACCACGCCACTTAGAACACGGGCTTTTTTACTACTGTACTCGGTCACTCCCAGAACAGCGCAGGTCTGATTTATGTCCCCCAACAGCCACGTTATATTGGGCTTTTACTGTATTTCGTGAGCACATTTATGTTTCATCGTCTGTTAAGTACAGACTTTAGTACCATACACATTAATTCACAAATATTTTTTTAACAGTGCATGTGCTTTTCAGCGAATCCATTTCAGTTAAAACATTGTTGCTAACTGCCAATAACTGGAAACGTGCTTTGCATTTAAAGCCTCACACACAGGGCTCAGAAAATCATCGGACACTAAATACCTCACAAAAGTGGGACTCACAACCTTTGTTCATGAATTCACGCTCGGTTTATGACAGTCCCCTCTAATATGTGAAAAGTTTATGGGACAGTGAACAAAATGTTTAAGACTGCCACCCTTACAGGTTTGGTGCACACTGCCTTGCACTTTTCAGAAATTACTGAGTCAAGGTGACAAGTAGGCTGCTAATAATATGATGGAAAAAAAAGGACAAGTACTCACAATCTAGTGCTTGTCAACAGGAACACACACAAAGGACAACACATTTTTCATGTGGTTGCACTGTTACAATGTTTCATAGGCCAGACCAGCTTTGTAGGGCACATCAATATTGTGGAAGGGTGCTGTTGGTAGTGAATCTAGTGACCAGGTGGCCAACTACGGTGTGGCAGGAAAATTGAAATGTTGGCCGTTTATCTGATGAGTATGATTTTGGAGATGTGATTATCTTATATTGAGGCCTGGGTGCTGCTTGGATATTGTTATAAATTAATTACCTATTCCCAGCATTTGAGTTCTGAGATATTGTTTAGAGGTGATAGGGAACTCACAACTCTGGTACTGTAGCAGTAGTCGACATTTTTGTTGTGTGATGCTGTATGTACTGCAACTGGTTTATCTTGTAGGTTATGGAGGTGACCAGCTATGGCTTAGTGTTTGCTCTGTGGCCATTTGTTATCTGCTCGAGGGTGTTCGTGGTAAGGCTGATCTACAGTATTGTCACTGAAGCTGATAAATCAGTATTTATGTGGTAGAGTTACAGTAGCCTTGGTTTGATAACGAGCCTGCTATTGAAGGTTGGTGGATGGCACAGGAGTCACAATATGGGCTATTGAGGGGGGGGGGGGGGTATGAGTCTGGTTGGTATTTGTGAAGGGCGGTAGTTTCAGACAAACCAGTTTGTTAAAGTGGTGTGTGAATAGTTAGAAATAGTAACTTACGAATAATTCACATATGAACTTTGAATACCTAATGCAAAAATTGCAAACAATTTACATGCCTGTTAAATTTTTATTAGCTGGACTTTTTATGCCTACTCATTTTAAGATGTTAATTTAAACTTTTAAGCCATAGTTATTAGAGCTGGACCATTACTGATCATGATAACTAGTCGTTTTTACTAATTTTTTGTCATTTCATGCGGCAGCAAATCAACAGTTCCCAGCTAGGTTGTTCACAATAGTATGTTATTGAACAACTCATCCAGAAATGTAATAAATACTAGAATTACAAACAAAACCATTACACACACTTTTTTTTTTCCACTGTAGCACTTGTGAAAATAGGGCATATTTCTTCTTTTCTATTGTTTGTAGCAGAAGAAACAGGCATGTAATGGTTAT
The DNA here is from genome assembly GCA_029891345.1 of Dryococelus australis. Taxonomy (NCBI): domain Eukaryota; kingdom Metazoa; phylum Arthropoda; class Insecta; order Phasmatodea; family Phasmatidae; genus Dryococelus; species Dryococelus australis. Next base: position 29,423,323 of record CM057000.1, on the reverse strand, counting down.
ATTATCGTGGTTGTGCACTACAAAAAAAAAAAGTCTTTTGTATTGCTTTTATTCGCATACCATATGGTGTCGTATGACTAGCACTAGATTTTTTTTTTTTTTTTGTGGGGAAATTATTGTTTTTAATCTCTGCAAACACAAAGTTTACCATTTTGGTACATTGACAAGAACATGAGGCAGCAACACAGCAAGCATGAATGTCGCTAACGGTATCGCAAGCATTTACAATGAAACATTTTAATTTACAAATAATTTCAGCTACATCAACTTACGGTAAACAAATGCTGTTACTGTTTCAACACCGTGGTAGCAAGAAATTGCAAACAGTTTATGGTGCATTGGCAAATAGTACAACATGCACTAAACCTCAGCATTTGCAGAATCTACTGCCAATTCAACTGCAAAAATACACCTATTTAAACTTATGGCTTCAAGCACATGAAAAACAAACTTGTCAGATGAAAATAAATTTACAACACTAAAGAAATAGTTTTCTGTCCAGATGAAGCATTTATTTTTATTGGAAAGAATTTATGTATTATATATTCTTCCCTATGGCAATAATGAGAGCACATTATCATACTTCATTAAGAAATAATGCAGTCAAACTATATTTGTGTGGTTACATTTTGCAGTATATTTTTAAAGTTCAGTATAAGCAGAATATACTGCACTTGAGAATGCAAGTAATTTTGTGTGGGAATGGTTTAGTGTAATCAGTTAAATTATATTTATTTTGGTTATATAAAACACAAATGTTTGATGATAGCTATCCGACTTCAATACTACTTAGGCAGGGGGAGCAGGGTTTGTGAATGGGATATGAGCGCTAGCTTACTCTCTCACCATGAAGCTTTGTAGTAGATTCTGAACAAAATGCCTCAAATTAAAAAATATATAAAAGTCAGGAATTCAAGTCCTCGCAGAGTAGTACTTGTTGACAGGTATGCATGCACACACACATTTTCCACGTGATTGTGTGATCATGACGTTTCGCTGGCTAAGCCAGCTTCATCAGGTGGCGAGTTGTAGGACACTGCAGTATGGTAGAAAGGTGCTGTTAGTAGTAAACCTAGTGGCCGGGTGGCGAACTGGGTGTGGGAAAATTGAAAACTTGCAGGTATAGCCGACAAGTGTGTGGGAGCTGGATATTGTTGAGACCTGGCGGCTGCCTGGCTTTTGTTATAAATTGGTGAGCTAATTCTTAGCATCTGAGTTCTGAGCTATTGCTTGAAGATGGTAGGGCATTCACAACTCTGGTACTGTAGCAGGTATCAAAATCTTTGTTGTGTGATGCTGCAACTGGTTTGTCCTGTAGGTTATTGATGTGATCAGCTAGGGCTTGTGTGGTGTCTGCTCTGTGGCCATTCATTCTCTGCGCGCGGTGTGTGTGTGTGTTAGTGATGAGGCCGATGTATTCTGCATTACAGTGCTGGCACAGTTTTTTTCCACTGGGTGGAAAATATTGGTAAATTCCAGGTTAATAGAGTCCCAGACTTTATTAGCTTTTGCCAGTATTTTCCGCTTGGTAGAAAAATTTGCCTAAAATCGTTGAATGTTGAAGCAATTTATAACACAGATTTAATATTGACTTGTAACAACAAAAATCTTAATAAGCACCACAGTGTCTAGAATTTTAAAATCATGTCTCAAGTAGCCTTTTTTTTTTTTGTGACTATTTATGTATTCAAATGTTAAAATATGGTTTGTTAAATTCAATAACAACATGACTACAACAAGCCAACACCTACTATAACAGTAACATTTATTGAGCACAAAATATATGTAATCAGTGAATCAAAAGGCAACTTATAAATTGGGATTTCGTAACTATAGTGGGAATCATAATGAAATATATACTACCAGTCTCCTAATGCCTTGATTTTTGCACTTGACAATTCACACAACTCATTCCTTGCAGCTACCTTCAAAATTACAATTTTTGACAAGATAGTAAATTTTGTCCTGATTTCTGTATCTATACCACTCAAAATGGGTACTGCAATCCCTTCATGTTTGTAGCTGTGGTTGATGGTTTTGTAACATGTTACCAATTTTTTGGCAGTAGTCAGACAAAGACTATATTTCTAAGTTTGCTGTGAAGAAATGAAAAGTTTGAAAGTACCCTCGCAATAGAAGCTGAGCTTGCACATGAAACTATAGTCAATATATATATATTCTTTTGTATCGCTTTCCACCAAAGGCTCGGACTCAGCTTCAAAAGAAATTATGTAATTTTAAAAATCTGGATTAAAGGATGAAACCAACACACTGGCTTCATCCTTATCAGGTGGCAACGCTAGTAAATATGTGGGGACAGGATGCATGAGGAATGCTAGATGGTGAGCTGCAGTTACAGCTTCATTAAACCTCTTTAACATGATATCTTAATACTGTTTCAGTGCTGGATCCTGATAAAGAGATAGCAAGATTACCAATCCAGTTGCATGACGCTAGAAAAGAAATAAAATAACATCAATTCAATAACTCAAAAGTTGATTTTCAAAACACACTAGCTGTATTGCAGTGGTGAGAATAAAACTTACACGACCTACAAACATTTTAGAATAATTTATACTCTAATGTAAATATTATATTTTTATGTAATTAAGAAACAAAAATCATAATACATCTATCTTTATTTTGATTTGGCTAGATTCTGAAGATTATTGTGTAAATTAATATCATTACTACCAAGTATCAAAAATGATTTTCAAAATCCAAGCCCAGATTTCTTTATCACACAACTCTCTTTCAGGGGACTGACAAAAATGTCAATGCACATGGATTTTCAATTGATGTGGATTTTATGTGCCGATCAACCAAAATTGGTCCATAGAAAAATAATGTGGATGTTCAATTCAGCCAGGTTCAATACACGAGTTTCCACGGTATTCTGCAGCTGCATGAGCAATGAATGATTTTATAACATTTAATTTTACATAATAACATAAGTTAACCTTACTATGTCCAAAGCTGTAGAAATAGGTTTAAGCTAGGCACATAAAGTTTTCACTTCTTTGTAGATTGCAACATTGTTAATTATTCTTACAATGTATGCATTGATATTTGACCTTTGCAGATTTTTAGCATACATGGCCTATCTTAGAAGAAAGTTTCAAGCATACAAGTTGGCCGTTCCAGCAAGTTTCCCCATGCTGCTAGGCGGTGATGATTTTGGAAGTATTTTTGTATTTCTATAACTTGTTTCACAACTTTAGTGACATTTCTAAATATTTTCTCAGCCAGTAAATTCAAATTATGTGACATGCAACCATATGATACAAAGTAATAAGGTTCCTTCTAACCTGCTCATAACAGATTGGCACAGGATGGTGCCACACACGTACCCAGCGCTGTGCCTTTGACCTGAAGGTAGTGGGTGTCTTGAAATCTGAAGTAACTCTTTGCTGAGGTTTAACCTGGCGAGTTCAAGGAACGCTGTAGGTTTGCTGTGTGGGGGTCTTGGCTTGAGGTAGTATTCTATGGCTGACAGTCCAGATGAGTGGGGTATGTTGGTATAGAGAGATGTAACATCTATGGTAACCACGTATGCATCTTGGGGAATGGAGAAAGGTATCTCAAGCGTTCAAGGAAATTGCCAGTGTCCTTGACGTAGGAAGAAAGCTGCTGTACCCAAGGTTGAAGGCGGGCATCTACAAGAGCTGAGATTATCTAAGTGGGGCTGCCAATCCCTGATACAATGGGACATCCTGGGGGGTAGCCGTTGTTCCTTGTGTATATTCGGAAGTGGGTACAGAACTGGAGTGGTTCGATTTATGTGGGATGAGCGGTTTAATAGAAACCTCGGATAGGTCTCAGTGGGGGTCCTGGGACACAAGGCATTGATTGTTAAGGTTGCAGAATCTGGTGGTTAGGTCTTCTCTTAGACGTTTGTAGGTGGATGTGTCCTTAAGTTGGTTTTCTGCTTCTAGAATGTAGTCTGTTTTGTTGAGGATCACTGTGGTTGTGACCTTGTTGGCCGGTAGTATCATCATATCTGCGTTGGTTTGATGGCTTTTCTTTACCAAGACTGTTATGCTGCTATTGTTAGGTAATGAGATGGCAAAATCAGGATCTGCAATGTTGACCAGGATGTATGTGATGAACTGCTCAAGGAGATGTGGTGGTGGTGTGGTGGTGGTGGTGGGTGGTTGTTTCTTGATAGACAAGGTGGTAGACAGGAGCCAGTTTTCAAGGCTTCCATGCATAGTTTGTTGAGCTTAACTAATTTATTGTACCCACGTATGGCTGTTTAGGTTGGGAAATGCAAAACTTTTCTGCCCCCTTCCCCTCTTTTCCATCCTGTGAGTACCAGTTCATTCTATCTTTTTAAAAGAGTGTTATGGGAAATTTAATCTTGCACACTGGTGTATTCAAAGTGAATGTGCAACAATAGCATTGTCTGAAAGAGAAATTGACAAATTGATTTGCCAAGTGCTCAGCAAGGGTTTTTTTTATTTTTTTTTGTAAAACAATATTTTTGTGACATTGAGAAAATATAATTGTAATTAATAATTTCTTGTCATCCCCAAAATCTATTTTTTTGTCAATAGTGATTCAAATGCAGGGCTCATTTTGCATTAAGATAAATGTGGTAATTTATTAAAGCTAATATACAGAACTGCTACACCCTAGTGCAAAAAGTAACAATACTCATACAGAGAATCCATGCAACTCAATTATCTTGTTATGGAGCCTTGCATTTTATACTTAATACTTGCAGTACAAAGTACTTTAATTACTATTTTAAACCCTTTATAACGCAGCTGTATACCTTACTGCAGAATCAAACATTTCAGAAATAAGATTAATAGGAACACTATTTAGTCAATTTCAAGCCGCGCATTCTTTCTGAAAATATTTTTAATAAATGGCATGGCTTAGAATTATGTACCTCCAATTTTTAAAATAAGGTAGACCAGTTTTGAAAAAAATTCTGTGAAGGTCCGGTACGAAATTATTCTGGAAAGGTGTATGTACTATGTGAAATTGTCACAGAAGTTACTCCTTCTACAGGCCAAATCATATGCAAAACTTGAAATAATTGTATTTCCAGTATTTTCGTAACAAAACATATTGCATTTATGCTCTGTAGCATTAAAAACACATCCGGAAAACAGAAATTTCTGTTTAAGCCTGTCAGTGTAAACAGAATCTAGCAACTGCACGACGGATCACACTGCAACTACACGGGGCGAAAAAGTACAGCCATTGATCACGTTTTCTTAGAATTTAATTAGATCTATACAGCTTTGTGTAAATAATTTACATATTAGCTTTAAATGAAAGCAATCCATGAATGGTATAGCTAAAAAAATTTGAATTAAAGTTGCAGTACTTTTTTTAAAAAAGGCAGCGAATTATACTGTAAAATAAATAGTGGTCCAGTTTTCAACACAGAAACTGTGACTATGAATACATTTCAAACAATATTGCATGACCACTGTGCTGTATATGTAATATAGCACGTAATAATCAATCCAGATTACCATTGTAATTAAAGAAAACTACTCTGACCATACTAAAAAAAACCACCAGATTTTGGCCACCATCTTGATGTATCTTAATGGGATTTCCTGGTGCAAGAACAACTTGAGACACCACAGTCCCGCTTTGTCTAACAGCTGAACTAGGAGAACTAATCTACATTGAACAACATATATCTGAAGTAATTTATAGGGATGGGCCGATACCACATTTTGCCAAAACCAAAGATACAGATTTTCAGCTGCCGATGTCAGGTTTGATGAGCAAAATTATAATTTCCAATATTTGGTAATACTTGTATTACTTAAATTTTAAGCCTTCAGTTTTGTGAACACTTTGATGCTCTCTGGTGAGTCAACTTAGTGTTTGTCCCTTTCCTACCTTGGGGGGGGGGGGGGGGGGAGAAAGCTCTAAAGTTGAATTGAATGTGTTGATTTCCCTCCAGTAGGATGTAAGTAACCCTTCGGTCGATGAATTAACGTTTGATAGGTGTTTTGCCTGGCGGGTCGGGGTTTGGCCCACGCTGGGGGTACCATCTAACAGAAGGGTGAGCTTGACTGCGAAATATCTCCCTCCCAGGGAGCACAGCCTTGCTCATCGCAAAGGCTGACAAAATCCAGGATGCCAGCTGTCCAAAATAAATGAAACAATGACTTCTGAAAAGATAAGGAGGTTGACGTATGCAAAATGTAATGAGTTGATCCTCCTTCGGATGCTTCCTACTTAGTGTCCTGTTTGCGATAAAAGCACCCAAAGGAAGATGGTCTCGTGGGCTTGCACAATGGGATGTACGAGTGGGGGTAAGCTTCCAGAATTTTGGTACAGTTGGGGGTGGAATCGCAATTCTAACTACCTTCCCGGTGGTGGTGCAGATGATATATGTAGTTACAGGTGGTCGAGGTTGGGGTCGGTGGTTTTGCTACAGGTAGAGGCTTTGGTGGATAGTAGTAGCTTTAAATTCATAACTAGGTCACGCCCAGCAGATACCCAGCCCGGAGATGAGTTCTGACTTGTGAACGCATGCTATTAGAGGTGAGATGGAGCGTGGTCCTGGTGCGGTGACCTCCAGCACTGACTACGGAGGTGAACTCTATCTGGGACTGTGTTGTTGGAACTAGATAATTCTATTTAGAGACCCGTCAAGCTTGGTTACGTAGTTGGCTGGGGCGCCCACCTACCTTCGTCACGAGGATACTGAGTGAGAAATGCTAAACAAACTCTTTTACAATAAAATATACTAGGCTCATTCACTATGTCACAAAACTCATGCCTCCCCTAGCCATCAATTGATAGTCTCGGGGGGAATGACTTCTCAGTCACTCAGAGGCCTTACCGATAAGGACAGACTAGAGTTGGAGTGTGTCTGCAGGCAAGCGTGGGTGTTCCGGATTCGCCCAGGTATCAGATCATGTCTTTGTAGACTAGAGATCTTTGCAGACCCAGTGATACTGAGGAGTTCGGCCCACTCGCACATGTTCCGCAGAGAGAGAAACTTAAATTTATGTTGAACCAAATCATTGAAAGTAATTCTATGTGAAAAGAATTGGTCAAAAGTAAAATTAACAAGTTCAACAATATTGAATATTTTTATGTTGCATTTACTTACTCTTCGAGAAAACACTGGGAAACCTGATTATTTTATAAAATAGTTAAGTTATTAGTTTCCCAACGTTTAGTCTAGAATTCAAAATTCCATCGCTTTTGAGGCAAGGTACTTAGACTGAGGGGTGAGTTAGGACGTCGCGACAGCCTGCTACCATGAAGTCAAGGAAGACTGGGTTAGTGGGTGCAGGGTGTGAAAGTCGTGGTTACCTATGGAGCAATTGCTGCTGGAGTGAGATTTAGCAAGCTGCAAGCTGGGAGAGGGGGTAGAATTTTCAGACCCAGGAGAGTTTACTGACCATTGCGGTCGGCGGGCCGACGAACTCTGGCAAGAGCATTTCAGAGGTTCCTTATACAGTCCAAATTTCATCTTGGTGGCTCTTCCAGGGGTGTGGGGGTTGTAAGCCTCTCGACACAGGAGCTGGTTATCTTCGGTGGTGGGCGGCATTGTGTATTTCTTATTGCCCTGGGCGAAGGCTGACGACAGGTTTACCTCCTCTGCCCGAGGTTCAGCGGCTGTGATGTCACTGGGCAAAGGGGTGCTGCGATCCTGTGGCGATTTTGTTATCTTTCTTATTGGAGTCTGCTGGTCCACGGTTTGTCGAGTAAAACAACTTTTAGGTTGAAGGGGTTGCAACCACATGTTAGTCTGGGCGGAAAGTACAATCTCACAATTAATCGCATTACTTATGTCTGTGTCTGTAGTTGTCCAGCACGTGGAATCAACCCTTAGCTACTTGGAATTATATTATGCAGCTTCGGACTTGCCCCGTGGTTCTCAGCGCTTGCTGATGGGGCAAAGTCGGCCCATAGAGTACGCAGTCGCGCTGCGCAAAAGTGTGGCATGCGTCAACTTAATAATAAATAAGATGGATAATTTAACTGGGCAAATAAGTGACTTAGGAGTCAGGCAAAAACTGTTACCAGACAATACAGCATTAATTACAAACTGAGTTCATTAAAGACAACCTTCAGAACTTACGCAATCTGATGCAAACTTCAATTTTAGACCTTAGAAATATCATACATAACCTCAAAATGCATGTTCATTAAAATCAATAGCCTAAAGATATCATTTAAAAGAACTTATTGAAATCAATAATTTAATATTAAATATTCTCTTGAAATTGACAAAAATTTTACTTTTATTTATAATAATATTTTCACCTAGTGTTGCTTTGTTGGCCGAGCCATGCTCAATTCCTTCGTTAAAGTGACTACAACTGATTTATTTGCAACAATTTTTGCCAATTATTACTAGCAGTCTTATTCAAACCTTTAAAATTCTAACCAAAATCGCAGCAGACAGTTTCTAATAATAATTATGCCCATCAAATATCCGCCACCGCAACTTTTCAAATTCCGTTTACAATAATAACACCATAGATAGTTGAATACAATGTCATAGTGTGTGTGAGATTCGTTTTCATTGACGTCAACCTACAAGGGCAATAAATGCATGATAACAATACAAATTGCTTTATCATTGTCGCCAATCTACGAATGCAGTAAAAACACAAGAAGAAATTAGAAGAAAAAAAAACTACTACAGGATGTAATCAATACTATCGATAGCACCAGTTGTCGATTATCCGTGGTGTTTGGCATTGACGTAGTGTTCAAAAACGAATGATGCACAAAATATTTGGTGAATGTACCAACCGGAAATACAGTAAAACGTAAACAACAGAAACAAATCATCAAAAAACAATCGTTCTGAATATATTTTGGGTTTCAGACAGAATATTTGATAGTGATACATGATGCAGCAAATTAATGCTTTATGAGATGTAACATGCAAGTTTATCTAACATTATTTATACATGTAGGATATTTGTTGGAACCGAAAAAAAAAAAAAAAAAAAAAAAAAAAAAAAAATTGTACAGGAACACTCAATAAATGGGATCTGGATAATCTCACATTCACTGATGTGGCATTGGTAAGTGCTACATACACCTTACTGATAGGTGAATAATGTTCAGAAGCAGCCAATGTCGATGGTCGTATCGGCCGGTGCATCGACCCATCCCTAGTAATTTATGAGACAATCATGTAATGCAGAAGTGTAGATGGAAAGTATACTAACTACACACCTGAAACCTGTCTTGATAAGATCTTTGAGACTTCCTGACTTGCATGACAGATCACACAGCTCTGGCCGGTCTGGGTCCAGCAAATCTGTCACCAACTGTTGCAGCAAACTTGTGTTCTCTGCAGGCTCCCTGTTGCCATTGTACCTAAAGAGGTTCCTACAAATGGACATGAAATGTTACCTTCTTATTTTATGTGTCTAGAATGGTTGCTGCAGAGTACATTTTGCTTTTGCAGCACGTGGTGCATGTACATAAGTGAGCTCAGCTCTTTCAGACATCATAATTTATCATTAGGACCACCTGTTTTTGTGAAAATATTTACGCGAAGGCTAGACTTAAATATCTTATGTAGACACTTGCAGTCTTCATCTGACTATTGGCCACTAGTCTTTGTGTGAAGACAGTCTGTTACATGAGTGAGTCAATCAGAATTAAATGTCTCCGATACTGACCATCCGTGATTTGCAGGCAGACAGATGAGATGTGTAACGATTCAAATGACCCAATCATGAAAACAGTTCTGAACTACAGTGCATTGGAACACAACTTGTCATTAGATGCAAAATTGATTTTTAGATACAATGCATCACCTCAAACTTAGTGTTGAGTATACTGGTATGATTAAGATAGTAGTAATTCAAGAGCAATAAAACAAAAACAATATAAAAAGGAACATTCAACACCATACAACAGTACAATTAAAGAAATATCTGAATTAAATTTATTATGTTAGCGAAAATACAGTGGTAAGATAAATTACAGCTATAGCAAATTATCGTATAAATAAAATTTAATATCTAACAATCTTATGCAGTGTTATCAAACACTCACTTCATGGGCTTCCTGTATTTTTTTAATACAGTGATGTGCACTAACACTAACAGCAGCATTTTCCACATCTGACTGTTGCTCATATAACAATTATTTTCATTAAAATAAATGATACCCATTGGTAATGCGACAAAACATCATTTTTGCCTAAGACTAATAATAAATACAGTAAAACTCTGTTAATATGTTTTTCAAGGGAAAAGCTTTCAAAAACCTCTTAGCTGGGAAAACTTCTTATGTGGGAAACCAAAGATTTTAGTCGGAGACAGAATTTTTGTAGTGACAAAAACACCATTTAGGCATTAATAACATCAAATAACCCAACAAACAATATAACCAAAAAATAATCAAGTCAATTTATAGGCAACATTGCACATAAATTCAAATTTAAATTTTTTTATTTAATAGAGTTATAAATTTACTGTGGATAAATTGAACAGTAATCAATAAGGACGGACATTTTTCACGAAAATAGTTCAAGACCAGTTATACTCTAAAACACTTTTGTTCATATGCACTTCCGTGGTTGGATGATTTTAAATGTCAGCTGCCTCAAGTGTCTGTCCACTAATCATGGACGTTCAATATCGGAGTACTTGATTCTGATTGGCCCAGGCCAATAAGAACATGACTTTTCACGTAATCGCGGGGCCAATAACCAAATGAAGTTGTGGTTGTAGACGTAGGATATCGAAGTATAGCATGGCCATAAATATTTTCGCGAAAAACATGCCTGTCTCTGTAAAGTGTGTCGTTTAACAAGCAGCGGTACCATACATTCTCTATCACTGTGCTGCGTGAGCTGTCAGCCTGTCACAGAGACCTGCGCGAGACATCTATTTCCATCCATTGAAGCATGTCTGAATCTAATACATCTCAGGCCATGTCCAAAATGGTAGATTTTGTTGACAAAATTATCATGTGACCCTATTTTGTATACAAAAATGGTGACGTATTTGGTAATTTGGAATTTCGTATTTTCTATCTAGCAGCAGATGTTAACAAAAATACAAAATGAACACATGCGCGAATGTTTTCTAAAACAAATAATTGTTCATAAAATTCAATAGGTGTGTTTTAAAAAGCAAGTAACTGTTGCATAACTGATTATTTTCTTATTTATTAATGTATGTGCAGCATTCCAGTGATGATTGTAGAAATATTACGTACATTTTAAGTATTAAATTTAGATGAAAATATTTTTCACTGTAAATGTAAAAATCTTTCTCCGAGAGTGCTAAACAAGTGGCTGTATACAACTTCTGAAGTGAAACTTACGAAATTACAAAATAATGAATTTGCCATTTCGGTTTCGGACTATCTGAGCATGGTGTTTTATAAACAAAAACATCAATTCCGGTGTCAAACAATAGAAAATGAAGCCTTTTCAAGAAATGTGCGGTTAAACTTTTCTTACATTTTTTTCATATCAAGTGCTTAAATGTTTACAAAAAACGAAACGTTACAGAATTTTTAAACTTTTTGTGTGCATTTGTTAGTCTGTAAAGCACCTGGTAATTAAAGATGTACAGAAATCTTAGATGTTTCAGCCCAGCCTATTGAGACAATGAGAAATCAGCCTACATCTATTGATATAGGTGTGCACTTACATTTTTGTAAAATTCATTATGGTTGTCACTAACTTTGAAAATGAATGAACTTAGACTTTTTAAAAATGTTTTCTCTTTGCTCTAGCATGAGTTAACGTTGGATATTGCTTTTGTATTTTTTTTTAAAATAGGGATTGTACTGTATTGTTTAAATGCCAAGTTGCCTCATTTTAAGTCCCATTATAGTCTAGTCTTTATTGCATTGCATTCTAAACTTTCAGCTAACTCTGCCATTTAAAGGTTGGGTCTGAGTGTCGCACATTAAAGCGGCACGCACACACACAACTACGGGCAGCTTATCTGTTACTCCGTGTCGTCCATCCAACATGCTCACCTGGTGCCGGTGAAAGGCTGTGTATACTCAATGCGCTATGAATTACACTACACTCAGTGCAACATAAATATCAGTTAAAGTATTGTGTATTTTAAATCCTGCCCTACAGTATGTGATTTGTGTTTGCTTTGAAATGTATAATAGGGACTGCATTTTATCGTGACTTTCGGAGCCATTATCACTGTTCTGTTAATAGTAAAAATGTGCAAATTCGAGTATCCAGGTTTTTTAAATACAAATTTGTTTATTTGTGTTTTCTCTGGCTCAGATTAGCACTGTTAATCAGGAGTTTACTGTATTTATGTTTGCCGTCCCTTTTGAAAGAGAGAGAAAGTTTTCGTTAAGATTTAAATGTAATGAGCAGTAAATTAATATGTTGATTGTTAGAACTATGCAAGTTGTAAAACTTAATCATTTATGTTAAAAAGTTAGAAGTTTTTGATGAAAAATTATGGATAATCAATTACTGAATTTTTGTATTCCTGTAAACATTGTTAAGCCATGATTTCGTACAAAAATAATAAATTTCGACTTAATTTCTCCTCTACAAAACAATTGTGACAGAAATTTTTTTATCACATTACAATATTTACAATTATACATTGCACGATTACTATTCCACAGATGATAACATGACTTGAGAAAGCAAAACCATAGCAACATGTTACACAAAATGGCATCTATTAATATGCACTTTTGACGTCGCCGCGGCCATGCGGAAATTTGGTGCAGTTTAGAGAAATTTAGCTTTAACGTCAAGAAAGTTTTTGCTTCCGCCAGAACTTTGTCCAAATGATGTTGGCATACCATGGGAAATCTATTTATGTATCTCGTTTACATTTTACATCGCAATGTTTTGAGAATGTAGTTATTCATAATATAATTGTGCATGAATGATGTAAAATTTTCTTGAAAACACCCTTTTGTCGGAAAAAATTGATTGTATTATGCAGGAATGATTATTTTACAAAAAATGTGTAATGCGTGGGGAAAAAACAGAATTATATGGTGAAGTAGTGGGACTACTAACACTGAACGTTGTAGTTGGGAACATCTTAGCGAGTTTTACTGTATTACACATTACATTAAGCCATTTGAATGACACCTCTATTATGATCTGCACTGTTGAGTTGTAGGCACTTATATATCCTAGAACAGCAGTCTTCTTTGTCCATGTTCAGAATGTAAACAATGTAAAAGCTGACAGCTAGTGTGTGCAAAAGAACCAACTGATAGGTACAACATGCAATAGATGGACACCCTTCCTTGTTGTCTGCTGACTTCCCCTTAGCTAGCTGCTCAAGTGACTGATACTTCTCCCTTTCGTTCTTGGAATGCAGCACATTTACACATTGCTCACTGACATCTTGAATCACTTGAATGCATGGATTTTAAAAGTACTTACATGTATACAACAATTTTGAATATGTACATGTCCTAAATGAAGAAACATACCTGTATTTTACGAAGTCTTTTCTCACATTAGCAGCTGATTTCAGCTTGTCCATAATTTTAGCTGCAACATTTCTGCTTACATCCCTGTTAATTTTTGGATTACAATTAACTGAAACACACACACAAAAAAAATTTTTTTTACAAACTTTATGAATTCCATTAAAAAACATTTTAAACTGACAACTCTATGCAAAACAAATTAATTTTTTTTTACACTTCCTTAAATGATAATCCTTCTACCGCATTTCGAATTTCCTGCCGCACTATAGTTTGCCTCCCGGCTGCTAGGTTTACAACTAACTGCAGTCATCTCTCATTGCTTGGAGAAGCTGACCCAGCTAGCAAAATGTCACAACTACACATATGCATGGAAAATGTGTTGGACTTAGTGTGTGTATCTACGAGTACCGCCCTACAGGTACAGTGAAACCTCATTAATACAAAACTCCTGTGTATGCAAAGTGAAATTAAATAGGCTTTATAATGTTAAACTATTCATTTTGTATGAAATATTAATATGCAATATCAATACAAAATGGTTTTAATCCCACAAGGCTTCAAATACACATAGTTTTAAGCCATAAATACAAAATTCACCAGCAGAAACAACATACTTGTGAATACTATTCAACGCAGAAATGTATACAAACCATTTGACCACAAATTAATAGGTTTCATAGCACAACATTGTAAAAATAGAAGACACAAGAGTGCTCTAGCTGTCACAGTTGTTACTATTATCGACTGGGATGCCATTTTATTACAACAAACTAATACTTTTTGTGAAAAGTGATATCTGATAATCATTGGCGTCATAAGCTATGGATTGAGGGATGGGGGGGCATAAGACTTTTATAGAAAACCAATTTTTTTGCACACTGTTTAATATATACATCACAATTTGATGGCAAGGAACCACTTGTACATAAAATTAAAATGTAGTTATTGATACATAGCTTATAAAGTAATAAATATCACATGAAAAGTTAAATTTTGAAACAAAGTGAACAAAATAAGTTAAATTACATTGAAACAGGTCCAAAAGCTACTTTCATTGATTCAGTTCTAAACACAAAAGTAATGTCAACTGAGTTCAAAGTGTCACTGTCAGTATAACAGAGTGTGGCATGGTTCAGCCTCTTCTGAGCCATTTAGAATGTTAATTATACCCCATGATTTTATGACAAAGTACTACGTGCATATAAAAATAAATTGCAAATTGAGTTGGTGATACAAGACTTGTAAAGTAAGAAACAGCAAATTAATAGTTAAATTTTGCACCAAATAAAACAAAAAAGTACAAAAAACCTAAATTAAGATGGAACTGGTCCAAAAAGCCACTTATCTTCAATCAGACCTAGACACAAAAGTTTTTTTTGCAACTTTTCTAATGTCAACTGAGCAAAAAAAAAAAAAAAAAAAAAAAAAACCTTCTGTCATTTGTTTGCAATTTTCCACTGCTGCTTCTACAGAAGAGACAATATGGTTTTTCAAGAACATCTTCAGTTCCACTTGCAATGATGTGTCTATTTCTAGGTAGTTGCTCATATTGGAACAGTTGTCTCCAGTCAGTAGTGCTTCTTAGAATTTCAGGTGTTTTTTATGCCAGGTTGGTCAAACTGGTCTTTTACCTGACAAATTGCAGTATCATTAACTTGAAAGTACTCTGTCCTGAAGTGGTTTTCTGCAGGTGTATGATGCACTGCAGGCTCTGCGAATTGTGCATGGTGGCTTTACTGTTCTTGCACATGAGAGGGGTTGCAGTTTAAGACATTCACTGCTTTCTTTACAGCTTGCAAACAAAGTCTCACAGTGTTCATCAGATCACAATTTCCGGAAAGCATCTAACACAATTCTTACAAACTTCATTAGTCATCCAATTTTTTGTTTTCCCTTGGAAGGTTTTGTTAAGCATTTCTAGGTACGATATTACTTCGCTTGCCGAAACAAATCTTAAGTATGTGGTCACATTTTGGAATGTATACAGAAGCCACTTGCCTTTTCAAGGTTTTTAGGCAGATTGTATATCCTGACAATCTCATCTAACTGCGATTTCCTGTGGATCCAGTGGGACACAATGGTTTTATTTTAGCACCAATGTTTTGTACAGGGCAATCCACAGATTGTTCTACAATGTGGGCAAATGTGGATTTTAGTTAAGATGCAAGTAGGCCGCTAGGCTAACAAAATTATATTAAAAAATAGGAATTTGAGTACTCATGCGCATGCACGCACAAATGCATGCACGTGCAGACACAAATACACATGCATGCACGTGCATGTGCACACACACACACACACACACACTAGGACACATTTTCCATGAAGTTGCGCGATCCTGACAGCCAGCTTCATCAGGCACCACCTTGCTACGAAACTCCTGTTTGTAAGACATATCTGAACCTCGTAAAATGAAATTTTGAACAATTAAATTGATATAAAATACTGTTAATAGTGACACGTGCCCTATCTTGGGAAGTAGTGGTTCAGCCGCTGACTACCTTCTCGAAACTTCCAAGTGAGCCTACCGTGGCGTAAATGGCTAACGTTCTGGGCCCGACTGGTCATGGAAGGATTAGTTATTGCAGTGGACCTCTTGGTGGTAGGGTACCATCGGGATCGAGGGCAGTCAAACCCCAGAGTGAAGCAAATTGATGTAGATTCTCGCCCAGGAAGTTCTACCCGCCTCACTATTAGGGTTGCCAATAAGCAGGATGCCAGCTGTCCCGGGGATATGACATGACGATGCAATTACATGATCGTGGAGGCATATGATTTGGCTGGAGAAATTTTAACGGGTCAAGTGGGTCAATGTGTGGCAATGAAATCTGACAAGGGTGGTGCCACACATGACTTAGGGAATGCCTTTGACGGGAGTTGACCCGTACTGTTTTTCCAGACGCCAGTTTGATGAAGCAAAAGTAGGGTAGCTCTGTTTCTGCCGGATGGTGAACTTGGATGAGCTTACCTGAGGTGAGTTTGATAATGCTCGACATCTTAGGGACCTGGCTAGGCACTGTGACCTCAGGAGTAGTGTGGACTATAGGCGGTGACTGCTCTACTAGGTCAACGTAATCTTCTGCATGATACCCGGGTCAACAGGTGCCTAAATTGTGATCCAGCGGGGACGCTTGCTCAAGGGGAATGAATGGCGAGATAGATCGAGGGATAGTTTTGTTACTCTGTGTCGGCTATCTCGGTTCTAGTTAGGGCGCGGTTCCTTACGCTGTTGCCTGCTCTGTGTTCCACCTCTCCTATTATACCTCAGGTCCCTTGTCAATACACTGAATGCACAGTGCATCTCTCCAATGAGGGTTAATTACCTGGCACAAGGAATTTACACAGACTCTAGGGAATTAGGTGACTAACATATAATGATGGTAAACTTACAAATTAGATTAACGTGAAGTTTATTGCGTGAGATAATGAAACTGGAAAGTCCCGGCTAATATCAAAATTACAGACGATTATAATTATCTGACTGGCTAAATAATTAACGTTCACAAATTATGTGATGGAAAAAATAGGTGTAGGCAATCCTGGAGACGTTAATTAATCAAAATTCCCAAAATCTTACCCCGACAAAAATCTCAGATTTACACGCACTTTCACAGCATGATAAAATTTTCCTGGGAGTTTATCAGGAGGTAAACTAAGACGTGCCAGCTTGTTACCACGTAGTCAGTGAAGTTATCTTGGGTAAAGGGTACCGGGGTCATGGAATAGGTTTGCCTTGGCGAAGGAGTTGCTGTCCTCACGGCCAACTGGTATGGTTGAGGAGAGCCATTTGCATGCTGTTGGAGGCTGCAGTCTTCACAGTCTGCGGAGTGGATGGTGCACAGTGTTGCAGGTCGCGGAGAGGAGAGAGTCCTCGCAGATAGAAGAGAGCCTTGTCCAAGCTGAGGAAGTCTTAGCAGACTAAGAGAGTCCTTGCAGACTGGCGAAGACTCGTGTCCTCTTCGGCCGGCGAGCTTGGTGTATCTGCCGGTGCTGGACTTCTATTTATACGAAAATTTCTCAGATCAGCAGTTCTTCGATGTGCGGGGGGGGGGACTACCATAGCCTCCCAACACGGAGGTGTGTTATCTGGGGTGCTGGAGAGCCGCTCATTTCTTATTGCCCTGCTTGTTGGAGGCAACGACAAATTAAAACGCCTGCTCCTGAGGCAGGCCTGTCGTGATGTCACAGGCCACGGGGGTGATGCCATCTCTGGGGGTTGTAGGAATGTCTTCCAGGGCTACGCGACGAGTAGTAGAATATCACAAATATTTATTTCACGGGGGTGACTTGCATGCAGATTTCCAGGCGAGCAATGTAGATTGTAATTACGTATGTAATTTACAATGAAGTATTCTGCTATCCAGGCTTGTGGAATCTCCTTGCTCGATACGTTTACTTAATTTGCCGCTTACATAACTTCCACTGAGCGCAGGTGGCTCTTAGATGGGGCGAAGTCGCCCATAGAGTGCACATTCGCCCAGCGCAGCATGTTGGCATGCGTTAATATGTAATATGAAGTGGCTTTAATTCTGCAAGACTTTGATTACAGGTGTTCTTACATTGTTGACAATTTACCGGCAAAACAACATACTCATTGGCAAGGTACCATTTATCGCTATCGCTGAAATGTAAACAATACCTTTTACCACAGATGAATACAATTCATTGTATGACGTAAAAAAAAAGTGGATAAGAGAGCGCCCTAGCAGTGAGGCTCATGGATACCTTTGATTTGGATGACATTTTTCTATGCTGAATTGTATAATTATTACTGGAACTGGTATCTGCAGAATGTCACTCATTAATGTTTGGTTTTCTTGCATGTGTAAATTTGTTTTGTTTACAGCCATCATGATACTGGAAAAGTAAAAATGTAGCAGCTTTATTCGAGAACAAGGTAGTGAAATAAATTGTGACTTGAAATAAAGTTAAACTGTAATTAAAGAAAAAACCTGAATGTGCTTGGATTTTTCTGCTTAGGTAGCACAGAATACAAAGCATGAAAGATAATGTAATCCAGTTGTACTGAAACATTCATGTAGCTAACGTTCCAAATTCAGATTACAAACACTATGATTTTGTTTATTAATGAAGTTCTTTGTTGCAATCGCATTTGTGATGCGTACAGTATATACTGAACAGTGTATTTGTTTTTAAATTCAAATTTGCCAATTTCCGAATGATGCAAACACTGTGATTTTGTTTATTATTATTACCACCACCATCTTAAAATTATGTTCCAGATGTACACAGTACACCTAATAGGGTATTTGCACAAAATCGTCCTTTCTCACCCCCTCCCAGAACACCTACAACAAAAAAATTAATTTTTAAATTAATCAGAAGCAGGTTTTAATGACTCATTTTACGATAATCGGGTGTTGAGAATCATATTAACTGTCACAGAATCAATAATTGGGTATCAGGATTGAACATTTTAGAATTGTTCCATCCCTAAGCAATACAAATTGGTAACACATCTGTAACATAAACAAAGAACTTTCTGGTTAAGTATTTATTACCACGAGTTTGCACGTGGCATTGGTACTGTCAAGTGTAGTTCTTTATTGTAGTCGAGACATTATTTTCAATGAATTCTATGCAAAGTTTTAATAGTGTGGAAAAACTGATTTCTCGAGGCAAGTTGAAATAAACATCAAACTAAAAAAACACTTAAATATTCATTAGTTGAAAATGGGACATGCAGTTTTATCTCTACCAAAATACATGTGAGCAAGATTTTTTTAAAATATGTTCCAGAGTTTTACATTATGGATAAGAAAAACTGAGAACAGGCACATCCCTAAAACAAACATTTAAATAAAAAGCACCAGATAACCTAATTAAGTGGTATTGGAAAATTCATGCAGCAAATTTCCTTATTTCTTGACCTTGACCAAAAAAAAATAGGCCAACTTTTGGTTACAATTTTCATGTATATACCAATAAAAAATTCTTGCTAAGTAAATGTGTAATTTTAATGGAAATCACATATTTTTTTTTTTTTTACAAACTAGCGACTTTTAATTCTGGTATTGTGCTGGGTAAGTACTGATATGCTTATTTGCACTAATATTCTGTTATAAAGTAATATTTTTTACTTTAGTTTGTCCAATACAAAATTTGTCAAAGCAAAATGCCAAAATTATTGTCCCTTCAGATTTATATCAATAAAAATAGACTATACTTGTGTTTTCTGACTTAGGGAACTTTTTAAAAATGTAATTAAAACATCAGTAGTAAATTTTGGACTACTGTACATTTGAAATAATATTGCAAGATGCAATATGCTTGTGTACTTTTTTAACCACATCAATCCTTCGTGAACACTTGTGCATTTCAGAAGAGAAGCGTACGTCACCTATCTGAGACAGTCTGCCGCACAACTCGTCCCTGTCCTCGAAGAGGGCTTGCTCGAGCACCAACTGCAGGTCCGTCATCACCTGCTTGGGAAAGGTAACATCGCTGCCGGCCAAGGAAAATGCACGCACCAACACACACAGCAAGTCCTCCAACACGAACCCTCGATCCCGGCGTGTCCGCACCAGCTGGGTCACCTGCGGGAACACCACTGGCTGTTATCAGCAGGAGGCACATTGTAATGTACAGGATAAGTAATTCTTAAAAACACCAGAACCTGGATTTTACATTCCCGCCAATAACATTTTCCCATCAAATACACCACTTTCATTTGGTCCTGCCATTTCCCCTATGTTTACAATACAATACAATACAATACATTCCCGCAACTTACACGGCAAATGCAAATTCCTTCCTGTGATATACACCATTTGTATTGTCTTACAAGTTGCGAGTGAAGCATTTGTTTTTATGTGTTACCAACTTCAGCAGTGAAAGTTTGGTTTGGGTCAATACACGTATAATCAATTCTCGCATACAGCAGTATTCCGTTATTACATGATGTGCACTGCGCTGCACTAGTTTTCATGCTCTCTCTTCATCATGCCATGCAATGAACACATCCATGCAACAACTGCCATTTCTCGTAGCATGCGTCCAGCGTATAGTTATCTATGGCGTAGTAAACAAGTGACTGTGCTACGTTAATAACATCAGCTTCTTGTTTCAAGTATTTGTTTACGTTTAAGTATTTTGCTTGCAAAATAAACACGTTTCAGCCACTGATGTAGGTTAAACACGCCTATCTGTAATTAATTATCACAAAATTGTGTAATGGTGTGTTGTCGCGAGATAAATACTCTCACAATTGAACAGAACTTGGATATTTTAAGACATTTCGACAACCACGTGGGATCTCAAGCCACCTTTAGCAAAGGAATTCAATATTCCTGTATTAACTTTAAACACAATTGTTCATAATAGAACATCAATTGAAGATCCAGCTCAGCACAGTGTGCCTATGGCCAAGAAAATAAAGTCTGTGAAGTCTTCTAAGTCCAAGAATCGGATAGCCTACGGAAAATTGGTCCATCGCTACACGGGCGGCTAACATTTCGCTGGATGGCAGATTGATTTGTGAAAAAGCAACCCAGATCACAGATTGTTTATGTATTGATTGATTTCACATCTTCAAATGGGTGGACTGATCTATTCAAAAAGTGATATAATGTTGTGTATCATGCAGTGTGTGGTGAAAGTGTTGATACACAAACAGATGAACACTGGAAAACACCTTACCAGATGTGGTAAAGGGTTATCTTCCTAAGGACATCTTCAACAGAGATGAGACGGTTGTTTTTTAATGTTCTTCCCAGCAGAAATTGGAACTTTTGAGGGGAAATGTGTCATGGGGGAAAGTTACGTAAACAAAGACCAACAGTCTTATTGTTTACCAATGCTGATGGCACAGAGAAGCTGACTGCAATAGTTGTTGGGAAATATTTAATAAAACCAAAATGATTTAAGGGAATCAAAACACTTAATACCAAATATTTTGGCAACAGAAATGCATGGATACTGAAGGTCTTTTCACTTTGCAACTTCATGCTCTTGATGCTAAGTGGTGGTACAAAACCGTAAAATAATTTTGCTTATTGATAACTGTCCAGCCCATCCAAAAGAAATTGTTCTTTGCAATGTGAGAATTGTTTTCTTCCCCCAAACTGTACAAGTCAACTACAGCCCCTAGGCCTTGGGATAATTCATTGTTTCAAGATGACATACAGAAAGTGACTTGTACAGATCCTGACAATGCTGGATTGGGGCAGGATCCAGCTACAATGCACATGAGAATTTTGACTGCTCTACATTACATAGCGGGGGCATGGTCTGAAGTTCAATCAGACACAATAATTAATTGTTCCATGATTGCTGGTTTTCTATCAATGGTGAAATCACCACAGTACAGCCAGAAGCATCCAATACAGCATTTTGAATGGGGGAAACTGAGTTCTGGTGTGAGCATTAATGACTTTGTTGATGATGATGCTGCTGTGATCACTTCAGAAGTGCAGTAATTGGAAGACATAATTGAGCCACACTTGCAGAACAATAAAACTCTTAATGAAGAGGAAAAGGAGGATGATGACGATGATGAGTCAGTTATAGTATGTAGCCACAGTGATGTCCTGCAACCATTGGAGACTGCCAGAAATTTTTTGACTACTGTTGCTGGTAGTGATCAAGTCTTTAATAAAGTTCATAAACATATTGAAGATGTGAGGAACAAATCAAAATCTCAAAGTAAAATATCGAGACTTTTTTTTGTAAGCAGTAAATAATTTCTTTTATTGGAAGTTGAGTATATACTTGAGCATTTAGAATTATGTTTGTAAGAAAAGTTAACTAACACCAGTGATAACTGTTTCTTTACCAGGTAAGTTGAAATATTTACATCATATACAATGTCCTGCTATTAAAATATATGTTAGTTTCAAATTTATAATTTATAGTGTTTAAACTTTATATAATACGTTCTCTGTAATTTTAGTAACTGTTAACTAAAGTTGGGTTTGTCCCAACGTTTTTCATTTCTACTTACACTTTCCACTGAATTACACCATTTTCAATTTTCCCTTTGAAAAGTGTAATACAAGAGTTCCACTGTACTTCATTTATTTCTGAAATTTAATAAAGGATTTTTGAGTGCATGTTTTTGTACAAGCACTGAGTTTTCATTCATATTAATTTTTGTTATGTTCATGAGTTGAAATGTCAATTTCTTACTTGTGTATTGTGAATTTCTTTTAAAGATTCTCATGTGTACTGTTTTCTACTAAAACTTGACAAGTAGACCAGTTAGTATGTACGTTCAACAAGGTTAGAATTTGTTTCTAATTGACCTATATGCTAACATCCACTGAATGCCCACATGCAGACATTTTTGCGAGTCTCTTTAAAATAAACAGGCTAAGAGGTTCTACTGTATGTTGTTTCTGCCGGTAAATTTCATATTAACCAAAAAGAAATACCTGACATGAAATCCTTGTGGAATTGAAACCATTTTACATTTCATATTAACCTATTTTCATATGTAAAGATAGTTCATACAAATGAAAGTAACATAGTAAGAATCAAGGTGATTCCAAAACAATTGACGTATACTCCATATGCAGTTTTGTCTTCAACCCATTGCAGTTGCCTGCAGAGAGCATCGTGCACTACCCACCTGAGCCAGTACTGCTGAGCCATCCCTACCCGCAGTCAGGTTCTGCAGAAGCAGCTTCTCCGTGCTCACTATCCCTGACAACTCCGCCAGCCGTGCTGACCGCAGAGTCTGTGTCACTGCCAGTGTTTGCTGCACACACAGTAATTTTTAAGTTAAGAAACTTATACTGTAAAAAAGTCACCCTTCTTGCTATACTTTAAATGTCATAAGTAAATTAAAAAAAAAAAAATCATGTAATTTATTTAATAATTTTTTATTGTGTATGTCAACAAAAGGCATACACAATACTATGAACGGCAATATTAATATATATACCAACAAGAAATTGAAACATAATGCATATACAGTGCATATATATTTACACTTAACCTGAGACCTACTCTAGAAAGAGCAATGACATGGATTCCACTGCAAGCCTGGGTTATCTTTATAGGGCAGGTCTTCATAATAGGTTGAGAAACTAGTATATTGTATTCACTCGTGTATAGTGCTCTCATTTTCCCTAAATAAAGAAAAAAAATTCTGGGTTGTGTGCTATACATAAAAAAAAAACTAAGGAAGATGGAGTGATATAGGCTATTCACAGTAAAATGAGCAGTTTTAAAAGCCCTGCTTAAGATCTACTTGTATGCATGTTGTGTATTCTTCCATCTTATGTAAGATCGACACTGTCACGAGCTTCATACTTTCCATCCGAGTTACCAACTTTACTGGGATCATTGGTTTTGTGAAATAATCAGCCAGCTACAATCACCAACCTCACCCAATAGTTGCAAATGCCATATTTGTCAAGAACCTAACCACACAAAAACAGAAGTTTAGTAAAGAAAGCATCATTTTTAAATACAGCACACATGTTCAGTGCATGAATTGCATTCATCTGCTTTATATATGCATACTATTTACCTTCTTCATATTGCCAACATTTATGGTTAGAGATGTTTGTTTATAAATAAAATGAACATTATGATTCTGCCCATGAATGAGCGCCACTACCATAGTTATTCAGCTCATTCTAGTCAGATTTGTACATAAAAAGATAAATATTGCTACTAATTGATTTATGAATTGTGTCATGCTGTGAACGAAATATCTATATACAATGTGGGAGCGATAGATCAATACACAGTTGATGTTTATGTGAAAGAAAATGTACAACCGTACCTATTATAGCGTTAAAACTTTCTTTTACAAATGAATTTTAACCACGTCAAAAGCAGATACCAGTATTATAAGTTTAATTACATTTTATTTTACAAATTTCACCAGGTATGGTTTATATAGAGATAAATATGTAGCAAAACCAAAGCCAGCCATATCAGTTTCCGTTTAATTTCAAATCACCTGTTACTAAAAGATAAAAGTAAAATTAAGAAAATAGTTTTTCAGTTGCAAAAATTATATTATTTGTTTGTGAAAACATGTCCTGCGAGATAACCAACTGGGGTAATTTCCAAGATGATTAAATTATTTGGGTGGATGAAATGATTTGGTTGAACCATGGCCAATTGTAACTGATATCTGTATCGGTCCAGCTATACTAAAATGTTTATATGAGTGCCATTTAAAAATATATGTCTGACCCTATCAAAGTTTATAAGTTTACATGGCCTACCATAGCTATACTGGATTGCCAAGTTTGGTAGAAATTTGTTGTTTTTTTCAGAGCTATCACATAATTTTAATTTGTAATGTAATTATTATTTTACAAAATGGCGGACAAAAGAGATTTTGTGTGGACACATTTGATGGTTGTACTATATACAACCAAGAAAAAAGATTGACTGGAATTAATTACACTATGTTCATTATATAACATACAAAACTAGAATAGCTGTATGGCCGCCATTTTGATAGTAAGTGTCTGACATACCTAAAACATATCAATTAACATTACCTGCGGCAGTACTATTTGTTTGCCATATTTGGTAGGAATTGGACAATTATTTTCCGAGATATAACAAAAACTTTATTCGTGTGGCACTATCTTACAAAATGGAGGATGAGAGAGGCTCCAGGAAGACATTTGATGTGTATATAATAATTTATATAATATATATTAAATATATATATATAAATATAATATATTATATATATATATATATAATATATATATATATATATATATATAATATATATATATATTATACTGCTCGCATACAATGCTAAATAGCTATATGGCCGCCATTTTCAAAATAAGTGTCCGACATACTGGAAACATATTTGTACATATCAATTGCCACATTGCTACTTTTTGCCAAATTTAGTAGTAATCTGTCAATTGTTATTACACAAAAACTCTATCAATTTACATAGCACTATCTTACAAAACGGCAGACAAAAGTGGTTGTTTTTGGCATATATGTTGCTTGTAATAGATACTGTCAGCGTACAAAATTTGGTTACAACTGGCCAAACAATGTGGTAGTTATGACAAATAAACCTAAAATATTTACAAGGGCCGCCATTTTTAAAATAAGTGCCTAATAAAGTTCAGTTACTTATATTTACCTGGCCTATAATAGTATTACTTACGTGTAAAATTTGGCACAAATTGGTTGGGTAGTTTTAGAGATATAATGTAAAAGCTTTATTTTTCATGTGTCACTATTTACCAAAATGGCGGACATATAACAATATTCACCACTGAATGCAATGCTTACACTTTGCACTGTCAGCATACTAAATTTGGTATAAATTGGTTGAATGGTTTCAGATATGACTTACCCTAAATTTTAAAGTGGCCGCCATTTTGAAAATAAGTGCCCACAGTGGTCGAAAACTATAAAAGTCAAGTTTCCTTACTTAGTACTATATGTGTACCAAGTTAGGTGAAATTCAGTTCACACGTTCAAAAAATATAATAATTAAATCATTAGGGTTGATGAAACAATTTGGTTGGACTATGGCCCGATCGTAACAGATACCGATTTTGGGTAAATCGGCCGATGTATCATTACCTGTATCAGTATCGGTCCAGCCCTAAGTACAATCTCAGCTTGCGTAGGGACAAATAAAAATGCAAACTTCCAACTCCTGGACTAACGTAAGGATGGAGCGGAAGTTGTCTAATCTCCATTGTTTAAAAAGACGTCGTGTCAAATGCACTAATTTATTGATAACAGATAGATGGGGCTTAATCTTTTATTTCTTATATAAATTAATATTTAGGATTACGACCTGCCATACAAATCACATTACTCTAGGCACATAACAATAACTAACCACGGAACAAAACAGACAGAAATGTGTATTCACGGAATTCAGAGAATTTGAACACTGGAATGGAACCAGGTGTAAGGAAAACAACATAAACAATAACTTGAAATGCTGCATCTGCCAAGTGATGTTATGAATTATTAGAAATATGAATGTGTTATCATTGCGCCATTTTCATTCTTATGTGCATAAAATAAAAAGAAAGTGATGCATTTCAGGTGCTGTTAATGTTTACTATTTTGTCTAATGTGGAACTACCTAATTTACTGTCAATTTTACTGTGAGTATTGCTGTTATTGCTTACACTACAATATATACAGTTAGGGGGCAGTGATTTTTTTCTAAGGTTGATGTCGAGAATGCTTACTTTATTGTGAACCACCCATAGAAGGTTTTTGCTTGGCAAAAACCAAGTCCAGTAAATAAAGATAAAAATTTTATCAGCCTTACATAAAAGAGAGTTCAAAATATTTAAATACACAAAGAGCTTATTCTATACCATATGTCCAGATACAAAGATGCCTCCCACAAAAGGTGAACACAATATATAAATGAATGAGACAATGACTAATGAGCAATACCTGCAGGAGGCCGGAGCACTGTGCTATCTTGTCTGGGTGGGAACGGAAGGAGGCAACTTGCTTCTCCAAGGACATGGGGGTGACGCGGGACGCCAACTTGCTACCTGGAGCCTCGTCCCGTCCTGTGGGAGCCACTGCAGTCAGACACTGGTGCAGGCCTACTAGCACATCCTTCTGTCGCCGCGTCACCAGCCACTCTAGCACCTGTCCCAACAACGCACGTTACAGGTCATGACCTACTCTCTGCACACACCTTCTGAAACCACCAATTTCAGTTTCAAGTTTATACTGCAGTAGTCAAGTTTAGACAGAAATTTTCCCTAGGTTTCTCCATACTATTATATCTAAACAAATATTTAATGTATCTTCTACATTAAAAAAATGCTAAACAATGCTCAATAAAAATTACTTAAAATTAATAATACATATCCTAAAACAGTGTGTGTTATCTCCACCCAGTAATGAGAAAAATTAAGAAAATCTTTAAATATATGGGATATTAGAGAAATCCAGTATTTTTCTTCCACCAGAAGCTAATTCCAATACCTGGGGCTGACTATTGACACAGCTCCTTATCAAAAAAGGCAGATTTGTCATTCTAGATAGTACTCAAGTACAACAAAGTAATGAAGAAGTAGCAATGGAATGAAGATGAAATAGTGGACATACAAACAGAAGAGGACGGATGGGGGGGGAAGCAGTGCACTTATGCTAAGAAGCATGTGTTAGTTTATTTTAAAATAAGAATGCCAG
Organism: Dryococelus australis; assembly: GCA_029891345.1. Lineage (NCBI taxonomy): Eukaryota > Metazoa > Arthropoda > Insecta > Phasmatodea > Phasmatidae > Dryococelus > Dryococelus australis. The sequence goes on along the minus strand of CM057000.1, from coordinate 29,395,765 downwards.
TCATGAATTTAAGGCAGACATCATCTTTGCAAATTTTTAATTCAATTTGCAGTTATAAGATGACAAAATATGGTATGGAATATCTACTGATATACAGTACTAACCATTGTAAAATAAATGTTGCATCACTTTGCAAGTTAAAGTTAATTTAAACAGAAAACAAAGCATTTTTAAATAAGAACATGTGATCTTGGTAAATACACAAACCCTGTTACCAATGAAAATTCATTTCTTACCCCATAAACTGCATCAAACATACAATTACACATGTGTAAACCAATTTTGGCCCTCCTCACCTCCAAGCATTGCTCTTCTGGATGAGACAGGCAACCAGGAGGTATAACAGCATTCTCAACAATATTTTTCCTGCAACATACAATAAACCAGTTCACTATATGATGATAAAGGTGGTACTCTATCTCATGTTAACATGTTACTCTGGACAAATCTACTATCATATTTCTGCTACAGCAAAGTGTTTCTGTATGGAGGATGCTAGCAAAGTGAGAGTTTCTATTCAAACAGAGAAAAAAAAAACACCAACATGTATTCATCCTTAGATGTGTGATAAGAAAGGCTATCCCACACAATTTTTTTCAAAGATGGTCACATAGCAGTCAACCATTTCAATTTGTTTTATTCACAGAAACATTGATTTCCCATTGATACTTTCAGAGCAAAATATTTTGACCCCATGAATATACTTTTGTGTGACATCCATTTTCGCCATTTTAGGTAAAGTCATAATACAATCATTTTCAGAACTGGCTATAGTAGAGAAAGTTAAGCCTTAAACAATTTCAGCACCTTAAACAAGTGATGGCCCGGCATCCAATAACTAGGGCCCCACTTTTATGGTAAATTTAATGACATGATTCCATCAATAAAATTTCACCATTTCATCAAATAAAGTAAAATTACAAGACTATTAACATCCTGACAAATTGTGTGCCTTTACAAGTTTGTGTTGTTACTATTCATCTATTAAGTCTAATATTTATAAGTGATGATACACCAACTTAGGCAACAGGCATAACCTATCGCTCTGTTCCCCACAAGATCAAATAAGTAATTTACGAGACCATTTTCAGGGATCATCCAGAAAGTCCAAAAACTAAATCAATCTGGGCAAAATAAGTTATTTACCGCATCGTAACCCAACCTTTTTTTATCAATTTGAATCTTCCAAAATCATACTTTGGCTTAAGAATTGGGACAGACAATATTACATATAGTTCAGACCAAGTATTTATAAACCAAGCTAATAAAATGGACAGTGTATATTTATCAGTACCATTGCAGTCCTACTACTAATATAATAAAGTGGTCCTAGTTCAAAAAATGTGCTGTTTTTGGTGTCAAGCACAGCAGCCTCTCATCACTTGGATGGCCAGGCTTCTGAAAAGGTCACACAGCTGCAGTCATGGAGTGGTGTCTCTATTCATTATTTCCGCCGCTGGCCACTCCCCTTCTTTGTCACTGTTCCCCTCCCCTGCCTGCTGCAGACGTGAAAACTTTGACACGATCATTGACGTCAACGAACGCTCTCTTATGCCCGGTTGCACCATTGAGGTTCAGAAATGATCTAGGTTCAAATACCGGCTTGAACCTGGTTCAGCGCATTTGACTGTTGCACCATTGCGATCTGCGTGCTGAACTAAGATCAATTTGAACCTCGCCTTGAACCGTGCATTTTGGCAGTTCAGGAGAATGATCTCGGATCAAGTAAATAAGAGTGCTTTATTTTAAAATTTCAAAGTTATATTGAAAAGCAATTTTGTTTTAAAATTACATAAACATTGAAGTATTCAGTATTTAAGCTATGTTGGGCACTTGAACATACATTTTATTACTGATTTATAAAGTAAACGGAGAATAATAAAAGTTGTGTTAAATGTAGTTTATGTGAAGATAAAAGCAATGTAAAATATTTTTATTTACTAGAAATTAACTTGGTAATACTTAAATCATTTAAAAATGGATTTGTTTGTTTTTACTGTTGTAGAATGTAAATACGCTACCCCCCACACCCCGAAGAACTGCTGATAAGTCAACCCCAGTACCCAGCCCCGGCAGATGCGCCGGGCTCTGCGACCGAAGAGGACGCGAGCCCACCACCAGTCTGCAAAGACTTGAGTCTTCTGAAGACTCTTGATCTACCCTGAGTTAGCAACCTCTCTTCTTAACCTCCTCAGTCCTTAAGGACTTACCTATCCTTGAGTCTGCAAGGACTCTTCTGCACACCTCCTTAATCTGCCAAGACTATCTGCTTACCCAGTCTGCAGAGGACTTTCCTTTCAGCCTGACCAGGGGCACTTTACCTCCTACCTTAACCTGCACCTTAAGGCCTTCGGGCGAAGCACGTCACTGAAGACCTGCACGTGAGATGCCTACTCCAACTGCAGGTATACCCGTCTTAAGCCCTGTAATCCTTACCCCAGTCAAATTCCTTTGACTTTGCGGTAACGAGCTGTCACGTTTCAGATTGCGTACTTGATTAGCTTCCCCTTAAATCTTAGCCGCTGTAAAAGTTGCGTTGCTATATTTTTCAATATTAGTAGCTGCTGTTAAGTTGCACTATAGCTTGTTCCATCTCAGGCTCGCCTTCGCCTGATCTCGGCACTCACGTTATTTACATACTGTATATTTCCCCAGTGTTTTGCCAAGGCAATTTTAACTGTACTAATTATTTTTTGCTGATTCTCTCCAGGGATTAATCCCCTCAATAAAACACCACGTCTAACTTACTTCTTTGTGTACCGTTACTTGTAGTTAATGAACCCCTTTTCCCTATACTGTGGTATCGTGTAAACTTGTCTAACATTAACAAACTGATGTACAGTAGGACGGAAGGGATCAAGAGTAAATAACGACGCAGGGAATGTTGCGCTCTAGCACGAGCTATAGTCAGTTCCATGTCAGAGGACGAAACTCAAATAAGGTGTCACGACCCAGCTCCACGACCCATTTCCCCATTTGTCCCCCTGGAAATCTCCACGTAATTAGATCACCTGCTCAGTGGCCAGTGGCTAGGATACCCAATGGCGGAATATGAGGAACAGAAAAAATTGCTACATCAGGAGAATGAGGCTACACCCCTTGACATCCCCAATAAGTAAATCCCTAAAACCATGAGAATGTTAAATTACAGTCTGGGCGATTGATTAGAGTAAAACATCCACAGGGCACAGTCCTCCCTAAGATCTGCACTATCAAACTTGCAACGGGTAAAATTGTTCAGGTTAGACTCCCGACTCAGCCAGACAACTGGTCCTGTGCATCACCCCCAGTTGCAGATTTCGCCCCATCATGCCGACCTACTCGTCCAACTAAGATCTCCTCTGCCAGACCCCGCACCCCCACCATCACGTCACATTAAACCTCACTTCATTTCATCCATTTGGAATCACTGGCATCCCGTATATTGGCCACCCTGATACTGAAGAGGATCGAGCTCCCTGGACGGGCAGCCACTTCCTTCCGCCTCACTCTGGGGTTTGACTCCCCTCCAGCCCATAGCAAACCTGCCTCCAAGCGGCCTAACACTACACCTAACTCTCTTACGCCTCACTGGTCTAATAGAACAGTTAGTATTTGCCGTGGTAGGCCGAGCTAGGCTGGGTAGGATAATCAAAGTCACCGCACTACCATTTAAGGTAGTCACACCTCACAGAGCACGCATCAATAGTTATAAATTTACTGTGGATAAATTGAACAGTAATTGATATACTGGATATGAATAAATACTGTGCATAATAAACATGAACAGAAAACTGAAATGCAGGTTTAGGCCTGAAATGCAGGCTTACATCTATACCTTATTTACATCATCAAATATGATCTTTACATACATATATACAGTACTTACTTTTAATCAGCAAAAAGGCAACTTTATGAAAATAGAACTGTAGCCATAAAATACACTTAACCATGAAGGGCTTCAGAGGTCTTTATTTATTTATTTTCATCGTTTTTTGATTGTTTATTGTTTTGTCCAACTGCTTAAATTTAAAAATACAGTTTCTTGGGCAACTTGTAATGTTTACATTTCAAAGTGAGGTTATGGTTTATCAGCTGGTAAACTGCAATTATTTATGGTTATTATGTGTTTGCCATCCCTATTGAAAACACTGAAAGTTTTCGTAAAGATTTAAATGTAATGAGCAGTAAATTAATATGCTGATTGTTTGAACTATGCAAGTTGTAAAAACGTAATCATTTATGTTAAAATGTTAGAAGCTATTGATGAAAAATTAGGGATAATTAATAAATCAATCACAGAATTTTCATATTCCTGTAAATATTGCGGGTATTGAGGAATAGTAGGAGAGAGTTTGACATCCCTAGTTTTTACACACAGGGCCATCACTACCCTAAACTAACATGGTTATTAGTCAGTTAAAAGTGTTAACCCTGCATATGAGACTGATATAACTGGGCTGGTATAAGTTACATTCGTTGTCTGTCTCAGCATGGTGTCTTATTTGATCATCAGCTGTTATATAACGTTTACACAATGTTGAATAAAATTTCAGTCAAGAAGAAATTTAGACTGGAATAAGCACAAATTGAACATGGAATTAATTTTGCTGTCTACAGTACAATTAAACTTACAGACACTTAATGAAAAATACACAGAGCTCCACAAGATAGTAAGAGTTTTAAGCTCAGATATTTGGAAGGCACTTGAGAATGAAGTTTGCAGCACTCATCAGAAAGAAGTAGGATGAAGCTGGAGTTGCGACAGAATGCAAGAATCGACAATGATAGTACCCTGAGAATACCTGCTGGCCGATAGCAAAGTCCGCTAAATTTCCCACGTGTGAAAATAAAGAGTAACCACACCCACCAGGAATTAAATTTGAACACACTGGTAGGGCTAGCCACACAACCAATAAAGCCCCTTTGACAACTATCAGCAAAATGAAGAGGGGGGGGGGGGGATCACATAACAGTGACTGCAACGTACGTACGACTGCGCAGAGCAGAGTGGAGACATGTTGACAGCCACATCATTGGTGTGGCCCGGGAGGCGTGGCAGCACCGCCAAAATGTGGTCCAACACAGTCTCCGAGTCGTGACTGGTGCTTGTTGCCAGGTCCAACGTGCGATCCACCAGGATCAGCGAGCATCGCTTCCCTGCCGTCTGCACAGCCAATCACACCACCGTCTACTGGGGTGATGTTTCGCCCATAAAATTTATTACACAAGTAGGAAATAAGGCCTTGTCAATTAAAGATTTTAAAGGATCCGGGTTTGATTCCCTGTTTGGCCACCCTGAATTCAGTTTTTCATGTTTCCTTGAAACACACCAGGTGAATGTTGGGCAGATACAAGTCATGGCCAATACCGTTTCCATTCCTGACTGTCAAAGCAATTGACTCAGTATCTAAAAATTCCACTGAGCAGTAACTGGATTTTCAGCCATAATAAAAATTGTCAAGGCCTAGAATGAACTACAGTAAAAACCTGTTAAAACATTTCTGAAGGGACTAAAAAAATCATGCTTATTAACCAGGAAAACTTATTAAAAGGGTTAAATTATGCATGTGTAAATAATCAAGGTGTAAAATTGATACTCATTAAGCAGGAAACTTCTTAAGTGGGAAAATTCTTAAGAGGGTTTTACTGTATAACCAACCAAATAACCTGAAACTGAGAGAGAGTAATTGCTTCTCTTACTTTTGCATTTGGAATTAACCAAGACTACCCACATTGCACTCTAAGCATGATTTTGAAATGGCACACCATTTTATAGATCCTATTGTTTTGTGGTCTGTCTTTTACCAAAGTGAAGGGAAAAAAATTATAGTATCATGATGACGCACATTTCTTTCTTGCCAGTGTATGACCAGCTCCGTTTCTCACAATCAACAATTTTCTCTGCAGGAGTAACAGTCCTAGCTACCGGTACCAGCAAGTGGCTTATGAGCAGTTCCCTGCCAGTTCTGTTTCACGTCCGCCTTGGAGTGAGTGCCTTTGACACATCTTAGTATTTACACCATTCCATCAGGATGACTTACTGGTAGTGTCGTTGGGGCTGCTGGACCTGCAGGGTGATCATACTGAGTAACATCACGCCATTTTATTACTCATCCAGAAGGATGCCACTTGACCAGCCTCACATAAACTACACTTTTTACAGCACTTTGTGTGAGAACTATATTGTCCTTAGATGAGGCCAAAGGACACCTGTATATACTGCTCAGGGGTTCTATTTTGTAACTTTAGCTTGCTTAAAGATATTAGCTGCAAGTATAAGCTCTGTTCAGAAATCAACAATCTGCATACTAAATTATATTTTTTTGATTATTACAGTGTGCATTGTGTCACTAAATTTTCAATTACAAATTATATATATCTTTTATTACATTTCCAAATAACACTTTTATAATAGCTTAAATTTACTTCTATGATACAAAGTTTTCAAATGTTCCTTGTTCATTTTAAGCATCAACATAAGATAGCAGCACGAAACCAATGGCCAAGTCTGACATCTGTATTGTGGTTACGTTACAGTGAAGCGTTAGAGGGTGTCACTAATGAAAAATAAACTTTTAAATCCACAATACCAGACATAGAATATTTTTCCTCCTATAGGCATTTTATAAAGTATTCTTTCTTTCTCTCTCTCTCTCTCTCTCTCTCTCTCTCTCTCTCTCTCTCTCTAGAGTATGTGTGCATACATTAGCTTCAATACGTCTGCATTTTCTTCCCACTGTCATTTATACAGACACCTTGTTGGCCTGTATTTATATAAAGACAATCACAAGCATTCAAAATACTGCCATGGCAACATGTTACAAAATACCATTTCCCTTCATACAGCTACACTGTAACTAAATAAATACAGTAAATGTTACAGAATAGCAGCCCAGGGCTTACTGAACTGTGCTTCCTGCAGGACAGTTTGATGCTATGGTAAAGTGGGGAAATCGCCCAGCTACTGTCCATCTCAAATAAGGTGGTGAGATTTTGACAGTTCAACGAATGTTTACTTTTAGTTTATGTATCCTTTCGCCATCAGCTGGTGCATCAATTGGAGGTTACACGAACACAAGGAAATGGGTTTCCGGAAAAAAACATGGCGTGTTTAGACCATAGACGGACAATTACTGACCCAATAGAAATGACTAGTAATCAAAATCGCTGCACAGAAAATATATGTTGCTATAAAAATGATGCAGAGCTCGTGGAAAAATAAAACTATTGGAATCTGTGCGTAAATTTGTTATTTTACATACGAAACCTATTCATTTGATTTTTATAGCTGGTTAGGTTCACGAAAGAGCACACATGGCGCGCATGACATAGTAAAGCATGTGAGCCGCACATGGTACCAACAAATTGCAGCAGGTTCGCCGCCTCTAGATCCTGCTTTTTAAAACTTGACTTTTCTCCTATTACTGTCTCTAAATTACCCAAATTTGAAATATACTTCGTCAAATTATTTGAAAAATTAATTCAGTATTACCATGCAATATTTCTGCAGGCTTTTGGAATTACTATCAAGCACACATGGAAAGCATGGATGGACAGAGGGAATACGACATGAAAAGATCTAAGGTTTGAAGTTGCGTTTCATTCGGCTACGAATCGTCTTATTGTGCATTTGATTTTGAACACCTATACATTACTACTTTAGCACAAAGATTAGTTTGTAACACTTACAACCGCTGTTTTGTAACCACGTAAAATAAATTAATTCATCTAGGGACTCTTTGTTGTCATATATTTTGTACTTGTCTGATGTGCGTCGCCAGTGGATTCAGGGTAGCCAACTTAATATTAACTTTTGTTTGTTCGTGCATCAGCTGATACACGATTTTGTAAAAAGGCAATTTGTTTGTTTCGTTTATGTCAAGTTGCCACTCACTGAGTATATGAGATAGACAGTAGCAGTGTCAGTGGTCATCAAGCGAACACCTGCCATGGTTCACTTCAACTAACACCACCAATGAGCAAATCGCAAGTGATGTGATGACTTAGAGATGAACGACATAACTCCAGCCCCTATCTGAAAAGAGAACAGGAGTTATTTTTTCCCCTTGTAACAAGCAATCTACTAATGTGGTTGCTCAAGAAACAATACAGCTGATACTGTGGCAACTTTAATAGTAAAATGATGGCAGCATGGGGAATTCAAAAGTTGATAGACCTAGCTCAAAAAGGAGTAAGTCACTGAGTCAACTATTTTCCAGTAGCCACAATAGTATGTCCCTAACATATGAAATATTTTATAAAGTTCAAACACCAATGTTGTCAATGGACCACCTCTAATGACATCAGTGTGCTTGAAAAATCATTATAGTGACCCAGTTTTAATGGATATACTGGAAAGAATCCATCAGGTGAATATTATCTGTGCTGCCAATAAAGGATGAGTGAAGAGATTTGGGTAGCTCTTAACATTGAGGTCTTGAGCCGATGAGGATACGTGAGGTATGGAGCAGCGCTGGAATGTAAGGACGGGGGAAACAGGACATCCCAGAGAAAACCACCAACCAGTGGCATTGTCTGGCACGATTCGCACTTGCGAAAATCTGGGGGACAACTCCGCCGGGAATCGAACCCAGTTCACTTAGGTGGGAGGCGAGTAGTCTAATCACTACACCACCGCAGTCCCTGCTAATAATAAAGTATTTACTATATATCAGTGGGGCGGTGCGAGAGTGGACGTACCCGTCGACGGGTAGCAGCAGCAGGTAGGGCCTCAAGCTGGGCAGCCAGCAGGCCACTGAAGGGCCCAAGGCTGTAGATGTCCTCGCGCACATCCCACTGGGCCAGAAGGCTGTGCAGGCAACTGACCAGATGTCGTGCCCCCACCTGCACTTCCGACGGTAGAGAACTCAGCTCCACTGATGACAATGAGTCCAGCGTGTGTGGGCTGCCTAACTGAGGTACATACCAACAACACCCCTGGCTGCTTCACACATATCGACACTGCACACACGGTTTACAATTCCTAGCCTATCAATATCACGTAACACTGAAACTGCAATGGATCACTTACGGTCAAGTAAGTTAATTGTATATCTTGCAGATCAGGGGAACCCTGTACAATAATTTCTCACTGTTGTGACCCCTTTTATTACAACCATCTCTCTTTTAATACCCATTTTGAAGAATAGTAAAAACTTAATTTAAAAAAAAATTGAGAATTTGTGGGAAATTCAAAATATTACACATCAAACAACATGTTTAATATTTACATCATTATTTCTAAACTAATCCACAATGTTAACAAACACTGAAAACTTAATTTTTGTTTTTGGGCAAATACTAATCAAAAGTTTTTAAAATTCACAACCAAATGATAATGTAAACACCTAAACAAATTCTGAACATTTCTCTAACATAATTACCTAACCCTGCAGACAAACGATAATTACATAACAAACATTTTTAAAACATCACTTACAGGATCTCAATCCCCTTTAATTAAATGTCCATACCGAGGAAAGGACTAAATTCCTTCCAATATTTCTTGGGTATGTAACTGAATGCAAACAATCCCATGTTTTTCTTTACCTCTTATACCCAAATAACAAAAACAGAAAGAAAACATACCTTTCCAATAATACATTTCTTAAACTAGTCCATCTAATTACATGCTGTCAGTTTACCTGCTGAGAAATGGCTACTGGGCTATCAACAGCTGTTCAGAGTCCATGTCATTGACCTCTCCTGTCTCAGTACTATACCTTCCCTTTGTGCACTGCGTCGCCAGCAGTTAGCAGCATCCTGCCATCCCCTCACACCAAGGGAACTTAAGGTTCACACTGCCATGTATGTGTGGGCTTGTGGGACCAACAATTCCGTCCCCCCCCCCCCAAATCAAAATATTTTTTTTACACTGCACATATAAATACACTTACACTTGGCAGGGTGAGAGGCAGCTGCCCCCCCCCCCCCTAATGTCACAATTGGAAAATGCAAGACAGTCAACTAGACTTACTTTGCACTGAAGCAAACAGGGGAAGCTCTTGTCAATGGGTGCATGGGCACGTGCCCACCCAAATAAAATTTAACATACCACAGCAAATAAATGCTCTTTTATAGATCTTTCTTTCATAATTTAAGCGTAAAAGTAGCATATTTGATCATTACGTCCTGTATCACTAGGCTGTGAATAGTATCTCCTTACTCTAGGCGAGGACAAAATTTTTCCTCGCAGCGTTGGAGCACAGACGGTATGTGCCCAAGCTGCTATATGTGTTTTCCTTGCCAAAGGCACATGAAATGTCTTGAAAATAGCCAAAGCATGATAGGATCGGGGCATAAGCCGCCTGTGCCCACGCGGTTCCGGCAGTGCTGTAACAGCTCGATAGATGGCAGGTGCATCTCGTCTCCGATGTGTTTTCTGATGACGTAACACACTTTGATGTACTGTTACTGTTGAAGTATTATATTCAAGGCTTGAGAATTTGTGAACATTTTGAAATTAACAGTGCATAATATAGTTTTTAGAATGCATGTATTATTCAGTTTTGAATGTTTATACACAACATTTTTGTTGCTGTGTCTACAATCGGCCACACCTATGGACATGTCCGAATTTTGACATCAAGCGATGTCGCGTTTACGCAGTCCGAATATGATCTACAAATGCGTTGTCCGAAAGTGAGCTTTCAGAATACGACATTAAATCACAGTAAATTCAGCACATTATTTGTTGTTACATCATGATTTTTATATTGCTGAATTGTTTACTATATAATGTTTACAAGATGTGTGATTTGAATATTTATTCATCTTTATGATATAGGCCCTATCTAATTTTAAAAAACTCTTCAACTGACATCCAAGAATTTTCTTTGACTTTACATTTTTTAAATGTTCATCCTTCATATTAAATAGTTCAGACCAAATGCAGATGCACTAATTAGCATTTCATCGTGTTCATCTTGAGAAAATTCACCTTTCAAATCCATTGTTTACATTTACAATGTAAAAATTCCATGAATGCACGCGAAAGTATCTGTAATTTTTCTATCATTTTTAGGACACAACTTGGGACAAAAGATCAGTTTTCTGAATGCTTTGACTTGGGACACGGGAGGTTGGGACAGCGCCATGACGTCAGAGGATCACATGCATCAATCAGTGTATCCTTGTCTTAAGACACAGGTTGAAATAGAGGAATTATTGACAGGTCTTTACTGAACTTAATGGAACGTGCCGTATTCATAAAAAAAAGTGAACAGAATTAAAAATGTATCACGACAGGCATTAAATTAAAAATCTTGGCCCTCCGTTACCACAACATATTCAAACATAAACCTATCATGCCCAAAAGAGAAATTATTCATGAAATTTAAGTAAAAAAATCTGTAAAGCAATTTGGTTAGCAGTACACAACGATTAAACAGCGTATAATTGTTTGTGTGGTATTCCTTTTGGTTCTTACGATACGTGAATGACTACAGGTGTTATCGTCCTAAAACATTTGGACGACAAGATAAGAAAATAATTTAGGGAACAAACTGCATTTGCAAAATGAAATGAAAATAATGGTAATGCTGTGCCAGGTAGATATATGAAATCAGTTGGATGAAGTATACAGAAGGTCAGTTAAAAACAACGAAGTAGCAGAAATAATAGATACTTACATAATTTGTACAATAAAAGAATGCAATACATTTTGTTGATTTTTTTGGGGCCAAGTTTTGGAGATCATGATAAAACTACTAAAAGTGAAAACCCGGTGTGCTTAGAGGTTTGTTATTTCGTTGCATCTTCAATACAGTATTATATTATTTTCTTCCGGGAGCTGCCACTGGAAGCAACCATATTTCATCATTGTCTGTCTAGCCTTCAACACAACTCCCCTCAAGGACCAAACTGATTTTTTGTCGCAACATCAGTGATTGGTAAAATATTTGTAAATTGTGGGGAATTGGTTCTGTTGACCAAGTTTTTGTTGGTGGAACCCTTTGCATTTGCCAAGTAGTGTCTTTTATCATTCTTAGTGGAGCAAGCTGGCATGGCCTCGCCATGTGCTACATCCTCCCCATTAGGTAAATTCTTCTCATTTCTTGCTTCTTTCTCCAGGGTCGTTTCTCGTAGTGCCTCCAGAGTTTCTCTGCTATGAGGTCCTGACACTTCTGCCATAGTTGCTCTCATCTCTCGGGCGGAAATGAGCTCCCAGCCCTTGCCGTTGGTTTTTCTGGCCGTTTCCTGGGGTCGACATTCTGAAGCGTCCAGATTCAAGTAGCTGATAGGGAAGGCATCATGTATTCGTACCCTCCCCTCATCCTCCATTTATATAGGTGCATTCCAGACCTCCATCTTGTCTCCTTCTGAAAGACTATAAGATTTTAGGGTTTTCCAGGCGAGGAATTTTTTGACCTATGTCTCTCTTGCATATTTGGAGAAGGCTCTACCTTTCTAATGTCCCTCGGAGCCTTATCATCTAGTCTCCGGAGACCTTTCAGAGTTTTCTTGGAGCTACAGCTACCTTTTCCTTTTCTCCTGCTTTGCTGATTACATAGTAGGGACCTTACCCTTTTGAGGCAAAACTGGCACAAAAATTCACATTAGTTTTACTGAGAGGGTGGGTTTTTACGAATACTGTTTCTCCAAGCCATATTCCTCCAGGTGATTCTGCAGGAGGTGGAAGGTAATTCTTTCGCTGAAACTTCTCATAGGCTTCTCGTGCTGCTCGCTGGCATTCTCCTGGGATTTTATCTATTTCTTTCTTAACTCCCTCCCATGCCTATTTGCCAGGCCCGTGGGTTTTTCTGAACAATGAGAAGCTCCCTTGGAAATGTGTCAATTGCCTAGTTATGACGTTCATGAAGTGTGAATAAGATTGCTGTAAAATATTGGTCCCAATATTTGTGATACTCTACCATTTTTGATTCCTTTATCTCGTTGCTCTGTGGGTGGTAGCTAACCATCATGTATGGCTTTACTTATCTGTCACAGGCTTCATATCATTTGCTCACAAACTGGGGTCCGTTGTGCGGTAATATGCACCTTGGGTAGCTCCACCCAAATTTCGGACTCAACTTATCTAATGATGATGATCGTTGCCTCCATAGTTCGGAGTGGGTGGCCTTGACCCAATGAGAGACTGGTCTGTGACCACTAGGATCAAGCAATTTTGTGTTATGTTGGTATGATTGAACTGTGTCCATTGCCAACCATGAGACTAAATAAAAATCACACACACACAGAACTCAGCAAGAAAAAAATTTAAAAAACATTTTACAACACCACAGACAGATAATTAGGAATAGATGTTTCCTTGTCAATAGAAAAAAAAATGCACACACACGCACAGTGTGTACACACACACACACACACGACACACACACACACACACAATGTGAGAAGGAAATGGCAAGGGAAATATACATGTGTAAATATTATGAATTAAATATTTATGTGTGTGTATTAATTTAAAACTGGACCTGAAAATATAATAAACTATTGCTGTGTGTGTATAAGGGTATTTGCCTGACACCAGCACCTTCTCCTTGCAATCTGACAACCAACTCGTGCGTGCAACACTTTAGAGAATACGTACATGGGAAGAAAATTACCAAAAACCAAATTTGTAGTTTGTAAACAACATAAACTATAGGAAATGAGACACATGAAAGCAATAAACCCTTGAAAATATAAACAGAAAATATTCAATAATAATACAAGGCACATGAGAATTAATACACTTTGTACGAATGGAACCAATAAAATATGTTAACTACTGATGACACCAAAATAACATAACATATTAACTAGAAAAAATCATGTTTATTAAAAAATAATACATAGGTGTAAGTGAAATATATCGAAATTACTGTGGAACATAAAATAAAAATCAATCTGAAATTAGAGAAATTTGTACTGTAACAGTGTCACGCAAATAAAATTTTAAGTAGATTTGACTATCACCTCTGTTTTGTGAGTCATATTCAATTTCAACGTGACTAAATAACTAACATTGGAGTTTCTGTCTATAATAAAACAAAATTATCAGAGGCTCAAATTAGGGTGCTGGAAATTAATACACCTCGGCTAGCGTGCATAATTTAAAATCTCCTATCTCTGGAAAGTCCTAGGTAGATAAAACTGTAAAGCTTCCAAATAAAATGTTAGTAATGAATTCCAGAAATAATTAAACTCTCGATGAGACAAAAAAATTCATTGATATATAATGGCAAAATGATAACACAAGTCTTTAGGAATATTCGCCATTTAAGTGGAGTCAACAGCATTGGTTGAATTAAAACCCACTAAAAATCTCAAATTCTTCTGAAGCACGTTCACGAAGAGGTCTAGTGGTTAGCAACCTTATGAAAGTTCCTCGGCCTTTGCAAGCGGAGAGAGAGAGGGTTGGCAACCACTCGCCCTTACTTGGCAGTAGCGAGCTGTGGAACTGATCTGCTTGCCTCTGTATGAGCAACGTGCTCAAAGATGGGACTAAGTCGGTGAGTAGTGTGTGCATTTCCAATGCCCAGAAATGCATTGCGCGCGCGCGCGCACACACACACACACACACACACACGCACGCACAGAAAACCAAACCAAAAGAAAAGACAATGTGTGAGAGAGAGGGGGGGAAAGGGTGAGGGGGAGAGAGGGAGGGGGAAATAGAGGGGGAGAGAGGGAGATAGGGCAGGGAGAGATGGAGGGGAGAGAGAGAGGGGGATAGAGAGAGAGGGGGATAGAGGGAGAGGGGGATAGAGAGAGAGGGGGACAGAGGGAGAGGGGGAGAGAGAGAGAGGGGGGAGAGATGAAGAAGGGGAGGGGGAGAGAGAGAGACAGGAAAAACTATTCCTTGTCAGATTATAAAACCAAATAATTCAACATTACGAACAATACAAGAATCACAAAAGCAGCCAGAATAAAAAGAATAGATAAACCAACAGAGGACATAAAACAGCAATAAAAAAGACAACACAATAATAATTACTGTATTTTGGTGTGTATAGGCCTCGCACGTGTATACGCAGCACCAGAAGTTTTTGATGGAAAGTTAGGGATAATTAATATTTCAAGTATAGGCTGCACTGAATTTTTGTATTCGTGTAAATATTAAGTCACGATTCTGTACAAACGTAATAAATTCCGACTTAATTTCTCCCCTACAAAACATTTGTTATGTTGCAATGTTTACGAACATACATTGCCGCATTACTATTCCACGGATGGTAACATGACTTGAAGCAAAACCACGGCAACATGTTACACAAAATGGCATGTTATCAATGGTGCACATTGTAGAACCACGGCAGGTGTGCAACCTACGTAAGGTATATTTCTCTTCTACAGTAGATAAATTATTTTCTCATATACGACTTCTATGGCCGAGCTCCAACATGTTAACATTTTACACATGCAAGATGGTTATTTTGTTTATGAACACAAGTGAACAAATAACTGCACAAGTGAAATTATTATTTCTTTTACTCTTTCCCTTCCATTCTTTCCTACCTTCCTTTGAGTTAAAACATTAAAATGTACTATATGTTGACAAATTTCTAAACATCTTTTGAGAAAGAAAATTAAAACAAAAATTTTAATGCCAATATTTTGTATGTAAGCCACACCCCACTTTTTGCAGTCATTTTCTTTGTAAAAATATGCGGCCTATACACACAGAAATATGGTACTAGTCTTCACAATGTTTTGGAGACTGTAATCTGTCCCCTTCTTCAGGTGAGACACTGGACTCTATTTTACAGCACGAGGCACCTAAGGCAGGCCACCTGAATAACACTGCCAATTTCAGTGGTAGAAGAAAATGTTTCAGACAAAAGTTGCCTGGGTCCACGGTGCTAACATCTTGATAGTGAAAATTTCCCAGTATGAGGAAGAGTGAAGAAGACACAAAGGTCAACTTCATTAATTTAAATGGAATTATAATTGTTATTAACATCCCTCGACAGTTCATATGAAGATGTAATAAATACAATGACATTTGCCGGTCATTCAACATCGCTGAAGGTCAATGACGAAGCAAACTGAGCTACCGCATGGAACAATAGGCCGATGTAACACAATCCTGTAGCTGGTGTTTGTTTAAACGAATACCAGCCTCAGACTAGGCTTCCTTTGTTATTTTACTATATCAGGTGTTCAAACTGATGACCTTGTGCATTGCTACATACTGTAAAGCGATTCTGAGTGGACAATACCACACATCGAATTTAATCAGGACTGTTGCTTTAATGTTCCCTACATAGGCGTTAAGTCTGAGGAACGTGCAGACCATTTTGTGTTTCCAGACCGACCGATTCAATGACCACTGAAAGCTCTGTTAAGAACCGTTGTAATTCTCTGTGCAGAATGAACGGAACATCCATAGTGTTGGTACCACATGGATTGCCTATGTCTAGTGGGATGACTTTCAATAATTGCAGCAGCACTTCTGTTAAAAACTGTAAATACTTGGTACTATTTAGTGTCCCATCAATAAAGCAGGGGCCAAAAAATACGCTGTTACGTACAACACCGCACCACACGTTTACAGACCATGGTCTGTGTTTATCCACTTCTATCAATCAGTGTGGATTGTCAGCTGACCAGTAGTGCATGTTGCGACAGTTAATTTTCCATAAGTTTGTAAATGATGCTGGAACATGTCATCGGTTTGTAGTTTTCGTAGACACCATTCGGAGAACTGTACCTGGTGTTCAAAGTCATTTCCATGCAGTTGTTGATAAAGTGAAATGTCGAAAGGATGAAATTTGTTAATGTAATATTCGCAGAATACTTCGTTAATTGATCCCACTCTCATGTTCAAGCCGCCTCATGCTGACATGTGGATTGTGTGCTGCAGCAGCTAAGATGCTAATTGCATTTCCCTCGTCAGTTGCTGTTTTTAGTCGTTGGCATCTTTTCTTTTCCACGCTTCCAGTTTCTTGAAATGTTTTTATGTTTGCAAAGACAGATTGTGCTGGTGTGGCACGATCAGGATATCTCTCAGCATACAATCGCGCTGCTGCTTTAATGCTGCTGTAACTGATTTTTTTTGTGTATAAAGCCCGTAAGGGACCTGTGATAAGTTAAAATTTAAAAATTACAACATATGATTTTTCTGCGAGTCAGTGAAAATGGAGTGCACACTTGGTAAACAAAATTGCTAGGCATACTGTGTTAAGAATTTCTTTGGTGACCAAGGGAGGTCATATATGTCCGTTTAGGGTTGCGATTCCCAAACTTATCTATGCCCTAAAGAAACACTTTTACCAGCTCAGTGACACAAAGCATTTTCAAAATTTAATTTATCTTAGAAAATTTTTTAGTTAAATAGAAATAAAACACAACGAACATAAAATAATTTTAAATAACACAAATATATTAAACATAATTTTGTTTTAGTGGCTCCCATGGTTTTACTTCATTTTAAGGGAAGGTTCTTAGAAGTTTGGTATTATGTTAACAGACAGAGCACAGCATAGGTCATTTTGAGGATACAAATGGTTTCTTGCTTTAGTCTTCATTGCCAAAAGAGCAGAGAATCCTTCATCACAGATGTAAGTAGAGTTACAATGAGGTTATTATTCATCTGGGCCCAAAACTTAAAATATGAAAATCTTTCAAAATTCTGCCTCTGCAGTTGAATCTCTTGGAGATGTAGCAGTTCTTCATGAAATCTTGTGATGTCTTTTCCTACCTGACTCACATTTAAGTTGACATGCCATGAGCAACGTCATTCTCTCATATAGCCTTGCCACAGTCGCTACCCCCTCCTAAGAACACTGTACGTGCCACAGCGCGCCTCCAAGCCCAGGGTTTGCTTGCCCAGATTTTGCCACTTGCTGAGCCGCGACCCGCTCCACATCTTGTCGATGCTCTCTACTCCAGCCTTCAGCTGCAAGAAGGGGAACTCGCCACCAGCTTCAGTAACTTCTGCAATCTCCACCAGCTCACAGCCACCGCTCTCTCTACGTCTATTTTCTCTCTCTTCACACCCCAGCCGCAACCCCTGCGCTGGACCTGTGCGCAGTGTATAAATAAGACTCTCAGTCCTCAGTTCCAGGCTGTCTCATGCCGGTCATATACAGAACGTCACTCTGCCTGAGAGCACACACAGAGGCTGTCTCATGCCGGTCATATACAGAACGTCACTCTGCCTGAGAGCACACACAGAGGCTGTCTCGCTCCAGTTCAGTAGCATGCTATTACGCTGCCCGAGCATCAACCCACGTCACGTCTACCTTTGCAGAAAATCACTCTGCCCAAGAGTCAAGTGACCAAGTCGTCACTGACATTCTCAGCACTGTCGAGAGTTCTACTCTGCACGACACTGTCTTGCTGCCCGCCAGCACACCAAAGCCTGCCGCGTTTCCAGCTAACTCCCATAGTTGACTTGAGTTCGAGTACCTCTGACTTGGGGGTCGCCCTAACCCTCCGCGCTGCCGCATCTTTCGAGACTACGTCAATTACCAGTTGACAACCTAGGACCAGCTCTTTAGACTCTAGTCAGGGTACAGGTTGGTATGTGAGAGTTTGATTAGAAATCAATAAAACCGGCATAAATCTGACTTGGTTGAGTTGTCTCTTCCAGCAATTTATTTTTTCACACGTATTTCCTGTTTCATCACCAGGCCTAGTAAGACTTTTACAGGGATAGCCCACTAGCCGAAACCCCATCCTCAACCTCACCTTTTGGGAACTGCCTTGAAGTGCAGCTTAGGAAGTGTGTCTTCCTGAGCCACACCAGAGCAGTTGTCAGTTGGACTACTGCCCCTTTGGTACATCCCTGGGTCTGCCAGCAATGTCCCGCTTGCCAAGTTACTAGATTGAAGGCCAGTAGACCAGGCTACCTACCCTACCCACCAGCCAACACCCTACTCTCCATCAGGCTGTGTCTATCCCTTACTGGCCACCCACTAATTGCCTATCTGGTCTATCACACCCCTTGTGCCTCACCATAGGGCTGGATGGGGCAAAGTTGCCAAGCAGGGGCTAGCTCAGGCTGGGGTTCTGAAGAGTAGTGGTTCAGTTGTCAACAATGTATACAACTGGAAGGAGGAGGAGGCTGTACGCCAGAGAGAGTCAGCATCCAGCTCAACCTTGAACCTCTTCTGGCACATGCCTCGTGCAGTTTCTCAGCTGCCTCCAACGCCGCTGAAGAAGCCGCTTACCTTCGCTTGGCCCACTAACATCGCTAGTGTTCATACCCACCCATTGCACGTCCATTGCTCGCAAGCATACCTCCTAAGGCACAACACTCCATTATTGAAGTGGCCAAACCCAGCAACGTAGGGCCCAAGAAAAACCCCATACGAGAGGCGAACACAGCTTCACCGTCACCAGGGGGGGGGGGGGGGAAGTACTTTGACATCACCCTCCAATTGCCATTTCCACTAAGGGTGCGTGCCGAGGTGACAAAGTTGAACACATTTCTAACCCAGCTATGATTCCAGAGAATAATATTTTCTAATATATGTGGTTCACGATAAATGAGAATGAGCACTCTTGAAATCAACCTATGAAATTAACAACTGTCTGTAACTGCATATACTGAATGAGAACAATGGCCGCCGTAATACCAGCACTTAAAGTTGGCTGCGAACTACGTATAAGAACTAGTTCCATGTTTCAATGTCTTACTATGACGTAAAGTTAAACATTTTTGTCATCTGAAATTCAGTTTTAGATAATTGCAAATAAGAATAAAATTTGGCATCATTGTAACACATTTATGTCTCTAACTCTTTCATATCACACCTGTCACAATGTTCCAAGTTAGCTGGTTTGTCCAAAGCTGTCCAAAGCAACATGTGTCATTGCCTGACTTATACAGATTATATTCCTGCAACTGCCTCTCTCTTTACGATTGAAGCTACATTACAGACATAACCTAAGAATGTTTACTTCTGACCCTATATAATGTTTTTAACGACTCTATTGGCATCACTTTTACAACTTGCATTTCTGCAATATTTTTCCCCCAATTTTGTAATGTCCCAATATTTATTTATGTTGTTTCACCAGAACCTCGTCACGACTCTCAGGACTGCCACTGCGACCCTGGGTTTGAGAATCATTAGTTTAGGGTATAATTTCTCTCAGAAAATGTCCAAATTTTAGAATTCATTGATATTGCATAAAAACATGTTATTTTCATTCTACAAACAACTCAACACAGATTGAATTTTGAGTTTTTGGGTGTATGAAGTCAATAAAAATACACCAAATGTGACTTTACAAGTCAATTCAAGGGGAAACATTTGACTGTAATTATCAAGATGTTAAGTTTGCTGTTAAAGTTGTCCAAAAATGGCCTAAGTAAAATTTATAATACAATTTTTTCATATAGGGTTTGGGAGTGGGTAAGAATTTGTCCAAAGTTAAACAACAATCACTTTAAAAAACCAAATCCATTTTCATGGGCCCTATGAAAGGTCATAATTTTGAGAGTTGACTGTAATAAGCCACAGTGTAATAATATTCCATTTCACTTGACATGCAGGTTGCAGTGGTAACACTGGACTCCATTTGGACAACTGTATTGATTCATGATCCTGCATTGATTTCAGTTTCCTGGTTCCGAAATCACTCCAGGATCTGGACACTTCTTTACTAAAGGCCATGGCCAATTCCTTCCCCAATCCTGACTGTCAAAGTAACTTGCTCAGTCTCTAGTTACCTCACTGTCGATGAGATGCTAAGCCCTACCTACCAATCTACCATCCATTTCACTTGAACTTTTCTGATGAGGCACATCTAGACAACTGCTAGGGTACGGATATGTTCAAAATAATTTTTAGGGGGAGGGGTTCATTTTAAGTACGAAAACTGATGTAAGCGTTTAGCCAGAATCTATTATTTAAAAGCAAAAAATAACAGGAAAGTGATGTATTGGATTGGAAAGGGCTTATTAGTGTCCCCTGATGTTACGCTGATAGCTTGTTAGGGGATGGCTTACAAACTAACTTATGACCTAACTTAAACTAACACATATGCTTTACCTAGGATTCGAACCCAGAATCTCCTGCCCCCCCAGATTGGTGGCGCATCAACAAGACTGCTCCATGGAAGGTCGACAAAGGCGATGTACAGTGAACATAAAATATTTGGGAGGAGGGTGAACTGCAACCCATTGACCTTCGTCCTGGATACATTCTCACAACTGCCCTCCACATCATAAAGACTTAAATTTTACTTGCATAAAATGGAAAAATAATAGAAAAAGAAACAATTCGTACCCTATGCAAAGATGAATAGTGCTGCTTGATGTATGCGAGGTCACAGTCGACAATAGGAAAAAGGCTGGCAAAAGGTGGTGTCAAAAATAAGGATTCCATTACTTGTACAAGAAAGATTGGAAAGTAGAACACTTCAACAGTATAATTCTGAAACAGAGAGTAAGTTAAAACAATGAGACAAATCAAGACAACTTTCTGCTACATGCATGCATGAAGGTGAGTTTGTTCTTGAAAACACTACATTATAATTTTTTAAAAATTATGTGAAAGAGAGGAATTTTAACAAATGCAGTAAAGCCCTTTTGAGACGTCCCCTTTTAAAAAATGTTCCCTTCTTATCTAGTTTACACAATTTTGCACATGGTCCAATATACAAAAAGGCAAAATGAAAACCTTCTTTATATTTTTTAATCAAATTTATTAAGTATAAGTGGTATACAACTATATAATTCTTCTGTGTAATCTCAATTACGTTCAACACAAATCCTCCAGCATTTACAAAGTGAATGGATCACTTTAAAAAGAAATTCTTTGCTCCCATTGCCACTTTGAGTGGCCCAAACATGTGGTAATCACTAGGGGTGAGGACTGGTGAATATGGTCTATGTGGATGACACTCCAAATGCAGGTCTTGGATGGCCACAGCTGTTGCACGGGCAGTATGGGGCCACGCATCATCATGCTGCACAATGACACCACTAGACAGCAATCCACATTGTTTTGACTTGATTGCAGGTCGAAAATGATTCTTAAGCAGAATTGAATACGAGGGAGGCACTGGTGACACCAGTCCCTGTAGGCATATAAAACTCCAAGACTATGCCTCGTTTGACACAAAAGAGGGTCAGTATAATTTTCCCTGCAGATGGTTGTGTCCAGAACTTCTTGGGTTTTGGCGATGAGGAATAGCGCCATTCCTCGCTTGCTCTAATTGTTTCTGGTTCTTTGTAGTGGACCCAGGTTTTGTCTCCAGTAATGATTCTTGCAAGGAAGCCATCACCTTCTGCTTCAAAGTGCCACGATTCATGGCATCACACATTGCTGTTTCATTTCTGGAGTCAATTGCTGTGGCACTCACCTTGCAGACACTTTGTGAAACTGGAGCACGTCATGAATGATGTGGTGTGGTGTGCTGAGACATTAGTAATATTCAGAATTTCTGCAATTTCATGTATCAGTACTGCTAACTTACAGGACACTGGCATGTAATTTCAGTTTTAACATTTTATTTTAACTCACCCTCGTAATTTCACTCTCTTAATGGGCCTGCCTACTAAGCCAGCAGTCACGAACTTCAAATGGGGAATCACTGTTAAATGAAATTCCTTCTCATTGCGTCAGTTTTAAAGATAACTATTTTAAACAAAAAACACGTTAATACAATTTTCTCAGAGAATATTGCTACATAAAATTGTTTTTGAAAAAAAATTATTTAGTCTATCTTTTCTTTTGTTACATGTAAATTTCAATATTTACATTTTATAAAAAAAATAAAAAAAAAAAAAATTGCAAAATATTTTAACGTAGCATCATTTCTTAAGGCATTTAACGTAGAACACTATTTGTTTGGAATAGTTATCTTTAAATTGGTTCAATGAGAAGGAATTTCATTTAACATTGATTCCCCATTTGACGTTCGTGGCTGCCAGCTTGGTAGGCAGGCCCGTTCAGATGTTCTTTATTGATAAGTCTAAATCTTTTCAGTCCATTTAGAAACTTCTTAAGAGCTTTACTGTAGATGATTTTGAATTCAATTGAAGTAAGCACCACCTACTTTACGGTGTAAACTAAATGTACACTGGATGATATTACAACCACAACCACAGGGTAAACTTGCCATATTGCCCATCCACTGCAACATCTCTTCTTCAAGACCGTGGAAGGCGGCCATCTCGCTGGTCCCTTCCCGTGGACCCCCAAACTTGCAGAAGTGTTGCACGCTGGGGTGCGCGGCGGTGATCAGCACACAGTACTCAAAACTGCTACCCTGAACAATGTCTTGCAAGATTGTCTTGGCGATCCCATGAACTGGCGAGCAGGTGATGAAGACGGCCTTCTTCTGGTTGTCCAGGCCACACTGCACACAGTCATGCAAACACACACACCTCATCCACCAGTGAGCACATGTGGCTCTACTAAACAGTATGACAAATATACAAGACACTCAACTATCCAAAAGCAAGATAAAAAACTCAGCCATTAAGGGCGTATGAGACATAAATTACTGCTATAGTTTTAGTTGTTCGTACATATGTAACAATTTTATGGAAAACACTAGAAAAAACCTAGGAATGGGAAATCATACATAATCAGATTTACTAACTATGGGAGTAAATATTTTACCAGGGTGATATATTCCTGTCAAGATATTTCTTATGCTATAAATTTTCGTATGGTATTGTGGCACAAGATGTTGGACAAAGCAATTATGTAGGTTCGTCCTTTTTTAGTTTTTGTATGTGGGATTCCAAAATTCTGCAGAATTTCAATTAACCTGTTGGAGTTCAATTGTGTGCCCTACCATTTCAAAATGCCATCAAACAAAAGTTGAAGAAATTAAACCCAATAATCACAGAGACAGTGTTTAAGTGTTATGACTTCACACCAGCACACATTATATTTTGAGGACTGTTTCTAAGCTGTTTGCATCAGTATCCTAATGCTACTGGTCCACAGCTTGAGATACTCTTGATAAATACTGGACAATAGTGCACAACCACACAATTCTCCAGCTGTACAAACAATCACAATACATAATTATATTTAATACTTCGCACAATAACAATTGCAAAATACCGCAAATATGTTCAGCACTAACTCCAATCCTCAAACACATATTCTCAACTAACGGTAAAATGTATTGAGATGGCTGACCAATCTACAATATCATCTTATAATTTAACCTTTTTCAAGTGGTTTTTCTAATGTCACTATGTCTAATACAATGAACATACCATGGCAGTACACGTAAACAAAGGCTCTGAATGCCTTGTACAATATATATTCTTTGTACTATTTCATGGAACAATTATAAACCCAGAATTTCAACACTGTAAACCTTGCAAAAGCCAAGTATACAGATCTTGTAACTCTCCCGATGCTTGCTTAGAGAAAAAGAAAAAGACACAATTCTTGATAATTACATAAATAATTTATGTACAGTATATCACATTAAAAGGCATTCCCACACTTTGTTTACATGCAGTTGATGTGTATCGCCGTGATACATTTGTGCAAGAACAATCCATAGACACAGGAAACAAATGTGCATTGATTTTTAATTTTAACGTAGTGTAGTATCTACTAGTAATTCACTTGAAAGATGTATGCTGGTAGTGTGCAGAAGTTCGGTGTGCCATTGAATTTGACCATGCGAAGGTTTATGGTTTAATAGTGCTATTGAGAGTGTTTCATTGCAATTATTTCCACGTGAAGTGTTAAATCTAATTATTGTGCAGATATATAAGTGTTTTTGGAGTTTATGGTTGGGTTTACATACTGATGCCGCCTAGCGGTGTCAAATGATGGAGACCTAACCAAATTATACCAAACAACTTCACGATAGGTTGCAGTTTTTACTGTGATTGTGTGTAAATGATATTCAACCATAACTCCCTTGCACTGAAAAATACTGTTCAAGCTTAGCCAAAGGGTCATTCCAAGAGAAATCATCCAGCTATAAAATAATTGGTAGCTGCATGGCTTTTAAAAAGTTCAAGAAAATAGATGATGTTTCTACCTTCAGACACACGTCAAAAATAAGCAATAATGAGTCAATTTTCTTGATATTTATAGAATTTTTTTTTCACCATTTAAAATCAAACTACTACGCTTATGATTTTTTTATGTTTATTTTACCACATTGAAAATGATCAGCTTCCCAAATTCCCAAAAAAGTATTCTCTTTTTTTTTTTGGGGGGGGGGGGGGGGGGCTGAAAATAGTGAAAAATACTTTGATTTTATGCTTTTGTAAAAGCAAAAGAGGTTTTAAATTTTTTTTTGAAATTTTGCATACTGATAGTTGTATATAGTTACAACATACTCCCTTAACTACAAAAGGATTATACATTTTGTTCAGAAGGAATTAAATTTTACATTTTGTATGTTGTAACAAAATAGTACACCAAAATAATATTACACACAAAATAAATTTGTTAGAAGATGCACTGTACAGGCATTCACTAGAGATTAAAGGCTACCAGATACACACAGATCTGTCTGTAGGCTGCCTACATGAAGGTGGTTTGACCTTGAACAAGTAACAACTGGCCCAGTCAGGTAGACGTGTCCTAGCCTGTGCTTAACTCATTGCTGCTCCCAGCTTCAGTTACAATCTCGCTTTTGACCAGTGCACATGACAAGGAAGAACAATGGAGTGCTCAGCTCGTATTCATGTATAACAAGACTGCCATAAAGAAACATTTTTACCGGTGAAAAAGAACAGTAAAAAATATTAACACCATGTGGTGGGGTAGTAAGGGGTGAGATGGAATTACAGGGGCTGTGAATTTATGGAAAGGAATTTTGGAATGTTGATATTCCCCAACGAGATGCCAGGTGCCGATGAAGATGATGATGATGAGGCTGGAGGCTCTGCTGCAGGCAGTTCACCCAGACGTTGGTTTTCCTTCGTTGATGTAGACTATCCCTGATATTTAAGTACTGAATGTTTACTAAACAGCATGCCTGTTACATACTGACCTACGTGCCTTAAATTAACTAACCGACGTTTACATTTGCTTACTTAGATGGATTACTTCCACAAAACACAGCACAGGAATGATCACACTTTTGGCAGGCTTGTAAGGGACCAGTGCCCTCAAATGCCCTCACGCATTACATTGAAATAATACATGCAGATTCTGTCACATGTATATTTGCCATGAAAGTACACTAATTCTTCTCTACAGAGAAAACTTTACATTCAGTTGCCGGGCTTGGCCTGCCGGCAAGGCTACTCTGGTACAAAAAGGCATGGAGCTGTGATGATGAATAACAAGTGAAAATTAAGAGTGGGTTGGAGTCACTTCTTTTTGCTGTGCCGGATGCTAGAAATGCGTGCAGTCTTATCGCGGTTGTCAGATCAGCGGCAGTGTGCAGTGTTCTCATGTTTGAAATGGACAGCAATATGCGACTTCATTTGAATGAACTCAACTTGACTGGGACACCTTCCCTTTTTACTGTCCCGTATTACATGGGTGGCGTCGAGATAATCAGTGTAGTGTCTGCATTTTACACTACGGATAACGGAAATGTATCTGAGAGACAAAATTATCCTCGTAAAGGATATAAAACAGCATTGAGTCTTTCTGCTCAAAGAAAAAAATGAAATAGTCAACCCCTTCTGCAGTACATCGCAAAACTGTGAGTTTCATTTATTATATAATACAAAGTACAGTAGTGACAAAGTTATTACTTTCGTCTTGTGCAGTTATTCAATAGAGACAATTGTTACTTAATATAATTATTTGGCACAATATTATAAGTAGTAAACATTAATTTTATGTTGCACAAAACAATTTTCCTGAGAGATTGTTTCTGTACGTAGAACAAAAGAGAGAATAGTTTCTACTTTTGATAGAGTATAAAAGTAAATTTTACAAGTGGTAGTGTAACTATTGTATAACTGCAAACATTGAAAGTGGTACTATTTCCTGTCTGTATTATATATATGAAATTTATAAAGATTTTTGCAGAGGGAAAATAATGTCCTGGGCTTATTGCAGAGTACCTACTGCAGATGCCTGCAGTGATTTCTACCGTAAATGTACATGTTATAATTTGCACCCCCCGTAAAATACTGCAGTAAGTATAATACCACAGTTCTTAGAGAAATATGTATAACATGTATTAAGATAACAAATTATTGCAATTAAAGACCATAAAATGTCTATTTAAATATGCAATGTATACAACATTAGTTTACTGTGGAATTACGGTTTTAAGAGGCTGTTCACAGTAAGGCAAGCACTTGTGAAGCCCTGGTTACATTTTTCTTTTCGTCAATTTATATCCTTCCGACTTTTGTAAATGTAAACACTTCCATGTGAGTAATAAACATAGTGTATACATTCCACCATACTCAAAACCGAAGGTCCGAGGTCACAATGAAATATATTATTGGTTATTATGTCTAATGAGACTGCCTCAAAAAGTGGTCACTTTACCATGAACCGCCTATACACAATTATGTAGATAGTGAAGTAAAAAAACACTAATAATTTGTCTTACAGCACAATTTCACTGGGGGTGCGACATTGCCTTTTTTTTAGTCTGTAAATTCAGTCACTCATGTTCAGTGACATTTTTCAAAAATCAATCTTTTTTGTAGTAATGGTTTTGACATCCATTTATGGTGGTTATTGGCAGACAAAATTTCTTCATATGGTACAGTGAAACCCAAAACTGGATCATCAGCTATACTGGAAACACATTATCAGTGACTGGTTTACAGGAAGCGTGAACACATTTCACCACTCTGAACCATTGAACTCACTCCTTGTCTGTAAATTGTCGTTTCTGATATAACCAGTATATTTGGAGTTATAAAAATAATTACATTCTTGTGTTCTGCAAAACTAAATTTTCATAACAAATTGGCATTATAACGGAACCTTAAAACTCACAGTGCAAATACACTTAGTGTTAACTATCACCTTACACACATGAAGGTTAAATTTGAAGAAGAAATGAAAATTTAAAAAAGAAGGGTCACACATTTGCCTCTTCCCTTTTTCGTGATCTGTTAATGATGATTAATGCTTATATCTGCTAAATGCAACCAACTTTTTAATTTGCTTGTGAATGTTGGTTATTTTTTTTAACGATACTGTAGTTAAGCAAGTGGTACAAAGCAGACTGTAATCAGTAGACTAACTGTACACAACAGTGCAACGTAAAACTCAAACAAAAACAATATGGTCATATGCCATCTTACATGTTCATTGTAGCTTCTTGTTTGGTGTTTTATGTGAAAAATAAATCATACAACCCTGCAGCAACGTGCACATGTTACAATTTGCTCAGCTTATTAGCAATATGAGCTGGAATAATACCTGTAACTACTAAATCATTGTTTCAACAACATATACTTTATTATAGTTGCCCAATATTTTTCTACATTATTATATTACTAGTTTGTCTGAAGTTCATTATATTTAACAGCAAATATATTGCATGAATTAATTTAATTTGCAGCTATATCATTAGCAGGAAACAAAAATTGTCATGCAATAATTGAAGAAAATGTCATTCTGTGCAGGAAGAAGATGAGATTACACGGAAACAGTGCTGGATCATTACGTGAAGCTATCTGCATTAATTCCTCTCCAGATATTTACAGCAATGTGTAAGTAAGCGAGGTGTACACATGAAAATTAATTACTTTTATACTATTGCAAAATCATTCTATGAATCATAAAATTTGCTTTCAGATCTACACTATATGAAAAGAGCGTCAGCATTACTTGTGAGAATCCAAGCAGAGATATTCCATCAGAAAGAGATGAAAACAAGTAACTGAGAGAAAGATATAAAGTTTAATTGCACTGTAAATTTTTGTGCTTACTAGGGGTCATATTTGAGATATTGATGTAGATGTGTTGTCTCTTTAGAAACTAATGCAATTTTCCCCTCGTACTTGCAATGAAACAGTTACACAGATCATTTTTTATGTTGGTGACTGAAGTGAAAATGAGGTAATTCCGAAGGGCATACCAGTTTCAGCATTTCAATCCGAATGTTAGGAAGGTAATGTGGTAGACTGAAATTAATTTAACAAAACACTCATGAAAGAAGTTTTATCAGAACTGAGTGCAGTATGTTTGCATTCAAATTTTGGTATGAAGTTGAAGAGTTCAACTGCTTGTGAGGGGCAGGATGTGCCAGATTTTTATACAGGCCTTCATGGCGATGGATGCGGATAAAGTTGTTGATGTTCCCAGGGAACCAGCTTATCTACAACTCAGAAAAGCATGAGGTTCTTCATTTCTCAGGGTTGTTACAGGTCAACAGCCTGTGGCGGCATCCTCCGCAGCGCACGTCTAATTACGAATTGATAAAGCCATGACTGCACACATTGAACACTCTTATGCACTGTGGTTTACCAAGTGCCAGCAATTACTGGAGAGGGCCAGATCCCGTGGTAAAAACTAAATAATAAATAATTGGGAAGACACTGGTTTCAAAGAGTCTAGTTGTATTACCGAAAAGATATATGGGTAACACACACAAGTCCTCATTTCTGAAGCAGGCCTGGCACACGAGGCCTGCCATGGGCCTAAGAAGATAAAGGTGCAGAACAGCATGGTGGAAATTACGGTATTAAACTCTCCGAAGTTGCGAGTCTACAAAGATGAGGGCTAACACACGGGAAGAGCAAAAATGAAAAGGTTCCGGTAACTTACATTAAACTATTGAACACTAACGTGATTTACCACAAATGAAGAAGGCCCCGTAGCATGCGGCGCAGTACGTGTCTACCCTCGATGACCCACTGTTGCAGACTAAAGACTGTGGCGCGGAGAAGCCGTTAGCAACGGTCTTCTTCCAGTCCGCATCATGAGGGATATTTATAAAAATAAATACACTAAACAGTATACATACAAAAACAAAATAAAAGGCATAAAAAACACTCAGACTAAGTATTTCTGAATAAATAGAATTCCTCTGGAAAATCTTAGTTTGTTGTTGCTAAGTGTCTTTCAGGAAGTATAAATTACTGCAAATGTCGGAAAAAGCATGCGGAACACATAAAACACCATTAAAATTCATACAAATACATTACACTCAAGTTTAGCCCTTTTAAAACAGTGATATTAAATTATTCTAAATTAAATAGGCAAACTGTTTAAATTTTAAGTGGCGAGATTAGCAAGATGGCTGCTGGAACTGCAAGAGTCTTTGACTCCATATTTATTAAAAAGCGTAAATATGAACTACGCCTTTAGAAAGAAATTCATACATGACAAATCACTGCAAAAATTAAATAAAGAATTATGAGCGTTCCAGTTTATTCTTACGCGATCACACGTTAGCCACATGGGCGGACACTCAATATCAAAAAGCACTTTATTATGGGGACATAAAGAGGCGATAACATTTCCTCGAACATGCATTAGGCTCTGCTTTTGGGGGATCACAACACTTCACTAAAGTAGTAAATACATACCACTGTGTTTACTCGTGGGCGGTGTGTCTTTTGGAACACTAAACGGTTCCCCTAACCTGTTCATGCCTGAAAGACACATTTACATTCAAGCGCACTAGTGCATGTGGTGCAGTTAAGGCAGAGGCAAGCAATTTCAGTCTGCCCCCCCCCCCCCCAAGCAAAGCAGAGAGTGAGGATGATGTCAAATACCTCCCCCCCCCCCCCCCCCAACAAGGAGACTGATGGGGTGATGCAGCGACTTGGCAGCCTCTACGCTGAAGTGCAGCAGGTGGTGGGGCAGCACAATGGGTGCAGCCTCAGTCTGTAGGTGGGGAATGGCCAATTCCTAACCTGTGATGACGTCTCAGGCAAACGCAAATGGCGTCAGGAATGCTGGGCATCCGTACAGCATTTTGACAGGTGATTTTCCAGTTGCCTTGTTAGCGTGATTGCGCAGGCAAAACATGATCTCAGGTATGTGCTGAGCCCAGGTGGTGTGGTCTTCGCCTACCCAAGGCACAATTGTGCCTTAACCTCCTGATTCCTACGCTTTGTTGGATTCGCACGGGCGTGATATACATCAGTTGTGTGGTGTAAAATATGCCATTCCATACACAGAATCCTCAAGTGTGGTCCAGAAAATTTTGCAGTCTTATCGCTAAGGAGGGTTCTTGCGCATCCCCAGTGGGAAAAAACTGCTCCGTGGCATATGCGTGAGGCTGGTAATGTGTACAGTTCACATCACGGCATAAACAAATTTGTAACTACCAACACAAACCGTTTGTCACTAGCGGAGCGTGGCTAGGGGGCCCATCCGGTCTAGGGCGATTGCTTCAAATGGTTGTTGTGGCAGCCTTGCCTGCTTCTGTGCGGTGCCGTCTCATCAGCGTGTTTTGTAAACATTACACTGTTGACATTGGTGCACATATTCCTTTACCTCCTTTGTGAGGCCTAGCCACAAGTACGATGCAGTGATGTTTTTGACAGTTTGTTTTACACAGGTTGTCCTGACAGGCTGGTACTATGTGCTACATGAATGACTGTGTGACGTACTACCGGCGGTACATAGAGGTACTACCAGCCTCCTTTGCGGCGTTTTTCTGCATCTGCGTTTCAAGTCAGTTTTCTATCACGCGCCATCCCTTTATCACTTCCTGTGCACACAGTTCCTTGATCTCTCTGACCTCCGCGGACATTCGTTGCTTATTTAGGACATACACATACAGGTCATCAGCACACGTTTCGCAAGCCGTAATCTGTTGTAGCAACATGGGTGGAGTTGTGCCGTTGCTTTCTGGAGGCAACATCATTTCCCACTCCTCTTCGTCTACGGCGGTTTCTCACTCATTCGGGTGGCTGGGCAGGGAATCGGGCAGTTGGTTGTCCTCTCAGGGCATGTGTTTGACAACAAAATCGAAGCTCTGCAGGAGCACTGACCATTTCATTAGCGTATTTCTGACTTCACACAATTTAGCCATAACAAACACCGGTTGTCGGTCCTTAAAGTGAACCAGTGAATGCAGTATTTCTTAATGGTGCAGATGATTGCCAAGCATTCTCTTTCGTTCACATTGTATCGTTTCTCAGTGTTGCCAAGTTTGGCACTGGTGTAGTCGATACACAACGCTCTTGGTTATCTCTGTATTGATTTTTTCACGTAAGGAGTAATTTAGCTTGGCTACCATTGTTTTTATATGTAATAATCTTGATCTCAAGTTCACAGTACCTGAGGAGTTAAATAAATATTACTAATTGTTACTATCAAGTTACGTTGTAATGAATCAAATTTTGCTATGGAGAAAAAGGACTTCTGCATTTAAATAAAATTATGTTTATAATTGAAATTGGTTTAGTCAACCCCATTTGTATCTTACATTAAATCTCTAGTATGGTGTAGTACAAATATTATGTCTAACAGAAACACATTTAACTGAATACTCTGCTAAGAAAATTAAAATTCCTGGTTATTCCATCTGTTCTACTTATTGTATAAATAGCATGACTAAGGGTGGTACTTATATTTCATTAAAAATAATATAAGTTTTAAAAAAAGACACACATTTACTATGCATAGATCAAGTGTTTGGGTGCAGTTACGTGGAAGTAACAACTGACAAATGTAAAAAAGTGGGGGGTTCTCTCTATATATTCTCTCTATATATTGAGCTCCTTCTGCCAGCTTGAGTAATTTCTTAAAATTTCTTGAAGCAAACCTTAAAGCCATTTACAGAGCCAATCTAGAAATTATTCTCTGTGGAGATTTTAACAATGATTATTTAAAAGAAAGCAGCCAAAATACTGAACTTGACAAGTCTACTCAGTGCCTTCAAACTTAAAGTCGAAGCCAAGCAACTGCCTATGGAGCACTGCAACCCGACTATACAACGTGGACCCATGGCGTCAAACTCAGGACTGGAACACCGGACGTCGATGATGTAGGCAGAAGCTCCTCCGACCTCGAGACAGCCAAGAGTTCAGTTGACTTGGTTGGAGGCGTCTGTTGGTGCTCAAACTGTCGTCTCTGGAAACTGTCGCTCAACTTTTGTTATCCTGTCATCAAACTTAGCCGAATTTAATTGATGAGATCATCTTCTTTGGGCACATAGTTTCTCTTGATATTAATATTTCTTCTAGGCTTTAATTCATCAAATATTATTATGCGTTTCTTCTTTTAGTACTTGGATATATAAAATTAGTTACTTATGTCAAACTTGTAGATAGAATATTCAAATAATCCTGGAACCCTTCGTATTTTACATCCTTCTCTCAAGAAAGCGACTTTTAGAATCCCTTTGAAAATGTTCTAATTTACTGAATGTTCCTAATAAAACAAAATGTTGTTATTTCTGACTGGTGTAGCATGATTAACCGAGAATATTATAACAAACTATTCAACTAACAAAACACTTTCATTTGCGTAGACAAAATCCAAAAATCAAGCTAACAATTTCACACACTATTAAACAATACAACTGTCAAAATAAACCCTCTTATATACTAAACCTATGCAAAACAGTTCACGCATCAAACACTTATGAAAATTACATTAAATTACGGACATTTATAGCATTACCATGAAGTTGGTAAAATTGGGATGTTACAACAAAAATATTAAACAAAATATAAACCACATTTCTACAATCCCGGATATTAAATACCATGCTATATCTTTTACAAAAACAACTCCAAAAGAAGTGGAGAAAACAATCAATTCTGTGCAACCCAAAATTATCTAGTGGCTATGATTGCATTAGCTGTAGATTATTAAAGCAATGTGCTTTTGAATTCACTGCTCCATTAAGTCATATTTGTACTGCTATCTTCAATACAGGATTGTTTCCAGACAGACTCAAATGGGCTATGGAAACACCATTGATCAAGAAAGGTGACAAGACCAAAGTAAACAATTAAAGACCTATCTCACTTTTTACCTCTTTATCAAAAATAATTGAAAAACTAATTTACAGGAGATTGCTGCAACATTTTGAAAATAACAAAATCTTATCAAATTTCCAGTTTGGATTTAGGATAAAATACCTCAACAAATGATGCAATTTTCAAACTAACAAATAGCATTCTTAATGCACTTGATAAAAAGATGCATTATAATGAAATCTTTTGCGACCTCACTAAAGCATTTGACTGTGTAAATCACAACATAATTATAGAAAAATTAAAGTTTTATGGAGTCTCAGGTACGCCCAATAAACTATTGAACTCAGACCTTTCAAACAGACAAAAAGAAGTGCAGATCAAATGAAAAACTACTTCATTCTACTCTGAACCAGGAAAAATCACGCATGGGGTCCCACAGGGCTCAATATTAGGCCCTCTGCTCTTTCTAGTTTATATAAATAACCTCTCTTGTGCCACTGACAGCAAAAAAAGTGTTTCACACGCAAAAGCGAGCTGTAAGAATAATCAATGGTAAAAGGAAGTCATGTTCGTGTAGATCTCTTTTCAAGAACTCGGACATTTTAACATTTGCATGTGAGTACATGTTTTCAGTACTTATATTCATGTCCATAATCAGTAATTTATTTCAGAAAAATGAGTTCTTTCGTATTAGAATAAAAAAACATACATGGCTTCAGTTAACTTAAAACTAGTCCATAAAGGGTCGTCCTACCTTGGTAGCCAACTTTTCAATAAATTACCATAACACCTTCAAGAAATTTGCTTCTCTGACCAAAAATTCTTTAATAAACAGCTAAAAGAATTTGTTATTGAATCTGCATTTATTAGTGTAGATGAATATTGACACTACAAAAATTAAGAAATCACTGTATAACATTTCATTGTACGCATTTCTTGTTCTGGTTTTTCTCATTCCCCTCTGTTTCAGTAAAACAGCGACACCCCACAGCATGTTGGAAGAAGTTTAGTTACATTATGAAGAAAAGATATGATGTGTGTACGTGCAATCTGACATAGGCTATACATGTGTGTGTTTACTATGTCCAGTGTATAGACTTTGAATACTGTAATTTGACTTGTCCAATATCTCTGTACAGTTATGTAGGTGAAAAAAGATATTACAGACACAATAAATAAAAAAAAACAAACATCATACAAAATGTAAAATTTATTCTCCTAAACAAAATATACAGCAATCATTTTGAAATTAAAGGAGTATGTTGCAACTATATAGAACTGTCAGTATGCAAAATTTCAAAATTTTTTTTAAAACCTCTTCTGCTTTTACAAAAGACTAAAAGTGAGGTATTTTCAAAAAGGTTCAGATTAAAAATTTTTTTTTTCTCAAAAAAGAGAAGCTGACCATTATTAAATGTGTTAAAATACGCGTAAACATTTTTAAAAATAATAAGCTTGTCGCCGGCTAACATCCAGCCGCGTTAAGACCATGATGGCACTCACCACTCCTGTGACACGTGGGTACGCACGTGTGCAAAGAGGCCCCAACCTGAACTTTCCCGTAACAGAATATTTATTTGAAGTGTAAACCATGTCTCTTGTTTTATTTCATGTTCCCTAGTCTTTTAAGTGTTCAAAATGTATGTTTCAAAATGTTACCCAAGGTTTGGTTATAAATACAAAACGTGCGCTGTGGAAAGACTAAGAACGTTATTATTCTGGCATGAATGCCGTCATAAAAGACATTTAAAGAATACAGAAAATTCGCAATTTAAATGTATAATGTATATTTCTATGTAAATTATTTATGTACCATTTATTTTAAAAGATAAAAGTTTTACTCGGCGTGCATAGCACTTCCGCTTATGTGAACCCGTAGGCAGCTATGGTAGGTCTGCGCAATCCCTTCCTCTGGGCAGTCCGTCGAGGAGAGCTGGCGAGGTAAGACGCTGTCACATACGCACTTCAAACTTTTTGCACTGATGTAGATTACAATAGCTCACTTTTAGTATACTGATTAACCTTTGCCTTGCGTACGTTTTGCCAGACGTTTCCACTTAACATAATAATTTGCGCCCTTGTGGCTTTTTAAACATAAACGAGGAGAAAGGAGGAAAGATGTCGGAGAGGCCATGCAGCCCGTGCAACTTTGAAGCAGGCGCCATCCGCCTATGTTAGAGGCGTTTCAGTGTAATTTCTGTTTAATTGCTGCATGCAATATTGAGGCCTTTATTTCTATGTATGTATTTTAGAGTTTTGTCATGTTTAAATTGTTTTACGACCACATCATTTGCGACCAAGTGATTAACAGCAGTCAAGTCAATATATGCGCCATTCATGCTCTTTGAGGGTTTATTTGTGTAATATCATGTGCGCCATAATTAATTTCAGGGTTTTATGTATTATTTTATTCAGGGTTCCGTGTATTTTCACGTGATTGATGCTTTGTATGTATGACCACACTGTCTATTTCATGTTTGACTTTCCCGCCATCAGGCGTGCTACAAGCTGACGCCATCGGGTGAGACACGAAACGAACAATGACACAAATACTTACTGGTAATATGGGTGCCAGCGGTGCTTCCTAATCACCGCACTTTTGAGACTACGAGTTCACAGGGACGCTGTGGGTTCTGTGTGTCCGTCTCACCCGTGCGTACTTACAAACACGTAGGCAATACTAAACTGTTACTAAACATCACTTTGAAATAAACACTTAATAAAATATATGTGGCTAGACACTGTCACTACTGAATAAAAGAGGTAAGTTCACTGTAGACTTGTTTTTATTGTTACTATGCGTACACATCAACGTGCCAATGAAATTATGATAATCTCGGCCATAACTGGCCAATTCTGCTTGGGTGCTCCCCAGCCCGCAATTAATCCAGCGCACGCCTAGATGGATGATCTCAACGAGGTGCGTGAAAGCATAGCCTTCACAAGGGAAGAGGGCCGACAGCCGCTAGGGTGGACTGACTGGTTTTTCCCTGAAGACAGGACACAGTGAATTACAAATGAAAACACTCTATAAAACATATTAACACGTGTGATTACTCGGCATCACTAACGCAAACTCATCGGGGCTCGCCCTCCAGCACGTGGGTAGTGTGGTAACGGCCTATACACAGAACCGGCTAGGACAGGAATAATTGCACCGTACACAAATTACAAAATTACATAAACCCTCAAAAGATACATGAAACAAGATGGGACACAGGATGAATATTCACAATAAACACACACGTGTGAAAACAAGTTTAGAAGGTGTGGATGCCGCTGGATGAAGTTCGTAGCGGATCACGTGGTGCAGGTGGAATTGCAATATTTCTCAGTCAAAACGGTAAATTAAATTCGGACAAAATATAATTTGGAGCGAGAAAATGATTCTCATTACGATTTAAGTGATTGCAGGTGTGTAGAATGCCTGATGGCGGTAAAATCAAACATGAAAGTGACAGCGTGGTCAAACACAAAAAGCATCAATTTACGTGAAATTACATGGAACCCTGACAAAATTGAACATAGAACCCTGAATAAAATATTGCACATACAATATTACATAAATAAGCTCTCAAAACGCAATGCTGGCGTATACAAATACTTGGCGTCGGTTAGCCACATGGTTATACGTGATGTTACCGTAAAATATTCAAATATGAAAAATACCCCCAAATACATACATGAAAACAAAGTCCTTAAAATTGCACATAGCAATAATGCAGAAATTACAATGAAATGCCACTAACATAGGTGGATTGGCACCTGATTCAAGTTGCGCGGGTTGTATGACCTCTCCGACATCTTTCTACGACTTCTCCTCGATTAAGTTAAAAATACCACAAGGGCAAAATAAAATAGTAAAGCGGAAGCATATTGCTGGGGAAAATGTCTGGCAAAAACGTACGTAAGCAAAGGTTGATCGGTAAACTAAACTGACTATTGAAACCTACATCAGTGAACAAAAGTTGTAGTGCGTAAGTAACAGTGTCTTACCTCACCAGCTCTCAACAGACTGTCCAGAGACAAGCGTTGCACGGACCTACCATGAATGTATACGGGGTTCACATAAGCGGAAGTACTATTCACGCAGAGTAACAGATATTTTATTATTGAAATAAAATGGCGCAAATTAAATTAAATACTGTTTTACATTTTATAATTTTCTTATGAATTTTTCATATCATTTCAGTGTCTCTTTATGATGGTGTTCCCGTCGGAATATCAGTGTTCTTAATCTGGTGCTGTGGGCACTTTGAATTTCATAACCAAACCATTTAAAAATAACAACAAACACTTCTAAACATTTTAAGACATATTAAACCCTGC
The DNA here is from genome assembly GCA_029891345.1 of Dryococelus australis. Taxonomy (NCBI): domain Eukaryota; kingdom Metazoa; phylum Arthropoda; class Insecta; order Phasmatodea; family Phasmatidae; genus Dryococelus; species Dryococelus australis. The sequence continues at coordinate 29,357,742 of CM057000.1, read as the reverse complement.
AAATACAATACAAAATACATTTTACACTGAAAAATAATATTTATGTGAGAGTTCAGAATATTGGCCTCTTTGCGCACGTGCAGGACACGTGACACGTGCATGGTGAGCGCCGTCATGGGCTATTAGCCGGCGTCAAAGCCTATAAATGCCTAAATCTTCAGGGATATAATTTTCCCAACATCACTAACAATTTGTCTGACAATAATTTGCTGTCATTAAGGAGAAATACTGAAATTTCATCTGCACCTCGTGATCCGCTACAAATCTTATCCAGCGGCATCCGCTCCATGTAAGTTTGCTTTCATGCATCTGCGTGTTTATTGTGACCATTCATGTCGTGTCCCATACCATCTCATCTTTATTTGTATCATTTGTGTAATTTGTACGGTGATATTATTTCTGTCATAGCCGGCTATGTGTAAAGGCAGTCACCACACTCACCACGTGATGGGAGACGTGCCCTGATGAGTCCGCGTTAGCGATGCCAAATAATCACACGTGTCCACTGTTCATTTCGTAATTATCTGTGCCCTATCTTCAGGAGAAATCTACAGTTCATCCTAGCGGCTGTAGATTCCTTTCCTTGTGAAGAGTGTTTTCCAACACCACGAAGAAGACATCCATCTAGGAGTGCGTTAGATTAATTGCAGACTAGGGGAGCACCCAACAGAGTTAGCTAGACATGTCCGAGTTTTCAATCATAAAGTACCTTTCTGGCACGATTTTGTACGAGTGACAAAATAAAAACAAGTCTAACAGTGCATAAAGTATTTCCTTGTAGTGACAGCAACCTCTCGCCTTTTTCAGTGTTAAAATGTTTAATAATACAAAGTGTTTTGTAAGTACGCTTGGGTGAGACGGACATACAGAACCCACAGCATTTCTGAGAACCCTGAGTCCCTCAGTGCGGTGACTGGGAGACACCGCTGGCGCCCACCTAGCGTAAGTTTATTGTGTCATCGTTCGTCTCGTCTCTCACCAGATGCCGTCAAGCTAAGTTACTTGGTTTAAATTGCGAAAAAAGTTATTATAAATATCGAGAAAACAACACATTGCTTATTTGTGCCTTTTGTTAACATACCTAATATTTATTTGGTTGTCTTAAAATAACATATTAGAATAATTTCAGATGATAGTAAACCAGTTTTTGAATCAATCTAAAAACTGTTATAGGAGCTGTGAGGGAATGGTCCCTACAGATATATACAAGGTTGTTCCTTATTTACTTGTTCAATTTTTATTTTGAGGGAAATGTTAATACTGATTATCTTGTTTGTTTTGATTCTTGTATAGTTTATCTACAGCTTAAAATGTTTACACTGATATGGTAAATATTGACAAATGATAACTTTAATATAATTAATTTCTTGATTCTTTTGTGTGTGTTCCCAAACGCAGTTTGTTTACATGCAGTTTAAAGATATTCTTCTAGCCATCAACACTGACCTAGGTTAACAGGCACTGGGTCGCTACACCATTTCTCCTTGATGATAAGGAAGATAGCATGCATTGCTAGTTGCATGGAATAAATTTGAATTAACACTAGGACACGTTTTCCACTTGCACGATGCGTGGGCGTAATCCCTGTTTTTAGTAATGACTCTCCTTCCAGACACCATGAGATACAGACCACTGTAAATTATAGGGCACAAGCCGACAAGAATATTAATATGTCCGTCAACCTAAGTTTAGTCCGTAAGTTACCTGAGGAGAGTTTGTTAGTTGGTTAAAGTTTTGAGGACAATTAAGAAGAGGCCCGGATAAATCTAGCTAGCTATTTGAGTGCTTCGCCAGACGACGCAGACGCCAACTGATTAAAATGTACGACAAACTCTTCAGCATTAGCTTCTGTACTAGTCTACTTCCCGATCCTTAAATTTTCTGCCATCCAAATTTGATTTTGTGTTGAACTGTTTACTAGCCCTGCAATAATTAATAACTCTCGTTAAATTGAATAAGGATTTCTAAAATATGTATAAAGGGTAAACGTAACTTTTTTCAAGTGAATCATCATACCCAGTAGCTACGAGATTAAAAGCGTTTGTGACTTCACCTACTGAATTAGCCAGAAGCAAATCATTTGTATTAAGGAACATTAACTTCTGCATTATACAGTGACAGATATATTTAGCTGCTCACATAATCGGCATGCTGTGTAGTTTGATAGTAATTGAGTACCGGGAAAGCCTATGGAAATAAAATTCCAGTAATTCTACTAAGCCCCACCTTGAGCCATAACAAGTTTGAATTGGATCAGTCCTAAGATTAAAATATTTCACACACTAGTGCTTGAAGAATAAAAATAATTTTCTCTTATTCATCCAAGTGTTTTCCCATGTATGTCGATAATTAATAACAAGAGTAGTAATAAATCAAAGCATGGTATAATGAAGAGAGTCCTTGCCCTTGTAACTTACTGTAGTTAGTTTCTTTACCAGTGTTAATTTTGTCCAAGTGTTTATTTGCAGTGCTGTCAAGTTGTTAATTTTCTTTTACTGTGTGGAAATTTTATTCCTTGTCTTGTGGCGCATACAATCTCTATGCTATTAATAGTCATACCTACAACACGCCCATACACCTGCTTTATCCACTCACACGTAATTGCTGTCCTGTTGAGACTACATGTTAGAATACTACTGTAAGAAAAGTAATCGCAATCTTTTCAGAGCCGAGATATGTAATAAAATGTAAACCCTTGCAGCCTAGCTTTTTGGCTACCCCTGTCCATCTCTGACCCCTCCAACGGATAAACTGTTCACATGAAAACTTTTTAAAACTGTTTGTCACGTCATATATTTTTGTGAATTTTATTCAAAATGGTGCGGCAATCATCCTTGGATGTTTCTCATGGAATGACCCCCAAACATTTCACACCGAATCCGAGTCCCAGTGCCAGCAGGGGAGTAAATCCTCAAAACAGTGATTCATTGCACGCCAGCCAATTTTTGTAGGTAGCGAGCGCATAGGACTCAAACATCCATGAAGCTTGGAGTTTATTTACCGTAGTCAAAGATATCAGGTGCAGATGGACAATAGATGAAGAATAAAGAAATGATGAAACAAATGGGTAGGGAGCTTGGAAGGAAGATCAAACAGGCAAAGAATGTATTTCTGGGGAACATGATGGATGAAGGAAAAGGCAAGGAAAGGGGGAAATTGTTTAGGTGTGTTAGGAGGTTAAGGGGAGGAGAGGAAGGGATCCCTCTGCTAACAGGAAGGGATGGTAGGCATGCGACAAATTACCAAGAAAAATTGGAGATGCTGCAAGGACAGTACTTGTCAGTGTTTGAGGCAAAGGAGGGTTGGAATAGGGGGGCAAACAGGGTTCGGGGGGTGTATAGTGAGTTTAAGATGAGGGAGTGGGAGATAAAAAAGGTAATTAGGGGTTTAGAGAGCAGTAAGCAGGGGGTCCAGATTGGATAGGAAACGCAGCACTAAAGTTTGGTGGCAAGGAGTTGGCGAAATATTTAGAAGTGCTGTTTAAAAAGTCCTTAAGAGAGGGTAAGTTACCACAAGATTGGAAGGATGCTATGGTGGTACCTATACACAAGCAGGGAGAGGATAGGGGGAGGCCTGGCAGCTACAGACCGGAAGGCAGAGGGTGAAAGTGGGGGAGGCAACATCGGAGGAAGAGGAGGTTACGTCAGGGGTACCACAGGGAAGTGAGCTGGGTCCTTTGTTATTTACAATAATGGTAAATGACATGGGTTTGGGGATTAGGGGAAAAATCAGATTGTTTGCAGACAAATGTGTTGTATATATTGTGGTGGGAGAAGGGGGCGGAAATTTGCAGGTGGACATTGATAAGATATGGTTGTGGACCAGAAAAAATAAAATGAAGATAAATGTAAGAAAAACTAAGATAGTGAGGTTCACAAGGAAGAAGATGATAAGCAGGGACATGTACAGATGGGAGGGACAAGAGATAGAAGAAGCAGCAGAATATAAGTATCTAGGGATTGTACTGCAGGGAGACCTCAGGTGGAAAAAAACAGGTAGAGAGGGTGGTAGCAAAGGGAAGAAGGGCTCTGGGTATGCTGGGAAGGGTGCTGAATGGAGTCGGCTGTGAGGTGAAGAAGGCGTATGGCACAATGGTACGGCCAATGTTAGAATATGCTGCAGCAGTATGGGACCCGTATGTGGAGGTGGAGGTGCGAGAACTGGAAAAGGTGCAGAGGACAGCAAGATGGATGAAGGGTAGGTGGAGAAGGCAAGGGCAGGATGGCGAGGAAGAAGGGAACTATAGGCCATCAGTGATGATGATGAAAGAAATGGGGTGGAGCTCATTGAAGGACAGGATGAAAGTTGAACGGTTAGTCAGGATGGGGAGGGCTATACTGCAAGCTAAGTAAGGGGGTGTTTAGAGGAAGAGGAAACAACAGTGAGAAGCTTCAGAGGGTGTAGAGGAGAACGGAGTGGGGTAGGCAGTCCATGCTTGTGAGGTCTGTGAGGGAGTGGAATGTGTTGAGGGAGGAATTGGTATCTGAGAGAGGGGTTGGTAAATTCAGGAAGGGAGTGGAAGAGGAGTTGGTTGGGTGAAGGAAAGGTGAGAGAGCTCGCCACCGGGCGGTAGCGTAATTGCGAGTGTAGGTATTTATTTGTGTATAACGTGTATTTTTGAAAGGATATGTAAACATTCATTATGACAACTCCCTTCCTGTATGTACTGGGTAATGTGGAGGCAACTGAATACATAAATAAATAATTGAATAATATCAATATTAAACATTACCTCAAACGACGAAAATTCTTTGACAGCTACAGCACCTGCATTTATCAACTCCATAATACCACCTGACCAGTGAAGACATTCGCTGCCACTGTTATCTATGAAAACTACAGCTTTCTTTACCTTCTTGCATACCTCTTTCCACCAAAACTGACTAAACTGATGTAAAGGAACCATTATTTGTCAAATTGAAGTAGAGTAAAAAATAATAGGGAATGTTATTTTAACGGACAAAATTGACACAATAGTGCACGACAACTTTTATTACATTACAGTTAAACTACTTTTAGAAAATAGGTTAAGATAATATCGTCTAGTTTAACAAATACCAAATATGGTAAAAAGGTAAAACGTCAACCTCGCAACCGCGCCCAAACTTGCTATCGCACTAGCCAACGTCAAATTAATCGAATGGGTCTGCCATCGATTGTTATTCTCCATAAACAAATTAGTTTTGCTTAAAAAAATAAAATAAAAATCATACATTAATATTTTCATTTCAATTAACAATGGATTGATTTGTAGGGATGATGAAGGGCAATGTATGAAGGAAGTCAGGTGTTAATTTTTATCTTAAATCAACAGTTTGAGCATGGAATTTTAGCAATTAGTGCTCTTAGAATAAAATTTCTGACTGGATCGAACTCGGATTGGATTCACCCAGCAGCGAACTCGGAGTGAATTATTCGTACCGTAAGCAGGCGTTTAAGGCGAAGTTTTGAACATGTACTGAAGTATAAACAAGACCGAATTTGGATTGAAATGGGATTCCGCCGAGTCTAATAATTGCCGATGCTCACTTTGTCGAGGGGGGTGGGGGGAACAAGGGCCCTTGTGAGGGCTCTTTACAACCCAGACGGTTTTCATATTTGATGTGGAGTAAAGAAGAAGCTAGCCCCCACCCCCTTCAAACCCAACAAAATATTTTAGTCCATCTGCGTTTGTTTTAAGGAATCTTGAGTTTCCCCAGTAAGCCCTGATTCCCTATGCTGTTCCCCTCCTACACATGCTAAACCACACCCTGGTTGCCTATTGTCCTATGGATTGAAGCAACTGAAGTGAAGTTAGCTTCGAATCTGTAGAAAAGGGAATTTCCTAGTAACAACCAATCTTACAAAAATGACTAGAAAATGCAAACGTTATATATTTATAAAACATTAGTAACACAGAGCTTGATGAATAATATGTGCATTTAAATTGACGGGGAGGCTCATAAATTCCATTATAAACCTTTTGAATTTTGCAGTTTGAACAAACCATGAACGGAGTGCCAAGTTCATTGGTAAATATTAACAAACCTGCCAGCGTAGGATACACAGACCATATGCATATTGTTCAAAAGTGCCTTTAGTATCACAATATGCAGAAAAGACCGGGTTCCAAGATTTAATTTTTATGACGAGAGCCTTTGAAGTTCGCAATTTGAACAGATACCTCGAACAAAGTGCGGAGTTCATAGGCGGCTATTTAAAAACCAAGTCAGTTAAGGCAATACCAATAATATACACTCTAGTACGACAGGTAGAACTAAAAACGAATTAAACGGAATATCGTAATTATGAAGTATTTGATATTGTTTTGGAGCATGTGATGCAAAGTAGAATGGATACAGAAGAAATCGTGAAGTTAGTGGTAACCTTTACCAGTTTTTATTATATGTTGGTTTCGCTTTCAGAGTGTAACTATGTAATCACGCATATGTTGAACGAAGTACCCAAAGAAAGACGGGACCTAGCAAATGAGTTCAGAAGGAAAAGAAACAAGTGACTATGGCATCACCTTCTGAAATCGGTACAGCTAGGGCCTATATTTCGATGTTTTCGAAGGCAATTAAGCTCGCCCAATCATGTACGAAGTTCCGACTGGTGGGAACGATCAGTGCAACACCACTTCACGGAATCATACTGGGTGGAATGCTTCAGGGTTAAGTATGAAACATTCATGTACATATGTGACAGTTTGAGAGATGAATTGAGAAGCTACCATTGAGGACAAATAGGCATCAGTCCTGACAAAAAGGTGGCTATTGCATTGTACAAGTTGTGCAGTTGCTGCGAATATAGGATTGTGGCACATCAGTTTGGAGTGTCCGAAGCTACAGTTTACTGTTGTGTCTATGGTGTTGTAAAAGCCATTAACAAAATATTAAGACCTCTGAATAACAGGATACGAGATGAAGTGCAGGCCCGCGAGATTACCTAGATGTTTGAAACTACAAGTGGGTTACCCCAAGTTTAAGGGGCAATAGATGGCACACGCATCCCCATCATGCTACCAAGTTTTAGTTATAGTTTTGCAAGCTGTCGTGGATCACAGATATTTGTAAGTAAACAATTTTGTGTACACTGAGATAGTACATAACAAATGCAATCTTGCCGGTATGAAGAGTAAATAATCAACGTTCATTGATTCGAACAGAACATGTTTTGTTTGTGTGAGATAATAATAATCTCCTCTTTGCATAGGTTCTGTGACATAAGCTGCGGGATGCCTGGAGCAAATCGACGCTACTCTATTAAAACATTCACTGCTCTTCAAGAAAGCAGCAAATGTTCTCTATTTGGGGTCCTATTACAATGGTTTTGTTTTGTGGCAGATTGTGGAGAATTGCATTATTTACATTGTACATAAAAGAAAACATGACATCGAGATATAAAAATGTGAATAATTTATACTTATGACAAAATAAGTTTCTACTATATAATAAAATTATCCAAGCAAAATTTACACAAATATTAAAGTTATACACACAAGATATTGATGTACAGTAGCTGAATAACTAAGTAAGGAGTCCAAGACATATTACAGCCATGTTTAGTTACACAAAGAAGAAGAACATTGGGTTAAAAAAGATTGCACATTATACAATTAGCCGATCACAGACCTTGTCTGAAGTATGAATACACAGAGTGTTATATAATCCGTATGAATACAGGTTCTAATACAAAATTAAATCATACATGTAACAATTTACTTAAAAGTACTACAGACAAGCATACATTGTATACACATACATATATATGTACACATACATATACATGAATGCATACATACACGTTCATATACAATATGCACAAACATACGCATATATAACTCAAACCTTTACAACCAACGACTAACTATGTGACTTAAGTAAGTAATCTCAAGAGATACTCGAATAAGTGAACAGACCAAGCAATCATATCTGGAATAGTATATCTTCTTCAAAAATGCAGCCTTTTTAACAATAACTGCCTCAGTTCTTTCTTGATTCGAGCATGACTTTGAACATTTCTAAGTGACTCTGGGAGTGCATTAAACATCTGGAAGCCCTGGAAATTGAAGGCATTTGTACCTATTTCTGTTCTTATGTCGAGGAGAAATTTATCATCTGCATGACGGGTGCAATATGTATGTTTCACAGGTTCATCACATGAGGGGTTATTAAATATGAAATTTAGCAATTTGAATATATACATGGATTTTATAGGAAGAACATTGTTGGTGGTATACATAACACTACTGTGAATATGGTGGGGCAAGTAATAGGCAGCTTTAACTGCTTTATTTTGCACGATTTGTAAAGATTTTAAAACTGACTTAGATGCTGATCCCCATACCATAAGTGGCTGTTTATCAAGGAATTATAAATAGTGTTCTTTATTTCAACTGGAATTCACCTCAATCTCCAAAGGATTCCTACAACATGTAGTAATTTGTTAATGATATGATTCACATGCACTTACCAGTTAAGGTTGATGGCATCAATGTACAAACCGAGAGATTTCACATAATGAGCCCTGGTTATTTGTTTGATACTTATCTGTAGAGGAGTGTTTACATTATGATTACTTCTAGATGAGGTGAATATTACATCATTTGTTTTGTCTGCATTTATGGCTAGCTTGTTTACCCTGAAATACTCACTTAGGACAACCAAATCATCCTGCATATGTTACAACATTTTCCTGCATGTTTGTGGCTATGTTGTAGAATAATGCAGTATCATATGCAAATGGTTTTGGAGAGCCATGAAGCTTTAGTTTGCCTATACCATTGATACACACAAGGAAAAAGGGGGGGCCCCAAGACACTGCCTTGTGGCACACCAGTGGCAACATCTCTAGTCTCACTTTTAAATTGCCCTAATTTTATAAACTGAGTCCTCTTTTCCATACAACTGACCATCAACTGCAATGCTATACCTCTAAACCCACTTATTTCCAATTTTTTCAAAAGTATTGCATGGTGACCATAGCGAAGGCATAACAAAGATCCACGAATTTAGACCCTGCAAATTTGTTGTGGTCTATTGTGACTTGTATTACCTGTGCTAAAGACATAACAGAAGACCCATTATCATAATTATGCCTAAAGCCATATTGATGTTTATACAGAAAACCTGTAGTTTCGTAGAAGCTCGTAAGTTTGCTATGGGTTATTATTTCATAAATTTTGCTAATCACACTAAGTACAGAGATTGGGCAATAATTATTTAATGCATTTTTTTCCCTCCAGTTTTGTGCAGAGTACAACTTGGGCAGTTTTTAAAACATGTGGGAATTCGCCAGTTTGGAGTACAATATTGATATTGTGGGTTGTGGCTATTTCTAGTGTACATAATTGTAGGATATCATCACTGGGATAAGATTGTATTTGGTTTGAAATTTTTACACCCACATTTGTAAAGTGTTCACAAAATGTGTTTGCAATAAGCTGCTGTTGTGTAATGATTTTGCCATCGCTGGTTATCAGAGACTCTACTTGTGTTCTACAATTTTCAGTTTTATTAAGTAATGTTAATATTTTTCCAAATTGCTTTGCTGTTTCCTAGACACCCTGCAAACATAATTCGATGATACTCTTATCAGTAAGCATTACAGCATCGTCAGCAGGTTGTTTTGTTCGTTGAGTTCCAGTTTAATTTTAGAGTTGATTTTTTTTTGTATTTTTTATATAATTTGTACCTAGTTAGAATTAGTTGCATGTACTTAGGAGAGGCCCAATTTTATTATCTTTATTTAGCTATTTTGTTTCAGTTGCCTCATTAATTGATTTCCTTAGTTTACCCAAGATAAATTCCAAGTGTTTGTTGGGGTTGGTATCTTTATTTTCTACTGTGAGGTTACCGAGTTTGGTTTTTAATAAATTTCCTACCTTAATGAAATTAATAACTATGCATTCTTTATTTATTTATTTTTTTTAGGTTTATCACCATATGAGCTACGACAGATAGTGGTTAACACAGCGCAGTGATCTCTCATAGTATTTTCAATACTACATATGATGGTATTTTTTTGTATTGTTTTGATCATTAATGGTCAATTGTATCATTTATTCTAGTAGGGAGGGTAGTTAAAATATTAAAACCATTTGACTTATAAATTACTTTGTACATGGTACATTCATTATACAGTTCAAACATATTGATATTAAAGTCACCTAGGATAAATGTATCAACTATCTTACAGTTTGCCAAATCATGATCCAGAGCAAATAGACAATCATGTAATTTGTACCGAGGTGATCTATAATATCCTCCTAAGTACAACTTTTTTTAGGTACCTATGTTGGAAATCTCAACACCCTGGATATGTTAGATATGGTAATTAGTAATCATAATGACAAGGAATTTTCAAAGGGTTTAAAGCAGTTTGTGTTTATATATAAGTGTGTGTGTGTGTTTTATAATGCATTTAGTGTATTTTATTGAAGTTTGAGAGGAACAAAATGGCATCCTGAAACATAATAAATGTCCACTAAATGGAACATGGCTTATATGAATGCTATTCCAAAGTACTTTACACAGTTTTGGAACAAAACCTAGTCTATTACAGACTGGGTAATTCTTTGCGGTTCAGTTTTCTGTACTTCGCGGGATGGATTCTGATCACGGATCGCATGTTGCTGAATGATAGAATATAATATAGGGGCATCATTGTGAACCACTTTAGTGTCATACATCGTCATTACATGCGACAAGCTAATGGTTGGTTAAGAAGGAGTCTCATACTCCTCGTGCCGCTCATTCCATGCATTGTAAAACGATGCATCTGCATGAATTGTATGAGTAACAATTCCAAACATCTACTATGGCACATTCTGTACTATTGTTATAATCATTCTTCCGGTGTTACATCTTCACCTCATCGCACATACAAAGGTTTGTTGGTATATGTTGCCGGAGGCACCATATAGTGCATCCTTCTGGTATGGTCGTACAACCCACACTTGTAATGTACAATATGCACAGTGATAATGCAGTATGTTGATTGGTTAATTTTGAAAGTAATATTAACTGTAAACATTCATATTCACGGACTTCTTGAGACATCAACGGTTGTGAAATTTCACACTTCTTAATAGGAGACCCGGCTTACCCATTGCTCCCCTGGCTCACAACTGGCCATAGAAACCACACAGCACCAGAAAAGGAGTCAATGGTGCTTGAAAAGTAGATTTTGATGTTTGTTAAAGAGATGCTATATACACTATCAGTTCATGCCACAAGTGGTTTCTGCTTGTGTAACTAACAACATTATTGAAGTAAACTACAACACATTTTTGGAGAAATGGTTAAGCTGTGTTGAAGAAGCTGAAGTTGAACTGCCTCAGCCAAATCCACAATATGGCGAAACATACAAAGATAGCTATACCTCTTAATCCATTGTCCTCAGTTGATGTTTGACTAGTACGCAGGAGGCTGACAACTAGTGCCAAGGTATTGGTCAATAAGGATATTGGTTAGGTCAGGAGCAGTGAATACAGTTTTGAAATCTCAGTGGAGATAATAACCCAGGGTGCCAGATATTGTCGGGTAGACAATGTCGTGAACTCGGAGAACAGCTGCTGATTCATTCCTCAGGGTTGTTCGGCCGACGACCACAGCAAATCTTCCAAGTGCAGTTGTTGTATCATCATAGAGTAAAATTAATACTGATTGAATAATTTCCTTACTTGTTGTGCTGTGTGATGTCTGGGCTCCCCACACGCCCGTACAAAGCACTATTACTTATTATACCTACTCGTGACCATTTCAAATATACTTTCACAGTAAATTACACTTTGAGAAAATTGTCTTGCAGCGAACTGGTAATAAACCACACGTTGTAACTTGTCACTGCTGAGATTTATTCAGTTACATGATTACATTCCCATAGGGAAAAGCTTACATTTTGTGCTGCTTACGAACCCGTCAGCACAGGTGATACTGTGGAAAGACATGTGGTCACATAAAATAAATTAAGTAGAATTTAAGCCTACCCAGGAGATGCAAGCACTGGGTAAATACGAGGGACAGTAAAGTCTTTGGCAACTAAAATACGAAAAGGTTCTGTACACTAAATTACTATTGCATTGAAGTGATTAGTTTAAAATGGTGATGGCTGCCCGAGCACACGAAACACGAGCCCCAACGTGATGCAGCACACCCCTCGCAAAGACGAACGACTACTGAACTTTCTCCATGCTGCGTGCCTGGCTGTTTGGGAGGCTGGCTCCCTGTGTTGCACTACTACCTTGCACATAACATTGGCAAATCACGTACCCTGCGTGCCAGTTGTTACAAATTTTGTTTTTAAAATAAACCTTGTAAATAATATTCATTATACCAAAGCATTGCACACTGTGGATGATGTGGAGAAGAAATACACGTGAATAAACATTACGAAAAATTACAAAGCCATTTTGAAAATACTGAGGTCTTTAGGCTGCGAAGGCAAACATCTTTATTAGTTGCATCCCCATGTATAAACTTATCTTGCCCTTTAATTGCACAAATGAGTCAAACAGAAATCGTACAGGGTCTAATTTCAGATTCCTGCACCACGTGCACGTGATCGTGCTCGCTCTGCTCTGCAGCTTAATCGTTCCTTGCTAAACTGCACTCCTCTTGTGCTCTTAGAACACGCACATATATTTCGTTACCGAAGGCGGTGCGGCAGGCAAATGGGCTAAGGGGAAGGGGCCAACGTGTGCAATGTCAAAGTAATACAAAGTTGTCTACCTTCTCCATGTGGAGACAGAGTTAATTTAATGTTGATGTGTATATTACTTAATGAAAACTTAAATACTACGTCTTTAATGAAAAAGTTATGTAACATTCGATTATACAAATAAGCCCTGCTGGTGACAAGAATGTTTTATTTACTAATATGCTCAATCATAGATCATAATTTTAACTTTTTAGTATCTCTACAAAATTGCAAACTCTCATTCGTACAAACTGAATATTCTGATCCATTGACGTGTGAATTAAGGGGGTGTCACTCTACTCCCCTGTAATTCAATTGACATGGCAACTTTGGTGATGTCAAATAAATGCATGCAGTGCCTTTAATTTGTCTGTACATCGTATATATAAATAAACATGTCTGACATGTTGCAGTCTCATCTTGCAGATGTTTCAGACTTTATTTTACAGATTGTAAATATGTGCTGTATTATATTAGTTTGATGTAATACATGCCTGTATCGTAAATTAGCCAATAATTTAGATAAAAATGTACAGCTTAAGATATGTCTACTACCTTTATTCAGTATAATCCGATTACTGATGGTGGTGTGACATGGTGGGGATGAGGGTGGTTGAAGTTGAAGGTACGGAAATTACTGTGTAAGATGACTGTCATCCCTGAGTGACCTTTTGGGGAACAGATGACATTGAATGAAACACAGCATTTGGGACACGTACCAAGGTATGCGTTACTGTTAGGAGACAAGCTGGTAGAGGTGTTTTATGGAATGGAAATGAAACAGAGGATGTTGCAGAGGCAGTGTTTTGTGTGAGGTGTGGCACACAAAACCGCGACCAAACATGTGACAGCACATTCTGTAGTGCATTAGCATTTGTGATGCACATTTTCTCAATTGTTATGTTTTGTTCTTTAAAAAAACTTCTGCTGCCACTTCTTTTGTATCTCCAGCTGCTGGCCCATAACTTTCTTCCTTCTGCATGAAGTTACTTTGCAGTTCAAGCTGCATTTCCTTCCATTCCTTCATTAATTAAAGGAGGGCAGATTTGTAGGTTCCTTTGTTTTCTGAAAGAAAATATTTATTTGCAATGTTTACATCTGACATGGCAGGGATAATGATTTTCACAGGCTTACTTGTATTTACATGTACTGACGACAATATCTCCGAATACCGTTTCCAAATGAACTGTAGGCCTAGGTACTTACTGTAGTTGGTTCTAAATTTTATTATTCTCCACGCGACTATGTCTTATAAACTGATAGTAGAAAGTTTGAACTTCCTACTTTTCAAATCTCCAATTCTAGGCTATGCATTAAATTATGGTAATGGACAGTAACACGTGCACTCACAATTACAACTAAACATTTACACAGCTATAATTATTTTTAATCTGTATGCTCTTACCCATCATGCATCTATTTGTAGGTTTTCCTGTTAAACTAGATGTCGCACCCGATACCGAATCCTCCGATTCCATCGTGACATCATTTTGGTCTTGTGGATCTATTTCTGGATTAATTTCCACATCTATTTAACAACCTAAAATAATATTGTTAACAAAATAATTACTATACTAGTGTACGTTATATGCTGACAAGCTATTACTACATAGCAACCTTCAAAAAACCATTCAACCAGATCTTCAACTAACCTGTTCATAGAAAACATTTTGTCTACTGAGGATACCGTACACGAGCATGGCGGTATGCAGCTTACACAAGACACCAGCCTAAAGAAGCAATTATTTCAGGTGTCCAGCAATAACCTCCAAATTATTATTTGGTTTACATTTTATACGAACTTATGTATGTAATTAACACATAACTGAACTTACCTTCTCGACTGTTACAAGTATTTTGGGATTCAGTGCATGATGGTCTACATCCTAACAGTTGCTCCAGTAATTCTTGAAATGGATCTTCTTCACGATCTGTGCTGCTAGTTTTATTGTTCCTTCGGGTTAAAAAAAAAAAAACCAGCCTTGAGTGCTTTCTATTTTATCATTATTTTCTAAGCGGTGCTTTTAAAACCGGCACCATCATTAATTTTATCCTTTATCAATTAAAATATTTCACCTTTTCTATATTGCTCCCATCTAACAACTTAAATATCTGTTTGTCCAGCATTATTCAATACAAATATTCAAATCTCTGTCTCTAACCACACATTTCTCTGCTCCCTTTTCTTGCTGCACATGCTCGTAACCCTCACAAAATACCACAAACTGGTTATCTCATACTTATTCCATATAGCGAATTTATTATATATATATTACTCCAGTTCCGTTCATTGTTAACAGTAAACCTTTGCACCCGATTCTACAGTCCAGTCCACCTTGGCGAGCGTACTTGATTACCACACTCAATTCCTACTTCAGTCCAGTTGTCCGTGTATAGGGTAAAATTTCAATCGGGATTCCTCAATCCTCCCCGAGTTGAATCTTGATTGAAATGTTACTGTAAACACACTAAATGTTTATTCTAAAATTATGAATTAAAAATTTCCAAATTTATACATATATTTAATATTTAGTGTCAATAATTACAGTGAAAAAATTTTTTTTTTGTGCGATCTCACTATTTTCAGTAATGTAGTATTGTTTTATAAATTCGTAAATTATAATGCGTAACCCAAATAGTCCTACAAAATATTTGTTTTTGGAATAATAATTTAATAATTTTTTTGGTGTTAGAAAACATACAATAGAATGGAGGTTATAGCGAGCTCAGATAGAGTGCCAACACTTGTACACAAACATATTCTCGCACTCGCACTCGCTCTCGGTGGACATATTGGAAAAGAACTCTATGACATCTTTCCCGAGCGCGAGTAAGTAAAAGTGGGCATTACTTGCTATTTGGAATATGGCCTAAAGACGCATTTCAGTTGGCACTGATAGTGCTGACAAGTTCAAACCAGCACTCCTTTACATAAAACTTCTGATGATCTGTCATTGCCAGTTTGACACTGCCTACAGGTTGAAGAAAAGAGTTTGTTTATAAAAATATTAAAATATGCCACTTTCATTTTCTAATTTGAATTTGACATGCATTTTGAACCTACTGTGTGTAAATTTGTATTGGCGTTTAAAAATATTTGTTTTAGGTTATTTAGGTTATAATTATCTTTAGTGAAGTAGAATTACTATCTTTCTATTAACACTTGATGCCATCTGCTCGCCCCAAGCCTGTTTGCCCACCATCGGCTTTTCCGCTGAAGGGATCAGCACTCTACCGTGTGTTCATACACACCAGATAAGCAGTGTACCACAGCAGTTACACTCGTACAGCCACTTCACAAGTGCCGCCGAGTGCAGCGCTCTTGTAATGAGTGCAAGTGTATCACAAAGAGTGTAAGGTACAGAGCAAACACATGCATCTACGTGCATGTGTACTATAAGTAGACACAGTGAAACCTGGCATAAGTGAAACATGCTTAATTACAAGACGCTCAGGGACGCCTTGTCATGCAACAACATTACATAAAGCCATAACGTATTTTAAGTGACCCGTGGGTCTCAGTGTAACTGTTTGAATTTTTCTGTACTTTTCATTCTTCACGTGTTCCATTCTCACTTCATTCCATTCAGTGCTTTTTGTGTACTAAAGGGTTTATGTCTTGTTTATCCATATATGTAAAAGTTGCGAGCATGTAAGCAACGTGAATCTTATTGTGCAGAATTTTGTGTGTAAGAAAATAGTCCACGCGGCCTGTTTTCCCACCAAACCGGCCAGCATGCAGCACGAGAGCAGTTAGTAATTTCTCCATATGTCGAGGGTGTGAACGAGCGGACCGACGAGGTCGTGTTTCGCACTATTGGGCGGCACTTCAACCTTTGTGCTATTCATTTCATTACAATAGACTTTTAATTACTGGAACATTAGTTTATTTAGCCGCCCGAGACTCTCCATCCCTTTCCTTCTCATGGCTTGCATCGTTTGGGAACGCATAATATCACCTTAAGTTTTTGTGGCCTTCGCGCTTTTCTATACAGTGCTACCTTGTAGGCAGGTCAAGCTCGACAAATGTGTTTAAAGTCTCTCCCGGCAGAAGAGTCTTAAATATGAACTATTTATTTTATGCAAAGTAATTTTATTTGTCCTCATTCGGGTTGCTTACAGGCTTCAGGGGCGCAGGCCCCCACCTTTCCTGCCATTGCAAGTGTTTTACATGTACTTCGCCCGTGTTTTATGTCTTAATTTACTTAATTGATGTGTGTGGTTCACCCTAACAATTTACTGTGTATCACGTGTTATTTGATAAAGTATAATTAAGGAGCAACACCGGAAGGATGCCGTCTTTGGCAATCGGCATAACATCCTGAGGAAGGAGCCAACTCTACCGATCAACTTGACATTGCAACCCATGCAATGTCTGGCACCCAAGTACTACAACAGAGATTTGAAGAGTAATTATTCCCTTTAAAATTCCATACCGAACTCCTAACCTTAAAATGAACACATCAGGTGGACAACAACAATATCTACATGGGAATGTGGTCTGGGTGATTGGCCCATGGCACCCCGAGGTTACGAGGACTCAGGTCTACCACAACAACATCAGCGACGCCGCCACAGTGACGTCTGGCGCCTAATGAGTATACAATTCGTAACACGTATTTCCAAATTTTGTTCACCGCTTCTGTAAATCCCAGTCAACCCCATCTCGTCCAGTCAACCCCCGTCTATTGCCACCCTTCTGTGTGGCCAAAATTTCCCGCCAAAATCCATGTATGAATTTTCAACCAACCTTTCAAAAATTTTCCCACCTCAAATTGTCCATCTACGCCACTCTGTCCCTGTTTAACCGCCTATCCACAATGAGCAGAGGAGATCATCAACAATGCCGTGACACCTTCCAGACACATGGGAGATGCCAGAGAAGAGGGAGAAGCCCGAGAAAACACCACAAGTGAACAGGAGGAAGGAGATCGTCCAGCTCGCGCCCACGAATGGCAGCACGACATAAGTGTTGAAGAGGACAGCAAGAAGAGGAGAAACGCAGGAGCAGACGACAGGACGCAAGCAGCAGCAGCGATGGCCGGAATGAAAGCATTGGGTCCATTGCCTCATTAGATCCCCGCAGGATGTCATGGCAGGTTCACCCATCTCAGCAGTGCCGCCATTGTTGTTGTGTTTCAGCCAACTGCGGCACTGTTCGCCGCATTCACGCAGGAGCACCGGGAGGAGGTATGGCCCAGCAAAGAAGCGCCCACAACCTACGCCCTTGGAGGACCCAGAGGACACCCTAGTACTGCAGGTAGTGGCATCGGCCCTCAAACTGCTTCAAAAACGGGGAGGCATTTGAAGTGTGTCGCTCCTCACCCTAGGCCGTTTTTCACACCGGCCGCTCCCAAGGGCAGCACTCACGTGCGGGCCCCCACCTTACCTGTCAATTATTAAGGGCAATGTGCAAAGTGTTATTTGTGTCTTTTTCAGTGTTTTGTATATATGATCGACTAAATATGGATGTATGAGTCGCCCTAAGACCTCACTGCTTAATTGGTAAATTATTTTGCTTATTAATCACGCTGGACGGAGCACTGGAAGGAAATCGCCATGGTCGTCGGCACACGACCCAGAGGAAGGAGTCTGCTCTACAAAGAACTTGCCATTGCATCCTGGCAATGCCTGGTGCCCAAGAAATACTTTTGAAGTTTGGTGAGAAAACTCTGGTAAAATCCTACCCGACTCCCAAACTCTAAACTGAACACTTTTGCTCCACTATCCTACCGTAAAATGCCGCCCAACTTAGGGGCGATCTCCTTTTGCCAACTTCTTCTAACTTCAGTCCAAATTAAAAAATTTTTCCAAATTTTTCCAGTTTTGCAAAGTTTCAAAATTGTTCTTAACAATGTCCCCACTTTCCCTGACATAAGCCAACGTGAAGGAGGCATAAAAAAGAACTGCAATGCTCAACTGACGCTGTGGGACGCTGTCACAATGCCCCAGGATGCCAGAAAGCCAACGCACAAGGTCAGTGAGAAAAGCACACGAAATCTACAGGGACACCACCATTGCAACCACCATAAGGAAGAACGCAGAGGAACAGCGGACAGCGGCCAACTTGGTGTGCTGTAACATCAGCCAGCCCGATGACATCAGTTGCTTCCTCCAAGCCCGTTTGCCCTCTGTTGCTGGCAGCCGCTGCAGGGAGCAGTGCTCTACTAGGCTCTGGTGCACACCATTTAGAAAGTATCCCGCATAGGTTGCACGGAAATTGCTATTCCCAGAGCGTGGTGAACAGTGGTCACCGAAGCACTCGTACAGTAAGTTCAAGGTTCAGAACAATGTAGTGCAAGTGCAGTGCAGACACGTGCGCCTGTGCACAAGTGTTTTGAAAGTAGAACCTGTGAATACAGGTATGTGATAATTATCAAGCTATTACAAGACACTCAAGGATGGATGTCCACGCAACGAGTCTGCAGGCAGCCCTAGTATAATTTAAGTGTCCTATGGGCCTCAGTGTATGTATTATCATTTCTCTGTTATTTCCATTTTTCACGTATTTCGTTCCCATTTCATTTCACACAGTGCCTTATACTTAGTGAAGGGTTTTTGTAATTGATTATGAAGAGATGTTTGTTTTTAAGAAACGTTTGTTTTTAAGCATGTTGCTGCAGGATTTAAGTTGTTAGGAATGTAGTTCGCACGGCCCGCTGGCCTGCCCAAACTGGCCAGTGTTCCGCTGCGAAGGAGTGAGTCATACTATGGAGTCGGACGTACGGACCAATGGGGCCGTTTATCACGTGCTTGGGCGGCGCATCAACATTTTTAACTAACCACTATCACTTCAATAGACTTCAGATTACCGCAAATTTGTGTATTTTGCCGCCCAAGACTTCTCCACTCCTCCATTCCCATGGAAAAATATTGCCTGGGAAGGCTTAACTTTGCACAGTAATTCCTAGTGGCCATGTGCCTTTTTTCAGTGTAACCCTACTGGCGGGTTCCAGAGATTGCTTTGTAAGTTGTTTCCTAGAGGATCGTTTAAATAAAACCCAGTGAATTAACTTGAAGTGTCTGTGTCTTAATTCGGGTTTCCTACGGGCTATACAGGACTGGGCCCTCACAATACCTGCCTTTTTATTCAGTGTACTATGTAAGTGTTTCCAATGTATTTCATAGCATTTTTTTTCTTGTAACTAAATATAGGTGTGTGATTCACCCTGAGACCTCACTGCGTAGAAAGCATAGTACAGGTGCCTATTTTCTGTTATTACGATGGATGGCGAACTGGGAGGGCACTGTCCATTGGCTGTCAGCACATGACCCGGAAAAAAGAAGTCTGCTCTACAGCATTTAGTTGGTATTGCCCCTGCAATAACTAGCGCCCACAATCTGTCAGCCGGATTTTTGCTGAGAAACTACGGTGCTTTACCTACCCCAACACCCAACCTTAAAAGTACACAATTTTACTCCACCAGACAACCGGAAAATGGCGCCCAACTTAGGGGCGAATTTATTCTGCTGCAATTCCTACTCCAAAACCCAGCTGAATTATTTTAACAATTCTCATATGCCAACATCATGAAGGCGTTAAGAAGAACGTTTGTGTACAACCAGAGCCGCGAGACACCGTCACGACACCCCAGGATGCCAGAAAATCAACACAAATGGTTAGTGAAGAAAAGCGCTTCGCGCGCGCCCGAGGACGAGGAGGAACAAAAGGATAGTGGGAAGGAGAAACAAAAATCGCCTCCACACCAGCTGCGTCGGCGATCAACTGTGAGCCACACAGACCGTTGACCCCTGCCTCGCGCCACATTTGAGCAGGTCTGCCACACTGTGACATCATCCATTCCGTGCTCTTGCTTCACGTTCCCATGTACCTGCATCCACATAGGCTCTTCCGCAACATGTGGACTTGTTGTCAAACATCATGGCTGGCCGGACCGACAGAAACACACTGAAGTTGTTGATTCTGCAGTGCCTACACCTACGACCACAGGACTGGATCACGAGGTACGAGCGAGGCATGGAACATTACAAGTTCGAACGAAAGACCAGCGCAACACACATCCGTTTCGTGAACAACCACACTAGTGATTAACGACAGAACAGGGAAACAGTCACCTAAATTCAGTACAGACAATACTGACATTAACACAACAAATTGGTGTCATAATCTAATATTCCCGGGTCATGATGCGCCACTTCTTAAATGTAAACAGTGCAACCATTGGTATCATCACACATGTATGAACACTAGAGAACAGGGAACAATACATGGATTGTTGTTTACTTGCAAAAATTGCAACTCACCACCAATTAAGCAGGAACATGTATCATCTATTTGGGATAATTTCTTTGTAGAACTGCAACGGATCCATGCATACGAGCGAACAGGCTGCAAGGGATTGATGAACGTAGGAATACAGTACTGCAAAACATGCAACATCAGGGCACACAAGTGTCACCTGCGGAGGTACAAGCAACGGCAGATGGAAAGTATTTTACGTGTCGTGATTGCACATCCGTCAAGGAGGCAACATCTGCAGTGTCACCAATTCAGAATACGAATGTGGTATTCGTAAGAGCTCTGGCGCCAGCAGTGCAACCTACACCGACGACAACAGTTCCATTCACGCCTCGAGACTACAATTGACCGATACGCCCTATGTACCAGATGCAAGCAGGTTACCCAATATAACCCAATTTTTTGCCAACTTCAACAAATGTAAACACAGCAACGGAAAATGTAAACAAAGCCACACAGACGATAACCAGTCAATACAGTAGACACGATATGCATTTCAGAACTACACCTACTCACTTCCAGAATTTACCAACTTTTCTAGCCAACTGATGGAAAATCCCTCAGCTTTTGTAAGCGACTGCACTACATGTCTGCAGCACTATGGCGTTTTGGAGGATGAATGGCAAAGCTGTGTAGGCAAACAGCTGAAAGGGAAAGCGAAGCACTGGTGGAAATCGATAAACAGTTTCTCCACGCATTCCACTACAGGTTTGGAGGCACGCTCACATCCATACAGGCCCAGAGTAAATTGACCTTACAGCAACAGCAGGAAGGGGATACATCAACAGCCATTATAAATAGCAAGATACACCTGGTAAAGAGGTTTGGACCGGAACTAGCGGAGAGAGAAGTCCTGGAAGTTATCGCATAGACAGTTCTGCCCTACTACAGAATGGACCTAGTCGCGCTGCTCAATAGCGGACTAGAGGTGATAATGACAGCTGCCATAAATCTGGATCGGGGCTCCGCGACATGACAGTGGCACACAAGAGCACAACGTGACTACGGGAACTTCCGCGGATAACAGTTCCCAGGAAATCAACCAGATCTTCAAGCCACAAGAAACGAACAACCACGAGTGTGTAACCTGAACCGTTTCCAGAACCACACATGGGGCGGTAACTGTGCAGAGAACGCGAGTGTGTCCCGGGGCATTTACAGGTCCTTCTGGTCGGATCGGTCCCAGCCACTCCGTGGCCGTGTCGTTATTGCCCGGGGCAGCTATATCATTGGCACGTCGACTGCCCAAGAAACCTCCACCTGGACAACCGGAACAGTGGAGCAGCCAGCAATATGGAACAGCAGGGAAACGGGTTTCAGGGGTAAGGCCGACTGCTGTGAGCTATACCCTCCCTAGAAAATGGTTTGATGTGTCATGCACTTGTAGACACTGCTGTGTCCCATAGTGTGTGTCAAATCAAATTTGTAAACACCCGAGACATAACCTTAACCGGATAGTATATTCAGTTAGCCAATTGTCAGAATGCAAAATCACCTGTAGGACAAGCAACAGTCTCCATTATGATAGGGCTCTAGAAACCATTACTACAGCAATAGTCATAGACAAGATCACAAAAGATGGCATTTTGGGAGTTCCTGAACAATACACAATGGCAGAGCCTGTGGAAAGTCGTACCCACTTTGGTGTTAAAGAAAGAAGAGCCGTTTTCAATGCTGATAGTCATAGAATAGAAGATGTGCCAAAGGTGTAACTGACCGAGTTTGAGCATAACATACCTGTAGAATACCAAGCCACTTGTCAGTGCTTATTAAGAGAGAGGAAACGTGTGTTTTCTAATCATGACACGTTAAGAAGAACCGAAATAGCAGAACATGCAATACCCTTAACACAGGTTGAACCAATTTTTAGCAACCTGTACAGTTCCTCACCAGGCACGAATAATTAAACAGCAGATAGCCGAAATGCTCGCAGATGGAGTGAGAGCTAAGAGCCGTTATAATTTCCCAATAACAATATCACTAAAAAAGGATGGGACCTGAAGGTTGTGTTGAATTCAGGCCCATCACCCAGGTCACATACAGCATGATACCACCTTATATCAGTGACAAGTGTGCTTTTGAGTTCATTAGGGAAGGCGAAAATCATTTCATCACTGGACCTACATAGTGGCTACTGGCAGAATACGGTACACCAGGAAGACTGGTAGAAAACAGCTTTCACCGCTCCCTATGGTAGAAGGTACCAGTTTTGTGCCATGCTCTTTGGGCTCAAATGTGCTCCAACAACTTTCCAGACATGATGGTCCGAGTGTTAGATGGCCTAGTCGGTGAATTTACACTCTCCTATCTAGACGACCTAGTTATTTGGTCTGAGGCGTAGGAGGAACAGCTGCACCACCTCTCATTCGTTCTAGAGATATTAGAAATTAAAGGCTTAAAATTTGCAGTAAAGAAAGGTCATTTAGGAAATATGGACTTGAAATTTTTGACCACATTGTGAACAAGTCCAGAAATAGGCCCAACCCTGAACAACTAGGGCTAATTAATAGTCAACAAGTGCCATGCACCCGCAAGCAGCTTATAAAGTTCTTTGGTCTAATCAACTAGCTGCGGGAGCACATAGAGAACTTTGTCATCATCACCCCGCCCCTTACAGACCTGCTGTCACCACAAAAGCGGTACGTGTGCGGTAGCGGACAGGAAGCAGATTTCCACACCATCAGGGAGAAGTTACGATCATGGCCCCCACTGGCAAGGTATTATGCAGTGCGCCACTTATTTCTGCAAACAGAAGTCAGAGAGGAGGGGCTTGGCGCTGTGTTATACCAGTATAATGACAAAGGGGAGAAGTGTGTAATTCACTTCGCAAGCATGAAACCGGGCAGTACGTTACGACATAAACAAACGGGAATGCCTCGCCATTATCTGGGTAATACGAAGAACCAGCCGTACTTAGTGTACAGGAGATTTACATTACGAACGGACAATCGCTGCCTGGTATGGCCAAGTAGCATGAGGGAAGTAAGGAGCAAGTTAACACAGTGGGCCTTATTGCTGCAGGCATACAATTTCAGTATTGAACATGTACCAGGTAAAAGCAACGAACTCGCAGACACTTTGTCTCATGTACCGAGCGCCGCAGTAATGGTGGCGGATGAGGTAGAATGGGAAGAAGTCCTGCCACCGATTACGCAATAACCTCTCACCAAGGCCCGAATCTACTTGATATACATAGTAGAGGATGACAGGCTAGAAGCAGATTTATGTCATGAGGTTCTAGCCACTCAGAAAAACTGGGAATTCGCATGTGAAATGATATGGAAGTGTGAGCACAGCACGTGGAAGGATGACGTGTGATGGAGGGATGTGTGGAGATGGGCTCCGCGCAAGATATACAAACATGGAGGCTTAATGTGCCCTGGAATGTCGAGGGAAAGTCTTCGAGCAGTGAAACCGCAGGACACCCAGGAGCTGAACAATCAGTCAAATACGTGTTAGAAAATTTTTCCTGGCCCTGCCTAAATCACTGTGTACGAAATGATGTAAGGCGCTGCACTAAATGCAACTTATTTGAGATATGCCGGGCAAATTTGCCAGAGGAAAAAGATTTACTTTGGTCGGGATGGACAGCTTCTCACGCTGGTTCGAAACATTTCCGATAAGCGCAGCACGAACATGACAGATTGCAAAGTGTATGCAGGACGAGTTCTCTACACATTGGGCTTACCCTTAGTAAATCCTTATGGATAATGGGACCCAATTTACTAGGAAACGATGGCAAGAGTTGTGCATTGTCTGGGGAGTGTGGCACCAGAAAACGATGATTTATCACCCCCGTGCGAACCCACGGAGTGGCGCCGCTAGGAGTTGAAAGGGCATCTCCGGCTCCATATGGGTGAACAGCATACAATTTGCGCTGAACACCTGCTCTGCCGCACTCTTCACGCTCTGTCTCAGGGTGAATGCTGCCACTGTAAAATTCCCTGTGCAAGTCCTACTAGGCAAAAATATCATGCTCCCCAGTAAGAAATTGTCCACATGTAAAGGTAAGTAGCACTACCTGAAACCAGTGATGCAAAAGAGGAGAGGCGCCGCTGCAGGTACAAAGAACAATGAGAACAGCAGGTGCGGTCGGTACGCAGCCAGCTGGTTACCACAGAGTAATAGACCGCCAGCCACATTAAGAACAGGACAAATCGTGTAAGTTAAGTCACATTCGCAGTCGGCCGCACGCAGAAACTTTTGTGTGGGATTCGCGCCAAGATGGACAGGGCCACACCACGTCGTACAATCGATCGGATCCACAACCAACCTGATTAGGATAGGAATGAAATCGATTAGGATACACCAGGACGACATTCGGCCAGCCGCTGAAGATGTACATGGATATCACTAGCAGGAGATGGAAAATAGCCAGAAAGGCCAAGCTCGCGATGAATGTGCGCAGGAAGCAAGAGAAGGGGAAAGTGGTCCCAGACCTCCCGCGGAGGCAATACCACCAGATGCCAGCGAGATTGTGACGCCGAACACTGCAGAGTTCACAAGGGGTCTCGGTCACGCCAATTGCACATATAACAAGGTCAGAGCAAGGGGAG
Source organism: Dryococelus australis (assembly GCA_029891345.1). Lineage (NCBI taxonomy): Eukaryota > Metazoa > Arthropoda > Insecta > Phasmatodea > Phasmatidae > Dryococelus > Dryococelus australis. The sequence goes on along the minus strand of CM057000.1, from coordinate 29,332,245 downwards.
AAGGAAAATATTCTCCCAACGTAAATATGAAGCACGCGAAAGTAGAACAGCATGCAGAGGAGATGGACGACCAGGAGCCCCATGACGACTTAGGTACTGAAGTGCCCCCTGGTGAGGTCACAGCATGAGGCAGTGCATCACTACAGGCCAGTATGTCCGGAGAGGACGCATGGGGTCCGGTGACACCCAACACGCAGGTGTTGACAGGGGTGAGCCTCGTAACCCACGACCGAGCGGGAGAGCTGACCATTTTCATGGAAAAGCCCACTATAAGCATGGCACGAGAGGAAAACCTGGAGATATGGAGACAGGACTGGTCCGCCAGAGTATTGCTAGCGGGTCACAACCAGTCTCAGCAACAGCAAAGGAAGCAAGCAGTGAAGAAGACAGTGAGAGTAGTGGGTAGTTCAGCTCGTTACTGCACTGACAGTCGAAGAGGCGAAGATAGCCACCGAGGAACTGCACCATGTGCGGTGCTGCCACAGTGTGCTGTAGAGTACAAGTCCAACAGCAGCAGAAGACCAGCAGACTGTCCACACATAGGGATACCAATGTGCAGCGTCCTCGCTGCAGGGAGCCGAGGAGGTGCTCCTGCTGCGAGTGAGTCGACGGTTGCAAGCGGTCTCGAACGGTGAGGTGGGTGTTTGATGTTAGTTGCTTTCCCCAAGCCCGTTTGCCTGCCATCGCCGGTGGCCTCTTCAGATATCAGCGCTCTACCGGGCGCTGGTGGCACCGGTTAGGAAGTGTCCCGTATCTGTTGCACAGAAAATTCTATTCCAGGAGTGCTGTGAACAGTGGTCACCAAAGCATTCGTACGGTAAGCGCAAGGTGCAGAGCAGTGTAGTGCAGACACATGCACATGTGTTCTGATAGTAGAACATGAGAAAACAGGTACGTGTTAATTATCAAGAAAATACAAAATGCTCAATGTCGGACATCCACACAACAAGTCTGCAGGGATCCCTAGCATAGTTTAAGTGCCCTATGGGCATCAGTATATGTATAATTTTTCAGTTATTTCCATTTTTCACATGATTCGCTTCCATTTCATTTCGCAGTGTCTTTTGCTTAGAAAATAGTTTCCGTAATTCCTGTAATTAATTATGCAAGAGTTGTCTGTTTTTAAGAAATGTGTGTATGGTTCTGCAGGATTTGTGTGTGTAGGAAAGTAGTTCGCACAGGCAGCTGGCCCACCTAAACTGGCCAGTGTGTGCTGCGGTGAAGGAGCGTCATACTATGGTGTCTCGAGGAGTTGGACTTGCAGACAGACGGGTTCGTGTATTGCATGCTTGGGCGGCGCATCAACATTTTTAACTAACCACTTTCACTGCAATAGACTTTAGATTACCAAAACCTTGTGTGTTTTACCACCCAAGACTTCTCCGGTCCTCCCTTACCATGGAAAAACATTGCCTGGGAAGGCTTAACTTCGCACAGTAATTCTTGGTGGCCACATGCTGTTTTCCAGTGTAACTGTACCAGTGGGTAACGTCTGGAGTGTGCTTTGTAAGTTGCTTCCTGGAGGAGCGTTTTAATAAAACATAGTGAATTAGCGTGAAGTCTCCGTTTCTTCATTCGGGTTGCCTACGGACTATAGCCCCCCCCCCCCCATTTATTGAATGTACTATGCATGTGTTTCCAATATATTTCAGAGTATTTTTATCTTTGTGTAACTAAATATGGTTGTGTAAGTCACCCTGAGACTTCACTGCATAAAAAGCATAGTATAGGTACATATTTTCTGTTATCACAATGGATGGATCACTGGGAGAACAGTCAATTGGCTGTCAGCACACGGCACGGAGAAGAGGAGTTTGCTCTACAGCAACTAGTTGATATCGCCCCTGCAATACCTGGCGCCCACAATCTGTCAGCAGAAGGTTTGGTGAGAAACTACGGTACAATACATACCCTAACTCCCAACCTTAAAAGTACACTATTTTGCTGCACCAGCCAACCATTAAATGGCGCCCAAGTTGGGGGCCGAGCAGACAAAGTGGTTTGCAAATCCGCCCACTTTGCACGTGCTCGACGAAGGAGGGAGAGAATGCTGGGAAGGATAAAATGAAAATTTCCTCCCTCTCGTGCTATCCGCTCAACACGCCGATGGTCAACTATGCGCCGGCCGAGTGTTAACCACTGCCTCGCACCATGCCGTGTAAGTCTGCCGCATCGTGACGTCACTCGCGCTTAGCAGTGTCGCCCGCTCCCGACCGTGCTCCTGCATGCCACACATCCGTGTCAACTCTTCCACTACCACGTGTGCTTGTGTACCAACAACATGGCTAGCCAGATACACAGTGACAGCATTGTTTGTGCTTACTGCTGCACAAGACTTGATTGCCAAGTACAAGCAAGGCACAATCTACTGCAAGTGCGAACTTCAGACAAGCACGACACACAACCGCAAAAGTGTGGACAGACAGAATATAGAATCAGAAATTCCTGAACAGAAATTTAATGTATATTTGTCAGACAACACAGAAGCAAATTGGTGCCACGACCTACTTTGCCAGTAGACATAACCTCCACCGTGCATGTGATCCGTCTTGCAAATCTACAATGCACAAAATCAGTAGTCAATCAAAGAACAGTAACAATCAAAATCCGAGATCTAGAAACCACTACCACCACCATTGTAACTGATGAAATAGTGGATGATGTCATTTTGGGGTGCCTTAGTTGCCAGAGAAAAATTGTTCGTAGACAGCCGAACGACGTATGAATTTTGGGTCTCAGGAAGATGTACAGTATATAATGTGGACAGCCGTAACATTAAACAGGTACGAGATATAAATTCGTCAGAATTTGAACATGAAATTCCCATAGAACACCAAGCTGCTTTCCAGCGCTTACTAACTAAAAGAAAAAATGCTTTTACCAAGCATGATGCTTTAAGTAGAACTACGGTTGCGGAACATGCTATATTGATAACCAAAGAGGAGCCAATTAGGATGGGACATGGAGGTCTTGTGTCAGTTTCAGGTCCATCAACCAGGTGATGTGTAGCGCGACACCCCCCTACATCAGCATTAAAGACGCAACTAAGTTCATTAGGGAGGGCCACAATAATGTTGTCACCTAACCTGAGAAGTGGCCACTGACAGATACCAGTACGCCATGTGGACCACGAGAAGACTGCGTCTACCGCCCCTGCCATTTGGGCAATAATGTGAACCTGCAACCTTCCAAAGTATGATGAGAGTTTTAGATGGCGTAATACACGAATTCACGCTTGCCCACCTTGATTATGTAAAATGGTCTGAGACATGGAAGAGCACCTGCATTATCTTTCACTGCTGCTAGAGAGACTCAAAATTAATGGGTTAACATGTGCCATTAATAAATGTCATTTGGGGAAGACCGACCTCAAATTCCTTGGTCACATGGTTAGAGAAGTAGGCAACAGGCCAAACCCTTAATAGCTGTGGCTAATCGAGTCAACAAATGCTACGTACCAGGAAACAATTGAAGTTTTTCGGCCTAATAAACTAGTTGTGGGAGCACGTCAAAAACTTTGCAGTTATTATCGCATCCCTCACAGACCAGCTATCTCCTTAGAAGCGGTATGTAGCGGTAGAGCGCAGCAAGAGGTGTTTTGACCATCAAAGAAAACTTTCGATCATGCCCCGCACTCACAAGGTATGACCCAGCGTCCTACTTATACCTGCAGACAGACGCCAGACAGGAGAGCCTGAGCACCGTGTTGTACCAGTGTGGCAAAGGTTCACGTTGAGAACAGATAACCGTTGTTTGGTATGGTTATATAACATGTGGGAGGTCAGAAGTAAGCTCACAAGGAGGGCATTCATACTACAAGCTTACGATTTTGTTATTGAGCACGTACCAGGCAAGGAAAATGAGCTTGCGGACACATTGTCACGTACGCCAGATGCTACGGTAATGGTAACCGATGACGTGGAGTGAGAGGTGGTGGTGTCCCCCGTCTCTCAGGAACTGCTTACAGAAGAGCATGTCAACAGAATAAATGTCGTGGAAAACAAACAGCTGGTAAAGGAGAAGATGCAAAACAATATGGATAATCAATAGTATTGTTTACATCCCGTTGCAGTTTTTCCATGTACTATTTCACACTTAAACAAAGGTACACCTGCCTAAATCACTTTTCCTCCACTAGCTCTTAACCGTTTCCAGATGTTTCGCGTAACTGTGAAAAAAGTCCGTCCAATAATTAATAGTAATATAAGACACCAAACCCCCCTAAGATTACAGTGCTTGTTTGCTTTCTGCAGATTTTGTGCCTGGATTATTTGCACTAGCATGTAACACAGCTACAATATTGGATCAGCTTGTGGCGTGCTGTTATAAGTTTCACAAGATGGCCTTTATATTGAAGTATGACGCATTGGATCAATACAGGTGCAAGCAAATGATTAGTTGAACATATGTGGAACATTCTGAGGTGTGCAGCTCAGGTTGTGGTATCGCTATAAGTGTGGAAATGGTGTGTTTACGTGCACGCACACGACAGTGTAGGCGATGCACATACACTTTTGGATGAAATCCAACTTCGATGCATAATCTTGATAAAATTACGTTCGTGAGACACACATTTGCTCTAGGCCTGCGTGTAAAGGCAAGGCAAGAGAAGCTGGTGCGTCTGAGAGAGGATGTGCTTTATCTTTAAAAACAATTTCCCCTCTCCTAGGCGTATATGGCATTTGAGGGGAGAAAGAAAGGTACGCGGCAGACAGAAAGAGGATAGTAGATGTCCACGCTCGTTGCTATGGGTAACCACTTACCCTCTCGTCTGGGGAAGTAGCAAGGGAGACTCGCACGCTGCAGTCAGTATCGACAGACATGCTGGGAAGGCAAGACGTTACACAACGTGGCGCAGAGTAATTTCACAAACGGTGGCATGCATTACGTATTTCACATTCAATTACTAGACGTTTGCATAAACAACCGGCTTAAAAACGATACAAGATGTTTTATGTTAATTTAGTCAATATTTACATAGGGATTTCACAGGAATATATGCGATAACGATACATCGAGTCGACTGCATTTGCCACACAATTTGCAAGGTCTCAGGGGGGGGGGGGGTAACACCCCACACCACGAACTGGCCAACTTCAAATGCGAATTTTTCAGGATTATGTTATCCCTAGAAGCTAGATCTATAATCCATTATTTGAAGGATACGAAAATTTTTGTGTTCCACCAGACTTTAACTAACTAATGATATTCTACTGAACATGGAGTCACTTTTAGGCATTTACAGATATTTTATTATACAGTTTTTGGTACAAATATACTTAAAGAGTTTATCCTTAAGTTGCACACACACGTAACTTAAGATCTTGGCCTCTCTTTCTTCTCCTTGTACAAGGCAAGCAGGGAGACATTCGCCACCTTCACAACTTTGAAACGCACACCTGCAACATTCACATGGATAATCAGCTTGGAACTGAACTGGCACTCACAAAATTATATTCCACAGATGTTATCTACCAATGCTTGTATACTTGAAAAGAATACAACGTGAAGCACATTCATTTTGATATTGCAATGCTTTATACACAGGGATCAGGAGCTTTGGAACATTTTTCTGTTAAGGTGTGTGGAGGAAAAGACTGGCAAGGTCATGAATTTGGCACCCCGTTTCTGGATAGCACTCCTTCCCAAAATCCTATCTTTTATAAATGTACTTTAAAAAATGCAACCACAAAAGATAATTTTTTTGGAGTGTGCCATCTTGAATCAGTCCAACAATTTGACTGCAAAAACTTCGGCCCAACTTTGATTTTAGAGTACTCTGAGATCTCTAGAAAAAAACTGCTGTCTACGAGAACATATCAAACCATTTATATAATTAAGTTTCATTAATAAAGAACATACTAGTTTCTTTCGTCAACAGTAAAGCACAGCCATCTGTCGCTGACTAAATAACAGAACATTGATAACAGAATCTCAAATTTTTCAAACCTAAAAAATATTTCAAGCCTATCTCGAGCAGCAAGTAGGTACAGTAAAAATTGACTATAACAAACTCGAAGAGACCTGAAATGCTGCGTGTTGTTATAGTAAGTTCTTTGTATTAAAAGCACCTACACAGAAAATTTAAGGCGCTGGTTTCCCTGGTGGCCGGCAGGTAGATTTGGCAAGTGTCGCACCTGTTGACAAACATAAGACGAAGCATGAACATTCTCCTGTTATTTCAGCCTTTCGAAGAGAGATGACGACGTTTAGGCAACAAAACACGACCGCTATTCATTGGAAGGCACATGTCTTGCCTCTAAGAAACACGGACCAGTGCGTTAAATTAGACGCCAGCAGGTAGTCTGTGGCCAATGATAAGTAAAGTAATTGGGGGGGGGGGGGGGGGGGGAGGGGAGGTAAGTGCTTAGCCTCCTGCAATGACGCACAACACAATGGTTCGTTCGTAGGGAATGCTTGTTGCTGAGGATGACCTTTATATTTCTTCCAACTCTCCCCCTACCAGTTATCAGCAACTATAGCTAAAGGAAACAACAGGCCATTCCATTGCCCATGAATTCACTTCCTTCCTGAACTGTGCAATAAGAAATAATTTTTAATAAGGCTAAAGAAATTACGGTACATCCGACAAACGTAATAATTTCTGGTACACTCAAAAGATTGAAGTAGGCCTAAATGTTATATTCAAATTGAGTCGATTTTATTTTATGGCAGGTAGTAGGCCTACAAAGTGAAAAAGAAAAATGATGCCTGACATTGATATTTATGTTTCATCATTATTCAGAACAAACCTTTGCTCCATGGATCTCTTGCATTAAAAGAATTATGCTATAGAAAATCAGCAAGTTGAGAATATATATATATATATATATTTCACATGGTGGTGGTTTGATCAGAATGGCGAATTGATTATGATCAACATACCATTCTGCATTTACTGCAAAGGTATTAGACACTGCAATTCAAATTGAACCATTGGTCCGCCTGAATTGTTTGTGTTTAATAACATTAAATTATGTCTGATTAATATATAAGATTATATACAAAAATATTAAATTATGAATCCATACCATTTAACACTTTTAAATAACATAGATTGTAATATGTATTCGGCAAATAAGTAATTTTAAATTACAACAGTTTCATAACTTGTTCAATTTTGTTTATGGGGACACATAATGTAGTAGTCAGATCACTTGCTTTTCACCAGGGCGATCCAAGTGCCTGCCGGATTTCCGCATTGGAACACTGGGTGGAATTTGCTGTTGTTCGTGCGTTTTCTAGCAGTAATCCCATTTCCTCCAGCAAAGTATTATCTATATAATATATTATAAGACTATGGCCAGAAGTAACTCGCGCAATAGCATTGTAACCTAAGATATGTGAAGATAGAATAAATTTGGGAAGTGGTAACCAAATTTAAAACCGAAATTTGTTACATTACTACGAGTACTGGTTATATCAGCGAATGAGGCTATGTTGAAATGGATTTGGAAGTACTTCGCGGTTCGTATTTATATATTTTTTAATTCGAATACATCAATATTCACATGTTAAGAATGCAATACTGCTATTTTGTCGTACTCCTAACATCTATACTAATATTATAAAGATGTAATGTCAGTGTTTATTTGTTTACTAGGTGTAAGCCAGTGACCGTGTTTACCTAATGGTCATGTGCCTAGAATAGTTATGATGTAACAAACATTTGTTATTATACAAAGACTGGAAAAAAAAAAGATGCGAAATTAACTCAACATTGGATATAGTTCTATCCACTTTGCCACTGCAGCCCCACTTGGAATCACTCTATCCATTAAGCCACTGCGGCCCCACTTGAAATTGCTTTATCCACTGAGCCACTGTGGCCCCACTAGATGATATCTCTATCCACTGGGCCACTGCAGCCCCACTTGATATAGTTCTATCCACTAAGCCACTGTGGCCGACTTGCAATCGCTCTATCCACTGAGCCACTACGGCCCCACTTTATGTGAAATTAACTCAACATTGAAAAGAGACATTTAGAGTAAAAAAAATGATACTCCATTACCTTCAAATCTCTATGCTTCATCAACACATAACTTTCATAGGAAAAAGTAATAAAAAGTTTAGTTTTTCGGGTTAAAAGTCATGATTGTGTAAACTGATCTTGCTGAAATTAGAACTTAACCTGTAGTAGACCCTGAGGAACTCAGAAGTATTAAATACGGACAGAGATTGTCTCCCTATATAGTAGGAAATGTCTCGGGTAATCTCAGGATGCTCTAGGAACGGAGTCACTGCGGCCCCACTTGGCATTACTTTACCCACAGTCGCAAAGATATAGGCATGTATTTTAATAACTCCATAAAACCTGAGCGAACTTATATAGGCAGTAGTCTAGGCTGCCGCAGCGGGGTGCGGGGAAGGCGCGTGACGTCCTGCCATGAGGATGACGTTGGCGGACTATCAATATGTTCAACACAATGTTTAATGAGCTTGTTCCCTTTAGGTAACTAATATAGCACACCCACATCTACAGAATATCCACATCTATAGAATTTTTATGTCAAGCCCCTGAAATTTGATGGACAGTTTCCTCTGTACATGCATTTTAAGTACATTGAGAGTTCACCATATGTAATAAACTGTGGCATTCTGCACCCAGCATGCCATAATGGGACATAAAGATAGAGGTCCTATGGCAGCGTTACGGTGAGTCTGCGGCCTCATCTGCTTCCATGAGCACAGCCAACACTGTCATGGCTCCAGCTGGGGCGAACCCAGACTGAGACTACAGAGTGACTCAGGTTGTGCTGGAAGCACTGTACTCAGTTCACTACTTCAACACACCATCAATTTCTCTACACACCCACGTACAAACATGCACTTTATACACTGCAAATTAAACTGTTTCATACTATTCCACAGATGATGACTTGAAAAAGCAAATACAGCAGGCCCTTCAACACCAGGGTTGAAAGACTAAACGATCAATGCGAGTACACTTTAAAAACGTGCATTAAACGCTGGCAATTGGCACACGTTGGTTACTTTAAACTACAAACGTAATACTGCTGTATTTTTGAAGCTAAAAATATTTTACACCAGGTTTCACCGTAGTGAGTTCTTGGGAGCTTTGTGGCTCAGAGTTCTTTGGTTTGGCACTGAGTTGGTGCACAAGATATTGCAAACAAAACAATACACCAGAAAAATTTAAACATACAAATATTAACATAAAAATTCACTCCTACAAAATGGCATTCTTCTTGTAGGTGATCTTCACAAGTACACTGTAAAAACTAAAGGTAATATTTAAAGGTGTACCAACGCAACAAAAAAATAAAAAATCTTAACTACTAATTCCTTTGCAGGCGTCTTTGCTTATCGTAGGCTAAGTCTAACATGTATTTCGTCGATGTCTCCGAATTCAACTATCACTGGCACTGTGGTGAGCGCATCTAAGTAAAACTACCTTTTATGTGGGCTGCCTGCCGGTAATTTTACAAAACCTTGTCGCCGGTGAGATGTAAAATGCCTGTTTTCACTGACTTTAGTTATGTACAGCATAATGACTGCTGTATTTACAAGTTCAGTTTGCACATAGTAAATTGTCTAAGTAACAGTTTGTTGCCTTTACCTAACCAGTTCCTACACTTCCCCCGCTTGATGTCAGCTGGGTAGGCACTTATACTGAATACACAATATTTAATCTAGCCTAAATGTGCGTGTGTGCCTATCTCACTGTCTTTGACTGGTCGGCTAGATTAAATGTACTATTTAATACAGATCTATAACGAGTCTTGTAATGTTTATCGTAGTGGTTTACAAAAAGGTGTGCACCAGGTGTCGGGCAGTACGAGGCATCGACTGTCTCGACGCTTCGATCACCGGCAACCAGTTGAGCAGGAGGCAGAACGGGCCTCTCGTCCTCAACGGTGCTGACAGGTGAAGATTCCTGCGTAGGAGGTTGTGACAGAGCACTGCTGCAGGCTATGCTCAACGTCTACTGCAATTCATCGCCGGAAGGAACAGTGGTCAACTTTGTGGTTGTTCCAACCTTGACCCCTGCTCCGACATTTCTTGCAGTTGCGGTGTTTGAACTAGCTCCGTGGCGAGTTCGCATTCCAGTAGTCTAGTGGTGTATGCCTCCGGGCTTACGTCGTGGACGTCATCCGGTGGTCTAGTGGAAGCCTCTGCACTCTTGCCTGGAGTGTATTCCAGTGGTTTAGTGGCAGCCTCCGTGCTCTCGTCTGGAGCATATTCCGGTGGTCTAGTGGCGGCCTCCGTGCTCTCGTCTGGAGCGTATTCCAGTTTTCTAGTGACGGATAGTACTTCATCGCTGGAGCCAGAGATCGACTCCGTGGATGTTGGAACTGCCTTTATTTCGGGCTTCAAAGTTATACTAGGTGGAGAGGTAGGTGCTTGGGTGATTCCTACCCCTCTCACCGATGGTGCTTTCAACTGCTCTCTGATGCTGCTCCATCGGCGGGGTGTCTGACGGGGTTCTCGGTCGTGAACTCCGCCACGACAACTCGGAGGAGCTAGAGATTGCTTTGTCGCGTTTGGTTGCAACTTTCTCAGCATATCTGCATAGTGTCGAGGGCAACGATCCGACGAAGAATGCTCATTAGCATTGTTCTACATCTGGTTTCATAGTGTAATATAGCTAGGTGTCCTGCCAACGACTATAGGCATTGGCTCAGACCTTGTCGAGGGTCCTGGCTCGATATCGGAACTACCCTTCTGGGTGGAGGTTAGTCCTCAACTTTGGATCGACCAGGCGTTTCTCCTACGGCATCATCATCCCCAAGCGTCTGCATTTCCCCCGGGAATGGTAGTATTTGGCCACTGGTGACTTTTGGGATCTGTCCTCGTAGGTCCTTGGCCCAGCAGAAGTTTTCTCTACCGACGATACGATTCACCCCATTTATCGACGAGGCCAACGCTGAACTGGTCACTGGCCTTGCTGAGGTGATGCGTTCTTAGTGTAGATTCACCCAGGTTAAACTCCCATACCTATCTTCGGTGTAGGGTACTTATTTCAAATATACTCGTCCTGAGCTTTTTGGCGGCAGTAGTGAGAGTTAGGGCAGCTAACCAGATGTCCTTGAGTTAAGGCATATCAATAGGATCACTTTCCCATTGCTAGTCGCCTGGCTGGCATAGTGTTTGGCCCATAAAGAGTACGATAGGGATTGTGTGTACCGCTTCGTTGGTTCTACGACGTAGGGCAAACAGAATTGTTGGGATGTGCTTATCACAGTGACAGTGGTCATCTCCCACACTGATACGAAGGCACTCCTTGATCTCCCGGTTCCTTCGTCCAATCGGGTTGGCCTGGGGATGGTACGGCAGGGTAGTCCATGTTTCGACTTACCATCCCTGGCACGCTGACTGCCATTGGCGAATTGTGGATTGAGTGCCATTGTCAGTTAGAATAGTCTTTGGATCTCCCCATAGTGCGAATATCTCAGTATCTATCTTTCGCACGATTGGGGTGGTTTCTTGGCTAGGTAGAGCGAAAGCATCTACCCACCTTTCAGTTACTACCAGCAAACAGCGGTCCTCCTTGGTATTGCGTGGGTAGGGCCCCATGAGGTCGGTGGCTATGTGCGTCCACGCCGTCTTGTGTCTCCTTTGTCGTGCTGTAGGAGGTGGAACAGAGTAGGCTTTGCCACGACAGCATACAATACAGTTGCTGACAAACCGTCGGACGTCGCGGTTTATCCCGCCCCAGCTGTATCAGACTTTGATGTCCAGCAGGGTCTCCCTTGTTCACAGGTGCCCAGCTTAAGGGTGATCGTGGTGGGGTGGTTACGTCATATATCGGAGCGTAACTGCTGCGAAACCCAGATCTTCCAGGGCATTTTGGGTTGTCCGCTACGAATCCACATGACATCCCGTAATTCAAAGCAATGGGGCTGTTCCCGTAGTAGGCAGCGTATGTCAGGGCCCTCCTGCTGACTCAATGTTATCTGGTGATGGGTGATTTGTAACTGGAGGAGACGGATTTGTTCTTCTGGACTTTTTTCTCCTCCAGTGTAAGAAATCGAGACAGGGCGTCTGGCAGGTCATTTGTTTTACCTGGGCAGTGTTGAACTACGAAGTCGAATTCGGTGAGAAACACATCTCACCATCAGAGTTTAGGTTCTGCATTCCGTGACATGTGCAGCCATTGAAGGGCTTTTGAGTCAGTCCGTAGAATGAAGTGTTGTCCTATGACATAGTAGTGATATTTCTTCACTGCCCAGATAACAGCCAGACATTCCTGTTCGATAATATGATAGAGCTGCTCCGTGGCGTTACAACGGGTTGAGGCATGCACTATCACATTAGGCTGGCCGTTCTTGTCATGTTGATATAACACTGCGACTACATCACTTTGACATGCGACTGTGTCAAACTGAGGCCCCAGAAGCGGGGCCTCAGTCCAGCTAGTTCGGATTCATAAAAGTACTGGTTTCTGTCGGTAGCGCATAGTGCTTCCTATTCCTAGCAGGCGAAGTTGACGTTACTCTAGAAATAAAAGCGTTAGGATAGAGAACCATGCTGTATTTATTGAGGACTTAATAAATATAGTGAATCGTGCTATCACCTAACAAGCAGACGGAGTACCGAAGGAAAACTATGTTAGCCAGTGTAGACGACCTGGTTGTAAGCTGGAAGGAAAATGAACTAGAAAACTGAATATTTAACTACTCAAGTAAAGCTGTCTAATGTGGGTGTCTGAAAGAGACAAAAGAAGTTAAAGATTAAGTAGCAAGGTATATTCCTGTTCGTTGGTGATGAAAAATGTTGTCGTTGCAGAGGGAAGCTGCAACAGCTACAGAAGACTCGAGGTTTCGCTGTAGGCCCCAGCATTGAGTGCACAAGGTTAACTCAAGAGAAGAAATATGAATGACTGCCAGGGCCCCGCTGCGCATGAACTTATATAGACAGTAGTCTAGGCTGGCGCAGCGGGGTGCGGGGAAGGCGCGTGGCGTCCTGCCGTGAGGATGACGTTGGCGGTCTATCAATATGATTAACACAATGTTTAATGAGCTTGTTCCCTTTAGGTAACTAATATAGCACACCCACATCTACAGAATATCCACATCTATAGAATTTTTATGCCAAGCCCCTGAAATTCGATGGACAGTTTCCTCTGTACATGCATTTTAAGTACATTGAGAGTTCACCATATGTAATAAACTGTGGCATTCTGCACCCAGCATGCCATAATGGGGACATAAAGATAGAGGTCCTATGGCAGCGTTACGGTGAGTCTGCGGCCTCATCTGCTTCCATGAGCACAGCCAACACTGTCATGGCTCCAGCTGGGGCGAACCCAGACTGAGGCTACAGAGTGGCTCAGGTTGTGCTGGAAGCACTGTACTCGGTTCACTACTTCAACACACCATCAATTTCTCTACACACCCACGTACAAACATGCACTTTATACACTGCAAATTAAACTGTTTTTCATACAAGTGAACACTACAACAAAACAAAAGAAATAAGACAACAGCATTATTGGTAATCCTTACTAAATTCAGCTCTTTTAGTTTAGCAATGTTCACTTTGGACAATAGTTGTAAGGACTTCGATAGACAGTGAAGAATGAAATTAAATGTAGCATTATCATAGATATAAACGTAATAAGTATGTTGATTGTTTCAACTATGCATGTTGTAAAAAGGAACAATTAGAAGTTTTCGATGAAAAATTAAAGATAATTAATCAACCAATCACAATTTTTGTAATCCAATAAATATTGTTGTTAAGTCACGATTCCAACTTAATTTCTCTACTACAAAACATGTGCGACAGAAAATTTGTATTACGATGTTATGTTTATGATTATACGTCGCGCAATTCAAATTTGCTATTCCACAGATGGTAACGTGACTTGAGAAAGCAAAAACACAGCAACATATTACATAAAAGGTGTATCAAATTAACTCGTAGGGTTTGGCGGGCATGAGAACTACAGTTATTTTGCGCAGTTTAGAGAAATTTAGCTTTAACATCAAGAAAGTTTTCGCTTACCTCAGAACTTTGTCCAAATGATGTTGACTACCATGGGAGATACATTTTTGTGTCTTTTTACATCTCGCGTCATGTTTTGAGATCGCAGTTACTCGTAATTTAATTGTACATGAACGACGTAAATTTTTCTAGCTAGCTAGCGAGCCATGTCTGGGAGGAGGGAAGAGAAAACTTTTTTTGGAGAAGGGTAACGTGACATTCTAGCACGGGGAAAAAAAAAAAAAAAACACGAGCCGGTCATTGCTAAACAGAAAAAGGAGAAAAACGAAGCTGGAAATGTTTAGTAGAAGCATGAGGTTTCTGGAATTTTTTTTATTTTGGCTTTTTGCATCCAAGCTGTTTAATTAAAGTATTTTCCAAACACATCACAACCACCACACATTAATGTAAAAAATTATCCCCTGGAATTTGTTGCAAAAACCATGGTGCGCGCTATACGAGTAAATCCGGTATATACTTACTCAATGGTATTACGAGTGCACGTGTACATAATGTACTGCATACCGACATTATATGCGTTGCTGAGTAAAGTTGATACTTATATATTTTTTTGTTAATACATTGTTTAACGATTGGAGCATGTAATTTTTGTTTGATGTGACAAAAATTAAATTTCGAATTAGGCAAAAACTGAATTTTTTTTTTAGCATTTACACAGGAATATTTTCGGGACCACAGATAATGCTCTATGGACACAACTTACAGCCCAACTGTGGTCGATGGTTTGAGCTTCCACTGTATTATCATTATATTATTTACATAGAGACGTGGTAGAAATATACTGAACGTGCTGAGAGTAGAAACTACAAAGGGCTTTCAAAAGTGCTCATTTTATCATGAACAGCCTAGTAGGTACATGATTTAGAGATATGTATGCTGTAACAGGACAGACCCACTTTACACAAAAGTGTGATACCATGCAGATTTGTATTGAGGCTCCTGCACTGTTAACACTACAGGGGTCAATTATGTTCCATCTTGAACAAGAGTGCAAAAAAAAGTGCAACTATCAACATGTTCTATAGTCGTTAATTACCAGGAATATCACCAACGGCATGTCCTTTACGTCCAAAACCTGCCACCAATACTTCATCGTTTTCTTCTATGTAGTTGAGGCAACCATCCCGTGGAACGAATGCTGTGATCTTCTTCCCATTCTTAATGAGCTGCACTCTGACGCACTTGCGGATGGCAGAGTTTGGCTGCTTCGCCTCCACACCTCTGTGAATTGATCAGCTTCAATTAATAATATACATTGCATTTATAAGAATTAAGACAATATTTTCCTAAAGTAAAAAGTTGGGATTAATTTAAACATTAGTAGATAAAACGACTGTGCATCATCACACTTGGAAGTTCAAACCATGCTGTTATTTTAACAAAAAATACATTAAAATCCGTAAAAAATCGCTCTCAACTTTTCTGCCCATAGAAATATGTCGCTGCATACAAAATCATTTGGATCCCTCCACTCAGTAAAATACAGTCACAACTCCAGCAAATTTTATATTTGTATAGGAATTCTGCCAGAACCTCAAAATTATCAACACAAGATTGCAGCTTGGGCATTCCCATGCCAAATTTGTGCGGTGTTCCAGATTTTCCGGGGTAATGACTAGCTAACCAATATTCACAGTAAAAAAATTGAAGGAGGTGGGGAAGGAAATGAGTACTTTAAGCCTACAAACTGTACATGTAGACTGTCACAATAATTCAATTTTTTGACAGCCAGTGTGTGGCACCGTCATAAATGATATTAACATCATACATACACAAAATCTTATCAGCTGATGTATCAACAATTGCAAGAAAATTTCATGTAGGCTATTTTGTCTAGGGATGGGATCCTCGATACTGTGATACTGTATCGAGTATCGCATGAGAATATTCAAAAGTATCAATTTTAACACCAATTTTCTCGTGCCATAACTGTGATACAAGTGTACCATAACTTTCAGAATGTGGACAATACATTTGAAAAGTGTACCATAATTTAATCTGCATCCTTTGGGCATTCCAACACACCCATAAAAGTTGACCTAGGTCCAACAGTTCACACTATATTAACAGCAACTTTTAAATGCTTACCATAATTATTTATGCTGCCAACGAGCATTCCAAAGCTTCCCACAAGCATTCTAAAAAGCCTCCTCGGGTAGAGATCGAACAGTTTACACATTTCTAATTTTAAAAGTACAAGTGTACCATATTTTATTCATAGCATAATATTTACACATTTGCAAGCACCTTGTGTATTTAGGCAACCCATACATACCAGAATTGTGATTTTTGAAGTTTACTTTTAAGGTACATAATTAGGTACAATAAAAACTGGTAGAGTTGCGAGTGAGCAACTTAGCTATTGTACACCCAATACATACCACAACTATATGCTGCACCAAAATGTTTCATTTAGTCATTTTTATCCCAAGAATAACGTTTATGGTCTATATTTCAGGTACTTTAATAAAAGCACGCAGAGAGCTGCAAGCAAGCACCGATAGGCAAGAACGAGCAAACTTGAGTAGTTCTTGTACATCCCACATATGCCATAATTATCTGATGCAATTGCATTATTAAATTTTCACAAATATTTTTCAATATTATCTGATACACCTGATGTGGCGTAGCCTGTGTATTCTGCACGCTAGGCCACAGCGGGTGTATCAGATAATTATAATATTTATTTAACGTTACAGTAATTTCCTTGAAGTTGTAAGATAAAATAAAAATACTGTGAAATCATTTCCCTCAAAGCTTTGATAGCTTCTACTGTGGAAATGTGATTCTATAGAATCAAAGGAGACTGTTAGTTTATCATTGGTTAAGGAAGTTTGGGTTACAGGTCGCCCACCATTTGTTTCCCGTGTAATGTGGGTTTTTATAGTTCCAGTGTGTGCCAACCACACTACTAAAAAAAAAGAGCAAGTTTCTTGGTCAAGTTGTTTTGTGTTCATGATAATGTTAATTTGGTATCGCAAAATGTATTAGTACCAAGTATAAGAATGTTTTGGTACCGAAAACTGGTATACAGTATCGAGAAAATGTAGTATCGACACATTGTTAATTTTGATAGCCCACATATGCACAACAGACATCTGAGAAATATGTGGGCAAGAACGAGATCGTAGATAAAATGTTTAAGTATTTTAATTTATACGTTTACGAAACCGCCGTTATTAGTGTAACAAATTAAACTTAGTTCTACAATAATGTGCAGGTGTGTAAACAAAATGGAACACTGTACAAGATAGTTTAGCTTCATTTGTCTCTTCTACATAGGCAGTGCTAGTGTTTACTGCTAACATTGCCATGTGCATGCTTCATATTAATGGAAGAGGCCACATATCTGAAAATATTGTTAAAATATTTCCACATTAATTTGACGTAACATATTTAAACCCGTTGTTTTTAGCTTGCACAAGACGAAAAATATACTTTAAGACATGATATAGTTTCGCAACACAACAGCGAAATAGGTGACTGCAGCCACCTGTTGGTCAGCGGCTCGCCACGGAAACCAACCCCCCCCCCCCCCAAAACCAGTTTTAATGTGCTTTAAATTTTCCGTGAGCTCTATAAATATTGTTACACGTGAAGGATGTAACACTTGAGGGGCGTATCTGAGTTTGTAATTGATGGAGGTCTTGATAGTAAACATACATAAATAAAAAAACTAAATTTGATCTCTTAATTTATTCACTCTGCTACTATATACATCAGTTAGCTGTCTCCACTTTTTACTTGTTCTATTTAACAGTGAGCACACTATTTAATGTTTATTTCCACTAATTAGTTCTTCTTTATGTCTCCCATGATTACAGTCAATCAACTCATATCCATACTTGCCAACTTTCCACAATTCAAATTAGAAAGACATTTTGAAATTCTAAAATTTTGCATAAATAATATGTGGCAATTATAATGAAAAGTAACTTTGTCACAAATTCGCTTCTAGTCCTGTGGTTACATCATCTACCATACAGCTACATAGTTCCGTTTGTTTATTAAAAACTACAGAAACACAACATTTCAATTCAAACATATGAAAACACTGAATTGGTTGCATGCACAAAAAAATGTTTCTCACTCACCTCAAAATTGGAAGGAAAAAAATATCAAAGAAATTAAAGCTTTCACTTTCAAGTACACAATAAATCATATTAAAAAAAGAAAAATTCACTACTGTTCCCAGAAACTAAGTCAGGTACCTATGTAGAAAATTTCACAGTTTTAAGTGAATACATGAAATAATATAAACAAGAAATCAAACCGATGAAAACAATTCAGTGTAGTTACAATAATTCAATCATTCTGGCTTGTTAGAGATCTAACAGTTGCTTTTTTTTGCTATGTGTAAAAATGTGTCACTGAAAGTCTGTTCATAACATGCCTTTTAAAAAACTTATTAGATTTAATAATAGATACATTTTCGAGTACATTATTTAACACGAGAGATGAAACTGAGTTCTGTTTTTGACAAGACTAAAGAATCTTCCGCATTTAGCATTGCTACGTGGCATGGTTAGAATTCCTAGCATAACGATGCATAATACGCCATACTTAGGTTTTCCACCAATACTTGTCCACAGTTTATATTCTGACCTATTTATCTACGTCTGAATCTTCAGTCTTAACAACGGAGGTTAGATCTTCTAGCTGAAGGAGAGAAAAATGATTGTGAAGCACATCTATTGCATCCTCTCTAGTCTCACTCTCATTCATAGGCAACAGAAATGGAAATAAGTCAACAAAAAAGTAAATACTGCAAAAACTGGCTTCTGGAATTTTTTTCTATTACAGTAAAGAGCAACATTTTCATTCATTATAACTTCATTTTTTAAAGGAAATTTATTGAATATGTAGTCATAGGCAGTGGAAAAAAACTTCCTAACAGACAAATAAAACTTCTTATCAGTGGTGATTGGAACTTGCAGTGTTTTCTTGATGCAGTAGGAAATTTTGTTTGTAAGGAAGTATAATTCAAGTTTTAACTTCATCGAAAGAACTAAATAGATAAATGTGTCGCTATTTTTGTAATGATGTGAGAAATACTCAACATAAATATCATTACATTTTTTATATAATGAACTATACTACAAGGGAGTTTATTTACGACATGTACATTTAAAACCTCTCGCAAGAACAAAAAGCAAGAATTACATATATTTCAAATATTCTAACAACAACTTAAGAAAATCGTTTATAATACACGCAAACTTACAGTTCACTTCGCAATTCCTAAACACAACCCGAATTTTGAATGTTTACTTCACTAACATCACTTTTGTCAGCCACTGATACAAAATAATTTATTTGCTGACTTATTATTTTAACACAACACAAACTATTTATTGAAAGCAACAAATTTAAACTTCACAATGTAAAAACTTATCTGCTCATGCTTCACAACTTTTACACAGACACAGTAGATGCAAGTGTGATATTTAAATCAAAAGGGCCTGTGTGAAATTATTGGATTGTATGTAACTTGGTTTTTAATTATTTTGTAGACTGCAATTTTTTTAAATTTAAAATTTCTTTTCCCCCTTAAGAAGTTTTCTCTGATAAAAGTTTGAAGCATCCAGTCCTTTGAAAAATGTATGTATTTCATAATTTATGAGACTAGATATTGTACGAACACAGTCCGTTTAATATATCAATTCATGCATTTTGTTATGCAAGGAAAAAACTAAGTAATTACGTTCATGTGTTGCATGCAGAATTATGATTTCAAAGATTTAAAGATTGTCTCGAGATGAAATCGAGAAGTTTTTCATCTGGAGTATTTCTCAATATTGCTGAAACGAGCACATTTATAGATTCTTTATTTTGATAGTGCCCAAATAAATTTGTGAATTTAACTTGAGAGAAGAGTTCATTTCTTGTGGAAAAAGCTAATTTAGTGAAATATAGCACATTTGTCTGTATTTAATTTTTTTTTTTTGCGATTTAACTGCAAAATTTTGTGGAGTTTTTCATTTTATCGTGATTTACCACAAAATTGTGCCTCTAATTATGCCTGATCAAATATGACTGCAAAATCACACAAGTTATTTGCATTTAGTTTACAAACACAACCGGGTTTGCAGAATATGCCACCCAGTAATTCTTCTTAAAGAATCAAATAAAACTTTTGAATGCAAAAAAGCGGAACACATTTATTCTCCGATTCAGGCAAGAATCAGTGGAATTGAGGAATCAATATTCAAACTGTACCATCACTACTTATTTCACATCCAATTACTAGACATTTTGTAAAGGGATGGCCTTTACAGATTTTCAACGTTTGTTGTCATTATTATTTGTCACTTCTCTTTAAAAGTTAAATGTTTACACCAGAATCGTAAATATTATTAAATAGTAACTGAATTTATTATTGTGATATATAACTGATTACATTATTATATATTATAATTACTTTATCAAACACAGTTATGATTACAAGCAAGTTAAATATTTTAATAGACGGAACGGACCTATGTTAATGCTCTGGGTATGAATAAGTTAAACTGTTAGCCTACACTTTTTTCTCCTTGATGATAAGGAAGAGATCTCAGTGTACAAAGCCTAGGATACATTGTGATTTGGATAGAAAATGTCAGACTATTTCTGAATGACAATGGGACATGTCTTCCGCCTGCAATGATGCATGGGAATAAGCCTTGCTTTAGCAAGTGACTCTCCTGCCTGACACCATGTAGAGCGGACCATCATAATCAGTAGGACGTGAGCCGATTAAGATTTTCGCAATGCCCATCACCATAAAGGTAATTCAGGTAGTGGCAATGGGGAGAACAATAATCAGTAATTATTTGTAGAAGACGCCCGTTAAAGATTAGCTCGATAATTTTGGTGCTTCAGAAGCCAACGCCATCAGGATGTGCAGTAAGCTTACCATGTCCGTAGCTGGCGGAACTTCCAATCTTTATCTGAGATCAATCAAATCCACGGCATCTCAGTACATTTGTTACGTAAAACTAATTGGACATGCGTTTTAAGAATTTTTGACTGTAGAAACTTTTCAAATCGGAGTGGAAAATTATTTTTAATTAGTGTTCAAAGAATTTAACGTAATTTTGAAAGGTATGATACATACCAAGTAGCTAGGAGATGATGGAGTGTGCTCTAGCCTTTAAAGAGCTGGTTGGTGCATTTTAATATTACTCACGTAAATGTGATAAATTATTGCAATTACTAGAGGACAGTTTCAGATCGTTACGTAATTGGCATGCTGTTCAATGTAGTTGTAGCAGGCAAACGTAGAGTTTTATTGGCATTTCATAATAATTTGGCAAAACCCCACCTTATCTACAACTAATTTAAACTGGATCAGCATCAAGTCTAAGAAGTTTTTGCATTGCTTTTCAACGAAGAATAAAGCGAATTTTATTTTATTGCTTCTGAGCATAATTTTACATGACTTAAAATTCATTAATAAACAAAAATCTGATTTAATGAAGCTAATTTCTCATGTGTGTAGTTTAAAAGTAACTAGAATATTGTAAAGAAGTCATTTACAGATGGTGTCACACTTATAGGGTACCTTCTTGTAGTTTACACTTGGTTTAATTTAATAATTTATTATTTTTTTTCCAAGATCAAAAAAACAAACCACCTCAGATGGTAGACGTCATATTTATTTTTGCCTATTATTTCCATAGACAGTCGATTCTCAATCTATCATTCAGGGGAATGCCAAAAAATGTCCATGCATGAGGGATTTCAGTAGACGTGGTTTCTGACACGTACATCAATAAAATACTACTACTAATATGATAAAACTTTAAGTTGGGTATAGGAAGAGCTGAACATTATCTGTGAATACACTTTAGCTAATAAACACAATAGAAATCTGAATTATTAAAAAAATATATAATTGTAAATACATTAAAAAACATTTCAACTATAGTCGTTTAAATATAGAAAATGTATCAAATTACTGTATATAATTTGATTGTAATCAGACACCAAATGCAAGCTGACCTAAAACATTCAAACCCCCTGAAAATAAAAAATGACACCAAATGCAAGTCAAATTTTGAATGTTTGCAGCGGGCTATCTGCTGAGAAAGCGCGGAGACGTTATAGATCAGGCAGTGGATTCACGGCGGCAGGAGGATTGCCACTTCCCACCACTACATGTTGCCAACAACTTGCGCGTGTGGAAAATGTCTATCTTTTAAGAATTAATTATATTTTACTGCAAAGAAAACTTTCAATTTTGAAACTAAAATAAATAAACGAGGCGATTATAATAAATTTCTTCACTGTCTAATAATTCATCATTCAAAACCACATCACCTGATTTTCCCTGTCTTAAGTTACACAGCACTCGACTCAATGCTTAAGCCGGCTCTACACGATGCTTATTTCCGTAGCAGTTATCATACCCATTCTCTGCTAGCGTTTCTGCTCCCATGTAGGTTACAATCCAGCCCCATCTGGAGGGGTCTGGCTCCGGCTATAACAGTTTTCGTACCCATGGGTATGTCCGAAACTGTAATAGAATGTGTTCTAATATTCTGCTTTACCCACAGAGCTGCTACAGAAAATATGGCGGATTCCCAAGATGCAACATCGAGGCGTATATATTAGTTTACGAAAAAATTACTGGTTCTGCAAAACATGTTCTTGTACCAAATGAAACTTAATGTAAGCGTAAGTAATGGGAAACGTTTCAATTAAGTCCCACAGTCATAATAAAACAAAACACAACTTTGAAAATACGAAAAAAATTATTTCTGCAATATCTTGGTCTAAATACAATAGTGAAACCCTGTTAAGAAGTTCCCACTTAAAAAGATTTTGTGCTTAATAAGTTGAATAATTGTGCACTTAGTCTATCTGCACATGTGTAATTCGACCCCTTTAAGAAGTTTTCCTGGTTAATAAGTATTAATTTTTCAGACCCTTCAGAAACTTCTTAAGAGAGTGTTACCTTTTTTTTTTATATAAAAAAAAGGGGGGGGGGCAGCCGATTGCATTGTGCAGTTACTTGTGTATTAATGCTCTTATTCAAAGAAATTCCAGAAATAAACGTTTTCTGACAACAAATTATAAATGACAATAATGTATCACATAAAAAAACTAAAATTTTTGTTACTTGACGGAGATTTGAAATCAAAAACCAAAAGTTATGTTACAATCACGTGCACTAACCCACTGTGCTACACACAACTTGAAAATGAACTGTGTATTTTAATGCATGTAGCAGGAGTGATAACCCCCACGCATTAAAGCTCTATTATGGGCATTGTGATATTTCCCCCTTCTTTTAGTCTCCTGACATAAAAGCTTATTTAATTACGGAAAGCACAATATTCATTATTATGCTTGTTAAAGATAAATATTTAATTAATTAAACAATGTTTTAACTAGTCGCGTAAACGTCCATTGTACATAAATGTCGTAACAGTACCTTGTTTTCTTTATACATAAGCAGTGCCATTACCAACATAATTTCCCACACATTAATAGCCTAGTACCTGTACTCTGAAACTTAAATAAATACATTCTTCAAGATAAAAAAATTGTCTTTGTACTTTTTGGATGTACCACAAAGCTCCTACATATAATATTTGATTGCATATGTAGCCCTGCCAACTGCGGAATGTCTGCCATTTGCACTTTAAGTAACGTGTGGGTATGAACTGATGCACTCTTTCTTCTCTTCTGCTACAGAAACTTTTATGTCTTCTGTTGTGCCTATGGGTATAACAGAAGGTAGCAGAAATGCAGTACAGTGTAGGGACGGCTTTACCTACCCATTATTAGACGGCAAAAGGTGTCAAATAGGTCTTTAAATTTCATCAGTTTATTCAAAAGATGTATGTCTATTGAAATAAACTAATATAAATCTTCAGATTTCCCCACAGAAGATACTGAAAATGAATCTTGCACTTATAATACAAAAGTTGCTCTACGCTATAACAATTTTTGGCGACGAGGCAAGTTCGAGTATATACAATTGAGCATATAATTTTGTTTGTGAAGATACAGCCCCTTGAGTTAAGTAAATATGATGTTTTAAAATTGTGTTAATTTCATGCCGCAAAGCGGGCGTGGCCAAGAAAGAGAGGATGTGCTTAATATTCTGCTAGACAACTTCCCCTATCGGAAACGAGAATGGTCTGCGAGGGGAGGAAGGAAGGTGCGCCGCTGAGATAGACAGAAAGAGAGGGCACAACGTTGCCAAGCTCATTGCTATGGGCAACCACTTCCCCTATCAGGGGAAGTAACAAGCCAGACTTACACCATGCCTCACTCAAGGCCGCAGTCTCAACAGACGCGTTGAGAAGACAAGCTACTAGACAGCGCACAGCAAAACAGTTATAAAGGTGATGCGCGTGACGTATTTCACATCCAGTTACCAGACTTTTGCTTAAACAACCATCTTCAAAAGATAGCTGTGGGAAATATTAGGTAAAGGGACCATAAATATTCTTTGATAGATGCTCCATGCGATAAACTATACAAGCGGTTTACGTTAACATTATTTACATAGCGATTTCGCCAGGACCACAAAAAATTGTTGATGGATGCGGTTTATCGATACACGCAATAACGATATGTCAAAAGTTGACTATATGGCTGTGTTTGTGATTTTAATGCATAACCATATAAGTTGTAAAGTTCATGTAACACCAAGTACTACATTTTCGCTCTTGTCACAGAGTTTCTGATATTTCTGCCAAAATATGCGACCAGTCTAAAATGAAGAGGCAATTTACCTGTCCGAATAGTTTCAACAAGTACACATCACTGCTAATATGCGAATGTACATGTATATACAGATATCTGGAAACAGCCTTAGTGCGTAAGGAACAAAGAAAAGTGTTGTAAATATCCTACAAACATATCACATTTTGGCATGTATTGGCAGCATAAAAAAAACTAAAAAGTGGGGTACGGCTTATATACGAGACATTGGCTTAAGTCCCCCCCCCCCCCCAAACATGTTTAGAAATTTGTCAACATACAGTACATTTTAATGTTTTTAACCTGTAGGAAGGAAGGGAAAAGAAGAATAAAAAGTGGGGAAAAAAACTTACATTTTTGCAATCATTTGTTCACTCACATTCATAAACAAAATAACCTTCATCCCACACATGTGAAATGTAAACATGTTGGAGCTTGGCCATAGATGCCATACATGAGCAAATAATTTCTCTGCTGTACAAGAAACTTGCATAGTTTGCATGTCCACCGTGGCTCTACAAGTGCACACTAACAAGAAGCCACTTTGTATAACATGTTGCCATGGCTTTGCTTTCTCAAGTCAAGTTAACATCTGTGGAATAATAATTGTGCAATATATATTTGTAAACATTGCAACATAATACAAATTATCTGTTAGAAATGTTATGATGGGGAGAAATCAAGTCGGGATATAGTATGTTTGTATGGAATCGTAACATAATATTTACAGGAATACAAAAATTCTGTGCGGCATATACTTGAGATATTAATTATCCCTAATTTATCATCAAAAACTTATGGTGCAGTCTATACACACATGCTGCCTATACACGCCAAAATATGGTAATCCCAATCCACAATCGAAAAGTGGTAAATCATTTGCAGCTATACGACTGTCTTTGAACTTGAGCCAACTCACTGTAATTATTCAAATGTTTGTGTGTGTACAATGTGCCTTTTCAATCGTTTAAACTGTTAGCTGTATACTTAACATTTAAATAACTTTAACGCATAATCTTGTTTCTTAGTGTGTAAAAATATATTGTTTTGAATAGTCTCTTGTTTAATTAAGATTTTTGCCCCTCTAGGAACATAACCTCGTAATATAAGGGTGCTACTTTCATGCACAAAATTACAAACACTATGTCCGAAAGTAGAGGACTGCCTGTACTGTCCAACTTCAGTCAATGAAAGTGGAAATTGTTTTTTTGTTTAGTTCAACTTACACCTTCTCAAGAACGATGCCCTTGGCATGGGATGCACCTCCAAAAGGATTGGCCTTCCACCTGGTGCCCAGATGGGCCTTCTTATAGTCATTATCAGCCCATCTCTGCTCACGTCGGTGGGTTACGTGCTTGCGAGCTGTCCTCAGACCACGAGGCTTACCTGCAACAGAACATGTTTCTCCAGACCATGCACCTTTCACATCCTCACCATAGGTGAGGACAAGCTGCAACACTTTACATGATCTTCAGGTTTTTTTTTTCATTTAAAAATTCCCCACTGACATTTCCTAAATTTTTTTAAACAAAAATAATTTCCCACCCCACCTTTTTGTAAAGCGAAGTAAACAATAATGTTCAAATCTAAATGTGATGGAAAGATACAAATCAGCTGAAAATAGAAACTACGCACAGTTTTCTAAAAGCGCTGACTATACTTAGAAACCACCATAGTTCAGAAGTACAAATAAGATGGTGCAACATTTTCTTCACTCTTTTTAAATCAAAACTTCAAAAAATTTCCCCACGGCATGTTTTGTAATTTCCTAAATATGTCACGTATCACAAGCATTTTATACATCTTTTAACAATAAAGTATCAAAATTTTCATTTCATTCAAGATTTATCTGTATTTTAATTACAAACTCTAATCCATTTATAAAAAAAAAAGTGAAATGATGCTAAAAGACGAGTGTTGGCAGCACCTAGAAAGACATAGTTGCCATGCAAATATAATTACAACCGAGCACGTACAAATTCAGTGCACATCATTTGATGTAATTTTCTAGACTTAAAAATAAACTTTATTTGTGTGAGACGAAGAAATACAGTAAGATTTTTTCACAAGGAATAAAAGTTACTTTTTATGTTACCCTTATTTGTGAATTCAAATTTTTTTTATTTAAGTACTGCATCCGTGAAATGAGTATCTGGGTTAGGCTATGCCATGTTTCTATTGTAGATTTTCGCCGCATTCCATTACTGCTAATGAGTACTGAACTCACTTATGATTCATCAGTGTTGGTCAGCAGTAAGCAGCCAGCAGTAAAGGGTAAATATTTTGACCGTCAGTTACTACATCGTTTCAGATGGATCAGCAGTAGTATTCATTAAAATTATATAAAAATAATTAAATTTAGAATTTAAGAAACATTTTATTTTTCTCTAGAGTTTAAAGAAATCTTAAGCATACAAAAACAATTATTCATAATTGTTTTAACTACAGGAAGGGTTTTTTTTTTTTACAATGTAGAACACAGTTTTGAGTTTATTTTGTACTGTTTGTGTGCGGAATTTCAGTAAAGACTATTTTGTATTTAATGATCCTGCCATATGCACATTTTAAATATATCTGAGAACCTACAACTAGAATCACCAGCCAAAATATTTCACTGATTCTGCATAACCACTGCAGCATCAGTAAACTCAAGTGCTTTTAAGCTGGAGTCACAATACCCCGACGACTACGACACAACGAAATCTGAGTATCAACCAATGGAAAGCAAGGTCACTGTGACGTCAGTCCGAACAAATTGCAGCTCCCACAGCCCGAGAAAAGTAGATTTTATTTGTAACTTCCAGCGCGTTGGACTCGCCCGGGTGCACAAAAAAATGTAAATACAACATTAGAAAACAAATATTTGTGCGCATTTCCCTAGTTAATAATTAACTTGCCGACAGAATGCAACGGTTTGTTTCAAAATACATTTTCTCTCTTGTAAACTTCAAATATTCTCAAAAGAAAATAACAGTTTCGCTTCGAGAGCTTTAAAAAGTAAACACATTGGATATTGTAAAGTTAACTTGAGTTTTAAAATTTTCCTACAGCCAACTGACATTAACTTGTCGCGCAGATTTCGTCGGGGTATTGTGAACACTTAATAAAATTTAATATGAAATTCCGTCGAGCTCCGACATTATTACCGTCTTGTGTCATGTTCGTCGGATTAACGTGACTCCAGCTTTAGTAGGGCCTAGTCAATATAGCCCCACCAATAAAATCAGTATTGTAATGCTGCACATGGATAGGGTTGTAGGCCTACAAGGTCAGTTTATCAGTGATTTGATGTAGGCAACAACCCATCACGTTTTTCAGTACTTAGCATACTGTGAGTGTATATTGTGCCTATAGGGTAATATTTCGGCATTAGTAGTACCAAAACAGACCATTACCCGCACATTTGTATTTATTGAAATCTTCCGGCAAAAGCAACAGAGCAAGAAGACACACAGCTGTCAATGTGTTACCAACAAAAGCCCACATTTGTCAACATAACGATATATCACTAATACAAAATTAGGTTAATACTGTTCTCCAAGAAACAAACATACATTATAATACGTACACACACACAACACACGTGCTAAAAATGTGCGGCATACATGGGCATGACCTATCAACACGCTACAAAGAAAATCTTTATGACAATATACAAAAAGTATTCACTTAAAGTATCACAGCACTTCAATAACAGTATAAGACTAATTGCTTTAAAAACACTAGTTCCTAATGTTTTAATATATTAAACTGAAATAATATACAAAAGAAGCCACATACCCATATTTTTTTACAATCTCATAAACTCACGGATGTAACAGGAAGGAAACAACCATAGATGAGAAATGATTAACCCGTTTGCCCACCTTCCTGCTAGTAAAAGAGAAAACACTGAATAAGAAAACACTGAAGAGAAAACACTGAATAAGTCGCCGCGAGGACTGCACCGGTGCACTTACGTGCACCGGTGCAGTCCTCGCGGCGACTTCGTACAACATTGGAACACATGGCATCAGTGCGTGTAGTGCAACCGAAGTGACGCGTATACTAAGCGAGGAAAAGTGCCAAGTATGAAAGGACAGAGTGATCACACAGCTACATGCGCTTCACGCGCCGAATACACAGAAATAACACCCGAGTGCTAGTGTGCAAAAGGTATGTAAAAAAACAAGATAATGTCACGCAAGGACATGCGGGCATATAAAACAATGTAACAAACTGCCTTACAGACCGAAGGGCATTTGCAGGAGTGTTTTCTTGTTTTTTTTTGTGATTATCATTCCATTTATGTTCCATCAGCAGGACATTCACCGGAGCTCTGTTTTATGTATTATAGATATTTTTTTTAATAGTTTTATTTCTAAATGTGTCCAAGTTGCAAGATGAGTGCAAGTGTTGTTTATTGCAAGTGTTAGAAAGTGGTTCTTCGTGGCTCGCCTGCTGCCAACGCTGCCCAGCATGCCACGTGGTACTGCAAGTCAATACATCTTTGTCTGAGAGTGTGGAAGTGTGTTGCCATGTCCGTGGTTTTCTCGCGCCCAGGCAGCTCTCACACTCTTAGAACCAACCATTTAGTTTGTAATAGATATTTCATTTAATCAGAACCATCTTGATTTGCCACCCGGGGCTCTCCCCCTCTCAACTTCCCCAGAGCTTGCATTGCCTGGGGAAGGGTAACTCTACAATTTAATCTTGGTCTGGCTTCGCACCATTTTTATATAGTGTAACCTGCATTGGCAGGCGAGAGCCGACATCAATGTAAGTTGTCTTCATCAGACAGAAATTCAACAAAACCGAAAGGAATAATGTGAACAGCGTCACATATTTAATTCAAGTCGCCTTCGGGCATTCCAGGGCGCGGGCCTTCACCTTTCCCGCCAAAGTGTTTTGTATCATCAAGTATATAATTTCCAATGTAATTACCTTGTATCAAGTATTTAATGTCTATTGTTCGCGAAGCATTTACGGGCGTGTGGTCCACCCTAAGAGTCCACCGTGCAATACGCTATTGAATCAGGAACATAACTGAGGAGCACCACACTGGAAGGATTGCCGCCTTTGGTCATCGGTACACAACCCTTGAGGTAGCAGATTCAGCTCTCCACAACATCATCGGTATTTTCCCTGTACAGTACCTGACGCTCGGGTGCAGTATGATTCTAAAAAACCTTTTCCTGGTAAATAATTTTACAGCTCCTGAAAACCTCAGTTAACCCAATATCGCACCATGCCACGTCAAAGTAATATTGTAAATTTTTCACAATAAAAACGCAACTAAAAATATATTCTATTAAGTAATTAATTACCAAAATATTCATATTAAATTTTTTTTTACTCTACTCTGAATAGATTAATGACTGACCGAATATTCGTTTTCCGAGCATGTATCCAACATCGACATACTCTCACAGCAACACAACTGTCAAAGTAAATATTTTTGTTAAATATTTTAGGTAATCTGTGGTTTTTTTTTTTTTCATTACATAGCTGTACCAAGATATTGGCCAAGTCTAATTACAGTATACAAAGATTAAACACTCCACACAGCACACACACACACACACACACACACGGATGACATGTACCACCCTAAGCCCGTTTGCCTACAGTTGAGTACGTCGCTTCAGACCACAGCACTCTACCGAGCTATACTGCGCTCTACCGGGTGCGCACTAGGTCAATTCATGTGATCGAAACCAGCAATAGTGAGTGAGTGTGAAACCAGAGCAAAGTGTGTGCAAGCCAGTGCAGCGTGGTCAATGGACCACATGGATTATGCATGCAAGGATCTGGGGAAGTAGACCCCAAAAGGCATAAACACAAGACGTGCAAACAAAGGCAACGCCCAAGCATGCAAAGCCACACAACTATAAGAGATGCTACATTAAAGCACTTCCACACCCCTATAGGCAATTTATTGAGGAGTTATCACGTAGTGCTGTACTATTCATTCCCACATCTGTCATCTCCATTTCATCTCACACAGTGTTTTGTATACATATTAAAGAAACCCTGGAATAGTACTTTTGTTAATATGCAAAACCAATCAGGGAAGCAAGTGCAGGTGTTGTTGTATCGTGTTAGCATAAGAAAGTAGTTAACACTGACGTCCTCTCGTTCCCCTAGCCTTTAGCAGGTTTGACCAGTCGACCACGTCTTCAACAGCGCAACACGCAGGCGCACTCTGCGACTGAGCACCACATAGTGCAAGTGCAGTCCGACGGAATGAGAGTGCGATGGTGCAGTGCAGGTTGCAACATCTCGCCCTTCCCCTTGTTTCCTAAGTTTTTACAAAATACTAACTTTCCTGCTCGGTCTGCTGATAAACACTTTACCTTATAGGAGGGAAGGGATGCTACTGGAGGAATAGCTTATCGGCAGATAAATGTGCAAGAAGCTATATAAAAATAGATAATTTTACTAAGATAGCCATAAATAAAAAACACAATATATTTACTCTTACACAACAATTAATTCGTCAGATAATTACTTACTTCAATATACAAATCAAGTATTCAACAATATCAAATATCTGCAGTTAATTCCCTAACCTTGCCGTTAATATTATTATGCGCAGCAGATACAATTCCGCCATTACACTAGCACCAAATAAAGACGAGTCATGGGGTTTTTGTGTTTCTTTCGCTCGATCAATCAGGTGACATGTAATGTGCTGCCACCATAGACAAGTGGTAAGGGCACCTTGAGTACCTTAGAGAATGCCAAAATTTTGTTATCTTTGGATTTACGCAGCGGCTATTGGCATTTCCCTGTCTGGCGGGAGGATCGTGAGAAAACCGACTTCACAACCCCGGATGGCTGGCATTTCAAATTTTGCGCAATGCTTTTCAGCCTCAAATGTACACCAGCAATTTTTCATTCGATGATGGTGAGAGTACTAAACGGCCTGATCGGTGATTTCACGCTAGTATATCTCGATGACGAGGTTGTGTGGTCATAGATGTGGGAGGAACACGTTCACCATCTGTCTATTGTCTTAGAGTGCCTTGGACCTGGCATGTGCTGCCAACAAATGCCACCTCGGTTAGACAAGAATAGAGTGCCTAGTCCATATTGTTGACAAGTCTTGAAATATGCCCATGCCAGAGCAGTTGAGTGTCAATGACTGCGCAAATTTTTCAGCTTGATAAATTGGCTGCGTGAGCATATTAAATATTTTGCCACAATAACTGTGATGTTGACACCACAGAAGAGGTTCGTGTGGGGGGGAGAAGCAGATGAGGCCTTCCAGGTCATTAAAGCGAGCTTTAAGGCGTATCTCAGTCAGGAAAGCATAAGTGCAGTACTGTACCAGTGCACGGAGGTGGGAAAAGAACAGATAATCGACTTTTCCAGCTCCAAGTTAGGCTCAATGGAACGGCGCTATGATGTAAATGAGCAAGAGTGTCTGATCATGGTCTGGTCAGTTAAGAGATACAGGGCCTATCACAGAATATCAGCACCTTTTCCTTCATACTGATAACAGATCCTGATGTGGCTTCACAACATACGCGAAGCACGCAGTAAATTGACCTGGTGGGCACTTATGCTCCAAGTCAATGACTTCTTGCTGGAACATGTGGCCAGTAAAGATAACGAGCTGGCATATACACTTTCTCAAGCACCGGGCAAGAGTGTGATCGTGTGCGACACAGCAGACTGGGAGGAAATTTTACTGCCAGACGGACAGGAACCGTTCCGGGAAGCACAATTAAATCAAGTAACTGTCATGGCAAATGACGAACTAATTTACGATTTGTGCAAGGAAGTAATCACTGAGTAAGAAACATGTGCGTTTTTGCAAAAACAGAAGAGAAAATGTACGACAGAAAATTTAGAACAGCTATGTGTCGACGAAGGATGGTTTGAGCTGCATGCGGTCAACAACAAAACCACGTGGCACTTGCTTGTACCGGAAGAATGCAGGAAACATATATTTGCGCATGTGCATACAAACAGTGTAGCGGGACACCCAGGGTCGGAACTGTCAGTGCGCAATATACGAGACCACTTTTTCTGGCCCAGCCTGAACCAGCGCACATAGAAATTGATATAGCAATGCAAGGAATATAACCAGTTTAAAGCCCGCAGGGCAGACGGAGAACAACAACAGCCATGCTCACCACAGTGCCTGTTCGAAACCGTTAACTTCGACCTGAAAGAGCCTTACCCGAAAACAGCAAGTGGCAAGAGGTTCATTTTTGGAATTACAGACAATTACTCAAGATGGGATGAAGCTTACACGATCAGTAGTGGACAAGCTGGCAATGTAGCAAAAGTGATGGAAAATGAGATATTCACGTGATGGGGAATTCCATGGGACTTCCTCATGGATAACAGCCTGCAATTCACTGGCAGAAAATGGCGAGATTTGTGCACCCGGTGGGGAGTACGACACTTGAACACTGTGGTGTACCACTCCCGGGATTACCCCACGGAGCATCGCAACCAGCAGCTGAAGACACAGCTTCAACCCCTTGCGGGCGAGCAACACATGACATGGACACAGGAAGGTCACCAGCAGACGTTCCGCTCGGCGGAATCTTAGCCTGCCCAGTGAAAAACTTTGCCCCATCATCGAGAACAACAGTGCCACAGAGAGCAGTGGTGTATGGGAGGAGAATGTATGACACCACTGACAAGAACTGCGGCGCCTCCAGGAGCAGTACACTGCAAAGTGGTTGAGAAATGCAACTAGACCTCCGCCAATGCTGATGATTGGGCAAGGAGTGTACATGCATGTGTATCTGCAGTCAGCCGACTGGCACAACTTCTGCACTGGGTTGGCACCGAAGTGGACAGGGTCTCACAAGCTGGTGAAGAGCATCGGACCCAAAAAATACCTGTTCCGAGTGGAGAGATAGCACTTACAGACCCAAAGTGACGACATTTGGTTGTCGCCGGGAGATGTCCCCTACGATGCTGCACCAGAGGCTCCGACGACCCCTGGCAGCAATCCACCTGCCGATCTTGGAACTGCCAGTACAGCAGAAGGAGGTGGGCCCACACTTCGAGTAGGAGGGGCACCACCTGGGGACCCGGGTACTTCGATGCCGTACACCACTGTGTTCATAAGGGGTCAAAGCGACGAGCAACACGACGTTGACAGCGACTCCAATCCGGACAGGGACGTTGGATCACCGTGTGCATGTGAGGAAGAAGCAGAACAGCAGGAGTTCCATGTTGTGAGCCCTAGTGACCCACGACGAGGAAGCCCCTGCCGAGGTAGTCAGGCCAGCCACTGGTGACGAAGGTGCATCAGAACCGCAGATGGAGGGTTCAGCAGCGGGTGGTGAAAGCCAGACTTCGCCCAGCGCTTTCCTGCCCGAGGGGACACATCAAAAGGCAGCCACCGCAACATCCGATGGTGTGGGGTCGGAGAGTACCAACTGATGCCATGATGCTCAGCATCGCGATGCCAGCAGCAGCCTGTGTAGGGACGAAGGATCAACATGTGAATCAAAGCTGTAGGGACCTACACAGGGATCAACCCTCCAAAGTGGTCATCGATCCGGGTCGTGCGCGATGGCAGTACAGTTATAGTCATCAGGGGAGGAGTTAAAGCTCCAGCAGCAATGCAGGTGACGAGGACAGCGAGTCGGCCGTCTCACTATACCTGAAATGGAGAGGGAGGCAGATCAGGCCACTGACTGCATGTGGTTCGTGTGAGGACACACCAGTGCCACAACGCCCTAGCAGTCGCTTAGGACTACAGCAGCAGCCGCAGTCTACGAGGCACATGGGGCAGCAGATGAGCCCATACATGCTGCGTCCGAGACGACAGCAGCGACCGATGTGTCACTCTTGTGTGTGATGCAATGGTTGCAAACTGCCTCCAAAAAGGGGGTGGGGGGCATTTGATGCCGATCACGGCTTTTCCCTAGATAGTTTGCCTGTGGCAGCGAAGGTCGTGTGCCGATAGGAAGTATGCTCTACTCAAGGTGCAGCAGCGTGCAGTGTCCAGCAAGCACTTCAAGACAGTTCATGGAAGTGCAAGTGTAGAGTAGGACAAGCCAGGTGTAGTGGTGGCAGATTAGTGTAAGAGTGCGAGTGTGTGGTCTACCAGCCAGCTACTGTGCATGGCAGAGAGATATGTAATGAGTGCCAAGTGTGTTTAAAGATAAAATATATAATTAATGGTTCACGCAATACTTATATATATATATATATATATATATATATATATATAATATATATATATCGAGACTGATAGAGACATTAGTACAGGAAGCCATTTTAAAGTATATTTGCCTTCATCAGTGTTTTTTTTGTAATTTCATGTTTGATTACATTTCACGTGTTTCACCCCCACCTCATTAATCAACCAGTATTAAGTGTTCATTAACTATCTTGCAATGTCTTTTAATTTATTGTGTGTCTCCTACATTTGTGCTTGACCCCAAGTAAGTTTAATGGTAGTTTGTACAATAAAGTAAAGTCATGTGACACGCGGGCCCACCACTGCCTGTCCTTGCATCCACGTGCCAAACTAGTCATCGCTCGGCAGCTGGAGGGGTGAGTTATGTCGTCGTATTTCCCATCGTATATGCCAGACTGGCGTACAACTTTTGTTACTAATAATCTTTTATCTGCAATAGACTTTCAATTGCCGGAACCTTTTTCACGTTAGCCACCCGAGACACCACCCCTCCACTCCTGGTTGGTTTGCATTGCCACCGGGAGCTTAATTGTACCTGTAACCATTGTTTAGCCCACATGGCCTTTTATTTGGTTTTACCATCACCGACAGGTTAGGTTCGGTACCAATGTAAGTTGCTTCTGAGAGAAGTATGCAAAGTTACGGACGAATAAATACTGTCACTCAGGCAAGTGCGTGTTTAATAAAGTCTACTCCTCCGGGCGCATAAGGGCATGGGACCCTCATCTCCCGCCATTTCTCAATTGTGTATTCAATGTGTTATTTTCAAGAGTGTTCTGTTCTGTATTATTATCAACGTATTAAATGCAGGTAGTGTGTGGTCCGCCCTGAGAGTCCACGAAGCTTTACAATTTAACCTTTATTTATAATTTTTCAAGGAGCCAGAAAAGAAAGACATTAGTCGTCGGCGGCACAACCCTAAGCATCAGCAAGTGCCAGCTCTACAAATTTGGCACTGCCTCATAACCTTTAACCAAATTTCCACTTAAATTCTCCTTTTCATCTCTCCATGACATAGAGACACCTAGCATGGTGTCAAATGCATCATCCTTTGGCACCAGTCATGTAATGCCAATAGTAAGTAATTTTTCCGGAACCATTTTTATTTGAGTCGTCTGAGATACAGTCCCACGCCCCCCAAGGTTTGCATCGGCCAAGGAGTATTTCAGATTATGATTGCACACTTAAATCATGTATTAGTGCCATGCTAATTTTCGCAGTGTAACTTCGGCCCCGAAGTAAAAGGGGACAAGTTTGTAAGGAACTGGAGGAACGTGTAAATATACGTCGCATTAAAAGTGTTTATGGAACTGATGTAGGCCTTTTATTCGACTGCTGCAAGGCACTTCAGGGCACGGGCTCTTAAATCCCGCCGATTTTACCTTCAGTGATATGAAGTGTTTCAAGTGTAATTTTTGTGTTCATTGTGTAACATATAGCTTGTATGGGAGTGTGGTTGTCCCCAACATTCCACCATGTAGGGAGTTTCTTAATATGCAACTACTTCACAGGTCATCTAGGCTCTAAAGTGTCCTACAACAATCAAGTTCAGCATGGAGGGAATGGTGTTCCCGGGTGATCGGCCTGCAGCACCCTGAAAAGACATGGCCAATTTTTCTATAATTATTATTTAGCGAGTGTATTGTATGTTTTGTATGTTAGTAATGTAATTTTAGCCCCATGTAAAACACTACGAAATAATAGGCACAAAAGGGGACCACCTCAAGGTAAAGTAATCACGTGCCAAAAATGAGTACTAAACTACGAATAAGGCGAAGTCATATGAAATATTTTAAATTCTGTTTTATGTTTTTAATAGTACATTTTATAGTGTCTTGTGGGGGTGCAATGGCCCAATGACTAGAGCAATCCCAAGTATGGCCACAGTGGATCAATGGATAGAAATATATAATGTGGGGATGCAGTTGCTCAGTGTTTAAAGCACTCTTAATTGGGGCTGCAGTGGCTCAGTGGATAGAAATATATCAAGTGGGGATGCAATGGCCCAGTTTCTAGAGCTATCCCAAGTGGGAACCCAGTGGCTGAGTTGCTAGAGCACTCTCGATTGGGGTCGTAGTGGCCCAGTGGATAGAAATATAACAATTGGGGATACAGCGTCCCTATGGCTAGAGCGATCACAAGTAGGGCTGCAGCTGCTCATCGGATAGAGAGATCACAAGTGTGGCCGCAGTGACCCAGTGGCTAGAGCGTTCCCAAGTGGGGACGCAGTGCCCCAGTGTCTAGAGTGATCCAAGTGGGGCTGCAGTGTCTCAGTGGATAGAGAGATCTCAATAGGGGCTGCTGTGACTCAGTGGATAGAAATATTTGTGTTTGTATTTATAAGTAAATAGTACTGCAGAGGACTTTGGGCATGCGAGATATTTTTTAAAAAGAAGCGGACATAAGAACTTCTAGACAGCCAGGTGCCGGGAACAAAGGGGAAATGGGGGAGGCAATGATGATGCCACACTACAAGGCATTCCTCTTAGAAATGCAGCGTGAGAAAATTATGAAACCTTTCCAAAGTCAGACTGATAATCCTTATTAGTAATGAAATAAAAATGCTTTTGGGTGACCTTCATACACACACAGTACAATAAAAGCAGCTTCCCTATTAACAAGCTCTATACCTGAGGTAAAACTTCGCTGTAATCATTCTCACTGCAAAAATCATAAAAGACAAAAATGCGCATTTCTCATATCCTTTGTATGAGAATAAACATTTAAAAATAACACTGGGCAAGACATTTTAATTTTAATAAAATACATTAAATGCTACACAACTACTGAAAGTAGATGGATTTATAAATTACTTTTACATAGTTTTATTTGGTAAAATATATACATTAGGTGCAAGAAAATTCATATTCTAGTAACTTGATTGACATGACTTCTGAAACATAATTCGCAGAATTTATTAAAGATGCTGATCACATTTTGCATGTGATAGAAAAGATACGATGCTGGCATTTATACTCAACTCTGGCAAAGCTTACCATTTCTCATACCACATTACCAAACAACCGATTATGTGAGATTTTAATACATGTTGCGCAAAGAAATATTGAAATCTTAGTCCAGTTTCTGATAAATTCCAAACTAGCACTTAAATTGTGGTAAAACTTTCTGAAAATCTTGAAGATGGCCACTGCGTGTAATGATTAGTGCCCTCTGCATGTTAATTAGTTACAAAGCCAAAAGTTTCTAAATATTGTCTGTTGTGTTATTTTAGAATATCAAACGATCACTATTTTCCAAAATTACAAATTGCCATTAAAAACTGAACAGTCCAAAATAATGCTACCTTTAGAAGCCATCATAAATGAAGGGACACAAAATGGCATAGCTCTTAAGTCCATATTTCGCTTGAGTTGGCTGGATCACCAGGTCACTCAAAATCTGAAATTACATACAGGCCTCTTCTTAAATCGCCTGCTGTTGGCCTAATCCCTTGGAGCACCTCTCCATACTCAAAAGCTAACATGATTTAGGTCGGCCGATGTCCAAAACTTCTCCATCTCGATGCTCTATCTTAGGAAGGTCTGCCAATTTTAGCGATCAAAAGGGAGTAACTTAAGCGGGCTTCCACCCACGCTATCAGATAGGAAAAACGGAAGTCCCAGTGATGTCTTTCCTATGACGTCACCCTACAGAAAATTCTGGCAATAAAAGTAATTTCTCTTAGGCCTATCTTAGTCAGGTAACCAGTTCAATGCTATAAGGACAGTTATCTAACACTGATGCTATCACTGCGATAAGTCCTAATTTAGTTAAATCATATCAGAAAACAATAACACTAAGAAATGTAAACATTCACTATGATGACATACCTAAGGTTAAGTCACACATGCTTAAAGAACAGGTTTATTACATTACAATATTTTAACTTAATTATCATATTATCTTGGGGCTTTTGTTTACATTTAGTAGCAAAATAAAATCAAAGAGAATAATATAAACAAAATATTTAGTTTGTTGTATGAAAATAAATATTAAGGTGAAGTAAACAAACAAACTTTAAAAATCTGTGGTGGCTTATCACCACCAAGTGACCTCGTGGAAAACTTGTGGTTTTGCTGCTTAGCATGCAGGACCCACACCACAAGCCTTAATAATGTGTAGACTTTGTTGCATAAATTGGACCACAGTAAAATCCATAGTGATGTGTAGCTGTGTCGAATGCTCAGTCCACAACTGACACGCTTTGCTTCTCTGCAATCACTACTGCTGCTTGGAGCACCTCAACAAGGCAGTGGGGTATATATTCTCCCAAATATCTCTCTCATCTCTCACTAATTCCTGCTGCCTGGAGTACCTCGACAGAACAGTGAAACAATTAGGGTCCATATTATATCTCCTCTCTTGGGGCATAATCTCGAATGAGCCTATAGTCATGCACTCGTGTGCAAAACAAGACAGTGGGCGATCCTGAATGGGTGGCTAAACCATCAGCTCCCCACATTCCTGCAATCTCGCGCGAAAATCCTATTTTCGACCTCCTGGGTAAATTTCTGAACGAGTTAATTCAAGTAGGTAACCATGGATATACTCTACATGGCGAAATAGAGGTGTCAGAAGCTCTAATGTCCGAATTCGTGAATAACCTTTGCATTCAATTAATTTGGTCCGTCTCGTGTCGTTTCAGTCCACCCCGTTCCTTGTTTGTAATATATTAGCATAAAGTGTATGTACTTATTTTTAAACTGAATTTTAAGGTCAGCACTGAAAGGCAACGCAGTATTTACAGAGGTGCGCACATTCAAGCATGCGTTGCATCAGCTCGCGGTGATCATCGCCACATGGAAGTTGCTGACATGCAATGAGGGGGGGGGGGGGAGGGAAGTGAGGTGTGTTGTGAGTGCAAACATCAACCACACAAATGAGTCGTATCGGCTTGCTGCAACCTTGAAGCCTCCACATCGTATTGTAGTGCTGTTCACTGCAGGAAAATAGGTACCCATTTCTACTGTGCACTGTACACCTTATAACTATATAAATATGCATAATATTTAACACAACAAATTACCTTTTTCCTGATATAGCTTTATACTGTACTGATCTATATTCAAAATGTGAGCATCGTGCTTTTTACTGTTTATTTTAATGAAAATAAAGTATATAATTTAATTTCGCACGGCATGCCACTAACTTATATTAATGAGTTGCTTAGAATTCGTGTTATAACACACTGAAATGCTATTTAGCACACACATACAGCTTCTTCAATATATTTACTTTGCTTTAACACTGTACAACTCATCGTAAAGATGATCTATATCTGGTCAAGAATAATTTCAACCTAAGCATATTATTATCATTCTTTTCGCATGGAAGTAATTACTTCTTCCTCTGTAAACACATTATTTAAAAACATTTAACTTATTAATTAATATCAACAACTGCAACTCATATTATTTATATGTATAATTTTAATCTCTCTCTCTCTCTCTCTCTCTCCCTCCTCTCTCTCTCTCTCTCTCTCTCTCTCTATGCCCCGCTGGCTTAAGCATGGCGCTGTTTCTCAAATATTGAACTGTTGTCATAACGCCCCATGGTTCGTGCCCTTGCTCTCTTCACACGTGAGATGGCGCATTGAGGCAAGCGGTATAACCGAGGCTTGTCCACCCCATAACAGCATGCTATAAAAATTATTTTGTAACCATCTAAAAACTTTACCTTAAACATATTACTTGAACAGGAGTGAAATCACGATAAGAGACTGCATTGAACTTTGCCACAGATTTTCTAGCAATAAAATTATAACATTACCACTTGAAGAATTAAACACTCTAAATTCGAATCATTGGGAAACCACTGATTCGCAATGAAATTCAACTACAACAATAAGTGAAAATGGCTCCATTTGGAATCAGTGGAAAACCACAGCTTGTTTCAAAGAAAAAAATTCGCTGATGGAATTAGTGACGTGAAACAATTTCACTGATTGAATAAGTGACGGCCGACTGCAGTGGCGAATTAAATATTACTTTTATTGAATGTAGGCAAATAATTACGCGAAATAAACATATTTACGATAGTTTACCATTTATATTGTGCAATTTACCGTAAGTTAAAAAAAAGTATAAAAAGCTTTGCAGGTGGCCGGGATTGAAATCGCTCACACATCGATTCTAGGCCGTTGCCTTACCTTGAAACTATGGGAGGAAAATATATGTCTTATAGTTTCGCTACGAAATCGTGTAGTTTGAATTTGTATGCTCATACTTCTCGTGTTTGGTTTGATTGGTACAGTTAGGATTGTTAAAACGGTTAATGTATATGAGTGCATTCTCTTCGCCACATTAAATGCAGTTTAAACCTTCAAACAGAGCCAGTGACTATTACATGGAATCGAAATGAAAGAAATAAAGACGTAATTGAAGGCTGTGTGTTCATATTACCTCGTAAAATGGCGTTTTCAAAGATGAAACACATTTCAGAAAGTATTTTATATTAGTTCTATTAGTTTATTCGTTGTTACTTCACTTGATACACGTTGTTTAACACAGTTTCACTCATACATCAGTAAAAAATAATTAGAGACGGAACAAGTTGCTCAGATGTTCCACTGGTTCATCAGTCAAAAATAAACCACTGAGAAAACAGTAGAAAAAAAGACACCAATCAGTGTGAAATGTCACTAAATCAATCAGTGAAGGAAATATGGAATTTTTTGACAGGTTCATCAGTAAAATTCACTGAAGTGGCTGTTTTATCAGTCAGATACGTTTGACTGATTGAAACAGTGAAATTCTCAATGATTAAGATTTATAGTGTAGTTATAGTATGCAAAACAACGATATCACTGTATGCAGGTTCAGTGGCTTAGCTTGTGCATAGTGGCAGTGGTGCATTTGATACGTGTGAAAGTGTCGCCCTTATCGCTCCTGCGGTTCTAGGCCTTAAAAACGAAAAGCCCATCTTATTTCTTAAAATAGGCTAGGTCCCGATGTTCTATGACTTCTCTAGAGTCATTTATCTGGTCACTGGGTACATATTTCTTTCTCCTCGCCAGTCGTTCGACAACACCATTCTTCATCTCGTACTTGTCTAACAGCAATGCTCTTCTACTTGCCACTCTTCTGGTCAACATATATCTTTTCCTCGCAAACTCACCCGACCGACATATTTCTTCACCTCTCCACTCGTCCGATCAACATATTTGTTCTCGAGAGTCATTTATCTGGTCACTGGTCGCTGTCCTCAGCGAGCAGCTAGTTTGGTCCTTCACCAGATAGCATGGGATTAGGTGTTTGTTTTCTTGCAAGATCATCAGAGCTGTCTCAGCTCCTCAGGGCATTTCTAAATAAATTATGATCCAATTGCAAGCGTAACCGAAATGTACAGATGTTCCAATTTGAGCTTATACTGAAATGAACTGGTGGAAATTTTCTTTTCGTTCTCATTGAAAGGGTTTTGAATAAATAGAAGAACAGACTGATAGCAAGAGCTACTTTTCGCTCAGCATAGTAGCTGAATCCCGTAATTGGTAAAGGGGTTTACAAAATGGAAAATACTTCAGTATTGAGCAGTAGAACTGAGAGAAGTTTTCTATCGCTCTGACTTGAATCTAGATATATACAGTAGAGTTTGTGACAAAGCTTTTTGGTCACATTTTGTTTTATTTTCCTATCTGTCTCCGTCGGTTTTTACATGAAGTTGGCGAATTTGTTTACTGTATCTGAAGAGTTTTGTTTTTCAATTGCAGCAATGTGACAGGGTATTTGTGAGAGGCATACGGGAATCCTTCCCCACTCAGCTTTCTCTTGGAAGAAAATCACAGAAGATTCATCGCCTGTTTGCGCCTATACGAGTATGGCAATATTGCTGTGCAGGTTGCTACATTCAAGATCTAAAGGCAACTGTAACTCATAACTTTTTGTGTATTACACCAAAATGAAATGATCCTGAAGCTTTACCTCTGATTGGCTGGAAGTGTTACCATCCTTGCCGAGGGTTTGGTCAGTCTCGTTCCCTATTCCGTGCATCTCGGCGGGAGGTTAGTGGTGGTACTTCTGGCTGAGTCCAACCACCATCTGATTGACAGCGAGACTGCTTCGTGCTCCTGCGGCCCGGAATGACTTCGACCATCTGCTGCGCTGAAAGATATGTGTGACGACAGAGTGCTGCTTTTCCAAAACATTGAGTATAAGAGTGGGACTTTAACTTCTGTAATGTTGATAATCGAGACTTAGTCGTGGGAAGTTGAGAGTATTTTTCAGTGAAGATAATGCTACAGAAGTCACACAGTTTGAGATATTTGTACGCCTTTGAGAAGGAAGGAATCTCTCTACGTCGGGGGACAGCTGAAAAAAGTTACCTCTCTCGGGACAGATCCCTCACCTGAAATAGAGACTTTAAGACGGGTCTAAAAGACTGGTGTATCGCGTAGTCGGCTCTGGACTGGTGGGATGCTGTGTTGGCTGTTCGAGAGAGAAACTGAACTTAGGCGTGGTGTGAACGATATTGAGGAGAATCTTGTCTAGAGCCTGTATTTTTCCTCCATTATGACGAATAGGTCAAGCAACAGTGAAAATATTAATAATATTTATGTAATTTTTCTATGACAATGCTTACGTAAATGAACATACGTATATGGAATATATGTCTTGTACCTCTGAACTCTAAGTAATTTTTATTGTTAATATTGTTATGTAATTTTGAATTTAATGAGTGGCATAATGAGAAAATATACAGGCTGATTCACGAGGAATTACCACCACTCACAGGGCTTATTCCTTAAATCAAAATGTGTCATATAAATGGGAGCCTTTTTCCCCAATATTTACAGAGTAATACGAAAATTTTTAAAGGTGAAGAAAAAACAAACAAAACTACATTTTTGCATCAAATGCCATACTGGCATATTCTTCTCTGGAAACTATACGGGCATTGTAACACAACTACTATATCTCACAATCAAATGCTACAGCCACAATAAATGAGCAGGAATGTGCTGTGTTCACGCAGTTCACAGCGAAACAGACAGTAACACTTCATGATATAATCAGTTCACTGTTACTTCCAACTTCTATGAAGTTCTGCTAAAGTTATACTTCCAGGATATTCCTCCGCCTCATGAAAACAAAAGCTTAGCCGAGTCTAGCAAATTGCAACAAAGGGACAATGCACCGCATTCGTACGCACTTACTTGAATAATTTTTTGCATGAGAACGATTTTTTTACTAAGCATTACTAACACACCTCTTTTCTCCCTGTTTTTTAAATTAATATTTGTTATAAATGAAATATTATAATTTCTGTATAAAATATAAGTGACATTTCAATTCAACAAAATTAAGGTGCTTGTACGTTAACATAAGTATGCAAAATTTGTGATACATGACATATTTACGAAAAAAACGAAGCACGCTTTACATGGGGTGATTTTTCAAAGGTTTGATTTTTAAAAAGTGAGATAAAACAGCGAACAGTCAGGTGCTGTTCACAGCAATAGCAACAACATGTCACGAGCTGTTCACTGTAATGCGTGTCCAATATGTCGAAGTACTCTCGATTAGGGTTCACACTTAAAGACATAATTTTCTCCAAATTACTCAAGGAATAAGTCCCGTAAACATCAGTAACTCCATGTTAATCATACTATAATACAGATTTGGAGCACAAAATTTAGGCCTACATGTTGATTTCTTTATTCAAAGAATCTTGCTTTCCAAATATGGAAACAATATTAGGTAAAATAATTTTCTCCTTATTGAATCTATTGAG
The DNA here is from genome assembly GCA_029891345.1 of Dryococelus australis. Lineage (NCBI taxonomy): Eukaryota > Metazoa > Arthropoda > Insecta > Phasmatodea > Phasmatidae > Dryococelus > Dryococelus australis. The sequence continues at coordinate 29,287,682 of CM057000.1, read as the reverse complement.
ATTTTTGGCATTTAATGCTTCCTACTATTTCTTTTAACATATTTTACTGGCAGGATTTGCAAAGCTTTGAGCTGAGAATATGTGGTGGATCCTGAGGTTTTGAAAAAGAGAGTATATCCGCCACAAGTTTCTACATCTTACTGCTTAAGTTTCTAAGCAGAAAAAAAGGAAACTCGAAAAAGCAGTTCCGAAGTCTTATATATAGTTAGACAATTGCTGAGGTGAAAATATTTCAATGAACACACACACAGTAGTTCAATTTTTATTTCAAAACCATTAGTTGATGATGAGTGGGTTTGGGGGGTTCGGTTCATCAGAGGAAATATATGTTTTTAGGGTTGGGAATGGTTCTTAGATACTTTGCCTTGGGCGCCAGCGTCGAGAGCATGAATGTTGCAGGGCGTGATGGTCGACGGCTCTAAATCGCCTGAAGATATTTATGAGCTATATCCTGTAATGCCTGGGTCAGGGAGAGATGTTTAGCCTCTCCCAACGCTTATTCACTCCAGCGAGAGATTATTTTAGGCCATTTCCACACCTTAAGAAAACTTAAACAAAATCATGAAAACATGTTATGCAGCCATTAAGCAGCCGGAGGAAATAAGTAGTGCGCATTTCGAACGACAAAACTATTTTATTTCCACTTCACTCCTCCTTAGAGGTACTTATACAAAAATATCCCAGTGAAGCGCGGGGAACTCTGAAGTAGAAAACTGGCGCGAAGCCTACATGGTGATTACATGTAAAAAAAAATCACGGTACAGCCATCAACAAGTGGTCTGGACTTTGTTTGGGGCGGTCCTCTCCCTGGGCTAGATGAACGTGATTAAAAAGGTTCCAGTACAAAGATCTAGCTACTGAAAACTAAAATGATTGAGAAAAGGAAATACTGGCCATGGCATTTTAATACCACGAACAATAAATTATTTTGAACCGTAGCCTAACGTATTAATTTCGTTTCATTTTGAGATTTGTGCGAGGAAGTGTATAAATTATAATTCCTATTATTTGTTTAATTCTTTTTTGGAAAGTCACTTTCATCCACCATTATAATTTTTGTAAATATTTTTCTTACATCTCAGAGAAAAAAAAAGTATGCAATGAGCACTGCACTTCACTAGACTGTACAGCATGCAGAACACTGCCACTACTATCAGAAAACTAAGATTTATGTTGCATATGAAAGAAGAATGCGTATATTTCGTAACACCCTAAAATATTGTGCTAGTAATTACTAATTTAAATGATTTTTAACATAAATGGTTACAGTCCAATTTAATCAAAATTTTAGCGTATTTTCATTTTGGATGCTTCAGAAAGCACATTTGAACATAAAACCCTTCGTCCAATAGCGAAATCATAATAACTATGTACGGTTTATTTTTTTATTGAACTTACAAAAAATTCCGTAACAGATATTTGAGCTTTAATACTTGTGGTAATATAAAGTATTTCTTCCTTTAAAGTTCATCGAATTAAGTTTTTTTTTTTTTTTTTTTTTTTGTGCCACATCATGTTATAAACAATGTTGGCCTATGAATTAATACAACAGACAATAAAGTTACTCTTAAGTAGAGTAGTTTAGTATGTTCGGGGACATGGGATGTAGGTGTGGCAGCCATCTTGTGTCGACCATGTTGGATGTGAGTGACCTTGACTTTGACTTGGGGATGATGGTGAGATGACCAGAAATGACAATTGTATGAAAAAAAAAGAATAATTTAGAGGCGTACAGATGCAAGGGAAAAGCGCGATGAGCCTGGGAAAGGGGGAGGGGGGAGATGGGCGTGTAGCGCATGCGCGCATGGAAGGGGGAGCGAGGGTAGCAGGGGATCAATGCTGCCACCCCTCCTCCCGCGCGCGGGCAGGGATGCTGCGGCCAGTCAGTTGCCCGCCATGGAGCTGAGCGGCTTCACGGGGTCCGGGTCGCCCGACCAGCAGCGACTTCTCGCGGGGCTCCTCGACGAGTCGCTAATGGTTGCCCCCGAGTACTCGTCCAGCTCGAGGCCCTGCCCCGCCGCCGGCCGCCGGCCGCTGTCCCAGCAGGTGAGCCCCGGACATCTCCGACGTCGCACGCGCTCCGACAACTACACCAGCGTCGCCACAGAGTAGACAATTGCGCAGCGACGAGGTGGCGTGCATGTCGGTTCCTTTTATGTAGCCTTAAGGGTATTATGTACCTGCGCGTCCAACCGCTAGACACTGGATAGGAGTAAACAAAACCCTTAATTGCTTTACGATTCGATTTTGTTTCATTGCCCAGTGCAATATCGGCAATATAAAAGCGGAAAATATTTGAAGTTATTGATATAATGTAAATAAACTACGTGTCTTTTTATGAATGTTTTCCAACGAAATTGAAAATAAAAATATAGTTATATTGATTCAATTGTAGAGACTGAAGTACAATGATTTATATAAATCCAAATTTCTTTTTACAATGTTGGTGGTGATGGTAGCGATACTTGTCGTACGCCGCGCATCGTCCATCATGTGAGCTTGTTAAGTGTTTTAGCAACGTTTTTGAGTTGTGTACCGACTCTTGACAGTTCGCAGTGGTCGTTTATTTGTTTGGGTGTAATTCTACATATTGTAAATGGAAACACTGAACACATTGTTCATTAAAATGGGTGGAATTAGACTATTGAAATGTTATACAGAAAACTGGCCCCTTGTAGTAGTGCCAACTCGTGAACATATTTTTGTTTTGTTTTGACATTGGCACATTTGCAGTGGGCAAAACAAAAATGCGTTCCACTGCTTTGCCTTGAGTGACGTTTCTGGTACTTATATGCTCGTGCACGTCCAAGGTCAAGAAGCGAGGTAGCAATACGGGCGATACTAACCCGCACGCCTAGTGCCTCATCGCTCCTACGCGCAAGGCATGCAGTGTTTCCGTCGTGACGCTGTACTATGCTAATTAGATGTGTAATAGTGGGGTTTTATTACACGCGATGAAAAACCACAGATTAAACTACGTCCATATCGTTGCACTTTTCTCTTGCCGCTTAAGGAAACTGCATAGGCAAGCTTTAAAACTGCGATATTTGACCACATTCACGAATTTTTTTCTCCAAAAATACACTAAATACGATAAAAGTAAAACGATAGGGATATAGACAATAGTTTCTTTAAATCCTTTCTGTAAAAAAGTTGTATTTCGATGGCTTTTATTTACCGAGATACGCATTTGCGCGCAAAGGACGATTTCACAGAAAATGTTCCCTTAGATAATCCCCTTAAGCTCCTTACACAAAAGAAAACTTTAACATTTGACTTTACATTTCCTTTCCTCGACAAAACCACCAATGCGCAATATAATTTTAAAGTCAAGAGTTCAGACAATTGAATATCGGTTCTGCGAGCTTTGTAAAAATGTGTGTCTTGTTATGAAAACAATTATGCTATTATCCAGGAATGCATTTTACTTACCTTTTTAAAATAGGCTTAAAATTTGTATGTTAAAAGTTTATTTAACAACAATAAACTTAATTGTTTACTTTATTAAAATATGTCAATTCATATTTTTCCTGTTCACATTATATTCGTTTGCCATTTATTTAATTTAAGACGAGCTTTGTTTAATATGCCGAGATTAAAATTGCCCTACAATAAAACAATGCACTTTCCACATAACCTCTGTTAGATTCTCGGTAAAATGGCTGCTTGACTTTGACTTTAATTTTCAACTTTTCGAAATCGTAAACTCAAGCATGCTTGACTTTACCTTTGACAGTTCCTCTGTGGCAAGTTTCATTAGAAACAACATGTCGGAAAGTGAACGTAAAGTCAAATGTTAAAGTTTTCAAGTGTGTAAGGGCCTTTATCCGCTCTCTGATCGGCTTCGCGAGACTCTGGAAACAAGCCTCGTCTCTGATTGGCAGTTTCACTATCGGTTAGGCTGCTGGCCGTCGAGTAGGTTGCCAGCCAGGCGCCGATCGTTGTACAGTGTTCCATCATTTCGCTGGCGAGGGCGGCTGGAGTTCGAGGTACAACCGAGTGAGTAAAGAGATCTGGGCGATGCTGCGAGCCGATGAGGGTGATTGAGGCGAGTATGGAACGGTGCCGGAATGAAAGGGCGGGGGAAACGGGAGATCCCTGAGAAAACCCACTGACCAAACGGCATCGTCCCGCACGATTCCCGACCCGGGATTGAACCCGGATCGTCATGGTGGGAGGCGAGCGGGCTAACCGCTCGGCCACCGCGGCTCCTCGCGATTGTTTCATATCTGTATTCTGAAGCACTCTGTGCCAGTAACTGGATGTTCTCGTGTACATCAACTGAGCGATTTTTCGAACAACAGGCTCTTTATATAAACATTACTATTGGTCAAAGGTATACAAACATTACTATTGGTCAAAGGTATACAAACATTACTATTGGTCAAAGGTATGCAAACATTACTATTGGTCAAAGGTATACAAACATTACTATTGGTCAAAGGTATACAAACATTACTATTGGTCAAAGGTATACAAACATTACTATTGGTCAAAGGTATACAAACATTACTATTGGTCAAAGGTATACAAACATTACTATTGGTCAAAGGTATACAAACATTACTATTGGTCAAAGGGAATAAGTGTTGAAAACTAATTGTATAACTCAGAAAAATCACACTGATCACCGTGCCAGTTAATTTATTAAGAGATACCTGAAAAATGCGCAGTTTTATTTCGTGACTAGCTGGAACTCGAAACCTGCTGCGTTTATGTTACTTTAACAATCGGCCCACACGTTATGCGACCCTCTTATGGACAATCCAATGCCAGTAACAAACATGCAATAAAATGTATACACGCCCAATCATTACTTTCCACTGCGAAAACTAGCAAGATATGACCCGTTGGTGCCTGTATGATTGTACACAATACTGTAAAACCTACCTTACAATACACTGACCTTGCGAATTTTCAACGTCGCTATTTATTAATTAACCATGAGACCTCTTTAAGAAAAAAAACAAACTATTTTGTAGTGTTTGGGTCCAGTTCAAATTAATTCCTTTACAAATAAACTTGGTGACCACAACTGCTATGGCTCCAAGGTTTAGTTAAAAAGCTAGGCGTGAATTACTATAGCAATTTTTTTACGATGTTATGTTAAATAAATTATCGACTTATGTTCCGGGGCACATATACCTAACGCACAGATGATTCAGGCCTGTTTAACCAGAGGAAAAATCGATTCAAAAAGTGTTCGACCAAAACAGTAGTTTCTGAACGTCCGTCATACACCGGTATGTTTCCGAACACGCGGATTATTATTCCGTACACGCTAGGCAAGTACGCTCTTATCTGTTTTGTAGACACTGTGCAATCAAAACAAGACTATTGAGGGACATGGGAAGGTCTGTATGTGAGTTAACTTCCGGAATACAAAATCAAGAAATTAATATGAAGTACTTAACATAGTTCGGCGGGGCTTGTATAATTGACTATGCATTTGATACAACATAACTATCACAAACAGGAATATTTGATACAATGTAAATGTTGTTGAATAAAAAAAAAATGTTGGCTGTTGTCGAATAAATACGTATAGGAACCCCAATATCAGTAGACATGCAAATATAATTGTTAAAATGTATACCATTTTATTATGTACAATTGTATAATATCTAGCTAAAAAATCTTAATTTCAACTGAATATCATTTTCTTAAAGACTCCTGTTAAACTTCGAAATATTACTTCTTCAAGATACATAAATTTTAAATATGTTAGCATTATAGAAAAATAATTTTTTTAGCTTTAAAATAATTATTTTGACATATTCTCTGAAATTGTGGCCTATATCTCCGACTTAAAAAAAAAGTTCGCAATTCTTAAATAAAAAACTATAGACTATTTCAAATGTTTTTGTACATAATAGTTACCAGCATTCAAATATCTCGCCAATAAATCTAACCCCATAAAAACATATCAACGTAGTCCAAATTCTGTTCTTGACAACTAATGCACCGTCTTATGATATACGCGAAACGGAGGTAACTACTTCAAAAACCAAGAGATAAAATGAATAAATGAATTTCCTGAGGCTAATGGGACAATAAAAAATTTACACGTATATGAAATCATAGAAACTACTAGGTGAATATCACCATGATTTTATTACGTCATTTATTAGGGTTGGTTACTACAAACAGAATATAATAACATAATAATAAAATAATAGTATTGATTTCTTCTTTTATTGTTACAGGACGATATGATATACATAATTATAATCTAAATCTAATAGGACAGGGGTTGGAATGGGCATGTCGAATCATACATGTGTATGGCTGACATAGAAGCCACGCTCTCTGAAGTGCAAGTCGAGTATGTAGTTACCTACAACTGAACCTCAGCTGGTATAGTTGGCTAGAATAATTATGTTATGTTTCAATAACGTGTGATTATCATCATGTCTATTCGCCTCGTGGATCTCCGAGTAGTTTGCAAAACTTCCAGAGCTCATGTGACTGATTACGCGTTGCCTAGCCGTTCTGGGGATTTTTTTTTTCTGAGAAAGGTAGCAGTCATTATATATATATATTTAAGTCAGTGAGACTTGACTGTCATGAAAGGTTAAGTAACTGCACTTTAATGATTTAACAGTGATTTCATTCAAATGATTTACGCTGATTTATACTGTCCCGGGACAGATTCCAGGTGCATTTCACTAATTCCCAAGTCAGCTGAAGCTAATCAACTGAATGAGATCAATGTGTATGTTTTGTTTACACGCGGCGAACGGATTTGTAGTGGTTAACCCGAAAGTAGAACTTAAGCAGGAATTCGGGAAGATTGGAATTAACCATGAAAATACCGCAGAAACTAGCTTTGCTATGCTGGATGGCTTCACGTAACAGGAACGAGGTTTTCTGTGTCTTTTGTCGACCTTACATTTCTTTGCAAAGTATACGCAAAAGAAATTCTCACGATATGCCTTTTTCCCCTAATTTTTCTAATTTACAGTAGCAACATTTCAATTTACTCGTCTTTGTTACTGTATTCAAAGTAATTAATTTTTGCAACCATGTAATTAACACTGGCAAAACAATTGTCTCTAAATTCTCGGAGCAAAAACATTTCCAGAGCGAATTTAAGTGGCGGCCCTTTTCCCAAGTTTTGTTTTATTGTAGTAATAATTTATTTGTTCAGCAATTGCGTGTCTGCACGAATTAAAACAGAATACACGAAGGTGAATTCCATTATTTGTTTTTGTTAATTTATTTTAAATTAACACATTTCTTAACACTGGCATTGGAGTGTATCTCCATTAGGAATAAATTGGCGTCCCGGGATCGATGCAGCCATTTTTTATCGAATTTTTGGCGAGTGATCTACCTGCTAGGCTTTACAATACTTTCGTTTGACGAATGATATTTATTGAAAACAATTAAAGTTTGTTTGCAACAAGACAACTCTCTTCGTTAGTTTTGACTTTCTCATTGATAACCCGTCATTAAATAAACCAATTATTCACCGGCGTTATGAAATTTAATGCAAAATAATAACAGCAGCGACATACATTAAAAATAAATAAATCGATAACAGAGACGGGTTCTGCAGTGGTTGAAAATCTTCATTCATTCACAGATTATCTCCAGACTTTCAGTACTATAGCATACATTTCTTTCGCAACATTAACAATAAGGTGGTGGTGCAATCCCTACTTTAAAAGTATATACAGCCCTTATCGGTCACATGGGAGCATAAGTAATATAATTTATCAACTTATTTTGTCGTAAATATATTGTAGCCGATGTTTATTGGTCGAATTAAAATATATTCTCTATTTTGTGAACAGGAAACTGAAATAAAATTCTTAATACAGACTCTCACTTCAGTTTAGCAGTTCTTCTGTGAAGCTTTAAACCCAGCACATACTTCGTAGACGCAAAGGATGAACGTTTGTTTGTATTTATATAAAGGATGTTGTAATATTGCATGGCAATACTTCGAGGAAATCTTCCTTACATCGGGAGAATGAAAAAATGTAATATGAACATAAGTCCGCAAATGCTTTGTTTCTTCTCTACAGCCCGTAATACATAACGTACAGTGCATGGCCCGTTATGTATTACGGGCTGTAGTGAAGAAACGAAGCATTTGCGGACTTATGTTCATATAACATTTTTCCATCCTCCAGATGTGAGGAATGTTTCCCGGAAGTATTGACATGCAATATTGCAACATCGTGTGTATGTGAATGCATGTATGTATATATGCATGCATGCTGCACGTGTGTGTATATATATATATGCATGTACGTATGTAAGTATGTTTATTCCTTATATAATTCTACATCGTTCAACGATCTTAACCTAATTTGTTAGGTACACCTTTCAGTGTTCAAATGAAAGTGCTATGTCGGCCATACTGTGTTGCAGCCTCCCATTACACCCGAAACCTCCAAATCCCCTAAACCGAGGTCGTGTGTCTTCGGCCGCCTTCTGACCCGGCCGGATGTCGTATACTTCACATTGCCATCATACCTGAGCAACTCCCGTAGTTCTGCTAGTAACTGTATAAATGATGAGGTGCTTAATGCTAAGGGTAATTTAATTAGGTGCATAAATATTGCCAGTTATAATTATTACTACTCTCATGTAGCGATCACAAGGTTATCTGTAGTCTAAAATTTATTCAACATATTTCATGAAAAATAAGATATAATTTGCAGTAATAATATTTTTATTTTAAACTACATGCAAGGGAAAAGAAATATAAGGTAGGATACGTACTTCATATTTCAGAACAATATTAAATATTTAAAGAGATTGTAACATATTATTTAAAAAATAATATATAGTTAATTCCTTTTTTTTTGTAAATATGATAACAAATTACTTACTAAGAAATTAAAAAAATTTCTTTATTCAGCATTAGCGCAATGAAAAGATGGAACTGTTAGGAACCTAAATGTGTTTCTAATATGACAATTGTTGTTCTAATTTGTACAAAGCATAAAAACACTTATAGTACATTCACTGTTACTTCAAACTTTTCTGAAGCCCTGCTAAAGTTATACTTTCAGGACCAGGAGATTCCTCTGCCGCATGCTAACAAAGCTTAACCGAGACTACAAAATTCCACCAAAGGGCCCACGCACCGTATTCGTGCGCACTCAGTTACAAATATTTTGCATGAGAACTATTTCTTACTGGGCATTAGCAACACGCCGTTTAACGTTTGAGATAATACTTTGCTTTGCACTGTTGCTATCATGGTCTCTGCTACAGCCGGGGTAAACTTACTGTCACGCACTCGCTGCTTCGTTCCTCGCGAGCGAGTGGAAATGATGGAAAGATGAGTTAATACTCTTACACACTAGAAAACTTTAGCATTTGACTTTACATTTACTTTCCTCTGACCAAACCACCAATACACAATACAAATCTAAAGTCAGCGTTCAGACAATTGAACATAGGTTCTGCGAGCTTCATAAAAATGTGTATCTTGTTATGTAAATAATTATGATATCCAGGAATGCATTTTACTTACCGTTTTTTTTTAAAACAGGCTTAAAATTTATATTAAAAGTTTATTTCAAAACAAAAAAACTCTTTTGTTTACTTTATTAAAATATGTCAATTTTTTTTATATATTTCCTCTTCACATTATATTCATTTGCCGTTTATCTAATTTAAGACGAGCTTTGTTAAATATACCGAGATAAAATCGCCCTACAATAAAATGACGCACTTTCCACATAACCTCTGTTAGATTCTCGGTAAAATGGCTGCTTGACTGACTTAAAATTCAACTTTTCGAAATCGCAAAGTCAAGAGAGCTTGGCTTTACCTTTGATTGTGTCAAGCTCCATAAGAAACAACATGTCGGAAAGAAAATGTAAAGTCAAATTGTACAGTCAAATGTTAAAATATTCAACTGTGTAAGGGCCTTTAGATGATTCATTGACGCATGCGCGCTATCAGTTGCAACCACAGACGCAACGGCTTTTCAAAAAGAATGTTTACAAAGCGTGCCTGTTATACCTATCACGGAACGTGTGGCTCCCGATCTTGGCTATCACGTGTCTTTGAGACATCTGAAGAATGCTTAGGATTACTGACCGCGTTTATCTCAGCTAGAATCGGGGTGCGGCGAACCTTCCAGGCCAAGGCCAGCGGCTATCAAAAGCGCACCGGGCCTTCGAGCCTAGAGTTGAATTGAGTGGAGTTGTTGAATGGATGAGTTTCAGCGATAGACGACGAGCGAGAAGAGAAGCGCGTGGCGAGAGAAGTGATAAGCAGGAGGGAAATCTGTGACTGCGAACATTAGACTAGTGAAGAGTACGACTGCAGGCTGGATTATTGGAGTGGATGCGTGAGTGGAAGACATTACAAATGATGGTAACAGATAGACTGACAATGTGTTAACGAAAAGTATAAGTGAATTGACAATAATCAAGCAGAGACATAAAGAAGGGCGATAATTAGCGCTTAAATATACATTAAATATGGCGACCACTGTGAAGATAAAAGAGCAATTGTGGAAACAGATAATTTAATGCTGTAAATTATAGCTGTGCAAAAAAATTACGAATAAAATTTAGTTCTTATGTTTTTATTAAGAACTCCATCCCTCACGAACTCAGATACGTCTCTCAGGCGCCCATTTATCACTATCATCCGTAGAAGATATCACACCAAGCACAACACACACGACACGGAATCATCATACATACGAGACGGAAGTATCTCACACACAAGGTAGCACCACACACACGAGACAGAAGCGCCACACACAAAGTAGCACCACACACACGAGACAGAAGCGTCGTACAAGCGCCACACACACGAAACGTAAGTCGCACACACAAGGTAGCACCACATACACGAGACGGATAGCATCGCACACACAAGGTAGCACCACACACACGACACGGAAGCATCGCACACACATAGTAGCTCCACACACACGACACAGAAGCGTCACACACACAAGGTAGCACCACACACACGACACGGAAAAGTCGCACACATCAGGTAGCGCCACACACTCGAGACGGAAGCATCGCACACACAAGGTAGCACCACACACACTAGACGGAAGAGCCACACACACGACGAGGACCTCAGTTAAAATGGTTAGAGAGCACTCGATTAAAATATCTACGTGTCCGTCAACGTATAGTCTCTTAGAACATCTCATCTGATGTGTTTTCCGATGTTGTATTTTATTTAGATTGCTTACAACATTTTTCACATAATTCTAAATATTCCCACTTAGTATTTCTTGCGATAAATTTTACTCTCGCAGTTATGTACACAACTCCATTGTTTATTTATTCATATATGCATCTTCCATACAGTCATGTATGCTTGGCTGGAGCCATCGGACTCTGAAAAATATCTTTACATTGACATTCCATTGCTTTGACATTTTACAACAATCACATGGCCAAAGTTTAAAATGAAATTAGTACTTAGTACATCACAAACTGCTGTTAAAATAGTCATAATGTAATATTGCGAAAAATAATGAAGTAGTAAAAAATGAAATGCGGAAATAAACATTCTATGTTCACTTAAAAGTAACAAGAATAAGCGGAACTTTCAACCCTCGCATGCAGAAAGCAGCATTAAATATCCAAGTGCTTTTTTTAACGGACCTCTTCCCAGACTCGTTAAATATTTCATTTCCACACCAAGGACTGTCATGAGCGGCGCGTTGTTCAATCTCTATACATCCCTTCACGAAGAGGCAAGGCAAGAACACGTCAGAAGTTTAACGGAAGAACACTTCTCTTGATTACACCCCTGCACACATAAAAGTTAAGTCTCTTGTTTAAGCTTTTGTGCGTGGGAGGTAGCGTGGACAGCAGTGTATTAATGTAATGCTATAATATTAATAAAAACCAGTCGCAATACCATACACTGAAATATTTACATTGATAGCATATACGTTGTCAATATCGGGCTTTTTTTTTTATAATGTGTAATTTCAAGAAAAGTCAGTATAAGACACTTTACCTTATATTATTTCATAAGATTTACGTAGAGTCAAAGGTTCCGTACGCAATTAACTGTGTTAATAAAACATACAAAGTTAAATTAACCATACACTTCTGTAGACATTAATGTCAAAAACATATACATTATCTATTATAAGTCTGCAAACAACAATATTAAGTATAAATGTCATAATAAAAAGCGCGGCGATATTAATTTTGCTTGCGTTCGACAACATATCAGAAAATTCTGAAAAAGCAATGTTTGAACTTTCCAAGTGTCAAAATCGGTTTAACAGGTTACACGACTGTAGCGCACATGACCCATGGAGATAATTCTAAGAATCCAAAAATTAAACTTATTTGGCTGCACAAAATATGTGGACTTTTTTTTTGTGAGATTGCAAGTCATGCGTTTTTTTCTTAAATTCCCATACATCGTAAATATTTTAAATTAAATTTTACCTGAGGTTTGACCCGGGTTATTCTGCGTGATTGTTCCGCGCTGTCGAGTGCGTGCACGAGGATGTTGTCGTAGGCCCTAGAGGGCGGACCCGCACGTTCCGCATGCTATCCGTTCAGGGGGGGGGGGGACTAGGGAAAATGAGCGTAAACCGGGAATTTTCTGAAACACCGTTCCAGAACGGATGAGTAAGAACTCACGAAAGAAGTTTAGACAAGGGGGGGGGGGGGGACTACCACCCCCTTCCCATGAAATTCGAGAATAAAAAAATGGTCAGAGTTATCCGCCACCTAAAGTCGCCTTGTTGCTGAGAATGCCTACCGAGTCCAGTTGCCGCAGCTCTGCATATTTAAAGGGGAGTCGACGGTGCACCACGAATAGAGACATGCAAATTTCGCGTTATTATTTGGCATCGGGCTGCACTTCACAGCACTGTATGTACGGGGCCGGCGTCGATTTCCCATTGGCTGCTGGGTATATGTCAAGCCGCGCCCTTTATAAATGAACCGCGCGTGTCTGGGGCACACAACTTTGAAGTGTTCAGTGATTGGCGCAGCGTTATCCAGGGCGTATCAGACAAAGCATAGTCCAACGACTGACGTGCTGCAAAGGTACGCATGTTTAAAGTTTAACGTGTCCCCAAATAATAACGCGAAATTTGCAGGTCTATAACCACGAGGCACTGAGAAAGTAACAGGGGCAAGGAATAGTCAAATTGGAATGCCATAGGTCAAATCGTCTCGGAAAATATTGGGAAGTAAAAAAGTGGACAACCCTGAAACTCAAAATTTTGGAAAATCCCTAGTCTGGGGCGAACAAACCCTTAAAATATGCTTCGGTGCCCAATTCCACGTTTCTAGGCCAAAATGTGTTGAACAGAGAGCAATCGATTGTAAGAAGTTCGTAAGAAGAAGCTGGGAAAATTAAAAAGAGGCGGTGTTTCCTTACACAGAAATGTGCGGAGACGAACCCACGAAAGAAGTTCCTGCGAGCAGGGAATATATTTTGAAAAATCTCCCCCCACATCTTGCCAACCACAAATTAAAATATTGAAAATGAACAGAGGTGCCCGCCATCTTAATAGCTCAAAGATGTTGTGCTGCTGAGCGTGCCTGGTGATAATTAAAACCGTTTAGGAGATATGGCAATTAGAAATTTAACCACCCTTAAAATCATACCACAATGAGACGATGAAAACTGACGGAAATAAGAAGCATGTAAAATTGGAACGTTGTAGATTAAACAATTTCGGAGTTATTGGCAATTGAAAAATAAACCCCCTTAAAAAAACTCTGAAAACTCCCTAGGCTTGGTGAAACTCCCTCTTAAGAGATGCCACGTTGCCAAATCGTAAGTCCCTTGCACGAATGGGGCGGAAGAGATGCGTGAACAAACAATATCGGAAGCGGCCAAACGCATCCCCTGCGTCAAACGATCTCCTCCGATAGGAAGGATGAGGGGGAGAGAGAGAATAAAGGGGTGGGGATAGAAAAATGAAGTATGGGAATAGGTACTCTGAAAATAGGGGGGGGGGGTGTCTCCGAACCCTCGAGGGGGGGTGGACGCTGCGCTCCCCCAAATTTTGCATTTTTTCAGAGCCAAAATTTTCTTCTTCATTAATATATTCAAGTCGAGTAAGAAGAAGAAAATATATCGTAGTCAGGTGAATTATTAAACCCATCTGAAATATTTAAAGTAAATGTAACTACAAAAAACAGTATGTGATGCAGTTTCTTATGTAATATAACTAAAGAAATGTAAAGAAATTTGTAAAGAAATTTTGACCAAATTTTCCATTTGCATCGAAAAAAAAACAGTCTTAAACACTTTAGATATGGAATATCGTCGAAATACACTTGATAAAAACAGGAGTTATTGTTATAAAAACACACCAAGTTACCCTTGTACTCGCGCGTGCTCACTGGGGAAAGTGATCTCGTGAGCGTTATTTCCGAAGAAAGGAAAACGGAAAATCTGGAACTCGTATTGTAACAACACGAAGGCATCCTATTCTTGCACATATTATATTAACAGAAAAGGCGTGATTTAGTTTTTTAAAACAAACAATTTGCAAAATGTTATTTGTTAACAAACATATTTCAATATTGTCTAGAATAAATAATTTGAATATTTCTAATGGCCCAGTGAAATAAAGCAGCATGTTTAATCACTTATAGATATGAGTTATGTTAATCCAAAACCTACATTTTATAACTTTTAACAACATTTCTACACTTCTGTGAAATTCTGGACACCTTTTGTCAAAACATTGAAGATACATCTCGTAAATAGTTTTGTTAGTAACGACAAAATCTTTGTCAACAAAAGGTAATTTGCTATATCTATAAAATATGTGGCCTTCTATATAAAAATTACAAAAAAAATAAGGCTCCATAGTTAAAAAAAAAAGACGTGGAGTATTTTGTCCACTTTCAGTACCGTTATGACCATAAACTTAATATGCTAAGGTCGTCTCGGATTACCAGTCCGTGAGTTGAAGCCAGAATAATTTCTCCTACATTTTTCCCTTGTTTTTTTCTTTCGTTCGTTCTGAGATTACACAGAAGGCGACGTGGGTTGTGCCCTTTTTATATGGGATTCTCAACTGGCTCATTGAAGGCACGAAGATAAGAGGACGCGATCAAACATTTGCTAATGGCCTGTCGGGTAGAGTATTCTTTGTCGTGTGTCTGGAGGTGCAAAAGAGAAAAACTACGCCCAACAGCCTCTTTCGGTTAAGCGACTGGTCTTCTTTGTTTTAGTTCCCCCCCTTCACAGAGCTTGCCAGGCGTTCCTTTTGAAGAGGCTTCACTGTTCATCATTTTATCCAGCCTTGCTCGTGCACTCCCATGATGGGTTACGCGCCATAGCGAACTTAATTGCGCCTGGAGTGTTATGCAGTACGTTACACACAGCTGCACGAAATTGATGTTGCGTCTAGGCGGTTTATACGTTAAACCCCTTTGACATAGAGTACACATTAATTTTTCGTTTAGGTGGCCACCTGGTTGAAAGAATTTTGCACGTTTGTGACTTAAAAGCGCGGGAGCGCTAGGGGCGACCGAGAAAGCGTACCAACATTTTCATCGCCATTACGCGCAAAGCACTGAACTGGCGTGCAGTCTTACCGTCGATTAACACTCCTCTATGAGACTTTCAGCAGAGGCCCAACCGTTTCATGATGTAATAATAAAAATAAAGGTTTGATTCACGTTCCTATTCCTTTCTTAATATTTTGTACCGGGATTTTCATACCTAAAATGGCAGCGAAAACAACCGTTTGAACAATTATCACTATTACAAAACCATGCTGTAGAGAGAAATTGAGGAACTTAAAAGCGTATACAGACGCGTAACGTTTCTTAAATGCAATTCGTAAGCAGCCCTCACTCAGGCGCGTTGGACGGTTTTTTTTTAATATAACGTTTTCTGCTGGAGCTCTGCACACCGTTCGGCGGCCTAACCAGGCGGCCACCTTAATGTGTTTCGATAAAAGAGAATAGTGGTTTGAAATGCACTTAAAATTTCCTTATAGCAACTGATACTTCGGAATCTATGGGAAGGGTTTCAGTAGATTCGTGACACAAGAAGCAACCAATTATAATATATATGGTAAGTCAGCAGCAGCCAATAGCATTGGTCAGAGAAAGGCGATGACATCATTGGTGTTAGCTTCGGGACTTACACTCCACAGACCGATAAAGTGAGCACTTTTTACGTTGTTCTTTTTATTTTGCCCATGTGTTTAGTGTGCCAACCAAGTGCATGCCTCTAACAGACTGGCATGTAAATATATATTAACAATATCACAATTCATCTCACAATAGTCTTTTCTTTTAGAATTGCGGTTGACTTTCAAGGCATAAGTTTCAGTACAGCACCTTGACTTTTACGTTTTTACTTTAACAATGAATAGGGAAGTGCAAATTCAAGGAGTGGCTTCTAAAAACTGATGTTAATGATCATCTTTATTCAAACTGGGTGAAGAAATTTAGTGACACTGAAGGATTTTGCATAGTGTGTGAAACAAAGATTAGTGTAATCAAAGGAATCTAAGGTTTGTCTCAACATGCTGTAACAAGTAGGCACAAGGAAAATGCTCGAATTAATCTAGAACTTCGTCAACTTCACCTTACTGCTATCAGTTCTAGTACTTCTAGTACATTCAATACAGAATCAGGGAGAAATTCTTGTGACATATCATCTCTTTCCTGTGTGAAACCAGATTAATCTTGCCCTGGTGCTTCTACAATAGCAGTGTATAATGTTAAGGACTCTGCAACAAGAGCTTTGAAATCTTTAACCTCAGTTTATTCGGCTTCTTCGTCTGGTGGAATTACAGATACATTTCGAGCAATGTTTCCTGGGGCAGTTCCTGAGAATTTTTCTATGTCTGCAGGAAAAATGAAGTACCTGATAACGGATGGTATTGGACCTTATTTCAAAGAAAAGATTGTTGAAGATGAACTGCAGTCATCTTGCTACACGATCCAGTATGATGAAATCACCAACAATGCCTGGAAAAAAGAGCTCCAATTAATGGTTCGATATTGGTCGAATTCCAGTAATCAGGTAGTCATGTCATTTGGAGACTTTTTCTTGGGCAAGGCAACGGGCGAAGATATTGTCAAGCATATCAACTTAGCAATTGACAATGCTCTGCTATCCATACAGTTATTGCTCATGATTGGATACGATGGCCCAAATGTAAATAGAAAGTTATACGCCTCATGAATGAAGATATAAAATCCATGCGCAATAAGCAGCTGTTAGACTTAGGGTCATGTACAATTCATACTATTCATAATGCTTTCCAGAAAGGCCTAGAAAATTTTGTACGGGATATCAGCGATTTGACCATTGAAATATGCAATTATTTCAAATATTGGCCCTCCAGATAGGAGGACTTTTCCCAGATCCAATCAAAACTGTCGCTGCCAAAACATAGGTTTGAGAAACATGTAACTTCAAGGTGGCTGACAATGACAGACACATGCGAAAGAGTTCTAGAGCAATGGGATGCACTGATTGAATACTTCTTGAAGTTTATCCCTCAAAAAAAAGTTCAAGGAAATGTCATCTCACAAATACCAGTCTATAGCCATGTTTCTCAAAGAGCCTACAACAAAAGTTGAGATAAGTTTTGTAATATCTAGTGCAAAGGTTTTCACAGATATCACAGGCACACTACAGAAGAACGAGCCCCTTGTTCATGTAATTCACTCCAAATTAGTGAAATCGGCTAAAACATTTCTCATTCGTTTTGCTAAGAAGAGTGTTGTTTCTTCACTGAAGAATCTCGATGAAAGTATTATTGCAGACAACAGCAACTTCGTACTAATTTTACAAGTTGAGTGTGGATAGGAGATTAGTAAAATCGTGAAGAATTTGACAGAGAAGCAAACGTTAACTTTCAAGAAGAGTGCTCAAGATTACTACATTGCTGCCTACAAACATATTGTCACTGTTACTCCTATCTCTAAGGATATTTTGAAGTATCTGATTTGCCTTCATCCTGATTATACTTCATCAAGTGACAGGCAGCATGTACGTCACCAAATTGGGAAACCTCTTGCCAATAAATGTTGATACCGAAGTACTTCTTGATGAATGGAAATTGTTCCAGGTTGAAGGAGAGACCTCACAACTGAAAGAAGAAACTTGATACAGAAAAAAACTGGAATACAAAACATGGAAAAGAATCTTCAAAAGAAAAAGAAAGAGGACGTAGTGAAAAGGAAAACTGAAGAAGAACTTTTGTCAGAAGCAGCTAAACAGATCAACAAACATAACGATATGGCCAAAGTACATGTTGCGCAAGGGATGCTTGAAGGACTGAAAGAGGCGCGGAGAGACTTGGGAGAAGAGAAGAAAGAGACTGAGAAGATTCAAAACTCAAATTGATAAAAATAAAACAAGCCTTTAGCCCAATTCTTTGTGAAGAACAAGTAGAAGATCATAACACTTAGTATGAATAATTTTGCTATTTGTAAGTAATAATCTATTGGGTACTATTCTATCACTCATCAGTCATAATCAGTGATTATAACAGCCTACAAAAAAACCCAACCCTATCTGGATTGAAGCTTAAGCATACAAGAAGTGAGACAGATCTTTCAGATGTTATAATCCAACCTGCTAGCTATGACACTGTTTGTAAGATCAAAAATCTAGGTATGGCTGAAGTGTTTGTTCATTGCATTTTTTTTTAATTTGCAGGTGTTAACAGTAGAGAATGTAATCTAAATTTCCTTATAATTAACTGTACAATTTTGACAGCCAGTTACAGACAGTTTCTCTGCTTTAAAAAAAAACTGTCACTGATTATATTCAAGATTGTTTGCTTTTAAATTATTGTTATAAATAATACTGTTACCAAGGGAAATAGTAGGTGTATACATTTCTCATGAATTGCAAATATTGCTTCAGACTAATTTTATTTGTTCTTTGTCACTTTGACGTGTGTATGTAATATAGCCTATTATGTATTTAGATTGCGCGTAAATGGGGGAAAAAAATTATGTTAGAAATTTTAGGATGTGTGGAGGAAAATGTCACTATCAGCCACTGTTGGAAGTCACTATTGGTCATTTTCTAAAAAAAGATTTTGGTCACTATTTCAACTATTTCAGATGTCGTAGATCATTATGAGCCCTGCACATAAAGCATCGTGCATCTAGTTCTTTCTATAGAGAAAAATACGTCTACTTCCATGACGTCATATATTACGAACCAATAGCAAAATTTGTCTTATAATTAATCTCTATCTCTCACTTTGGAACAAAGATTGATTAATTGAAGATCCAGAATAATGAAATTTCGTTGGTGCAACACTTTTACACTGGAACCAAGATCAAATTGGATCATGGTTTGGAACTAAGATCATTCGATCTCGGATCGGGGAAGATGTTGGTGCAACCGGGCATTAGTGATGGCAGCCATCTAACGATGGCTCACCGGACCGTGTATCAAAGGTGAAAACCAGCTATAAATTAGGAAGACGAAGAGTTTTCAGCAACCGCACTTGCAGTAAACCACATTATTCTTATGTCACTACCTAAATATAAATGTCTTTCGTTACACCTTGCTGGTCTTCAAATACGTAGGCCTATGGATCCTAATTATATTTCTGTTTTCACGATAAAGTACGAAACTTCGGGAAAAGTTTGACAAATAATACGAGAGATACAATTTCAATTTGCAACGGAAAAAGAATCACGCCGAAATCGTCTGGTCAAGTTATGAACTCGTAAAATAAGCGTGGCGTACGGGTGTCCATAAAAATATCCAGAAATTTCCCAAGTAGTCAGTTATATTTACTGTGGACAAAAATCATCCCTTGTTCTCGGTGAACTTGTCCAGCAGGACACCATATAACCGAAAGCACGTACGCTTTAATTGTTATTAATGTGTCAACGGAAAGTGATGTTTATACGTTCGAAAGGAACGCGAATGTAGAGGCCAATGGGTGCTTCGGTCCACTGTTAGCGATGCCACTGTCAACTAGAAACGTCATTGAAGGACTGGCTCCAAGTAGCGATCTTGCAGGCCCAAGAAACTAATTGGTACTCATCGTTGTTGTGTGTGTGTGTATGTGTGCGCGTGCGCGAACGTGTTGTGCGAACCAACTGTCAGACAGCCACGTCAACGACCGTATAGGCTATTCACTGTAAAGTGAGCACTTTTGAAAGCCCTCTCATTTGGAACAATAGTCAATAAATATATTTTATTTTAGCCTTAGACATCAACTTCAGAGTGCAATGTAGTCTACACACTGTGTTGATTACTTGCATGGCAATATTTTTTAAAGGTGATTAATGGATTAAAAATGGCTGAAATAAAAAATTAATCAGGGCCTCAAAAGTGCTTACTTTACCGTGAACAGCCTATATCCACAAGGTCTCGCCGTAATGACCTTCTCTTGTTTTGGGCTTGGTCTCTTAGTTTTGGGCGATGGATCCATGAACTCTGGCATCTGCCGTGACATTATGGACCACACGACCTTTCTACACTAGCCAGCAGCTTATAATAGGCCCTTTCGGTATCAGCGCGATAATTCCACTGCTCATTAAGAAAGGTTAATCGCGTGGTTGTCCGAAGAAAATCCAGGACCTGTAGCTAGGCTGGGGCAGTGGCCAGGGGGGGTCATTCTAAGTTATTAGTTTCGTTTCTTTACGACCAAAATTTCGTTATTGCTCAAATTTTCGTTTTCTCACGAAATGAGTTATTCTAGTGCCTTCAAATGTTCGTTTGACATCACTATGTTCGATATCATCTAAAAGATAACGAAACACTTGGAGTCTTTGTTACGGAGTTTTGCTGTGAAAACTTGGTGGGTGCATGTTACATATAGTTATTTATAACTGGGGAGGATAAGAAACGTTAAGTATTTTATCTACACGTACAAAAATACATATATATATATAAACATTTTAATGATACAAATTAACATGTTTGAATTTGTGAACCATGTAAGCAACTATATAGGCAAACTCATGTGAGAGTATTTTAATATTTAATAAATAAAAATTTATTTATTGTGAAACACGAGGATAAAACGCTTATTTTATTCAACAGTTATTTTAAAAACGTAATTTGCAAATAAACTAATAGGTAGCGCTGAACTGTAAATTGTTTTATGGAAGTATAAAACAAACATGACTGTTTCTTGAAAATAATTTTGTAAACATTCGTACAACAATGGAATTAGTAAAATTGACTAGAAACATGAGAGCGTCTAGTTTGTTAACGCTCGCTTGTTTTAGAATCTTAGTTTTAAAAATAACGAACCAAATAGTGTGTCTGTAAACAACCTGCAACCAAACAGCAAAATTGGTAACGTAGAAAAATCTGCCTACACGTGACAGCCAAAGTTGCGTCCGCCCTCTCCTAACAGCCTTCATGCGAATCCATTTTAATACAAGTGCATGCGAAATGACATAATGTTTATGTATACATAATAAGTCACGCGTCCATCCGAGTTATGAAATACCACCAAGTATGATGTTGACAGTAAAGTTGAGACACTCTAGAAACGAGGGGCCGTGGTGGCTGAGCGATTAGCACGCTGGCCTCTCACCGACGCGAACCGGGCTCAATCCCCGGCCGGGTCACCGGATTTTTCGCAAGTGGGAATCGTGCCGGACGATGCCGTTGGTCGGTAGGCTCTCTCGGGGGATCTCCCGTTTCCCCCGCCACTCCATTCCGGCACCGCTCCATATACACTTCAATCACCCTCATCGGCTCTCCAGACCTCGCTGTTAAGAGCCACCCAAATCTCTTCACTTAGCACGCTAGAAACGAAGTTTACATTTTTCTACGATACATTATTTAATTCTAACATTCTAAACCCCTAAATGCAAACAAAATATTTTGAGGGCTTTACTGCTTTGGTTTATTGAGGTTTTCAAACTGGAGTAATCTTCAATTTGAGAGTAAATGACCACATTTCAGTTGTAGTCCGTGTGAGAAGCATTGCCGACTTGCAATCGCTGACGAAAAACTGAACATTTTCGACAGCTCGAAGGGTTGTAACAAAATACGACTTAGAATTCGAATTGCTGGAATGAGCCGATTGGTCTACACGAAAGACAGACTTGTCTCTCCGTCCAGCTGGAAGACTGGATGAGGTGAGACGAAATGGGAGCGGAGACAGACTCAGCAGAATGAATACGGTGGAAGAAACGCGAGACCCCCGAGGAAACTCCACACCACGACATTGTCCGCCATATCCCGCACATGAGAGGCCTCGCCCATTCGAAAATGTCCCACTCACCGGAACTTGGGTTTGTGGAATGCCAGTGACTTACCGAGCCACACGTGGGACTACGAATCATGACTATAGTCCATTCACGGTTACTTCCATCTTTTCTAAAGCCCTGCTTAAGTTCTACTTTCAGGATATTCCTCCGCCTCACGCAAACAAAGATTAGCTAAGTATAGAAAGTTACACCAGAGGGATAGAGCACAGCATTCGTGCGCACTCAGTGTAATAGTATTTTGCACGAGAAAAATTGTTATAGGCTATTCAAGGTAAAGTGAGCACATTTGGAAGCCTTCTCATTTGCAATAATAGTCAATAGATAAATTATATTTTTAGCCTTAGTATAGATGTTAACTTGAGTGCTGTAGAATATACAACTATATTTATTACTCACATGACAACATTGATTTAAAATGGCAGTTAAAGGCTAAAAATGGTGAAAGGAAAATGTAACTAGGGCCTGCCTCGACAGTGCTCGCTTTACCGTGAGCAACCTAGGCAACAACACAACAGCTATATTTTCCAACTGGTTTGATTCATATTGTTTATAAATGTAATATTGTAATTTATGAATAAAATACAAGTAAAATTTCAATATAACCAAAAATAAAATACTCTAACGTTATCAGAAATATAAAAAGGTTATAATACATGACATACTAAAGAAACAACAGAACACGTCATACATGGGGTGAGTTTTCAAAGGTTTGATTCATATAGTGTGGACAAACAACGAAGACTAACTTGCTATATATATATATATACACACACACATACATACACACACTCACACAAGAAGCCTGTGGGGCGTATCAGAATTTGTGGGGTTTGGATGTCTTAAATATAAAATAACTAAATTTTATTTTAACTTATTCACACAACTATTATTTACAGCGTCTCCAATATTGCTCCTTATATTTCTCAATGAGCGCAGTAATCAATGTCTATCTCAACCCTACTTAAAGTCCTTCTCAACGTCTCTGTTTGGTTATAGTCAATTATCTCACATTCATCATTAACACATGTTCAGTCTGTCTGTTGCTATCATCAGGTAATGTCTTACGCACACGGATCCAGTCTAGTAGTCCAGCCTGCCAGTCGCACCCTTCACTGCACCGATGCTCGCAGTAGCAGATATTCCTCCCGCTCCTCACTGCTCTCGCCACTCGTTACTCCTCTCGCGCGTCGTCTATCGGTCAAGGTCGCGCAATCGCCTAAACTCCACACCCTCATCAAACCCTCGGCTAGGAGGCCCGCCGCACGTTTATACTATCGCAGCCGAGAGCCAAGAACTGGAATATTTACCGCACCCCGAGTCACGCTGAGATAGGCAAGGACGATCGAAACCAGAACATTCTTCAGATAAATGCAGAAATTCCATCTGCTGAAGGTCAGGAGCGTGACAGCCGCAAAATGCTCATAACGGCACCGGCAGGCGGAAGAATTGCGTAGCGACGGAGGGTGTTGCCTCGCCCTAGGTCCACCCCTCATAGGCATTTATTATTATTACTAAAAACCTTAATAGGATTATCGTTCTACTCTTGTTAAAACATCCCTTTGTGACTCGCCGCCTGCTATCATATCACTACTCCGTATTCCTCCGCACGCTCGCGCGAGGCAGGTCAGGGGGGAGCGAGCAAGTAACTATATACAGAATGTTTCTCAATTAGACCGACAAACTTCGTGATGTGATTCCTTATGTAAAAATAAGCAGGCATATATAGGAGACGTACTACCTAAACTGAATATTATGGGAGTTATAAGCCCTTGAAAAGTGAAGTTTTGAAATGTATTTTTGCAATACATCGGAAGCAAAGTAAAACGGAATTAAAATCCTCCGATCATTGTTCTATGTTAAAGGGATCTTCAACTTAAGAGCAAACGCAGATTAATATCTTCCCCCGTACAGGAAATAACAGGGGTGGTCACGCTATTTTTCCTGGCAACTCTTTTACAGTCAGGAATTTCGAGCATTTGATGATGAATTATTATTGAACAATATGGTCTAAGTAACAAAATTTGTTCTCTTGTCGCAACTGCCCAGAACCCACCGTTTATGTGTAAAACGCACACAAAGATTCGACTGCAGCGATTCAGCACCTAGCACATAGGCAATACTATCTACATCCATGTACAAAATGCTGCATGTCCACTGCACAGACGGCTGCCTATTTTGTTTCTGTTGACAGTTTGTAAGTATTCCTTGTATTTTATATTTGAATTATATTTTTTTTTGCAAATCGCAAAAGATGGCAGACACCATATTGGGTATGGATGCAATAATGTCCGGCAAGGGGCAAGGACAAACATGGCTGCTTGGAATCACCGGTTAATTGATATATTCTCGTACGAACTGTATAAGAATCGCGTGAGCGGGTAAGTATCGTACACGTACGAGCTGTTTAACATCGTTTAGTCTCTGAGGTTGTCCAAGGTTCGTTGTCAGCCATGATGCAGATATCGTCAAAGCACTTCAATGAGAGGTGGCGCAGCTTGACGGGTCTCATGCAGCCGATGGTATTTCCGGTGTGTTATATATGTATATATACATACATACACATATATATACATACACATGGCTGGTGTCTTAGGAAGTGTTCCTAAGACACCAGCCATTCAACTAATACGATTTTGTACCTCCCTTTGATGTTATTACAGTGATAAAATTTTGGGACAGGCTAAGTTCTGGAACACATCTGAAGGAATTGTTTCCATTATTCCAGTAGCATAGTGAATAATTTAAGTTTGTCTGTTAGTCAGCTGGATCCGGCATGCAAACAAGTATTCAAATTTTCTCACCGAGATATTCTGTGTTGGGTTCGCATCGGAGCTTTGAACTGGTGGGTTGAGCAATCCTACGTGATTCTCTGTGCCACAGCGACGAAAGACCGAGATGGGGGTCCTGTAGAATAGAAACTTCTGTACTCGGAACAGGAAGAATTTACACATGTATAACATATGGCATAAAGCAATGTATGTTACAATAAAAAATAATAATAATGATATAGAAACTATTTTTTGTATAACAGATAAATAAGCCATGCTTCAAAATTTAGAAACGTTTTCCTTTACTTCCTACAAGCAGAAACACCACTCACTTTGCTAATGTTTCTTTGTCGAGCTCGTTGATTCTCGATAAAACAGTACAATGAAAAAACAACATACTATTCGGATAATAGTAATAAAGGGCATAATTTTAAATTTGAAACTATTTTTTTTTTTTACTTCCTAGAAACTCATCGGTCAATTTGTTGAAGTTTATTTGCCGAACTCTTTCATTCTTGATAGAAGTGCCAAACCAGCCACTCGTTCTTGGGACATAGAACTACGTAGATAAATTTTAATGATTTGCATTTAAGAAAAGGACGTTCTGCCTTGGCTATAGTAATATGAACAGTCAAATACATGAAGCAAGCTCTACATGCATCACAAGGATAAGGCATGTTAATTACTTTTTACCATACTTATGGCCTTACCATGTTTTTATGTACAGTCAACACTTAAAATAATAGGAATTATCACGAAAAATAATCACCAGGAAAAAAATCGATTCATAATGGTCACGCGGATCACGTAAATGTAAGTGCTGCAAGTTGACCAACTCTCTTGCGTTCTCGCGTGCGCATCCATGTCCATATACACTTACGTTTGTGAAAAATGCAGCCAAAAGAAGGATACATGTGGTTGAAATGAACGTTATAACAAAGATTAGTTAAATGAAAATACACATTTGACTAGGATTACAGCACCGCACATGATCTTTGTACTTGAAAATTCAGTAAGGGGCGGAGCCCCCACTTGCTGCAATCAGATCCCCAAAACGTCATCGTGACATGGAATCTAGAGGACCTGGAAAAGTTCCTGGGTAATCTCCCTCCACGCGGTTTGTATGCGAATCCACGAAACATCAACAGTGTTTTCTGGAGGTCCGTGACGAATAAGTCGCCGACCAACCAAATCCCAGACAAGTCTGATGGGCGACATGTCAGGTAAAAGTGCAGGCCAGGGAAGCAGTGGTACCCGTCATTCATTGAAGAAGGATTGCACATTCCTCGCCACATGTGGCCGGGCATTGTTCTGATGAAATATAGCACGTGGAGTTGCCTGAAGGAGAGGTTGTACCTCACGCTCTAAAAACTACCTTATATAGTAGTTGCTGTTCAGATTGCCCTCAATAAGTAGGAGTCGAGATCGCATGCTGTATCCAATGGCGCCCCAAACCATCACACTTGGAGTTTGTCCACCATGCCTCTCCACAATGCAGGCTGACTGACTGCGGTCACCACAGTAGCATCTAGCACGTATGCGGCCATCACTGTGGCACAGGTTGAAGCGGGACTTATGCGAATACACTACATCTTGCCACTCAACACGCCAGTGACGGCGTCCACGTGCCAATTGCAGTCTGAGACTTTTTTAGCTTCTGGACAATGGAAGCCGACGCAATGGCATGCGTACCACCAGTCCAGCCCGCAGCAGACGGCGACGAATCATCAACGCAGACAGGTCCATACCCGTTACAGTGTTCCAGTGTCGAGCCAACACTGTGGACGAGGCTGTACGGCCCGTTATGACCACGTGGACAAGATGGCGGTTATCCCGTGCTGTGGTCCCATTGTATGGTCCAGTGCTCGATCGTCGCTGCGTACGACCCTCTTCTATCCACTGGTTCCACACACGCATCACTGTCGTAGCAGCATGCCCTGCACGAGCCGAAATGTCATGGCATGACAAACCCATTTCCCGGAGACCGACCATTCTGCCCCGTTTGAAACTCACTCACATGCTGACATGGCGCCTTTTGACGTCGACGAGGCTTACTGGCACTTGTTTCACTTCGTTTGACGGCTCTCCGCTGACTGACCTTCCTGGTCACACAAGAGAGGGCATAGCTGGACCTACTTGTAAACCATATCTCTGCAATCGTAATAACTTATTGCTGGTACACTGTTCTACACATCTTATGAGTTTGAATTCATTTGGGTAATTTTTTCTGGGTTTTGCAATTTTCACAAACAATAGTTTACAGTACATTGTATAGTAGATACAACTCAAAATGATTCGCGCTTCGAGGTATGTTGTACTTCTTACTACATTAGCGACATTTTTGGAACTTTTTGAATAAGTCTCAATATTTGAATTTATATATTTGTACGTCTTATGGTTATATTTATTAATGTCACTGTAGAGCGAAGCCTGATTTAATATATTTGTAGCAGGTTGCAAATTATATCAAATACTATTATTTGGTTTTAGGTTTCTGGTAGAAAATTTTGAATGAGTGTAATAAAACGTTATTTGTTTTAACTTCGCCAAAAATTAATACTATTTATTATATCATTAAAAAATATTCATACGGTTTTGCTGCATGCACGTGATATTTGTAGCTTTTCTGGTAGTACAGCGGCTTACGTTCCCATTTACGAATTCTCAAGTATTTATTTTACATACTATAACTGTAATTATAAATTGTTCAGAAATGTTTACGTCACTTGATTTGTATAAATGATTAATTTTGATTTCTTTAAAAGTAGCTTCATTTACAAAATACGTAAAATTCTTTGCTTTGAGCATAATTCGCATTCCATGATTTTTAAATATGAGCTCTGTTGACCATGATCTGAGCACTCAGAACGTTTGCGTCAGTGTCTTCTTCATTGTAAGGCTGTCGACGCTGTTAGCTGCCATCGGTCGTTAGCGGTGCCCAAACATCATTATTATTATTTATATTTGTGATTCCTGTTAGCTTACAATAATTCCTTTTGCAGAGTGCCGACCTCTTGCCGTGGTGTCCGGGAGTTATCCTGTTTGATAGATTCGGAAAGGTTTTGGACGGTGTATTTATCGTTATTAAAGTCGTTTTAATTTTCATTTGACTAAAGTTCGTGTTTGTCGCACACGCCGGTGGCCATTAGCTGAGAGAGAGAGAGAGAGAGAGAGAGAGAGAGAGCTCCTATCAGTGCGGTCTTGAAAGCCGATGAGGGTGAAGCGAGGTGAGTGTGGAGCAGCGCGGGAATGAAAGGGCGGGGGAAACGAGAGATCCCCCAGAAAACCGGTCGACAAGTGGCATCGTCCGGCACGATTCCCACATGTGAAAATCCGGGAGTGACCTGGCCGGGGATTGAATCCGGTTCGCCTTGGTGGGAGGCGAGCAGGCTAACCGCTCAGCCAACGCGGCCGTTCCATTAGCTGAGGAAAAATGAAGTAGAAGACCCGATTTTACGCTATTGCGTGTGACGTTACGGTTAAATTGTAGTTTGCAGTAAGCTATTTTTTTTTGCTACATCCCTTAAATTTCTTTGCGCTCGCCTAATTTCTTGAGTGGGCTGCACGTTCTTCTGTTAGTGCAGCAATAGGACGAACAGTTCTAAGTGTGAGTACAACCTTCCTCTAAGGATTCCGTGCCTCAATGTTGGAATAATTCTCAGTCAGCAAAATTTTTTAGTTTTCCAGTTGTTGAATTTAGTGAAATATATTGTCACGTTCATGACTGAGTTATAACGGACGGTAACCACTGCTTGATAAAATGATTTGATCAACTTAAAATTTTAAATTAAACAAAATCAAATTCTATACCAAATTTTTATTTTTAATAGAAAATAGTGACGCTATATACAGGCATTCACAAAGAAATATATACTGCCATAATATTCTAATTCCAAAATTCTATTTCATTGGCGTATTGTAATCGAATCAATCTACAATTTCAAACCTGCTAACGTGAATATCCGAATTAAGTTGTCAGATAAAGGAGTCGCTGTGTAAAGTGCAAAGTGAATTAGCAACTTTATCTGGATTTGATTCTTTCGTAATGTATTCTGAGCTTGCTGATATACAAACATAAATTCGCGAACACATTCCAGACATTTTTTTTGACAGGCAGGTAAACTACTTCAGAATAAATTGGGGAGAGGGGAATAATGCTGCCCTACTTTTGCCTCACCAGCATGTAGGTCAACCCACTTGCCGAATACACAAAAAAAAATCTCTCTTCTCTTAGCAAAGAACACTGTTCCACGAACGATGTTTGCGACGATGAAACACAACGAGATAATGTGTTCTGATGTGACTTCCAGCCCTGGACATGTTATTATGGAAAACTTGGATTCATGTTTCGCAGTAAAATTCTTTTTCGAGATGTTTCCCGACCCGAATGCACCAGAATACACTTCAGTAAACTCGTATACGTCTGTAGATATGGAAGTTTCACAACATACGACGAAAGTCGCCGCTTTGCTGCTTGGGCCCTAACCACTGGAGTGTAATGGCAGTCAGCGTGGAAAGAAAAACGCGCCAGAGAAAACTTCGTCGCAGAATGATGCGAGAAAGTATAATTTAGGGTTCAGACAATAGTGTTGGAAGAAAACACATTAATTATTTTTAACGTTTATTTTTGATTGGCTATAGATACGGTGCGTTGTTTTGGCTTTGTCGTTTATTTCCGTCCTTTTTTTTGAAGTTTCTTTTGTGTGTGGGGGAATCATAACTAGTGAGTATCCCGGAAGGAGAACTCAAAAAGTACTTCAGAAAATGTGGAAATAACAACGAATAGACTGCACTTATAGTAACATACCCGACCGACCCATGTATATTACGCGCATTGGTCATTAGGTCATGTCGATGTTAATTATTACACGACGCAGAAGGATACACATTGAGCAGAAAAAGCGAACTATGAAGAGCTTTGCTTTTCAAAAGTTCCCCACTAACTCTGAACTAACCTACGCATTACCTTTCACTGTAGGTAGGACAACATCAGGACTTTCCTGCAATTAGAACGATTAACCAAATTTTTTCATTATTATCTTAGGCACAACAAAATTCTTACTATAACGAATAGGCCTATATGGTAAATTATTAATTTGTCTTGTAGGTGTTAATATTCATGTCAACATTTCGTTCTATTCCATTACAGTTTTTCTTAATTTTCCCTCAAAATATAAGGGATTTTTGGTTACTTCTTTATCATAACAATAATGGATATCCTATCGCACCCATCCATTGGAGAGAGTGAAGAGATTTGGGTGGCCCTTAGCAGCGAGCTCTTGAGAGCCGATGAGGGTGATTGAGGTGAGTATGGAGCAGCGCCGGAATGAAGGGGCGGGGGAAACGGGAGATCTTCGAGAAGACCCACCGACCAACGGCATCCCCGGCGGGTGACCCGGCCGGGGATTGAACCCGGTTCGCCTTGGTGGGAGGCGGGTGGGCTAACCGCTCGGCCACCACGGTCCCCCATTAATTGGATGTGTAATCGTGTTCATTAACGTACTCTTGTACGTATATATGCAAGCAGGATTGGGCAATGACAGATTACAAAGATTTCTGTTTAAAGAATGTTATTGGCCAAAATTAAAAATAAAAATAAGAAATAGTGATAATATTGAATTCAACCAAAATTTTCACAGCGGAAGTGACAGCTCCCACATGTTGTGTTGGTCCAGATAATACAAATCTTCGAAGTATGTTTTCGAGTTACAGCGTGCATTTATATGATCTTTTATTTCTTAATACTCAATTAATATTTTGTACTTTAATAGTTCTCAACACGCCAACAAAGTTGTACAATGCCATTTTTTTTTAGCTAAACGCAGGATGTGCGTTGGTCAGTCATTATAGAAGTATGAGAAAGTGAAAGAAATAAAATTGTTTCATTCGCAAGCGTACACTGTAAAATAAAATGTAGTTTAACGAGCTATTCTTTCGGAACTAGTTAACAAGATAGCCTTTGTAACACTAGGAGTAAATTTGAGTAATTTTACAACAAGGTTTTGTGGAAAGTTTAAAATTAATGAATTTTACGTAACAAGTACTGAACGTATCAAATTTAATATTAACATATACATAAAACTGTTTATGTTTCATAAAACTTTGTGTGGTAAAGATACAATATTTATCTTACAGTGTTACAAGGAAATATGGCCAATAGTTTCCAAAGAATTAGTTTGCAAAATAAAAATAAAATCTGTTCTCCGTTCTTGTCTGCAAATGTGTCCCGAAAATGCGTCGCGGATCGCCTGTCTTTCGGTAATCATCAACGTAGCAAAGTCGTGATGGTCGCGGCCATTTCAGGCGCTACAGCAAGTATGAAATTAGGTAGATTAAAAATTACAATTTCAACAAAGCGGAAAAAGGCGAGTGATAGTGGAATGTATATAATATTTGTATCAGTACACAATGTACAATGGGCCTCTCGGTGTTTGTATTTTGTATTTTAACGCAGCACTCTTTGCCTTGCGGCCTTATCGCGCTTCGGCGGGGAAGAGGAATCACATCCTCTCACCGCAAAGAGACCAGGATTAATGCGACTGTTGACCAGATCCTAAGCCCAAGCCTGGCACGTCCGCACATCCTCGTTCCCTCTACCACAGAGGTTCTGAGATCCTCGTCCTCAGAAACCAAGCGTGTGGTCTGGCCGGGGTTCTATCCATACCCCTAGTGCCGTTCCAGGGCACAACTGGAGCAGGTTGCCGCTCACCACCCGGCCTGTCATCGAGAGTGGGAATCTCGCCAGACCTCCTCCAGAATACGGAGTCAATCACTACCATCACGAGTCCAACCCTATGATCGGACACCAAAGAGAACCTCATGGCGGGGCCACCCAATCGTCCCGTGCTACCGTGCAGTACACATAATAATATAATACTAATATTTTGAACACTTGGCACCTCTTAGCCTGAGGCCATCCCGGGGTTGTCTGGATTCTCATTTTGTGGCTTCCAGGAGAACAGTCCCCCTCGGACCAAGGTCCTCGGCGTCCCACGTCCCCTTTCACCACTCAGAACCTTCTCAATGGTCGCCATCTGTCATCTGGCCTACAGTTCTCCTGTGTTCGGGAGATCCATCTACTACCATTACGGATACCTAGGCATATAGCCTAGGCATTCCTCACTGCCAGCACGAGTCCTTCCTCAATCTGACCTCAGGGCGCTAGAGGGAGTGAGCTTGGTCCAGGGAAACAGTCCCTTTCTTCACTACTGCTCCTCCCACTCCCTCTAGCTGAGGAAATCTCTACGGGGAAAGCGAGGTCAGCCCGTGCTCCTACTTCATTTTATCAAGGGTTCTCTACCTCGCGGGCTAATACCCCAACCTGAAGATGGTCCATTTCCATTGCTTGAATTTCTTCACATTGAGACTCAGTTTTGGGACCCTCTGACCGTAAATGAGTCGACCGGCCCACCACCATGAACCGTCATCATGAATGCCCATGATTCAAGCTTATCATAGGTGACAGTTACCCCTTTAAGTAAACATGGCATAGAGAACACCGGGAGTTTCCCACTTTTGCTAACCTCTATACAGAGATTACCCAGCGGTACCACAAGGAGATGCCTGTGCAGTACACAGGGTAAGGTATGTCAATTAAAATTACACAAGCTATTTCATGAATATCGTGCCACGAAGATGTTGTTAAAAAAGCTCGCGTGAAAAGGCCAGCAAACATGCGGCGATGTGTGCGCATACGTGAGAGATGGCCGGTGTGTCTTTTGGTAATCATGGCGCCACGGTCGGTACAACACCGCGCACTTTACAGTTGAAACTTATTTAAAACACAACGAGTCTCGTATATCACAGTCCGGAGGATGTTTCGGCGCCGTTTCACGGCAAGTTGACTCATCACAGCACGGTCGTTAGACTGTTCGAATCAGTTCCACCATATCGAATCATACGTCAACAGGAAAGAAAAACTGTTCGTGTAGTGTCTGTTACCGGTTTATTCACACTTTTAGAATATAATCTTTGTAAAATCACCCCACGCACGACGCGCTTCGCTCGCAGTTTCCGAAATATACCATGCATCACAAGCGTTTTATACTTCTGTTAACATAAACCTACCTGATTTTGTGATAAATTGAACTTTTTGTTACATTTTGTTTCTAAATTATAATACTTATACGAATAAAAACAGGGAGGAAATACGTTTCTTGGAAATACCTTGTAAGATATAGTTCTCAATGCGAAATATTGCTAAACAGAGTGCGCACGAATGCGGTGCATAGTCCTTTTGTTGTAATTTTCTTGATTTGTTTAAGCTTTGATTGCATGAGGCGGAGGAATATGCTGGAAGTAACACTTTAGCAGGGCTTCAGAGAAGTTGGAAGTAACTGTGTGAATGGACTACAGACATGGTGTGTGCTGCAGGGTTTCGTTCATCGCTTGGAAGAATGCGTTGTCAGCGATGACGGCGTGTCATTCAAGAAATAACTCGTGAAAAGTAAATTGCATAACTTACCCTATGTACTGATACTAAAGGCTGTTCACAATAAAGTGAGCGCCTTTAAAATAAACCTTATAAAAAGTCACTGCTCCTAGCAGCATATATTTTAATGGGTGCACTGACTGACATGCACCAAGTGAAGTTGGTAACGATGGAAAGAAAGTAGTTCTATGTCTTATCATCGAATTGAAAGTATTATGTAAAATTTTGTGATGACTTAAATTATTTATTTTGCTTATATATTTTTTATTGCACCTGAGTGTAAAAATGAGCATATCTGTAAAATATCTAGTTTTCTTATAACTTAACTGTTTATTTGATCGACGCATGAATAAAGTGAGGAGGCCCATGACAATGATAATTGTACACATGGCGGAAGAAAACACGACGTGCATACAAGTAAATCTTGACCAGGGCTTTCAAAAGTGCTCACTTTACCCTGAACAATTTTTAGTAATAAATGCATTCCACTACCACTCGCGTTTTCCTGCCTTGTTGAAATCTTACCATACGATCCATTCAAGGTTACTTACAACTTCCCTGAAGACCTGCTGAAGTTATACTTATAGGATATTCCTCCGACTCATGCAAACAAAGATTAAACAAATCATAGACTAAAGCTGAGGTATATCGCTTATTCGTCTTCTGCGCATGTGCCCAACATTGACTTACCCAATTCATACACAACTGTCAAAGTCACATGGTCAACAGTGTTGAAAGTGTTTGTTTATATCTTAATTTTGAAATGACAAGCACTGTTTCATGCATAAAATACTCTTACCAATATGAATTTGATCAAACTGCATTACAAATTTGCTAGAGGAAGTATACATACATCAAAAAGCATTTGTCTACAAATAAGATTTCTAACCTCAAACCCAATCCATACCATTTTCCCAAAATTTGTTGGCAGGTGAGCAGCTCAATGTTGGGACACGGAGATTGGTTGTGCGTAGCCAGCGAGATCGGTCTACCTTTCAGAATATGAAGAAAGTCAAGAAAATCTCACCATAGGGACAGCGCACCACATTCGTGGTGCACTTCAATAATATTTTGCACGAGAACTATTTCTTACTAGGCATTACCAACACACCCATTTTCTCACCGATTTCATTTTTAGAAATTATAAATTAAACAGTGTAATTTATAGGTAAAACACAAATACATTTTCAGTTTGACAAATAATAGGGTAGTTTTACGTCAACAAAAGCATAAAACGCTTTGATAGATGGCGTACTTAGACAACAAACAAACATATCTTACAAGGGGTGATTTTTTAAGGGTTTGGTTCAAAAAGTGTGAATAAATCGTGTCTAGACTATATCTATTCTTTCCAATCCTGTATCAGAACAGAGAGAGGTGCTGGTGGTCGAGTGGTCAAAGGCGCTGCCCAGTGCGCTATCAGCCGAGCAAAAGGATACGGTTTCACAACATCGCTATCTAACAAAAACACTTTCTGCCCTTTGAAGATTGGAACTCAGTTACAAGACAGCATGTGCAGGAATCAATTAGCGAACGTTAAGTAGGTTGGTAGTTAGGCTTCACGTCTCGCTGACAGCGAGGTCATTAGAGGCGGTGCAAGTTTCACAGAGAAGAGGGATTGGGGAAGGAATTGGAAGGAATCGACCATGGTCTTTGTTGGGGACCCATCCCAGCATTCGCCTGGAGTGATTTCGGGAAACCATGAAAAATCTAAATCAGGATGGCAGGACCGAGAATCGAACCCGTATCCTCTCGGCTGCGATTCCAGTGAGTTACCAGTGCGTCATCCCGCTCGGTATTGAGAGTTTGGTTCTAGTGAATTTTTTTAGTCTATGAATATTAATTTACTCGCGATTTAAAAGTTATTAAAAATTAAAAAAAAAAAAAAAACACTTCTTAGAAATGTAGCCAGGGCAAAGATAAACAAAGTGCTCTTAGTTTGGAAGCGATTTCGT
This sequence comes from Dryococelus australis, assembly GCA_029891345.1. NCBI lineage: Eukaryota > Metazoa > Arthropoda > Insecta > Phasmatodea > Phasmatidae > Dryococelus > Dryococelus australis. Next base: position 29,252,356 of record CM057000.1, on the reverse strand, counting down.
GGAAAGTATCTGCGAATTGCCTGAAATCATTTAACACGTAATACACAATCATTCCACTCGGGCAGTCCCGCGCTAGTCAATCACCAACATCTTCTCCAATACGGTGATTCAGGTTCGTTTCTGGACAGACATCTTCGTGGCTAATGCGCTTGCACGCTTGAAAACTATAGGCCGTTCACAGTAAAGTGAGCACTTTTGATAGCCCTGCTTAAGATCTACTTGTATTCCCGTTATGCATTTTCCCGCCTTATGGGAAATTAACACTGCCGTGAGCCCTACCACCTTACTTATGCGCCGGTCGAGCGAAACTGTGAAATTATTAGAAAAGTAAATATTTTACAAATCTGCTCATTTTTACACTTCGCTGCATAAAAACAGAAAGCGAAAGAAATAATTTAAGTTATTACAAATGTTTCCATAGTACTTTTTATTCGACTTTAAGATATGGAACTGCTTTCCTTCCAACGTTACCAATTTTACTGGGCGCATGTTACGCGGGGGGGGGGGGGGGGCGAGAAAAAATTTGCAGGTGGGAGCAGTGACTTTTCTAAGGTTTATTTCAAAAGTGCTCACTTTAATGTGAACAACCTTTAGCTGCGTTGCATCGGAGCGGTTGAATGGAGTGCAACGAAAGTTGCTGCTGCAGCTATTTGATCGCTGAACGCGCCCATGAACTAAAGATAATGTAAACGGATTTTTGTCTTTCGCCTATGTCCATAAAGTTGGTTCAATAACCACCGAAATAGCTGTCAGATTGATGTGTTTATAATGTACCGTTTATTAAGATTTTATTTTGCGGAAAACACCTGCGATTTTAAAAATAAAAATGACATTTCGCGTAACCTGGTTATAACGCGTTTGTGTTGCAACTTTATCAAAATTAGTGCACTGGCATATCAAAACGTTTGTCTTGTATAGTCTAATCACGGTTAATTCACACTATGTGGATCAATCCTTTGTAAAATCACTCCGTTCATGGCGTGTTTGGATGTTTCCTAACTATAGGATGCTCGGAAATTCCCCTTACAAACTCCTAGGACTTGTAGAAGGGACTGAGTAGACTAGCTTTTGAATGGGAACCCAACTCCGGAAACGTACCGTTTCCGTGCTACGACCATTTCAAATCAGGCGTATCACTCGTCCACTTCCGCTGAGGGAAAGAGCAATGTCTCGGATGTGCCTGTGTTGGTAAGCAACCGGGTAGGCAGTGCATTACTTCAGACAATCACTTGATGACACCCTGCCTCGAGCCCCATTCACGCGCCTTCGTGTCTCCAATTACCATGGCTGAGTACAAGTTTCGAAATACACAGACACGATACTTGTGTATGGGACAGCTGAAGGTAATGGAAGAGCAGCTCGTCAGCTGTATCAAGAGCGTTTTCCACAGCGTGCGACGCCATCGCATACCATTTTTGTCACAGTTACGCAATGGCTCCGAGAACAAGGTACCTTCTCCGCCGACGGAAACGACTGTGGTGCTCCAAAGAGCTGCGTCTTTTATAGCAAAAAAAAAATAAAAGTCGTATTCTCAGGATTTTATTTCCCGAGAAACACGCAAATGCGCATAACAGATGTAAAGAAAATGTCCCTGGACTACTAACTGTTAAGCTTAATTCACATTTACGCCAGCGACAGCAAACATACATATAATATACATTTTTTTTTTAAGTAAGCGGTGTACAACAAACTGGATGCTGCCGCGTTTTTTTCTTTAAGTTAGTATTTTCAGTTTAGTACCAATTTAATTTAACTATTTTTTAATATGTACAATTTTTTATATTAAAATAATATATTTAGCCTTATGTTACCTAACGGTACCTCTCCAAACTACTTTTTTTTGGGGGGTAATATTCTGAGTGAAATAGCATTTGAATTCACTTTTTCATTACTAAAGAGTATATTTAACAGTCGTTAACTCTCACACCATTGTATATTGATATAGCATATTTATGGTTACTTCCAACTTATCTAAATCCTGCTTAAATTCTACTTCTAGGATATACCCCCGCCTCCTGCAAACAAAGCTTAACCAAGTCTAGAAATATTCGCGAATGGGACAACGTACCCAATTTGTGCGCTTGTGAAACAAGACATATTTAGGAAACAATTAAATACCTCATACAGGGTATGATTGTTTAAAGGTTTAATTAAAAAAATGTAAAGGTGCCACGGTTAGACTATAGTTACTGGTATAAAACACATGAAACTGTGGATCTCTGAGATATACGTATAGGCAAAGACTGCTCGGTCCGAGAGCGAACATTCCTGCGTGAGTTCAACTATTTGGCTTGGCTCGTGCGAAAAACGAGGACGATTTCTGATTCACTGTTCCAGCTTCCCACGCCGTGTGTTCGACGTGATCGACGTATGTACGTATGAGTCAAACTTTTAGGCTTCCATGCCATGTCAGTTTTTGGTGATAGCGGGCTTCTACGGACCACATCTACTCGATGGATGTTGCTACCACCATAGGGAGTATTTCCCACACGAAATTTATTGTTTACTTCCTCATAATACCTATTATGCAATGTCAATAGATGGCGCGGCAATGTGGTGCCTATCACTGAGAATACTCTGGCTCATTGTAGCTTTTCAAAATTCATTTTTTTTTCCCTTCATCTTGCTATGCATCTACGCACAGACAATGGGTATGGGTATTGTTATGCGTGATTGCAAACACCATTGTACAGAAGGTAACGAACTGTTATTGGCATGGTTATGATTAAGTCATGCAGGTGATGTCACACACAATTGTACAGAATGTATTACGTTATTATTGTTAGTTATGTGGTTATGGTCATGTTATATATGGTAGTTGTATGCACCATTATAAAGAATGTATTAAAATCTTAATGGTTTTGATATGGTTATGGCTATATTTATTTATGCATAACGGTGGCAAGCAACATTGTACATAAGGTTTAAACACTTGGTGTTATTAGTATGGATACGTTTATGTTATGAGCGGTAATGGCAAGCGCCATTGTATAGAAAGCATTTAACTCTTGCTGTTACTGGTATGGTTATGTTATGCATGATAGTGGGAAGTATCATTATACATGATTTATTAAACTCTTACTGTTATTAGGGACCGCAGCTGCTGAGCGGTTAGACAGCTTGTCTCTCACCATAGTGAACCGGGTTCAATCCCCGGCCGGATCACTCCCGGATTTTCGCGATTGGGAATCGTGCAGGACGATGCCGCTGGTCTGCGGGTTTTCTCGTGGATCTCCCATTTCTCCCGCCCTTGCATTCCGGCGCTGCACCATTCTCATATCATTTCACCCTCACCTGCTCTCACGACCTCGTTGCCAAGAGCCGCCGAAATATCTCGACCCTGCACTTACTTTTATTGGTATAGTTTATTCACGGTATCTTCGGCCAGTTCTGAAGCCCTGCTAGAGTTATACTTCCAGGATATCCCTTTGCCTCGTGCAAACTAAGGTTAATTAAGTCTGGAAGATTACACCAGAGAGACAACGCACCGGATTCGTGCACACTCTGGTATAACAGTATTTTGTATAAGAACTATTTCTTACTAGGCGCTACCAACACACATGTTTTCTCACTGTGTTTATTCAAATTATTTATAAATGAAGCATTTTAAATTTATAGATAAAATATTAATATCATTTCAATTTAACAGGAAAAAAAAGTAACTTTAACGAAGCCAAGTATAAAACGCTTGTGATACAGGGCATGTTTAGGAAACAACCAAACACGTCATACATGGGGAAATTTTTCAAAGATTTGATTCAATAAGGCCGAAGAAAGCGTGAATAGACTACATGGTGACGGTCATGTAGACTGCAGCATGGGCTAGGGCAGACGTGCGAGCTGGTTGACGGGCGACTCTGGACTGTGTGCACAGCAGGCGCAGGAGAGCGCGGGGGCCGAGAAGGCAGTGAGCTTCGCCCCCGGCTGCGGCGCCAGCGGGCCCCGCCCCAGCAGGAAGCGCGAGGAGGCGGTGGCGCTGCTCAACCTGCACAAGAGGCTGGAGGCTTGCCGCCTGTCCAAGGGCCAGCCGCCGCCGCCCTCCCGAGCAGCCCCTCCTACCAGCAGCTCGACAACCGCCCGCCGCCCCAGTTCCTGCACAAGGTAACCATCGTGCACAGGACGTTGCTAAATTGGATGTCGATACTTCGGGGAAACATTCCTCGCAACAGGTCTGCAAACGCTTCGTTTCTTTACTACAGCCCGTAATACACAACGCGGGCTGGATCACGTTACTGTGGGATGCCAGCACAGATGTAATTGGCAGCCCCTGATTTGAATCCACTAGACTTGTATTTGTGGGGACATTTAAAGGCACTTGTGTATGCAACCCCAGTGGACGACGTGGGCACCCTTCGTAACCGTATTGTGGCGGGTTGCGAAACAATCAGGAATTTTCCAGGGATTCGTCAACACATCCGGGTGTCCATATAACGGCATGTTGATGCACGTGTTCGTGCTTATGGAGGGCATTTTGAACATATCTTTTAGTGCCGACGATAAGCTTTCACACATGTGTAACTACTTCCTGTGGAGTTCCTACTGTTATAAGTGTAAAGTCGTGTATTATACAAACAAATGCTGCGATGGCATTCCACAGTAACATGATCCAGCCCGCTGGCCATAACCTAAACGTTATGCATAACGGGCTGTAGTAAAGAAACGAAGCATTTTGCGGACCTATGTTTATATAACATTTTTTCATCCTCCAGATGTGAGGAATGTTTCCCCGATGTATTGGCATGCAATTTTGCAACATTCTGTAACTGGCTTAGAGGTGGGTCGTCACACCTAATTTCTGCACCTGTAAAAACTAATGCTGATACAGAAATGTTTCTGATACTTTCGGTATTAGAGACAGCAATCCCCGAGTGCATCGCTACTCAACCAGTTCTTATACTTAGGTTAGGAACAAAACGAGATTTACTATGGGATAGCTTGGCACACGGAAAATTTTCGCCGCTAGGTGCACAGTGTTACAAAAGGTAACTTTTAATAAAAATCCTAAGCTACTTGAATAATAAAAGAGAAAAGTTTTTCTTAGATACGAAGCTAATTCATTATTTCATGTATGATTATTACCATTATCATATTTTTTAACGTATAAAATCGGGAAAATCTGGTACATACGCGACTGTAGCGCTTACCTAGTGGCGAAAAGTTTCCCTCTGCCAAACTTCTAATATTGATAGTAGTAGGGAAATGGGTATTAACAGCCAAGGGATTGGGGAGTCGGATTCGGATTCGGTGGAGCCGCCATATTGTTACGTCTCCCGACCGCCATCTTGGATGTCATTGACCTTTTACCGCTAACCCATGTAAGCTTGATCCTGATGATCTTTGACCTCAAAAAACTCTTAAAAAAAAAAAAACTTTAAAAAATTCCAACAATTCCCCGGAAAATTCCAAAAAATTTCGAAAATATTATCATTAAAAATTATTAAGAATTGTTTTAGGAATTACTAACAGGATTCTAAGAAATGACTTTTTTTTTTAAATGCTGACAGGGATTAGCGACTCCGGTGACTGGGATCAGTGACACCGAGCCAGGTGACCAGGATCAGTACTTATGACCTTTGGCCTTGACCTTTGACCTTTACCTTTGACCTTAAAATGCAACAAAAAATTAAATAAAAATGGAAAAAAATCGATTAAAAATGCATAAAAAGTATTATAAAAACGTAATTTAAAAATCATTAAAAATTTATTTAAAAAACTTTTCATTAAAAAGTCTTTAACCCCGGTGGCCATTTCCCCTTTTTCCCTTCGAAATTTCCTTTTTTTTTCTTTAAAAAAATTCCTAAAAAATTTATAAAAAAGTTAATTAAAAAACTTACATTTCCTGTGGTCTCCCACCACACCGCCATAAGTCACATTCGTTCCATCTCCAGCAGACGACTGACTCCCTCGCACCCACTCCCCTCACCTATACTTATTCCGCCATCTGGTTTTTTTCGTTCGTCATTTGTTTACATGCTACTGGAGGCAGGCATCTTTGTTTATATGTTACTGGATGCCGCTATGTTTGTTTTTCGTTCGTAATTTGTTTATACATTACTGGAAGCCACCGTCTTGGTAGGGCAACCACCATCTTAGTAGGCATCACCCATCCGCCATATTGGATACAGACTACCTTTGCCTTGACCCCATGACCTTGAATTACCTTGAAAACGAAAACTCGTAAAAATGAATAAAATTCAGCAAGCATAATACATTGCAGACTACCACCGTCATATTGGATGTAGACTACCTTTACCTTGGCACCATGACCCTGAATAACCTTGAAAACAAAAGCTCCAGAATAAATTCGTAAAAGTAAGCATGCTAGAAGCCAAGCGAGCTGTCGGCCCTTACATTTATAGGCCTAAAAAGACTTGTAAACTTCCAACCTATGTTTACAATCAGCAGTATACCTACGAGCCTAATGCGAGACTTTGATGACATGCATAATTTATTAAATATATATTTGGTATTTGAAATTTAAAGTTATTTAATTTCAGAAACGTTTTTATTTAATTATATAATTGTACATATAGTACAATACTTTTTAATAAAATTTATTTCTTTAAATTTCTAATTTCTAATTATATTCCGACAAAGTAGGAAAACATGAAATAAAAGACAATTTTATTTACAGGCATTTCTATATTCAATTAAATTATTACAGTCGCTAACACCCTCAAGAAAATTACAATATTCTTTAATATGTCTAAGTAAACTGTCACTACAGCTGATCTGCTTACCACACTCTCACACAAATATGACATGCAACAGAGATTTATAGTACAATTAGAGCGCTCATGTCGCCTATCATTCCTGCTGCACTGAGCGTGAAAGGACTTTTCACAGAAGCGGCACTTATAATGTCGGAATGGTTCAGCAGATACGTTTGAGCATACAGATGCTGCTGGAACAGAGGCCGATGGTCCAGTAAGCGATGCCAAGGGAGCTGCCGTAGGTAGCTTGCTCATAGAAGTCGTTGGAACTGTCGACGTCATGCCTGAAGACGTCGATGGCTGAACTGCTGTAGGTGATCCACCCGAAGAAGTCGACGGCGCGGTCAGCACCATACCTGAAGAAGTCGATGGTACTGCACTGGTGGAAGTAGATGCTGCTAGTGACGTAGCCATCGCAGCTGAAGAAGTCGGTGGTGAGAAACAATTGGTGGGTAATACCCACTCAACTTTAACATAACTAGCCATGAATGACCTGGTGTATAAGCTAGCCGAGACGATCCACCTTTCACGACAGCAGCTGTCAAACTAAGATTCTCAGCTTACTCCCCTACTGCTTATATACGAGTAAGCAAGCCCATGACGTCATATTGACATTGAACCAATCGTATCACGAACACCAACCAGCCAATCACCAACTAGCCAATCACAAACCAGCCAATCACCGAGTTGTCACGTGATTGCAGGTGGCCAATCACTTACAAGCACTGAGATATTGCGTGCATGAGTCAGTCTCTATGTCCTGAGGAGGAGGAGGAGGCAGTCTGTAGGAGTCAGTCAGTACAGATTGTCCGTGGATGGATACAAGGAAAATTGTTCCAAAAATCTGATATAAGCTAGAAACGCACCTGCTTTGTTCCATTCGGCATTGCGAATTTGCTGTGTATGATTCCGAGTGCCTCTCCTCTACTGTCATCGTCAGTCTATCAGCAAGTTTATTCGGGTCTTCGGTAAACATGTAGCCGGTGTTCTCGACATCTTTTACCTTCTTCACATCACTTGTCGAAGGAAACTCGTTGGCGAAACGCGTGGGAACGTCAAGAGAATCATCATCGTCTTCAACACTATCACTGTCGTCATAGTCATCATCAATGCTGTCTTCATGATCGTCTTCACTTCTTGCTTCATCCCCAATATCAAGTTTGCTTTTCTTTGTAGCAGGAGTTGTATGTTCATCAGTGTTTAGAGCTGATGGTCTTTTATTTTGAAGTTTGTCGACTTCACGCGAACATCTTGCGAGTGTACGTTCCGCACGAACCGACTATACTCCACTCATTCCGTATCGTCATAATCGTCTGCGGAAACAGTACACATGGATGCAGCAGGGGGTATTGACATCACTTGCTGGCTCCCAGTAGACGAACAGTTGCAGTTCTCGATGGGTTCCTTCATTGTGTCACCTTGCACAAACCGCATGAGACAAATGTCGTAATGCTTCATCGCGCGATAAGAGCCTCTTCGTACAGACCGTTCTCTCATGCCGGCGAACATTTTAACCACAGGCGAAAACTAGATCGCAGAATCGGTACTGATGGCAATCAGGTAGCGATGATGCAGGTAGCTACTCCATGATCGTCGGCGTTAAAGGAATGCAATTCATCTTCGCGGTATAGGAGCACTCTGAGAAAACCCAAATACTCGTTCGCCCCGCTAAAGATCTACTTCCGCCTTATGTAAAATTAACATTGTCATGGGCCTCATCATTTTATTCATGCGTCGGTCAAATGAAACTGTGAAATTATTAGAAAAGTAAATATCTTATAAATCTGCTATTTTTTACACACTGTTGCATTAAAAAACCAGAAGGCCAAATACATCATTTAAATTGTTACAAATGGTCACCTAAAATTTTTTTATTGAACGTCAAGAACTTTCTATTTATCTTTACCTAATTTACCGGGCATATGTAATTCAGAAGTATATGTAAACATGGGCAGTGACTTTTTTTCTAAGGTTGTTTCGAATGTACTCACTTTATCGTTAACAGCCTTTTGTTATATTTATTGTATGAAAATTGCAATTATCCCATTTACTTACACACAAGCCGAGAAAATCTGGTCAACATGTAACATCAGTGCAGCCTCGCGGTGAAAATGTTTACTTGCTAAACCAAAAGCATTGAGCTAATCAACTTGAGTAGAATAGGTCTTAAATCTAGAAAATTTTACCAAAGGGACAACGTACAGTATTTGTGCGCATTCATTTTAATAATATTCTGCGCGACAGCGTTTCTTACTAGGTATTACCAACACACGTTTTCTCTTTGTTTTTATTCATATTGATTATAAATGAAATAATATAATTTATAAATGAAATATGTGTAAAAATTTAATGTAATCGAAGATAAAATACTTTTAAGGTAAACTAGCGACTCGCCCCGGCCTCGCTAAAGTGCGATTTACAAATATGGCGTTGTTTAGGTTTACAAGTATATTCAATAAATGCTTAAGGTATCTAATATAGGAACAATACTGTGTTGTACAAAAAGTCTTCGTAAGTGAACCCCTATTTTTAAATAGACAAAAGCGGTTACTGTGGGCCATCCTTAAAAGATACACATATGCTGCCACGGACTTTTTTGTATGCCTTTTTGAGATCTACAATTCTGTAGTACATTAATTTGGCGTATCTCTTATGGTTTAGTCAGCGTAAGCCCTGAATGCGCCCGAAAAGCGGCTTTTTCCGACTTTATTGTAAAACGTCGACGTTTCTCTACTATCCTTATATTAAATATTTATGTGTCATATACTTAAAACTTGCTCAATAAATTCTATAAATGATGGTGAAAACCGCATGGAAATTCGTCAAGTAGTTCAGAAGCTTTATCCGAATACACAGACACACGCGGCCGGGCGACTTAGTTTTGTGCTGTGTATGCAAGAGGTATATAATGCCTGTGATACATGCCATATTGAGGAATTAACCAAACACGTCATATATACATGGGGCGGATTTTTCATAGGTTTGTTTTAAGAAGCGCGAGGAGGGTACGATTGAGCTATACCGAGCGTTGTCGACGCGATAAAGTTTCTATAGGCGGTTCGTGATAAACCGAGCACTTGTATGTACATTGTGTATTCTTCAGCCTTATCTATAATGATCATTTCCATGCTCCTCATCACTTTATTCATGCTTCTATTAAGTGAAACTGTGAAATTATTAATATATATATCGTACAAATCCGGCTAATTCTTATACAATTAGACGCATTGAAACAACAGTAAGAAAAAGAAATAACATAAGTTATCACAAATGTTCCTAACACGTTTAATTCAACGCTAAAATGTGTAATTACTTTCCCTCCATCGTTACCAAATGCACTGCGCGCATGCCACTCAGTGCTACCGTTAAAATATATGCAGGTAGGAGCAGTGACTTTTTTTCTAAGGTTGATTTCGAAAGTGCTCACTTGATCGCGAACATCCTTTTAGAGACGACGACTCGGGTGTTTTGGCGGAGTATTTCAGGAGTAAACGCCGGCTGTTATCGTCGCACTGAGCGCATCTCGCCGGCGCCTGGCGGGCCGTAAAGGCGCCGCTCCACTGCGCGCGAAGCGGTTATGCCGCCATAACGCTTGGCGGCCCGCCCTTCATCGCCCCTCGCGAATGCCAGTAGCGCTATAGGCACATCCCACCCACCTCGGTCGTGTTTCTCCCGTGCACGGTAGAGACGTTATATACAAGGCGTTCGGAAACTGCCCGTCGGAATTAAAACATCATCATCTGTGCCTGAACAGAAACAAGAAACTCTAGTCACAAAATGTTTGGAAAGGTTATTAAGTCATGTTTAAATTGAAGTTGAATTTCGGCAAATGACACTGGGTATCCGCAGTCATATGTACTCTTGTGCACGACAAGTTGCATAACAAGAAGGCGAACTGATCCACGGCGGTGCTGCACGCGGCACTCGGCACCGCTTTTCGGTCGAATGTGTTACCGCTGTTACATACACAGGCATCACGGCAGTGGCATGTCAGTTTTGCGTAGATATGGTTGCCTATATACAGGCGCTGGCCGCATGTCGCACCACTGATGTTCGCCTTCGTGTCACGCAACTTGTCGTGAACGCAGGTACATACGGCTGCGATCACCCGGCGTCGTTTGCCGAAATTCAACTTCAATTTGAACATAACTAAATGGCCTTTCCAAACATTTCGTGGCTAGAGTTTCTTGTTTCTGTTCGCCCACAGATGCTGTGGTTCGAATTTCGACAGGTAGTTTCCAAACATATTGCATAGTCCGTTCACAGTTACTTCCAACTTTTCTGAAACCCTGATCAAGTTCTACTTCCAGGATATTCCTCCGCTTCGTGTGCCAAAATCTTATAAAATTACACCAGAGAGACAACACACCGCATTCGTGCGTACTCAAGGGGCTGCGGTGGTTAGACTGCTCGTCTCACACCTAAGCGAACCTGGTTCGATTCCCGGTGGGTCCGCTCATGGATTTTCGTATGTGAGAATCGTGCCAGACTATGTCGCTGATCGATGGGTTTTCTCGGGGGTCTCCCGTTTACCTCGCCCTTGCACTCCGGAGGCCGCTCCATACTCGCCTCACTTCACCCTTATCGGCTCTCAAGACCTGTATGTTAAGAGACGCCCAAATTTCTCCACCCTTCTCTCCACTTATGAATACTCAGTGTAATAATATTCTGAATGAGAACTATTTATTAATGTTCTTTACCAACTCAACTGTTAGTTATAAATGAAATATTGTATTTTATAGATACAGTTTAAGTGAGAGTTAAATTTAATAAAAATAATAGGCCCCTTTCTGTTAACTCGAGTATAAAACGCTTGTGATGAATGGTATATTTAGGAAGCAATCAAACACGTCATACATGGGGTGGATTTTCAAAGGTTTGAATAAACATGTGTGAAGAAACCACGAATAGACGCTCTCGCAAACGCGTTGTTGTATCTACATACTGCAAAGATAAAAAAATGTTTTGTCTAATCAAACAAAGTTTTTTTTGAGCAACCAAATTAATTGTTTGTGTAGGGACAAGGAGAAATTTTTGTTGCTATTATCTGGTTGCTCCAAACAAAGATTGGGTTGATGCAAATGAAGATTTGTTTGGCTCTACGTAAATTAAACAGTTGTGGTTAATACAAAAAAAAATAAAGCCCAAAGAGTCGAACCTAGTTCATCTGAGCCATTACGTGGCGCCTTAAAAGTGACTACTAATGAAGTCGGAATGTTTTTTAATACATACTGCTATGAATGTATAGAAGAGCTCTAACTGGGAATCCACGCATAAACCCGCCAGCAAAACTTTCAGTAAATCAGGACGCCAGGAGTTACGACAACTTGTAGCAGCAACCACATTGCGAGGTCGCTTGCAAAACACCCCTCCACCAGCCAGCGCTTGGGTACATGGACGCCTAAACGACGCACCGATATAGGCTACTGTAAGGCAGAACCCGACGCCTTTCCAACTCCGGCCAGCTTCAGGGAAGGACAGAAGAATGGGTGTGTCCGGTCGTCGCTAACCGATCTACAAGATGACACAGACTCCGGCATCAAGATTAAGGCGGGGACAGTCCATAGCAGTTAATAAGTAAAATGGCGTAATTTATCCATTATTATAATGTAGCTTAAAATAATACATGAGTTCTATTAACTCCCCGTTACTGTTAATATTAAAATGTTTTATTGGCTGTGTCACATTACATGATTAAAAACCTTAATTTACAGCAAGCTCTAACATCTATCATTCATATACAAGTTACGAACTCTGAAATCATTAATTTATGGTTATGGCCGTAAGGCATAATTATAATTATACGTTTCAAATACTGGACAACGTGTACAAATACATTTTTAAAGTTTTACAGCTTTAATTTTAAGTTTCCCGTTGAGCTTGTTTTATTAGTATGTTTATACCATTATTAAGCATAAATATATTTAATAAATAGTACTTTTAGTATCCTAATCGTCACAAAAATGCCAACAAACACCCTCGCTGTATTTTCGAACGAAGGCAATCAAACGAGTGGCCAAACACAGGCAATTCAACAAAATATTGTGTTGACAGCCTAAATTATTTTGAGCGAACACAGAGGTTTTGTCTAGGCAAACGTGTGTTTGTTAAGACGAACAAATTTAAATTTCGTTGTTTTCAAGTTTTGTCTGCTCAAAAAAAATATTTTTTTGGGGCAAATAAGTATTTTTTGACTCTATAAAATCAAACTTTTGTTGGCTTTTCAATCAGTGTGTTAAGTTTGGTTCACAATTGACTAATGCCAGGCTCGTCGGAAAATTTAATTGGCTGGAAATAATACATAAGTATTCAATTATAATAAATTACACAGTGTGAATGCACTACTGTTCTTTATTATGCTCTGTGCCTATTTTTTTTATTGTGAGCCAGCACTTATGCTGGAATTACGACCACGTGATCACGTGATGTGTAATGAGTACCACGTACACGTAAGCCACCTAAACTTTTGTTTCAAGGAGATGTATCGCTACCATTCCACGTAACGTTTGCGTGATGGATAATATTGTGAATATCTTGCTTTTACGTGATACGCGATAAATGACCCTGTACCACGTAATCTCGCTGGCCAATCACAATGGGAAAGATGTGCTATGTCTGCTTTTCATGGGCTTGTCTATATTTTCGCAATATCTGCTCACGTTTTTAGTTAATGTACCACATATATAATTTTCTCCCTGAAATGAGTACGAAAGAGTATTAGATGTTAGGCCAGGATTTATTTATTTTATTTATTTATTTTTTAAATTTGAGATATATAGGGACCTATACATTGACGCAGTTCATTAATTATTGTTACGCGCTTGCTGCTTTGCATCCCGCACAAGTGAGTGGAAGTGAAGGACAGCAGTTATGTGATAGCGGCGGCAGCAAGCAAAGGACTATTTTGAATGAACAGGCGAGCGATAGGCCGGTGGCTGCGAATGTATTACAGAAAACCAGCCCACCTGATAATTATTTCTGCGGCGTGCGCTGCTGACCCTGGTTGTATTGATTTCTGCGTTTATCTGAAGAATTTTCTAGATTACTGACCTCGTTCTCTCAGTGTGACTCGGGGTGTGTTCAACTTTCCAGATTATCAGGGAGAACGATATAAAAGTGTGACAGGCCTCCGAGTTGAGTGTAGCTGATGAGAGTGAGTAAGTGGCTGATTTCCGAGCGATAGAAGACGAGCAGTGGGAGAAGTGACCAGCGTAAGGGAAATCTGCGACTGCGAGAATGAAGCAGTGAAGAGTGCGGCTGGCGGGCTGGACTATTGCACTAAATGCGTGAGTAAAATACATTACAAATGGTGACAACAGATAGACTGAACACGTGTTAATGATGATTGTGAGTTCATTGACTATACCTAAACAGAGACAATTAACAAGGACATTAATTAGAGTGAAATAGGCTTTAAATATCGCGCTCACTGTTAAATAAAAAGAGTTATAGTGGAGACAGACAATTGAATGTTGTAAATAACAGCTGTGGAATAAATTAGAAATCAAATTTTGTTCTTTCATTTTTATTAAGACCTCCATCCCTCACGAACTCAGACACGCCCGTAAGGCCCCTCATGCTTGCACGAAAGACAGAATCTTTACCATTCGGTTTGCAATTTTTAGTTAAAACACAATTAATTTTCTTAGCAGATCAAAGTTTAACACATAGGATTCATTCCCAAAATACGAATAAAACATATCTACCTTTCACAGAGACATTTCATTCTGAAGGTTAAGCCGATATCCTAGTTGTTTTCAAGGTTAGTAAAAATTTAAAAAACGCCATATTTTACTAACCTTTTCTAACCATATCGAATTTTCAAAGTTTTCTCTTTGAAAAGCATCAGGTATTTTTATTCAGTACACAAATGTTACGAACTTACGTGAAGCATCGTAATACACGTCACCTAAAAAGTCACGCTTAACATACACGTAAAAGTATAGCGCGATTAGTGTTACATTTAGCGTGAAGTCATCGTAATCATGGCCTTAATATTTACGTGTGGTTCATAGTGAATGCACTCGCCTCATGTTTAACCATTCACACACAACTAGATTAACTTGATTTCTGTGAAATAGTGGTTTATTAGCAAATAACACTTATTTCATTTGTATCCTTATTTGTCATTACTTACTGCACAGGATTTGTTAATAATGTAACACAAAACATAATACAATGCAAAATTAAAATACAAAATAATTGCTACGTACATTTTAAACATATTATTAATAAGTAAAGAAAAGTAAGAACATAGGTTTTCTTTTAGAAATAAGATTTTCTGTTAAATGAAATAAATTGTGACGGAGTGTTCTTGTCATAATTTAAATTTATGTCTCCTACTTCGAATCCGCAATGTTGTGGAGCAATACTTTGTCTGCATATTGAAAGTGTTTTCTTACATTCGCAACCAGTGTCAGGACATTGGTAAATGATAGGAAAATCCTGTACCAGTAGCCAACGAATAGATGAGATCGTTAAAATATGCGGGGCTGCGGTGGCTTAGTGGTTATACTACTCGCCTCCCACCTAGTCGAACCCGACTCGATTCCCGGTGGGGTCAGACCCGGATTTTCGCAGGTGGGAATCGTGCCGGACTATGCCACTGGTCGACGGGTTTTGTCGGGGATTTCCAGTTTCCCCCTCCCTTGCATTGCGGCGCTGCTCCATACTCACCTCGCTTAGCCCTCATCGGATCTCAAGACCTGGATGTAATGAGCCGCCCAAATCTGTTCACTCACTCAGCAAAAGATGAAAGTTCGCCATGGTGTGCTCCTACCGGCCAAACATTGCTGTTTTGCAAGTTGCTGCCTGCAAACATTTCGGGGTTTGTATTGCGCACAAAAAATCGTCCTTACTATTCGTATGTGATTGGCGAAGAATGACGTAACGTTTTGGCAAAGAATGATGTAATGTTTAGACTGTTCTGGATTCGCTTTGGCAGTCCTCGGACCTTTTCCAAGTGGTTAATGACACAGGGTTCGCGGGGAGAGGAAGTCAGGTGCTTATACAAAATGTTTGTTAACTCAGTGCCCAAACTTCCGTCATAGTTTCTTTGGACCCTTGGTAACGCAAAAAAAACCTATACACTATTATCAGGAAATAATTTTATATCAAACAATTCTATTCAAAGTTGTGGCGTACAACACTTGCAGAACAAGGTTGTTCAATCATGCTGTTACGTTTTATAAAAAGGTGTATTCGTTTAGTTTATAGAACATGCAAGTTGGGGTTGGACGTAAATCAATGGTGAACACTATTTATCTCTTTATCGTCCCTATATTGAAATCATATAATATACATCTCGTTTACAGATTTTTAGTTAGTCTTTAACTAGGAGGAGTTGTTACTATATTAATTGATTACGTTGCGTTAACGATTATTATTAGTACTATTTAGTTACTTAATTACTTTAAAGCCACGTCATTCTAAATAGTTTCCAAGGAACGTCGTCACTTAATTCATGATGTCGAAGGCTGGTGAATAGACGTACCCCAGCGGACAGCACGCCGTCATCTCTGGACGTATTCCTGGTGCTGTGTCTCGACGACAAAGACCTCGTTCGCCGTGTTTCCAGCCGTTATGTTAGGCCCGTGTTTAGTAACGATCTGCCCTGCCTTCGATCCGTTGGAGGGGGTTTGTTTTGAGCGCTCAAGGCTTCGTGCCACTTCCTCGTGGTATGTTTGTGCTTCGTGCTCTTTACAATCACCGTCACAACTCTACCTCGCGACCGGATGTGACGCCTTTAAATGTTGTTTATTAGGGATCCGCCTTAACAGTGGGCGGGACCCCCGCCCCGCGTCCAAGGTCAGGAAGCGAGGAAGCGATACGGACGACAGTTACACGCACGCCTAGTGCCTCATCGCTCCGACGCGCAAGGCGTGCAGTTTTCCCGTCGTAACGCTGTTCTGTGCAAATAATATCTGTAACGTAGGGGTTTTATTACACGCGACGAAAGCCCACAGATTAACGTAAGCCCGTATCGTTGTACTTCCCTCTTGCCGCTTAAGGAAACTGCATAGGCAAGCTTTAAAAATGCGATATTTAACTATTTTCACGATTTTTTTTTCTCCGAGAAAACACTTATTTTGATAAAAAAAAAAAAAAAAAAAAAAAAAACGGAGGAAAGATATTAGTTGTTTGTCTTTTCTGACGAAAAGTCATAATTGCAGAACATTTACTTACTGAGATTCGCGTATTCGCGCAAACAACTATTTCACAAAAAACGCGGGGATCCATCCCACTCTTAACAGCAGTCTACACATCGGACGGTGAGCTCGTAGTCTGGCTGATGCCATTAGCCTATACGCTATTCACGGTAAAGTGTCCACTTTTGAAAACGCTCTCTCTCTCTCTCGGAATAACAGGTTGTGGTTACACGAGTGCTGTTAAACACATTCAGCTAAATACATTCGGTAGCCACGTCTGAACAAGTTTAAAAACAGAACGTGTTTTCGCGGTCACACGCCGAAAGCAGAATGAAATCAATGGAAATTCTAATCTCAACAAACATGGAACGTAAAATGTATGATTTAATTATAACAACCTCCAACATTTATCACTATTGATCTTTTTAATTGTTACGAAACCTACACTTTCACTGCAATGGAATAATGGGTGGGTATTAGTACATTAAACCTTAAACTTAAGTTAATTCAACAAGTGCAGGAATTCCCGCCAAATATAGCAATATTTTTTTTCACTGCTTGTTTGCTTCGAAGCAGCCAATAGGAGTGCAGCAGAGAAGAAAAGTCATTCGAAACTACTTATGAAAACTGTTCACTTTGAATGAGAAACAACTGCGATCGGAACTCGTTCGAAGGTAATGCAACCTCTTCAATAGCTGAAGTTGTTTCTAGTGGAGTAGTTCTGCATCCCTTGTAACCGCGGGCATAATCAAAAAAATATTTTTTATTTTAGCTTTAGACGTTAACTTTCGAGTGGTGTGGAATATACACACTCTGTTTATTACTTGCACGGCAATACTTTAAAAAGGTGCTTATAGGATTGAACATGGCTGGAAGGAAAAAGTAACTAGGGCCTCTAAAGTGCTCACTCTACCGTGAAGAGCCTGTACACAAAATGCGGGATGATACGGGGTTTTGGAGAGTGACCAGTAAGTGTCCGCGTGGCAGGCGCGCGCCGGTGTCATGGACTTGGCTCACGACGTGGCTGGCTGTCCTTCATGGACTTGGCTCAAGACGTGGCTGGCTGTCCTTCATGGACTTGGCTCACGACGTGGCTGGCTGTCCTTCATGGACTTGGCTCAAGACGTGGCTGGCTGTCCTTCATGGACTTGGCTCACTACGTGGCTGGCTGTCCTTCATGGACTTGGCTCAAGACGTGGCTGGCTGTCCTTCATGGACTTGGCTCACGACGTGGCTGGCTGTCCTTCATGGACTTGGCTCACGACGTGGCTGGCTGTCCTTCATGGACTTGGCTCACGTCGTGGCTGGCTGTCCTTCATGGACTTGGCTCACGACGTGGCTGGCTGTCCTTCATGGACTTGGCTCACGACGTGGCTGGCTGTCCTTCATGGACTTGGCTCACGACGTGGCTGGCTGTCCTTCATGGACTTGGCTCACGACGTGGCTGGCTGTCCTTCATGGACTTGGCTCACGACGTGGCTGGCTGTCCTTCATGGACTTGGCTCAAGACGTGGCTGGCTGTCCTTCATGGACTTGGCTCACTACGTGGCTGGCTGTCCTTCATGGACTTGGCTCACGACGTGGCTGGCTGTCCTTCATGGACTTGGCTCACGACGTGGCTGGCTGTCCTTCATGGACTTGGCTCACGACGTGGCTGGCTGTCCTTCATGGACTTGGCTCACGACGTGGCTGGCTGTCCTTCATGGACTTGGCTCACGACGTGGCTGGCTGTCCTTCATGGACTTGGTTCACGACGTGGCTGGCTGTCCTTCATGGACTTGGCTCACGACGTGGCTGGCTGTCCTTCATGGACTTGGCTCAAGACGTGGCTGGCTGTCCTTCATGGACTTGGCTCAAGACGTGGCTGGCTGTCCTTCATGGACTTGGCTCACGACGTGGCTGGCTGTCCTTCATGGACTTGGCTCACGACGTGGCTGGCTGTCCTTGGTGTTGTCTGTCTTGTTCGACAGGGTACCTTCACGACGCGTGTGGCTGCCTCACACACCCACTGGCTCCTACCATACACTTAAGGTGATATTTCGATTTGTTTTTATTTGGTTATCTGAGCGAGCTTTTGAAAAGTACCTCCTTAATGAAGTTGTTAGTTGTCCAATCATTATAGTTTTCAAACTTTAACACTCAAAAGTCTTGATTTCCCGAATTCTGCAGCGTACTAGGCTTCCCTCCTAGATATTATTTTTTTCCAGTCAAACTGCATTTAGTGCAATCTGTATGGTGTGCGGAACATACTGATCCACTATGAGTGCGATTTATAAACAGGTGAGCGAGTATTGGCACTCTGAATTTTGTTGAAAATACGGGCCAGACGTGTCGTAAATATATTTTTGTTCATTCAAGCGAAACTGTTAACATTCATTTAATAAATATTTCAAACCATAAACTGTAGAGGAAAAGTTATTTTTGTTACTTTCGTAGCTTGTAATACGAACGCTTAGACTCTAAATCAACTATTTGAACCTGCCTATAACACTCTTGTGTTGGAATTTGAGTGTTATATTTTGAAAAATACAATGATATCACAAGTAACAACTACATTAAGGGAGCACTTTCAAAGCCTCTCTCAGGTGACCAAATTAAAAACAAAGAGAAAGAGAGAAATATCACCTTAATATGAGGTAGACCGATCTCGCACAACCAAACTCCGCATCTCAACATTGAACTGCTTCCCTTCCAGTAACGACTAGCGAAACCGCGTGGATTGGATTTGAGGCTAGAACACTGTTTAGTAAACAAGTCCTTTTTGTTTCGAGTGGATTAGAGAGATTTGAACGGCTCCTAACATCGAGGTCTTGAGGGCCACGATGTGAGTATGGAGCAGTGCCGGAATGCAAAGGCGGGGGAAACGGGAGATACCCGAGGAAACCCGCCGACCAGCAGCGTCGTCCATCACGATTTCCACATGCGAAAATGCGAGGGCGAACCTGCAGGAACCCTGTTCGTAAAGGTGGGTGGCGAGTAGTCTAACCACTACACCACCGCGGCCCCACAAGTGCTTTGAGATGTTTGTATACTTCCTCTAAACAATTTGGAATGCAGTTAGATTAAATTTTAATCGGTGGAAGTATTCAATTAATATAATAGTGACGTACATCAAACCTTTATTTGAATGATTACGACATAAAATAGTATGGCCTCCACTTAAAGTGTCACAGAGTCGCTTTACTAATGGCAAGACTGCACGCCCGTTCAGTGCTTTGCGCGTAGAGGCGATGATGGAGTTGATGCGCATTTATCGGTCACCCCTAGCGCTCCCTCGCTTTTAGGCCTCAGACGTACTAAATTCCTTCAACCAGGCGGACACCTTCAGTCAGCGCTTAGAGTTTATATTCTAACCCAACTTTATGGGGTTTCGCTGCGGTTGCGGGGCGACCCCCCCCCCCCCCCCTCACCACCACCATGGGCATCTTCGACAACTACTGCTTACCCCCACTTCGAGAAACTTTGTGTCCATTACCCTGATTACATTGCAGTCGATAAACTGCTTCCCGCCACGCCTTTCACGATCATGGGCGCCAACTTTTTAGTTTCCAGAAGTGGAGGTTGGTTGCCTGGAGGGGGGGGGGGAGGGATCTCATGTATTCTGTTATCAAGCGCACGCTCATTTTAGTCTTATTTCTATAGACTGTTCACGGTAAATTGAGCGCACTTTTGAAACCTCCACTAAGGATCTACTTCTCTGATTACACCGTATCCTTCCACCACATGGAAATTTAACATTGTCGTGGGACTGATCACTTTGCTCGTGTGCCACTCAAGGGAAATTGTGGAGTGTGTAGCTTATATACAAATTCATACTATAGTCTATGTATTCGCGGTTTCTTTGCAATTTCTATACTAATCTTTGAAAAACCACCCTACGTACGTCGGGGTTGGGTGTTTCCTAATCATTTATATATCACAAGCATACTACACTAGTGTTAACATAAAGTAATATAAACGTACAATAATTTTTGTTTTAACTGATATTTTATTTGTAAATTGTAATATTTCTTTTGTAATTAATATGGATATTAAACAATGAGAAAATAGGTATTTTGGCAATGTTTAGTGAGAAATAGCTATTACGCAAAATATTATTACACTGGGTGTGCAAGGCTGTTACGCATTGCCCCTTTGGTGTAATTTTCTACACTAAGTTTTAAGCTTTGTTTGCATGAGGTGGAGAAATTTCCTGGAAGTAGAACTTTAGCAGGGCTTCAGAAAAATTGGAAGTAACCGTGAATGGACTATATAACGTGACTAAACAAGAAACACAAACCTCACCGTACATAAAGTTTAATCATTATGCTCGCAATAAAGCGCCGAGTCTTATGACTGATTTTTATTTCTCCGCTGCGAACTGAGTCACCGCGTGCTCATGTGCGCTCTAATATACTTAGTAGTTAACAGGTAGTTGCTGTTTTCAGGTACTTGATTTCATAAGTGCTCACTTTACTATGAACAGCATTCATCTTTCTCTTACGTTGTAAGTACACTTATGCACGAATATAACACTTATTTTTGTATTTTGAAATATAATGAGATAAACGAATTACCGTAAGTTATGCATAACTGCTACAAAATGAAGTATTGACCAACTGCGGTTAAAATAATACATTAACGTTTGTGAAAAATGCAGCACCAGGAAGGATATATGTGATTAAAATTAACTTTATACCACAAATTAGGTGCATAAGAATAAACGATTGATTAGGATTACAGAACTGTATATAATCTGTCCTTGAGAATTCAATATGAGGTGAAGCCCCCACATGCTGCAATCAGAGCCCCTAAACGTCATGGAATGGAATCAAAGAGGACATGGATATGTTCCTGGGAAATCTCTCACCACGCGGTTTGTATGAGAGTCCACAAAGCATCAACAGTGGTTTCTGGAGGTCTGTGAGGAACAAGTTGCCGACCAACCATTTCCTAAACATGTTCGGAGGGCGACATGTCAGGCGAACGAGCAGGCCAGGGAAGCAGTGGTATCCGGCGTTCATTGAAGAATGCTTGCACATTCCTCGCCACATGTGGCCGGGCATTGTTCTGATGAAATATGGCATGTGGAGTTGCCTGAAGGAGAGGTTGTACCTCAGGCTCTAAAAACTACCTTATATAGTGGTTGCTGTTCAGATTGCCCTCAATAAGTAGGAGTCGAGATCGCATGCTGTATCCAATGGCGCCCCAAACCATCACACTTGGAGTTTGTCCACCATGCCTCTCCACAATGCAGGCTGACTGACTGCGGTCACCACAGTAGCATCTAGCACGTATGCGGCCATCACTGTGGCACAGGTTGAAGCGGGACTTATGCGAATACACTACATCTTGCCACTCAACACGCCAGTGACGGCGTCCACGTGCCAATTGCAGTCTGAGACTTTTTTAGCTTCTGGACAATGGAAGCCGACGCAATGGCATGCGTGCCACTAGTCCAGCCCGCAGCAGACGGCGACGAATCATCAACGTAGACAGGTCCACACCCGTTGCGGTGCTCCAGTGTCAAGCCAACACTGTGGACGAGGCTGTACGGTCCGTTACGGCCACGTGGACAAGATGACGGTCATCCCGAGCTGTGATCAATTTGCGTGGTCCAGTATTCGCTCGTCGCTACGTACGACTCTCTTCTATCCACTAATGCCCCACACGTATCATTGTCGTAGCAGTGTGCCCTGTACGAGTCGAAATGGCTCGGTATGACAAACTCGTTCCCCGGGAGACAGAACATTCTGCCCCGTTCGAAACTCACTCACATGCTAATATGGCGCCCTTTGACGTCGACGTGTCATGGCACTTGCTTTCACTTCGTTTTACGTCTCTTCACTGACTGAGCTTGGCCAAACATGGACCTTTCAGGTCACACAGGAGAGGGCGCTGCTGGGCCTATGTGTACGCCATATCTCTGCAGTCGTAATCACTTATTGTTCGTACACTGTTCTACACATCCCCCGAGTTTGGATTTATTCGGGCCATTCTTTCTGGATGTTGCATTTGTCACAAACAATGGTGTACAAACCTATGTTACGTTATATCTTTCGGCTTCTTCACTTTATGAGCACGAAACGTTTCTAGAGGATCCTGGTACAGTCCCACACTGCAAAAACGAAAATAACTTGTAAAATTAAAGCTCCATGTCATATCTTCCATGAGATCAGACGTTCAAGAGTTTAAAATTAGTTTATACATTACATTATCTAACATTTCTATATATTAATTATATACACTACCTAATTTTCTTGGCGATATAAAATAAAAGCTTGAAGAAAGTACTGCAAGAAGGAAAAATATTTTTCAAAAATTAATGGAAAGTAATATACAAATTTTTAACATTCACCTTTCTTTGTACAGATCTTGAAAATGAAAAAAAATCAATCCTGTTGCATGCCGCCAATCTGCGTCGTTGCCTTTGTCCTGCCCCTCAGGCGTGCGGAGTGCAGTGCTTCAAGGTCATCACCAGTAATTGGTGAAGCGCGCGCAGATTGGCGGGCAGCGCCTTTGTCTTCGTGTCCTTCACATTCTCCCCTCAGACGCGCGAGTGTGCGAACAAGCCGCCTGCGGAAGAATGGGGTGCCACTTCCCGTCCTACACGATTAAATATCTGGGTTATCGTTGCGAGAATGTTTTGGGTCATTGCTCTCGCCTTCCCCAGCACGTCTCGGGGAGCGACGAAGCTTCTGGATCGCGCCGCCTCAACTACACAGAATGTTCAGAAATTAAACGCACAAACTGCGGGAGGTGATTCGTTATGAAAAATAAATTCGGAAATATGCAGGGCTCCATATACTTAAATAGAATATTAAAGGAGATATGAACCTGTGAAAATTGGGGTTTGAAAACGTATTTTCGCTGAATGTCTTGTACTTTCTGTCAGCGCTAGGGATGGTGGCAATTTACCCACAGTGCGTGCCACAAGGTTGAATGGGACACGCCCATTTGGCGCACTATGGATCGTGTACTAGTGAAGGGCATGTCGTTGATGTGCTGACGTATCACTTTCTCAAGCCAAACAGTGCGCACAGACCGAGGACGGCCAGCATTTCGCACGTGTCTCTGCAGCACGGGGAGCATAAGAAACCTTTTTGCTGCGAACTTTGTAGACGTTGTACAAGGCATTCGGCAAAAATACGTTTCCAAAATCCAATTTTCATAGTCTCATGTCTCCATTAATATTCCGTTTGGGTATTCGGTGTCCTGTATATTTTTACTTTATTTTCCATAAGAAATCACCTGCAGTAATTTGGGTGTTTAATTTCCGAACAGTCTGTATAAGCCGCGGCAGGTCCCGAGTCAACAGTCGGAAGTCTTGTGCGGCCTTCAGGTTGAATTAACTGAACTGCCTATGAAGCTCTGCACCTGACTGTACAATGTGAAGAACTCGTTAAAAATGAGTACAGGCATCATTAAAATGGCCTGAAAAGTGTGATTTCTGCTATAGGCTATATGAAAGAAGACGGTATATATTTTGCCACATTATAAAAATATTTTACTAAAATATACTTTTTAAACGTAAAAAAAAAAAAAAATCGATCGATAGAGTCCACATTTTAAACTAAATTTAAGCTCCTTTCCGTTTTGGATGCTTCGGAAAGCAAAATTTACACGAAAATTTTCTTCAAGAATGAGCGTCATAATATTTGCTGTGATCATGTGTACTAAAATAATAGTAATAATGTAATATATCAATATGATAATTAATTTTTATTTACGTCAGTTTCAGCCATAAATGTTTGTGACAAATATACGCACGTTAAATCGATTATAAAAATTAGTCCTACATTATTATAATAATTTTCTTACGCGCAATCATGGTAGATATTATGAAGATATTCCACGATGAAGATTTTCTTGCAAATTCTGCTTTATCAAGCATCCAGAATGGAGATATGCTTAAAATTAGTTAAAATTAAAGGTCATGGTAATCGATTATTTTTTACAATTAATAAGTATATTTTAATAAAATATTTTATAACGTTGCAAAATATATAATTCTTTTTTCACGTACAGCATTTATCGCACTTTTCTAACAATTTTCATGGTGTCTGTAGTACTTTTATTCATGAGTTGTTCACGTAGTATAGTCGGGTGCAGTGCTCCATAGGCGGTTGCTTTACTTGAACGCTAAGCGCCGGGTGTGTGCAGCCACTGAAGGGGCGAGCGGCGATCACAGCGACCAGCGAAAGAGCTGGGGTCTGTGGCGCCGCTACAGTGGGCAGTGAGTGACAGACCGGGTGTTCGAGTGACAGCCATTTAGAATTATGACAAAAGACAGTTTGATCGAATTTGTGTAAATGCTCTTCACGATAGAGTGAGCACTTTCGAAATCAACCTTTCAAAAAGGTCACTACCTCTGCCTGCATATATTTTAACGGGTGCACTGAGTGGCATGTGCTCAGTAAAGTTGGTAATGGTGAACGGGAAGTAGTTCCCTATTTTAACGTCTAATAGAAACTGTTCGGTAACAATTTGTGGTAACTAAGATTATTTATTTCGCTGACTGTTCTTTTTGTGCATTAAAGTGTAGAAATGAGCAGATTTGTAAAATGTTTACTTTTCTAATAATTTGGCAGTTTCACTTGACCCACGCATGAATAAAGCGACGAGGCCCATAGCAATGGCAATTTTACATAAAGCGGAAGAACACACAAAGTGCATACAAGCAGATCTGAAGCAGGCCTTTCAAAAGTGCTCACTTTACCGTGAACAGCCTATAAAAATTAAGAGGAGGATTAAGTAACTACAGCAAGTATAACGACAGTGATAAGCGCTTTAAATACATATTTGATATCGGCATTAAATATTGCGCTCACTGAGAATAATAAGTCTAAATAATAGATATAGGTAATTTTAATGTTGTAAATAATAGCTCAGCGTATTTTTAAACTATCGTATATAAATTAAATAATTTCATTAAGTTTTTATTTTATCTAAGAAATCCATCCCTTCACGAATTCGGATACGCCTATGGTGACTTCTGTAACAGTACACTTGGCTACAGCTCAAAATAAGTTCATATCATCAGAATGTTATGAAGTAAAATTTGTTGGAAATTGGGACGCTGGAGCTTCAGTTTTAAATGTAGACATTAAACTAAAGTTCAAAATAGTTAAAGACACGAATAAATTTACGAGTCTTATGGCAATATTAATTTTACATAAGATGGAGGAATACGCAATGTACATACAAGTAAATCTTAAGCGGGGCTTTCAAAGTGCTCATTTTACCGTGAACAGCCTAAACAATCAAAATCCTAACCGTAAGTGGACCAAGTGTCGGGTTTCAAGGAAATCAGTTTATGTCACTCCTGTGACTCCGTAAAACATTTTAGCAAAAATCAGACTTCTATAAAATTACTTATTGGAATTTGTACAATACAACAATTAAAGTTAAAACTTAATATTTATGCTAAAATGGTTATAAATGTCATACTACCCCAATCATTAAGAGAAGTGTGCATTGAAACATTTTTGTGAAGTCGTTGTTTGCGCGTATTCGCGCGTATCTCGGTAAATATAAGTTCTGCAAATACGACACTTTGCTATAAAAGGTAAAAAAAAAATTTACCTATGTCTCTACGTTTTTACTTTTGACATATTAAGTATATTCATGAAGAAAAAATTCGTTAAAATGGTCAATTATCGCATTTTTTTTTTTAGCTTGCCTATGCAGTTTCCTTAAGCAGCAAGGAAAACGTACAAACATACGAGCGTAGTCCTATTTCAAATTATTTGGTTTTTTTTTTTTTTTTTTTCAAGGTACTATTGATATTATATCTTCAAAATCTAGACTATTTGTTTGGCTCTTCAATGACATTGAGTACAAGATTAACAACTAACTTCTATATATTACGGAATATTTGGAAAAGTCTGTTCGTAGAACAAACTCCAGAAAATAGAGTTCTTATTTAAGAAAATCTTGAAGATTTTAAATTCTGGTTCTGTATTATTAACACTTACATTTGTTGCGATTCAGCAAATTGGAGAAGGAGACATGCTACAGTTACTAGTATATTGAGCTGGAATTAAAAAACGCATGACTTCATTGTCCGGAGCTAGTACCTTAAGATCTTTTCCAAGTGGAGGTGGCCAAACATTACGTGGGTTTAATTTCCCTTGCGGGTTTCCCCTCTGTAAAACATCCTTGAATCCACCGTCTCACCTTTGCGGCCAGAAGGCTCCACTCCATCCGCCCTTTTGAGTTTTTTTATTTATGTACCCTAAATGTCTTCACTGGAACAACCAAATATTTATTATTGTACACGTTTACAATTTACAAATGCCTTCAAGGGTAGTCGCCAAATTGTGTCCATATATTGTCTGTTAAAGGCTGTTCACGATAAAGTGAGAACTTTAGAAATGAACTTTGGAAAATAGTCACTGCCCCTGCATGTATATATTTTAATGGGCGCACTGAGTGACATTCGCCCAGTAAAGTTGGTGGACGGAAATGAGTTCCACATCTTAACGTGGAATAAAATGTGTTATGTGAACATTTGTGATAGTTAAAAAATTATTTCTTTCTCTTTCTGTTTTTTTAACGCACCGAAGTATAAAAATTACGATTTTTAAAGTATTTATTTTCTTAATAATTTCGCAGAGTTTCGTTAGACCAATGTACGGATAAAGTAATGAGGTCCATGGTAATGCTAATTTTACATTAAGACGGAAGAATACACAACGTGGATACAAATAGATCGTAAGCAGGGCTTTGAAAAGTGCTCATTTTACCGTGAACAGCCTATACTAGTTATACGGTAATAATATATCGATCATTTTAAAACGGTGCAGCACTAATTACGGCATAATTAGACAAAATTGCATAGTTCATTTTTGTTCTACAGCGTAATATATATTGCCACCAGAGATGTGTAGTTGTAGTTTCAAAATATGTATCCCTAAACAACTGAAGATTTTAGAAACCATTAATACAAGATGGCGGTGTACGGCCGAGCCAGGCCAGCTTAAGATAATGAAATAAATTTCGCAAGGAAGACTTACGTGCCTCCTCACATGTTTATGCAAATGTGGTTAGCATTTCCCTTCTCTGCACCGGCTCTCTTGGCTTCGCACTACGGTTTTGTTGCCTCCCGTGAATTACAGCTGCTTCTTGTTCTAATGTTTTTAGGGCAGCGAGGCAGTGCACAATGCTACGTCCTCAGTAAATAATATATCTCTGGTTCCTTTGCACACTCTCTTCCTGTAGGTACATTCTGTTGTAACAACATCAGACCCTTCAGTGGTCTTGATACCATGCTGCACTAAAAAAGAATTGGGTTTGGCTGTGTTGGGGACACGGCCGTTTGTTTTGCGTGAATACGTCTACGTTGACGCGCTCGGACGACTTGATGTTTATTTTACGTCCCCGGCACCGCTTAATTCGTCATATGGGATTTTTATGGGTATCACTGAATTGCTTTTGAGATGTTCTTTCCAACCGTATACGATTTCTGTATTTCGATTTCGACTTGGCTTTTTGACGAGTATAGGTCGAAATTGTATTGAATTTTCTTAATTTTTTACATTAAACGCATACAATTTCACCATAACCACACCACACAAATGTTTTTATACGTGCATTCGATTAATCTTGACGAGAGCTGTCGATTGAAACTCAAACGAGCGTCGTAGCTTCTCCTAGTCAAAAGTTATACTACGCGCTGAAGTTATGAGATGTAAACTCAAAATTGCGCCCCCCCCCCCCCTCGTATTTTGAATGTAGACAATAGTTTCGGAGCCGTAATGCCAAACTGTATCCCCCGATTTTGTTATCATCGGATTTTCTGGATTGATTCCCACAATGGTCGCAAATTCAAAGATGTATTACGTCAATAACAGTTTTGTGGTTACTAAAAAAAAAACGTTGTTGGTGACCACAAAATTATTTTGTCAATATAGACATAACAAAATATTTTGTGGCACAAATAAAAGTTTTATGTCATTCCATTACTTAGTGGGAACTTCAAAATTACGTTTGTGGTCATCAATAAATCCCGTGTGTTTATAGGGAATAATCTGCTCGTTAGTTGCAGCGAAAATGTTAAGATGATAGCAGCAATACTGGTTAGCGAGGTTCACAAAGGCGCTTTGCCAGTTGTGGGTTTTTATAGGTACGTATGGTCTAACAACAGTTAAACACTAAATTCACAGTCGAAATGAGTGGAATTCGAACCTTCAGACATCTCAACTGCGAACTCAGCGTGTAACCATTATGCTACTTCTCTCAACGTTGAAGCGTTGTCCTCAGCATCATGACGCCCAATACATGTCGCACACGACAAGGCTTGCACACTACCCCTCGTGGAAAGTTCATTTTCTGGAATCATTTACGTTTAGCTTTTACTTGCGTGGAATAAAGGAATGGTATAATCCGTCAAAAAGTACTTAAAAGATCCCTCATGGAAGAGTTCGTAACCTGATGCAAAGAACCGAACACACACACACACACACACACACACACACACACACACACACACACATGGAGTCGTGGCCAGGCAGAAGGCGATCTCTTAAAATATGCCAGAGCACATGCGCAGAATAAAAAGGATGTAGTTTTGTAGTCGTAGTAAAAGGTTTTACTGCGGATGACATGAATGCTGTTGCTGCCAACTAAATATTTCGTGGCAACCAATAAATGATGTTTTAATTAATAAATTAGTTAGTGAGCACTAAATAGCTTTAGTACTACTAGTCAGTCAACGGATGTTATTGGGCACCACAATCTTTTTTTTACTAACAACAAAATCTCGCCTTAAATACTATTCGTAAGCAGACCTGACTTAGACACTTTGGGCGGTTTTTTTAATAAAACGTTTTCTGCTGGAGCACTGCTAGCCGTTTGGTGACCTACCCAGGCGGACACCTTAAGAATTATGACACGCATAGAAGAAATCAGTGTTATGTACCTTAACGTGTTGATTCACAACAGAAATTAGCCGGTCGTGTGCGCGGTTGAGTTTTTCTTAGAATAAGCGTTAAAAGAAATAATTACACTTTATAAATTAACCCTTTTATTCACATATCAATTTATAATTTATAGTGTTGCAAATTAGAACAATTTTTATGCGTACTGTACTTAAGTTGACAAATGACCTATTTTGTTATCACAGCCAATTAACTTCAGTGAAATGAAGAAATTTTGTCGGTTTTTAACACCGAGGTCTTGAGAGCCAATGCGAGTGAAGCGAGGTGAGTATGAAGCAGCGTCGGAATGCAAGGCTGGGGGAAACGGGATATCCCGAGAAAATCGGCTGACCAGCGGCATCGTCTGGCACGATTCCCACTTTCGAAAATCCGGGAGTGACCCCGCCGGGAATGAAACCCTGTTCGCCTATGTAGGAGGCGAGCAGTCTAACCACTACACCACCGCGGCCCCAATAAGCTGTAGTCTTTCTGCTTCATGATAGTGATGTGTACCAGTCGCAACGTAGCGCGGTAGCACGGTTTAAGAATCGGTTACTGACAGGGAAGATCATTGGGCACCGAGAATCGCAGAGTACAGTACCAGTAAACTTCCTGTGCAGCATCTTGACGATCGTCTACAATGGAGATGAAAGGGTTAAGTAAGACTGGTGTCACGAGGACCAACCAGAATAGAGCAGTTGGTGTTATTGGCGGGAAAGTGTTATTTTTTTCAGAAATATAAATATAAAAAATATTTTAAAAAGAGGAACGTGCATGCTAAGATTAAAAATTCGAATTCACTTAAAAATGAAAAAACTTCACTTCCAGAAAATGGCTGCTTTGAAGAATGATCTGCTTATATGTGGTTGTGTTATGTGATGTTAGGTTAGAAAAAAAGAGTAAATATGACACGTTTGTCACAAGTTTTCTTCGGTTGGACTTATAAATTATCATGTGAATTGTGAATCGTAATTAATGGGGACGTAGTTCCGCGTCCAAGAAATGAGGTTACTTTATAATAATTATAGGGTGTTCACGGTAAACTGAGCATTTTTCAAATCCTCTTTGAGATATACTTGTATGCACATAGTGTATTATACCGCCAGACGGAAAATTAACATGGTTCTTGGTCTGATTACTTTGTTCACGGGTCGGCCAAGTGAAACTGTAAAATCTTTAGAAGAGCAAATATTTTTAAAAATATGCCAGTTGTCATATTAAAAAAAAAAAAAAAAAAAAAACTGAAAGAAAAATATTTTAGTGATGACAAATATTTACATTATACTTTTAATTAATCGTTAAGACATGGAACTAATTTCCCTCGGTCGTTACCAACTTTACCGGTCGAATGCTAGTCAGTGTGACATACGGGCAGTGAAATTTGCAATAACTTATTTTCAAAGTGGTTATAGATCATTGTGAACAGCCTTTAATTCATTGCAGTCTATCCACATCTTCACGTGTTTCGAATCATACATGTGAAATATTACCCCATACATGACGTATTTGGGTGTTTCCAAAATATGACATCTGGAGCGTTTTATACTTCTTTCAACATAACATATTATTTTTGTTTAAATTGAACGTTTACTTATATGTTACTAATAAATCATAGTATTTAATTTATAACTGCTATGAATAAAACCAGAGAGAAATTATTTGTGTTGGTAATGTCTATATGCTGTTCACGATAAACTGAGCACTATTGAAATCACCTTTTGAAAAAAAAATTAACTGCCACTACCTGCATGCATTTTAAAGGACACGTTGACTGGCATTCGCCCGTTGAAGTTGGCGACGACGAAGAGAAAGTAGTTCCAATTACTAACGTCGAATTAAAACTGCCAGGAAAATATTTGTAACTATTGATATCATTTCCTCTGCTTTTTAATTTTTAAATGTATTTTAAATGTAAGAACTCGCAACTTCGTGAAATATTTACTTTTCTAAAAATTTTACATTTTCGCTGTAAGCTCCTGTTACAGTGTCAAATTACTTCAAATAAATTCGGTCAAACAATTTGGACAGTTATGACGTCAACGAAACGTCATAAACGCCGCCATATTTACCTGAAAAAATTGGATAGCTTCAGTTTCCATCAAACATTTGAAAATTTGACCGGTTCTAAAATGTATTTGGTGTTTGACGGCCTTAGCTAATCAGAATCGTGCATGACAAAGATTGACGTCAAGAAACTTAAGAGTAACGAACAATTGCTAGAAACAAAGTAAGTTATGAAGATAATTATTTTATGTAGAAGCTGTCAGGGTATGAATGTTATTTTAAGTGAATATTGCCCATAGTATTACGAAATCAGAGGCATAAATTTTTGTTGTGCAAGAAACATATCATATAAATATAACTTTAATTTAGTAAAGAAACGAAAATAAATCACAATATTACTTATTTCTTCCTGTAATGGACCGCATGGAAAAACAAAAACAATATCTCACTATGAAAATATTTTTTAACTAATATTTCAAATTAGATTCTCGCAATAAAAAAATTTGACAGTGTGAAAAATTTTCACACACATTCAAAGTTGTTTGATAAAATTCGTTGGAAGGAAAAATTTGATGGCCATATTTTGTCCTCAAATTTTATTGTCAAATAAAGTTGAAGGTAAAAGTTTGACAGTGTGACAGGGGCTTTACCGGCGCATAAATACAGTGATTAGTCTCATTACAATGTTAATGTTACACATGGTGGAAGAATATACATTGTTCATGCAAGTAGATCTTAAGCGGGGTTTTCATAAAATGCTCAGTTTACTGTGAACTGCCTTAAATTAGCTATACTTGGTTAAGCTTCGTTTGTATGAGGTGGAGGAATATCCTGATAGAGCGAGCGACTGAAGGGTTTTGGGCTGCTCTTAACATCGAGGCCTTGAGAGCCGACGCGGGTGGTTGACGTGAGTATGGAACAGTGCCGGAATGAAAGATCGGGCGAAACGGGAGATCCCCG
This sequence comes from Dryococelus australis, assembly GCA_029891345.1. NCBI lineage: Eukaryota > Metazoa > Arthropoda > Insecta > Phasmatodea > Phasmatidae > Dryococelus > Dryococelus australis. The sequence goes on along the minus strand of CM057000.1, from coordinate 29,219,632 downwards.
AGAAAACCCGCCGACCAACGGCATCGTCCGGCACTATTTCCACGTGCAAAAATCCGGTGGCCCGGCAATGTATTGAGCCCGGTTGGCCTTGGTGGGAGGCGAGCGTGAATATCCTGATAAAGGCTGTTCACGATAAAGGGAACACTTTTGAAATCAACCTTAGAATAAAGTCACCCTCCCTGCCTGCATATGTTTCAACTGACATGCGCCCAGAGAAGTTGGTAACGATGTATGGAAATTAGTTCCATATATTAACGTCGAATAAAAAGTGTTACGAAACCATTTGTGATAACTTAAATTATTTCTTTCACTTTCTGCTTTTTTAATGCATAGAAGTGCAAAAACGACCAGAGTTGTAAAATATTTACTGCCCTAATAATTTTACAATTTCACGTGACCGACGCATGAATAAGATGCTGAGGCCCGTGGCAATGTTAATTTTACACAAGGCGGAAGAAGACACAACGTGCATACAAGTAGATCTTAAGCAGGGGTTTTAAAAGTGCTCATTCTACCGTGAACAGCCTTTACAATTATATCTTGAGCAGGATTTTCATAAAGTGCTCAGTTTGCCGTGAACTGCCTGCTCGCCTCCCACCAAGGCGAACCGGGTTCAATCCCCGGCCGGGTTACTCCGGATTTTTGCATGTGGAAATCGTCCCGGACGATGCCGTTGGTCGGCGGGTTTTCTCGTGGATCTTCCGTTTCCCCCGACCTTTCATTCCGGCTCTGCTCCATACTCACCTCGATCACCCACGTCGGCTCTCAAGACCTCGATGTTAAGACCCGCCCAAATCCCTTCACTCGCGCTTCACTGAACTTGCTTAAGCTTTGTTTGATTGAGGCGAAGGAATATCCTGGAAGTAGAACTTGGGCACGGCTCCGGAATAGCTGGAAGCGACAGTGGGGGGGGGGGGGGGTAGTGTGACGAGGGGTTAGGAAATGCCAGAGGCTGGGGCGGGAGCGAGTGTTGCATATTAGCGGGAGTGTCCGGGGAGTTCAGCGGGACTGAGCTGTTGCCGTTGCCGTCGATAACTGCGCTGGTCTCGCGTCTCCCTTTCCTATCGATCCCATAGACTGAAGATGAGGTAGACCGACCTCGCTGGCTGCGCACAACCAATCTCCGTGCCCCAACATTGAAGTGCTTTTCTGCCAACACATCCAGAGAAAATGGCGTCGTTTGAATTTTAGGTTAGAAAACTGATTTGCAAACAAGTGCTCACCGATGATTTTATACTCCCTCTAACCAGTTGGAATTGTTTTTTTACTATATTAAAAAAGGTGAAGGTATTTTATTAGCATAATAGTCATTTAAAAATTAAGATGTAAGCAAACACATTAATCACTGTTGATCATGTGACTTTGACAGTTGTGTTCCTTTGGGGTAGGTCAATGCTGGATACATGCGCAGAAGACCAATAAGCGGTCTACCTCATCTTTAGTCTATGATCGATCCCCGGTCCTCGGCCAGACTGCGTCCGCCCCATGGACTAAAGATGAGGCAGGCCGATCTCGCTGGCTGCGCGCGACCAAACTCCGTGCCCCAACATTGAACTGCTTTTCTGCAAACACGTCTTTAGTCTGGTTACGATTTGAAAAGACTTTCGAATAACACCCAAGCCGTTAACTGAATGCACCGATACTACAGACAGTGGCTGGCACGGGTACAGTTAGTTTGACAGCACGAACAAAGGAAATACTACCGAAGTCTACTTCCTCTACTAAATTTGTAATGCAGTGAGTACTTTAGAAATGAACCTTAGAAAAAAGTCCCTGCCCCTACATGCCTATATTGTAATGGGCGCACAGAGTGTCATTTGCCCAGTAAAGTTGGTAACGATGGAGGGAAAGTAGTTTCATATCTTAACGACAAATAAAAAGTGTTACGTAACCATTTGTGATAACTTGTAATTATTTCTTTCGAATTCTGTTTTTTTTTAAAGGGATCGAAGTGTAATAATGAGAATATTTGTGAAGTATTTAATTTGTTAATAATTTCACAGTTTCACTTGACCGAAGTATGCATAAGGTGATGAGGCCCATGATAATTTTAATTTTACATAAGCCGGAGGAATACACAACGTGTATACAACTAGATCTTAAGCAGGGTTTTCAAAAGTGCTCATTTTAACGTGAACAGCGTATAAAAGTACAATATTCCTATAATAACGATTGTGATTTAAAAACTAAGATATAAATAAAGACTTTCATCGTTGTTGACCATGTGACTTTGGCAGTTGTGTAGGATTGGGGCAGGTCAATGTTGGGTACATCCGCAGAAAACGAATAAGTGGTCCATCTCATCTTTAGTCTATGGTCCGTCCACCGTCGCCTGCCCTGCGGATTGGCTGGCTCCTTCCAAGGGAAGCGACAATGAATGTTCCCTACGTTGACACCATTAGGAATACCATACTCACTATACAGGTTGATCTTGAACTACAACGCCCCGCGGTGGTAAAGTGGCCAGACTACTCGTCTGCCACCAAGGCGAACCGGGTTCGCTTACCGGTGGTGTTGCTCCCGGATTTTTGCGGGTTTTGTTGGGTGTTTCCCATTTCCCGGCGCTGCTCCATACTCACCTCACTTCACCCTCATCGGCTCTAAAGACCTCGATGTTAAGATCCGCCCAAATTTCTCAGCTCCGCTCCTAAACTACAGGTACAAACGCTGTGAGATTCCCTATGCAAAAATGAGATAGAAACTATATGATCAATGACCCACACTAATTCGTAAGGTAAGTGGTGCACTTGAAATCGATATTTAAAATGGTTTTAATTCAAAATACTAAAATATACTTCCGTGAATAATTTTGTCTTGAAACGAGATAACAAATCTGCGAACAGTCGTAAGGGTGCAGTTCGTCGCCTGCCAGGTACCCTTACAAAATTGGCCTCTTTTTTCCGACAACCATTCTCTTGAGAGAGTTGCTCCAAGACAGCTTATTTTTGTATTCTAATGTGCACACGATTATGACGACATTAGAAGCAATAAACACTCAAGGGTCGCACACATTTGTTGAATAATAACATGGCATCACCCTACTTTTTCAACAAATGGGGATGGTATTACTCAACAAAAAACTGAAAAAACTTCGTGGGTGAAGATGGCTATTCTCCAATTGGCCTACCCACCCTCGTCACACATTGCTTCATGTCGTGGCTCGCAACATGCTTTGAGACACTTTCGTAGCTCGCGTCTTGTTTCGTGACATGATTCATGAAATACTTTAAGAAATGTATCGTAACTCTCGTCACGGTTTGCAGCATTGTTCATTACATAGTTTGAGTGGTGTTACATAACTCGCATATTTATTCGCGACCTGTCTTGCGACGTACTTCGCATAATTTACGATACCTATTTAATCGATTCGCTGCATGAAAACAGTGGGTAGGATGTTTCGCAGATTTTTGCAAAGTTTTTGGTTGGCGAGTTAAGCAATAATATTCTTATTAGGCGACTCAAAATTGAGCATAATCGCATGTGGGTATAGGTATTGCCATTGTCAGGTTGTCGTGCTGGTTTGTCTTGTCAATTGTTTCTAGTCAGTTTAGCAGGAGCTAGTCTCGAGTGGAGTCGGTCTTGGTTGTATTCGGTCTCGGGTGGAGTCGGCCGCGGTTGTATTCGGTCTCGGGTGGAGTCGGCCTCGGGTGGAGTCGGCCTCGGTTGGAGTCGGTCTCGGTTGTATTCGGTCTCGGATGGAGTCGGTCTATGGCTAGTATGGTTTGTCGGTATGGTTAGTTTGTTGGCGTGGTATGCTGGAATGGTCGTTTGGTTTGGATTCTCTGTAAGACTGGTCGGCATGATCGGTTGTAATAATTGGCTGATGTTGATAGTTATTAGACTGGTCGACTGGAATAGTCGTTTCGTATAGCCGGTTCGTGTGTTTCGTGGTCAATATAAACGCTTACCCCTCTAGTCGTTACCCCACTGCGGTGAAGTCCTCGGTTCAGTCCTATATCCTCGGTGAGCTGGGAACCTTCAGCCGGAGGTTCTCATGTGTGTAGTGTAGCGGATGTTGCCTTGATTTGTAGGCTGTCTCGAAGTGCCACTTAGATTTCAGTTTAAGAGTAGGAGCTGCTATTACTGGAACATAGCTTTTCGAAGTAGCCATTGTTCATGAAACAGATGGCGTATGTTATCGTGATCCAAGAAATCTTGCTGATTTCTATCCATCATGTAATATTATTGCATGCCCAAGTTCGTTTTCCAGAAAGAGAAAAAGGATCGTTGTTATAGCGAATATTGGCTGAACAATATCCTTACTCTCCTGATCTTAAGCAAATGTAATATAAAAAATACTGTATAAGGGGAGAGAAATCAGTAACTTGTTACAATTTTTAGAATGAATGTTGAATTAATTAGGATTCATGAGACGTGAGCGAAAAACAATCTTGATATAAACAAAAAATGCGTGGCTACATTAAACTGTAATGTGCTAGTGTTACGTAATGGAGTCCAAGACTTTTGATAAAATCTTTATTTGGAAAACTGGGTGCCCCATTTGCCTCAGCACCCGGAGCACAACCTCAACCCAACCCAAACCCCCTGGTCTAAATCTCTCAAAACGATACCAGGAAAGGGATGGGTTTTCACATAAGAATATCTCACAAAACATCAGCAGATTTGGTTACTTTGTTAGACTGCAGTGCGTTCTACCTTGTCCTGAAATTGGGAGAAGGGTTCCACCACTCCACACACAAAAATACTCATAAAATTTGGTTCACACTTTACTAGCAGACACTTTGAACTTTTTACTATATCCGGGTGTTTTAACAGGCACGGGTCCTTTTGAAAACATTACATTTGAAAATAGTTCTTACTAAATGTAACACTCAAAACACTCTCTTCCTATACAAACCATGGTCCAAAGTAATCCCCTTTTACAAAATACACAGCCCATTTAAAACCTTTCCAATACTCAACCCTAAACCAAATGGCGGCTAAAAACTTTCAATCACAGTCAGTATCATAAGAAAAACCACCTACAACACCAGACTATAATACATTTCAAAACAAATTCTTTATATATATATATATATATTAAATACATCAACCAACACAATACCATCTAAAAACCTCGAAAAATATTACATTCACGCCTTTCCTTTAAAACACTCATGGGCTTTAAGTTCGTATATGCAATACTTTAACAATTATTCCAGGTGCCCACGCTTTTTTAAAACGTCTTTAAAATAATGTTTAAATAACTACTTAAAAAAAACAGTGCTAAACACGATCCTACCCAATACCCAAAAGACACCTTCTTCCTTCCTTTTAAAACTATCAGGTGTCCTTAAAACCAAACACTTACAAAATACACTTTACATTTAGCCCCTTTAACTTTTTTGGGGATATTAACACAACTTCCTTAATAACATCGAAAATAAATACCATGTACGATTTTGTGCTTATTGAGCCTCCGAGACGCCCGCCGGAAGTAATGGCCTCCAAAACCTGGCCCCTCTTTAAAAATCTGAACACCACTTCCATTACAAACAGATCGAGTCTTTATAGTCACTCCTCATACACACTCATAATCCTGCAAAAGATCTCACAGCAATACGACATTCAGATCTAACCAGGCCTGAGGATATGCTCCCCGCCAAACTCCACAAAGTGGCGGCAGTGCCCCCCCCCCCCCCCCGCCCCGACGTCAGTCACCACCAAATACACCCAAATGGCGGAGGAGCAGGCAAGGGATATTATCCCTACCATTCCACTACAGTGACGGTACTTCTTCTGCTCCACTCACTCAACCTTGATCCACACATCAACACACCACACACATCAATACCATTGGCTGTTACGCAATTTACCCAGAGTTTGAAAATATTTTTGGTCCAAAACTAGCTAAATCCCTTCCCAAAATATGTAAAAAACAGTCTTCATTCTCCAATGCCCTATCCTCTTCCCAACTGTGCTGTCGATGGCGTCCAAGCAAAGTTCCAGGAAACCCCTCTTCCGCACTACTCATCACAATCCGGCACCGACGGAAAATTCTCAAAAGTTTGCTCATAAACCGGAAAAAGTCAAAAACAAAGTTTCTCGAAACCACTTTAAATGGGCTCACTCCTTCACACACGCGACTTCTGCGAAAACCTACCTTTTCTACCTTTTCGCATGCAACCACAATTTCGTTCAACTCCCCCGTTAAAATCCACACCAGCAATATTCAGTGCGTGCCCAGTTGGGTAAAGTTCTTTTGTCACCCCTAACCCTGGAGGAAAGGCAATAGTCATAACTGGGTAACCTCAGCTCACTCAGCTTCGTATAGCTGATACTCTCAGGCTAAGTCCAGCTGCCTCCTTAAAAACAACAAAGTAACACCAATGTTGAATAAAACTAACATTTATATTCACGTGTTTCATAATAAATAGGTAGCCTACATTGAACTATTCGATACATTTACATCTATACACGTCTCAGCGCCTTATAGCGTTACGTCAATGGTGCTCAGAAAGCTTGGAGTTTACTCGTGCTTGGAGTTTGATCGACTCGTCACTCATCCGGCAAAGAATACGTAAGTGTACAGAAGTGAAATGAAGTGGCGAGGCTCTGGAAGCGGGATTTTGTGTATGGATGGCTGCTATATTTTTTGGCGAGGCGGTTAACATCGCGCTTGGTCTCGCGAGCCGATGAGGGTGAAGAGGTCAGTATGGAGCAACGCCGGAATGAAAGGGTGGGAGAAGCGGGAGATCCCCTAGGAAACCCCTCTGTTCAGTGCCGTGAACGGATACCATTCCCACGTGCGAAAAATCCGATAGCGACCCCGCGGGGAATCGAGCCCGGTTCTCCTTGGCGGGAGGCGAGCGCTCTATCCGCTGCGCCACCGCGGCCCCAGTCACGATGGGAGCGGCTGGTACACTTATATTCTGAGACTCTGACCTCGCCAGTAGCTGGGTAACTCTCCTCGGTTTTCGAGAGGAGGACGAACCCCTCGACAGACCTCGTCATTAACATGGGATAGGCTCCCCTCCGAGGCTATTCACGGCAAATTACTGGCGAGTGGCACACCAGAGCGAGCGGTGTGGCAAACCAGGGCAAGGTTGCCTACATCACCGAGCAAGGCCGCAGCTTTATCCTCCCACCTGAGGAAACACTCCTGCTCCCTCTCCCTTTGCTCAACGCTTCGCTATATTACTATCTGCGATGCCATTTCTGGGGATCGGTGATCGATCCGTAAATACGTGAGCCCTTTTAGTCACTGTGTCCTGTATCTAGGGCGTTGCACAAGAAGTGACTTTAATGGTCTGGACTGCACACAGAAGGAAGTCCTTCGCGTGTGGAAAGAATCATTCGTTGCTGTGATTATAGTCCATTCACGGTAACTTCCAATTTTTCTGAAGACCTGCTAAAGTTCTACTTCCAGGATATTCCTCCGCCTCACGAAAACAAAGCTTAATCTAGTCTAAAAATTACAGCAATGGAACCGTGCACTGCATTCGTGCGCATACAGTGTAATAATAATCTGCATGAGAACTATTTATTATACACGAGAGAACTTCATAGCGAAATCAGTACAGTTTCGGGCAAAAAAATGCCTGCTGAAATGCCTAAAACGAAATGCATTTATTTGCGACTTAAAGGGTTAAGGAGTTGAGGTGCGAGATCTGGGCGGTGCTGAACGAGGTCTTGAGAGACAATAGGAGTGAAATGAGATGAGAATGGAGCAGCGTCGGAATACATGAGCAGGGGAAACGGGAGATACCGAGAAAACCCGCCGACCAGCAGCATCGTCTGGCACGATTCCCACAAAGGTTTAAGGGAAACCTCACCCTGACATATTGGATTCTTGGGTTTTTTTAGCTTGCTTATGTTGTAACGGTGTGTTCTCGTCGCATATTTATTCATGCGTCGGTCAAATAATACTGTGAAATCATTAGAAAAGTATACATTTTATAAATCTGCTAATAATTACACATTGAGGCGTCAAATAACACAGAACATGTAAGAAATTATTTAAATTATCTCAAATGGTTACCTAACACTTTTATTCGACATTCATATATGGAACTACTTTCCATCCATCGTTACCAACTTTACCAAGCACATGTCACGTAGTGCGCCCATTAAAATATATTCAGGAAGAGGCAGTGACATTTTTCTGTGGTAGATTTCAAAAGTGCTCACTTTATTATGAACGCCCTTTATGCATCTGTCTCCTGTAGCATTTTCTATTAATGCATGTAACAGTGTTTTATTCTTTCCTGCCGGAAGGGTTTTTGCGGTGTCTATGCCGGTTTTTCCCTTTCTATTCTTAGCTATAGTTTAACTATAGGTAAACTATAGGTAAACTACAGGCGCACTTAGGGAGGTAGTAATGGCCCCAAACGCGGCCGTGGCTACCCAATCCCTCTCTGCCGCGATGCATGCACCCTTACAAGGCGTAAGGGGCCCAGCTCTGAGATTCATCTAGCTCTCGTTGCTACCTCGGACGTACAGCTAACACTTAGAATTAGGAATTAGGGTAGGTTAGGGAAAGAATCGGAAAGAGATGTCAACCGACAGGACCTCGAGCGGCGGTGAGGAAATGCGACTAGAGGCGGTGAACGAGGAGACTATAGGTTTGTTCGCGTGGTATGATTTTTCTACTATCTGAGAACAAGTGTTACTATTCACTAGCCGAGAAGTAGCAAAAACAGCAGTTACTTTCGGCGGGACGACACGAACGACTAACAGCCGTAAATTAACGTCAAAAGCATGCAAACCAAATTTTATTTTAAAAATGTTGATAATCATTGTTGACTCCGTGTAACTTACGTATATTAAAAATTTTGACCACTCAAGATAACTTACTTTCGAGGATAAATTTGGCTTAGTTATTTTTTATTTTTCTCTGCACTTCTTACAGATACCCAAACATATTCTTTTCATAAATCTGCGTGAAAGAAAATTACTGTTTGCAATAGACACTCTCAAGACACTACGACGATTGTAATTTTATTTTGGCGGACATTTTTTTTCCACCTTGATCGTTTTGATATTTCTGCTGTACCTCGGCGAGAAAGAGCAGAAATAGCTACTTTTTATAACACAAATAGCAATTGCTACCACCAACCGAACAGCATACAAAAAAAGTGCTTCCGGCAACAAGCAGAAATAGCAATAAACCAGCAGAATAGCAAACCACGCGAACACTACTTATGCTTCGCAGTATTAGCGCTGCCATGAGCGAGACGATACTGAAGTTAATTTATGTGTTGGCAGTCTAACTTTCAGGGCGAGGTTCTGGGCTCTGCATTCAGAAAAACAGAGCTAACGAATTATTGTGGAACATATACTCATACGCTCGTGTAAAGGAAGGGACTTCTGGGCACAAGCTGAGATGTGATGTACGGGCGAGCAGTTGTCGAGGCGATTCAGGAAGCTGCGAAACTTAGTCCGACTTTGGTGGCACAGTGCCCCGCTACTACGCGGGAGAGTTCAGAAAATTAGATCGGCACTTTAAAGCATTCAAGAGACTAAAATTATTTTTTAATGCTTTATCATATTACGGCTATTTTCGTTGTGAAAAATAACATTTCAAAAGTTAATAAAACGAGCGATTGGAATTTTAATTTTACATATATTTTTTTGTAAAAACCTTAAAGATTGAACAAAATCAGTACGTTAGGACACAGCTCAAAACGGTCGTTAACGTTTTTAGAAAGTCGTGAAGCAAAGTTCTTGGAAATTTGTCATGTGATTCGCTCATACTTCAATTTTAACTTCTGAGAAAAAATTTAAAGTCGAAATATGCATCAGTTCACACTATCACCGCAGTTGAACCAAGTGTTGCATTACAAATATGTCGCAAAATGTCACTCCCGAAACTTCAATAAACACTTGGCTCATACCAAACTTAACGTAAAAATATGTTTTTAAAATTTGTACAAATAAAAATTCTAGATAAATAATTTTAAAATTACGGTAACAAACATAATGAATTTTATTACACACATTATACTATGTCACGAAACCACAAAGTATTCTAAAATCCCAGAGAAAGACTTTTTGGCACTTAACCAGCCTTAAAGCCCCTGTTATACTGTCAAATTTTAGCCTTCGACTGTATTCGCGAGTAAAATTTGAAGACAAAATACAGCCTTCAATATTTTCCTTCTAACTAATTTTATCAAATAGTCTTGAATGTGTTAAATAATGTGTTACATTGTCAATTTTTTTTTTTGCAGGGAGAATCGAATTTGAATTATTATTTAAATATTATTTCCATAGTGAGATATTGTTTTTTTGTTTTCCCATGCAGTCAATTACAGGAAGAAATATAAGGAATGCTGTAATTTATTTTCGCCTCTTTACTAAAGTCAGGTTTTATTTGTCATTTATATTATTGCCTCCGAGTTCGTAATATTATGTGCAATGTTCACTTAATATAACCTCAATGCCCAGACAGCTTCTACATAAATCAATTACCTTCATAGCCAACTTTGTTCCCAAAAATTGTTCATTATTTTAAAGTTTCTTGACGTCCATTTTTGTCGTGCACGATTCTGATTGGCTGAGACCGTCAAACATCAAATAAATGTTATAACCGGTTCAGTATTCTAATGTTTGAAGGAAACTGAAGCGATCCTACTTTCTCAGGTACATGTGGCGGCGTTTATGTCTTTTCAATGAAGTCATAATCATCCAACTTTATTCGACCAAATTTATTGGAAGCAGTTTGAAGGAAAAATTTTATATAGTTTATTCACGGTTTCTTCGGCCTTTTTGAATCAAACCTTTAAAAAATCTCCCAATGTATGACGTGCTTGGTTGTTTCCAACATACGCCCTGTATCACAAACGTTTTATACTTGTGTTCATTAAAGTCACTTTATTTCTGGTAAATTGAAATGTTATTCATATTTGGTCTATAAATTATAATGCTTCATTTATAAATAGTTTGAATAAAAACATCGAGAAAACATGTGTGTTGGTAGCGACTAGCAAGAAATAGTTCTTATACAAAACGTTATTACAACAGAGTGCGCACCAATCCGGTGCGTCGTCCCTCTGGTGTAACCTTCCAGACTCAGTTAAGCTTCGTTTGCACGAGGCGGAGGGATATCCTGGATGTAGAACTTTATCAGGGCTTCAGAAAAGGCCGAAGATACCGTGACTCAACTATAGTGTGACAGGGGGTTAAGGGCGAGTCTCGAGAACCGATGAAGGTGAAAAAAGGTGGATATGGAGGAGCGGCAGAATGCAAGGGCGAGAGAAACAGGAGTACCCGGAGAAAACCCTTCGGCCAGCGGTGAGGTACGCCACCTTTTCTTCGGGCGAAGATACGGGTGACTCCGCCTGGGAGTCGAACCCAGCTGGCCACGTGGGAGGCGGGTAGTCTGACCATTACACCACTACCGGCCCGCCACTACACGATGGAGAGCTATCAAACACTAATTTGTCAAGACTGTTCACAATCAAGTGAGCACTGCTGAAATCAACCTTAGAAAAAAGTCACTGCACGTACCTGCATATATTTTAAGGGGCGACCTGAGTGACACGCGTCCAGTAAAGTTGGTAACGATGGATGTGAAATAGTACCGTTTCTAAAGACTAATAAAGAGTGTTAGGTAACCATTTCTGATCATTTAAATTATTTCTTCCTCTTTCTGTTTTTTTTAATGCATCGAAATGTAAAAAATTAGCAGATTTGTGAAATATTTATTTTTCTAATAATTTCTAATGACATTTATTAGATTGGCCTGTATTACTTTGATTAGTGATAACATTTAAATTAGGAAAATAATTCTAGTAACCACTCCCAAGTGAACATTACTACAGGAATAGATAGGTTAACAATTTTGAAGGAGTGCTATGCCGTGGTTTGAATTTCGATATATATATATATATATATATATATATATATATATATATATATATATATATATATAAACCCCTTGTATGTTACAGTCGGTACTGATCAAAATCCCAACTTTTTCAAACCACCATATCGTAAAACATTTTTAACACGATGTGTGCAGAAACTAAACAGGTGGCTGTAGTGCAACATTTTCCACAAAATGTTCAGGGAGTAATACGGCGGGCTCACTTCTCGGAGAGTCTCGATCGCGTGCTGCACGACATGTGTCTTAGAAGGGCGGTTTTCCTAAGAGGTTTTTTTCCATCACCCTTTTTTTTTTTTTCGGTTAGAACTTCAGTGCATTTCTTTCGTATGAACCTTTAAATCTTTTCCTCAATTATGTTAAGATTCTTTATAGCCTCGTTGCGTAAAATGAAGTTACTTACCGCTGTATTGCATGGCTGCAGGACTGCAAGACAACGGCTGCAGATATTAAATACTACGAGTTCGAGTGACGTCACAAGGGAGGATGACAGTTCTGACGATGACTGGAATACGTCAGACGGAGATCGAGCGGTGGAGTGCGCGGACCGAGCTGTCTTGAACCTGGCACATTACGTAAATAATTACAGAAAACATTGTCCGTGGTGGCCGCTTCTCGCCGCTCATGCCTGTTCATATTTTCGAAGCTTTACACTTTTGTCGGCGATAGTACACCACCATGGGCTATTCACGGTGAAATGAGCACTTTTGAAAGCCCTGCTTAAGAGATCTGCTTGTGCGCAAGTTGTGTATTCCTCCGCCTCATGTAAAATTAACAATGCCATGAGCCTCATCACTTTATTCATGCGTCGGTCAAGTGAAAGTGTGGAATTATTAAAAAAGTATATATGTTACAAATCTGTTCAATCTTCTACTTAGGCGAATCGAAAAAAAAAAAACAGAGAGGAAAAGAAATAATTTCAGTTTGCGCAAATGGTTACATAACACGATTTATTTGACGTTAATATTTGGAACTATTTTCCATCCGTCATTACCAACTTGACTGGGCGCATGTGACTCAGTGTGCCCGTTAAAAAATATGCAGGTAGGAGCAGTGACGTTTTTCTAAGGTTGATTTCAAAAGTGCTCACTTTATCGTGAACAGCCTTTATCGTCTCCGCTGTCAATATTAACTCAACATAGTTTTACTGTTATTTCATAGATACTTTGAACTTGATAAACAATTTTCTTTCCCAATGAAGAACTTACATACAGTATTGAAGGAGTTGATATTTTTCTATTGGGTAGTAGGAAAAATTCAGCGCTGTGTTCTCAGGTTATCTGTTGCTCCATGGAGGAGCCAAGAGATAGCGGCAGATATAGTCTATTTGCGGTTTCTTCGAACTTTTTGAATCAAACCTTTGAAAGATTTCCCCATGTATGATGTATTTAGTTATTTCCTAAACATGCCATGTATCACAAGCGTTTTATACCTCTGTTAACACAGAAGCATAATATTTTTTGTTAAATAGAAATTTTGCGTATATATTATATTTATAAATAATTTTTTATTTATAATAAATATAAATGAAAACAGTGAGAAAAGTCTTTGTTGGCAGCGTTTAGTAATATATAGTCCTCGCGCAAAATATTTTTTCAACTGAGTCCTTTGGTGTAGTTTTCTAGATTTAGTTAAGCTTAGTTGGCACGAGGCGGAGGAATATCCTAGAAGTAGAAATTTAGAAGGGCTTCAGAAAAGTGTGAACTAACCGTGAATGGATTATAGCAGTGCTGTTTGCACTGTTAGCGCCACAATTGGCGATTGGTGAATTTACATGCAGCGTGGTGCGCCAGGCGGGGTAGCTGCGCGCGCAGCCTGCCGCAGACTGACGCCGTGCTGAAAACATTAGTCTCCGTATAATCAGTTGCGCGTTTGCTGATGAGCGCCGAATGACTTTGTAACAGTTAGTACAAAGCCGGGCCGTCACTGCTGTCAGCTGCCGCCGGCCGGGCCGTGCCGGCTGCCCACAATCAGGCTAGAGTCTAGGGAAGCTATATATACTCCATTCCCGACTGGAAGAGACTTTTGAAAACGAACCTTTGAAAAATCAACCTAGGCGTAACATGTCAATCTGGTTTTTCAATAACCTGTATTCCACAAATATATAACACTGTGATTAACTTTAGAGTACTGTACTATCGAATAAATGAAACTTTACCTTAGTATCTTCTATAACTTGTAATATTTACTTTGTATTAAATATGAATTAACAACAGCGAGAGCAGTGATGTGTTGGCAAGGCTAGTAAGAAATAGTTCACAGACAAATATTGTTTTAGCCTAGTTTTTTGGTATGCTATTTGTAAATTAAACGTTGCCTATTGAAATATCTAAATATTTAGGTAGCCCCGATGGCAAAATATTTAATTGTTACAGTTTAAAATATCAGCGCAAAATATCGTGTGTGGGCCCACTGACACGGTGTTTGTTTTATCGACTGAGGAAGCAACTGTTCGCTGGGCGGAGCTTGTCGCTCTCTCTCTCTCTCTCTCTCTCTCTTTCTCTCTCTCTCTCTCTCTCACACACACACACACACACACAGACTCGGGAAATTTCGCATTGCTAGTAAACTTAAATTATACATGTTTTCAATTGAAGCATATTTCATACTTGTTACAGCAAGATAATGATTTTTGAATGTGTAATTTACAACTGAAAATATATTTTAATTGTAACATCTGGTAATTTGTAAATATTTTGGATACTTATTTTGATGATTTTAGATAGGATAAATTAATAATTTATTGAATTTCTTAATGTTTTCAAAGTTATTATAATTTGTTGTTGATGCAGGAACGTTTTCTTTCACCTCTATGAACAAATGCAAATGTAAAGAGACGACACTTCTTATGAGAAACTGCTTTTGTTTTTGTTAGGAATATGATGATTCGTTTTTCAGAAGGGCAAAAAAAAAAAAAAAAAAAAAAAAAAAAACGAAAGTTGAGAAGTCGGCCAATCTAATGTAGAAGGTTAGTAATTCTTTTGTTCTGCTGTCAAGTCCCGATTTATGGAAGTGATGATTAAGACATCAGTTGTCGATATTAAAATTCGACAACATATGATTTAATGAAGGACTGTGGAGAAATAACTTCACTCCAGGAACTGATGATGACCCGAGGGAGAAAGATCGTACGCCACTGCTAGGGGTCCATCGCTGCCTCTGGAGTGTAACGGCATATCAACACTTCCAGCCACCGCGGAAGTCCAGAGACCAGCGTTTTGTAACAACTTAAATGTTTGCACACAACTATATTATTATGAGAATACTTCCCTCAAAACTTCCGGAAAAGCTGCGATGAATGATTGAAATTTTGGATTCAAGAAAATATAGAACATCTTCCAAACGATAATCATGAAGGAAAACGAGACGTTCAAGAAGTCAAAAAAGAAAATGGCCGCGATGACGACGTTTTTACGATTGTCAAATAGCATTTAATTCAATAAAAGTTAAAAGGTATTTGGAGAAAAAATTTTCCGTATGAAAGTCGTCCAGATTCGCAGATATGTGGCGCGCGCGCAGTATACCTCGACATGTAGTGGCATTAATTTTCCAGCAATAGATACATCTTTATTATTATTACAAAAATACTGGCCTCACTTACGAAAGTTAATACCATCGAAAAAATAATGCGGTAAGTAATTCTCGGTTTAAGAAGGGTGGTATTGTCGATCTGTTTTGTTGGCATTCCTGTTTTTTGAACTTGCTTGGGCGTTACCAGCCGATTCCGTTCTGTGCTTTGGACACTGCGACTTTGCATTGATTTTAAGTTTTAAAGTCGTTATAAATATTTCTTTAGAATTTTAAAGTACTTTTGCTGTTCATCGAATACACGTTTATAAATAAGCCATATACATATTTCTAATGCTCCGTTACGAAAATTCTAACACCAAACTAAGTCCCGAAAGTCCACCTCCCCAGCAAATACTTTTTGAAATACTCCTGTTTACTATTCACTATTCACGATATGTCAATAATTTACATATTTGTCATCAGCCGGATTCAAGTATGCGGCTAACGATTTCATGTTGCAGGGACAAAAGAAAATGTATGTGCCCATTATCAGAAATATAATTCATAATGTAATACAATCGAATTGGCTCATAAGGATTCTGATCACAGACTTATCCACGATTCCATATGTTATAAATAAAATTTTCCTTAATTGTGAGGAAATATATTTTATGATGCGTGATTGGCAACAAATAGCCGTTAGTGGACCCAAATCCGGCTAGCAAGTAGGAACCAAAGTCTAACGTGAGAGTGTCAACTCTTTCTCATTATATGCTCCTTGGCACGGCCTGTTGTGGCAGCCTATACATGAGCTCTCGCTGGTATAGGCTGTTCACGGTAAAATGAGAACTTTTGAAAGTCCTGCTTAAGATCTGCTTGTATATACGTTGTGTGTTCTTCCGTCTTATGTAAAATTAACATTACCATGGGCTCTGTCACTTTATTCATGCGCTGGTCAAGTGAAACTGCGAAACTATTAGAAAAGTTAATATTTTACAAATCTTATTGTTACATTTCGATGTATTAAAAAAAAAAATCGGAAAGCGAGAGAAATAATTGAAGTTACCACAAATCGTTACCTAGCACTTTTTGTTCGACGTTAATAAACGGAACTACTTTCCCATCTATAGTTACCAACCTTACTGGACACACATCACTCATTGCGGCCGTTAAAATATATGCAGACAGTAACAGTGACTTTTTTCTAAAGTTGATTTCAAAAATGCTTACTTTAACGTGGACAACCTTTTGCCACTCGGTATCCTACCAGCTTGACGGCAGCCTTCCAAGACACGCCTGGGGCAGGGCCAGACGTTCGCTGATATTAATCACCAGGGCTTTCCTTTTTAAAAGCGCCGAGGCCAGTGGCTTATCTGCCCCCCATGACGTCAGCGAAGGGGCTGTCGCCCCCCCCCCCCTCAGTTATTTGCAGCCGCCGCGACTGCGAAATATCAAAGGTCGTTAGGCTGAAAGGGAGGGCGGGCCCAACAGGGTGCCACGACCGATATCGCTTCACCGACCTCCAGTATCTACTGCACGCGCCTACTGGGCAAGATACACGGCGAGAGATCTGTCCTCCAAGAAGGGCCGCCCTGGCCGGGCACGCCGCTCACCTGGCGAGTACACTCTCGCGATGCCCAAGGGAGCTAGGGGGACCGCGGTCGCGCAGTGGCCAGACTACTTGCCCTACACCACGGCGAACCAGGTTTCGTTTCCCGTCGAGGTCGCTCCCGGATTTTTCGCGCGTGGGAACCGTGCCGGACGATGCCGCTGGTCGGCGGACTTTTTTTCTCAGGTATATCGCATTCCCCCACCCTTGCATTCCGGCGTTGCTCCGTACTCACTTCGCTAACCCTCATCGGCTCTCAAGACCTCGATGTTAAGGGCCGCACAAACCTTTCCAACTACACACAAGGGAGTTGGAGGGAGAGGCAGAGCTCTGAAAGGACGAGCATTAGTTACAAATTTGTCGGCTGATCTTGGTGAACTTGTGTACACTGTTTTGTTAGGCTATTTAATTAGCACTTAATTTTTTTAAATTTTTAATTAATATTTTTTAAAATTAATTCTTCTAATTTATGTTTCTTTTATAACGCAGAACCTAAGGTGCGAGTTTGAGGTTTTTATCATGCAAGCACACAACCTTCTTCTGTGATCTTCTGACATTTCGCTGTCGCATGGAAATATTTCTGTCATTAAATAATTAAAGCTTTCTGCTCTGTGTAGGGCCAGTATTCATACTTCAGGGGAATTATCCATTATGTATTATGCAAAATTTGAATAGAGATAATAATTTGATACAGCACTAGCAAAATATTTTGTGGAGCCACCTGCTCATGTTGCAGGACACTGGCAGACAAACCGGAGCCATATATGCTTCTATGCGACTGCCACCTAGCAGCAGGTAGCTGAACTTCATGCATCTCATAAAATTTGAACAGTTTATAGATCTAGGTGCGTTCAATCTCTAACAAAAGCCTTAGTTGAAAATACTACCGCAAAAAATCGCTGAGAGATCTCTGTTCGAATTCAGCATGCAATTCTCTATACGGCCATGAATTGTGAAGCCTTGCCGTAAGTCTTTTTGACTCATTAGGCTGCGGCAGGTTGCGCGCGCTCTGTTATAAACCAGAAATAGTGTTATCCAAGGGGTGTTTATCGATTGTTATGATGTAATAATTATTAGTAAAGTCTGTTCACGGTAAACTGATCACTTCTGAAAACCCTGCTCAAGATCTACATGTATACACATTGTGTATTCTTGCACCTTATGTGAAATTAACATTTCCATGGGCCTAGTCACCTTATTCATGCTTCGGTGAGGGGAAACTGTAAAATTATTTAAAAAGTAAATATCTTAAAAATTTGTTAATTCATACATCTACATGCCTTTAAAAACACCTAAAGCAAAAGAAATCATTTCAGTTGTCACAAAGGCTTACCTAACACTTTTTATTCATCGTTAAGACATGGATCTACTTTACTTCCGTCGTTACCAACTTAACTTGGTACATGTAAGTCAGTTTGTCCTTTAAAATATACGCAGGTATGGACAGTCACATTTTTCAAATGTTTATTTTAAAAGTGCTCAGTTTATCGTGAACAGCCTACGCATTAAATGTGTTATGTAATGTAACGGGCTTTTTAAGGTCCCCCGGTTTTATGCTTGGAAGCTGAGCAGGGGATGGCTTGCAGACAAACTTATAACCTAACTTAAATTAACACCCTTGCCTTACCCGGGATTCGAACCCGTAGCTTCCCGCGCCACAGATCGGCGGCGCACCAACCGACCTCGCCACGGGAGGTCGGCCCTGCACAGTAAAGAAACACCAAACGCTGCCTTGGTGTACACTCTAAATTTGAATCAGTGGAAAACCACTGATTCGCAGCGAAAATGGCTCCACTTAGAATCGGCGAAAATTTTTACACCACTAATTCAATCAGCGTAATTTTTCCACTGAAACGATCAGTGTTGCTTTTTCACTGATTCTAAGTGGAGCCATTTTCACTGCGAATCAGTGGTTTTTCCACTGCGCCGTAGGCTCGCCGGCCAGGTATGCAACCTGTCCGGCTAAGTCGGTCGTTCACACTCTTGATTTCCTAATGAGGGCTACGTTGTTAACCACGAAATGGTCACTTCATGGGCGGCGGATTCTGTGGGCCAGGGGTGTCACATGGCCCCCTAATAATCTGCTTAATAATAATTCAGTTTTCCAGAAGAAATAATAATTCAGTCTTCTGCTGTTAAATTAATACCGCACGTAATGACAAATTTGAGTATTATTTTCTATTATGCTTCTATAGGCTGTTCCAATAAAATAGGCAGTTTTAAAGCCCTGATTAATATCTACGTATATTATGTATTCGTCCCCCATATGTAAAATTAACATTACCATGATCCTCGTCACTTTATTCATGTGTCGGACAAGTGAAACTATGAAATTATTATATAAGAAAAATATTCTACAAAGCTGCCAATTTTTACACTTTGATGCATAAAAAACAGAAAGCGAAATAAATAATTATAAATTATTACAAATAGTTACCTAATACTTTTTATTCGACGTTAAGATATGGAACTACTTTACCTCCATCGTTACCAACTTCACTGGGTGAATGTCACTCAGCGCGCTCGTTAGAATACATGCAGATGAGAGCAGTGACTTTTTTCTAAAGTTGATTTCAAAAGTGCTCGCTCTATCTTTAACAGTATTTAGTAGAATGGTGCAGTATTTCTTGAATTTGTATGATCTGATATTTGATTATAAACGATATCAGTTAAGACGTTAAAATAAACAAAAAAATGTGTATATGCATTACGAATGTTTTGAGTAAGCCTCAATAAGTTAGCACGAATTGTTCTGCGATATTGTGATACTTAATAGTGATAATTTTAATTTAAAACATAATTTTTTAATGCCTTGGCCCTTGACTCTCTAATGACGAACACCTTTCGCTGCCACTGTTTCACATATTGCATATATCAAATTAGACTTACACTATTCACGAATTCGTTTCGTCCCATGTAGATTACGATATTTTGCAAATAAATAATTTAAATTCATTATTTTCAAGGGTGGCTCTTTCCTTTGATAATCTCTTTCGGTCATGCGTCTTTATATGTTTTCTACTTCATTTTCCATAACAAGTCTTCTTACAAAATGTGTGTACTTCTTGAAGTTCAACTCAATTCTGTGCTTCTTCGTTGGATTCATAACAACGCGTGGGCGGGTGGTTTAGTAACGTACATGTCGATGGATATGTGAAAGTTTAGAAGAGAATTTCGTTCAATGTATGTGAATACCAGAAGTAGTGAAGTTAATTACTGCAGTATTTCATGTTTATTTACTAATTCCGCACTCGTGACCTCATTCCGAGATCCGACTCGTAGTTCGGGCGTGGAGCTCAGAAGTGAACCAGCATTACACAGCCTTTCTTTACGCACGTCACAAATAACTATTCAACAAGCACTAAATAAACTTGCCATCATAATCCGGACTTTTGTAAATACTCCGCTATCTGAATCGTTTAAACTCATGGTGATCCATTTCAGAAAAGAGAAAATTTGAAATGAAAGCAGTTTTTCCTTAAGACTCAATCTTCATTATTAGTACGTAACAGGTTCCAATTTTTACAAAATCTAAACCCTCCAAGCAATTTATTCGTGCAAAGTCAGCAAACTCTTATCTACCATTAATATTGATTGTTTTTTTTTTTTTTTTTAATACTTTTGTACTGTGAAATTATTAGAAAAGTAAATATTTTACATCCCACACACTCTTAGAGACACGGAGCAATTTCAAAGATAACTGTTTTGATTAAACAAAAAAAAGAATATTCTACACAAATTTCTCAGAGACTACTACCACCTTCAAAAATAAAAAAAATCACCACGATTTTTTAAATGTCAACTTTAATGTAATTTTATAAATAGATACTGACTTCAGTATTCCCGAATAAATGCCATGTGGAATACTTTTTGCTTGAAATGGTTATCTTTAAAGTTTATGCATTGAGAAATATAACCACTGATCCTCCTTTTAAACTTCCGTGGCTGAAGACTTGGTAGGGTAGGACACCTTAATACATACGCAGTTACATGTAATATTTTTTTTTGTTACAGTTCACTCACCGTTACGTCCAACATGCTAAAGTTCGGAAAATTCTACTTCCAGCATATTCCTCCGCCTCATGAAAACCATAAGACTAACGTTTGTGATACGAGGCATATATAGGAAACAACCAAGTATGAATAATCTGCGAATATAATATAAACAGGTAAGATTTTATATATAGGCTATTCATGGTAAAGTGAGCACATTTGAAAGCTTTTGGAATAATAGCCAATAAATATTTTTTTTTTATTTTAGCCTTAGGTGTTAACTTCTGAGAGCGGTGGAGTATACAAACTGTGTTTCTTGCATACGTGACACCATTTATTTTAAAAGATTTTTAAAGGATAAAAATATTTTGAAAAAAAGTAACTAGGCCTCAAAAGTGCTTATAGGCTACTCACGATAAAGTGAGCACTTTTTGAAAGACTTCTCATTTGAAATAATAGCCATTAAAATATTTTATTTTAGCCTTAGACGTTAAATTTCGAGTGCGGTGGAATATACGCACTGTGTTTATTACTTACATTGCAATATTTATTTGAAAAAGATGGTTAAAGGATTTTAAAAATGTCTTTAAGAATAAAGTTACTAGGGACTTCGAAAGTGCTCACTTTACCGTGAACAGCCTGTACTTCACCGTGGACTGTCTGTAAACGCGAATGCTCCACACGGCTGATGGAACTCAGCCGGCCCGGGCGTCACGAACAACGCGGGTGCAAAAGTTTTGGCGATGATCTGGCGGGCGTGGCGACCGCCCGAGAAGTTTGCAGTGGGCGAAGACAGGGCGAGATAAGCCCGCCCTTTGTCCCGGGGTCACAAAGCGTGGCGACTTCCACCCCCCCCCCCCCCCCAACCGGCCAACGGGGGTCATTGTGTCTGGAATTTTGTTTTTGCTCGAGGAGAAGCCGAGGACTGCACTCCGGCGGCTCGGCTCGTAGTTACTTGACGAGATGAATAGAAACCGATTTCCTTTCGTTCGCTTTCGTGCCATTAGAGGCTGTTCACGATAAAGTGAGCACTTTAGAATTGAACCTCAGATAAAAGTCACTGCCCCTGCACGCATATATTTTAATGGCCGCACTGAGTGACATTCGCCCAGTACAGTTGGTAACGATTGGCGGAAAGTAGTTCCATATCTTAACATCGAATAAACAGTGTTAGGTAACCACGTGTGATAACTTAAAATTATTTCTTTCTCTTTCTGTTTTTCTAATGCATCGACGTGTAAAAATGAGCAGATTTGTATAGCATTAACTTTATTAATAATTTCACAGTTTCATTTGACCGACGCATGAATAAAGTGATGAGACCCATGACAATGTTAATTATAAATAAGGTGGAATCTTACGCAACGTGTATACTATTTGATATTGAGCAGGGATTTAAAAAATGCTCCTTTTACAGTGAACAGCGTATAACTGTGTGTATTATCAAAAGCTGTTCACGGGAACGTGGGCACTTTTTAAAGCCCTGGTGTGCACATTCCGTATGCTTCCGCCATATGTATAAAGCCCATGTCACACCGTCAAATCTGTCCGTCAAACTGCTTCCAATAAGTTCCGTGAAATAAAGTTGGACAGCTATGACGTTATCGAAACGTCATGAACGCCGCCATGTTTGTCTGAAAACGTTGGATGCCTTCAGTTTCCATCAAACATTTGAAAATTGGACCGGTTCTAAAATTTATTTGATGTTTGACGGCCGCAGCCAATCAGAATCGTGCAAGACAAAAATTGACGTCAATAAACTTAAAATAACGAACAATCGCTAGGAACGAAGTAAGTTATGAAGATAATTAATTCTGAAGCTGTCTGGGCACGAATGTTATTTTAAGTGAATAATGCACATGATATTACGACGTCAGCGGCGTTAAATTCCAGTGTGCAGGAAACATTTCTGATAAATAAAATTTTAATTTAGTACAGAAACGAAAATAAATCACAATATTACTTGCATTTCTTCCTGTAATGGACCGCGTGGAAAAACAAAAGCAATATCTCGCTATGAAAATAATTTTTAAATATTATTTCAAATTTGATTCTCCCAATAAAAAAAAAAATTGACTTTGGGGTACATTTTCAAACACATTCAAGATTATTTGATAAGAATTTTTTTGGAAGAAAATATTTGACGGCCGTATTTTGTCTTCAAATTGTAGTGTCAAATATATTTGGAGGCGAAAACTTGACAGTGTAACAGCGGCTTGATTAAGATTAGCATTGGCCTGGTCACATTGTTCAAGCGTTGGTCAAGTAACAGTGTGCAATTATTAGAGAAGTAAATATTTCACAATTTTGCTAATTCATACACTTATACGTACGTGTTAAAATATAGACAGAATAAACAAATTATTTCAGTATTCTCAAATGTATTCCTAACACTTTTATTTCAACGTCAATTCATAGAACTACTTTCTCTCCATCGTTACCAACTTTAGATGACGCACGCCAGTCAGTGTGCACGTTTTAAAATACATGCAGGCAGGAGCATTGGAATTTTTCAAAGGTTGATTTAAAAAAAAAAAAAAATGGCTCTCTTTATCGCGAACAGTATATACTACAGTTCGAGCTCAGAGAAGATACACTTCATGGGGATAGACACACGCTAGGACACAATTGATAACGTTTTCCAGTTTGTCTTAAACGCGATATACAAGTTTCAGAAGTAAGAAATTTCCACATGATTTTAACACAGTTGGTTAAATATTTGTTTTATATAGTGTCCTAAAACTTAACTACTGTTGTGTCAAATGGCCTCTTATCCAATAATTAATTTGTCTCTGTCCTCAGTAGAACAGTTTACAACTCAAAACAGGCGGGTTTTCACGACGAACAACAAACCAGCGCATTGTCATGCTAATACGTTAACATTATCCCGCGTAAAAGTGTAACCGTCAGCATTTAAGTTGTACAAATTTTACACCAAAAAGAGGTTTCTGTACTGAATATTGTAAGGTATTTATCAAAGCATCAGTTTCCATACAGTTTTGACACTGTTGTGCTAAGGTATATATTTTAGTTAAATAGCGCGAAATATGTAGTTCTTTCCGTTAAACAGTGTTGCAGTGTTGAGCTGGAGTCACAATATCACGACGAACTCGACACGACAACACTGGCACGACGAAATTTCAGTAGCAGCCAATGAAAAGCGAAGTCACTGTGACGCCAGCCTGACAAGATCGTATCCCCGACAGCCCGACAAAAGTAGGTTCTATTTCAACTTTACGTCCTGTCGGGCTCGTCGAAGCGCACAAAATATGTACATACAACACTACAAAACAAAATTTATACCGCATTTCCCTACTGTAGTAAATAATAAACTAACTTGCTTCCAAAATAACGTTACGGTTGGTTTTTGAATACATTCTTCTTCTTTTGTATAAATTCAAATAATGTCAGAAACAAAATAGTTATTCACTTTATCGTGAGTTTTAATATATATATATATTGAATATCATAAAGATAACTTGCGGTTTTAGGATTTTCCAACAGGCAACTAACACACTTGTCGGCCAAATTTCGTCTGGGTATTGTGAACACTGAATAAAATACAATGCTAAATTCCGTGTTGAGCTCTGACGTCGTGTCGGTCGGTCTGTCGTATCGTGTTCGTCGAGGCATTGTGACTCCTGCTTTACGCGAAGGATTTTCAGATATCGCATCGCACTCCGAATATCACTGCGACGTACAGTGCAGCGAAGTGCCGACGCGTTTGTGGAACGTGATTGGCCCACGTGGCCCGTGACGTATGTGGCGATGTGTAGAGCAGCGCAGCCAACTTGTTACACGGGGTCGGCAACTGACTGGCAGGGCGCAGGGTGTGCGTGATTCGCCATCAATATGATGACACCATGAACGAGCCAATGAAATGTGAGGTAGATATTCGCAGGCGCAGAGAAAGGTGGGAAACGATTGTTTTGTTAATGGTATAAAAACTGTAATAATATATTATTTAAAAAAAAAAAACATAATGTATTGTGTGATTTGAAAGGCAAAAGTGTAATTCGCTGATTAAACGCGCGCCGAAACAAACGAGCTAACGTGAGTTAAGCGATCGCCCTGCCCCTATAGCACGTCACTGGAACTACGCACGACAGCAGGGGATCAGCATTCACTGTAGCATGCAGAAAGTGACGATCGGCAATGGCAGGACACCAGCAGGCTATTCATGGTACAGAGAGCACTTTTGAAAGCCCTCCCATTTTGGAATACTAGTCAGTACATATGTGTTTCATTTTAGCCTTTGACGCTAACTTTCGAGTGCGGTGTAATCTACACACCGTGTTTATTACTTGAATGACTATATTTATGTTAAAAGGTGGTTAAAGGATAAATAATGACTGAAAGAAAAAAGTATCTCGAGCCTCAAAAGTGCTCACTTTACCGTGAACAGTCTATAGCATCAGTCCTTGTAGCAAGGTCCTTGCAACCTACAAATTCGTTGTAGTTATTTATTTATTATTTTCGTTATTGGCTGAGGCTTTGTTTGGAAAATATATTCTTGTTCCGCTTTTATGCAGTGTGTTTTTTTAACAGACCCATAGCTCGTCAATTTTGTATAGCACAAATGCAAGTATATCATTCGAAAAATATAATTATACAGTCACCCAGGCAAGTCCATAATTATATGAAATTAGTTTTGTAGCATATAAATTGATATTTAGTAATGCGTATAAGGCATCATTCACTACAAAAAAAAAATCATATTAGTGTATTTTTAGCAACTTGAACCAGAAAGAAAACAGCAGGGTTACTTTACTTACAAGCAAAAAAAAAAAAATCTTTTTCAAACAATTTTGGATACTATTTTTTAATTAAATGCATGCAAACGCACGTATATTATATTTAAAGCAAAATATTAATAACAAGAATCACAACTTAGATAACTTGAAAAAAAAATAATAATAAGTGGTGTTGAATTTATTTTCACGTTGGTCAAGTTTGGGTTTTCTCATATCAGTTGTGACAAGAACAAAGTAAACATTCGATAGCACCGAGTGTCCACTCTGTACAAGCGCCTTCTCTATTTACTCTGAAATACAGTTTACAAAGGCTGTTCACGAAAAAGTGAGCACTTTGAAATCAACCTTAGGAAAAAGTCACTGCTCCTACATACATATATTTTATCGGGAGGACTGAGTGGCATGTGCCCATTAAAGTTGGTAACCATGGATGGGAAGTAGTCCCATATATTAACGGCGAGTAAAAAGTGTAAAGTAACTATTTATAATTATATAAATTATTTATTTTGCTGTCTCTTTTTTTTTTTTTTTACTAATGCACCGAAGTGTAAAAATTAGCAGATTTGTGCAATTTTCCTTTTGTAACAATTTACAGTTTCACTTGACAGACGCATGAATAAAGTGATGACGCCCAAGGTAACGTTAATTTTGCATAAAGCGGAAGAATACACAATGTGCATACAAGTAGATTTTAAGCAGGGCTTTCAAAAGTGCTCATTTTACCGTGGACAGCCTATAGTTGTGTACAACCGATCCGCAGCTGGCTCACAACAGGACGACTCGGTAACACAGTGTCGAAAAAGAAAGCGGTAGACTTTGCTGACAAAATCGGCAGATTTCGATTTCGATAGCAAATACGGAAGGATGGATGAATGGCGAACCAGGTTCGATCCCCGACGGGCTTGCTCCTAGATTTTCGCACATGGGAATCGTGCGTGACCATGTCGCTGGCCCGCGGGTTTTCTCATGGAGCTCCCGTTTCTCCCGCCCTTGCATTCCGGCGCTGCTCCATACCTCGCTTCACCCCCATCGGCCCTCAAGACCACGATGTTACGACCCACCCAAATCTCCCCACGCAATTTTTTTTTATTTCACCAGATTAAGATTTTTTTTTTTTAATAATGAAAAATCGCGAAACTATGTCGAGAGAACGTATATTCTATAACACTGTAACTAGTTTATTCTTTCATGATTGGATGAACAAAGTTTTGACTTGGCTAAGTGGTTTATAGACCAATCAAGAACGGTCTGCTTTATAGTATCAGAATCCTCATTCGCGCAGTGAAATGGGGTATTATTTTCATACAAGCACGACAGCCAACAAGGAAAGAAAACTGTCGAGCATGTATGCAGTACGTAGAATCCAAGTAAACAGTCGACTTTTCCTGCGATAAATCATCATCTCTAGTTATTTTATTTGGTAATCTCCGCCCCCGTACACGACCTCCCATAACAAATTCCTGGCCCAAAACCTGAAGCAGCTGTTCGTCTCATCATCTCAGCAGTGCAGGGTTCGCGTGCGGCCACCGAATCCCTCTACGTGCATAATTCACGAGCGCGCCTATCAGCGGCGGCCAATCTCCCCATGCGCTCCAACCCCCCCAGGTGCGACAGGGTAGGCACGCAACCCTCGCGCCGCCCTATCGCGCACCACCCCAACAGCGTAGCCTTCCTCTCCCTCTCTGATTGCGGAAACAGCTCGGCCGTCGTCTCGGACCCTGGCTACCGGAAATGAAGCAGGCGCGATAGGCGAACGAGACCCCTGCTACGGCGCCCGTCGTGATTGAAACATTGCGAGCTGCACGCCTACGCCAGCTGCACCAACTCGACCACGCCGTGAAATTCACGCCCGGTTACATATCCAGAGTAGAGATGCGCCAAACAGTTACTTTCGTGAAACGTGTCCCACCGTTCCAGTTCCAAACCGTAGACTAAAGATGAGGCAGGCCATTTATTCGTCTTCTGCGCGTGCACCCAACATTCACCCACCCCAAAACAACAAAACTGTCAAAGTCACATGGTCAACACTGATGAACGTGTTTGTTTACATCTTAATTTTTAAATGACAAACACTGTTATATTAATAAAATACTTTTACCAGTTCGAATGTAATCATAAAGCATTACAAATTGATTAGAGAAAGTATAAAAACATTTCAAAAGCACTTGTTTACTAAACAGTGTTCTAACCTCAAACCCAACCCACGCCTTTTTTGCTAGACGTGTAGGAAAAAAAACAGTCAATGTTGGGACACGGAGATTGGTTGTGCGCAGCCAGCGAGATCAATCTACCTCACCTATAGTCTACGGTTGAGGCAATCCAAGACGTTCCAAAAATAACAGTATAAACAATGGAACGTGTTACCAAATTGTAACAGGTTTTTTAATAATCGTTACGTTAATCAGCCCTTGAAACATGCCACCGTCCCTAAAGTCTGTTCACAATTAAGTGAGCACTTTTAAAATCAACCTTAGGAAAAAGTCACTGCTCCTACCTGCATATATTTTAATGTGTGCACTGAGTTAAATGTGACCGGTAAAGTTGGGAAAGATGAATGGAAAATAGTTCGATATCTTAACGTAGAATAAAAAGTGGTAGTTAACCCTTTGTGATAACTAAAATAATTCCTTTCGCTTTCTGTGCTGTTTTTAATGCATTCAAGATTTGTATAATATTTACTTTTCTAATAGTTTCACAGTTTCACGTGACTGGCGCATGGATAAAGTGATCAGGCCCGTTGCGATGTTAATTTTTTATATCAGGCGGAAGAATATGCAACGTGCATGTATGTATATTTTTAACAGGGCTTTCAAAAGAGCTAAGTTTACCGTGGA
Source organism: Dryococelus australis (assembly GCA_029891345.1). Lineage (NCBI taxonomy): Eukaryota > Metazoa > Arthropoda > Insecta > Phasmatodea > Phasmatidae > Dryococelus > Dryococelus australis. Next base: position 29,191,105 of record CM057000.1, on the reverse strand, counting down.
CAGCCTATGACAGCATATATTTTAACCGGATCACTTATTGGCGTGAGCCCGCAGTCAAGTTGGTAACGACAAAGGTACAGTAATAAGTAGCGTGTCTTAACGCTGAATTAAAAGTGTTGGGTAAATATTTTTGAATACTGAAAATATTTATTTTCTATTTTGTTTTATTAATGCATCCAAGTGTGCAAATGAGCAGATTTGTAAAATATGTACTTCTAATAATTTCACAGTTTCACGTGGCCGAAGCACGAATAAATAGATCAGTCCCACGGCTATGTTAATTGTACATGTGGTGAAAGAATACACAATATGCGTACAAGTAGATCTTTAGCAGGGTTTTCAATAGTACCCGCTCCATCGTAAACATAATATAGCATCGAATAACTTTGAACGGAGGGCGCAGCTTTACAGCTACAGCTTTTTTTTTACCCCCGGCACCTCGGAGCAGTTTCCTTCAGGCCAAGTCTGTATGCGCAAGCAGTCGACTGTACAACGGACTAGAGGACATCTCATTGGTGGAGTGCAGGTGATCGTACGTCGTTTACGGCGAGCATGTCTTCGCAGCGTTCTTACCAGCAGCTATAGGCTATTCACGATCAAGTGAGCATTTTTTGGAGCCCTCTCATTTCGAGTAATAATCAATAAATATATTTTATCGTAGCCTTTGATATAACTAGGGACTCTAGGGAAATTGGAACTAATATTCAAATTGCTACACGTATGGAGCGCCACTGAAACACAGTGGTAGAAAATCGCGTAGACTAGGGAATATTTGTAAAAGCCATTCGTACAGTATGCCACTTATATGTGTAAGAGATCTTACCCTTGTAGAATGGAAGTTCTGAGCGCTGAACTAAGGGCAACTTCCCTTTACACGCCTGAACAACAAACTAACACTGAATATATGAGGATCTCTACACTACCAGCAAAGCTACAAGGAATAAATGTCCATTGGCGAAGCATACTTTTAATGACCAATTCTTTTCTTTAAGCAGTGGTATCAACTCAGAGCAATACTCAAATAATATTTAAATGCAGCATGTGTAATTCAACTTCACTTGTAGCAAAATGCCAATCATACTAAGTAATTAGCAGCTGGCAGTGCAAAAATATAGTGTTCTTGTACACAAGTTCAATGCTAATTAAAATGTCACACAACACTATTTAATATTATTGCCTCGCTCACTCTGAAGAAATGGGTAGAAACACGAGAAACTTTAACTGAGGGTTTCCGTAAGACTTTAAAAGGGATGTCTGATTAAGTTTTCAAAACAGTATTTCAGTTCTCAGCTTCACCTCAGGAGCTTACGGCTAACGAGTCAGACACATGCGCCGTATATCTTGCAGATTTAAAAACCACGCGTACTCAATAGCCCTCTTCTTTCGCGCTCCAGCAGCCTTAAATCTTCGATTGAGTACCATTTCGCACTCGATACGGTATATCACATAATCGACGGATTAAAATATCTGGGCGAGCAGCCTTGGCTGCCCAATACTACGGCGTATCACATTCAATATGGAGACCAGGTCTATTCACAATAAATAAATTTTCCCTCAAAGTTTCAAATTCAGATTAACGTCACTGATTAGGATTAATCTCTAAAGCATATTCAAAAAACCCTCTCCATCTGTAACGTCACGCGCAGCTACCAACTTAACGTGAATCATAGGTACACATGACTGTAGCTTAAGAAGTGCAAACAACGAAATAAAATGTACTGCTTTTGAAACTTACCAGTGACACAAAATAATTAACGTACAGGCCATATTTTCAATTTAATGTATCATCATAATACACTATCTACCAAAAATTTATTGGGCACCTGTCCACAATGTTTGCTCGGTGGTTGTCACCCTGTTCAAATCTCGTAGGGCCACCTCTTGCAGCTATAAGATCAGCCACCCTGTCTGGCATGCTCTGTACGAGTGTTTGTAGGACATCCACGGGGATTCGTCGCAATTCCTCTTGAAACCACTCCATGGGTTGAGCACTGGATTTTGGCCGCGCCTGACGAGCCCTCACCCGGCGATCCAATTCGTCCCAAAGATGTTCTATATGGTTGAAGTAGGGGCTCTGGGCGGGCCAGTCCAATCGGCGAACATTATTGTCGGCGTACCACTACATAGCAGCCCTTGAAACATGGCACCTGGCAACTGTCATCCTGGAAGTAACACGGGTCAATTCTGTAAAAACGCCACAATGTTGGGAGCATTTTAACTATCTAGAATGTTACAATAGCCCTCTGTGTACATGCTACCACGGACCAACACCAGCGGTCCTATACCAAAGGCCGTGAAACACAAGTAAACTGACGTACTGAATACCTATCTTCACGGGTGTCCAATTACTTTTTGGTAGATAGTGTAGTACTTACGGTAAAATTATATACACGTTACCAAACCATACATTTAATTATGTCAACATTGGCATCAAAAGTAGGGTTTTTGTATGCGCTGGATACAGTTTTATGACTATGTCGTTGCTTTTTGAAGTACTTAAATGTTTTGTGTTCATTTATGAAATCAATAGTGATAAGGATATATTGTTTGAGCTATATATTAATGTAGGCTGTTCGCGGTAAAATGAGCACTTTTGAAAGCTCTGCTTAAGATGTACTTGTAGGCACGTTGTGTGTTCTTTGGCCTTATGTAAAATTGTCATTTGCATGCGTCTCGTCATTTTCTTCATGCATCGGTCAAGTGTCAAAGTAAAATTATTAGAAACGTAAATATTTCAAAAATCTGCAAATTTCTACACTACGATGCATTAAAATAGCAAAAAGCGATAAAGTTATCACAAATAGTTACCTAGCACTTTTTATTCGACGTTAATATATGGAACTACTTTCCCTCCATCGTTACCAACTTTACTGGACGCATGTCACTCAGTGCAGCCGTTAAAATATATGAAGGTAGGAGCAGTGACTTTTTTTTAAGGTTGATTTCAAAAGTACACACTTTATCGTGAACAGCCTTTATATAGTGTTCTAAGCAGGTAAGGTCGAAGTGAGAGCTAATTAGTTATGCCTTTTCTTCGTCATGATATCCTAATTAGTCATGCCTTTTCTTCGTCATTATATCCTAATTAGTTATGCCTTTTCTACGTCATGATATCCAAATTAGTCATGCCTTTTCTTCGTCATGATATCCTAATTAGTCATGCCTTTTCTTCGTCATGATATCCTAATTAGTCATGCCTTTTCTTCGTCATGATATCCTAATTAGTCATGCCTTTTCTTCGTCATGATATCCTAATTAGTCATGCCTTTTCTTCGTCATGATATCCTAATCCGATTGTTAAAACGTAAATCTAACCACTTTTTTAAAAGGAAAATCATGGCTTATGGAACAATTAGGCCCCAATGCCAAACTGATGTGTAAAAGTGAACGGTTAGATTCATCGAACTGCAAATTACAGTACCCCCGAGTGAGTTTCTGGACCACACACGTGCTATGCAGATGTGATGTGGGGGACGGTAGTGCATATTATCCCGGACACGCACCGCACTTTTGAGAGCATTGCTTATTACTTTCTGAGCAACACGCGTAAAAATAAACATTGCCTGTGAGACGTTTGACTATGGCCAATTCATGATTAGTTCCAAATTTCTGAAGTCATGTTTAAGTTCTACTTTTGGGCTATTACTCCACTTTAAGACCACATTTCATGATAATTTTATATTTCATCATCAAAAAAGAGATTTATGTTACTACCACATACGTGTAAATACTCGTAGTCAAAAGATCATAGTTTTCAAAATATAGCACTGAAAAGTCGGAATTATTTCGGAATATCGGAGCCCAACGCTTTATGCTCCTAATTAACTTTACCAACCAAATCACATGCCATGTGATCTATATCATATACACGACATATTAATTAAGGATCAAGGATATTAAACAATCGGTACTCGGGTAGTGGCATCCTGAATCTATTATAAATAGGTCTTCGTGTTTTTTGGCGACAATTTTATTTTCGTCCGAAAGAAAATAATATTAATATTTATTACATTCTCTTGGACGAATAAAAATGTGTTGGCAAAACCATTAATACCTATTTTAAAATAGATTCACGATGCCAGTGCCAGAGTACCGACTGTTAAATATTGTCATGTGCCCACTGCTTCGCATCCCGCGTGAGCGAAGAGGAGGGGTGAGAGTCGTTATACGATAGCAGCGGCAGCGCGAGCGATTAGGCCGGTGGTCACGTATCAATTACATAAAGCGAGCCGACAAGATAATCCCGTTTGCTGCGCATTCTGTTGACCCTGGTCGTATTTATTTCTTCGTTTATCTGAAGAATACTCTGAATTACTGACCTAGTTATCTCAGCAGGACTCGCGGTTCGTTGAACCTTCTAGATTGTCGCCCTAAGGGTATAAATATTGCGGCAGGCCTCCGGGCTGGGAGTTGCGTTGGGGTTGATGAATGAATGAGTGGCTGAGCTCCGAGCGATAGAAAACGAGCAGCGGGAGAACCAGTGCGGCTGGCAGGCTGGACTATTGGACTAAATGCGCGAGAGAAAGACATTATAAATTATGGCAGCAGATAGGCTGAACACGTCTTGATAATAAGTATGAATTAATTGACTGAAACCAACAGAGACAATTAAGGACATTAACTATGGTTGAAACAGACGTCAAATATTGCGCTCATTATCATATAAAGAGTAAAAGTGGAGACAGATAATTTAATGCTAAATCATAGCTGTGCGAATAAAGTAGAAGTCGGCTTTAGTTACTTTATTTTAATTTTTATTAAGACCTCCATCCCTCGCGAACTCAGGAGTCTCCATGTAACAATAGCCTTGATCCTTAATTCCTCATTCCATCGGTACTTTACACACATGTCCCACGGGGTCTCTTATAAATGACGCATTCTGTAGATCACATGGCATTGGATTTAGTTTTTAAACTTAATTAAGAGCATAAAAACTTGGGGTCCCATATTTCGAGATTTGTCCTACTTTTCAGTGCTACATCTTGGAAACTATAATCATTTGGTTACAATTATTTACATTTATGTGGTCCTCATATAAACCTCTTTCGGATAATGAACTAAAATATTATCGTGAAATATGGCCTGACATCACATAACGGAGCTCAGGTTCACGGCCGAGGAAATAGATAGGAAATGTTACACGGTAATGGCGGCCTCGCAGTTTTATTTCCTTGTAGCAGGCCTCGGTTACATCCGTCGCGTGGGCTAACGACGGGAAACGTGCGTTTCCATAGCGAGCCGCGGGGGAAATGTCGCTGTGTGAACCGGGCCGGGCGGTGTGTTGTGCGCTGGAGTGGATGTGGAATAATAAGCAGTGCCGGGGCCGTCCCAGAAGGGCGGGGTGGCCGCGTGATGTCACTGGACCCCGGGCGCGGCGCCGCCACACAACTGCCAACTATAGGCTGTTCGCTGTAAAGTGAGCACTTACAAAACATGCCTGCGAAAATAATCGCTGCCCCGTTAACTGTAACGTAAAGAGTATGGCCCGCTGGCTGGATCGTGTTACTATGGAATGCCATTGCAGCGTTCGCGTGCATGATACACGACACTACACCTAGAACAGTAGGAACTGCACAGGAATAAGCTACGCATGTGTGAAAGCTTATCGTCAGCACTAGAGGAAATGTTCGAAATGCCCACCATCTGCACGAGCACATGTATCAACCCGCCATTGCTTGACAGCCCGGATGCGTTGATGAATCCCTGGAAAATTCCTGTTTTTTTTTTTTTTTTTTTTTCCGCAACTCGCCACAATACGGTTACAGAGGGTGCCCACGTCGTCCACTGGGGTTGCATACACAAGTGCCTTTAAATGTCTCCACAAATACAAGTCTAGTGGATTCAAATCAGGGCTCCTCGCGGGTTGGTATGGGGCTGCCAGTTACAGCTGCGATGGCGTTCCACAGTAACATGATCCAGCCCGCGGGCCATACACTGTAAGTTATGTGTATTACGGGCTGCCGTGAAGAAACGAAGCATTTGGGGACCTATGTTTATATGACATGTTTTCATCCTCCAGATGTGATTAATGTTTCCCCAAGTGTTGACACGCAATTTTGTAACATTCTGTACACTACTGTGCACACACAGGCATCACACTTCCAGTTAAGCTGTCAACAAATTAGGTAAAACATTTCTTATTTCTGGCATTATATTGAAAGTGCAATGTTTAAATTGATGAAAAATCGAATAGTTTTTTTTTTTACTATACGTACTAAGAGTACTACAAGAGTACTGCGTGGCATACTAGTAACATATTTAGTAACAATTTCCCGTTTTCATGTGAGTAGTCATCTGACCCACAGCAATATAAAGTTTGTAATCGACGGAATTATACAAAAAATGGAGAGAAGCAGATCTTGAACGCGAGGCAACCCGGTATGACCACATAATAAAATATGAGCTACAGGATGTTCGCAGTAGAGTATGAGCCCTACTTAAGGTCTACTTTTTTTTTTTTTTTTCCAGATTTCGTATCCTTCCGCCGTCTGTAAAATTTAAGACAATCTTCCGTCTTCTGTGCATGTACTTAAGGTCATACTTCTCTCATTTTTTTTGTACTTTGGTTATCTAAGAGAGTTTTCGAAAAAAAAAAAAAAACCCTCTTAATGCAGTTGTTAGTTGTCAAATAATTATAAAAATATAATACTCAAACAAGAGTGTCACAGGCAGGTTCAAAGGATTGAATTAGAGTCTAAGCACGGCATACTGCATTTATGTTACAAGCTATGAAAGGAACAAAAACAACTTTTCCTCTACGGTTTATGGTTTAAACTATTTATTAAATGAATGTTAACAGTTTCGCTTGAATGAACAAAAATATATTTACGACAAGTCTGACCCCTATTTTCAACCAAATTATGAGTGCCAATACTCGCTCACCTGTTCATAAATCGCACTCATACTGAATCAGTATGTTCTGCACATCATACAGATTGCATTAAATGCAATTTGACTGGGAAAAAATATCTAGGAGCATAGCCTAGTATGCTGCAGAATTCGGGAAATTAAGACTTTTGAGTGTTATATTTTGAAAACTATAATGATTTGACAACTAATACCTGCATTAAGGGGGCAGTTTTCGAAAGATTTTTCAGATAATTAAAAAAAAGTGAAATATGACCTTAATACTGCCCTACCCCATCCGAATACAACTGTCAAAACCATACGGCCACAGAGGTGGAAGTGTTTGTTTATAACTTAATTTTCGAAAGTCAAAATATGATTACAATAAAAACTTGTTAGAGGACTTTCACAAACACCTCAAAGCACTATTTACGTAAACAGTGTTTTAACCAGGAACTCTATTAATCGTTTTTGACAATCGTATCGGCAGGAAAGCATCAGTCCAGTGTCGGGACACAAAATGGTCTATGCGTATCTCGGGCACGCACTCTGCGCCATTTTTACTCTACGAAATTTTAATTGTCATCGGTTTAACGACTTGTATTCTTCCGTTGAGTCAAGTTAAAAGGTAAAATCGTTAAGAATCTTAATGCGATACCATTATGCGAGTTTTTTACTCTAATGTGCACGAAGCAAAACGACGCTCTGCCTATTGGTGGAGAAGAAAATTTATCGAGGGGAAATGTTGGCTGTTGCTTAGGTTTCAATCCACTCTGCACATGTCAGAAATTTTTTTTTTTATCCGTTTCCGGCGGTTTGATGCAGAGTAACACATCATCGTTAGGCGACCTTCAAGACAGGTTGAGTAGAGGGTTCTGAATGATGCATAATAGAAGGGTTACAGACAGAGGTGGAAGAGGAAAGTGGCTGGAGAGGATTAGCTTAACTTTCACAGAAACCTACCCGATCGCTGGGAAGTGCATCATGTGACATCTCACTTGCTCATTTTTTTAAAAATAATTTATGTTCTTTGAAATGTAAGCAAAATGCCGTTGATAATGTATACCCAATAAAGTCTAATCTACTCGGCGTTATCAAGCTATGTAAACTCTCCGTACGGTAGAAGAATGGTTGCTCCCAAATGAATAACTCTCCCCACGCGAACGACATGCACAACTCATTGAGAAAGTGCACACATTACAATAATTGTTAGAAAACTACGAATGATATTGCATTTAAAAGAAGGTATATATTTTTTACACTGTAATATGTTCTGCAATAATTTACTCATTAATCAATTTTGTTAACATAAAATATAAATGGGGCTTATCGCGTCTTAAATGAGTTAAATTTACTACCAAAGTCAAATTTCGTATCTTAAAAACGACCTATTTAATGTTCAGCGTAATATACAATTTTCAGCTCATGATTTCCAGCTTCTCATTTTATAAGCTAATGAATCTGAAGAGCGAGAATAACTCGATTTATCTTCTGTTTATTTTTTGGCTGGCACTTACCATAGGCATGTATCGATCTGAATTATCAATAAATATATAATAAATCATTCCAAAGTAAATAGATCGTGCTCTGGCGTTTGCTGCTCCAGGAAGCTAGGTGAAATTCAACACATTGTGATATGGACTGACATAGATCATTGTGATTGATCGGCCTTAGCTATTGCAATAGCAGATGTTTAAGAGACTGTGTTACAAATTCTTATGTTGGTGCAAGTTGTTGCTAACTGTAAGGAATTTTGGAAACTGTAGCAAGAAGCGCACTTGAAGAATGCCATTATATATCCTACATCCGGTTTGAATTATTGTATGCAATAAGATTAATCATATAAAATAGAAGCGAGAAAAAATGCACAGGAACTCACCGTACTGAGTTATCGTTTACTATGAATACAATACACTGATGTGCCAAAATTAAGTAAGAAGTGGGAAAAATAACATAAAAGCGAAACGAACGGACAGAACCGGCCGAAATACCAATCAGGAGATCATCTAAGGTCTATCAGAAGGGCATGCGCATTTACATAGCATGGCAGACTGTGGGCATGTGCGAAGAGTATAGAGCAGGAGTGTGCCGTACGCTCAGTATTGTGGTGGAAGCTATTGCACAGTACACATAGGATTGAACGGCTTCGAATTGCAGTTATTTTGTCTGATATAGCCAATAGACACAACAGACAGTCCCGTAGACAACATCTGGATGACTTTGCCAGAGGTCGGATCAGTCTGAAGATGAAACGATGTCGAAGTGAGACTAGTGTGGCCGAGGAGTTCGGGATCGCACACAGCATTGCGTCACGAGTTTGAAGTTTGGATGGCATTTCGAACGATAGGAGCAGCTGTGCGAAGGTTTAGTATTGGTGGTTCCACGAGCAACCATGACGATGGAGGATCGGTATATAGTCATACAGGCGAGCACCTTAAACACACTGCTGCACTATGGAGTCCCGATATCGCATTTTACCGTGGCCAGGAGATTGCGCGCAGGTCGTTTGTTCGCTCGGAGAACAGTACTGGGTGTGCCTTTGACGTCCACCCATCTGTGACGATGTTTGGTGTAGTACCAGCAACACAAGAACTGGGGAGCTCAGCAATGGGCTCGAGTGCTCTTTACGGATGAGCCGCTTTAATCTCACCAGTGATTCTAGACGTCTATACATCTGGAGAGAGCGGGGAACACACACTAGCCTCTCCAACATCGCCGAAAGACACTTGTGTGCAGATGCCGGAGTGGCATTAACAATTGGTGGCCGTACGGAGCTCCACGTCGTCCAAGGAGACTCAGTCACTGGTGACAACTATTGTGCCTCTTCACACTACAACTCATCGTACAGCCGCTGTGGCTGAGCTGTTGGAGAGTGAAAGTATCCGCTGCATAGATTAGTCCGCACGGTCCCCGGACCTGAATCCAGCCTAACGTACGTCAGACGCTGTCAGGAGACGCATTTGCAGCATGTCGCAAACACCAGCAACGATTCCACAGCTGTGGTTGGCACCAAAAGAGGAACCGGTCATTGTGTTTCAAGTTCTCGTCGTAGTCAGAGGTGATGGTATCCCCTACCGAAGACTGAATTTTTCCTTCCTGCTGTCTGTCACATGAAGGTTTTCTGTCTTCTGTCTTGCTGCTCTCGGGACTCATTTTGAATAAAGTCCTTGGCATCCTTTAAATTGCTTTCTTGGCCAGTGTAGTCCACCTTTTCCACACTCGTTCATCTACAAGATGTTGTGATATACTTTGTACCTATTTGAAACACTGCTGCATGACTTTATTTGCGAAAACATACCCCCTCCTTAATTTTTGCACATTAATATAGGCTTTACTTTTTGATAGCTCATCCTATTTTTCTCATATCGGCTTTCAAATGTCTATACACATTATCAGATGTATTTAACGTTCAGGGTTAAGTTGTCAACCTTTTTTTAATCAATTATTGAAAATAAAACAATACTCGTAACTGATTGTGTTACAAAGTTTAAGAATGACTGGATCTCACATAAAATACTTTCATGTCTAAACATTTTATTTACAGACAATTTTTAAATTGGGACCACTGAAGGTAGGTAGATAAGTGGGCTTAGCGTCTAGTCGACAGCGAGGCCATTAGAGACGGTGTAAGTTGCGCAGGGAAGATAAATTGTGGAAGGAATGGAAAGGAATCGACCATGGCCTTTGTTAGGGACCCATCCCAACAATCGTCTGGAGTGTTTTCATAAACCATGGAAGATCGAAATCAAGATGGCCGGACCGGGAATCGAACCCGTGTCCTCCCGAATGCGAATCCAGTGAGTCACCACTGCGTCACCTCGCTCGGGAGAGACCCCGTAGTGGTTGAAAGGGCCCTCACTGGAGTTACGATGACCAACCCATAATAAACCGAATCATAGTTATACTGAAATTACTTCTGTATTGTAACTTTTGTATGAACTCTAAAATTTGTATTTGAATTAGGCATATTTTAAGTTATGCAATCAGAATGAAGTGCGCGTCACAAGACAGGCCATGAAAAGTACATCATTATGGATAGATGAAGGATTTTCCTGCCGTCTAGGTTCGCTTAGAAAAATAATTGGAGAATAAGGGGTTAGCCATTCCAGATGACTTTTTTAAGTTATGACTTCGAAAATAATGTTTTTACTGTAACTGAACCATAATAGTGTGGCATCAAACAAATTATTTATCTTTTTCTAAGGCTTTGTGTAGGTGTAATAATAGTACGAGAGGTTTAACGTTAACAGTCATTTTGAATTAATAAAATTATATCGTGTTCAAACAAAAAATTTAATAAATTAACAACCAATCCCTAATGGGCATGGCGTATAAGTGGAGTAGGTGCAGTACATGAAACCTTTTTAAAGATAGACCTCCAAAAGAAAAAAATATTTTCTATGCTCTTGTTTGTACAAGCTACCATGGTCTTGGAGCCCCAGCCGGCATACTAGCCGCTATGCGAGTCGCCATCAGTAACTGGAGCACTAGAATCCATTCGCGCACTTAATTGTAGTAAAATTTTGTATGAGAACTATTTTTTACTAAGCGCTACCAACACACATGTTTTATCACTGTTTTATTAACATTTATCATAAATGAAGTATTATGATTTGTAAATAAAATATAGGTAAAACTTCATTTTAACGAACAATAAGATACTTTTATGTTAACGGAGGTACAAAACGCTCGTAACACATAGTATATTTATGAAATAGCTAAACACGTGATACATGGGGTGATTTTTCAAAGGTTTGATTCAAAACGTGTGAAGAAACCGCGTATAGTCTATAGAATGAGGCACAGCCAATGATTGAGAGCAGATGAGCATGTGTTTCACAGTAAATATGGACTTCACTCGTAGAAGAGGTAAGTGGTAATTTGTGTCTTAAATCTAGCACCTATTAATATTGCTTCATTAATATAGGAATTTAGAAAAGTCCTTACTGATGTATTTTCAACGTTTTAGATTTTTAACTTGAAGTTACCAAAGTATTTATTTTTTCGAAGTATTTTTGTTATTTACATCTGTTCGCACAATGTAAATATTTATTGACTTAAAATTACGTTTCGCATGCAGTAGTAAAAAGAAAAAAAATTCCGATGGAGTTTTGCACGCGCGTCCATAATTTCTGCTGTGCCATTACGCTTACAGAGCAGGACAAGCTCGAAGAATTTAAATTAATATAATGTAGTGAAATGTGAGAAATCGCTTGCATTAATTTTTATATAATAAGGGTAGCGATATATACCTACACCATACCTTTAAACAGTACTACAATGGTAATTTTTCGTATTTTAACTATACGTGTACACACATAATAAAGACGAAGGCAACCGCTTCTTTACCATGTTTTTTTTTTTAAAGCATTGATCACAGGGAGCTCCCTACACTCTGAAACTGATACGAAAGTTGGTAAAGGCTGTTCACGGTAAAGTGAGCACTTTTGAGGCCCTAGTTAATTTTTCCTTTCTGACATTTTGTAACCTTTAACTACCTTTTTAAAATAAGTTTTACCAAGTAAGTATTGAACACAGTGTGCATATTCCACCGCACTCGATAGTTAACGTCTAAAGCTAAAATAATATATATTCAATGACTATTATTCCAAATGAGAGGATTTTCAAAAGTGCTCACTTTACCGTGAATAGCGTATTGTAACCGGCCCCGGAAAATACTACAGGTTCTCTGTGACAAAACCTGGTATGATATTCGGCTGCACTCATTGAAAAGGGACATACTAACCGGCAAATGCCATGGTTGCTGCCGTGTAGGAGCGGGTGCTGCCACAAGCTTGTACGAAATTTGCAACTGTATTGTGTCATCTTAACTTGCTTAAAGATACCGTAAGCGTCCTTACGATAACGGCAGTGAAAACAACTGTCACTCATACAACTTTCTTTATGTTGTATTCTTCAAGTCATCTCATTGTGGATTACGCATAGGTTTGGCAACACTGTGGACCCTGTTCTCAAAAATAAAAAAAATCTGCTTGCTAGGTTACGTATTTCGGTTATCATAGAATGTCTTGTACCAAGTCTTATGTCAATTTAATGAATTATAAATTGTATTGGTTTCCGATTACTTTTTCCGAATAACACCTTTAAAGTTTCGCTTCTCTCTGTGATACACTGTTTCAAATGTATCTAGTTTATTTCAACAGAGTCCGTAGGTTGAACTGTGACTACGTTAGAAGTCATCGCTATTGAAAGGTACATGATACAACGTAGTTGTATAAGGAAATATTATGCCTAATATTTTGTCTCTTCAGCAGCATTTTCTTACGTATTTTTTTTATCTCCCAGGTTTCCTTACAATAACCTCACTCTGGCGGCAGTTATCGTAACACCCTCGTTCATAAATACACGTTGTTGGATTGTTTAATACATAGAAACACTCTATTATTCGGGAATTAACCATACCAGTGTATACGCCTAGTGAGAAAGCGGGAATAATAACTTTTTTCCCAAAACATTCCTTTTATCGTTCCTACATTTGCTCAGGAAACAGTCAAATACTTGGGGAAGTTCCCAACGTTGTATAATAGTGACGCTAAACATTAGTATATCCGCAACTTGATGTGTGCTATTATCAACATTCTCTGTATAGGTTAGAAACTTCCATTACAAATTAGGAAGTTTACCAGGAAATCTTTTACAGTGCAAGTCACATACATTACGACATTATGTAACTCGAATACCATTTCACCCAGTGTCCTGTATTTATATACTAAATCTTCGTTACAAGTTACAGTGTTATCACTGGGCTCAGTTATCTTTATATATAAAATCCTTTGTGCGTGACTAAACCACATCATCACTGACAAACCACTGGACCGATTGAGACCATATTCACTCCATGTGTTATTGGGGTGGCGAGTAAGGTTTCTAGTTATGTTTCATTCCAATAGGTGGCGCTGGAGTCTAACTTCTATATTTATGGGCCGATTTTGTTCATACTTGTAGGAAATGTTTGTTGTCCTAAAAGAGAAAATGCCAGCAATACCACGGTCAAACATCGATCGACGTATCAGACGTAATAGAGAGGACACATTGAGAAGGCAAAATAGAAGGTGAAAGAGGCGGAACAACGTTCGCCGGAACCAGCTAGTTTTATAATAAAGTTTTGTTCATCTGTGGAATGTCTCGGAGTGACCGAATGAACACTACGGAGCTGCGAAACCACTGATGATCTACTGGCAGAGAGGGAAGTCACTTGAGGCGACCGTGCAAATATGTAACGAAATCAATTACTGACGCCTCCGAAGATTAATCACGAGGAGGCGACGTTGGAAAAGAGAATCTCTCTTGGACCTGCGAAGATAATTCTGCTCACAATCGACACAAGAAATTCTCAAACATTACACAAGCAAAATTGACACAGTATAAACACCAAGTAAATCAATGCGATAAGCTTCAATCGCGAATAGCGACAAGCACCTCCATAAACTGGGCATAAACAAGTAACAGGGGGCCGTGGTGGTGTGATGGGTAGACTGCTCGCCTCCCACCAAGAGGCGAACCAAGATTCGATTCCCTGCGGGGCCGCCTCCAGACTTTCGCGTGTGGGAATCGTGGCGGACGATGCCTTTTGGTAGGCGGCTTTTCTCGGGGAGTTTCTTGTCCCCACGCCCTTGCATTCTGGCGCTGCTCCATACTCACCTCGCTTCACCTTCATCGGCTCTCAAGACCTCGATGTTAAGAGCTGCCCAAATCTCTTTACTCACTCACTCACTCGTAAGTAACAAGAAGATTTCAACTTGCTTTAGTCTTCGATTTTACTATTTTGGAGTCTCGATGTTAGCTAGTCCGAAGCCCCGAATGTTCTACTCACATTGTCAAGAGAAACATTTAAGAAAGTGTTTACTATATTAAAGTTATTCCCCGACCAGTTATTTTCTTTTGTTCAATTCTGCAGCTCAGCAGTCACGAAATGAATGTTTTTAAATGACGTTAACAACGAACACTTAAATGAAACGAGCTACGTACTTAATAAAAGCCTCAGTTTTACACGAAATAATTATTTTTGACGAAAACATGCAACCAAATATCTCAACCATAATTTTCTCGGTGCTAAATGTCGTAAACCGACTCTCAAACATATTCCAATCTGTCCACGGTTCCGTAGAACCTCCCAACTTGTTCCGAACGCAATAGCTTCTTGTTTAAAGTAAACTTGGTGTGGAAAAAACATCAGGACGAGACTTTTATTCCGTTTTGTGCTTCTATTTGCTGCTATGATGTAAACGGCGTTATTAAGACAGCTGAAATTGACACGATTTTATAGAATACTTGTATTAAATAAAAATTCAGGTCAAGTAGCGATATTCATTACGCTATGTGAACGTTAAATTAGTTGTATTGTAACAAAATTAACAAAACTCGATATTAATAAGTTTTGGAGCGATTGTAAAGATTTACAAAATCGTGTTTTTGAGGTTAGGGTTTCCTTTTCTTTATTTAAATTCGGGTACAGAGTTATAACCTCGCAAAAGCACTTATATAACCTGAAGTTTTTGACACTCTCTAGTGAGATTGAAAGAGGGGAAAATTCTCCTCCTACTCCCCTTCCCCACACACACACTCTCCAACTCCCTTGGAAACTAAACTACTTACGTGTTTCGCCTTACCTACAGTGACAAAATAATTAGTTTGATTTGACCGTTTAGTTGAAAGGTGGAGACATTCACCAACACCAGCTGCACGGTAAGCTCGTTTGAGTTTTTTTTTCTTTTCAAACCATGTTTACCTGTCATCATTTAGTGAAAATGTCGCTCACCTCGCAGATGAGTTCACCGAATCCACACTTCTCGTTCGCTGTAGTTGTACTTACTTGACCCAGTGATCCAGATAGAACTACTGGTCCATGCGAACCAGCTCCACGTCGGAGATCGAAGAGGCGAGACCTAGTCCATTCCGTGCCGCACGAGCTACATGACTTACGAGCCCTTGCCCTATCCTTCGAAAGCTACTAATAGAAGAGGAAATATTAATTTATTGTGATGCATTCAGCGGTAGATATAACCACTTCTGCAAAGGGTCAAAGAGGAGCGAGGGGGGGGGGAGGAAGGGGAGAGAGCTGCAGCTTCCCAGACAAGCTACATTGGTTATTTATTTGTAGGCCTATTATGTGTGCTTTGCGCGCGAGATACTCACCCTATTTTTCCTTACATACGAAATTACACGAGCATGGGACCACACGTGTGTATGTATTCGTATACGTGTATTCATTCTCTCGGTTTTTTATTCTAGGCAGTTTTGCAATTTGGATCACACGTTTGGTGGCTTTCCGTTCAGTACACATTTCGGTGATCGTTTCCCAGTATGTACAGCGGTGGTATACGATTTGAAAAGGTCGGAGGATTTCTTATTAATTTTTTTTCATATCTCCTTGAATGCGTGGACTACGTGACTTTACTCTTGCCTTCTGCCAACACGTCAAGTGTTTTCGTAGTCTATTTATGGTATGCGAAAAAAACCCATAACCACAACTCAGCTTCATAAGGATTCAATTTGCATTCGGCAGCAGGGATAAGAAAGTAATAGAGCGAGAACGGCCTACGGGTAATGCACTAGCGCACTTTGCCAACAGGAGATGTCCATCAGCTTTTGTTGTAAGAGTTGTGTTGACATGAGGTGCCACATATCATTACAGAGAGTGAATTAGTATAATTTTCTGGTCCGAAAACTCATTTCCTTACAGCAACATCTGGTACCTAAGGAGTTTGCAGAATTTGAAAGCCAATATTAAAAAATTAGTTCTTTTTGCAGAGCTGTTTGTGCACTGCGAAATCTATAAGAGATAATAATAGTTACATACAATTTGTCGTGGTTAACGAACATGAGCTACTAATGATATCCATTTAATTTAGTTGTTCATAAAGCTTTACGTGCCTACCAACAGACATCAGGAGTAATTTGTGCAGATGCAGGTGTAGACTTTCGATTCGTGATATGAGTGGGAGGAATCGGTTCATCATGAATTTAAGAAACAATTCTAAACTTATCTAATGAAATCAAAATGTTAAACAATAATTATGATAATATTTCATTTTAATTTTAAAACGTCCAGAGGACAGTTGTCTGTATATGTAAGATTATTTTGGGAGGATGGAGGTAGGGTGGTGCATATTTGTGTGACACGGTGATTAATACAAAACATAGCTTACACAGGCACAACAAAAATAAAGAACATGATATAAAACTTGTATAAAAACTATATAGAGTTCTTAGCTAAAAGAAATGAATAGCCTTTACAAAATGAAGGCCACCACGGAAATCCAACCATCAAGCCATCAGATCACGAAAGGTCAATGTCACAGGTAGACAATTTCAGTCTGGAAGAGATCGCATCATTTGTACACGATACAAGGAAACAGTTTCAACCCGTGCTCGTAAAATAAAGAAACTTGCTGTCAAGAAATGCGAGCAGTGAAAAGCTCCCGGAACTTGCTACAGTAAGACGACGGGAAGTTGACCTATATACTCTCTCATCCAGGCCCATTCATCCGGCGTTGTCGTGTTGACAGTTCGAGCCACCCCTTCTACTCGGCAGTCTCCCAGGCAGTGAAAGAACTTGAGAAATGGTCTTCGGGCCTTTCAAGGATAATTGCGAGTGCCAGCCGGCCTTACCGCGTCGACGAAGGAGAGATCGACCCAGACGTCGCCATTGTCTCCGTCATCGACCTGGATCGAGCCCAACCCCCGACATTGGCCCACATGTCACCTTCAGCCCTTTGTGCAGAACCGCGTATCCAAGGGCACCCTTCTTACGCTGTATACGAAAGTGGGTAAACAGATATATATATATATATATATATATATATATATATATATATATATATACACACACAACACACACGCACACTTGGGCGAAGCTTAACAGCTAACAGCTGTGTTTCGAGAATATCGTTACAATTTTTTCAAGTTTAGGCATAGGCAGGCTCTTTAACGCACGGAGGACTTGTAAAACTGCTAATAATAATTTCATAATTTATATATGAACAATAAAAAAAAAAATTCGAAACTTAATATCTCGACAATTCACTAGCTAGTTACAGCTAACATCCACATGATCGTCTGTCACATAACATACATTGAAACAAGTAACAACTTTTGAGTTACTATATATAATATTATAGATACTCGATACCTAAAAGTTCTAGTAGTTACAATAAGTCTACATCACACATTCAATTTGCGCCGCCTTGTTACAGTTCACACACACCATTTTTTCCTGTCCGAAATGCTCCGGGGCACCTTGAGCGCAGCCGTACTCCATTCGTCGGATACCTCGACTTTCGCCGCGCTCTCGTCCGTCGCCGGTCCTCTTCTTCAAAGAGTCCTTATAGGGCCCGATCTTCGTTCGCCATTCGCCGCACTTCACCAGATGGTTACCATACCATAGACTCCCCGACCTTCCGACTGTGACCGTGTTTATATAGACAGGCACTCTGACCCAGGACCTTCTTCACATGTGAGGTTGCGAGAAGGGAGGTAATAACCAGAAAGTTCGTGTGGTAGCCCGCAGCCGCCGACTTCTCCAGTGGGCGACGGCAGTCCAGGGGGCTTATTCTAAGTTTCGTCAGTAACTGCCCACGCCGTCATGAACCTACTGTCTCGCAGCCGACAAAATATTCGTCGGATCCAAAACGGTATTCAGAGTTATCAGTCGTTTAGCACGGGAGCGCAATCGGGTATCTTTCCCACTCCAAGTTAGACGAGAATTTGTCTCTCTGCGCACGGTCGACAACGTACCAACAAAATATTACTAGAATTTGCTTGTTTTAAAATATCACAAATATGTTGAAAAAAAAAAAAACATTACTTAAAGACACGAATAATAAGCTTTAAATGAAAGTTATTTCCTTACGAGCAAAATTTTCCACTGCTCCATTAAAACAATATGCTGATCAAAATAACACACAACTCTAAGAACATCAAAATTATGCCGTCTCACGAACGACGTAAAACTAAAGCCCATTACCCCCCCCCCCATAAATTGTTTCCTTTTTCCCTCAACATAAAATAAACAGAACCCTAATAAATTTAACTTAGCAATTACAACAATAAAACAATTTGGAATGCCAACATAGCTATAATATCCTACATTAATTACTAGATGGAAGTTATAAAACGTTAGTCTTTCAGTGCCCGTCACAACAGGAAACAAGAGGAAAGAGGAAAATGCAAGTGTGCATTGAACTCAACGTTTCTTTACAAACGTCTTTTTCTTCACTGACAAAACAGCTGTGGTGGAAGGATAAATTGTGGCCGTGCTACTTTTCTAGAACTGTCAAAATTTATCCTGCTTAATAGACTATAACAGAGCCAGCCCCAAAACAATCCAAACTGTAGGCTAATAGGGGCCAAAATACAAATGTACATAGCTTATAAGCTTGCTGTTTTAAAAAAAATTTGTTACCGCATATCATCACGTAACTGTATTTCACATATTTAGACAAAATAAAAATTATGCGGGAGGAGAGTTTCGATGGCAAGCCATGGAGACTCTTGTGTTCCGAAGCACGTAATTTATCCACTTTTTCCTTCTTCCTGAAGACTGTATTTATTTAAGTTTCTGAGTATAAGAACTAGGCTATTAATGTATGGAAAATAATGTTAGTAACGGCACTACTTATGTATAAAAAACAAGGTTAGTCTACTGTTTTCACATTTATGTACAACGGACCTTTACACTACTAATTAAAACATTTTAAAATTATTTAAATATTTATCTTTAACAAGCATAATAATCAATATTGTGCTTTCCATAATTAAACAAGTTTATATGCTAGGAGACTAAAGGAAGGGGAAAATATCACAATACTAATAATAAATCTTTTATGCGTTGGTTATCGCCACTCCTGCTACATACCTTAAAATACGCATTTACACAGTCTATTTACCAAGTTGTGTGTGTAGCACAGTGAGTAAGTGCGCGACTCAGTACCACAAAGCCTCTGGTTTTAGAGTTAAAATACGCAGTTACACAGTCTATTTACAAGTTGTGTGTGTAGCACAGTGAGTAAGTGCGCGGCTCAGTACCACAAAGCCTCTGGTTTTAGAGTTAAAACTACGCATGTTAACAGTCATTTACAGTTGTTGTGTTAGCACAGTGAGTAAGATTTGTGCGCGTCTCAGTACCACAAAGCCTTGTTTTAGAGTTAAAATACGCATTTAACATGTCTATTTACAATGTGTGTGTGTAGCACAGTGAGTAGTCGCGCTCAGTACCACAAAGCCTCTGGTTTTTAGAGTTAAAATCTCCGTCATGTAACGTAATTTTATGTAATACATCATTGTCGCTCATAATTCATGTCATTGTCAGAAAACCCCGTTTATAGAATTTCTTTGGATAAAAGCAACAGTACATAAGTAACTTGCAGACAACCAAACACTGATTTCTCAAGGGATGAATAAAGGCGTATTTAAGGTATGGTTATAATAGTTAATTGAATAAATATTTACAATTGAGTATTTGTACATTTACGCGCTTGTAATAACATCCCACGCGTGAACTAGCCTGCAGGTATCATGTTGTGCACGTTTGTAATAGTTATAACCAATCTTTTCATGCTTATTCGTTTCCTAAATGTACGTGTAGGAAAATTATAGCTCCATACAACAAAAACACGTGCTACACTGACTTTATACTACACATTATTTATTTTCGTATCATTGAATTACACGGCCAC
This sequence comes from Dryococelus australis, assembly GCA_029891345.1. Lineage (NCBI taxonomy): Eukaryota > Metazoa > Arthropoda > Insecta > Phasmatodea > Phasmatidae > Dryococelus > Dryococelus australis. The sequence continues at coordinate 29,170,562 of CM057000.1, read as the reverse complement.
ATTTATACCAACGCCCGCGATATTGATTTACCTACGAAATTCTAACCTGCCAACTGCTCGTGAGCAGTTGATACGTCCCAACTCCACTCGTGACGTCATTCGACCTTTGTTTCAAGCTTAGAATACCAAATGGTGGTCTGACCCGACAACTGTAAAGACTCTATTGTTTTTCGTCGGAAGGAGAGAGTTTGAATGAATAAACCCCCCCCTGGTCAGATGTCAGTCGCCCCCTCCGTCGCCGCCGCAATGACGTAGTTATCCAGCCGGTTCCATAACGGAGCAGGCGACTCGGAGTGAATCATTACCACAGTGGCTCAGCATGTCCGCGCGTTAACAGGGCACCTGAAGTGTCCGCGCTTGGCAATATACATAATGTATCTAAAATACACGTCAAAACTATGGGTACACATTCAGGACACGCAGAGGAGGCAGAAATGCAATGAGCATGGGCCGAGAAATGCTTCTGCTTATTGCTAGAGCCGTTACCTGGTACAGTGAGAGACAATGGACCCCTGTTATGTGGAATGCCATATCGGTAGTCGTGTAAACGGTACACAACACACAGTACGTGCGTGGTGCGGACGCACATGTGAGCGATGTCTGTAGCTCTGTGTGTATTGTCGGGGCATGTTTAATGCATGTGCAGGATATCGGGTATCTTATAGCTAGAGCCCCGAGTATTTCGCAGATCGAGTTGGCAGCCAGCTAGGCTGGAAAGCCCTCCATACACTCGAAATACTATCGTTTGCTTATTGGTTGCTCTGATCAACTGAAGCCTCTGTACAGGACTTTTAAACACCCACACACACTACTGCTTCCAGTTTATTACTAGCTCACAGTTAAACGGGACGTGTCTAAAGAACTGTTGTCCAATCAGAACAGTAGGAGAAAAGAACAAGTGTTTGGAGTCTACCTCGTCTCTGAATGAATTCGCGAAATACTCGTGGCTCTACTTATAGCGTATTCCAATTACTGCTGTGGACTGCACTCGGTGCCTGCCCACTGGCCGCGTGCAGCGTGTTCCAATCACCGGAACTCGTTCTAAGAGCAGTCGGATTTTCCTATTCCAATTGCACTGAAAGAGTGCGAGCGCACTGAGAGCAATTTTCCCCGCGCCTTGTCTGGAGCCGGTGCGGCAGTTTCAGAGCAATATGGCGGCGACCTGTGGTTATGAAATCAACAAAAAAACTATTGCAAAGTTGTAAATTCTACAGTACCTAACAAACATTATGGCAGCTGAATAATACGTAATAGTTAATATGGACAAACATTCTCTTGGTATATTGACGATATCGTTTGTCCTTACAGCGGCGATGAGGTTAATTTCACTCAGTGATTCGCGCATACATTTGCCGACAAGTTAAGGAAACGAATTTGAAGAAAAATTTTAACGGAATTTCGTCAATCTAAATTTAAATCCTTTCATCAACATCTAAGTTCGAGCATTTTTTCCTGGAAATCATACGTTGTCGCAAATGTTTTGCACTTTTATCGTGGCGTGTTCCAGACACCTTTGACGTCTGTTATTACCTATGCTATGCTTACACACGTTTCGCAATATTAACTGTGTTTGTGCGTTTCATGAAGTAGAGAGTTCTGGTATAGCTCGTTGGGTACGGTGCAAATATGGCGTCCCGTTACAAGGAACCAGACATTGTACACGGTAACGGCTCTAGCAAAAAAAAAAAAAAAAAAAGAAGCATTTCCAGACCCACGTTCATGAACATTTCTGCCTCCTTCACATGACTTGAAAACGTACTCACAGTTTTGTCGTGTATTATAATGTCGTGGGCCATTTCACGGCAGTGGCAGTTTTGTATTGCATTATCGTGGCGTTTTGAATAGGCTTTCATTATTATTAAGCACGAAGTACGAGTTTGTTTACATTGGTTGTTTACATCGCCATATGTTTTATATAACTTGTTTCTAGTGGAATAAACAAAATACTGTATACATACCTGCCAAGTTTGCTTAACCATATAATATTACTAATAGCCACGATAAGGCTTACTTTGCCTAGCTATAGATGTGTTTCATAATAAATAATGCAGTCATCTATCTGGACATATGATCGAATTTTACCACCGGAGGCAGGCAAGGATCTCAAGTGTCTAGCATTGTTTTGTAGGTTTATACCCATTTTACGCTTTTCTTTCTAATTTATATCTCTAGTGATTTTGCTGAAATACAAAATCATTGGGAAAATAACTTTTTTTGTACACCGTAACTACGCAGATTCTAACTCCAAATTTTGTGTCAAACTTAATTTTTAAAAAGTAATTTTATCAAAGCTAGTTTCTATTTAAGACACATGATTATCAGTATTTATATTCTTAGAAATAGGACACCTGGCCCACCAGTGATTAAGTTTTAAATTTCGACAGTTAAATTTAAAATTTTATCGTATAACTTAAAACTAACAGCACATTGGGCTTCCAAGAAATTTCTTTATGCTATTCAGATGATACCATAAACTGTCTTGAGATTAGGTAAAACCTTCCAGCTAATGTTCTACTTTTAAATTAGTTTGGCACAAAGTAGAAACATTAATTCACATAATTTTGTTCATTTGTTTTTAAAATTTGAACTCATATTTACTGCTATTTTAATTATATGTAATACATATATATATAACATAATTTTGGCCATCTATGAACCGCAATGAACTCGAGACTTCTTGTACGTCTTATTCTTTCTTCGTTCCCAGAACTTCCTCATTTCTTCTCCAACTGCTCGTCTCTGTTCTTCAGTCCACTCTCTCTTGGGTCTTTGTTTCGGTCGGTCCTCCGGAAATCTTGCATTGCCAATCAGTCGCTCCTCATGTTCTCTCTGTTGTTGAACAATTCTTCCGTTATCCCAACTTTTCTGCTTCTTTCCTGGTCTCTACCATCCATCATGTTGTGCATTTGAATTTTGCAATGTAGTTGAATATTTTCTTGGTGAGTCTATTCTCATTCATTCTTTTTAGGTGTCCATAAAATTTCAGTCTTCTTTTTCTCATCGTGTCTGTATTTTTTTCGGCATTTCTGTATTGGTCTTCATTTTTCTTTTGATCCAGGTGTTGTCTGTGTTTTTGAGTGGCCCCAAAATGTTTCTCTCTCTTACTTCCAGTTATCGCAGTTCTCCTTTCTTGTTTATCGTCAGGCATTCTGATCCATATGTTGCTTCTGGTTTGATGACTGTATTATAGTGTCTAATTTTGGCTTGTATGGATATTGATTTCTTATTGTAGTTGTTTTGTGTTATTCTGTATGCCAATTCCAATTTTCTGGCCCTTTCTTTGTTTGTTATGTTGTCCAGTTCATTTGGTTGGATCCATTCTCCTAGATATTTAAATTTATCGACCCTCTTTATTTGTCCATATTCTGTTTCCATGTATCTTTCCCTGTTGTGCCTGTATTGTTTATATTCTGTCTTTTCGTAGGAGATTTCCAGTCCTGTTTTTTTTTCGTATAATGTTTCCACCATGGTTTGTACGTCTGTTCTGTTTTGTGTTATTAATGCTACGTCGTCGGCAAATGTCAGATATTTCACCTCAAATCTTCCTTTTCCTTGTCCTATACTGACTCTTTTCAGTCCTTTTTCTTCCAAGGACGTTTCCCATGTCTTCATGATTTTGTCTAGTACAATGTTGAATATAATTGGTGAGAGTCCGTCCCCTTGTCGAACTCCTGTTTTGATTTTTAATATTTCGGAGATTTCCTCTAAGAATTTTATTTTGGATGTGGTATTTAGGTCTATCCGTAAATAGTTTAATGTTAGGAATAACGTTTGTCTGTCTATTGAGTCATATGCATTCTTAATGTCAACGAAGGTGACTACAGTGTTCTTATTCTGGAGTGTTCTGGCCCTTATTATAGTTTTCAAGTTGAAGATCTGTTCTGCGCATAATCTTCCTTTCCGAAATCCTACTTGATATTCTCTTATATAGTGTCCTGTTTGTTGTTCCACTCTGTTTAATAGTGCCTTAGATAGTATCTCGTATGTCACGGATAGTAAGGAAATACTCCTGTAGTTATTTACGTCAGTTTTGTCTCCTTTTTTGTGGAGTGGGTGAATTAGTGCTTGTTTCCAACCATATGGTATTTTTCCTATTGACAAAATTCCTAGAATGACTTTATGTATTTTCTCCACTGCCAGTTTTCCTCCAAACTTTCACATTTCTGGTTTTATCCCGTCTTTTCCAGGTTCCTTATTGTTCTTTAGTGATTTAATTATGTGTTCTATTTCTTCTATTTTGGGTGATTCTGATGGTGGGTTTTCTTGTAGTGGTTCTCGAAATTCTAACCTTTCTGTTGGTTCTTTGCTGTTTAGTAATTTCTCAAAGTATTCTGCTAGTAGTTGGCATTTTTCTATGTTGCTCATTACCAATATTCCATATTTGTGTTTTTAAAGTGTAGACTGGGTGGCCGGTATCCTGATAATTCTACTTTGAATGTCTTGTAAAATTCCCTGGTGTTATTTTTCTTGAAATCCGTGTCTATTTCACTAAGTCTGTTCATGTCATATTTCCTTTTCTCGGTTCTGATACTTTTGGACGCTCTCTTTCTTTCTTCTAAGAATTTCTCCCAATCCTTTCCTTTCCTTACTGGTGTTCCACCTTTGTCATGCTCTTAGTCTCCTGTCTATCGCTACATCACATATCTCATTCCACCATCTATGTTTTAGTCTTCTTGGTGCTCGCCCTAGCTCTTTTGCTGTTTCCATGATTGTTTCTCTTATTTCTTCCCAATTCTCCATTTTTCGTGTGTTTAATCTCTTCGAGAATTCTTCCTGATTTTGTGTTAAAAATTTTGTGTTGATTCTCGGGTTTCTTTTCAGCCTTGGTTTTGGTTTGTTTGGTTGGAATTTTGTCTTAATTTCTGTTGGGTAGTGATCTGAGTCTATGTTGAACCCATCTTCTCACTCTAATATCCATAATTTCCTTGTAGTTTTGCATGGTTATTGCTACGTGATCTATATGGTATTAGCCTTGACTTGTATTTGGTGATCTCCATGTTTTCTTCTTCCTCTGTAGTTTTCTAAAAAAATATTGACAAGTTTTAGGTTAAATTGTTTGCACAAGTCAATTAGTCTTTCTCCATTTCTATTTGTTCTGTTATGTGCTGGTTAATTCCCCACTAGTGTATTAAATTTGCTCTCTTTTCCAATCTGCGCATTAATAATCTCCTACTAATATTTTAATGTAATGTTCTGGTATTTTGGGTAGCTCATTTTCCAATAGTTCCCAGAAATCTTCTATTTTTCCTAGGTTCTTTTGGTTATCTTGGTTAATTGGTGCATGTGCATTATTGATGGTGGTGTAGCCTTAATTCCCTGATTTAAATGATAGGAATGAGATCTGTTCTGATGGTGAAGTGACATTTGTTATGGATTATGTTAGATTTTTCTTGACCATGAATGCTGTCCCTAACATCGTCACGTTGTTGGAGTTTCTGGTTGCCGGTTTACCTTTGTAAATTCTGTTACCTTCGGATACAATTTCGTCTTCGTCTGAGTATCTCGTTTCTTGGAGTGCTAGTATGAGTATGTTACGACAGTTGAGTGTATCAATCAGGTGCTTCTGTTTACCAATTTTTCGTAGAGTGTTGACGTTCAGTGTGCCCAGTAGGTGTTTTTTTTTCTTGGGCCTTATCCTGGAAGTTCTAGGAAGCCCGATTCTTCCTTACATGATGATCTGGGCTCTCCAGAATCCGTTGGTCCAGTTGGGTCGCTGTTTCCAGCGATGGAGGATTGGATACCTCTTGGAATACTTTTCCGTTTGGTGTTTGCCGTCATGTCTTGGGTTAAAGTTGTGTTTGGGAAGGAGTTTTAATCCTCCTTCGTGAATATGAATTCAAGCTTTTAGATTAGAATTATGTTTGAGGCCGCCACTCACATGTGGAACAGACGCCTTTCGTAGCGGCCCTTAACATACGGAACAGACGCTGTTGAGGTTAGCATTGTTTCTTACGGTCGATCGCTACTCGACCAGCCCTCCTCCTTTCTCATTCCGGGCTTGGGACCGGACAATGACGGAGTTATATATATATATATATATATATATATATATATATAACTATATATATGTATATAACTATATATATATATTATATATAACTATATATATGTATATAAACTATATATATATAACTATATATATGTATATAACTATATATATATAACTATATATATGTATATAACTATATATATATATATATATATATATCACTAATTTTTGACACCTTAGCACGACAGAATAACATACACTAAAAGTGAACATAAAAACACATTTGGACACTTGACCAGCCTAAAGACGACGTGAAGATCGAGTGGCTACGTAATAAATAAGGAAGGGGGAAGACGAGGAGAGGAATGCTCTGAGAATATCCTCGCCGGGCAATGTCAACGTCAGCCACGTTTCCTGCAAGCGAACTTCCGGGTAAACGAACCCACCGGGAATGGACCCAGGTTACTGCTAGAAGCAAGTGGTTTGACCACGTGACCACTACGGGCCCGTACACCAATCTGACAGCGTACTTGATCAGGGCAGTCGTGTGATTGTACAAGTGTCTGAAAAGATTCTCTTTATTTATAGCAAATTTTATATTTTTGTGATATGTTATCAAATACTGGTATAGCAAAAGTTAAAAGAAGTGAAATCATTATTTTCTAAACTAAATTAATGGAATCGCGAGGATTTAAATAATTATTGTAAATTTCGAAATTGCCCCTAAGCAAAATACTTGACTATGACTCGAAATAATTTTCATCATCAAGCGAATGCCGCAATATTTGTGTTTCGATGAAACCATTGTTTTGTTCGTCTGTAAATTAATTTAAAGCTTTACGATAAACTTCAGAAAGCTAGGAGTGAAGCCATTGTATTAATCAAACAGCGTCCCATTTCAAAGACAGCCAAGTTCAAAAATTGTTTCATCATAATTCGAAATTTGTTAGAAGCAATAGTTTTATTAAAAATCATAATTTTTGGTAGATATGTGTAATATGTTATTTTGTTTCTTATAATAATATTACTGCTAATATTGTAATACATTTATTGTAATGAAATTATTGTAACTATTCTAATTATGTAGAATTGTAGACGATATGAGATATGGTATTGTTCGCAGGTTTTTCCATTACGTATCACGTGATTTTTAGGACTGTCATCATTATTTCGGAAGTTGTGAAAGCCATAATTATATCACCGAAGAATACAATTATTGATGACGTTTACAAAGACTGTTTGAAAATAAGCATCCAATGTAACAGCGTAAGGAATCCAGATAATTTGTATTATTGTAGTGGACCATTCCTTCTTTGCTTGACTTCTGGATTTCACGGGATTTTCGTTGTCTAAAGCATGATTTATAATAGTCTTGAATAACTAATTATATAACACAAATATTTAAGATTGGTATTGTTATCCTTACTACTATATAAATGGGGAAGTGTGTTTGTTTGTTTCACGTCAAAACGAACAACAGATCGACATGATTTTTTGTACATATATAGTTTGAGGGCCGGAGAGTGACATAGGCTACTTTTTATCCCGGAAAAATATTTAATTTCTTCAAGAAAATTCTTAGATTAAGCTTTTCTTAGGATTGATTAATGCATAAAAAAAACATAGTTAAAAAAATTTCTTCATTTCTCCTTTATATTTTGTCTATGGCCTGTAAAACTTCCCTTCCAAAAAGCCTTAGTGGTCCAGTGGCTAGCGTTATTCCAAATGGGGCCACAGTGACCAAGTGGATAGACATATATCAAGTGGGGCCACATCCGCTCAGTGGCTAGAGCACCCAATAGCCGCAGTAACTCAGCGGATATAGAACCCAATAGTGGGGCGGCAGTAGCTGAGTGGCTAGAACACCCAATAGTGGGGCCGGAGTGGCCAAGTGGAGAGATACATATCAAATGGGATCTTAGTAGCTCATTGGATAGAGCGATTCCAAGGGAGCCGCAGTGGCACAGTAGATAGAGATATTCCAAGTGTGGTCACAGTGGCTCAGTGAATAGAACTATATCAAGTGGGGGATCGACATGATTTTTTGCACAGAGATAGTCGGAGGGCAGGAGAGTGATATAAGGTACTTTTATACCGGGAAAATATCTCATTATTTCAGGTACAAGGAGAAATAACTGATTATTTGTCAGTAGACACAGTCATGGACACAGAACAGAACACTACATATCCTGTAGAGTTCCTAATTTCTCTACAGTTGTCAGGTGTGCCCTCACAAAAGCTCCAATTAAAACTAGGCGCTCTGGTTATACTTATGCGAAATTTAAATACACCGCGATTATGTAACGCGACGAGGCTTAGTGTCACAAAACTAAATTATTTATCCCTAAATACACGGGTGAAAGCTAGTATTTGGTAATTGAAAACTTTCATAGCTCAGAAACGAGATAAACTCTGATCTAGCTTAGTTTCAAATATGATCGTTTTTTATTTATTTGTGACTGCTAATCTAATGTAATGGCGTACTACAACGATTCGTAGTAACGAGTATATTATTCTGTGTGTTACCCACTATCGGACTGACCTGGATGGTGAAACGTCGCTTAAATATGTAAATGTAAATAAAACAATTTGAATATTAGTGTCCCTTGGCGGTCGTAGTAAATGCACAGAATGTTAACGTTAATCTGAGAATATTTCCCCTTCCTACCAAATGACATTCCTCTCCTATATAACAAACCTTCAGTTGACTGAATTATTGGTGTCAAAGCACGACCTAACACAGTAACATAAAGAACTTCGTGAGGTCAGATAGTATTCTCTTTGTAGCGACGCCGCGTGACCTAGATCCTGGCCGCTGCTCGCGACCTGGATCCTCGAAACTGCACGGTTATCAGTTGGAGATCACTTGAGCGTGAACCAACCTTCAGAATTGGGGGATGATGGATCTCCAGGCCACACAGTTATTTCCACACTTCACATTACACGTCAACCCGAAGTGTGTGTATGTGTGTGTGTGTGTGTGTGTGTGTGTGTGTGTGTGTGTGTGTGTGTGTGTGTGTGTGTGTGTGTGTGTGTGAAAAGGCGAACTGAAAAGAAGGCGAACTAAAAAGTATACCGGTTCGCTGTAAAGGAGCTTACACAATTTAAAAAAACTTAGTAAAGCGGTAAGATATAAGTAGTAGAAATTTCCCCAACGCATCGACTCAAACCTAGTCCCACACAGGAGTTCCTGCTGCTTACTGCAGTGGAAATATTTTTGGAAGTCTTAACTTTAGCCAATCGCCGAGAAACATACATATAAATTTTCATATGTTAAATGTTTTGTTTGAATTTGTGCTCTGTATGTTTAAACTATACTGACCTGCTTTGAAAAGAAACTTCCCAAAGCTTAAATAAGAATAAATAAACTACTGTTTCTGTTTAGATCGAACACAGCACACGATAAGATGTGTTTATAATGGTTGAACTTAATTGTGTTAACCCTTTAGTTCGTAGTTTTTGAAATCAGCCTCCGATAATAGGTCCTTGCTCGTAACTGCATATAGACTATTCACGGTTAACTAACCACCAGTGTTGCCAACGCTGATTTTTATTGGTACCCGCATATGCAAGCTAAAATACCAGCATTTACTTACCCATCAACAAAAGAAATCTCTAACGCCATAAAGGCCTTTGAAACTCGTCAATAACAAAATTGTAGTGTAGGTACAATGTGCGAATCTTTTCATTTGGGGAAGGGAGGGGGGATGGGGGTCAGTGTATTCCACCTCTAAAGCCCCTATCACACAGTCAAATTTTTCCGTCAAACTACTTCCAATAAGTTTGGTCAAATAAAGTTTGACAGTTGAGACGTCATCGAAACTTCATAAACGCCGTCATATTTGTCTGAGAAAGTTGGATAGCTTCTGTTTCCATCAAACATTTGAAGATTGGACCGGATTTAAAATTTCTTTAATGCTTGACGTTCTCAGCCAATCAGAATCGTGCACGGCAAAAATGGACGTGAAGAAAATCTAAAATAACGATTAATTGCTGGAAACGAAGTAGGTTATGAAGATGATTAATTTATGCGGAAGCTGTCTGGGCATGAAAGTTTTTTTAAAGTGAATATTGCACATAATATTACGAACTTAGAGTTATTACATTTAATTGCGCAGGAAATATATCTGATAAATAAAACTTGAATTTAGTAAAGAAGCAAAAATAAATTACAACATCCCTTACATTTCTTCCTGTAATTGACTGGATTGAAGAACAAAAGAAATATCTCTTTATGAAAATAATTTAAAAATAATAATTCAGATTTGATTCTCTCAGCAAACAAATGTGACAGTAGGACACGCTTTCAAACACAGTCAAGATTGTTTGTTAAAATTTGTTGGAAGGAAAAATTTTATGGCCGTATTTCGTTATCAATTTTTTCGGTCAGATATAGTTAAAGGCGAAAATTTGACAGTGTGACAGGGGCTTAATAGAACATTTTCCTGGCTTATGTAAAAAATATATATATATATCCTGCTAGGTAAACTGATTCCCATCCCTGAAGAGTAATAATACATGATGATTGATTGAGACGAATCGTTTCGACGTGCAATTATAACAACGAAGCTCGCTACCTGCTTCAGATGGAAAGTACTGGCTGGAAACCCGCGAGACCACATACAACTGTTATATATTGACTGTTGAAACCAACGTTCTTTGTGTAACATAAAATTTCGTGTTGCCCTTAATAGTTGTAAACAGCCGATTGACGGGCATCTGGCATCCTGGCAGGGTGCCGGGATGCTACGGCGGCCATCTTGGATGATGTCACGTCGAAACCTCCTGCTCTGTCATTCCTCGCCAATGTTTACCATCTTGGATTTTCCATTTTTTTCCCCTTTTTCCCCATCGGAATTTCCTTCTCTTCCCTCCTGCTCTAACATTCTACCTCATATCTTCATGCTCTTGCATTCCGATTAGTTTTCTCACGCTCTGGTATTCCGATGTTATTTTTTCTCGTATTCTGGCATTCTTTCTTGTCTCTCTTTTGTCCATTCTATCCCTTGGGGTTTTTTTCTCATATTCCTTCCACACTCCTTTATTTTCTCGCTTGCTTCTTTTCCTCTCAGCTCTCTCATTCCTTCCTGTCTCTCTCTCTCGTCCATTCTATCCCTTGGGGATTTTCTCATATTACTCCTGGTGTCCTTTATTTTCTCTCTTATCCTTTCTTCTCTCTCTCTCATGTTTTTCGTGTCCTCGATCTTGGATGTTCCCTCATCACCATCATCTGGTGTAGGTGGCCATCTTTAATTGCCACCACCAGTCGTCTACTGTAGGCGGCCATCTGTGATTACCGTATCTGCCACCTGAGTGTGCTAAGCCATCTGTAATTCCCGCAAACAATTATTTTGCAATTGTCTCTGTATACGTATCGACGCAGTTTCGAGCATCGTTCTAATTTAGCTATACAAAACGTACCATACACGTCCATGTGTCGGGGGCCGCGGTGGCCAAGCGGTTAGCCTGCTCACCTCCCACCAAGGTGAACCGGGCTCAATCCCCGGCCGGGTCAATCAGTATTTTCGCATGTGGGAATCGTGCCGGACGATGCCGTTGATCGGCTGGTTTTCTTGGGGATCTTCCGTTTCCCCCGCCCTTTCATTCCGGCGCTGCTCCATACTCACCTCAATCACCCTCATCGGCTCTCACACAATTTGGCGGCGAAAATGTGCTGCAATATATACATGCATCTTTATCATCCTTTCTCTTATCATTTCCTTTACGTTACACTATCGGTATTAATTATTTGGTACATGACACATGGCGGAAGGATATAACTTAGTCCTCAACGCAGCAAGATGGACTAAAGGCTTGGAACCAGACCCATCAGTGGATCAGGAGGGACAGTGGTCATGTTTAGTTTACATTGCTGAGTCCGACAGCCATGTTGGATTTTCATGACCTTAACTCTAACCCTAGTAACCTTGAACCCAAAAAATCGTAAAAAATCGAGAAGAAATCATTAAATACTTTTAATAAATCTATAAATTGTTTTAAAAATTCAAAGAAAAAAATTAAAAAGGAATATTCATTTAAACCGAATTAATATCTAAATAATAATAAATGCAACTAAAAATAAACTTTTAAAGCAATTTAAAACGTTTATTAAATGTTTTATACAGTGCTTGTCATCCAGTTACTTACTCTTTTAGTCGCTCGTGGCTCCACTCACTCCATGATTCGATTCTCGTAAAGATGGTGGAGTACACTGTCTATCCCGATAGGGCGACCAGCAGACGACCGATTAGTCGGCGCCCCTCTACCTCCGTTGCAGTTAATCTTTGGCTATATAGTTGATCAATCTGCTAACCTTACCATCCAACTGACCCCCCTCCTCCCCCAAGCCAATAATTGGCTGTACATAACACACGTCCCATCCACCCACGCCAATCAATATAGCCGTCCATTGTCTAGAAATCTGTCCTCTAGACTGCACTACTATTGTTTTCAGTATTTACCATTAGATTATGCTGGTTGTTCGTGTTTCTAGCAACTACCACCAGATAGCTACCATGTCGCCCATTTCCAAATCTGTTGGCGATGTCGATTTGAACTAATTGGCAATGAAACTCCCAAGTTTGAAATATATGAAAGTATTATTTCATACACTATTGATATTATTTTAATTTTTAAGTTCCGATTTTATTTGCATCGCATTAATTTTTTAAAGAATTATATCTTATATAAATTAAGTAGTTAATAATTATATTTTTTCATTATTAAAAAAGATTATTTTTAATCATTATTTATTGCGTAAAATCGGTTTACAACACCAAGAGTAAACAAATACGCCATTTTCTCGGGGATCTCCCATCCCCCCCCCCCCGGGTTTGCATTCCGGCGCCACTCCATTATTACCTCATTTCACCCTCATCGGCTCTTAAGACTTCGTTGTTAAGAGCCATTCAAATCCCTAAACTCAAATCAACTTAGTCATCCTTCGTGCTGGTTCAGAAAGACGGTTTGTCCTACGGGTAACATGCTGAGGTAACATTCCTCTGCCACCGTCCCGTCAAAGAATAATGGCCCCACAAGTCTTTTGGTAGAAATTCCGCACCACACAGTCAACCCAGGAAGATTAATTGCTTCCTCTACTATTATGCAGGGATTTTCCTCGGCCCAAACTTATTGACACGTGACTCACGAACATCTTGTCATACAGACTTAAGACTCACTGGGGGAACGTGTGAATGTGTGCAACACAGCCCCCACTCTTCTTTTGTTCTCTCCCTGCCACACTGTCCATTCTTCACATCACACACAGTTCGTCCCTCTCAAACTTGTCACGTACCCGTGTTATTGTTACAGGGGACGGCGAGACAGTATCGAATTCTGCCCTCCACCGTCTCTGAGTATTAATCACGTTCTCATATTTCCAATAATACCTTGAAAACCCACTTACATTGCTCGAAAGGAAACCTTGTCACCTTCGACATTTCCTATACAGTTGTAGTGCTGCCGCTTCGTGCACCTAGCGTTGTCCTTGCAGCGTCAAATACATGCAGTCCTGCCAGATTGTTTTTAATAGAGTCTCTGTTAGTAATGTTCAAAGGGTGTATACATTAACTCGGGAGATCCGGTATTATGGAGTAACCTACCACCTTTGTACTTGCTGACTCCGCATTTATTACAACGACAATCATTCTCTCGGACAATTCGCGCATATCACTTACCGTGCGGCGCGTGATTCGTTGGCAGCAATGTGGGGATCTTATTGATCGGCGATGAGTTACCCAGCCACGTTTTCGGAAATTGATCTGTGTGTCAACCGGTGTACACCGGACGTTTTGAAACTACTGTTAAGGACGAGTTCGGTTGGATCGATGTATCCGACAGTTCGACCGGCCTGGAAATGCCGACGGATATGGAGTACTGTTCGACCACAAATTGAAACAAAGTATAAGAGCGCGTACAGTCCGCCAAAACTCGCGCTCTCCTGCTGAGGTCGTGTTCGAAATGACCAATTCGTTATTTTACAATTTGTCGTTTGGTAGATCTCAGTTCGGATACTGTCGGAAGAAGTAATTTGTTTAGCATTATTTAACACATCGTAATGTTTATAACTGAAGAATTTTGTATGTTTTACATAGGCAATTCTAATATTTGAAATTAAATATAATTTTTTACACAGATGTCCCTAGATGTCCCTAAGATCAAAAGTAATAACACTAGTATTTCGAAACAAAAATATATTTGCATGAAAGAAAATTATACTGTTAATTACTATTTAAAACGTTAATTGTAATCATTGAACAGAGTTATTTACTTAAATTTTATACATCACTAGGAATGTATATTTCAAAGGTTGTGCTAGAGTGGTGGTGATATCGCAACTTAAAGACTTGACAAACTCGTCATTTAGTTAGTTACGTAAGATACGACCAGCGAAACACTGACTTACCAAATAGTTATTTTTTTTTACAGAATCTCGTCGCCATAACTATTTTGTTAGCAGACTCTGCCAACTGGAACAGCGTTTGAGCGAACGTCACGAGAGGTAGAACTGGGGGCTTATTATTCTAAGTTATTCGTTTCGTTTCATCTCGACAAAAATATTTGTGATTACTCGAATTTCAGTTTACTAACGAAAGGAGCTATTCTAAGCTCATTCTACGGAAACGAAGCCCTTCGGGCCTTCGTTACAGAGTTTTATCATAAAAACTTGGCTGGCGTGTGTAACAGATTGTTTTTTTTTGGGACTGTGAAAGAAGAGAATCTTGATGTAATGTACCTTTATGCATTACAGGAACATAAAAATATATTTCAGAAAAAAACATTTTAAAAGCACCAATTAACCTTTCTATTTTAATTTGTGAACTATACAAGTAACAGTGTAGCCTGGCTACTGTGAGGGATTATTTGCTCCACAGTTGTTTATAATGGAATAAGAGATCATAAACACTGATTTTATTCAAAAAATTTGCTTTGAACAATGGAGTTCGTAAATAATAAGATAGAGCTAAACTGTAAATAATTCTTAGTGATTTACAACCAAAATACTTTCTCTTGAAAATTATTGAGTAAAAATTCATCTATTGATATTAATACAATCCACAAAAAACACGACAGCGTCGCTTATTTTATAAGCTTGCTACTATAAATAACAGAGGAAAATGCTTGTTCGTAAATAGCTTGCAGCCAAACAGCAAAATGGTCATTGAGAAGAATCTTCAGGCATGTAACAACCAAAGTTCTGTACGCTCTCGCTTATCGGCGTACATGCGAGTCTATTTCAACTCAGTGCAAACGAAGTTAAAGCATATTTATGTGTAATACGTCACACGTCCAGCCGAGTGAGAAAATAGTATGATGTCGTCAGCAAATTTGACACACTTGACGAACGAAATGTAACGTTTTCCTATAACATAGTATGTATTTATTACTAACATTTAAAAAAAAAAAACCCAAAAGCGAACAAAATATATTAAGCTCTTTACTGCTTCGGTTTGTTAATGTTTTCAATTTTTATTATTCATAATTTACAAACAATGTCTCATAAATTAGTTAAAGTTCATGTGCATAGTGTTGCCATCCTGAATTCGCTACCGAAAGCCCGAACATTGCCGAAGTCTCGGAGGGCTGCAACGAATTATGTCTTAGAATGCCAAATAGCCTTTCTCGGAGATTTTATTCGTTTCGAGAGTTTTAGAAACTTAACGAAAACGAAGAACTAACGAATAACGTAGAATACGCCCCCTGGAGTGGCATGAGAAGGAGCGTGGAGCGGCTAAGAGAAGGCGATCGCCCAGGGACATGGATCAGATATGAGAATGCGCCTGGGATGTGTGTGAATTATTGAAGCGAGCGTCGGGCAGTCCGGGTGGATCTGCATTTCACTTCGGAAAACCTCGAGGGGAAGTGATACGTGCCTCGTGCATCTTTGATGACGCCAGGCGCCGGCTTCGCGCCACGGCTACTCCTTTCGTGTTAATAAATTTCAGTCGGGAAACACTGCGTTCCCCAACTTTATACTCACATTTCGGGTCCTGTACATTTTTCAAGATGGTGCGCAAATTCAGCTGTAGCCTGTCGCGTAACTTTACAACCAATCGGAAAAATTCTCGAGCAACTACGGGAGGGCGAAAAACTGACCTGCATGTGTACATGTGTGTAAAGTCTGTTCTATAAAGTGAGCACTTTAGAAATGAACATACGAAAAAGGTTACTGCCCCATCTATTTTAATGGGCTTACTGAGTTGGTAACGATAGAAGGAAAGTAGTTCCGTGTCTTAACGTCGAATAAAAGTGTTAGGTATCCATTTGTCATAACTTAAATTATTTATTTCGTTTTCTGTATTTTTGATGCATCGAAGTGTAAAAATGAGCAGATTTATAAAGTACTAGCTATGAGCCGCTGCATCTCTCGCCGTCCCAATATCGGCTTCTCTACCCACTGAGCTACTGCGACCCCACTATAGGGTTCTCTAACCACTGAGCTACTGCGGCCCCACTACAGGGTTCTCTACCCACTGAGCTATTGCGGCCACACTGTCGGGTTCTCTATCCACTGAGCTACTGCGGCCCCACTATCGGGTTCTCTACCCACTGAGCTACTGCGACCCCACTATCGGGTTCTCTACCCACTGAGCTATTGCGGCCACACTGTCGGGTTCTCTATCCACTGAGCTACTGCGGCCCCACTATCGGGTTCTCTACCCACTGAGCTACTGCGACCCCACTATCGGGTTCTCTACCCAGTGAGCTACTGCGGCCCCACTATGGGGTTCTCTACCCACTGAGCTACTGCGACCCCACTACAGGGTTCTCTACCCACTGAGCTACTGCTGTCCCACTATCGGGTTTTCTACCCACTGAGCTACTATGGCCTCACTGTAGGGTTCTCTACCCACTGAGCTACTGCGGACCCACTATCGGGTTCTCTACCCACTGAGCTACTGTGGCCCCACGATCGGGTTCTCTGCCCACGGAGCTACTGCGGCTCCACTATTGGGTTCTCTACCCACTGAGATACTGTGACCCCACTATCGGGTTCTCTACCCAGTGAGCTACTGCGGCCCCACTGTAGGGTTCTCTACCCAGTGAGCTACTGCGGCCCCACTATGGGGTTCTCTACCCACTGCACTACAGCAGCCCTACTAAAAGGTTCTCTACCCACTGAGCTACTGTGGCCCCACTATCGGGATCTCTAACCACTGGGCTACTGCGGCCCCACTATAGGATTCTCTACCCACTGAGCTACTGCGCCCAACTATCGGGTTCTCTACCCACTGAGCTGCTGCGACCCCACTATTGGGTTCTCGGCCCACTGAGCTACTGCGGCTCTTGGGAAGGGATGTAAGACAGCACATAGACAATAAAGAAAGGAGAAATTTTTAACAATGTTTTTTTATGCAGTAATACTAAAAATGTTTAATCCAGTTCGTTTGTACATTCCTAATCATCATTTTTTTTGGGACCGTTTGAGATATTTTCCCTGGGATAAAAAGTAGCCTTTGTCACTCCCTGGACCTCCAACTATATCTGTGCAAAAAATCACGTCCATCCGTTGCTCCATTATGACGTGCAAGAACGACAAACAAACAAACAAACACACTTTCGCATTTATACAGTAGTAAGGATTTACTTTCCTAATAATTTCGCAGTTTCACTCGTACCAACGCATGTATAAAGTAATGAGGCCCATGGCAATGTTAGTTTTACATAAGGCAGAGGAGTAAACAACGTGTATACAATTAGATCTTAAGCAGGGCTTAAAAAGTGCTCATTTTACCGTTAACAGCCTATATTTCTGTATGGTTATTAGCTAGATGGAGGGAACAGTAATTCGACGGATAAATTTCAGCTACAGTCTCACTATGAAACGTAACGAGTTAGCTTGGCCCAGTTACTTTTTCTACTTCACATTTAAAATGGTAATCATGAGCAGTGTGATTGATATTTAAACAATTTTAAAGT
This sequence comes from Dryococelus australis, assembly GCA_029891345.1. NCBI lineage: Eukaryota > Metazoa > Arthropoda > Insecta > Phasmatodea > Phasmatidae > Dryococelus > Dryococelus australis. The sequence continues at coordinate 29,152,654 of CM057000.1, read as the reverse complement.
TTTTATATCTTTTAATATTTCAATTTTTTTTTTAATTTAGCGTGTAAATTCTGATAGTTTACAGAACAGAGATGAAACGTCAATTGAGAAGGCAGTGCACTGCAAAACGTAAAAGTACATAAAATTAAAATACTGTTTTAACCAATGACCCCTGTTGTCAAAGGCAAGCAGCCAATGTTTCCTTCTCGTCCAGCAGCCTAGTGAAAATTACACCGACGCCGAGTTAATTAGACGATCCTCCATTCCGAGTTCTGACAGAACTTAACGGGCCAGAATGAGTTGAGTTGAGAGACTTGGGCGGCTCTTGACAACGAGGTCTTGTGAACCGATGAGGGTGAAATGAGAAAAGAATATAGCAGCGCCGGAATGCAAGGGCGGAGGAAACGCTAGATCCCCGGGAAAACCCGCCGACCAGCGGCATCGTCTGGCGCGATTCCCTCATGCGGAAATCCGGGGGCGAACCTGCCGGGAATCGAAACTGGTTCACCTTGGTGAGAAACGAGTAGTCTGACTGCTGTACCACCGCGACCCCTTACACGTAGAAAGAGATCGATTGCATCACGCACAACTTAGTATAAGCTGTTCATGGAAAATTGAGCACTTTTGAGGCCCTAGTTAATTTGTCCTTTAAGCCATTTTTTTTATCCTTTAACCACCCCTTTTAAATAAATATTGCCATGTAAGTAATAAATACCGTGTGCATATTTAACCGGAATCGAAAGTTAACATCTAGGGCAACAATAAAATGTATTTATTGATTATTATTCCAAATGAGATGGCTTCAAAAAGTGCTCACTTTGCCGTGAATAGCCTATATACAAGGCAGTAGACGGGATAATACGCTATAGGTTGTTCGCGGTAAAGTGAGCACTTTTTAAGGCCCTGCTAAATTTTTTCTGTCAACCAATTTGTATCTTTGCGCCACTTTTTAATATAAACATTGCTATGTGACTAAAAAACACAGTGTATACATTTAAGCACTCTCAAGAGTTAACGCCGGAGGTTGCAATAAAATTTATTTATTAATGGTTAATACCTGTTGGAAGGTTCTTAAAAAGTGCTCACTTTATCGTGAATAGCCTATAATCGTGAAGACACTAGCCAATGCACAAATGACAGTGCCTGGGGTGTATAAACAAATATCGAGTGCAGCCTTGGCTTAAAATGAACTCTGTAATATTCCAAGTTCGTAGTGCTCTTAGGAACGGCCATATTTCTGTCAGCCAACCAGTAAACTCTGTCAACAAACTCGCAGATAAGTTCTAACGATATTTTCCGTAACAGTGTAATGAAAATGGCTTCTACTATATGCCCACATGTTCCGCCGTCGCTCCATCTTCGCCTCACTTCAACCTCACCGGCTCTCAAGGAGCTCGCTGTTAAGAGCGCACATCACCTGCCATACTGAATTATTTATTATATTCCTCTCGATTCAGATTTAAGAAGATTTACTGAGAAATGGAACAATAGAAGCTTAGGTTATTACCTTAGCCATCATTATGGACATAATACCAGATCTGCTAACGGCATATTTATGCAAAAATTAACGTATTACAAAAACAGTATATTGATTCATTCTCACATTTCAACGATAACCAGGGAACACCTATTAATAATCTGGCATAGGCGGTTCAGGGTATACTGAGCACTTTTGAAAGCCCTACTTAAGATCCACATATAAATACTATTGCGTATTCTTCCGCCTTATGTAAAATTAACGCTGTCTTGGACCTAATCACTTTATTCACGCGTCGGTAAAGTGAAACTCCAAACTTATTTGAAAAGCAATTATTTAAAAAATCTGCTAGTTTTTACACTTATATGCATTTAAAAAAAGACACCGAAAAAAATAATTTAAATTATCACAAACGGTTACCTAACAATTGAATTCGACGTAAAGATACGGAACACTACTGTCCCTCCATTGTTACCAACTTTGCTGGACGCTTATAATTCAGTGCTCCCATTGAAATATGTATGCAAGTAGGAGCAGTGACTTTTTTCTAAGGCTGAGTTCAAAAGTGTTCACTTGATTGTGGACAGCCTTTACAAAAATTTGCGCAGAACTATGAAATGTAATGTTTCTGCAATGAAACATTCTGGGTACTGACCCTTACTTTTCTGTTATGACACTAAAACGAATAATTTCTGTGTAAGGGACAATGCAGCCTCTTAAGAGCAGAACCAAAATTTCTCGACTCCACCGTTACTGAAAATGGAAAGTCCCAGAAGAATAAATTATTAAATTTCTACCGGCAAATTGCATAGCACATTTGTTCCAAAATTTCAAGCACCACGAACGTTTCTTTTCTGTTTCGACGAGCGGCGTCTCGGAAAGTCCTAACCCCCCCCCCCCCCATCAACGGGACAATCTTATATAGGGAGCTGACGTCGCCGCATTGCGAACTCGTGGGTAACACTAGCACACCGCACCTCTGAATAATTCATCAGGCTCCAACTAGACCACTCACATCTGTTTCCCCGGGCACAATCTCTTACGATATTACTGTTTTCTTTATTTGCAGCGAGTGTTTTTTTTTCTACGATTCCATTTCCTCCGGCCTTGGCGGCCGCCCAGGGTGAATAAAGGCTGTTCACGATAAAGTGATAACTTTTTAAGGCCCTCCCAACAGGCATTGACTGCTAACAAATACATCTTATTACAGCGTCAGAAATTAAATTTTGATGGTGGTGAAATGTATGCACTGTGTTTATTGGTAACATTGCAAGTTTTATATTAAAAAGCAGCAGGAAGATGGAAATTGGACGAAAGGAAAAATTTCTAAGGGCCTTAAAAAGTGCTCACTTTACCGTGAACAGCCTATAACTAATATTCTCCCTCTCGGTACGCGGGCCGGATAAACTATCACACGAGAGAGCTCCGGGCGAGAAAATTAGCTTCGCAAACTTCTGAAGCTCCTTTCGCGCTGGCAAAACTGCTTCAAACGAAGCTGGTTGAAGAAAACTGGAACCTTGCGGCGTCACCGAAACGTCTTCACCATTATCTTTGCCTGTTAAAAGTTTGGATGGTTCCAGTTTCCATAAAAATACGTTTTCTGTTGGTCCGGTTCTGAAATTTTTTTGATGTTTTAACGAGCCCAGCTTATTCATAATCATGCACAGCAAAATGGTAATTTCCGGGGCCCCACGAAACGTCTAAATGGCCAATAGTAACTCGAAACGAAATAGCGTGACGGAGATTAATTTATTCATACGTGTGTGTGTATATATATATATGTTTGATAAATAAAATTACAATTTTGTTCGAATGTGATTAATTACGGCATTATTAACATTATTTCTTTACTGGGCTGCAATGTGACTCAACAGTTGCATACCACTTTGCAAAATTTGTGTATTAATGTAAGCCTACATAATATACATGTGCATGAAAGAAAAAGTTCGTTTTTATATTATTTGATATTTATATAATTCTTACACCGTTCCACGGATATGACCAAACGGCACGGATACTATCTATTGCCCAACTTAAAACACTGTGTTGAACAAAACTAGCTCCAACCCCCTTTCCCCTAATTAGGCGCGAATCCCCAAAAACGGGGTTGTGTATCTCTCACTCGTAACTTCCGTCTTTTCCCTGCGCTGAATTCAATAATCCGGTAAGTGCTGTCCTCTGATTTATGATTCTTTTATACCAAACAGGGGCTATAAGGGCGTAGCAAGTTATTGATGAGTTATGTAATGAACACTATATAAAAGGTATTTATTTAACATTAAGGTTGTACAATATTATTTCAATAAAAACATTTTGAAGTATGCGGGGGTGGGGGGGGGGGATTGGACTATACAAATATACTGAAGTATTAATTTATATTAAACTATAAAGATTTAACCAGTCCCATTCAGAGTAAAGTCTAATTGGATAGTCCCCATATTGTTCATGACTCCGGAGTCTGATTATGATGGCGGAAGTTGACGTCCGGACATACCCATCTCCAGTGGTAATCTCGTTCCAATGGCCCGACGATAAAAGACACCGCCCACGGGCTACACTGCCCTATATCGACTGCGTCGTCCCCGTTTACTGGCTGGCGGAGGAGATTTCTGTGGTTTTCGACTTCATAACTAATTTCAGCAATCATTTCCACGTGTCCTGGATAAATATGTGAAGGTGTGATCAGGCAGGCCGCTCAGCTAAGGCCTGATCACAACTCGTAACAGGCTGTACAATCTGAAATGGTCCTGCTTCTTTCTCAGTTCATTGTACACTTTGGAACATTTTGTGATTATGAGGAGATAAATTCGTAATGTCCTTTTCGTGAGCTGTGGAATTTCTTTATATAAGTAACAATAAAAGTAATTAAGCAGACGGAATTCAATAAATGTAGGCTACTCCTACTGCAAACTTAGTTACAATTTAGCCCAAATAAAGCACGGATAATTTAGTTTGCTTTTAATGGTCGAAACGGAATTTTTTATTGGTATGTCACCCAGTTGTTTTTAATCATTACACTCCTCTTGAATTTTATACGGTTGTTGACATGTTTTGAAGCTTATTCATTAAAGGTTACATTACATTCTGTGCTTCAGAACAGATACAACAACGGCAAGGTTAACTGAAGATTGTAGTTTTATTTATTATGATTAAAATATGTTTATCTAAACTAGTAGGCATTTATCAGTTCCGCCATCAGTTGGAATACAAATTCCGCTTCAGTGCAATATTTAAACTTCGGTCTGTTGAATATTTGTGTCTACTGCTAGGTATTAAGGTAAGTGTGTTCTTGCAAAATACTCATTACTTAACATACAGCGAATATAGTATTGTACGAGAGAGCCAGTTGGGAGTTGTAGACTATTGCGACGGTAGAGTAGAGATGTTAGGGATTCTCTTAAGAGGAGAGTGAACTGGAACATTTTTTGTGAAATCGTTGTTTGCGCGTATTCGCGTATCTCGGTGAATACATGTTCTGAAAATACTACGTTTTGCTGTAAAAGGTATTCTCAGAGAAAAAAAATTCGCGAAAATGGTCAAATATCGAATTTCTAAAGCTTGCCAATGCAGTTTCCTTAAGCAGCAAGAGAAAAGTACAAAGATACATGCGTAGTTTAATATGTGGTATTTCATCGCGTGTAATAAAACCCAACTGTTACAGATCTAATTTGCACAGTACAGCGTTACGGCGGAAACACTGCACGCCTTGCGCGTAGGAGCGATGAGGCGCTAGGCGTGCGTGTTAGTGTCGCCCGTATCGCTCCCTCGCTTCTTGACCTTGGAAGCGCAGGTCCACACTTCTCTTAACATCGAGGTGTTGATAGGAACCGATGAGGGTGAAGCGAGGTGAGTATAGAGCAGCGCCGGAATGTAATATCAAGGAAAACAAAACGGGAGATGCCCGAGAAAAACCCGCCGACCAGCGGCATAGTCCAGCACGAAAATACAGTAGAAACACCGCCGGAAATGGAAACCGGTTCACCTTGGCAAGTGCTCTAGCCGCTACGTCATGGGTGGCCCCTCTATTACAACAAGAACCTTAGTTCAGCATCGGTACATTTATCTGAATTAAAGAAGATACACTGCCCAATATTGTGATTGAAATAATTATTACCGTCTTTCTGAAACTATAGCTTCAAGGTGAGGTTATGTTCAGTAAGATTGCCTACTATTTACTCAAAACCTACATTTGCATATTATTAAAATATAAAATGTTACCTGAGCTGCTTCGGATAGTTTAGCTAGTGTTTAAATAAAAATCTCATGCTTGTCGATCAAATTGTTTGAGTGTGTGACATTTTCAGACATATTCCAGATTATTCAACTTACTTCGTTTGTAGGGAAATTTTGATGTCCGTGCTTTGTTCCGTTGTTGAATTTATTTGAAAAGGAAAATTTGGCAGCGTGAAAAGGGCTCAACTCTTCCAAGGGCTACGTCGCATTTTGGACTGACTGCAGTAAACTACCAGCTGACTGATATGTTACGTATATACAGCGACGTAACGCTAACCTACAGCGGCCTCTTAAAGGGAAGCCTTCCCCTGTCATATTGAATTCTTGGTTTTCTTGCTTGTACATATTTTTAAAAAAAGAAAATTCTATACGTACCCGTATACCCAGGTACGGATCTAGGCTTTCCATCTACCCTCAAAGGCCCTCGCACAAGCATGCTGCACAAACTCACTAGACAAACCGAGTAACAAAGATCTCCGTTGAAAACAAGGTTATTGATAATGTGGAAAAGTTAAATATTAGTCGATACTGTATAAGTATTTTTTTATTTTCACTCATTCGCATTTTATTTCACAGTTTTAGTACGTAGTCAAAAAAATTTCGGCCCATCCGGACTCCCCCTTTAAACCGGCGCCCAGGCAGACTGCCCCCCCCCCCCCTTTACCGTCACTACCTTGATCCGACCCAGCGTACGCCCAACTAGCTATAGGCTATTCACGGTAAGGTGAGCACTTTTTAAAGCTTTCGCTTTTGGAACAATAGTAAAAAATATGTATAATTTATTTTAGCCTTAAACGTTAACTTCCTAGTTCGCTGGAATATACACACTGTGTTTATTACTTACATGGCAATGTATATTTTAAAAAGGTGGTTAGAGGATAAAAAAATGACTGAAAGGAAAAAGTAACTAGGTCCTTAAAAGTGCTCACTTTACCGTGAACAACTTTTATTGACAGAAGTACAGACATAACAACTGATATATGGACTAATAATTATACGTCACAATATTGATTGTGTCAAATTTTGTCAGAATTAAAATTGGCGTCCCCTTGTCTTGTCTGTCCTGCTGTGTAAGGTCCATAGCTATTTGGGCGTAGGGCTACTTCCAGAATTTTATTTGTAAACCATCTATAAAAAACCTAAGAATCCAGTATAGCGGGGAAGGGCCTCCTTAACCCCTTAACGTACACATTACTTTCTCATTTCATGTGTTGCGAAAGACGAAATTCACAGTGTGAGAAAGACGTACGAATTTCACACAACTGCCACTTTGTAACGTGTAGAAATGGTTTCAGCAGACTCGCGGCACGAGAAGGAACCAGCCACAACATATTTGGTGTGTTACCAGCGACCAATCGTTGCACTGCGTCCGTATTGGCGCTGGCTTCTGAAATTACACAACACTGACCGTGTTTTCAAACATTCTGCAACATGTCTGACATGAACGATTATACTTTGGGGTGATATGTTAAGAGGTTAACCGGTTCAGTGACGGTGTCCCCGCTCGTGGGCATGTTGCACGTGAATGATACATATGCACAGACCTGTACACAGCGACAAATCAGCACCCAGTCTTCCTAGCGGGTAATCTGGTTTGTGAAAGTTACCACACCTCTCGTTTATAATTGTTCGATTGTAACGCCTTTGGTAGGGGAAGGGAACACGTTTAACGGTTCCAAAATGTACACTAGACAGAAGTACAGCACACATCAAAATATTTCACGATTACAAAGCTTCGACTTACAAATTAATACACGACCGAATGAGTTAATCAAGTTTTTTACGTGAGCATGCGCCGCGGTTCTTTGTAACTGCTGTACACGCCATTCTGTGGGAAAGTGATGGTGGAATATTCTCCAGAACTCTCCGCAATATTACGAATACGTTGCTTTCTCAAAAACAGCAATTCCGAAAATTTTACAAAACGTTCCGTGGATTCACTGACTTCTTCATCAAATTGCTATAGTGTATTCACTGTTATTTCCAACTTTTCCGAAGCCCTGCTAAAGTTCTAGACATTATAGGCTATCCACGGTAAAATTAGCACTTTTGAAAGCGCTGCTTAAGATCTACTTGTGTGCACGTTGTGTATTATTCTGCCTTATGTAAAATTAACATTACCATGTGCCTCATTACTTTATTCATGTGTCGGTCAGGAGAAACTGTGAAATAATTAGATAATAAAATATTTTACAAATCTTCTAATTTTTATATTTCGGTACATTAAAAAAACAGAAAGGGAAATAAATAATTTAAGTTATCATAAATGGTTGATTAACACTTTTTGCTCGACGTTAAGACATGGGACTACTTTCCATCCATCGTTACCAACTTTACTGGGTGCATGTCACTCAGTGCGCCCGTTAAAATATATTAAGGTTGGAGCAGTGACTTTTTTCTACGGTTGATTTCAAAAGTGCTCACTTTATCGTGAACAGCCTTTACCAACACACCTATTTTGTCGCTGTCTTCGTTCATATTAGTATAAATGAATAATTAGAGTTCATAGGTAAAATATAAGTAAACATTCACTTTAACCATAAATAAGATACTTAAATGTGAAGAGAAGTATGAAAGCTTGTGATACATGACACATTTAGGAAACATCCAAACACGTCATATATGGGATGTTACTTCTAAGGTTTGATTCGAAAAGTGCGAAGAAACCGCTCACAGACTATATTCCGTTTTTCTGTGTAGCCTGACTCACGAACGAGTGTACTTTTGTGACAGTTATGAAGGCAGTCCGGTTTATAGCTGTTCCCTTGGCTACACTGGTGTCTCGTCCACCCACAGATGTTGTTCAATTTCTGACAATTTTAATTACATGTAATTTGAATATTGGAAATACATGATAAATGCGGACCACTTTCACACTTCTCAGAAACTTAAGAAAATTCGAAGAAACTTAACTGTTCTGAACACACTCCACCGTAGACTCGGCAATATTCTTTCCCGAAACCGGAAGCAACAGGAAGTACGGACACATACCGTATTTTCTATTTACGAAACCCAGCTCCGTTTTTCGTCATAACGGTTCGCGTCCCCGCATATTTACTGTAAATTCCCGGAAAATGATACCTTTAAGATCGGACATTTAACAGTGTGCCAACCATAACCTATAACAAAATATAATAAAACTATAAAGCGATGATAAATGCCCCGGCCTTTTATTTTTTTTGCCGTGCGGTAAACTTCCGTGTACCCTCGTTCGGAAGTTCGCTGTTCGATCCCGCTTGGCTGCACTGGATAACGGTTTTCCTAAACACTTTCCCATCTCTACTGGAGACAGCTGGTGCAGCATTTCCTTGATGTGCCCTGCCTCGCCGCAGTTGCGTACACGGGATTTTATTTTGACAGAGGCTAAATATCGATTTCTGATGTGAGTGCTTTGCACAAAAAAAAAACACCGCTTCCGAAAGTAAAAAATAGTTTAATTTCAAGTGCACACTCAAAATAAAATAACTGCGATTGGTTATTTCTATTTTCAGAACATATTTTATCAGATAATTATCCAAAATTTGTTTGCATTTATTCATAATTTGACTTATTTTGGAGAGGCTGCAGATTTCTCTCTTCCCCCTTCCCCCTACTCATGTGTACGACCTTACTTCGGTGAATAGAAAGAAACTGCGTTAAGAGCAGGCTTTCAATACTGTTAAATATTTTTAAAAATAATTAAAAAAAAAAAAGCATGGCAGCCCATTTTTTTATGTTGCGTTGCACCGAAAATTTTCATATGCCTTTCTGAAGTAGAACTTTTGACCAAAAGTAGTAGGGCCAGTCTGGTCCTACTCCACCTGGAGTTAATTGGGATTAATTGATGGATTATCGATTTGATTGATTGGATTAATCCTTAATTCGGAATTTATCTGACCAAATTTTTAAATCGAAAAAGGGGTAAATCGATCGAAAGAGTTAAATAGATTGAAAGGGTTAAATGGATCTAAAGGGATAAGTATAATTGAAAGGGTCAATAAAAAGGGGTCAATCAAAAAGGGGTAATTTTTAATCGGACCAATTTTTTTCTTGATTTTCTTTCTTCCTTTCTTTCTTTTTTCTTTTTGGGTGGAGGTAGCAGGAGCTCTGTACGATGTTGACGGGGTGACGTTCTAAAGGCGATTGACCAGAGTGCTGGGTTTCAATGTCTTAAATAGGGGTGTTTGTAGGGATGTTGGTGGTAGGTAGTCGATTTTTACGAATATATTTAACAGAGGAGAAAATTCCAGAGGGTTTGAACGATTTCTAAGTGTAAGTTTTGTGTTTTTTGGAGGGGATATTACTTGTAGACAGTGGTGGGAAAAAGATGACTTGGAAAGATGTGATTTACGTGTTAATCGATGTGTTTTCCAAATGCATTTAAACATTAGAGGAATTCAGAGTTTTCTACATATGAATAAATTACATTCATCGAATAGCAAATTTTAAACGATTACATAAATAATAAGTGCAATTAAATGAGTATTAAATGTAATGTGAGTCTCGAGCTTAGAAATATAATTTACATGAGAGAGAATTTTAACATCTCGGGTCGACAAGTGTAAACTCAGTAAACGAAATCCAGCTAGCCAGTATGAAATTACACAATGCAGAGTCTTTAAACAAGTTCTACTTATGAATGAATAACACAAGAGACAAGTATAATAAACAACTACTGTCTTTAAACGAAATCCAGCCAATCGGTATGAATAAATAATACAATTAGCCTAGAGAATGATATCTCACAGCAAAAAAAACTCTGAATACGATTTAAACCAGACACAATAGTGTATGCATATTCTGTTAAGTAAAATATATAACAATAGAAAATCTTACCCCAAATGATTTGTTTCAAAATAGCCAACTTGTGTAGAGCATAATCCCACATCACTTTATATATATGTATATAAAGGAAAAAATGCACAAATATCCTCTAAGAGAAAATTATTTTTTAAAATAATGAAAGAACTACAAATTTCTGTAAATAGAGCAAATTGTATTTTCATCTACCGAATACAGAAATCAATTACTTATCACAAACACAGTATGTAGATCCAAAAATAAAAATAAGTTAACAAAAATTGATATCTTCCTGATAAAATACTTTTATATTAAAATACGTACTTCATAAAACGTTAATCGCAGCTATCACTAGAGATGGAGGTAGGTCCATAGCTGCAGTAACCCCCGATCGCAAGCTCGTCGGCCACCAGCTACCTGCCCGCCTGATGAAAACGAGAGAGAGAACTTCACACATTTGTCTCCTCCCAGCTTCTATCACGAACTGAAGATGGGGAATAGCGGATAGCTGAGGACACTTTCCTCCAGAGCTCCCTACACCCGCTGCCTCCCCTGCCCATCCACCCTTCCCCAGACTGTGACCCCGGGCTGCTCACGATTTTCAATTTTTTTTAGCACTAAGGCAAGATGGCGTCAATTGATTAGTTATGTGCAGTTCGGAGGAGGCCTTCCTGCCACCCTCTTATGCCCAAAACCACTCACCCCTACCCTGCACCCCTCAGAACTGGCCTGACACCATGATGCCAACCACACTCCACCCCCTCCCGACCAAACCATGTCTGCGAGGTCCTGGGTGTCATTCACCCATCAGCCTGCGATTGTCATTTTTCGACACTAAGGCAATATGGTGACAACTGCCTACCTGTGTTCACATCGGAAGCTGGCTGCTCGTAGCCACCCTACCCGCCACCCCTCGCCTTCAGAACTGGCCCGAGTCCAGGATGCCAGCCATCCCCTCCCCTCCAAGCCATGTCCAGAGGGACATGCCTCCTGTCCATGCACCCCTACCACCCCTACTCCCAAAGCTGATTTTTCTGAATACCTCCAGTCTCGATCTAACTTGGTATTTGCAAAACAAGTTTAACGCACCCCAGCATCAGCCCTGAGAATACTTTTTGGTATTTTTCGTGAGTTGGTGCCCCTGCAGTATCTGTTTCACGACAATGTGACCCTTCCCCCACTAGAGTATTCAGAACATGTTTTTTTCTAGTGTTGGCTCCCCTGCTCCGACCTGTATCCCTCTGAATGCATACCCCAAGAGATTTCACCTGACACACTGTGGTTTCAACCTTACACTACAGGTTGACTATATGAACAGTGAAAATTTTTTTTTTAAAGTCCCTTAAATCAAGTTCCCAATATAAGCCCGAAGATAATCCCCAGATTTAAAATTCAAACAACAACAAATGTATACTTGAAACAAGCAAACAATGATTTGTAAAAAATCACACAGAAATACAAGACATTTTATTCACTTGTTAAGAAATGTTTTCTACAAATATTCACTGGAAAGTAAATTTTTTTTAAATAAATTCGTCATATAGGAGAGAAAAAGATACTGGGAGAGATTTGCGCATCTCTTTTAACAATAAGATCTCTAGAGCAGATGAGGGGAAAACGTTCGGAGTTGGCGCAGCACCGTGCCAGACCAGGTTGCACGTGTGAGACTAGGGGAAACGAGAGAGAGAGAGAGATCTCCGATAAAACCCGCCAACCAATGTCTAACACGACATCCACACATTGCAAAAAAAAAATTAGGGCGAAACCCGCCCATAGAGGTGAGCCTGCTAACCGCTCTACCAACATGTTCCCTTTCTTTACAGCCAACCAAAAACTTTCCAAAAGTAAAAATGTATTCCATGTAACATAAAATGTATATATTTGAATTAATTTAATATTTTAACAGTTTTCGACGTAAGTTTAACGAAATAGTATGAACACAGACTGAAATCATGTTTTTTTGGAGTAGGAAAATGGCGATTTCAACATTATTCTTACTTTGAACTAAAAGGTCCAAATTCTTATAAATCTACAGGAAAATGGCGGCCATATAAAATCCTTACAGTATATAAGGAGGGATAAATTAATTTTTTCTCAGTCTTAACTCGGCATCTGCTAAGGTCACTTCGCGTGTGTGCATGTGCATTGGAGTGGCATAGATAACAACATCAGGCAACTACTACAGGCGTCTGGGAAGCATTGACATCAACTGCAAGCATTGATAACATTAACGATGCCAGGCATCCACTACAACAACATCACGCCTACTACAGCTCCAGTCATCCATCACAATTACCACAGCTCCATCATGTCTACTACAGCTCCAGGTGTCCACTACAATCCCAGACATATACTACAACTTTGCTTCATCTAGAACTTCATCAACACAGAATCTACAAGACAGTTCATCTTTGCATCAGGTACAATGAATCAAGGTCACTGCTGTGACAATTGTGATTCTGAAGCATTGAAACATTCAATGCTAGTTTAGCTTATGGGAAGGCGAAAACCTTATTGAGCCTAGAGTGTTCCCAGCTGCAAGTGTTTCCGAATTAATTCATAATTTCTTTTGCAGGCCACAAAATAAAATTATTGTGGCTGTTCCTGCCTGAACATTTAAAAGCCAATGAGGACATTGCATCCCATTTACTTTGTGAAGAATGTCCTTACAGCATGCCTGCCTTTGCTAATGATGGGAACTTACAGCATATGTGGAGGGCATGTATGTCGCGCAGGCTGGAAGAGATGCGATGCTTGAAGTTAGAATTACTCCAGGGTAATGAGCGATTCCGGAGTTTATGAAGTAGATTCTGAGGCGAGCACTGTCATCTTATAAAATTTTACATGTGAGAGAGAGACTTTTTGTAAATATTGTATAAAGAAATAATGTAAAAATGATGTGCTATGCTCAGGGTTTCGAAAACTATCAAGACAACTCCTTTGTAATTAAGGATCTTGCTACTTCTTATGCAACCAATGTTAATGACTCTAAAGTATTATGCTTTAAATCTCCCAGGCCTTGGTACAGTTTAAAACCTGAAGTTAAAATTATGTTTTTGGGAAAAGACTTACGAGATACATAACCTGAAAAGGGACTCTGGTGACATAGCTTACGAAAAATGTTTTCAATATGTAAATTATGTGTTACTCGAAGACTATCCCATATACTTGATTGGAAAAATTAAGAAGGAAATTTAAAAAAAACTAATGAATGCTGAAGTAATAAATATTAGAAGATACCACGACTGTTTGAGTATTAATTCAATTGTCAAATGCTATAATACAAATCACTGTGCGGGAAAAACATTCTGCTCACAACGTAAAAGCGAAGCTTTAAGAGAATATCTGTACCAACATACTACCTATGTGCAGATATATTAATTTTCGAAATAAATGGTTTGTTCCAGGTAGCGTAAGAATTCGAAAAAAAAAATAGAGAAATTCGACCCAGAGAAGACGTATTCCAATATTTCTCGAGGACATAAGAAAGTATGATTCCAGTCCCTAGGCTACATATACTTTTAAACACAGATGTGTAACACAAATTAACATTCGAATTTCGCCAAAAGTTTCGGAGAAAGCCTGTATACAGAACGAGTGTTGTGTGATGAAGAAGGAGACTGTCCTGTTTTTAATATGCGACCTGGCTGCGAAATGCCCTATTCTTCTTGGGACCTATGTTTTAAAAATCCCAGTACAGAAATAACCAAAGAACCAGGTTTTCATAAAATCAGATATAAATGATTAGAGAATTTTACGACATCGCCACAACCTTATGGACTGAAACATGTAAGAATAAGGAACACATCACACAAATACAAGGCAGTAGCACACTTTTAAGAGCACCATGCATAATGTGGAACTGTGAGGTATGGAACAGTATTGTTTGTGTCTGTAAATTTGATCTAATAACATTATCATTGAATAATTAATTTTAACTGAAAGAATATCTGTCTAAATAGAGAGATAATTGTACAGCAGAGCTTCAGTTACGATGGTGAGGTTCGACTCATTACTTCAGAATGCTAGTGTTACTCCAGGATTCAGGCAAGTGTGGTTACAAAAAGAAAATGAAGATAGTCTACTACAGATACAGATGTGCAACGGAGATGATCAATGAGGTTTCTTGATAATCAGTCAAACAGAAATGTTTTAAGTGTTCGATGTATATTATGGGCGAAATTATTGTCCTTTATATAATTTGCATCCTGACAGTCTGTTACCTTGTAATGAAGGTCAACTGGAATTTGAAGCTCACAGTGGATACATCACCAAACACAAATCCCACAAGAAAATCAAATACATTATGCAGAAAGAGTGTAGTTGCTGTTCTCTGACTACTGTTTGGACAGAAGAATGCAACAACAAGCAACATTATACGTACATCGGTGACCAAGAAGTAACTTCTCCATGTGGCATGTGGGAATGCAATATTTTTCAAAGCAAGAAGAGCTGGCAGACTATATAAAGTTGTGTGCCTAGTATAAAATTGTCAGTCGTGGCTAGGATCTTCAAGCCTACAGATGTATATGAGCTCGTACAAATTGGATACATATGGGTATCTATATACCATATGATGCACTTCTACAAGTTCATGTCTGCAATGATATAGAACATTGGTGCTACATTTTCGACAATAGTCTCGGCATTTGCTTTGGTGAAGGAATAGCATGCAACAATTGTGCTGTGAGATATCTTCGCCCTGGCAGTGACTTACCATCAACCTTAGAAGATTTGATGATTGCCAAGCAAGAAAATAGAAGAGGAACGGGGATATGGAGTAATCGACTACCAGCTCACCAGACTTCAACAGGGAATCACCGTTCGTTGGAAGGAGACCTGCGATGAGAACACCTGCAACTTTATTTTCGAACAAGGATGATTAGTTTTTCTGTCGATGTGTAACTTATATACTTGTGAAGTAGCTAATTCAGAATAATAATCCCAATGTTCCCATTGTGTCAAATGAAATACAAGTATAAATTTTTTACTAAAGGTTTGCATTCTGTAACTTACAACTTATTATATTCACATTTTGTTGTGCAGCAAATGTGTGAGTCAGACATTAATTTGAAATGTACATATTTTACTCATGCTTTGACAGCATGTAGTAAACCAAATACTTATGATGCTACTTCAATTTACTGCAATAGTTCTAAATGTCTTGTAAACCAGTACAGACCTCATGTAGTATATCGTAAGCATAAATTTAAGGGAGAATACATTCTAACTTCGAGAAAGAAAATTTTAGAAACATCTTGTTTATAATACAGGCACTGTTTTGCCTTATCAATATTTCTAAGAATGTGTTAATAATCTTCATACTTTAGACAAGTTTGGTTACACGTCTTACACTGGGTGTGATTCATCAAAATGTTACGTGCATCGAGCAATAAAATTAGCAAAAATAAAATTTAGCCCTAAAACATTTCAACTTGCAAATTTAGAGAATGAATTTATCAATATACATACATTGTTCATTGCTAAATCTTCTCAGTCGAGTGTTGGATGTCATAGTAGCAACATGACATATTTTCATCCTGCAAATCATTATGCCAGTGTCAAACAATGGAAGTCTAATATATCTTACGCCCTATGGTGCCAGGGAATTTTGCAAGAATTTACAGAAACCTGTGACAATATTTTCCATATTAAAGTAATTAATTTCCTCTTGTACTGCAAACTTACCTGTCTCATATAGTATTGAAGATGCGTACTCTCATTATACTAAATCCTATCCTGATTTGTTTGAAAGTGTTTTACAAGCCCCCTACTTGTAAATATGTTTGTGTGCAAACATATTAATACCAGGCCATAAGAAACATTCACTCCTTGAAAACAGAGGTCAAGAAGGGGATCTGGATCCATTTTTATGAAAATGTATGACAAGTTTGTTCACTGAAGTTGCTAACAGTTTATAAAAAATAATTTATTTTAAATAAAAAAATGTCGTATTTGATAGTGTTAAATGTTTTGTGTAACACTGTAGTTGTTTCGGAGCAAGGTGTAATTGCTGTACATAAAGTTTTGGATCTACCCATATTTTTAAATAATTTGTGTAACATTTTTTATTTGCTAGTGTTTAAAAAAATGTAAATATATTGTGAATCCACCTGTGTGTTTAACATGGCAATGTTTGGAGTAAAATTCTACTTCGTAGTATTTTGTGTTATTCTATACTCGATAGTGTTGAAACAAGTATGTGTATTTTGTATATGTTTTGGAGCAATCTGTACTTGCTTGTGTTAAAATAGTTTTTTTGGATCATCCTGTGTTTGTATATAATTTGCAATCAAATATGATGTAAAATGAATCCATTTCTTAAAATTCATTTACCATGTTCCTTATTAAAAGTGGACTTGGTTTGTTATGAAAAAAAAAAAAAAAAAAAATATTGATAAAATTTGATGAGAGAGAGAGAGAGAGAGAGAGAGAGAGAGAGAGAGATTCTTAATTAATCTTGATATTAAAAGTTTGTTGCCATAACAAGAAAGAGTCTTGTAGAGAAAAAATAAATAAATCATATAACAAACAGGCTATTACTTGGCTAAAAAAAATACTAATCAGATAAAGATATATTTGAATCTGACAAAAAATTTGTCTGCTGGAAAAAATGATTATAAATACATTGACTAAGTTGTTAAATGTCACCTGCGTCTGTCAGTTATCAGATTAGGCAAATAGTCTCTGGGTTCGAATCCTGGGTAAGCCATAGTAGATTTCAATATATGCTTTGAGGGTTCAATTCCCAGCTAAGACATGGTTGATATAAGCTGGATTCTACTCGAACTTAGATCATGTACAAATGTAATCTATTTTCTCACTTTCAATGTTGTGTGGATATATAGATTATGGGTTCTATCCCAGGCTAGGTCTTGTATGATAATAGCTCTTTTGCAATTTAACCATATTAACTAAAAGGATTAATCAATTAAAATTACAAATAAATGACAGTAAAACATGAATTTGTTTGTATATGTAAAAAGAGTGTTGAATTGCAGCATTAAATTGATTTCACATCGTAATGAAAAAAGTGTTCAAATGTCTTAAATCATGTTATTCATCTATCTGATATCCATTTAGGGCGAATAGCGATATTTTAATTTATGTGACAAGGGACTTGAAATAAATTCTTATCAAACAGAATGATTAGTGTTTAAAATTGAAAAACATTTTAATGAATTTCGTTAAACTTTTAACAAAATCATTAGACGTTAATGATTTTTATTTAAAAATCATTTCAAATCAATGAAATTTCTTTAATATTGTTATACCCAAATGATTTCTCTTTAACATCATTACAAATCATTGAAATTTCTTTTAAAAAATCATTAGAATTGAATGATTTTTCTTCAAAATCAAATAAAATTGTTTCACACTTCAGA
The DNA here is from genome assembly GCA_029891345.1 of Dryococelus australis. Lineage (NCBI taxonomy): Eukaryota > Metazoa > Arthropoda > Insecta > Phasmatodea > Phasmatidae > Dryococelus > Dryococelus australis. The sequence continues at coordinate 29,134,801 of CM057000.1, read as the reverse complement.
ATATTTGTTAAGTTAAGTATTTTTAAGGGTGTTTAGCAAAGTTTAAGGCTGGTGTTTAAGGAGGGCTTTGGATCTAATTGGGTGTGAGTGTGTGACTGCAAGTGTGAGTGTGGGGGCAAAGTCATGTAAATTTAATACCAGGTGTCATTTTTTCATGTACTTTTCAGTTTATTTAGCAGAGTTGAGAGTAGAGGTATACCACCAGTAGTAGCATCTTGTACTATATGGAATAGGGACCGTGCTCATAACAAGTACCTATAACTTCTCTTCACTGTTTAAATATTCGCAAAAGTATGTGAAAAGCATCTAGAATGTATGGCTAAGTACTCTGAGAAATTTTGGTTATGTAGTTGTCTGATTTTAATGTAAGTGCAGAGGAAAAGTCATGTCAATTGTAGTTAGTTTTACATAGTTATAAGAAATGTTTAAGGGAGGGATGTTGTGTGTATGAAGTATGAACTATAGAACTGCTAAAACAAGGGAGAACTATGCCCCTTATGCAAAGCATGATGGATAAGATGCATAATCTCAGCTTCCAAGCTTGTTCAGTGTGAGTTGACTGGAGAAGGATGTAGGATGAATATATGAGATTTGAGTATTTCTAACAAATGAAATATTTTTAAAGTGTATGTGACAGGGTGGTTTGGGTAATTAAGTTATATTTCAGACATTTCCTTTTCAAAAATGATGAGTAAATGTGAGTGTGAAAGATATATATCAAGTATTTTTTAAGTTTCAGAAAATTTTACTTCTAAAAATGCATGGTTGTATATTTGTAAGAGGTGAGAACTACGACCCCAGTATGGCATCGAAATATATATGCTATTTACATCAACAAGCTGTATGGTCATAGAATGTGCTACAAGCTTCTGACTGGTAATTTATAGTAGGTTGAGGCTGAAATGTTCTCTACATGGTATTTTGCAAATGCTGTGAATGACGGTGACACTTGTTTTTTCACAGATGTAGATCTGTCTTTTCCAGAGGAGTGTCATGATAAACTATCTTATATGCCTTTGGCCCCAGGAAATGGCGTACCCCCGAACGGCTCACATGACAAACTTCTTTCAATACTTGCACCGTGCAATGAATATGTTATACATGGGGAAACACTGAGGCAATACTTGATGTACAGGCCAAACTTTACTCTGTTCATCGCGTTTTGCGCTTTGAGCAGAAGGCATGGGTAGGTCTGTGCATCGATGTTAACATTGATTAACATGCCCAGGCTGCGAATGAATTCAAAAAATAGTTTTTTTAACATGATGAATAATTCAGTTTATGGAAAAACATTGCAGAATGTCTGCTGGGAAACTGACATTAGAGTCGTTTGGCAGATTATCGTTGAAAAAATAGTCCTCATCGAGATGTTACAGAGCTCTATTGCATTCAACAAACCTTTGTTCATTGGTGTTGCCATTATCGACTTTTCAAAATTAACACTATGAATTTCACTATCAGTACATGTGTACAAAATTTCTTCTGCTGGCTTTGACCTCCTCTATTGCGACATCGATTCCTTGGTATACTCCATTACTTGTGATGGCATATATTAAGTAATTACCCCAGATTTATAGGTGCGGTTCATTACCTCCAACTATGTGCTCGATAATATGCAAGGATTCCCTAACAGGAAGACAGGTCATACCGGGGCGATGAAAGATTAATGTACTGCATGCATAACTACACACTTTGTGGGTTTACATTCTAAGATTTACGCATACTTTGTTGCAAATGAGCAATATATTCATAAGGCAAAGGGTGTAAAATGCAACATGTTGCAATCACTCAGGTGCAATTATTATCGAGATTGCCTCGAAAATTGCACAAGGTTTCTGGGGACCCAATATCAGTTCCATTCCCAAGCTCAACAAGTCTACACCATACATATAACAAAGTAGTGTTGTCAGGTATGGATGATAAGCAGTACATTGAGGCAGATGGAATATCAACCTTACCTTGGGGGCACTATCGAATAGCTGAGTAAATATTTTCCCTCCATATAACAATTTCAACATCACAACCTCTCAACACCACACAACGCCAATGACATTCATCTTCCGACACCACACACACTTTCTGTTCCACACGCATTGTAGCTGTCTGCAATCATTATCGCAGCTGACTATAAACATAATCGCAGCTGGCTACAATCCTTATCACAGCTGGCTACACCAACTTGAAATTGTGTTACCATTCAATGCTGCTGCTCCCTGTTTGCCTACCTTTGTAAGGCATTACATAACTTCAGTAATAACTCTCTTGGTACAAGTGTCTTCATTGATCCAATTTCCTTTTCAAAGAAGAAGAAGAAGGAAATGTAATCGACATCTTCAGCATTGAAATTTAGAAATATATGTGCATGTGAGTGTGTGTTACACTGTGTATTTGGCATGTGAGTGGGAAATACCGGATGTGACAAATGAAGGCCCCTCTGTGCATGTCTATGAGCGTACCTCCCGAAGGTGTCATTAAGGAAAATATTGTAAATATTTAGGAAAGAGGCATCAACCATAATGTTCTGAAAATTGTTTCTTGTACATAAATATCTTCAATGGTGTTTTAGTTAGTGTAAATATTTTTTAATCTTGTAATATATGTCAAACACTTTTGTTACAGTAGCAGTAGTAAAAAAAGTGTAGCAATAGTAATAGTATTTTCAGTAACCATAGTTGTAGTGCTAAGTTTCAGATGTAAATAAAAGTATGATGAAATGTTTTTAAATTTTGTTGATAAAATTCTATTGATGAACTATCTTTTAGTTCGTAAGTTGATTGTTGTTAAAATCTTATTGATGAAATATCTTGTTATTGTAAAAATGACTTGTTTTTTGTAAAAAAATTTTGTAATATTGTTGCAAGATGATTGTTTTTAAAGCATGTGCATAATTGTTTTGTATATATTTGTATAAAAATTGTGATTGAAAGATAACTTGTACTGTGCACAGATGTTTGTTGTAAATTCAATCTTTTTTGTGTGATATTGTATATACTTAGGTTTAAGAATGGTTTCGAAAAAAGTAATATTTTATGGTAAAATGTTAAACAATGAATCATATGTGACTTTTTATTTATTTTTTAATACCTCATTTCACTAACATTTTATCAATAATATCTTATGTATAATGAGTGATGGTTTAATAGTACTGAAGAAAACTAATTAGGTGTCTATCAGTATTGGTAAGCTGATGACTTGTATTTAAAAACTCCAGGATAACTTTTTGCTTGCTTTTTCGCGAAGAAGAAAATGCAATATTCTTGACTTAAAAACCTACAATCATTTAAATTCAAACTAACTTTGAAGGGCTGAGGGGAAGTTACAAAAAATTTGATGAAAATCAAACATAACTGAATGAATGAATGAAGTTTTGCAAAGGAATGAGTCAACGGGTTAGTATCTTGAGAGAACCTTGGTTTGCTCAAGTTGGAGGTTGTAGTATGGCACAATGCTCTGCTGACCAACTTTTGTGACACCCCAGGGGAACATATTGCAAGTGAAGACTAAGTACCTTTTACAGAGGCAGGTAGCAAATACCTCTCTGTCCCTCCTTGGCTTCAATCTACAACTGCACCGAACACAGTCCAGCAAACATTTTGAATATTTAATTTTACATATACACAGATTACGAGAGTTCCTGTTCAAGATACAACACGATTATGTCTGGAGAAGAAGATAAACATAATATATTTTAACTAGTTTTTGAATAAAAATTCAACTCAAGTTATGTAAAACTAGCAGTATATTTTCCCGTGAATTTGCAAGAGTCTGACCTATCTTCATCTATAGTGACAGCTGCGATAAACATTTTATAATGTATGTGTTTTAATATGAAAGTATTTTATTGGGAAGATATACATTTTCGTGTGTTAACTTATTTTTCTTTTTCGATCTATATACTGTGTTTGTGATAAGTAATTGATTTCTGTATTTGGTAGATGAAAATACCATTTGTGTTAACAAGTTTGCTCTATTTATGGAAATTTGTAGTACTTTCATTGTTTTAAAAAATAATTTTCTCTTAGAGGATATTTGTACATTTTTTCCTTTATATATATATATATATATATTATATATATATTATATATATATATATATATATATATATAAAGTAATGTGGGATTACGCTCTACACAAGTTGGTTATTTTGAAACAAATCATTTGGGGAAAGATTTTCTATTGTTATATATTTTACTTAACAGAATATACATACACTATTGTGTCTGGTTTAAATCGTATTCAGAGTTTTTTTTTTTGCTGTGAGATATCATTCTCTAGGCTAATTGTATTATTTATTCATACCGATTGGCTGGATTTCGTTTAAAGACAGTAGTTGTTTATTATACTTGTCTCTTGTGTTATTCATTCATAAGTAGAACTTGTTTAAAGAGACTGCATTGTGTAATTTCATACTGGATAGCTGGATTTCGTTTACTGAGTTTGCACTTGTCGACACCAGATTTTAAAAATCTCTCTCATGTAAATTATTTTTCTAAGCTCGAGACTCACATTACGTTTAAGACTCATATGATTGCACTTATTATTCATGTAGTCGATTGAAATTTGCGATTCGATGAGTGTAATTTATTCATACATAGAACACTCTGAATTTCTCTAATGTTTAAATGCATTTGGAAAACACATCGATTAACATCTAAATCCCGTCTTTCATAGTCGCCTATCTCCCACTGCCATCTACGATCACTATCCTCTCAAAAAAAAAAACATAACATTTACACTTGGAAATCGTTTAAACGCTCTGAAATGCTCCCATGTGTTAAATATATACGAAAAAATCGATTATCTACCACCAAAATCCCTACAAACACCTTAAAATCAGAAAAATTAGAAAAAATTAGTCTTAGCCCACTCTTGCACTAAACCCTACATCTATTTAAGACATTGCAACACACCACTCTACTCTGGTCTGCCGCCTTCAGCGCACCACACCGTCAACATCGTACAGAACTCCTGCTACCCCCACCCAAAAAAAAAGAAAATCTAGAAAAAAATTGATCGGATTAAAAATTAACCCTTTTTTTATTAATCCCTTTTGATTAACCCTTTCAATCTATTTTACCCTTCCAATCCATTTAACCCCTTTTTTTATAAAATTCGATCAGATTAAGGAGTAATCAAATCAATCAAATCGATAATCCATCAATTGATGCCAATTAATCCTAGGTGAGGTAGGACCGGACTACTACCGAAAATCGACCTTTAAAAAAGAACCGATTAAACAAAATTTACTTTTACACGGTAAACATTTTTCGTACGCCTTACAAACAACTCTGGAAACTAAGTACTACAAGAAAAATATTGTTTCTTTACAACATACTGTGTAATAATACATAGGGGCCTACATATTCTTTCATTTCTCTCCATGTTCATTATAAATTTGACGTCTACAGTACATACTAGTTCAAATTATTATTTTTTTTCTTTTTACAAATTTCTCACTAATGTCTGGTAGTATTTATAATTTACTCGTAGAGTTACAAAAATTTCTTGGCAAGTAGTTTCAAATGCAGTTTACTTTGACATATAAAAGTTTATGGATAAATATATACAAATATAATAGAGACGATGTAAAGAAGTGCCTTGCGAGTATTGGCAGGACTGGCAGCGCGAGGCGGGAAAAGTCTATCGTGTGTGATTGGGGCAGGGGGAAGGGGGGAGGCGACAGTCGGAAGCGAAGACAGATCACCTCTGTAGCGATGTGTCTTCTCTCTCTGGTGGAGCGGTATCCGACACGGTATGCTTCCGTCCCTGGGGGGAAAGAGGCGAGTGGCGATGGCGGCTCTTCTCTCCACACGATCAGATAATGTAATCGATCCTTCCTACCTCCTTCCACCCCGACGTCTCTTCAGACGTCCTCTTGCCCGCTCGCCACCCGGCTGTATCCAGCCTCCCTCTTCTCCCCCCCCCCCCAACCATCTGTCTCTCTGGCCAGCAGACCGCTGGTCGACCGTCGTCTGCCCTCAGTCGTGGGTCACTGGCCCTTCTCATCCCAGCAAGGCTCCGTACAGTCTATTCGCGGTGAAAAAAAACCTTTGAAAAATCACCCCATGTATGCGTGTTTTGTTGTTTCCCAATTATCTTGTGTATCTCAAGCGTTTCACACTTGTTTTAACATACAATCAAAGGCTATTCATGGCAAAGTGAGCACTTTTGAAATCAACTTTAAAAAAAAAATGACTGCCCTTGCCTGCATATAACATAACGGGCGCACTGAGTGGCATACGCCCAGTAAAGTTGGTAACGATGGATGGAAATTAGTTCCATAATGTTAACGTCGAATTAAAAGTGTTACGTAACCATGTGTGATAACTTAAATTATTTCTTTCGATTAGTGTTTTTTTATAAATGTACCGAAGCGTAAAAAAGAGCCGAATTGTAAAATATTTACTTTTATAATAATTTCACTGCTTCTTTTGACCGACGCACGAATAAAGTGATGAGGCTCATGACAGTGTTTATTTTTATATGAAGCGGAAGAATACACAACGTGCATACAAGTAGATCGTAAGCAGGGCTTTCAAAAGAGCTCATGTTACCGTGAACACACTTTAAATATAAAAGTACTTCGTTGTTTGTTAAATTGAAATTTTATTTTCTTATATTTATCTATAAATTATAACTTAATACCACGTTTATAATCAATATAGATAAAAACGGTGAAGAAATAAGTGGGGTGGTAGCACCCAGTAAGAAATAGTTCTTATGCAAAATATGATTACACTGAGTCGCACGAATGTGGTGAGTTGTCCCTCTGGTGTAGTTTTCTAGACTTGGTTAAGCTTTGTTGGCATGAGGAGGAGGAGGAATATCGTGGAAGTAGAACTTCAGCAGGGCTTCAGAACGTGAACGTACTATACTAAAGAATACATCAGTGAGAGCGGGCTGGGCTTGCTCGCATATCGCCGCGCTCTCGAATCTCGTGTAAGTCGATTCGCCCCGCAGTAGCGCCGAGGGGGACCTAAATTTGCCGGCGATAAGGGCGCACCTGCCAGGGTCTCCATCGAAGGGAGAACTTACTGCTTACCGTACAAGATCTTGCAAGGCGAATGAACGCTCATTTATGTGGGAGATTAACAGGGCGGACATGGAGAAAAATGAATACACGCGAATGGAGTTAGACGCAGTAACTTTTCGAGAGCTCTGTAAAATTGATTTAAAGCTACATGAATGACTACACGGTAGCATTTGACTTTTGTACTGGATTTTGTAACAGTGCAAAACAATTTTCAACGAAAATTCATATTTCACTGGACAGAGGAGGAGGGTTTGCATATTTTTTGTAACAATTTACATTGAAGTTCTAAAACTAAACTGACTCATAAAATTGTACTCCACTTGAATGATTGAATAAGACATAGTACGCATACTGTAACATTTCTACATAGGGAGAAATCTTGATGTCGTAATATAAAATATGCTTAAAACCCACGAACTCCGCGTTAAGCAGCTGCGAGATGATCATCCTTTATTTTAAATGAGACTTACAATGTCTTTCAATGATTATCGAGAGAGTCTAGAGTACTTGAAATTCAAGGTTTCGACTTTTATTTTTCATACCACGGCACTTCTAATATAAACCTATTCCTGAATAGAACAATGAAAATCACAAGTTGCATAAAATTGGTCAATTTGCATAACTAGCAGGCAGGTAACGCACCATTTAAATATTGCAGCTTTTTTTTTTATTTATTTATATTATATACCGTTCGCTGGAAAACTGTTTAGCCATTTAAAATGTGATAATTCTATCAATTGTAGAAAAACCTGCACCCAGGGTTTTAAATTTGTACTGTAATAGCACTCCACCTTCCTCATTTTCATGTTGAAGGAAGATGATATTCCCATCCCCTCTCCTCTCTCCCTGCAAAGTTACGCACACTGAATACATAAAATAATAAAAACACCACTCATGAGTTTAATGTTTTATGATATGCAATCTCTAATATTTTGGAATTAAAATCATTTTGAGATATTGATTTTCAGCTGCGCGCTACTACGTCGAAGCGCTAACTAACCGTTACCCGTCTCGGTCCCGAATCTACGGCCGAGGACATGTTTCACGTGAGGGATACTTGTGGTCGGAACTGTACACTACAGCGAATCAGTGGTTGGTGTATTCGACGAGTTAATTATGAGAAACCTGATTTGCTGAATTTTCTGCACCTCTCATTTGTGAATTTTTGATGCCGAAATCAATGAACACGCTGTACTTTGTTTATTGTTTGCAAGGCGTACACTCGCCACGAGTACAGCGCACTTCAAAAATATAAACGATTGCAACACTCGAATTTGTAAATTAATTCGGGACTGGAAAGGTTAATGGCTAGAGCTTCGAGTATATCGCAAATTAATTTGGCAGCGAGGTACATTGCGAACACTTGTTCTTTTTTTACTACTATTGTGAGTGGGCGGCAGCTCTTTAGACACGCCCTGTTTAGCTGCGAACCAATAATTAGGGACTGGAAAAATTCGCTAGTTCATTTTAGGACAAGCTAGACTCCAAACATGTGTGTATTTATGTTATGTTTGCGATTGGATCGCAGTTAATCACCTAATCGCGTGCCACCTGATCTGGGGTAAAACTGTCTACACAATGGGGCAGCGGCCAATGATAGGAAATTTGAAGCTCCACAATACATAGGACAGTGGAGTCTATCCTACACGTCATGCGAAACGCGGAATTTTCCTGTCCCTACCAATACTAAGCCGGAAGCTGTAGTGTGAGTGAGTGTTGAACAGTGCTATACAAAGGTCTCACTTAATCGCATCAACCAATGAGCAAACGGCAGTGTCACGAGTGTCTAGAGGACTTCGAAGCCTAGCCTACTAGCAAACAGTCCGCGAAATACTCGTAGCTCTACTGATAATGCAAAGGCACTATGTTGAGATCACGAGGTCGCATAGAACCCATGCATGCAATCTATGGATGTGTGTCATTTCAAATGCAGTTCAGATTGTATAGTGAATATGAGGTTCAGATAAGTTTTATTGTTGCGTGTGGCTTCATTTTAACTCCACCTCTCCACAGAGTAATATGACAGTTAATTTTTTTGAAAGTGATTAAATGCATGAAAATTATGTTTGTAGTTTGAATAGGTTTGGGATAAACTTAAAGCCATAGTGCAGACTTGGCGATTTAAATAAACATTCAAATCATATTTTAAGACTCCTACAGTAAGTAAAACAATAATATCCTTCTTTTGTAGCATATCACACAACATCCGTCAAATTTACAAAATTATGCAATTTCACTTTTAGTATGATTGCCAATAATTACAATTTATTGTAGTAATAGTAAGTGCGTATGGGGGGGAAAGGTGAGCAACGCCCTCCGAGTGACGGGCTTTCCTGCTGGGACCCGTAGGTGTGGTCATCCTTGGACATGACATGAAGTGAGACCCTAGGATGGAGCGGCGCTGGAATGCAGGGGCGGTGAAGCGGGAGTGCCCCGAGAAAACCCGCCTGCAAGCGGCATCGTCCAGCACGATCCCCAGATGCGAAAATGTGGGAGCGAACCCGCCGGGAATCGGGCCCGGGTTGCCTAGGTGGGAGGCGAGTGCTCTAGCCGCTGCGCCACCGCTACCCCCATTTATTGTAGTTAATAGAGGTAAAGCATCAAAACAACATAGGTTTTGTACTGTAGCAGAAAACAGATGGCATGCATATGTACTACAAGGTATGGTAACAAATAACCCAGGCAATCATTTTTCTGTTAGTTGATTGCAACTTTCTGCTGAATTCACAAACTGTCTATTTACTTACCCCGGTTGTGAATATCAACCGAAATCACCCCATGCTTTCGGAAGCATCAAAATAAATTTTATTGGAAAATAACAGTTCTAACTGAAAAGTAAATGGGAGATTATCGTTCCATTTAAAAAAAGAAAAATTTCATTATTATAGATGACATTGTATTACTGTGGTAATAGGAATGAGTAAGCTGACAATTTTCAAGATAAAAATTAAGGAACTGCTTATAATTAAGAACACCTTATTTTAGCGAAATTATTTCACGAACAGTTGAATTTTATAACACTTTAGCTTGGATCAACATCCGTGATTGGATGATCTAGGTGTTTGGCGTTTTAGGTGTCTATCAGCGAATCACAGTTGTTTAGTATCAGAATAACCTAATTCTGATTGGCCAGTCACGTAAGAAAATATCTCCTGAAAGAAGCCGCCAATAACCAAAATAGACCTGCCGGCACGCCCGTAGGGTGTGCTGTAATATAGCATGCGCGGGAAATGTTTCGCGAAATTTGGGCGTCCCTGCTAATAATACGTACCAATTTAAACTTTACGGGATGAAAATGCAGGCTATAAAGTGTGATAAAAGACATATCTTGAAAGGCGTGTACGCCTTGAACGAGATATCAAAGAAAGTGCGGCGGCTTCGAAGTTACCAGTTTACGTAGGACGAACTTATCGCCCACATGCTTCCCCTTGAAGCTTTGCCTCAATAACAGAGACGCTTTTATAATGGTAGACCCCAATACGACATTAAGAAACGTATCTTAACTGAAGGCATGGGTGACTGTTTTAAAACAAAGCGGTATAAATTGTAGAAAATCAGTGCTTATGTTGCCATTAACCTCAAAGATACCTATAGGCTATTCACGGTAAAGTGAGCACTTTTGAAAGCACTTCCACTTGGAATAATACTCGATATATATATATATATATATGCTTTAGACGTTAATTTCTAAGTGCTGTGGAATATACACACTGTATTTATTACTTACATTGCAATATTAATTTTAAAAGGTGGTTAAAGAACTAAATATATGGCTGAAAGGAAAAAGTAACTAGGGCCTCAAAAGTGCCCACTTTACCGTGATCATGGCCATAAGTATTTTTCTAGCTGTATTCACATACCCTATTGGTTCAGCGTAATATGTACTTTGAAATTACAGGTTACTTCTTGTCCTTGATTGATTGGGGGAAATCATTCATCTCTGGAACAGCAATAATGTTATTTTAAGATAAAATGCCGCAATGGTGGATTTGTCGCTGTGTGCAAGATTACATCCATTAATCAATATGCATCCTTTCAGGACACAATTCTTTTCATATCACGTGCCTTCCAATAATTTTTCTGCATTCAAATACCACATATTAAACTTCTATTTCTAGTCTGTATGAAAATAGACGTCAGACTGATGGAACGTGACATAAAACATGTTACGTGGTACACAAGGTTGGGAGAGAAATGTAAAAACGATACCTACCTAAAAAGGCTGGACTCTGTTATAACAGTAATATCCCGACTTCTTGTTTTCCCGTGTCACTCAGCATAGAGTGTAGAAAAATATGTTGCCCAGATATATTCGGCAGGAGAAATATAAGTCCCATAGTTAAATGCTTTAATTTAAATATTAACCACTTCCTTGTGATATTGCTTTTTAAATCACCAAATAAATGAACACACACATTAATTTCTGCTAACGAGTCACTACTTGAAGGTGATGGGTATTGAAAGATATAAGCAGTTTGCGGTAAAACTAACACTTTTGAAAACCCTGCTTATGATGTGCTCATGCGTCTACTTGGCATCGCTCCGCCGTATATAAAGTTTACATCAGTCTGAGCGCAATGACTTAATTCGTGCCCTGAGCAAGTGTGAGGCATTTTTTGGAATGTAAATATGCCAATAATTGTTACTCGTATGTACCCAAAATAAATGAAAAGCTTAACTAAATGAATTCAGTGTCCAACATTTTAAATACCTCACTTTATATACTTCGGTTAGACATGGAAAAATTGTTTCCTACATCTTTGCCACCTTTACTATAGTAGGATCATTCTGGTCGCGTGTATTATAAAATGTATGCAGTTAACGGAAGAGGTTTTTTTTTTTCTTCAAAATATTGATTTCTAATATTTCCATTTATCCGCGAACCAGTATACTGAGAAAAAAGGTTTTGTTGAATTAAACAAGACTTGTTTGGTGCAACCAAATTATTTGTTTGTATAGGGGCAATGAAATATTTTGTTGCTGAAACCAAATTATTTGTTGTTCTCATTTGGTTGCCCCGAACTGTAATATTTGGTTAGTGCAACTAAAGGTTTGTTTGGTTACACGTACATTAAACAGTTTGGGCCGATATAAAAAAAAGTAAGTTCGAGCGACTTTCGAACCTAGCTCACCTGCGACCGAGCGCTACACCTTAGTAATCTCAGCTGACGTAGGAACGCTTTTAAATAGATATACTGCAAATATTGGGTAACTTGTACAAACTAATATTTCAAGTTTTACAGCTTTACTTGTCAGTTTATTGTTGCATTATTTTATTAATGTGTTTATACGATTGTTATGCATAAATAGGTGCACTAACAAACATTGTTACTATCCTAATTGTTACTAAAAATACAAACAAACTCTCGAGCTATATTTTCGAGCGAAGGCAGTCAAAAGAGTGGCCAAACAAATAATACAGCTGATTCAACAAAATATATAGTTGACAGTACAATTATTTTGGCCCAATACAGAGATTTTGTTTATTCAAACATATATTTTGTTAGACGAACAAAAGTAATTTTGTTGCTTTTAAAATTTTGTTTGCCCAACAATATGTTTTGTTAGGGCAATTAAATATATATTTGACTCTATACAAACAAATGTTTTGTTCGAATTTCTTTCAGTGCAATAACATACTGACAGCGTGGTGGACATGTGGCCTCACAGCTGTTAATCTGCGTCCACTGTTAAAAGCGTAGCAATAACTATGGAAATGAACATAGGTTGTGCACTGTGCACTAGAATTGACCGCTATGATTCCGGATATGTTGACTCACAACTACGCATAACAGGTCGTGTGCTTGAGAGCTTCTGATTAGTGGTTGTGTTTCATTTCTTACGCAGACACATGGGGCGACAGTCGTTCAAGTAAGATTTTTCTGCAAATATTTCTATATAGCCATGAGAAATTGCATAACATATAATAGTCATATTGCAGAAACGAACTAATGCCGCAGGATATAAATGCATAGAGGTAACAGTGTACTTGCAACAACTCTTAAATATCAACCACGTCTTCACGAACGAATAAATAAAACATTTTAAAGACATGAAAACACGCCACTCTTTTAAACCACTGTCAATTCTCAATTCTCAATGCACTATCACGTCAAGTTCCTTACTATTATCCATTTTATGCAATGTCAGCGAAGCCAAAATACCAAAACATAATTTACCGACACTACCAACTGACATAAGACTCATGGCAAAATTTTATTGGCTAAAATAATACAAAATAATTCAATTGTTTAATATTACGCACAAGGTTTCTGATCACGTGCAAAGAGCATCTGTTATGCCCTATGCTATGTGCATAGTTTTTCGGTTGTGAACCCGCCGTTAGTATAATCCTTCCAAGTATGGATACACCATTGTCCACCGTCTCCAGCTGCGAAGTGCAAGCTGTTATCCAGTTCTTTCCTTCTCTTCTTTTTACCGCTAAAGGCGAAGTGTGGCAGAGACTCATCGATTTGACTTGTTTGTTTTACGTTCCCGGCACCGCTTCACTCGATCATATGGGGTTTTATGAGTATCACTAGATTGCTTTTGAGATGCTCTTTCCAACCGTATACGATTTCTGTATTTGACTTGGCTTTTTGACAAGTATAGGCCGAAATTTTGTTGTTTTCTTTCTTTCTTTCTTTTTTACATTAAACGCATACAATTTCACCATAATCACGCCACACAAATGTTTACGTGCAATCGATTGATCTTGACGAGAGCTATCGATTCAAACTTGAACTAGCGTCGTAGCTTCTTCTATTCAGAAGCTACACTACGCGGAATTTATGAGACGCAGCGAAACGAACTGAAAATGCACTCCTCTCCCGAACCCGGCCACGCGCGATGCTTCGCAGTCCTCGCTCAACGTAACATATTCTTTGATCCTCTCGCAATCGAGTGGTATAATTGAATTTTGAATGTAAACGATAAATTCGGAGCTGCAATGATAAACTGTATGCCCCAATTTTGTTATCATCGGATTTTCTGGATTGTCTCCCACTATGGTTGCATATTTAAAGACTTATTCACGTCAAGAATTGACGGGAGTGGAGTGGAAAGATTTGGACGGTTTTTAACATCGAGTTCTTGAGAGCCAACGAGGGTGAAGAGAGGCGAGTGTGGAGCAGCGCTGGAATGTAAGGGAGGGGTAAACAGGAGACCCCCGAGGAAATCCGCCGACCAACGCCGTCGTCCGGCACGAATCCCGCGTGAGGAAAATCCGGCAGTGATTCCGCCGCTCGAGTATCCAAAGTGGTTTGTCATTTGTTTCAGCTTTGCTGGAGGGGCGCGCAGATCGGAACACATCTTGTCGTCCACTGTACTCATTGGATCTTGCTTCAAACGATTTCTGTCTTTATCTCTATCTACAGTATATCAGCTAAATGTCCATTTGGTCGGCCACCGGTTCAGTAACGATGAGAAAATACCACCGAGTAAATAGGCAAGGCTTCATATACAGAGTGTTCGGTGAAAAAAAAATTCTTTTACCCGGTATGAAAAAATGTGTAGGGAAAAAACGGCGATTGTGTGGGGAGACGAGTAACTATAGTCTGCGTATGTTACAATTAAGAGTTTCAAACGTTTACACATCACATGCCCTATCCCCCCTCCCTCCCCGAAGTTTGGATACTTTCTTTAGGAGCAACGCAAAATAATTGTACAGGAGAGTGTGATAGCCCACGTATCCTTGAACACATTGTTCAAACTTCAAATCCTTGTACGTGTTCGACAATTTCTTGTACACCTGGCGAAAACTTCTCTCTTAAGTTAAGTTTAAGAGTTGTTTAAGGATTTATAATGGCTATTATTTATTAGTATTTTATAATTTATAATTATATATATTTGATTTATTTATATTTAATTATTTATTGAAATTATTTAATTAACTTTTTATTATATAGAAAAAATTGTATTATATATTAGTATATATATATATATATATATATGTGATGTTTTGTTTTTTTTTGTTAAATTGTATTAAGGAATTAGGCTAAATTATTTATTCGCCTGTTTATCAAAAACATCTTCTTTGATTAATTAAATATGAGATTTGACCTGCCCAATGAATATTTTAATGGCCCGGTATTTTGACTGTGCAAAGGTAGCATAATCATTAGTCTATTAATTGTGGACTTGTATGAATGTTTGGACGAAATATTAACTGTCTCAATATTGCTGTGGAGAGTTCGAGAACGGGACAGAGGTGTTTCACGAAAGATAGTTAAAGCCAAGGCGACCCTCGCTTCGCGCAGAAGTTTCAGTCTGCGTCGGTGTTCGTTAATAGACGGCGCGGGGAACTCCCCGCGAGTGAGAGTCTGTTCACGTGTCGACTTGCAACAGAAGAACCGACGAACGCCCCGGCGCTCGCTTCCGTTCTGTACTTTCTGCGGAACACAGCCGAAGTCGGCGAAGCGGAGCTCGACAGCTGAAGACGCCCTGTGTTTCGTGGCGACTAACTGGAGTCAGGTGTGACAATCTCGCAGCTCTGCCTGACACGTGGCACGGTGCGACGACTCCAAGTAACACACATGTGTTTCTGAAGGTTGTTCGCGATAAACTGGGCACTCTTGAAATTAAACCTTAGAAAAATGTCACTGACCCTGCCTGCGTATACTTTAACGGGCACACTGAGTGACATGCGCCCGGTAAAGTTGGTAACGATGGATGGAACGTAGTTCCATGTCTTAACGTCAAATGTAAAGTGTTAGGTAATCATTTGAGAATAATTGAAGTGATTTCTTTCACTTTATGTTTTTTAATTGCATTGAAGTGTAAAAATTAGCAGATTTGTAAAATATTTACTTTTCAATAACTGTACAGTTTCACTTGACCGACGCATGAATAAAGTGTTGAGGCCCATGGCAATGTTAATTTTACATAAGGAGGAAGAATACGCAACGTGCATGCAAGTAGATCTTTAGCAGGGCTTTCAAAGGTGCTCATTTTAGCGAGAACAACCTATATAGAGTGTTGATTTGTAACTTCTCCACGTCACCAGGGGCGTGTACAGGTGGGAGGGTCAAGATGGTTTAAGCTTCGCAATCGAAGACACGAACTCACAAGAAATCATGAAAATTATAAAAAAAACATAAAAACCCCTCTCTAAAACTATTTTTAAAATAATTCACATAGTAACATTCAAATAAATTACGCTTTTGCGTTATTAATCGAATTGAATTAATTCCTAAAGTCAGAACAATCACGATTATAAACGCTTGCTTCGCGTCATGGCTGAGTAGGAAGTTATGAATATTAATTTTATAAAAGCATTATAATGATAGTTTTATGTTGTTTTTAACATTTCTTTTGTACAGCCGGCTAATTCTTTACTTTAGAGGACAGAAGTATCTCTCACATGTTCCTGACTATTTCTCAATGACATTCTGCGCTACATATATTTTACAAGCCGTGTTAATATTCTGAAATGGCAATATTTCTTTGTTATTTGTTATTGTGCAAATTGTTTTCTTTCCCCAATCTTCGGGAGTAGCCAGGGCCATACCACCCCCCCCCCCCACACACACACACAATTCGCCCCTGCAGTCCGGGATAGATTCGTTGTCCGGCCACCCTGATTTAAGTTTTGCATGGTCTCCCGAAGTCACTCCAGGTATGTTTACGAAAATTTATCTGGTAAAATTGACTAAGTCAACTTGATAACGTAGTCAGTTTCGCTAGGTCCTTCAGTATTCGTTGTTGTGGTAAAAATTTTAAATACATAAATGAAACATTTATTAACCGCTGTGCTAGATGATGATCACATCGAGACACATGGATTAAGTTTAATAGCGTGTAATCAAATGAAAGAGTCGGAACCAATCGCTACTGCGTGAGAAAATAAAACCATCTTTATAATCAGTGACACGTGATATGTTCCCAATTAAGCTTGCAGCGAGATACCAGCAGCAGTCAGGTGTCTTACTGCTGCATTTAGCGCAAAATAACCCATCCATAGTGGATGTTTGGTTTTATAGCTTGTCTATACAAAAAAAAAAAGTTTCGACAGCACCCTTATACCCAACTAGCTACTGATCTTGCACAGAAGTACATACATAACTACTTACAAACTCGTATTTACGTCACAATATCGATGTTTGCCAAATTTGGGCAGAATTGATATAGTGGCGTAATTATGAGTTCGTGAGTTCGTATAGACTGTTCACGGTAAAATGAGCCCTTTTGGAAGCCCTGCTTAAGATCTACTTGTATACACGTTTTGTATTCCTCCTCCTTATGTAAGATTAACATTGTCATGGGTCTCATCACTTTATTCATGCGTCGGTCAGAAGAAAATGCGAAATTATAAGGAAAGTAAAATTTACAAATGTGGTAGTTTTTACACTCCGGTGCATTAAGAAAACAGAAAGCGAAATAAATAAATAAATAAATAAAGTTATCACAAATGGACACCTAACAATTTTTATTCGACGTGAAGATATGGAACTACTTTCTATCCATCGTTGCCAACTTTACTGGGCACATATCACTCAGTGCGCCTGTTGAAATACATGCAGGCAAGGACAGTGACATTTTTCTGAGGTTTATTTCAAAAGTGCTCATTTTATCGTGAACGGCCTTTAGTTACTTGTCTTGTCTGTATTGCAGTGTAAGGCCAATATAGTCTATTCGCTGATTACTCACACTTTTTGTAACAAACTTTTGAAAAATCACCCCATTAGTGATGTGTTTAGCTGTTTCCTAAATATGCTCTATATCACAAGCGTTTATACTTGTGTTAACATAAAAGTACCTTACTTTTGGTTAAATTCAACTTTTACTTTCATTCTATCTATAAATTACAATATTTCATTTTAAATTAAGGCGAATAAGAACAGGGAGAAAATAGGTGTTTTGGTAATGCTTAGTAAGAAATAGTTCTCATGCAAAATATTACTACACTGCGTGTGCACGAATGCGGTGCGCTGTCCGTTTGGTGTCATTTCCTATATTCAGTCAAACTCTGTTTGCTTGAGGTGGAGGAATATCCTGGAAGTAGAACTTCAGCGGCGCTTCAGAAAAGTTGGAGGTAACGGTCAATTGACTATTGCTAGTTGGGAATATGTGTACTTTCGGAATTTTCTTTTTTAAAAATATAAACATGCTGGAAAAACCGAGAATCCAGTACGGCGGGGGAAGGCTTCCCTTAAACGTGCGATATTTACACTTCATGAACTGATGAACAGCGAATTGATCTCATTTAATTAAAGTTTTTCTTTGTTCTCTTTAAGATTAAGAGGCGACTTATCAGTAACATACTTATATTACTAAAAGCACTGCAGTCTGAGTTTCTTTCCTTGGCAATGAAGTGATCGAATTCATGAAAACGTAAAATTTAATATGGAAGTATACAAACGGTTGAGAAAGTTGACGGTACTCAGGATTCCCAAAAATGCCGAGTTAACGTCGAACCACCCGAGACAATAACTACTGCAGAACAAATTAGTATGACTCGTCTGCCTATATGAATGATTTATTTTACTTTTTTTTTTTTTACGGGCAATATTCAAGTGAAAACGTTTTTGAAATAGTCTATTCGGGGTTACTTCACACTTTGCTAGCTAAACGTTTCAAAAATTTCCATATGTAAAGGCTGTTCACGTTAAAGTGAGCACTTTTGAAATCAACCTTCGAAAAATGTCACTGTTCCTACCTGCACATATTTTAACGGGCGCACTGGGTAACATGCGCCCACTGTAAAGATGGTGACGATGAATGGAAAGTATTTCCATATCTTGGTAACCATTTGTTATTACTTATATTATTTCTTTAACTTTATGTTTTTTTAATGTGTCAAAGTGTAAACAATTATTAAATTCTAATAATTCCACAATTTCACTTGACCAACGAATGAATAAAGCGATGAGGCCCATGGATTTTACATAAGACTGAAGAATACACAACGTGTATACAAGTAGATTTTAAACAGGGCTTTCAAAAGTGCTCATTTTACCGTGAACAGCCTATATTAAGTGTGTTTAGTTATTTTCTAAATATGTCAGGCATCGCAAGCATTTGACACATTTATACATAAAGGTATATTCAATCTATAAATTATAATACTTCATATATAATTTAGAGTAGCAGAGCCGGGGGTGTTCTAGACTACATTGGATTAATTGCAATTAATTGATAGATTATCGATTTGATTGGAAGGGCTAATCCTTAATCCGACGTTAATCCGAGCTTAATCCGATCAGAAATCGAAAGGTTTAAATTTACTGAAATTGTTAAATTTATTGAAAGTGCTAAATATATTGAAATAGTTAAATGTATTGAAAGGGTTAATTTTTAATCGGATCAATTTTTTCCCTTGATTTTGTTGTTGTGTATAGTTCTTTCTTTCTTTACTTTTGTGGGGAGCAGCAGGAGCTCTGTACGATGTGGACACTGTGGTGCGCTAGAGGCGGATGACAAGAGAGGTGGGTTGCAATGTGTTATAAATGAGTTTGATTAAGTGCAAAAGTGTGCTAAGGGTCATTTTTCTTATTTTTTCTAATTTTGATATGTTTGAATGTTGGTGGTAGATAGGCAATTTTTACGAATATATTTAACACACGAGAGAAATTTAGAGTTTTAAATGAGTTCTATGTACGAATAAATTATACGCATCGAATCGCAAATTTCGAACAATCACAACTATGTGAATAATAAGTGCAATTATGTGACTCTTCAGTATGGAATTTAACATAACGTGATTTTACTATCCCGAGCTGTATGCTAGCAATATAATTTACACGAGACAGAAGTATAACACAATTATGTGAGAATGGAATTAACGATCTACAATGAATAAAAAAGTCCCTATAAATTAAACAAACACACTAACAAGATTATATATATATATATATATATATATATATATATATATATATATATATATATATATATATATATATATATATATATACGATGCCTATCGCACATACCTTACATGCCTGCTGCCTGTAAGACTGGTGATGAGGAACTTTATAATCCACACGTTAAAAGAAATTAATTGATGAACACACATAAAAAAGAGAACGTTTAATTTACGTCCATTCCTCGGGAGCTTAAATTCGGAAATTTTAAACAAAACGAATGTTTCCAAATTAATTGATTAACATGTGTAATAAAATTGCACCTCTTCCGAAACACATCTGTCCGTATGCGAGGTTGCTGTGTATATGATTTGTAGTAGTATATGATTTGCAGAGACTTATAAGCATGATTAGATATGTGGAGCACAGCCGACGTATATTGTATATGATTTGTGTAGTATATTATTTGCAGAGACTTATAAGCACGATTAGATATGTGAAGCAAGGCTGACATCCGTCCACCTCGGAGGTCACCCGATGAATGAGAGTATTGTATGACGTGTTCCTTCTTATATATGTGTAGTGCCGCCGATGTCTTAAAGGCAACTGAGTAGAAATTTACGACTGACATAAACTATTTCCCTACCAAGCTGCTATTAACGACTTGATTCGTCCTACAAGTACGTGAATGTTTAAAAGATAATTATTTAAAAATAATGTATGTGCTACAAATGTTTTCCGTAGCGTCTGTGAAATTCACGGCACTTGTTGAAAATTGTACGAAGTTTCGTCGACCGAGCTCAGACATGTACTTGAGATGATTATAAATATAACAAACAGACTATATCGGGCTATGACACCAAAATTTATAATATCAGATAAATTAAAAAAACTTATAATAATTCAAACTATAGTTTACGAATACTGTAAATGCGATCTGAACCCCTGAGCATATAATATCACTTAATGAAAATCGGGGCTGCTACACTCCGAATCCCGGTGTTTATGAAGGAGCTATTGAGGTATACGTCAGTCTAGTCCAAGCTTCTATGAGCAACTGAAGATGGCAGAGCCCCTCGAGAAACCTCCGCATCACTCTGCCCAAGGCCAACAACCCCTTCCCTTTTCTGAGAATGCTACTCTGTCTTTGAGGTTACTTATCTGTCTGCCCTCCATTGTCAATTTTTCGCCATTGAGGTAAGATGGCGACGAGTGGCTAGATATGGCTACATCACTCCCGAGCACCCTGCACCCCCATTCCCACCTCCCACCTCTACACCTCGCCAGAGCGACATGTCCTGGGGTCATTCACCCATCTTCCCCGATTGTCAATTTTTTGCCACTGAGGCAAAATGGCGATGACTGGCTAGAGAGCTTCACATCGCCCCAGCTCGCCTGTAGGCATCCCCTACCCTTCCTCCCCTCATGAGAGGGACGTGCCCCGATGTCAAGACCCAGACCATCACTCTCACCCCTACTCCAGAAGCTGTCATCACCCGAAAAGTCAGTTTATTCTTCAAGGCCATGCATCCCCAGCCCAGAACGCATTTTTTCGAATATCTCTAGAGCTGGCCTGTCCAAAAAGCCCGCCCTCGCTCCCAATCCAAAGTCATGCAAGAGCCTGGCGTATTCTCAGCAAATTAAAAAATTTCACAACACTCGCCGATGAAATTTTATACCCCTGAAATAAAGTTTTTTTAATCCCCGAGATAATTCCCAGATTTAACATTCAAACAATAAGTGTATATTTGAATCAAGCAAACTATGACTTGGAAAAAAACAGACAGAAATACAAGACATATTTTATTCACTCATTTAAAATATGTTTTTTTTTTTTTTCAACTATTGGAACAAGATATATATTTATTCGTCAAACAGGAAAAAAAAAACGTATTTCACGTGTAGTATATGAGGGATAAATACAGTTTTCTCAGTCTTAACTCGGCATCTGCTAAGGTCACTTCATGTGCATTAAAGTAGCACAGAGAACGACAGCAGGGTGTCCATTGCAACAGCAGGCATCTACACCAATGGGAAGCATTGATAACGTGAACGACGGCAGGCATACACTACAACAACAGGCCTCCATCACATCGACTACAATGCCAGCATCCATCACATCTTCTACAGTTCGAGACGTTCACTACAACTGGTATTTACTACAACTTCGCTACATCTAGATCGTCATCAATGCAGAATCTACTGAGAATTTCATCTCTGCATCAGCTCGCAACAGGTACAATACATCAAGGTCACTGATGTGACAATCGTGACTCTGAATGCGTTGAAACGTTCAATGCGATTTTAGATTATGGGAAGGCGAAAACCTTACAGAGTTTAAGTTTAGACTGCTCCCAACTGCGAGTGTTGCCGAAAGAATTTTGTGGGCCACGAAATGTAATTAGTGTGTCCGATCCTGACTGAACATTTACAAGCTGATGAGGATATCGTATCCTATTTACCTTGTGATGACTGTCCTTACGAAATGTCTGCATTTGTTAATGATGGGAACTTGCAACATATGCGGAGGGATTGTATGTCGCGCAGGCTCGAACAGCGACTTGAAGCTATAATCATTCCAGATATAGCAATGGACTCATCCGAAGCCGATGAAGTAGATTCCGAGGTGAGCACTGTCATCTTATAAAATTTTATATGAGAAAGAGAGAGACTTTTTTGTAACTAGTGTATAAATAAATAACGTAAAATGATGTGCTATGCTCAGGGTTTCGAAAACTACCAAGACAACTCCTTTGTAATTAAGGAGCTTGCCATTTCTCATGCAACTGACACTAATGACTCTAGAGTATTATGCTTTAAATCTCCCAAACCTTGGCACAGTTTAAAACCTGAAGTTGAAATGATGTTTCGGGAACAGACTTACGAGATACATAACCTGAAATGGAACTCGGGTGACATAGCTTACGAAAAATGTTTTCAATATGTAAATTATGCATTACTCGAGATTTTCCCATATACGTGCCTGGAAAAATGAAGAAGGATATTTTAAAAACTTTAACGAATGCAGAATTAATATATATATATATATATATATATATATATATATATAAGAAGATACCACGACTGTTCGAGTATTAATTCAATAGTCAAACTCTATAATGCAAATCACTGTGCGGAAAAAAACATTCTGCACACAATGTTAAAGCGAAGCTTTAAGAGAATATCTGTACCAACATACTACCTATGTGCAGATATATTAATTTTCGAAATAAATTGTTTGTTCCAGGTAGCGTAAGAATTCGAAAAAAAATAGAGAAATTCAACCCAGAGAAGATGTATTCCAGTATTTTTCGAGGACACAACTGTATACAGCATGAGTACTATGTGATGAAGAAGGAGACTGTCCTGTTTTTAATATGCGACCTGACAGCAAACTACCGTGTTCTTCTTGGGACCTATGTTTTAAAAATCGCAGTGCAGAAATAACCAAAGAACCAGGTTTTCATTAAATAAAATATAAATTGATTAGAGAATTTTACGATACCACCACAACCTTATGGACTGAAACATGTAATAATAAGGAACACATCACACAAATGCATGGCAATAGTGGCCTTTTAAGAGCACCATGTGGAATGTGGGACTGTGAAGTCTGGAACAGCATTTTTTTGATGTAACAAAATTGTCGCTGAAGAATTAATTTTACACAAACTGGATATATAAAGCGAAAAAGAGTCAGAAAATTGTACAGCAGAGCTTCAGTTATGATGGAGAGGTTCGATCCATCACTTCAGTACGCTAGTGTTACTCCAGGATATAGGCAAGTCTGGTTTAGAATTGAAGATTAATATAGTCCACTACAGATACAGATGTGCAACGGAGATGAATATTGGAGTTTTTCAATAATCAGTCCTGAATGTAATACGAAGAAGTCGGATATTGCATTGAACATAAGTGTGAAGTCTATAATTTAAGGACCTGAAACCGATTTGCCGATTAGTTTAACCGAATTAGTATGGGACATGAAAGATGAAGAAATTACTAAATATCCATAATTTAGTAAAATTAAATAAAAGTTGCTAAGGGAGTATTACTCTGAACGTGTTGTTTGGACAGAATATGCAAAAACAACCAATATTATACGTACATCGGTGACCAAGAATTAACTTCTTTCCTGTGGCATGTGGCAATGTAATGTTTTTCAAAGCAAGAACATCTGCCCAGACTATATAAAGGAGAGCGTTCAGTATAAAATCTTCAGTCATGGTTAGAATCTTCGACCCTACAGTTGTATACGAGGTCTTACAAATAGGATACAGAAAAATTTTCTTTAAACCGTATGACGGTATTCTACACGTTCATGTTTGCAACAAAATAGAACATTGGTGCTACACTTTCGACAACAGTCTCGGCATTCGCTTTGGTGTAGGAATAGCATGCAATGATTGTGCTGTGAGATATATTCGCCTCGACAGTGACTTGCTAACAACATTAGAAGATTTGATGATTGCCAGGCTTAGCGAGGAGATAGACGAGGAACAGGGATATGGAGTAATCGACTACCAGCTCCCCAAACTTCATCAGGGAATCACCATTCGTTGGAAGGAGACCTGCGATGGGGACATCCCAATTTATTTTCGAACAAGGAGGATTAGTTTTTCCATCCATGTGTAATTAATATGCGTGTGAAGTGGCTAATCCAGAATAATGTTCTCACCGATTTGCAAGTATGTGTTTATTACTATAGGATATTCACTGTAAATATGAGTACTTTTGAAAGCCCTGCTTATGATCTACTTATATACACGTTGAGTATTCCTCCGCCTTATGTAAAATTAAGTTTGCTATGGACCTCATCACTTTATTCATCCGTCGGTCAAATTAGACTGTGAAATTTTTAAGAATATATACTTTAAAAATCTACTTATTTTTACACTTCCTGCATTAAATAACCAGAAAGAGAAAGGAATAATTTTAAGTTTTCACAAATGGTTATCTAATATTTTTTATTTGATGTTAAGATATGGGACTACGTTTCCTTCCATCCTTACCAACTTTACTGGCGAATGTCACTCAGTGCGTCCATTAAAATATATGCATGCAAGAACGTGACGTTTTTTCCAAGGTTCATTTTTAAAGTGCTCGCTTTATTGTGAACAGCCTTTAAAGGTTTGTATTCTGTAACTTATAGCATAGCATATTCACATTTTGTTGTAAAGGAAATGCGTGAGTCAGACATTAATTGCAAATGCACTTATTTCTCTCAAGCTTTGTCAGCACATAGTAAACCAAATAGTTATGATTGCACATTATATGCCGTTCATGGTAAAGTGAGCAATTTTTAAGGCCCTCCCAACAAGAATCAACCACCAATAAATATATCTTATTGCAGGCTCAGGCATTAAATTTTGAGGTTGGTGAAATGTTTACACTGTGTTTGTAGGTCGCATTGCGATGTTTATATAAAAAGCAGCAGGAAGATATAAATTGGATGAAACGAAAAATTTAGAAGGACCTTAAAAAGTGCTCACTTTACCGTGAACAGCCTATAACTAACTGTAGCCATTCTGAATGTCTTGTAAACCAGTACAGACGGCACAGAGTAGATCGTAAACATAAAATTAAGGCCAGCGCATTGCAATGTCATATTGTGAGGAAGAAAAATGTTTTAAAAATCTTGTTTATAATACAGACACTTTGATGTTTTCAGTATTTCGAATAATGTGACAATAATATTCATAATTTATATCGTTATAGCAAAAACAAGTTTGGTTACACATCTCATACTGGATGTGATTCATCAAAATGTTATGAGCATCTAGTATTGAAGATGTATACTCTCACTATGTTCAATCACATCCTGATTTGATTGAAAGCATTGTTTTACATGCCCCTACTTGTAAAGATGTTCGTGTACAAACAAGAGATTAAAACTAGGGCATAAGAAATGCTCACTCCTTGAAAGCAGAGGTCAAGAAGGGGATCTGGATCCAATATTAAGAAAATGCATGAAAACTTTGTTCATGGAAGTTCCTAACAGCTTATAAAATATCTGTTTTTAAAGAAAAACTGTTGTATATATTTTGCTAGTTTCGGAGCAAGGTGTAATTGTTGTACATATAGTTTTGCACCTACCTATATGTTTTGAAATAATCGTGAGACGTCCTATATTTGTTTATGGGTTTATAACTTGTCTCTTGAAAATGTTGTAAATATATTGTGAATTCACTTGTGTTTGTTTAGCATGGAAATGTTTGGAGCAAGTTCTACTTGCTAGTGTTAAAATATTTTGTGTCATCCTATACTTGTTTGATTCTGTGTTAAATGATTTGAAACAAATGTGTAATTTGTATATGTTTTGGAGGAAAATTTTCTGCTTGCTTGGTTATGTTTTGAAACATTGTATATTTCGTTTATCGAAATAATAATAATAAAAATATGTTTGTAAATATTTTGTTAAATAGATATGATGTAAATTGATCCCTTTCGCACGTTTATTTAACCTATTCCTTATTAAGAATGAACTTGTTTTGGTAAGAAAAATATTTTCTCCCCAGAGACATTTGAGAGAAAATTACTTAATTATTCTCCAACACAGAGAGAGTGAGAGAGATTCTTAAATTTTCTATTAAAAAAGTATGTTGCATTAACAAGAAAGAGTCTTGTAAAGAAAAATAAAATAAATCAGATAACAAACAGACTATTAGTTTGCCAAAAATACTATTCAACTGAAGATATAATTGCATCTTGCAAAAAATGTCTGCTGAAAAAAAATTATCATTACATAAAATAATTTATTCTTTCGCCAGCCTATGTAGAGTATTCAGTTTATTCAAGGAGGCTCTGGGTTCGAATCCCGGATAAGGCATGGTTAATTGTAATATATATAGTTTGTGGGTTCGATTCCGGCTAAGATATGGTTGACATAAGCAGGGTTCAAATCCCATTAGATCATGTACGATTGTAATTAAGTTTCTCACTTCAGTACCTGGTAGATATGATTGTAATATATAGATTCTGGGTTCGATTTCTGGCTAGGTCTTGTATGATATTAGATAGTTTGTATGTCAGTACTTGTTAACCATATTAACTAAGAGGATTAATCAATTAAATATAAATTTACAAATAAATTATAGTAAACAGGAATTTGTTTGTATATGTAAAAGAGTGTTGAATTATAGCATCAAATTGATTTCACCTCGTAATGCAAAAAACTTCGTGTTGGAATAACAATTGTTCGTGTACGTAATCGTTAAATAAGAACTTCATTCAAACCTAATGGCTTAAAACCGAACAATTACAGGTTAAATTCAGATATAAATGCTAAAATTCAGCATATCCAAGAAAAAATTCCTAAAATGCATTAAAACTTTTAATTTGCATTGAAATAGTTTAAAACTTAATTAAAATGTCGTAAAATGTGTTATTCGTCTATTTGATATCCATTTCAGGCGAAGAGCGTTATTTTAATTTTTGCAAACAAGGGAAGGTGGTGAGGGTATAAATAGGGGTACGCACCCACTGGAGCTCATTTTCGACACTCACTTCACTTCGTCGCTGGACTTCGGGCGGACAGCATCGTCTTCTGTTTTCTTCTCGGCGGACCTTGCGGCCTTCGTCTGTAGCTCTCGCGACACTGGGTAACAACTGCCGACCCGTTGCTCTGGTCAACGGTCATCTCGAGCCTAGCCTGTTAAGGTCAGCGGTGGTTGTTTCCTACAGCGGTTAGGAACACCTGACATAAAAAAAAAAAATTACACTCACACACACTAACAATCGAACCTTCTGAATACACTATCCTGGCTGACTCGACCCCCGGGAGCGGGGATGTGGGCTCGCTGGAGGCGGAAATCCTAGCACCAAATAACACACCACCCGGCGCAGTTATATCCACACACGGAGAAGGTGGAATAATACATTTTCACCAACCTCAAAACCAAACACATGAATCCCAGGCAGCCGTCATGGACACCATAGAACATCACGACTCAGCACAAAAAAAATCTCATGCCTCACGATCTCACCGCTGAATAACAAAAGTCTTGGCTGCTGGCAAAACACAATCGCCGCAAGGCATTGTTAGACCAACAGTTTGAGAATGAAACCTGGATTTTGGAAACTAATCGCAGGAAAATATCCCGACCCACCCGAGAACCGCAGCCAAAGTCAATCGCGGTACAAAACCGATTCGAACCATTTGCCAACATGCCAAATACACAAACAGCTACACTGACTAACACTCAAAATAGCACATCTGTCCCGTCCACCTCTCACACTGAGCGCCCAACCGCAAAAAACTAAACGAAACCCATGAAACTCATCGTGCCTGACACCTCCGCATGCAACCATCTTATCGCAAAAAACGCTCAATGAACATCAC
Organism: Dryococelus australis; assembly: GCA_029891345.1. Lineage (NCBI taxonomy): Eukaryota > Metazoa > Arthropoda > Insecta > Phasmatodea > Phasmatidae > Dryococelus > Dryococelus australis. Next base: position 29,106,624 of record CM057000.1, on the reverse strand, counting down.
AGGTACACAAATTTCCCTTGTTCAAGCCGGCCTCCAGATCACGTGCACCCACGAACAGGTGTATCACTCGCTAAAAGACTTCCTTAAAATTGCCAACGTTCATTTTTACACTTTCAGTATAGCAGCAGAACACCCACAAAAAGTGGTAGTCAGGCTCCCACGAACTACCCCCACTTCAGACATCAAAGAAGACCTTGAGGCGTGCCACTACACTGTAATCGATGTGTATCAATTCAAAAAAACTATCTCAGACCCCAACAACCCTTCACACACCTGGGACGAACCACATGATTTTTTCTGCATTACAGCTGCAAGAAACGACACCCTCCCCCCCTTCTCAACCTCACTTGCATAAACATGACGGCAGTACAACCCCGCCCGTACAAAAAGAGGATTGGGGACATCCCCCAGTGCCAAAATTCGCTGGCTTTACCACCATACAAAAAACTTCTGTGCCCTCCGAACTGTCTGCCGTCACTGCGCTGGCCCCCACCCCCACACAGCCTGTGAGAACCTGAACAAGAACCCCAACTGCGTGAACTGCAAGGGGAAAGGAGTGCACGAAGCCAATTCAAGGCTCTGCCCAGAATACATCCGCCTGGTGCAACTTCACAGGAGGCCCAGCAAAACGCGAAACCCAACGCCCCACACTTCGTGCACCCCCTGTATTCACGCAGGAACACTTTCCGCCCCAATCTCAACTAGGAACATTGTTAGGGAAAATGTTTCTTACTCACAGGCAATACGGTCTCAAACACAGCCCCGCAACACACAACAATCTTCCTCTCCGATCTCAATCCAAAAACCAACCAACCAGCAACCCATTCCACCCCTCCTCCCCACCCCACGCCAACCCTCCCTTCCCTCCATGGCCCCTCCCGATATCGGCGATATCAGTTCCACACTCACCGACCTCCGAGACCTTATGCGCTTCCTCCGGGAAGCGAACTTCCTTCAATTCATGACTCACATGAAATCCTACATCCTCCTGGGCAACTCCACACCTGACCCACAGATGAAAACCCTCCTGCTCCTGCAGGCCTTGACCACCTACTCCGGGTTCGATTAGTCATGGATCAAACCCACACAGATAGACCCTGTGTCCTCTCCCTTCTCTACTGGAATGCCAACAGCATATTTTATCAAATTTACGACTTAGAAAGAGTTCTAGAAACTTACGGCGTAGAAATTGCACTAATTAACGAAACACATTTAAAACCTAGAAAAAGATTTAACATAAAAAATTACACGGCATATCGAACTGACAGAAAATCTAAAGGAGGTGGTACATTAATACTAGTTCATAACCGCATACAACACCATTTAAATAATGTCCCAGTCCTAGAAAATTTAGAATACACATCCATAAACATTCGCACACACGCAGGTCACATCACTCTAGCGGCTATTTATAATTCCCCCAATAAACCGCTAATCCCAGCTGACTTAGATAAAATAACAACACAGCCATACCCATTTTTCTTAGCAGGAGATTTAAACGCGAAACATACTTCCTGGAATAGTAGAGAAAATAATCAAAGAGGCAGAATACTTGCAAATCATTCTAATCAATATAATTATTTAGTTACAAGCCCTACAGAACCGACATACTTTCCTGCTTGTACAAAATACCAATCAGATATTTTAGATATTGCACTTACCAATTTAGATAATGTAACTATTTCATTTGAAGTCCTCACAGAATTAGATTCCGACCACTTACCTATATTTTGTCAGCTGGAAGCAAACATACTTAAACACCCAAACGCCACTCTTCTAAAAACTCCGGTAACTAACTGGGAGGATTTTAAACTAGACCTAGAAAATTTATTTTAAATGCACCAAATAAATATTCCATCTAAAGATCACATCGACTCGGCAACTGAATTAATTCAAAATACAATATTGAAAATAAATAAAAAACACACAAATTTCCTAAACCGTCGACAATTTTGAAAACACTCCTTTCCCGAAGCAGAAATACTTTTAGCTGAAAAACGCCACGCCCGCCATATTTATCAAAAATCTAGAAACCAATGAGACAAAGAAAAATATTATAAATTAAAGAAAGAACTCCATAATAAACTCATCACATTAAAAATCAATAAATGGGAACTTTCATGACCGACATAAACAATAATTACAATGATTTCTGGCGCGTTGCAAAAACCTTGCGAGGTCAAACTAAAAAATCAATCTCCCAGCCCATCAAAAACTCAGCAGGAACCCTCTTATACGTCCCAGAGGACAAAGCAAATGCAATAGCTGATTGCTATCAGGGCCAGTTTTCACCTAATGCTGATCTAGGAGATCCAAATTTTTCCAGAGATGTACAAACCAATATTACAGCTTTTTTCAACAGAACCATAACAGCAAAACCAGAAGCAATAACACTTAAAGAATTACTTGTACTAATTAGAAAACTTAATGTCAAAAAAGCTCCAGGACACGACAAAATTACCTATAAAATTATTAAAAACCTCCCAGCTAATGCACTATTTGCAATACTCAACCTGTTTAATGCAATATTAAATTTCAATTATTTTCCTATAGCATGGTGAACAGCCAAAGTTATCACGATTCCCAAACCAGGCAAAAATCACTCTATCCCAGAAAATAGACGGCCTATTTCCCTACTCAACTCCCTTAGTAAAGTCTTCGAAAAACTGCTTATAACTAGATTATTAGTACATGCAGAATTACAACAGATTATCCCGGCAACACAATTCGGGTTTAGAGCCCAACATTCCACCACTCATGCCCTCACTAAATTCACCACAGACACCTTAACTGCAATGCAAAAACACGAAGTCACAATAGCCATTTTCCTAGACATTGCTAAGGCATTTGATAAGGTGTGGATACCTGGATTACTACAAAAATTAATTAATTTCAATTTTCCCGACTGCTACATACATTTACTCGCCTCATACTTTCAAAATAGAAAATTCTTTGTTAGTATTGATAATGCCAACTCTACTACTCGCGGAATTACAGCAGGTGTCCCACAAGGCTCAGCAATTTCCCCATTTCTGTATAATATTTTTACGTGAGACATTCCCATAACCCATGCCTCAGTACAAATGTACGCGGACGATACCATAATTTACACTCACGATAAAAAACTGCCATATGCTATTCTCCTAACCCAACTTCAAATAAACGATTTAGAACATTGGTTTGAAAGATGGAAAATTAAAACAAATCCTACTAAATCACAAGCATTATTGTTAACTCAAAGCAGAATCCAGCCTTCACGCCAAATAACTGTAAATAATATTCCAATCCCCTTCACACAAACCGCGAAATACCTAGGTTTAACAATTGACTCAAAACTAATCTGGACCAATCACATTTCAACAGTAAAAAAGGCAGCACTGAGTAAACTACCGCAACTCTTTCCAATGTTAAAAAGCACCAATCTACCCAGACGATTAAAACTATTAATTTACACAGCAATAGTTAGATCAGCCCTTTTGTATGGTAACGAAGTCTGGGGGAACTTAAATAAATTCCTTCTAAACTCTCTTCAAGTCATACAAAATAAATATTTAAGAATCATAATAAACGCCGCTCCCTACACTACCAACCTATCGATACATGAACGTTTAAAAATTCCTACTATAAAAACACTATTACTAAACCGCAATATAAATTATTACAATAAACTTCTCTCGCATTCCAATCCCGCCATTAAACGGCTAGGAGACTACGAACCCAATAAAAACAGAAGAATAAAACGCCCTAAAATGCTTCCCACATAATAGCTAACATCTCCTAAACCCGTACACCCGGCCGAAATTCTCCGATCGGTCCGGGACAAAATCCAGTCAGTTTAACAAAACTACCTGGCGCTAGCATCGCGCACATCACTCCGCCTGCTGCTCTCACAGCGAACACACCTCTCTCTACCTCACTAGCTTTTCCTCAACGAGCTGACTGATTAAATACTTTATCCCTAATTATGTCCCCCGAGTTTTTAACATGTTTAATTACAAAACACATGCTAATTAAATCGCAGTGCTGCCTTCTCTCCTCGGAAGACAGAAGCCCCGCCCTCGGCTGAGTTACAGCCAATCAGAAAATTCCTTTAATATGAGTCCCCGCCCACCGACAAATCCTTAAACCCATTGTCCCACACAAATAAAACCTTATATATCAACATTTAATAACAACATACACGCTTACACACACATACACCAAACAAAGTTCCACAAAAAAAAAAACTCGATTTATTAACGCCATAGCTAGAAGAAGACCCTGCTTCCTCTGCCTCTTCCTGACATCTTGCTTAACTTCACGGGAATATTTTATAAATTAATAAAACCAACTTTTTAATAGATTTTACCTAACTTTTAAAGACCTACATTTTTAATTTTCAAAATTCCGTGCCAGTAGGGAACGGAACTCCACCGCCTTTCCCCTTATTTTTGTAGGCAAAAATGAGGGGGAAAAAGATTGGAACAACCGTGGCCCAGGGGCTATACTGGGTCACAAAACCACACTCCTGACATGCGAGCGCCGCGCGTGCCAGGTTAAAGTGCCTATATTATGGGGGATCAGGGCGGGGTGGGTTAGCTGCCCCTAACCCTGATCCATTCAAATGACTACCGCTTGGGAAGACAAGGGCCTCGGTCTGTACTTCCCCCGCGCTGAGAGGCTTAGCCTCAATGATGATAAATCGGCGGCGGAGCTCATTTGCTGCTGAGACTTCATGGGGTCAAGACCTCATCCCTCCTCCAGTGCACGAAAATGTACCGACCTTCTGCCTTGCGAACCGGTCTACAGTGATAGGGTGTCTAGTTCAAGGCCATCGGCCGGCCACTCGGCGTTTAACTTTGCCTGTCTGTTCTGCAATGGGGCTCTGCGACAGAGGGACCCGCCCGCCCATCGCTTCTGCCGGAGAAGTTACCCACGGAGCTCGCTTGGGACTGCGATCGACCGACTGCTTGCTAGCCTACCGGGGTAGACTCCCATAGAGCTCTCGAGGGGATTGCGAGGGCCTGTCTGCTAACCTGTTGGGGTCGGAACCCTGACGCTCACCTGGCGGAGTGGCCTACCTTTCAGCTCGATTAACCTGGGTTCGGATCTTGTTTCACAACCACCATCTTCACTACAAGAGTTTAAGTAAGTTAAAAAATTTTAATGTAAATATTTAGGGTTATTGGTATTTGTTTAAAATTGTTCACATTTTCTTTAAACTTAATTTCATGAGTTTCATTCGACTTTTTTTAACAAATTGAATGATTGGTCTTTGAAATCTTAAAAAAATTCTTTGGAATCGTAAAACTTTTTATCAAATTGCATGATTGGTCTTCGAAATTGTAAAAAGTCTTTAAAATCATAAAAATTTTTATCAAAATAAATTATGGGTCTTTGAAATCGTAAAACAAGTCTTTAGAATCGTAAATATTTTTAACAAATTGAACGTTGGTCTTTGAAATTGTAAAACAAGTCTTTAAAATCATAACACTTTTTATCAAATTGAATGATGAGTCTTTGAAATCGTAAAACAAGTGTTTAGAATCGTTAATTCATATGTGTGGATGACTCTGAGTGTGAGTGTTTAAGTGTGTGTAGGGGGAAGGTGATAAAATTTAATTCCAGATGTAATTTTTATGTACATTTGAGTTTATTTAGCAGAGTTGAGAGGGATAAAAAGGTGTACCGCCAGTAGTAGCTACTGCACTATATGGAATAAGGCCATGTCAATAACACTTACATACCCCTCTTTTCACGGTTTAAATATACACAACATATGTGAAAAAACATCTAGAATCTATCGCCGATTACTCTGTGAAAAAAAAAAATTGGTCAAGTAGGTGGATGACTGAATGTGGGTGAGAGTGAGTGCAGGGGGACTGCATCTATGTGTATGAAAGATAAAGTGTGTGTGTGAGAGAGAGAAAGAGAGAGAGAGGAAGTTATTTTTCAAGTATTTTTAAGTTTCAGAAAATTTTACTTCTAAAATGCAAGTATGGAGGATTTTATAGGTGTAAAAGTATTACAAGTATGTAAAATGACTTGAATGTGAATGAAGGTTTTTATAGTTGTAAAAGTATTACATGTATAGTTTTAAAGCATAAAACAATTTTTAAGAATTAGTTAAGAAAATTTAGATGAGTTTTATAATGTCTTGAGTGTAACACATTAATTATCCATGCTAAAACTTTTGTTATTAAACTTATTTTCAGAATATTTATAAAAATATTTTAAAAGAGTAAATGATTTTTTATGATGTACCTTAGGACAGGTTTCTTTGATGGTGTAATATTCATAAATTATTTAGACGGTGTACCCTAGAACGTAGTTTTTTGACAGTGAAATATTCACTAATGACTTTGATGGTGTAAGATTAAAAAAAAAAAAAAAAAAAAAAAAATTAATTTTATTTTTTCTCTCACAAAAATGTTTAAACTGGGCTTAAACTGAAATGTAATAGCATGAGTTTAAATTTCACTGTTATATTCTAAACTAAAACTGTGCACCTTAGCCAAAAAGTAAATCTTCTGAAAGACGAGGGCGAGACAGATCGCAAAGCGCGGTCAATTCTATACTGGAGAAAGGCTGCGAACTGAAAGTTGTCGGAGGGATCGGGCTGGAGAGGAAGTGCTAACTTCCTCCCCTCCTCCGGTTCATCACAGAGACAGCTGCAGCATCTACGCAATAGTCGTTGGAAGGGGAAGGGATAATGTCGAACAGACGGGGGTTGTCGAGCAGGCCGGTAGGGGAAGAGTGGCTGGACGGTGGTGCACACTGGCGCTAGTGGTAGGTTACTGAACTATTTTTCCCATTCTCTTGTCCAGTCAGCTCCGCGCGTGGACTGGCCTGGCTTGTTCCATGCTCACGTCTTACACTATTCACCCTCACTATGTGCGCAGTCCACCAGGTGGGCGAGACCTTGCCCCGTCTATTCCCTATTGTGTTTCGTTTCTCCTTGCCTGCTAGCTACCTGCCTATCATCCACGCTTTAAAGTATTTTGAACTCGCTACTTTTTTTAGTCATAGCTCTCACTCCTGTCTTTCTCCAACAAACAAAATTTAAAATTAAGGAAAACCTTTTGCCGTTTTGTCTAGGATGGTAGCAATAAAATTATGTTTTCAGTTATATTGTGCATGTGTGTCTCCCTGTGTGTGTAAGTTATTGCGAGTGTTTTCTTTTTTTCAGAAGCACGAGGCACCTACATGTATATATTTTTTTACTGTGTTGTTTTAACTTTTATATCGAGGAAACTAACAAAAGTTTTTAGTTAGGTGAAAAAGGGTGAATGTAAGCGATCCAGTATTGACATCTTGCTGCAAGATCTTTACTTAAGAGATTCCGAATCGGAAGTGCAGATGGAAAGACAAACAAACTGTCGTGACAGTGTCACTTCGCCTAAGCAGACACTAGTTAATCTTTTGGAGACGATGATCTCTACTAAAGTGATTCGAGCACGGATTCGCTTATGGAGAGATCGTTTACACCCAAAGGTCAAAACGTGTCCACTTGCCCCAAACATGAGAAGGTTGATCTTTTGAACGACGAATTATTTCTATCAGACTCTGAAGATTCTTGTGATTCGGAGATTGCTCCAACCGTCTCACAACTGACTTTCGAATCGGTTAGAGATATTTCGCCAAGGGAGCCAAAAAATAATTCCTTTTCCAATTCCCAAGCCTCAGTGGAAGCTTTGCCAGACCTGACGTACCAGCTATCGGCTATGGCATTCGCGGGGAAGACTAAATTATGTGCGGATACGTAATGATCAATTAGAGTCTGATGAGGATTTTTCTCGTTTTTTCCAAAGGTGTAAAGTACCTTTATTAAGCTTAATAATGGCTTCACCCTGGCCTATTAGAGTTTTAGTTGCCACAGCAGGGAAGTATTTGAAATGCCTCACGGCGGAGGAAGGCACTATGGAAATCTGTTATTTTCAAAGTAAAGCACTCGCTGTTCTCCATTCATATGATGCAGGTTTAATCTATGATGATGATATTGTTCCTTAGCTCACAAACAGACTTGAGGAGTTTAGTGTGCGTGGTTCTGGCTGGAGTCCCGAAATATTGACAGACATGGATGTACATGTGAGCCAATGTCGGCCGTTCACTGTCGGTGATACACACACTAAACTGTCAATGTTTATTGCTGATAGGAAAGCTTGTGACTATGTACACTGCCCGCAGGGCATCTTTGTTTCCTGCCACACAACATGTTTACAGAACTACTTCATATACAAAACCTCACGAGGTTTTGAATATCGAAGGTCTGTCAGCACCTGTAGTCATACAGGATATTCGCAAGTTTGAGGAGAACAATTCTATGCCTATCAATGACTAACGTGTGGTGGACAAAGATAGCAATATAGTTGACGGACCTTGTGAAAAGGATGGGGTTGTAGTACACATGCATATTTCTCCTGTACGCCATGACAAACAAGTAAATATTTTGGCAATTCACGCGAGTGGAAATGCCACTCATTTGCATTTCGTAAGCATTAGAAATTTGTCACGGCTGGTTGGTAGGCAGCTGAGTAAGACGAAGTGTAGAAAACATATTTGCGAGCATTGTCTTCAGTATTTCCAAACTGAGGAGAAACTTGCAAGTCGCAGTATTCTTTGCCAGCAACAAAAGGCGGTTCGCAGTACTTTCCCCACTGGGAACGATGAGTATGTGTAATTTAAAGATTGCAGCAAACAGCAGGGATTGGGTTCCATCGCCTATTGCGACATAGGAAGTTGCCTGAAACCCATGTCCACTTGCTTGCCTAATAATGAAACAGTAATACAACTACTATCAATCAACATGTTCCATATGCTTGTAGCATTTTGTTGGTTTCTTCATGCAATCCTAGTTTATCTCAGTATTTCGAGTTTGTGGGTGCTGATTGTATGTACATGTTAGTTGATAAATTAGTTGAACTTACAAAGTGGGTTGCAGGAATTTACAGCATCATTGTTCCGATGAAGCCAAAAGCTCCTGCTGATGAAGCTAGGTTGGTGGCTCACAAAAGTTGTCACATTTGTAAAGAACTGCTCGGTACAGATTATATTGTGGTCGACCATGGCCATCTGACGGGCGAAATCAGAGGCAGCGCACATAATAAGTGCAAGTTGAATTTCAGACTGACCGAAAGACAACTTATCGCTGTTTTCCATAACCCGCAGAACTATGATGCTCACTTTCTTATAAAGATCTTGGCTGAAAGTCACATAATGTTACACTATGGAATCATAGTAATTTAAAATCGTGGAAAAATTCAAGTGATTGGACTGACCCTAGAGAAATACTAATTTATCACAAAACAGAATCCCAGTGGGATTGATTGCAATGGAAAGGTGCAATATTTCAAGTTAAGATTTATTGATTCATTCCAATTCATAAGCGCCTATCTGAAAACTTTGGCAGGCAATTTACTACCTGCGCAATTGAGTATCACACACTCGATGTTTCCAGACAACACCCGATTCGAGTCGGCAAAAGGAAGGGATTTCTCCTTATGACTTTTTTACATCGCCAGATAGTCTGAGGTGCAAGTCGCTCCCACCAAAGGACGCATTTCATAATGTGATGAGAGGCGAAGGCATTAGCGATGAGGATTATGCTCATGCTCTACCCGCATGGGATGCGTTCAAATGCATAAACTTGCTGCAGTATGCCATTCATTACTTATGTGTGGACACTTGTTTGCTGGCTGATATTTATGAGAATTTCAGGATCGTATGTTTGGCTCATTATGGTCTTGACCCCCCCATGTACGCCACAGCTCCGTATCTTTCATAGGACGCTTTATTGTCAATGACACGCACGCGACTAGAACTGTTGACTGATTCTGACATCTATTTTTTTTGTAGAACGCGGGGTTAGGGGCGGCATTACCCAAGTTTGAAAAAGATGTGTGGAAGCCCACAATGTTTACATGGGTGAGAATTACGACTCTAGTGTGGCATCGAAATAAATATGCTATTTCAACGTCAATGAGCTATATAGTCATACTATACGATCCAAGCTTCCGATCAGCAATTTCGAGTGGATTAAGGCTGATGTGTTCTCTTCACGGGATTTTGCAAACACGGTGAATGATGCTGACACTTGTTTTTTTCGCGGAAGTTGATCTATCTTTTCAAGAGGAGTGTCATGATAAACTATCTGATTTGCCTTTGGCCCCAGAAAATGCCATACCCCCCGAACAGTTCGTATGAGAAACTTCTTTTAACACTCGCACCGTGGAAGAAATATATTATAAATTGTGAAACATTGAGGCAATACTTGATGTATGGGGCCAAACTTGACTCTGTTCATTGCGTTTTATGCTTTGAGCAGAAGACTTGAATGGCTCCGTACATCGAGTTTAACATTGAGAAACGTGCCCAGCTGCGAACGAATTCAAAAAATTGTTTTTCAAGTTAATGAATAATTCCGTTTATGAAAAAACCTTGCAGAATGTCCGTCAGGAAAGGGACATTAAAATTGTTTCGAGGTATGACACGATCTATGGGGCTGCAGAGCTGATAGGTCGTCCTACATTCCAGGCGTGGCAGATTATCAATGGAAACTTGGTCCTTATCGAGATGTTAAAGAATTCTGTTACGTTCAACAAACCTTTGTACAATGGTGTTGCCATTCTCGACCTTTCAAAATAAGTCCATACTAATTTCACTATCAGTACATGTGTACAAAATTTCTTCGGCCAGCTTTGCACCTCCTCTATTGTGACCCCGATTCCTTAGTATATTCTGTTGCTTGTAATTGTATCTATAAAGTAATTACCCCAGATTTAAAGGCACTGTTTGATTCATCCAACTATGCACTCGATAACCTGCAAGGATTCCCTCACGAGAACAAAGGCCATGCCGGGGTGATGAACGATGAATGTGCTGGGCGCATAATCACACACTTTGTGGGTTTACGTCCTAAGCTTTATGCATATAATGTTGCGAATGTTGAATGTATTCGTTAGGTGACGGGTGTAAAACCCAACGTGTTGGAATCACTCAGGTATCGAGATTGCCTCGAAAATTGCACAAGGGTTCTGGGGACCCAATATCAGTTCCGTTCGGCGGTTCATAAAGTCTACACCGAACGCGTAACAAAGGTACTGTTGTCAGGTTTGAATGATGAGGTACATTGAGGCAGATGGAATATCAACCTTACCTTGTGGGCACTACAGAATACCTGAGTAATTTTTTTCCTCCATATAATAGTTTCAGCACCACAATAAATTTATTGACCTCCCAGCACCACAGTGCCAATGGCGTCCATCTGCCGCCACCACATGCACCTCCTGTTCCACACTCATCGCAGCTGTCTAAAATCAGCATCGCAACTGACTACACAAACTACAAACATCATCGCAGCTGACTACACCAACTACATATATCTAGAAGTAATAGCATCACTTCTGTAGCATTAGAATCCAATGCTGCTGTCGTCTATTTACCTAACTATAGTATAAAGAATAAATATATCTTCGATATCTTTATGCCTTGTCAAAGAAGAAAATGACATTCCCAGTGAAAACTGGGCGTGTGTGAGTATGTGTGTTACACCCTGTCTTTGGTGTGTGTGAGTGTCTGAAAAATAAATTACCCGGACATGACACCTAAAAAGAATGCCTTAAGTGCGCATATTTTTAAAAATTTTAATTCCTCAAGAGAGTTGTATATAATGTAAATAATTAGGAAAGAGACATCCACCATAATGCTCTATAATTTTTATTTTGATAATTTAGAAGCTTGTTTGTTGATTTGTCTGTTTTTGTATATAAGTAGATTCAATTGTGTTCTATAACATGTAAATATTAATTTGAATTGTAAAGAAGCTAAAGTCATTTTTCAAAAAAGAAATATGAAATCATAATTTGTTTTGTTGTAAATAGTTGTTGTTGCTCAGTGGCGTCAATAGGATTGTGAGTTCGCTGGGAAAATGGGGGGGGGGGGGGGGGGGGGTCTTAAGATGGCCAGATCGGGAGGCAAACCTGTGTTCTCTCGATCCGGAGTTTTACCGCTGCACCACCTTGTTCGGAAAAGACATAGACATTCCAAAATAAAAATAGGAAGACAAGGGTACAATTCATGGGCGATCCAGGAAATAATTTTTTCCTTAGAGGTAATGATTTTATTTTTATTCATTTTGTGGTGATCATCGTCAACAGCGAAAGCTGTACTAGCAAATTTGTGCTGAATTTTTCTTCACTGTCTGTACAATTAGACTAAACATTTATCTTCATTTACATTACACACATTTTACACAAAAAACACACAAAAAATATTGAGTGAAGCAGAAAATTTCTGACAGTTTTATGAATGAATGTCTTTTTTCTCATTCACCCCTCCTTTCACGTCAACTCTTATTAAGCTGAAAGAAATTTTTATTTAGACAAACAATTTAAATTGATACACTAGCAGAGGCCAAGATGAGCAACCGATAGAAGCTACACACATTTTTGTAAAATTCACATCTTACATGTTAGAAACCACAGTCACATCTACTTATTTATCCCTTACTAGAATTATTTACACTTAAATAAAAAATTTGTCACAGAGTCAGAAAGTTTTTTGCATATGTTATGTATAATTATGTGGTACTCAACCAGCTTTTATACCTATCTAATACTTACATTTTTTAAATGAAAATTTTAAAATTGCAAGCTTCAGTAGACATTTATTACAATAATTTTATAGGTTTGGAGAGGGGTCCATCCCTCTGCCACCCTCCACCTCTTTGGGTTCGCCCTTGGGACAAATGTTACACACATTGCATTGTTTAAACAATAAAATGCACCAAAATATACTCACTCAATGAAGATGCTGAAAACTAGGATGGGTGAGCTCCAGTCTTCTGTTGTATTTGAATGCGAATTCATCGATAATGGGGTCCCGACACACTTTCTTGCTATCTTCTTTTTCTATTGCCAGCAGAGCTTGAGATGCGAGCCGCTTCTATCCCATGGTATTTCTGAGGTAAGTTTTAAGTCTACACTGAAGGACCTTTCACTTGATGCCGATGAAACAGATATGGTAAGTGCGATCTGGACAATATTTTTGAGTTTCGGGAACTTACTTGAAGGCAAGAGAGTGTGCAGATCAAGTAATGAAATATAATTTTTTTTGCTTTGTATTTTCAGGTAATTTTTAGCGAAAACTATTTCAGCTTCAGAAACTTCAACTTTATAGTGCTTACAAAAACCTTGCAAATGATCAAGAGATAAAAACTTTGTGGGATTATTGACAACTAGTTTCGGATACATCACTTAAGGGGCTTTCAGAATTTCTTTATTCGGTTCATCAGTAAATCGCCTTCTTATCACAGAGTTCACGAAGTCAATTACACGATAAAACATTTTGTTTTCGGTTTTTTCGAAATCTGAGGACTGAGAGGCACATTCAACTCGAGGCCTGTCGTTCCCAAGTCCGACGGTTTCAAAAATAATACAATCATTCATGGTAGAGGATGTTTTCAAATTTTGTTGGGGACGAGTGTTCTCAGTAACAGACTTACAAAAATCCCAGGCCTTGTCCAAACTACCTAGCACTGTCGTACACTGATTTGAAGTGTTCTTCGTTTCGGAGCTGTTTCAGTGTGTCACTCACAGAAGAAACAGCAAGGAGAGCTTCACTAAGGTCATAACTAGGAGACTGAAAACTCTTGCTAATTATGCCAGTAATGAGTAAAACTTCAATAAAATGAATAGTGCGAATATTGTAATTTTTTTTTTTTAAAGGAAACGACCGAGACCCTTAGCAGTGAATGGATCAGCACCATCATCAGGATTTTCAAGGTATTTTTACAAAGCAGGGTAGGTATTTTTCACTGCTTTCAGAGATCTTAACTGAGAGGACCATCTGACAGAACTGGAAGCTGCTAGTTCAGTCTTTTTGAGATTTAGGTCTTTCTGCACATCAATAAATTTACTGTGAGCTATTGTCGATCTAGAAAAAATAATTATGTAAGCTATTCAACAAATCAAAAAACTCTCTGGCTTCAGAAATCAACTTGCAAGTATCAAATAGTACTAAATTAAGTCTGTGTGCATAGCAATGTATATAAATTGCCAGAGGATGCTCATTCGCAAACAGTTGTTGCATTCCATTATAATGGCCACTCATTACATTAGCCTCATCATAGCATTTAGCCACACAAGCCAGATTATATATGTCATATTATTTCATCTTTTCAACCACAATAGTGTGCAATACGGATGCACTCAGATCCCTAACATTACAGAATGTCAAAAACTTGTCCTGCACTATATCATAAAGGATATAACACACACAAATAATGAAGTGTTTCGTCTTGCTTACATCTCTGGTTTAATCTGCAATAACAGATAAGTAAAATAACTCTTTGCATCCGTTAATATTTTATTTCTTACAACTGTTGCACAGGATTCTAAAATTTCATTCTGAGACGAAGCTGATATATAAATTGCATTTCGTGGCATAAAATCCAACAATGAGGTTTGAAAGCTTGATTGAAAGTCTTTGTCAAATTTTGAAACCAGTTCAAGAATTTCTAAAAAAATTCCATGATTTTGACTATCTGCATTTTCGCAGTGACCTCTTTGAGCTATACCCTGGCGAGCTGTGAGTAAAAGAACATCAATTAACATTACAAAGTATGCTCTGCATCTTTTTATGTCCTCTAAGTTTGCATTTACCTGCTGTTGAGATACTGTGCCGGAAGTCTGAGTGGTACAGAAATTTAACCATCGTTCTGCTGCTTTAAGATGGCATTTTATCCCTAAGCTTTTGTAATACATGTTTCCAGATGGAGAACCCACTGCGAACAAAAACACTATCCATGTAACCTCCCAATGTGAAATGTCTGCATGCGAAAAAAAATGCGGCATCACGTGATACACTGTATTCTAACCATGAGAATAGATTATACAAGGTTTTAGAAAAAGATTGTTTCTGCTTACCAAATACTCTCAGTGGAAAATAATTTACAGCAGGTTGTTTTGGTTTCTCTGTCTTACTCGATAGATCATAAGGATCGTCCTCTTGATTAACACCATATATAATTGGTTCACAATTTGTCGGCACAATCGTTTCTGCTTGTTTATTTACATCGCCAACACTGTTATTATTTTGAGAATTACATTCACCCGAGTCGTTCATAGGTCTCACATCTGTTAAAGTTTTAGAAGATTCAGATTTCTTCAGCTTGACGACAAAACAATCCATATTTACACAATTGATATCCAACAATAACCCTAAGACAATCGTACACAGAACTCTAATGCACACATTACATTTTAAAAGTGATGTTTTCTTGACAGTGCAACAGAGACGATTTAAACCGAAACAAACCAACACACATACTAAACTCTCAGAACATTCCATGGGAAGGTCTTTTTTTTTATTCGATTATTTTGTATATCGTGTTATTTTAAACCTTTGTAAGAAGAACTGCAATGGCAATATCATCTTGTTTTGCTGGCATTGCATTACCTCTGCGTGGCCATGAGCGTGAGTAAATTCATCGTTATCAACTCCTCGGTAATCAATCTGCCTTCACACGTGGGCTCTACCAAGCAGCATGTAAAAATACAACTACTGATAATCAGAGAAATCTGCGAGTCTTTAGTGCGGCGCCAACACTCATAAACAACTACGAAAATTAATTGGCAGTGAATACATTAGCTCAAACATTATCTGTAGCACATGTTAACAATTTACAACATTGACTTACCAATATCACATCCTTATTCAAATATTTTATTTTTATGTTAACTACAATCTTCGCTATTGATTTGGGGGGGGGGGGGGCTTGAGAAAATCTGGAGTAGCTTAAGCCCTCCCAAATAAGGCCTAGTGATGCCACTGTTGTTGCTTTTTGTATATAAAATCTGTTAAATTGTGTTTTAGCATGTGCGTGTGTGCGTGTGTGTGGCGCGTGCGTGTGTGTGTTAATATTAACTTGATTTGTAAAGAAGCTCAAGTATTTTTGAAAAGTGCTTAGTATGTAATAATCTGTTTTGTTTCATAATGCCAGGAAATGATGATTTTTGTAAATTAATCTTGTTTTTTCTGTAACGTCTTTTATTTGGTAAAACAATATTTGTGATTGAACAAATGTTTGTTGTAAATTGAATATTTTTGTTTGACATTGTAAATATTTACCTTATAAGGATGATTTCGAGAAAAAATAATTTATAATACAATTTTTCATATTAAAAATGAATAGTGTGTATCTTGTTATTTTTTAATACCTTATATCATTAACTTTCTTCAATAATAACTAAACATTGATGGTAACAGGCTAAGTATATGTCACAAAAGAAACCTGCGCTGGAATGAATAAATTTTTGCAAAGAAACGAGGTAGCAGGTTAAAACCTTCATCCAATCCGGCTGCTTAAATTGAAGGTCAAATTTTGTGACATCCCAGGGGGGATATATTGAAAGCGAGCCCCGAATACCTTTACAGAGGCAGTTACAAAAAGACCTCTGACTGTCCTTGCCTACAAGAAAGTTTCTCCAGCTAAAACTTTTACGTCTGCACGGCAGACTCCAGCGAACATTTTAAATATAAAAAAATATTTCATTTTACATACACATAGATTACAGCTCTTCAAGATCCAACACGATAATGCCTGGTGAAGAAAAAAACACAGAAATTAATATGTTTAAAGCGTTTTTTTTTATAAAAAATAAAATTCAACTCTGTCACAAACATGAATTCTCATACTTGCAAGGGTCTGACCTACGCTTCAACACAAGTTGATTATTTTGAAACAAATCATTTGGGGTAATATTTTCTATTGTTAATTACTTTCTTGTAGATCGTTATATATTCTACTTATTAGAACACACATACAGTATTGTGTCTGCTTTAAATCGTATATCGTATTCAAACTTTTTTGCCATAATTTCAACTTCACTTTTATACATCCACATACTTGTAGGACGAATCAAGTCGTTAATAGTAGCTTGGTAGGGAAATAGGTTCTGTGAATCGTAAATTTCTACTCAGTTGCCTTTAAGATGCCGGCTGCACTACACGTATATAAGCAGGCACACGTCATATGATACACTCATTCATCGAGTGACCTCCGAGGTGGACGGACGTCGGCCGCGCTCCATGTATCTAATTGTGCTTATAAGTCTCTGCAAATCATATACTAACGTCATTCCTTCAGCAACCTCGCAGCCGGACAGATGTGTTTTGGGAGAGGTGCAATTTTATTATGCTTGTTAATCAATTAATTTGGAAACATTCGTTTTGTTTAAAATGGACACATATTAAAAGTTTTCTTTTTTACGTGTGTTAATCAAGTAATTTCTGTTAACATGTGGATTATATTTCTTAAGTTCCTCCTCACCAGTCTCACAGGCAGATGGATGTGCGAGAGGCATCATATATATACATATATCTTGTTATTGCGTTCGTTTAATTTATACGGACTTTTTTTATTCGTTGTAGATAGTTAATTCCATACTCACGTAATTGTGCTATACTTCTCTCTCTCGTGTAAATTATATTGCTAGCATACAGCTCGGGATAGTAAAATCACGTTACGTTAAATTCCATACTGAAGAGTCACATAATTGCACTTATTATTCACGTAGTTGTGATTGTTTGAAATTTACTATTCGTTGTGTGTAATTTATTCATATGTAGAACTTGTTTAAAGACTCTGAATTTCTCTCGTGTGTTAAATAGGTTCGTAAAAATCACCTATCTACCACCAACATCCCTACAAACACATCAACATTAGAAGAAAATAATTAAAATTACCTTTAGCGCACTCTTGCACTAAACTTAACACCTGTATAACACATTGCAACCCACCTCTCTGGTCAATCGGCAGCTCCCAGGCGCTACCCTGGGAATCCTGTAAAAGAATGCTTGATTTGCAGCATAAAGTATGTTTGATGGGTGGGAGGGGGGAGGGGGTTAGCTTCTCCTCGCCTCCACAAGCCAACTGAGAACTAACTGGGTGGCCAAGGTCCCTCACAAGGGACCGATTTACCCCCGCGCTGAGGGAATAGCTTCCCAGTGATGTAAAATGGCGGGTCTGGTCAATCGCCTCAAGCACATCGCAGCGTCAACATCGTACAGATTTCCTGCTGCTCCCCACGAAAGCAAAGAAAGAACTGTACACAACAACAAAATGAAGTGGGAAATAAATTGATCGGATTAAAAATTAACCCTTTCAATACATTTTACTCTTTCGTTAAATTTAACCCATTCAATAAATTTAACCCTTTCAATTTTTGATCTGGTTAAGATCGGATTAAGGATTAACCCCTTCAATCAAATCGATAACAAATCAATTATTCCAAGGTGCCCTAGAATACCTCCCTGGTCCAACTACTAATTTGTGTTAATTAAAAAACCAGAAAAACTTTGTGTTGTAAACGCCTAACAATAAATAGTTCTTATGCAAAATAATATTACACTGAGTGCGCATGAATCCGGTGCGTGGTCCCTTTGGTGTAATTTTCTCCTACTTGGTTAAGCTTTGTTTGCATAAAGCGAAGAGTATCCTGTATATAGAATTTCAGCAGGGCTTCAGAAAACTTTGAAGTAACAGCGAACAGCCTATAATGAAGAAGGCTGAGATACTGCACGCCAGAGCTGTGGTTTTCAGTGAACAAAACCCGACACAGTACGAGCAACTCGATTGAGATGGCAAACTGAACGTTCACAAAAGCAGCAGCCATTCAACAAACATTCGCTGACGGAGAAGATAAGGCGCTTACGGAAACCTCGCCGGATCAGCTAGGTTCCTGCAGAACTTACTCTGATCGTTCGCAAACTGCGACCTCCAGAGTTCGCTAGCGGCCTGCAAAGCTGATCTCGAGTTATCTCAGCTACTTTATTTGCGATTCGACAGTGGTTATTCCTGCTGGAAACTAAGGAGATTCCAGAAAAGAAAAACGACAAAGAGAAAAGACGACGTAAACATGTATTCACTACACGTGATTTCATCCTGCAGTTGGCGTACACTTGACAGTACTGTAGTGATATGATTATTCAACCGAATAACGTTTCCAGAAAGGTGTTTTATTTTCGCGATAAAGAAAAAGGCTAATATCGAGCATTCACATCTATACAGCGATCCATAGATAATTAAAATCTTCTTAAATCAACATTTGAAAAAAAAAAAAAAAAAATGGACGTGGCTTGGTATGTTTTGAACTAGTTTATTCCCCCGCCCCCCTTAAAGTGACTGAAAAAATGTTCGTTGTCATATCTTGTGACTGGAACATTGGTTCTAATGATCCAGATTCGATTACCGGCGCGATCATGTGGCTTTTGGCCGGCGGGATTTTCTCGGAGTGCTTCCGGGTTCACCACCGCCGCATTCCGGCGCCGCTACGAGATGAAGTGCGCATGTGAGCCGCGCAGTGGCAACGCTCCGTGTTTACAACACCGGACTGCTTTCCTGCCAACATCGCTAACAAAAACAACGTGGACATGATCTGGACACTTCCTATTAGTATGCATCCAAATTAGAACATTCAAGTTGGTCACACTAGTTAATTTATATAAAAATGTGAGTGTAATGAAAATTCGAACATAAACAAGCGCGTTCATCACTGTTGACCATTTGACTTTGGCAGTTGTATAAAAAAATTATTTCTGTATACCAAATATGTTTGTTTGCATGACGTTTGTTTCAGCTAAACAATATTTTATTGCTACAACCAAGCCTCAGTTCCTCCAGATGAATGACATTATTTTCACAAAGCCAAATAATTTGTTTAATACAATTTCGTCTGTGCCAAACAAATATTTCCTTGTTTTAGAATATTAAACAAATATTTAGTGTAAGCAAACATATCGTTACGATTTGTCAATTAAATAATACGTTTATTTAAGTGCGCTATATTTTGAGCTAATAATATTTTTTCAGCAACAAAAGATTCAGCTGACGGCACGAATTCATTTAGTTGATTTTCCACTGAGAAAACAGCCAACAAAATATTTTGTTGAGTAAACAAAACTTGAAAAGCAACAAAACTAATTTTGTTCATTTCCAAATTCCGCGTTAGAATAAGCAAAACACTCTGTGTTGGGCCATAAGAAATTAGACTGTCAACCAAATATTTTGTTGAATCAACTGTTTATATATATATTTTTTGACCACTCATTTGATCGCCTTCGTTCGAAAATACAGCTCGAGGGTTTGTTTCAATTTCTTGTGGCAATTTCGATAGTAAGAGTGTTGTTCTTAGTGCATCTATTATTGCTTAATAACGGTATAAACATCCTAATAAAACAAGTTCAGCAGGAAAAATTAAAAAAATTAAGGTGCAAAACTTGAAATATCAATTTGTGCACGGTGTACAGCATTTAAACTGTGTGTGTTTAGAAACACTCCAATCATGTTAGTAGCCAATTTATCTGACGTTAATGCGTAGCACTCGGGCGCAGATCTAGGTTCTAATCTAGGCAGGCCCTCTCATTAATTTTTATATAGGCTGTTCACGGTAAAATGAGCATTTTTGAAAGCCCTGCTCAAGATCTACCTGTATGCACGTTGTGTATTCTTCCGCCTTACGTAAAATGAACATTCCCATGGGCCTAATTACCTTATTCATGCTTCGGCCAAGTGAAATTGTGAAATTATTAGGAAAGTAAATATTTTACACATCTGCTCATTTTTACACTTTGGTGCATTAAAAAAAAAAAAAAAAAAAAAATCAAAAAGCGAAAGAAATAATTCGAGTTATCGCAAATGGTTACCTAACACTTTTTATTTGACGTTAAGATATGGGACTATTTTATATCCATCGTTAAAAACTTTATTGGGCGAATGTCACTCAGTGCTCCCATTAAAATATATGCGTGCAGGGGAAGTGACCTTTTTCTAGGTTTCATTTCTAAAGTGCTCACTTTATCGTGAACAGCCTATACTAACCGAAACTGTTCAATGTAACGTAGAGTCAAACAAATCTTTAGTTGCCCCAACCAAATCTGTGTTTGGGGCAACCAAATACCAACAACAAAGTAAACCCATCCTTCCGTCCTAAGGTTCGCCTCGCCAGTAGGAAGGGGCCTCGGTGGTCTAGTGGCCAGACTACTCGCCTCTCACCAAGGCGAACCGGGTTCGACTCCCGGCGGATCCCGCTCCCGGATCTTCGCACGCGGGAATCGTGCAGGACGATGCCGCTGGTCGGTGAGTTTCCTCGGGGACCTCCCTTGCTCTCCCGCCCGTCCGCTCTGGCGCTGCTCCATACCTCGCCCCACCCTTATCGGCTCTCAAGACCTCGATGTTAAGGGCTGTCCAAATCTCTTCACTCACGCACTCATTCCAGAATTATATTCACTAAAAAATGGAATACCACACCACAGTCCCCACGAACCAACATTTCACTGCTTTTCTGCCAACACGATTATCATAAACGACGTGTATAGGATTTGTGGTGAGAACACTTTTTAAAGGCTGTTCACGATAAAGTGAGCACTTCTGAACTCAACCTTAGAAAAAATCCACTGTTCCTACTCGCATTTATTTTATTGGTCGCTCTGAGTGACAT
Organism: Dryococelus australis; assembly: GCA_029891345.1. Lineage (NCBI taxonomy): Eukaryota > Metazoa > Arthropoda > Insecta > Phasmatodea > Phasmatidae > Dryococelus > Dryococelus australis. Next base: position 29,085,148 of record CM057000.1, on the reverse strand, counting down.
GCGCCCCGTAAAGTTGATAATAATGGTGGAAAAGTAGTTCCATATCTTAACGTAACATGTTAGGTAACCAATTGTGGCGACTTAACATATTTTTTTTCTCTTTCCGTTTCTTTTTTAATGCATCGGAATGTTAAAGTGAGCAGATTTGTAAAATATTTACGTTTATAATAATAATTAAAATAAATTAAAAATATCAAAATTATAATAATGTCATGAGGCTCATGACAATGTTAATTTTACATAAGGCGAAAGACTACACAACTTGTATACAATTATATCTTAAGCCGGGGTTTCAAAAGTGCTCATTTTACCGTGAACAGCCTATAGTAAACAAGTGCTTTGAGATGGTTATATACTTCCTCTAATGAATTAGTAATGTTTTTGGTTTAATTCACGTCGGTATAAGTGTTTTAATTATTTAAAATTGCTTGTCTTTTGAAAAAATATGATATAAACAAACTTTATTCATCACTGCTGATCATGTGACTTTGACAGCAGTGTTGGTCTGGAGTGGGTCAGTGCTGGGCACATGCGCAGAAGACGAATAATAGGTTTCCTTAATCTTTAGTCTACGAGTGAGACCGACAGGAAGTCTTGAGAGAAATGGACCACATCCCCGTGACACCGGAACAGGTATGAACCTAAACACGAAGTTAGAAGGATTTTGTGAATGAATGAGGATGTCGATAATGTCGTAGGATGATCAATGATTCTTTCGCACTAGACCTTTCGAACGATCTTCGCAAAATTTTCGATCTACAGAAATTTTGCAAAATAGTGATGCGTGGCAATGGGTTTTAAGCTCCCGTATCCACTTGAAAGAAACGTATACGATACCCAGTGGTTCATATCTCAAATCAGCTATTTAGTTCACGCAGTAATTCAATAACACCCGCACTACGAGAATTTTGTTTTGGTTAAAATTAGTTATTTTAACCAAATAATTTAACTGAACAGAGGTTTTGCTGTCCGAATAGAAATACGAAGGTGATTATACTTCAACTTGTTTGATAAGTGAAACCCTAACTTTTATCATTAAATGTTTTAACAAAAAACATATATTATGCTGGCACGGTCTAAACGAGTGCTTTGTTGACCCGAATATAGATTTCCCTTGGCGCAGAATTATCATAATTTCCTTTGTTCTCGAGAAGAAAAAAAGATCTATGGGAACCTTGCTCATAATATGCGCTTTTTCTGATCGTCTGCAGCGACCATTTAGAAAGTAGTTCTTTGGAACTCTGCCTCCCGTTGTCGCGCGGTCCGTGAGACCACGCTCGCGGTATTTTTTTTGTGAGAATGTTGGCAGGACCGGGCCGCCCTGCATCGCAGTGAGTTATGCCGCCCGTGCGCCATTGCGACTTCAGAAACCGCCCTCGCTGGGTCGCCGCCAGGTCTCCGCGCCAGCATCGCTTTCCCTTGCCATTTTCCCGAGCATTGCTTATTTAGTCTTCGGCTGCGGCTATATACGGCGCCGTAACTGCCAAACTGGCAACCCGCTTGCAATTGGACTTTGCTCAACTTTCACCCGCTCAAACCCTCTCTCAGCGGCGGCGTCGGCATGAATCTAGGCTCATCGGGTCTTGAATCGTTCGAAAATGAGGACACCATAAAAGCCTCCCCATTCAATTATTAAATATAGTTAGATGCCCGAAAATTTCGCGGATTCATTCGGCAGCAAGCTGGACTCCACAGTATTCTGTAGTAAGTTATAGGCTGTTCACGGTAAAATGAGCACTTTAGAAAGCCCCGCTTAAGACTTACTTGTATACACATTGTGTATTATTCCGCCTTATGTAAAATTAACATTGCAAAGGGCTTCATCACTTTATTCATGCATCGGCCAAATTAGACTGTGATATTACAAAGAAAGTAAATACCTAGTTTACAAATATGCTCATTTTACACTTCGATGCACAATAAAAAACAGAAAGCGAAAGAGATAATTTAAGTTATCACATAATGTTACCTAACACATTTTATTCGACGTTAAGATATGGAACTACTTTCCCCTCCATCGGTACCAACTTTACTGGGTGCATGTCACTCACTGCGCCCGTTAAAATATATGTGGGTAGAAGCAGTGGCTTTTTTCTAAGGTTGATTTCCAAAGTGCTCACTTTATCGTGAACATCTTTTAGTTGTACATTGGTAGTTGGTCCAACCTAACTCCGGAGCAGGTATAACGAAAATCGGTTCTTGTTTCACTTGCAAGTTCGTTATTGGTCGAAAGCAGTCCGGGACGTGCCTAACAAACCGTGGTTCAATAGAGACGGGAACTCAACACGTGGTTGAAGTTGAACTTGTCCTCAAATGGATTTGTGAAATTTCCGGGTCTCTATATTTATATTCTATTCGCAGTTTCTTGATCCTTTTAGAATCGAACCTTTAAAAATTCACCCCACGTATGATGTGTTTGGTTGCTCCGTAAGTATGCCATGAATAACCACCGTTTTATACTTCTGATATATTAAAAGTGCACTATTTTGGTAGAATTAAACTTTTACTTGTATTTTATCTGGAAATCATTATATTTCTATTATAATTAGCATGAATATAAACATAGAGAAAATAAGTGTTTTGGTAATGCCTAATAAGAAATAGTTCTTACGCAAAATATTACATCGAGTGCGCACGAATGCAGTGCGTTATCTTTTTAGTGTAATTTTCTAGACTCTGCTTGCATTAGGCGAAGGAGTGTTCTGAAAGTAGAACTTTATTAGGGCTTTATAAAAGTTGGAAGTAACGATGAATAGATTATATCACCTAACTTAAATAATTACACTGCATTTGGATTTAACATAACAGTCTTTCTACACTGGGGCATGTTGGCAGGAATACCACATTTTAAAGGAGCTATTCTGATTAATTTTTAATTTTTCAAAGGACTCAGTATTTCAAATCTTTAACAAGTGACGCTGGAATATAAACATAAACTATCGAATGCATACGTGGATTTCAACATACATTTATATGTTGTTCGTGGTTAATTTAATACTTTTGCCATCAAGTGTAGAAAAACGTTCCTGCTCATAACTGCATTGACGTATTTAAGTACTTACTAGAATTTTCAAGATAAAGTTGGAAGCGAATTGGGATATGTATTTCCATTTTTTACGTATTTTTAACAGTGATGAGTTTTTAATTTGGAAGCACTAAACTCACCGAATTAATTTTCTGTTTGTTTAAAGCATATGTAGGTAAAAATTGGTGCTTGTGTAACATGTAACATTGGGATATGTATGGGGACTTATTCACTGACCTGGATAAAACAGCACGGAATATGGCACAATAATTTCTGCGTGGTTACCAACTCGTGCGATTATTAATTTTATTACCTTAGATGTGAAATGCACTTCTTGATACATTCGAAATATTCATTTATAGTCTCTCAAAACCACGCATCAGAAATTAAACAAACAGGCATCATTCTTTTAATTAATTAATTAATTTTAAAAAAAGCCTATGCACTGTCGCTATAGTCCATTCGTGGTTTCTTCACATTTTAAAAATAAAATCTTTGAAAAATTACCCCATTTATGATGTGTTTTGTTGTTCCCTAAGTATCCCATATATCACCAGCGTTTTATACTTCTGTTAATATATACGTACGTTATTTCTGGTTGAATTAAAATATTACTTATATTTGATTTGAAAATCATAATATTTCTATTATAAATAACATGAATATAAGCACACAGAATGTAGGTGGGTTGGTAATGCCTAGTAAGAAATAGTTCTTATTCAAAATTCCATTATATTGAATGCGCAAGAATATGGTGCACTCTCCTTTTGGTGTGACTTTCTAGACTCGGTTTGCATGAGGCGGTGGAATATTCTGAAAGTGGAACCTAAGCAGATCTTCAGAAAAGTGCGAAGTTAACGTGAATGGCCTATAGCGACAGTTTATTCAGCAGAACCTACAGCGATGTTCGCAGGAGAAACTGGCAGAGTTGCAGCATAGCTTTACCTCCTGAAGGCGGCCATTCTTACGTTCCTAACAATCTCAGATAGGTAAACGGCTGTTCACGATAAAGTGAGCACTGTTGATATCAGCCTTGGAAAAGTCACTGCCCCTGCTTGGATATACTTTAATGGACGTGCTGAAGGACATGCACCCGCTTAAGTTGGTAACGATGGATGAAAAGTAGTTCCTTATCATAACGTCGAGTAAAATGTTTTGGGTAACCATTTGTGATAACTTAAATTATTTCTTTTGCTTTCTATTTTTTAATGCACGGAAGTGTAAAAATGACCAGATTTGTGAAATACTTCTTTTTTTAATAATTTCAGAGTTTCACTAGACCGACGCATGGATAAAGTGATGAGGCCCATTGCAATGTTAATTTTACGTAAGGAGGAAGAAGACACAACGTGCATACAAGTAGATCTACAGTAGAGATTTCAAAAGTGCTCATTTTACCGTGAACAGCCTTTAGGTATGTACAGAGCTTGAAGTTTTGTCGTCTGTTAAGGCGGATCAGTCTCCGTCATCTTGGATTTTCGGAATTTCCGCCGTAAATTGCATTACAGATTTTGTATTTTAATTTGAGCTTCGACAAAGCGTATGACATTACATTGCACATGTTCTAAAACATGTATTCCTAGATTACTGTTCCAGGACCATTTCTGTAAGCGAAAGCAAGAAAATATTATTTATTTCTTGCCTTCAATCACTAGTCGAACAACAATAAATTCTATATAGAGGTAATAGTTTGAGCAAATTTAAGGAGCTATCATTTATGCCATGTCATACGAGAAATTTCATTAAACGTTCTTAAATAGAACTTATGGCAAAAATAGTAAAAATCCTAGATGGCGGGGACTAATTCCCCTTAATGTTAGTAGAGATGGATCAATTCGCCTACGGAAGCAAGAACGAGAAAGGAACCGATTATGGCCTGCGTAAGGAACAATCCTTGCACGCGGCTGGAGTGATTTCGGGATAGCGAAATCAAAATGGTCGGGCCTAAGATTCGAATCCAGGCTTTCCCGAACGCGAGTCCAAAAGTTTACCGCTGCGACACCTCACTCGGTAACAATTCCAGAGTTTCAATTTATCGGTACGCGGATAAAGCGTCAATGTTAATGACACGTTTGGTAAGAGGACACTAGCATATAAGTAAATGCTAATGAGGGCTAACGAAATTGCTTAATAAACCACTAATTGACCACACACGAAGTTTAAGGAAGCGCATTGTTCGCTGTCGCCTGTTCAGGATCACTACAGTTAAAGGCTGTTCACGATAAAGCGAGCACTTCCCAAATCAACCTTAGAAAAAATTCACTGCTCCTACCTGCGTATATTTTAACGCCCGCACTGAGTGGCATGCGGCCATTAAAGTTGGTAACGATCGAGGTAAAGTATTTCCATATCTTAACGTCGAATTAAAAGTGTTAGGCAAACATCTGTGATAAGTGATAACTTAAATGTTTTCCTTTCGCTTCCTGTTGTTATTTTATTCGTATTTGTGTAAAAACTAGCAAATTTGTGAAAACTACTGCTATTGAAACTAAAACTACATTTGAAAAGAACCTGACTCGGTTCGCTCAATGCGCGAAAGAGCGCGACGGTTAGCAAATTATCTTTAAGGAACATCTGCGCCTAATTCAGTTTTCAATATCTACTTTTCTAGTTATTTCATTGTTTCACTTGACCTACATATGAATAAACTGACGAGATCCATAGCAATGTTAATTTAGTATATAGGGGAAGAATACACAACTTGCCTAGATCTTACGCAGGGCTTTCAAAAGTGTTCAGTTTAACGTGAACATCCTATACTTTTATATCGTTCCTATATTACAAAGAAAAAATATTACGTAGATGTATTCAGGTAAAACCAACGGCCGTATCCCTGACATAAGACATACACAAGTTTGGAGGCCACGGTGGCTGAGCGGTTAGCCTGCTCGCCTCCCACCAAGGAGATCTGGGTTCAATCCCTGGCCGAGTCACTCCAAACTTCAGCATGTGGGAATCATGCCGGACGATGCCGTTGGTCGCTGGTATTCTCGGGGATCTCCCGTTTCCCCCGCCCCTTTATTCCGGCACTGTTCCATACCTCAATCACCCTCATTGGCTCTCAAGACCACGATGTTAAGAGTTAGTTATGGGAGAGTTTGGCATAAGGGAATTTTCCGCCGCTAGATAAGTGCTAGTGTTCCAAAAGGTCACTTTAAATTAAAATATTAAGCTACGTGATATCCCTGCTTAAGATCTACTTGTATACACGTTGTGTGTTCTTCCGCCTTATGTAAAATTAACATTGTTATGGACCTCATTACTTTATTCATGCTTCGGTCAAGTGAACCTGTGAAATTGTTAGAAAAGTAAATATTGTACTAATTTGCTCATTCTTAGATTTCAATGTATCAAAAAAGGCAGAAAGCGAGAGTAATCATTGAAGCTATCACAAACGGTTATCTAACATTTTTTGTTTGACGTTAATATATGGAACTACTTTCCTCTCCATCGTTACCAAATTTACTGGGCACATGTCACTCATTGCACTCGTTAAAATACTGTACATCCAGCTAAAGGCTGTTCACGATAAAGTGAGCACTTTTGAAATCAACCTTAGAAAAAAGTAATTGCCTCTACCTGCATATATTTTAACGGCCGCAATGAGTGACATGAGTCCAGTAAAATGGTAACGATCTATAGAAAATAGTTCCATATCTTAATGTCGAATAAAAAGTATTAGGTTATCATTTGTAATGACTTATAATTATTTCTTCTGCTTTTTGTTTTTTTTTTTAATTCATTGAAGTGAAAAATTAGCAAACTTGTAAAATATTTACTTTCTTAATAATTTCACAGTTTCATTTGACCGACGCATGAATAACGTGACGAGACCGATAGCAATGTTAATTTGACATAGGGCGGAGGAATACACAGCGGGTTTACAAGTAGCTCTTAAGCAGGGCTTTCGAAAGTGCTCATTTGGCCGTGAACAGCCTATAATTAAAAATATTGGCTGAAATCGCCGGTGATATGCCGGAGAATTTTCTGTCTGCGATCGCGCTCGACGAAGGGCATAGAACTCAGTTACCGGAGACCCCGGCGTCGCTCAGCCGAGGACGCCAATTAACAGCGGGTAATGAAGTTGCAGTAACGCCGTTAGACGGGAACAGAAAAGCCTAGTAACATTGTAAAACACGCCGGAGCTTTTAGTCTCTAAAGGCAGGGGTTGACGACAATCTATCCTCGTGTACCCATCTAAAACTGTTTCCGCTGGCGATCGACTCGAGCCTCAACCACTATGTCGGATCCTTTCATTCTGTGAAGCAAAATTAAGAAACATTGCAGCATAGAAGTTTAGTTATTTGCCTAACGCCGGAATCACATAGCCCCGACGATCACAGCACGACACGACTGAAACCGTAACCACGACCAGTTTCAATGTGCCTGCTCGAGTTTACAGCCCGACAGCGTTTACTGACGCGACACGAGAAAATTTTTTTCGGATCCATTTAGAAAGCGCCGATTAACTGCACTAATTTCAAAGGCCGTGGGCAGACGGGAAATTTGGAATACATGATGGTGACAATGTTTTATAGCTAATGCATATAAAGGTAAAATTATTATTTATAACAGTTAAACACAATAATTTTCATAATTTGTTTTATTTTAAGCCACGTATTTCCCACCGTAGGGAAAGCTTATCATACAATTTCATTTTGCAAAGTTGTATATTCTGTGCGTCATGCCGCACGACACAAAGAAGAATAGAAATGATTTCTAATCGAAAACTGCTGGTCGTACGGCAGAATTGTGGGTATTTTAAGCGCCATGTCGTGCTTGCAGTGACGTGTTGGTCGGGGCCTTGTGATTCCGGCATTACTCTGCAGTACATTCATAAATTTAAAACTATCAACTTAAATTTGGTCACTTATGCATTATATAAAATTTAAAATATTAATACGTTCCTGCCTTTTTACAACTACCAAATAATGCGTAGTAAAACTTAAGCATAAAATGATTTTTAAAAAAACTCGTAACATATAAATTTTCTAATCAGAAATTTTTGTAATTATTCTGAAACTGAAATTGTCATGGAAACGAAGAATTCACGCATAGAAATGTGAAGTCCAACCTAAGAGGCAACCCTGTGTCCCGAGGTCGACAAGCTGTCTCTCGAATACAAGATCGTGGGTTCAAATCTGGGGCAAGGCATGCACTTCAGAAACAGGTTAGGTTGATAAATAATCCTTTGGTTGTGAAACCTTTTGAAATTATACATGTGTGACATAATGTTATTGTGCGCGAGTCACATTTCTTGACGTACTTGAAATCGCTGAGTCCAATGTTCCACAACTCTGGTTATAAGTCGGTTTGTGCGCCACCTATCTGGGTTACGGGAGGCTCTGAGTTCGAATCCCGGATAAGACATGGGTATTAATTTAAGTTAGGTAATAATTTAGCCTGTAAGCCGTCCCCGGCTAAGCTTTCCAGCATAAAACCGGGGGACGTTAAAAACTACAATTAAAATATGGTTATAAAAAACGTACAATAGCAACGAAAAAAAAGAGAGAGAGAGGCGTTTATCATTCATCTGTTCACGTGCCTATCCTTCCAGAATATTAAGGACGAGGGTTCACAAACAGTGATAACAGTATATTCAGGAATTTTCAAAACAACAGCAACAACGCACAGTATGTGATACAGGACAACAAACTGAACATTTTACAAAAAAGGACACATGTTCGTAAATGCGTGGTTTGGCCGCCATGGAGCGTCAAAGTATTACACCACTTCGGACATAGGACGCGCGGTTAGCTACAAATTTAACCAAGGCACCTCCACAAATACTACAAGAGCATAACATCGTGGATTACAGAAAGGGTTCGATTTGTCGACCTCCAACTTTATTATATGTTGTTCACGATGAACTAGCTCTTTTGAAAGCCCTGCTTAAGATCTAATTGTATGCACGTTGTGTATTCCCAGGCCTTATGTAAAATTAACATTGCCATGGACCTCGTCACTTTATTCATGTGTCGGTCATGCTAAACTGTGATTATTGGGAAAGAAAATATTTTACAAATCTGGTCATTTTTATACTTTGATGCATTAACAAAAAAAAAAAAAAAAAAACCTAAAGTGAAAGGAATAATTTGTTATCACAAATGGTTACCTAACACTTTCTATTCTACGTTAAGATATGGAACTACTTTCAATCCATCGTTACCAACTTGACTGGGCGCGGTGTCACTCAGTGCGCCCGTTAAAATATATGCAGGTAGGAGCAGTGACTTTTTCCTAGGGTTGATTTCGTAAGTTCGCACTTTTTCGTGAACAGCCTTTACAAAGCTTGCATCGACGGCGCAGAGATCGTGCGAGGTCAGAGGCACTTGGTTGTGTGGTGAGTATTTCAACCACGACGTGTGTATATTCGTGCGATAAGGTCTTCCCAAGATGATACTGGAGTCTGGTACACCCTATTCTTCATAGCACCTCAAACAAAACAGTCGAGGGGCGCAAGATCTGGTAACCGTTGCGGTTACGGAAATAGGTCCCTGTATGTCAGTTCATTGATGTGGACATGCGTCGTCCTGGCGGCCCCGACACGTTTCTGTCAAAGTGTGCTAGAGCTCCGTAGTGTTGCAGCCACATTCAAGGCTGTTCACGATAAAGTGAGCACTTTATAAATGAACCTTAAAAAATGTCACCGATCCCGCAAGGATATATTTTAACGGGTGCACTGTGTGGCACTCGCCCAGTTAAGTTGGTAACAATGGATGGAAAGTAGTTCCATATTCTAACGTCGAACAAAAAGTGTTCGGGTAACCATTTGTGATAACTATAATTATTTCTCTCGCTTTCTATATTTCTTTAATGCACTGAAGTGTAAAAATGAGCAGATTTATGCAATATTTACTTTTATAATAATTTCACAGTTTCACTTGACCGACGCATGAATAAAATGATGTCGCCCATGGCAGTGTTAATTTTACGTAAGGCGGAAAAATACATAACGTTTATACAAGTAGATCTTAAGCCAGGGCTTTCAAAAGTGCTCATTTTACCGTGAGCCACCTATAGTAGATATGGGCTAATGAAATGGTCTCCTATAATTCCAAACCAAAAGTTAACACGAAACGCCCACTGACAGCCGTGAACCAATTGCACACGCGGATTATATCTCTCCACGTATATTGTCCAAGTTAACAATGTTGCTTAGAGAATGAAAGTGCACTCATATAGGAATAACACCTGGTTGGGAATGCCGGCTGGTTTATGAAGCGCTAGATATACGCTTCTCAGTGTGGGAGTCCTCCAAGTCCACAGTTAATGCCAGGACGGTCTGAAGTTGGTATGAATGGAGCATTGTTCGTGAACAGCCCCAGGTTAGCATGACACGTGCCTAATGCCCGGCTGCCCCAACATCTTCCCCGATCCGAGATCAAATGATCCTAGTTCCGAACCGGGATCCAGTTTGATCTTGGTTCCAATGTAAAAGTGTTGCGCCAACGATATTTCATGATTCTAGATCTCCGATTCTTCGATCATGGTTCCAAAGTGAAAGATCGAGATTAAGTATGACACAAATTTTCCTATTGCTTCGTAAATTATGACGTCATGGAAGGAGGCGTATTTCTCACTATAGATAGAACTAGATTTGCAATGTTTTACCTGTTTTAAGTGAATTGTTGTTGTACGAATCTTACTGAATAATATTCAAGTGCGTATAATGGTGTTTTAATTTTCCAAGAAAACAATCGACAGTAGTTCTATCTGTTGGTGAATTTTCAAACTACATTTGTCGACGATGGCTGCTGATCTCGGATCGAGTTTTGGAACCCTCCAATTTCGGCGGTCCGAAATGAACTTCATCTCGATCTCCAGTACAGTTCTGAACTCGAATGGTGCAACAGTTTTCTGTGTCGATCTTAGATGCGATCTCGGATCGAGTTTTGAACCACAATGATGCAACCGGGCATAAGTCATGCCCCTTAAAACTTCCTCCTCAAAATGCTTGAGCCAAGCGTTGACGACCCACACCATATTTCAATACCTAACACAAGAAAGGAAAATGCAAAATAATGGATGGTGTCATTTTCTTCAATACAGCACAATGATGTTTGTACACATCTACGTAAGATCCACGTCACACGCTCCACACGCTACAATTGTGGAACGAACCCAACTGGGAATTACAAATTTTTAACTGGCCGCGTTAACGTAGTCTTCTCACAGTGGTCGCGAACGTAAAATGATGTGCAGCATTTCTGTTGGGAAACATTTCTGCATACGATCATCGAGAGGCTCTGCCACTGCAATCAGTTTTCCGTACGCAAGCAGCATATCAGTGAGTTCAGTAGTTGTGCACTGATAGATGTCGACCTCATGCCGTCAGCATCGTGAACGGGACACACCACGCACGCGCAGAAGGTTGTGGACCATGGACTACAAAGCGTAGTCGCTCGCGACCAGGAAAGATAAATGGGCAGAGAGTCCACCAACCTTGCGCTGAGGTCTGAATTCGCTGGCACATTATACAGTTGGTGTTGCTAGTTGATGATGGCGGCTGTTGAATAACAGTGCAGTTTATGTGAGATTGCACTAGTGGTTGGTGGTTGATGATGATGGTTGGTAGTTGGTGCTAAAATCATTTTAACTCACGGTTTATGATTGTTGTTGTAGCGAGTTGGAATAAATTGAACTTTTGCCACCAACCCACCAATCAGAGAGCATTCTCTAGATTTTGAGCAAGTGACGGCGGAAAAGCTTAATATGGCGGAAAATAATCATGTGTATAGAAATGTTTATATCAAGCTGGTAATACACGTTGTTACTCAGTAAACAGTGATATTTAATATTAAAAATTCCATGTGTAATAACAAAATCTAAAGCAAATCATACGAGTGTACTATATTTACAGGTTTTCGTGAAATATTTACATGATTACAAATTATATGAATTAGCTACGTGAATATTATTATTTGTATTAAATGAACTTTGTATGATCTTCAACATAATTACATGTTTTGAATAATGATTAATTTAATGTTCTTTATATTAAAAACTTAAAATCTGAATCGCAAAATTTTCGTCCACGTGAATAAAAATTCAAATTCCAGCAAGCGCCAATTAAAATAATTTATACGCCTTTCTTAAGACCTTACTGCTATCTTTTGACTCAGCCGCGAAACAATACACCAAAGCCAATCCTGACTATTGTGCCATGGAACACATCGCACACCAACAGAAAAACCACTAACACCAATGACAACTACCACCACCAACCACCTATTATGACAGGGGCTTAATGGATTGCACACTTTCAGGGACCCACGAACAATTTGTTCCCACAGCCGGCAAAACCACACATTACCAGACATGGGCTCTTACTCGTAAAGTGTTCAATTCGCTGACCTTTATCACATACTGCGCGTCATAATCCTGTATACAGCGGCATTCTAAGTACTGCAGGGAGATCGGTGTCTGTGCGTACTGGCGTGAAAAATACTTCATTATTTCTGTCATTTTAAACTTTTAAAATATAAAATTTTATCCGGAAACTATCGTCAGGCATTCCCTCACTGAGATTTCCGTACAGTTAAATGCATGTCGGTCCACTGTTGGCGTTGTAATTCTCAAAGGGAAACTTCACGGAAGCACGGGTCCTAAATATCGCTCTCTAAGAGTCAAGGGCGTAATTATTTAGGGCAGGCAAACTCTGGAGCGTGCTGTGTGAACCAATTTCCAGACGGTCGTATAAAGGTGGCGTTGGACAGAGTTGACCGCAAAAAAAAAAAAGTCATTGAAGTCTGCGATATAAGAAAAAACAAATGGGCAGTCCTATATTACAGTATATGCCAACTTTATAAGCAAATATTATGCCACGGTGATGCATTTATAATGAGATGTTACTGACGACGAAATTTTGTGTGCTTTAAATTCGTCGCAGGATATTGCGCTGAAGGAATACAAGAATCTGTCAAAATTTCTGTTCTGAAAGTCGGCGAAAATCGTGGCGTTTGCTTGCTATTGTTTTGGTTTTATTATATTGGCCTTCAAAAATCCGCAGACTTCGATAAACATGTTAAACATTTATTTATGCCTCGCGCTCTCTTAAAGACTTGGGTCGCAGCTGAGGCACAGAGGTGATGTGATATGACTCTCCGCCGGGAGGTGATAGTGATTCGAGCCGCTGCCAGGAAGATACTGATCACACGCGCAAAACAACACCGTCATTGCACGTGGGAAAGTGTAATGAGGTCTTTTGAAACGCGGAGTCACGGTACATGGCCTGGTAAATCCGTACGGAGGAGTGTGGACCTGGCGAATGCCTGGTGAACGGCACTTATCTGAGTATGCTGTGTCGATGATAACACTTCCGGCGGAAGTGTGATGGTCTGGAAATGTTTCGCTTGGTTTGGGTTTGGGCCCTTTAGTAATAATTTATGGATGTACGAACTTTGGCATGTACCAACAAATTTTGGACAATAACATACATGTTTGCCGCAAGGTAGCAACGATTTGGTGTAAGACCTTTCTAGTGTCAGCACGAGAATTCTCCTTTCCAAAATGCAAAATTATTGCGTGGCCCGCTCGAAGGCCCGACACGAACCAAACAAAACAACTTAGTAATGAGAAGAAGCGACGTTTGCAGGAAGGCCAGCAGTTATTCGCCATTCTACAGAAAGAATAAAAGAGAGTTCCTCCAGCAGTGTGCCAGATCTTAGCCGAGAGCCTATGGTTAACGTTGTAATAGTAGCATGGAAGAGTTCTATTTCCTTTTAGTTAGACGGCTATAGGCTGGCGTCTTTAGGACCAACAGCTATTGGCTGTATGGTAACCTTCAGCGTCACAATTTTTTTGATTATTGCAGGTCCAGAGAGGGGCACGTAAGCCATACTCTCGATCAGCCTCCAGACATAAAGCGACGACATAATAAACGCAGATAAACACAATAGCAAACAAAATGAATCGCCTGAAAAGAGAATACATCGTACACATTTTGTCCATGAATCAGTTTTAGCCTCTGCCTTCGTCTTTGTTATTTATGCATATCTGTACATACTGTCCTCGTTGTTTATTCCATTATTTTATGACTCATTACAGCAATTTTGCCTCGTTTTTTTTATGAATACCGACTTAATTTCTTCTTATGGATACTCTGTTAACTTTGGGATAGTTTCTTATTTTATACTTGATCTGTCTTTTGTACGTAGGTACAACAAAACTTAGTTTAGAACAATAGTTATTTCAACAGCAGTTGCTTACTGTTCTGCCTTAAGGTACCACGATCCTGAATGTTTGCGACACTAATTCACGGTTAAAAACGAAAAGCGTTTGACATTATTTCACACGCAAAAGCAGTGTCACAAATGTGCTACAATGATGAAATGATTCATACTTGTTGCGGTTTTCTGTCACGAAATTATTCGCAATTGACATTCCCACCTCTTCACACCTGCAGTTCGAACCATATCATCAGATAAATAGACACTTGAAAAATTCGCGAGTTCAATGACCTACAGCCTAGACTCTACAGTTTTGTGTACAAATATTTCGATATCAACTACACATTAGTTGTCTTCTGTCACAGTGGAAGGCGACCAATTGGACATTGTTCTCCAGGAGGTGTCAAACACCACGTGGACCAATGGCTAAAGTTATATAAATGCACGTGTTTTGAATTCTAGCTTATCCCAAAATGAATCCGCGAATTTTTTAGGTGTCTACAAATAATGTACAAACTATATATATATATATATGTGTGTGTGTGTGTGTGTATATATATATACACACACACACGCACACATCTTTACTGAATGAGCACATTTCATAAGGTCTCGTATGTGTATTACAACACAGTTATGAGTCTGAGAAAAATAATAATTTAATTGGAATGACCATTTCTTGTAGCCTGCGAGATATATTTACATGTACGTGAAATCACCAATATTAGTTAGAAATCTACACTAAATTTTAATAGAATATAGTTGAGTGTGCTATATTATAATGGTGGCATTGTATTGTTTTATAATCCTTCATTTTGTATTTCCATTGTAGTAAGTCATATCAACAGCATATTGACCATGAAAAAATTAATATAATATTAATCACTTGTTTTGAATAAATAACCCATCTACAGTGCTTGAGAACTTACCTGGAACATTCGTTGAATATTTGTAATGCAATACTATAGTTTTATGCATATTTTTTTGGCTGTTTATTGCATTAGAGCAAATATGAACTATTTATAGGGATTTCGGTAACGTATGGAATCAGGCGGAAATTTGGTAAATTATCACAATTATGACGTGAAATTGTTTCTAAACAAAAATTTTGTCATAATAAAATACTTATTTCAAGAACGTTTCAACAACTTGATTTGTGAAATAATTAATGCGTGTACGATACACAATAGTTCATTTCAATAACATCGCCTGTATATGTATTTAAACGCTCTAAACAGGCAAAAATTATATGGCGGATATTTGATATTTTATATTTGGTGGCTTGCCAGCTTCGAAGTTGACAAAACGCAAAAACGCAAATTTACGAAAATGCTTCATCAGTTTTTGTTGACAAATTCGGGTCACGTGACCGTCTGGAGCACGGCCTCACAGTCATTGCCCTCCACTGTCCCGCAGAAAATGATATAGTCCATTCGTGGTTACTTACAACTTTTCTGAAGCCCTGCTGAAGTTCTGCTTTCTAAATATTCATCCGCTTCATGTAAAAGAGGCTTAATGACACCAAAGGGACAACACACCGCATTCGTGCACACTCAGTTGAATAATATTATGTATACGAACTATTTCTAGAGCCACGAGTATTTCGCGAATTCATTCGGATGCGAGGTAGACTCCAACACTTGTTCATTTCTCTTACTGTTGTGATTGGACGACAGTTGTTCAGACACGCCCAGTTTAACTGTGAGTCAGTAACAAGCAGGAAGCAGTAGTGTGAGTTGAGTGTTTAACAGTCCTGTACAAAGGTTCCACTGGATCTCTGCGACCAATAATCAGACGATAATGCCTTGAGTGTATAGACGGCTGCCCAGCCTAGCTTGCTGCCAATTCGATGCGCGAAATACTCCGGGCTCTTGCTATTTCTTGCTAGGCATTACCAACACGCCTATATTATCACTGTTTTTATTCGTACATATTATGAGTTAAATATTATAATTTATAGATAAAATATTTGCAACTCAATTCAACACTATGAGGTCGGCACACTTTTACCAGCTTTAAAGACAAGCTAGACGTTAGTCGCCTATATCCAAACCGCTTCAGGGACACCGTGTTCTATCGGTCCCTATTGTCACTTAACACCATTCTACTGGTCAAAACGACACCAATCTTTCCGTATTGGCCGGCTGCCAAACAATGGAGTGCTGAGTTTACCGTTTTCCAACCGAATGGTCTTTCGTATGTAACAGAATGTAAATCCCATCGCGTTGATTTCCGTAACTACACAAACATTTATAGTTCATTTATAAGTTTTTTGTTGATGTATTAGTTCATATTTTAAATCCTTGTGAAATAGTGAATTAATGTAAGTTCACCCGGACCAGTTTTGTTTCTTATGTGGAATGAAATATTCAAACAAGTTTTGCCCGAACCACACTCGAGTATAGTCCTCAAAGTGTAAACCAAAAATAATATACTATTATATTAACGGAAGCATAAACCGCTTGTGATATATGACATATATAGGAAACAACAAAATACGCCAAACGTGGAGCGATTTCTCAAAGTTTTTTTCTTCTTCTTCAGAAAGTGTGTAGAAACCGCTAACAGACTACGTCGAGAGCGGTGAAGGAGGGTGTAAGGGGGTTGGCAGGCCTGGTCAGGGTGTAAACAGAGGGACGCGCGGCACGACACGAGCACGTATCGATCCCCGGGCCGCCCTGCCAACGTCTCCTAGGAGACCGCCCTGCCACCTGGACGCCAGCATCCCGCACTTGCCTGCGCTCCCAACCCCACACACTCATGCATGCGACAGCCGTCCTTACAAATACATATTACACAACCAACATAATGACAATGCTTAGGTCCACCTTCTTTCCCCCGTATAACGGTTTACGCACTTGCTATAGTCTATTCGCGGTTTCTTCGCCCTTTTTGAATCAACCCTTTGAAAAATCTCCCCATGTGTGACGTGTTTAGTTATTTCCAACATATGCAATATATCACAAACCTTTTATACTTGTGTTCATAACAGTTATTTTTTTCTGTTAAATTTGAATGTTATTCATATTTTATCTCTAAATAATAATGCTTCATTTATAAATAATTTGAGTAAAAAACAGCTAGAAAATATGTCCGTCTGTAGCAGCGCCTAGTGAGAAATAGTTCTTATACAAAATACTGTTACACTGAGTGCACATAAATTTGGTGCGTTGTCCTTTGGTGTAATTTTCCATACTTAGGTAAGCTCAGCTTGCACGAGGCGGAGGAATATCCTGGAAGTAGAACTTTAGCAGGGCTTCAGAACAAGTTGAAATAACCGAGAATGGATAATTACGTTTCTTCGATACTGGCCGTCTGTGATTGGTGGGCAGCCAGATAACACGAGTCACGATTAAAATAAGAAATCGGGCATGAGCTGAAGTGCTTTGGAGCACAACTATCCCGCAAATATTTCAACGTAAAACAGGTGCCCGTGAATTTTTTGTATTTTTACGTGGTGCTCCTAGCCACAGGGACATCAACCTTCGCCACGGCCGCCCAATCGCGCGGGAAAGGATAACGCATTTTCATGGCAGGTGTCCCAACTTGGTGCCTGACTAGACCAGATCCAAAGACCCAACCTGATTCGCAAATACAGCATTGCCCATGCTTCAACTGTACTGGGCCCTTCGCACTCAGCACTAAGCGTGCGGTCTGGCCGAAGTAGGTACTAGTCTCCTCGCGGTGTCTCCCCAGGACATAACTGGAGCATTTATAAAGAATGATCGGAAATTCCCCTTACTAGGACTTGTAGACGGGACTGAGTAGACGATCTTCTGAATAGGAACCCATGTTCGGAAACGTACCGTTACCGTGCTACAACCATTTCTAATTAGGTGTATCACTCGTCCACTTCTGCGTGCGTGAGTTAATTAGCAATCAAATTCATTAAGTAACAGTGCCAAGCGAACAATAAAGAAACGTATTCATTTATCACAATAACAATTTTGTCTACAGTCACACGCAGCAATTGGTTTCTGTCTTTTGCAAAGGACGCGTAGCATACGGTACTGATACACTACAACAGCGGCTCTATGTGGCGACCACCAACGTCGTACGAATTATGTTCCGGTACACTCGCTCCAACACACTGGGTGTCCCATCAGTCTGTTGTGCAGCGACCATAACTCGTGCCAGCAGATCTTCCTCTGCCTCTACGGGAGTCTCGTACACCATACTCTTCATACAGACCCCACAAGAAACAGTCCAATGGAGTCAAATCCGGCCTTTCCCTCAGTGGAAGTGGACGAGTGAAACACCTGATTAGAAATGGCTGTAGCACGGCAACAGTACGTTTCCGGACATGGGTTTCTATTCAAAAGATCGTCTAATGAGTCCCCTCTACAAGTCCTAGGAGTTTGTAAGGGGAATTTCCGAGCATCCTTTAGGTACAGACAGCAACATTTCGTGAGCTAAATTATGTGCAGGCGACCGCGCCACTCTCACCCTCCGAGCAGCTTGGCAGTAAAATAAAATATATTTTGTAATCATGTACAACAATAATCAATCAAAGGGCGATAATATGTATAGTAATGTATAACAAAATAATTAAAGTTACGTGGCCCGAAACAGCCAAAGGAAGGAAAGTTATACGACAGAAAACACAATTATATACTAAAGGAAATACTTACAAACCTGCATTACCCAGAAAGGGCATAAACGCGGGGGCGAAAAGAAAAATATTGCGTATCTGGCTATATATATATATATATATATATATATAACACACACACACACACACACACACACATATATATATATATATATATATATATGGAGGCAAACTGTACCAGGAAAGATTATCCATTTTGACTTCCCTTGTGTACACCATGAGTGCAGAATTTTCCGGTGTTTAGTAGTTAAATGATGGCTTGTTTTGAAGTGATACTATGTAAGGGTTTGCAAAAGAAGTTTCTCACACTATGATGGCAGGCTGCGAGTTACAGAAGAGACTTGCGAAGAAATGCTGACAGAGCACATGACATACATATATAGTCCTCACGCCCCTGTAAGAATTCAAAAGCCGAGCCGAGACAGGAAGGGAACAAGTGGAGGGATTCGGGCGACTCTTAACAACGAGATCTTGAGAGCCGAGGAGGGTGAGATTAGAGAATGGAGCAGCGTCGGAATGCATGGGGCGGGGAAAGCGGGAGATCCCCGAGAAAACCCGCCGACCAACGGCGTCGTCCGGCACGTTCCCCGCTTGCGAAAATCCTGGAGTGACCCGGCCGGGGATTGAACCCAGTTCGCCTTGGTGGGAGGCGAGCAGTTCAAACGATAAGCCACCGCGGCTTCTAGGAAGGGAACAAGGCTGTCGCTGAGATCTATGAACTACCACAACGCGAACAAGATGTCTATATTCGTCTAACGTATAAGTCACACTCCTCTGTGCACTAGAGCCTCAGTTGTTCGGTTATTCGCTTCCGCCATCATGAGCACGCCGTTTTATAAGGCCCCGTCACAATGTCAAATTTCCGTCAAACGGTTTCATATAAAGTTGGTCAAATAAAACGTAATGGTTCTGACGTCACCTAAACATCATTTCCGTCGCCATGTTTGTCTGGGAAAATTGTCTCGTTTTAGTTTCCATCAAACAGTTTGAAAATTGGACGGGTTCTAAAATGTATTTGATGTTTGACGAGCTCTGCCAGTCAGAATCGTGCATAAAAAATGGCTTTTTCCGACACTACGAAACTTCAAAATGACGTACAGTTGCCGGAAACGAAATAAATTTCACAATAATATAAAGATCTCAGAGGCGTTCAATCCCATCGTGCAGGAAATATCTCTGATAAATAAATTTTAAATTGAGTTAATAAGTGAAAATGAATCACAACAATAATTAGATACCTTTCTGAAAACAATTGCTGAATAAAAATTCAAACTAGATACTCCCAATAAAAAAAAAGGTGTGACATACATTTTAAAACAGTCTAGTTAATCGATCAAATTAGTTGACAGGGAAATTTTGATAGTCATATTTCATCGACAGTGTGACAGGGGGTTTAACGTAGACAAGTTGTATGTACACTGTTTGGATCAATAGATAATCTGTGTGAGAACAAGGGCCAGAATAACCCACGGCATGTATGATTAACTAACAATCGCCTACGTAACTGAAATACACATGAGTTTGAAGTCCACTGTGTTCCTCAAATCAATTAACGCAATTTAGCTGTCCATACTCGTAGGCTGTTCACGGTAAACTGAGTACTTTCGAAACCAACCTTAGAAAAAAGTCACTGCTCCTACCTGTATATATTTTAACGGGCGCACTGAGTAACATTCGCCCAGTAAAGTTGGTAACGACGGAGGGAAAGTAGTTCCATGTCTTAACGTCGAATAAAAAGTATTAGGTAACCATTTGTGATAACGTATATTATTTCTTTCATCTTTTTTTTTAATGCATGAAATTGTAAACATTAGCAGATTTGTAAATTATTTTCTTTCCCGATAATTCTATTTTCACAGGACCGACACATGGGTCAAGTGATGAGGCCCATGGCAATATTAATTTTACACAAGGCGGGAAAATACACAAAGTGAATACAAGTAGATATTAAGTAGGGCTTTCAAAAGTGCTCATTTTACCGTGAACAGCATATAAGAAATATTTCTCACGCAAAATGCTATTACACTGAGCGCACACGAATGTGGTGCGTTTCCAATTGGTGTAATTTTCTCTACGTAGTCAAGCTTCGTTTGCACGAGGCGGAGGAATATCTTGGAAATGGAACTTAGCAGTGTTTCAGAAAAGCTGGAAGTAACGATGCGTGGCCTATAGAACGCGTATATGCACATTGGTGTCACATTATCGTCTCTAACAATTCCAAGGTTTCACTTGGATGGCGCATGAATTATACGAGACGGTCCATGCCAATGTTAACAACTGCCTACCCATTGTACTCAGTTGTATACATAACACAAATGTATAGGCTATTTACGGTAAAGTGAGCGCATTTGAATGCCCTCTCGTTATAAATAGTAGTCAATTAAAATATTTTATTTTAGTCCTAGAAGTTAACTTTCGAATGCGGTGGAATATAGGCCTACACGTTGCGTATTTTACTTAAACGGCAATGCTTACTTAAAAAGGTGGTTAAAGGATAAAAGTGCTCACTTTGCCGTGAATAGCCTATAGCCTATACATCTGTACTGCACGTTGCGAAGCTCAAAGGCCAATGAGCTTACCTGTGGGTAAATGATTCTCAAACCGTCTGACTGGCCTAAGTTATGACTGGTTCATGTCACTGTAGCAGAACCACAAAGCCTGCAGGTCACTGGGCGTAACAACGAAACAAGTGTTGTATCGACTCAGGTACATGGTGGATCACAAAATTTCTAGTTTGCCACGCCCTAAACAAAAAGTGGGCATGTAAGGTTTAATTGTACATATGGGGGAAGGATAGAGAATGAGACGAAGACTAGACCATATCCTTCCAACTTTGGGATATATATATATATTTTTTTTTTTTTTTCATATTTAACACTTCTACTTCCCGTTTCCGTGATCGATGACGTGTTGCGCACGTAGGATATTTATGGTTTCCTCTGTACATAACAAGGAATCACTGGCAGGTGTTTCGGTCGTATTCCTTGTCGGGAAAGTTGTGTGGTTGAATATCCCGCACCTCTTACTTGTGAATGGTTGATGCTGACATCGAACAAAAGGCAGTACATTTTGTTCACTGGTTGCAAGAAGCACGCTCGACACGTTTACAGCGCACATCAAGAATTTTTAACGACTGCAACATTCTGGCTTGCAAAATAATTCGGGACCGAACGGGTTAGACAAAATATTTTTAATCTGCATGTCACGTGTGTATACAATAAAAAGGTCACGTTTTTTTTTCTCTTTACATATTTTAGAAACACTTTCTTGGTTAACCAGCCTCTTTTGTCTATGTGGCTTTTGCATCTGATAGATCGCGAACTGTTTTTACAGATAAACGGCGAAATTAATAATATTGGCCTAGAAAACGTAGTCCAGTCGTGAGTCGTGAAATAAAAGTAAAATACAGGCTGGCGAGCTTATGCGCCTCGTCTGCCAACATAGCAAAGTGAACATTTGTAGTTTACTCAGTATTTTAACCTTTTCAAGGCACGGTGCCAATATCGTTAAACATAAACAAATTGCTACTGGTCCAGACACATGACAGATCGTTATACTGGTACTAAGTTACTACAGTCCCATACAATTATTTTTCACTGCCACGCCTAAAATTAATTTGTATACATGCCTGAAAGAGTTGAATTTGGGAGTGCTGCAGACCTTGCTTCGGTAAATAAATGAATAAGGCAAGGTTCTCTCGTTAAAAGGGTTTACACAATTAGTAACGTAGCAAGCAGGAGAAACGTTTCCAACGCATTGGCTCAAATATAGTCCGGCACAACGGATTTGAATTGAGAGATTTGGGCGGCTCTTAACATCGAGGTCTTAAGAGCCTACAGCACAATGAAGTTGCTCCTG
Organism: Dryococelus australis; assembly: GCA_029891345.1. Classification (NCBI taxonomy): domain Eukaryota; kingdom Metazoa; phylum Arthropoda; class Insecta; order Phasmatodea; family Phasmatidae; genus Dryococelus; species Dryococelus australis. The sequence continues at coordinate 29,062,482 of CM057000.1, read as the reverse complement.
ATTACTGCAGTGGGGTTATTGTAGAAGCCTTAAGTTTACACAATCACCGAAAAGCGTGGATTTAAATGAACGTATTTCAATATTTTTATTTCAAATTACACGTAACAGTATTTATTTATAACGACCTTCTTCGAAAAGAAAACTACTTCTGAAGAAACATTTACGAATAAATACGCCCTAAGAAAATTATTCGCACGTTTACCAAATCATTGTATGCATGTAGCGAGAAAGCGTGAATGATAATGTTTTCTTTCCTGGTAAATCTGTGGTAGCGTTCCTACATTTTCTCAGCGAAGGGGCAAATACATAAGGAAGATACTAGCTCTGCATGTAGTGACTTAAATCCCGCCTGTACTACATGTGTAAAATGTATACATATAACCCTTTCATCCCCACGTTAATTTATAATTTATGGTGTTGCAAATAATAAACGTTTTGATACGTGCTGTACTTATGCTGGCAAAGAACTTGTTTCGTTGTCACAGCCAAGAATCTGTAGTCTTTGTGTTCAGTGGTCAGTGATATGGGCCAGTCATAACTCAGAGCAGTAGCGTGGTTTAGGAATAAGTTAACGCACATGGAAGATCATTGGGCGCTGCAGAGTACAGCACCGGTCAAATACGAGCTTCTTGTGCAACATGCAGACAACCGATTACAATGGGCTTCAAAGGGTTTACATTTTCAGCCAGGTGCCTGTGTGCTATGCAGGTAAAGGCTGTTCACGCTAAAGTGAGCACTTTTGAAACCAACCTTAGATAAAAGGCACTGTCCCTACCTGCATATATTTCAACGGGTGCTCTTGAGCGACATGCGCGCAGTAAAGTTGGTAACTATATATGGGAAGTAGTTCAGAATCTTGAGGTCACATAAAAAAGTGTTAGGTAATATCTATAAAACTTAAATTATTTCTTTCGCTTTCTATTCATTTTTTAATGCATCTAAGTGTAAAAATGAGCAACTTTGTTAGATATTTACTTTTCAAATAATTCCACAGTTTCACTTGACCATCGCACGAATAAAGTGATGAGGCCCACGTCAATGTTAACCTTACATAAGGCGGAATAATACACAAGGTGCACACAAGTAGATTTTAATCAGGGCTTTCAAAAATGCTCATCTTACCGTGAATAGCTTTTAATGATACATTATGATTTCTTGTCTTACAAAACATCCTGCACCCGCTTGTTTAATGTTATTCCTTGCAGACCAGTAAGAAATGTGCATTCAGTCACAAATATGCGCTCTAAATATTTCGTGTAGCTAAAACAACAGTTCCACCACAAAAATACGCGACTAAGCATTACGAACAACATAAGGCCACACCTTCTGGCACAACGGACCAATAACAGACATTTGTTGGCAAAACTGGTGAATTCTGTGTGGACAAGTGAAGTAAAGCTACAGCGAAATAAAACTGTGACCACCAGTAAGATACTCTACTCACTATCGGCACATTTACACGTCTGACATACAGGATGTTTTCGAATAACATATCGAAGGTACTACCATAGCATCTGTGGGCTTATAGAAACAATAAATCCTAGTAATAGGATGTTTGGAAAGGTCATCTAGTACTTTTAAATTTAAGTTTCAATTAGGCAAACAACGCCTGGAGCCCGCAGATTTACGTTTTCTCTGCCCGCTACAAGTTGCATACCACGAAGGCGAACGGAACACAGAGGCACCATAAACGGAGAATTAACAATTGAGTAGCAAAAGGATGCCAGAAGTGATTGCACTTTATTTCCAACACGACACATACAGCAGTATTGGCGACGTAGGGTGTATACTTATTTTCACGGTGGTCTATGTACAAGCGGTTGCCACATGATGCTCCAGTTCCGTTCGCCTTCGTGATATGCAACTTGTTGTGCACGCAGGTGCATCAAGTTGCTGACTCCTGGCGCTGATTTGCTAACTTCATTAAAAGAAACACTGGATGACCTTTCCAAAGATTTTGTAACTAGGATTTGTAGTTTATATTGGCCCATAGATGCTGTGGTTGGAAACAATCGATTTCTCTACATAATTTCGGAGAGTGTTAAAATGGTTATAAACGTCCATTCCTGAATAGGAAGTTTACTCTGACTTTTTTTTTTTTACAGTGAAACAATTGTTTCATTCGGGTAGAATAATAAGTGTTACAATTCGTCGAACTTAAACAGTAATATCGCTATTGTGTGAGCTGTATTTCGGGAGCCCGCTGCTTTATGCTTACTTCCTAAGTTTTGTATTGTGTAAACCCCTAACAATTATGAGTACACTCTAAATCTGAATCAGTGAGAATTTCACTGTTTCAATCAGTCAAACGTATCTGACTGATAGATCAGCCACTTCAGTAGATTTAACTGCTGAACCAGTGAAAATATGTCATATTTCCTTCACTGATTGATTTGGTGACATTTCCCACTGATTCGTCAGTCATTTTTTTCACTTGACTCAGTGGTTTATTTTTGACTGATGTATTGTAAGAGTCACCACGTTGGAATAGCCACTTCTCTGTAATAGTGTCTCTGTAGAGTACCACACTGAAATATTTAAGCCACCATGTTAAGTGTCTGTAATAGTGTAAATGTAAATATATTTGATGTGAATTGGGAAAAAATAATAATTATAATGATATGATAGATTTTTGGACGCTTTATTTTCGTGATGTGACCTTGGTCTTACCTCACTGGAATCAGAAACTCTCCGGCGATGCTGTAAACCTCATGCAATCTAAAACACATTCTACCATTTACAGTACTTCATTTAAATAAAACATGTGTAACATTTGTAATTAATTTATTAATGAAAAGGGAAATAAATTAACTCAGACTCAAATATGTGAATAATTCAACAAGGTGCAAAATAAAAAGTGTGTATGTGTGACAGAAATCTCTTTACTCAAATGAAATTAAACTTTATGATGATTAACATTAAATGACATACCACCATCCACGTAGGAATATGGATGGATCAGAACGAAAAACTAAATTAAAATAAAAGACTGAAAAATTCTGTAAAACGTTAGAGCTGCTATTAAAAAAATATATAAACCTTTTTCTTGAAAGATCAGTTCAAAATAACTAAATAGGGTCCACCCTAAGTAGCCCCCTCTATATTTGACTTTCTAGAAAGTTTTGGTAAGCTTTTACTCAATTTCTTAAGTTTCTTAGACCACATTCACTAATAGTTCATTAAGTAATAGAAAGTCAGTTCATCAATTAACTATCTAAAATCCGATATTTCACCAAATAAAGTTACTCTGTATTTATATTGAAAGTTCAAAACAAGGATTTAGCTCCTCATTACATATTGCTCCGGCTATGCTAGCTCTTGTGCGATCGTTCAGGTCTACTGGTTTAACATACACATGGAACTCACAGTCAAGTCGTTGAAAACCAAAATAAAAAAAAATTCTGAAAATAAGTTCAGGTCCCTTAGAATTTAATATTTTCAAACCCGTTCATGTAATTAGGCTTCCCATACATTAATTTGCCTTGGTGTCACCTGAGGTCCTTCAGCGCTATATCTCCTTGAATGGCGCCTGTGTCGTAGTCTCGGCGTCCTTTTCGCCTCGTCGATTTAACTCTCAAAATATATAACTATAACTCAGCCTACAGCCTCTTCTTAAATAAAGCTGCGGCGACGACCTAAAACTTAACCTCTGGGAGATTCATTTATCAACTAAATTTATGATGGCGTTGGAATTTCAAAAATGAAATTTCAACGAAAATTTTGACGCCTTACATGTTCAATGTTTTCCGGCTTCCGCACCAACAAACAGTCAATCATGGCTAAAATATTACGTCTTTAAATCAGAAAACAAATAAATAAATAATATTAAAAAATGATGAACTAATTACTTAAAATATAATCAAACATATTAACATAATATTGAAAACAGTGACATAACCAAGCGTAGAATTCAGAACGTGTAAAAAATATCATAGAGTAATGGACTGGTGGTTCTCATACATCGAAAAAGTTAGAGAAATGAAAGTGTTAACATAAAATATAATAAACATGTGGAAAAATTATATTAACATACAAATAATACGTGAAATCAATTGAATATTACTGTCCAAAATATATGTGTAGCTCAAATACATGTAATACTTAAACATAACCTCATGGTTCTGTGTCCAGTCAATCTGCGAGAGTATCAGTGAAACTGCGCGTAAAAATTGGCCGTCGAACATCGTTTAAAAATGGCCGTTTAACAACATGTAATAAGTGAAGTAACAACGAATAAAAGTAATACAAAATATTTTATGAAATGTGTTTCGTCCGTCAAAACGCAATTTTACGAGGTAATATGAACACGCAGCCTTTCATTCCGTTTTTACGTCTTTCATGTAAATTCCATGTAATCATCACAGCGCCCTGTTTGGAGGTTTAAACTGCATTTAATGTGGCGAAGAGAGTGCACTCATATGTTCCATTCGTTTTAACAATCTTAACGGTACCAATCAAACCAAACACGAAAAGTATGAGCACACGACTTCAAACTACACAATTGTTTACAAACAGTGGAACTAATAATCATTTCGGCTTGGTGTGTTAGCTCTGATGGCATGGCAACGGGCCTATACTCGAAGGGTGCGCGAGTTCAATTCCGTTCACCTGCGGAGCTCCTTTTACTTTTTTTAATTACGGCAAATTGTACAATATAAATAGTGAACTATCATAAATATGTTTATTTCACGTAATTATTTGGCTACATTCAATAAAAGCAATATTTAATTCGCCACTGCAGTCGGCCGTCATTTAGCTAATCAGTAAAATTGTTTCACGTCACTAATTCAATACGTAAAATTTTTTCTCTGAAACAATCAGTGGTTTTCCACTGATTCTAGGTGGAGCAATTTTCACTGATTAGAGTAAGTAGTTGAATTTCACTGCGAATCAGTGGTTTCTGATTCGAATTTAAGGGTGTACAGACCTGCAAAATTCGCGTTATTATTTGGGCACAAGTTAAACTTTAAACACGTGTACCTTTGCAAAACGTTTGTCATTGGACCATACTTAATCTGACACGCCCTGGGTAACTCCGCGCCAATAAATGAATACTTCACAACTGTGTTGCCCCAATCACGTGCAGTTCAGTCAGAATGGCGGGGCTTCGCATCCATGCAGCAGCCAATGGAGAAACTACTCCTGCTCCAGTACAGTCGACACTGTGAAGTTTAGCCTGGTGCCAAAAATAATAACGCGAATTTTGCATGTCTCTGTTGATGTGTCGTGTCTCTTGTATCCCTCTGGCGGGGCGGGGTATGCTAGCTGCTGCTAGTCTCCGCGCTCCACTCTAGGCTTCTCCTCGCCGATGGATCCCTCACAACTACGTGCTCACAGAACAGGCAAGTACGCAGAAGCAGAATGACGCAGCACAGTGGTTTCTTTGATGTGATCGCACCCACTCTCCTATTGGCTGCGCTGAGCCTCGCTACTGCTGAATCGAAGAGGCATTAGGGGCGCCGCCTATTAATCCAGCAGCCGCAGAGATAAACGGAGAATCAAAGTTAAAAGTAAAAGAAATTCCTTCTCCCTGCATCAGTTTGAAAGATAAAAATTATCCTCTGTGGCATTTCTTTATATATATATATATATATATATATATATATATATATATATATATATATATATATATATATATATGTATATACACACACATACATACACGCACACACACACATTAAAATTTCTTGGCGCGGCAGTACTCGTTGAGAAAGTCGCGGCGGTCGAAATCACGGATTTATTGACGAAGCTTTTAAAAATTGTCACTTTTGTCCACCGCCACTCCAGACTAGGGGCGCTATTCTCAGATTTGCTCCGTGAGTAGGCGGAAGGCGTGAGCACTGTCTGTAGCTCACGCCTGTGGGCCTTCTGGACGTATTCCCAGACAGTCACAGAAAGCCACAGGCGTGAGCTCATCGAACGAGCCTAGAAAGTATCGATTTCCATGCACCCCGCAGACGAGGCTACGGATACTGGCCAATCGGAAATGGCCGATGGTCGCTTGCGGCGAAGACAAACGAAACTCGGCCGAGAAGCGGCACGAGCGACACTGCCACGCGCATTAAGTGTTTCTGGCACAGTTTATTCGTGCATGCTAAACATTAAAATAAAGGGTGTACAACATGGTAAATAGAATAACAAAAGTTAGGCAGATAGCTACAATGTAAATATGTTAGGTGACACTGACATACAGTTAAATTAATAATGTAATGTTGATATTTTTGTGGTAGTTGTGGTACAAATGCCGTAGCATACATCGGTTAGGATAAAAACATGGAACACGCAAACGTAATTTGTCCTTACACTGTTATTTACAACAAATTTGCAACGACAACAAGTTAAAATTAAATTTTAAATAAGGCACACGTTCCTACAGACAAGCTTGGTTAAACATTTCGCAAATGATTGGAATGCAGCGTAAGACGGTGACAGGCCTCGTTATGAGGGAGTGTGGCATCGTCAGAAATAGCGGTAAAAATATCTTATTGTATTATTATTATTATTATTATTATCGACAAACAGCAATGTATCGAAAAATTCAACATTCATTTGAAAATAATAAACTGTTATGAATGGCTATGAAGATAAAGGAAATTTGTGATAGGTGTACAAGGAAAAAAACTTCAATAAATGGGCATCCTTTTCTTTCGAAAGCCTCAACATAGGTTATTGGATGGCATCACATGAATACACGAATTATGGTTGCGAGGGGTAGTAGCTTGGAATAGCTTACGAAAAATGAAATTAATAAATATGCATATAAAAATGTAAATATATAGACGTATACTTACAATTTTCAGCAGTAAATGCGAACGCCATATAAATTACATTACATGTTTGTTAGCATGATGCACATTGTGATATGTAATAGTTGTAATTCAACGTTAAAACACCGAAATAAGTACTTTACCTCCATCATAACCAACTGTACTATACCAGTCAGTGTTTCCGTTAAAATATATGCAGGTGGACATTCGAAGTTTGACTTCAAAAGTACTCAATTAACAGTTTTGTCGCGCTGTCATGTTTTTTAATAAAGAATTTATTCCTTGTGAATGTTTGAAAAGGTGGTTGACATACAAAGCCACAAAATTAACTACAGAAGTAAAGATACCAATGTGTTTCTTCAGAAATATTCAGCATTCATTTGAAACACAATATGGATGGCGTGGCACCGGAGCCAGCAATCTCCCAGCATTCAACACGAGGCGTGAACAGACAAGCCTTGGCCACAAGTAGGCGGGAGGCGTGATATAGACAGTGGGTCGTTTTAGACGTTTGGGAATGACGATTACGCCTGGACGCAAGTAGTCTGTAGGCGTGAGTCACGACAACGCGAGATTAGTCACCTGGGAATAGTACCCCAGTAACGGAATTTGTAGTGGCAATGTGCCACGCATTCTATACGCATGGATATTATTTAGGAGCTCTCAGCTGCGTCGTCAAGGTTCCAGCCTGCCTACAGCTTTCTTCCACGTTCGAGACCGAGAAGCTCGGGAGAGATAAGGGCGACATTGCCACGTGCATCAAGTGCCCCATCGCCGCTACGCGTGAGGCTCTGAACTGGCGTGCAGTGTTCTCGTCGCTCTGCGGCTACCTATGGGACTTTCAGCGGCGACCATGTTATTTTATTGATGGGAAGTCTGTAGCAAGGTCCAACGCAGCGCCTATTAGTAGTTTTTTGAATGGGTCTGACGAGTATATTTTGAGATGCATAGAGCACTTTGAAAAAGCTTTTTTTTTTTCAAGCCATTTTGGAGTACCCTGAAATGGCGTTTCTAACGTGCGTGATGTCTTGAAAGCATTCAACAGCCCTCATCTGAAGTAAGCGTTCTTTTCTTAGATCAGTACATTGGACGTATACGTTTAATAGTTTCGTGGGAAAAGAATACTTCAAGTTCAAACACACTGCGACGTAGTTCAAGCGGGGAGCTTGAAGTGTGCGAGGTAAAGGCCCTTTCACAAGAGCAAATTTTTATTTTTCTTCAAATTACCTTAAATTTTTATTGAATTCAATTCATCGAACTCTACATGACGTAATAGAAACGTCATAATAACGGCCAATTTCTCTTTCAATTTCTCGAATGTCTCATTTTCCTTCAAGTATTTCGTTTAGAATACAGTCTATATTTTCTTGGATCCAAAATTTCATGCACTAATCACAGAATTTTCTGACGATTCTAATGTAAGCAATCTAATAATAATAGAGTTGTCTGCACACATTTAACGGTTTTTTTTAAAGAAAATAAAGATTCGTATTTTTAAAAAAGAAAATATACAATAAAATGAATATTTGCTGAGGTTTAACCAATCATTTTCGCAGACACTTCTAAAATATTACTTTTGGTATTTTTTAAACTGGTTTAGTTAAAAAGTTTATGATGGATTTTCATGTGGAGACATGTAAGTTTATTGAATGCAATTCACTGAGAGGCAAATTAAGTGTTTTTTTTTTTAGTTCAATAAATTGAATTCAATGGATAAGATGTAGTGAAATGGCCTAAAGCGTGAGCGCGGGAGTGACGAGTGAGTGTGTGTTGCAGATCCTGAGCAACAGGCCTCTGAGCGTGGACGCCAGCAGGGAGATGCCCACGGACTGGGAGCAGAGCGAGTTCGTCAACGACTGCCTCTACTGGCACAACGTATACCGCCTGCGCCACCGCGCCCCCGCGCTCGCCCTCTGCTCTCAGGTGCGTGATCGCCACCACACACACACACACACACACACGCACACGCACACGCACACGCACACGCACACGCACACGCACACGCACACGCGCGCGCGCGCGCGCGCACGCACGCACGCACGCACCACCACACACACACACACACACACACGAGACAAAACTAGCAAACTGGGAGACTTCACGTATTCGTGTCAGCATGACCTAGACCCCAAACACCAGGTTAAAATAATATTTTAACTGTGAACTATTTTCTCACCGGTCGTTGCCAACACGTCGCTGCTCTCGCTGTTTTCAATTCATATTTCAAAAAGAAATAAATATTACAAGTTATAGAAGATATTAAGGTAAAGTTTCATTTATTCAATAATAAAGTACTCTAAAGTTAACCACAGTGTTATATATTTGTGGAATACAGGTTATTGAAAAATCAGGTTGACATGTTATGCCTAGAGTGTTTTTTCAAAGGTTGATTTTCATAAGTCGGTTCCAGTCGGGAATGGACTATAGTTATTGCAAGCTTTTATAGGCTACTCACTGCAAAATGAGCGCTTTTGAAAGTCCTGCTTAAGGTCTACTTGTATGCAAGCTGTGTATTTTTTCGCCTTATGTAAAATTGATGTCATGAGCCTCGTTATTTTATTTCATGCGTTGGTAAAGTGAAATTGTGAAATTATTAGAAAAAGTAAATTTTTTACAAATCTGCTCATTTGTACACTTCCATACATAAGAAAAAACAGAAAGCGAAAGAAATAATTAAAATGATCAGAAATGATCAACTATGGGTTGTTCGCGGTAAAATGAGCACTTTTGGAAGCTTTGCTTCATATCTACTTGTATATACGTTGTGTATTATTCCGCAAAATTTTGAATTTTGTTTCGCTGCGTCTCATAACTTCCGCGTAATAAAACTTCTCGTTTAAGTTTCAATCGATAGCTCTCATCAAGATCAGTCGATTGCGTGTATTAAAACACTTGTGTGGCGTGGTTATGGTGAAATTGTGTGAGTTTAATGTAAAAAAATTAAGAAGACTTAACAGAATGTCGGCCTATACTCGTCAAAAAGTCGAGTCGAAATTTTGAAATCGTATACGGTTGGAAAGAGCATCTCAAAAGCAATCCAGTGATACCCATAAAACCCCATATGATCGAGTGAAGCGGTGCCGGGAACGTAAAATAGACATCAAGGCGTCCGAGTGAGTCAACGTAGACGTATCCACGCAAAACAATCTGCAGTGACCCCCCAACACAGCCAAACCCAATTTTTTAAATCATATTTTGGACTAACCTCAAACTACTAAATTATTTCCGCCAGTGTGAGTGGTCATTCATTCAAGGTGCCTGGAGTGTGTTTATTTTCTCTCCCCGCCTGCGTAAATAGCCTCGCGATTCAAGTATCCCCGACTGCATAATAATCGATGCTCTGATTCTCATCTCGTTCCTTCTTGTTTGTTGTAAAGTATTTTATTCATGCCGCTGCTGTAATTGAACGACGTTATTTTCTTTACCGATGTTGTAACTGAAAGGCAAAGCATAATTAAATCCAGTTGAACTATATTCCTGGCTCGTCTGGTTGTTTTTATTTTGGCGCCTTTATAAACGTGAGTGTGTTCATACCCGACTAAATTAGGCGAGCTGTGTCACACCTGGCACATTACTAAGTCTCTAAATCATGCATACTACTATAGTGGGTCCATAACACCATCGTCCCTTATTCAGTGCCTTTTGTACTGTCTGATGCTCTGCATAATTGTAGTGAGTGAGAGAACAGACTTGGGCGGCTCGTAACAGCGAGGTCTTGAGAGCCGATGAGGACGATTGAGATGAGCATGGAGCAGCGCCGGAATGAAGGGGCGCGGAAACAAAAGATCCCCGAGGAAACCCGCCGACCAGCGACATCGTCCGGCACTATTCCCACATGCGAAAATCCGGGAGTGACCCGGCCGAGGATTGAACCCGGTTCGTCTTGGTGGGAGGCGAGCAGGCTAACCGCTAGGGCACCGCGTTCCCCTGAATAATTGTAGGCCCATTCGTAACTGTACAGGTTATGATTGGATTTTGCAGCGCCATACTCAGGTACAGGAAAATTTCGCGTTGTAAACGACCTGTAGGGTAAGACTCCGCGGTCTTATATATAGGGACTGGAAAAAATCGCCAACTCATGTTAGGACAAGCTTGATATCAAACACATATGTATCTCTGTTATATTTTATATTGGGTCACAGTTATTAGACGCGCCGACGTGACTGAGCTCACGACAGACCTGCAAGGAAACAAGAACCTGGTTTGAGGTAAAACTGACTACACACTGGAGCAGAAGCTAATGAACGGGAAACTTTGGCTCGAAAATACGTAATACAATCGAGTCTATCGTGCGGGTCATCACGTTGTTTCTTATGAAACTTGACACAATGAAACTGTCAAAGGTAAAGTCAAGCACTCTTGACATTATGATTTCGGAAACTTGAAATCTAAAGCCAAAAAGCAGCCATTTGGCCGAGTATCTAACTTAGGTTATGTGGAATACCTGTTACTTTATCGTAGGGCGGTTTCATCTCAGTATATTAAACAAAGTTCCTCTTAAATTAAATAAATGGCAAACGAATAGGTATTACGCAAAGAGGAAATATAGGAATTGATATTTTAAATAAAGTGAACAAGTGAAGTTTTTGCTTTGAGATTAACTTTTAATATAAATCTTAATCTTATTATAAAAAAAGGGTACTTAAAATGCATTTTTGGCTAATAAGCTAATGATTTACATAACAAGATACCCCTTTTTACGAAGTTCGTAGAACCGACGTTCAATTGTCTGAACTCTTACTTTACAATAGTATTGTGCATTGCTGGTTTCGTCAAATGAAAGGAAATGTGAAGTCAAATGTTAAATTTTCTATTGTGTAAGGGCCTTTAATGCGCAGTTACACACTGAAAAAGTTAGCAGGAGATTTGAATTCTCCTTTTGATTCTAAGTTTCGTAGAGTGACGAAACTTTCATTATGACTGATAACACAATTTAATTTTCTAGCTTAAGAAGCTACAGGAAATTGTACAGGTGTGCCTATGTGTGCTGTTATACAATATGTCCCAAAAATTGACGCCTATGCCATACACTAACAAAAGCCTCGATAAAAATGGAATGAAGATAGTAGGGGTGGGTAGGAGTTCTGGACTTAATTTATCCAAAATGGTGGCGATGTACTTCCGGTCTTCTGATGCAAGTGCACTTCCAGTATAAGTGCACTTCTGGTGCAAGTGCATTTCCACTTCCGGTGCAAGTGAACGTTCGGTGCTTACTGCTTGAGTAATTGTGATTACAATTTTACTTGCAATTGTAATTAAAATCCAATTGTATTTTCCCTCCCCCTTCCACCGTGAGTGTGCCAGATATGTGAAGGGTTGTTCTGGCGGGCGTCATGGTGTTGTTGGCCACCAGGCTGAGTTGTTGTAGGAACCAGTACTTGGTTCGATGCTTGTCGGGGTACTTTACAGGTATTATCAAGTCGGGAGCTGGAAGTAGTATGAGGTCTGAGGGGTGGGAGCAGCAGCATATATGGGCTTACCCCTTCTGTGATTGGTCGTTTTGGTCTTGCAACAAGAATGCCACAAGGAATATTTTAGATCTTGTCAGTTTGGAGTCTGACGATGGAATGAGCTGTGATGGTTGATGAGGGGTGGGGAGAGGGAGCAGGAGCGGCACAGGTCCGTCCTGGTCGGAGGTCAGCAATGGAATGAGCTCTAAATCTGGAAAGGAAATGTATTGTGATGAGGGGAGGGGGTAATACAGTTGCAGAGGAGATGAGAGGGAAATGCAGTTGGATAAGATTTAAATTGCGCATGTAATAAATATTCGATGCAATAAGCAATTGCATGCACTTGCATGCACAAAAGGAGTACAGCTGCATTGAACATGTTTTACATGTGCAGAGGGAGAGCAAGTACACGTCTAGTTAGGTTGGGTGCTGGAACTAGACTGAGGAGGATTATGGTTGGGAGGGTAAGGGGAGGGGGTAGCTCTTTTCTGTTCAGGTTCTTGCAGCAGACTGGAAGGGAAATGCATGTAGGTGAGTGTCCCTTCTGGATGCACTTTTCCCCTCCCCCTCCTACCACCCCGAGGAGTTGCATTCGCTGGTCGGCGCCAGGTACCCTCCACAAGGAGGCGTTGCATAACCGCTTCCCCCTTCCTACCCCATACCTTCCCCGGTACCCAAAGCAGAGTGGAAGGTCCGAAGGGACTTACGTCCTTCCCATCCATCCCATGCCCTAATTTCCACCTGCAATATTTAATTACGCACTATTGCGTATGCAGCAATACACTGTGCAGATAGAGTGTACACCCTCGCGTTTGCAGCAATGCATTGATGATGTAATCTAAGACTTACAATGTTACATATCGAGGACGGCGGGAGGGGGAGGGGAAAAGTGCATCTAGAAGGGACACTCACCTCTTACATGCATTTCTATTCCAGTCTGCCTCCAGAACCTGAACAGAGAAGACCTACCTCCTCCCCTTACCCTGCCAACCTTCATCCTCCTCATCCTACTTCCTGATACCAACGTGACAATGCTTGTACTCACTTTCATTACGTAATTGTAAATTACGCAAAAATATAATATAAGTACCCCCGACAAGCATCGAACCAAGTACCGATACCTGCAACACTCCAGCCTGGCGGCCAACAACCCCATAACACGCGCCAGAACAACCCTTCACATCTCTGGTACACTCAAGTGGGAGGAGGAGGGGGTTAGGGGAAAGTACATGCGCAATTGCACATGCATTTAAATTACAATTGCAATTACACGTCCACCAGAAGTGCACCTGCACCGGAAGTGCATCGCCGCCATTTTGAATAAATTAAGTCCATAACCCCGAACCTCCCCAATATAAAGCTATTTACAACTAAATTCCCTGTTGCGAAATTTTACTCGCGCGACCTGGCAAAACTTAATGATGGAGTATGCGTATACCCAGCACTTCACATATTGCAGTCAGTACCCAAATGTGAGTTGTAGCTAAGGGCTAAATGAGTGGAAAAAGGAAAAATTAAATACCTTTATTTAAAAATAGAAAAGAACATGTAAAAAAGTATATATAAATAGCTAAACAATAAAAACAAAAAATATAGCCCAATGAGACTTGAACCAGCAACGCTCACATAATGTCGAAAAATGTGATCTACAATTGAACATCTGGCCCAAGTGCTATAAGAGTACATCTTCTAATGACCACACATTGTTACCACAGATTGCAAGAAACGTGTTGTAAGACGGTATTTTACCATTGCGTAATGTAGGCTGTAGGCGTTAAGTTTTGGGACATGTAGATGCTAGCTGCAGAGACAAAGTAATTTTATTTTTCTTTCCCCTACAGCTGTGTTCGAAAGCCCAGGCATGGGCAAATCATCTTGCCCATGCCAACACCTTCTACTACCGCAACGACCGTGACATCGGCCAGAACTTATTTTGTAGACCTGTCAGTGACGTGCAGAATGATGTCACAGGTGAGTTTAAACAGGCTGTTTAAATAGAGCTGTTATTTACCAAACCATTAAACTCCAAAGACACTCTATCTAGGATCATCCAAAACGTCAATTAACACTAATAACTTTCTGCATATCTAAAAACAGTAAAACATGACTCCAGTGAGAGAAACATTTATTTTCAGGACAGTAAACATTATTCACAAAAATTTTATTTAAATCACTCGGAATATGTTTAAATAAGGTAAATATAAATTCTGTCAACGAAATAAGATTTTAGTCAGGAACATCAGTTTTAGTAAACGAAAAATCTATCCATCCAGGAAAGCACGATCCTAGCAAAATCAATATTATTCCGAGAAAGAAAATACGATTCTAGTTAGATAAATAATAATTTAATCCGTGAAGCTGAATTTTAGTTCGCGGAAAAAAGTTATACTGAAATTCAGGAAGTACATTTATTTTCTTCTCCCATCAAGAGTCACTTACCCTAAAGTTTCCTATACCAATAACTAAAGGTATTTAAAATGATTAGTTTCTCCTAGCATTTCGGCAGTAATCTTTTTAAAAAAATGTTCATTATTTCTTATTCACTTTGGGGGTAGTGAGAGTGCACTAAACCCACTCCTTGCTCCGCCCATGGCTACGGAGAATTTACTTGCGCTGTCCAAATGACACAAATATGATATTTACTCATTTAAGAGTAACCGTATTAATCTTTCCAACCTATTTATAAAATTTAAGATTAATCAAATCCTTGCAGGGATATCACACATAATGATATTGACAATATGCAATATTTATGGTGAAATATATCCTTGCGATGATAAAATGCATTACACTATGTCCTATGTTCACTCATTTGACACAGTGAAAAGAGGCAGGAAAATGTACAGAATTCATAGACATCAAAAAACTCAGTGCTCACTAAATTGTAATTTGTCATTCCTGCATGGCTGTGTGGTATTACTTTTACAGTAGAATGAGACACCGGACCACATTAACAAATTAATATTTGTTCTGATGACAGGTCAAGAGGTATCGTCATACTGGTACAGCGCCATGAGGCAATATAATTTCTCCAAGGAGCCAGACATTCTTCATGCCAATGTTAATGCAGGTAAGTAACTGATAAATACTTTTATAATATGCGCCTACATAATACTATAATTTAAAACATTGACACTCTTGTTTGTGCCAAAGTTTCTTATAAATTATCTGCCATTTGCTGCAGCCAGTAGGCGATTTAGACATAGACAAAAATCTTTACTCTTACTAGCGTAAAAGATTAATGGTAGGTTTTAAGAGATAGTGAATTGCGGGAATGTAAGAAAATCGCGGAAATTTATTCAGCGAGGATTCCTCGTTAAGTGGTGGTAATCACACTTAAGTTTACGACCAAAGTACTAAGCTATATTCTTGTAGGGGTGTACCCGTTGATGTTCACAAGACCTATTTCTTTGTAAGCCATTCCAATCACAGGAGATAGCATAATAATACTGAAAAACTCATCCCGCAGTGCAAAGAAACACACCAAACCACTGAAAATTAACTCATCTGTACCTAGATTCGAGATGAAATGGCATTTTTTGTAGTTATGGTGGAAACACTTTTCACGTATACTGAAAAGTACGAGATAAGGAGAAGATTTTCCCAGGATGTTATAAACGTCCCAGGTAGTCGTCTGGCATGGCATATTACATAGGCATATTATGATCGAAGTACTTACACATGACTGTTTTGCCTATTAGTAGATCATGAAAATTCACATTTATTCATTTGCTGCATAAACTTGAACTTTTGTGTAGCGTGTGACCAGAGATAACACCATATTTTCAAGCTAATTCCTGCTGAGATTCGCACAGTTTGTTCACAGTGCAAAGCGAATTCTGTGCACAAATATGCTGGTTCACTGATTTTGAGACAAAAAAAAAAAAAAAAAAAAAAAAAAAAAAAAAAAAAAAAAAAAAAAAAAAAAAAAAAAAAAAAAAACAGTGCCAGTTAACTAAGCGTACACACATTTACTGAATACGCTGACTGTGGTATTGTTCGTAATGTTACAACAGATTACGAACGGTACTGATGTGTGTTGTGTTGTTGTGTGCAGGCCGCTTCTTGCTGTTATTGTGAGCAGGCCGCTTCTCGCGGTTGTTGTGTTATTGTGTGCAGGCCGCTTCTCGCTGTTATTGTGAGCAGGCTGCTTCTCGCGGTTGTTGTGTGCAGGCCGCTTCTTGCGGTTGTCGTGAGCACGCTGCTTTTTTCTGTCGTGTATATGTTCCTCTATAAGGTTATCCTTGCGTGCAAGATGTTTTATTAGGTTTTCCTTGATGCAACCATTTTATGATGGACTTGTGTGCATACCACTTTATGCAATTGTTCTTAAGCTATGTTATGTGGCTGTTGTGTGCAGGCCACTTTTCAGAGCTGTTCTTGTGTGCCCAATTGAGAAGGGTGTGCGCGATGTACACTTTATTTAGTTGTTGATGTGTACAGGACTAGTAATACAGCTGTTACTTGTGAAGGCAATTTGAAGTGGTGGTTGCTGTTTATAGGACTCGTAGCACGACTGATGCTTTGTGTAGGCTAATCCATGCTGTTGGTGTGTGCAGGCCACTTCACACAAATGGTGTGGACGAGCACGCGGTACCTGGGCGTGGGCAAGGCGCGGAGCCGCACAGGCAAGGTACTGGTAGTGGCCCACTATAGGCCACCGGGCAACGTGTGCGGCCTCTTCCAGGAGAACGTGCTGCCGCCCGCGCCCGACTTCGACGTCGAGATGACGAGCGAGTCAGGCAGCGAGTCGAGCACGTCCAAGAGCACCGACTACTGCACGTAGCAGCTGCTGCGCCCTGGCGACGACTTCGGGTAGCCCGGCGGCACGCGGCACCGGTCCCGCTCCATGGTCGTCCCGCGCTGCAGCCTCTGGTGACGACACCTCGCCGTGCTGATGACACGCCGTCTTGGTTGAGGAGCACGCAGCGCCCCAGTCTGTCGTGGGCGCCTCCTGCTTGCCGCAGCGTCGCCTTCGCCCGTTGTCTCGGCAGCTCCTGTACACGCACCACGGCTAACCCAGTGCTGCTGCTTACACATTGTATTAGACTTGCAATACTTATGGCAGGCAACCGCTGTGCAGTACTTCAGAGTTGTTCAAGTTGCTCGTCAAGTCTCCCACTGATTACCTTTCCAGAGAGAAAAGAATGACGCATCTTTTGCGATATTAATATGAACCTGACTAAAGTACAGTAAGATAATAAGAAACGTTCATACCTTCTACCATACCATGACTGAGGCCTACGAAATACGTGGCTTACAATGTAAGGTGATAGAAATAATAGACTATTTATCGAAACAAACGAAGATTGTATTGTTTTTACTAGTAGTTGAATCATTGATGCTTTTTAAAATTATTTAAGTGGGCCTACACTTAAAAGTTTGGTTGAACATAGAAAAACATTCAGAAAGATATGTAAATAATAAACTAGACTAAATATTGTTTACAGAAATAATTTCTTTCTTTCAGTGAAATATATGTTGTACACAGTCTTTTTGACATAAAATTATAAACTGAATCATAAATTATGTGGTTTTTTGATATATTTTGCACATAAGTTTTTGTCTAATCAAAAATTGCAAAGAACGTTACAATTTTAATTTTTAACCCATGGTTATAATAGAAATATATGTGTCACGACCAAGTTTATGGTGATCAGAAAATGAAATAACCATCATCCATAGTGCAAGGAGACAAGATTCTCCGCACGCTAAAATGTGTTTTAATATCTGTTTGTACTAATTACCTATAACAACATAGGTGTACGACAAATTGTCGAATTTAAATAACTGCAATTAAAGCTCATGGTAATTAATCATATTTAAATATTTTTTAAAGATTATATTTAAAAGACTGTAATTATTCAAGTGGTTGGTATCACTGTTTCGAAGATACGTTTTGAAATTTGTTAATGCAAACACAAAATTAAAAATGTTGTAACATAACATTCTCAAAATGGACTTGCGGTTGATTTAAAGTGATTTGCTGTGCGCGTCTCGGTATGAAGTTTCCTTTTAAAACTTGACTGTGACAGATAGCTAATATTCCCAACATTACATTTTTACTAACTTATTTCTGCTGTTATGAGGGCATGTAAATCCACTGGTTCTCTAGACCAGATTTATTTATTCCATCTGCTAATTGTCAACACCAGCCTGGATCTATGCATCACTCGGAAAACCATGTCATACCTGGTCCCAATGAATTTTCGTACATTGAATACAGAAATGTTGTTTTAAGAATACAAAAATAATGCAATTAATTTTAAAATAATTTCTACCCTTAGATTCAGGTTGACATTAAAACGTACCATTTTATGGTTAAGATGTTTTTGTATATTTTGACATTATTTTTTAAAATATAATAATCTTACATTTCGTACGTTTATACCGTCAGCCGAAAACTCTCGGAGATTCGACTTTTCAAAGTGAAGTTTTGGTGAAAGGTTCATACCAGAATAAGAAACTTGGTTGTAGGAAACGGGCGGCTCTTAACATCGAGGTCTTGAGAGCCGATGAGGGTGAAGCGAGGAGACTATGAAGCAGCGCCGTAATGAACGGGAGGGGAAAATGGGAGATACCAGAGAAAACCTGCCAACCAACAGCATCGTTCAGCACGATTCCCATATGCAAAAACCCAGGTAGCGACCCCGCCGAACGATTACACCACTGTGGCCTCACGTTTGTTTGTATTTGCAGGAAATATTTGCAGGTACAATATATATGTAAGTAAAACTTAAGTGTGTGTAAATCTGATTTAAAAAATGAATAAAATTTGCAGCATTTCCATGTCGTTTATACCGTACACAAACTTAACATTCCAAAACCCAGATTACCGAAACTCAACTTTTGGGTGACGGTATAAACATACAGATATTCTTTTGAAGAGTGATATTACATTTGTAGTAGGTACTTTTGCATTATACGCCATATTTTTTTAATTTAAAACTATTTTTACTTTACCTCAAAGGGATAGTTTTGTGTAAACCCTGCAGCCTTGAACTTTATTTTTACTCGAAATTGTATATAAATGGTCATTACAAACCAGTAGGAATAAATCCAAAGTTCCCATAATTATAAAATAAAATGAACATAATTTTATATTTTTTTATAGTTACAATATTTTGCCCATATTGCCTATAAAGCTCATATATGCAAAACCTGTTTACACACATGTTGAACACTTTTATAAAATTATATTTTTTATGTTTTGAGAAATTTAATTCAGAATGGATATAACACAAAGCTGTGTTGAGAACGAATTATCGTGTAGCTAGAGCTGTTTCTTTGGAATTAATATTGGGACGATAAACCAAAACGTGATGACTACTGAGTTGCTGTAAACAGTAATTATCTGCTGATTAGCATATCCTCATCTGCATGTTATATTTTTTTCTCATATCAGTTGTAAACATATAAATGCCAGTGTTCATTTTCAGTACAAACTTCTATCTTAATTTCCTCCCTAAACTTAATTACGGCATTCAGTACATTTTTTAAAGCCAAGTACTAATTTTTATAGCCTTTTCCATTACATATTGTAAAAATTATAGATTTTTTTACTCAAACCATAGGCGTTGTTCATTTGATATTTATGAACGCTTGTCTGCTAACAATTATAACAAAACAAATATATCTTAATTAAAATATTAATTTTCAGAATAACTCAATTAATTTATGGTATAAATAGAATTCCAAAATTAATCTGCAATAAAATTCTTGTGTATGTGATGTCAGTTTATCCCCCCTCCCCCCACACCTCCAGAGCATATGCATTTAGCACGATGCTGTACGCATTTTCAGTTAACATGGTAATCTGACTTACTACATACAACTCCGATAATCGATGGTTTTAATAAAATATTTAGTGCAAGAATAATTGTACACATTTTGGATATTAATTATGGCAGTCATTAGTGATTAAAAATATCCTGCCCATGCGTCCATTGTGACAGTAAATTTTCTGAGCAGTGAAGCAAGCACAAATTAAATTAATATAGTTTGCAAGTTTTTTTCAAAAATTGTGATTTGAATCAAAAAGAGTATAAAAATTTTGAGTAAAAAAATATATGACATCTGGAACCATCTAATTAGGAGTAAACATATTTTTTTATTTATGTCCTAGTTACTTTCATTTTAAAACATACAAACATAATTTACTTGTAGCAAAAGCATTCGAGGTACTTATAAGACTGGTTTTCTCAATTTTCTGGAAACTATAAATAACATTTTCAGGAACCATAGAGTGTTACAGAGAAAGTCGATAAACTTATATAAGTTTTGAAATGTGCTATACATTCGTATCTCGCTGTATATCACGGATATATAAGTAATTTACCTATATTCCAAAACTATAGACATTTCAACAGTTTCTTTGCAGAAGAAAAATAATGTAACACATGAATAATAACTTAAACAAGTAATAAACTCTATTCTGGGCAAAGTTCTGTTCCACTCCAGAACAGCTTTCAATGTGATCACTTCTCCTAGCGCCGGAATCTTTATAGTTACAAACACGAATTATATGAAAGAATACTTTGCAATAAATTTGAAATTGTTATAGAAAGTGACTCAATAATCACATACTTTCAGACTGCTGTACAAGATATACAGTATTGTACAGGGAAATTTTCGTGGAACAGAATCCTTTTTGTGAATGTTCATCACACGGGCCTACTGACAGAGAATTGAATTCAATTTTTCTGCCCATTATTGTACATACATCCTATACATTCATCAGGTCAGACATACAAGCACAATCATTACCAACTGATGTGAGCTGTGATACCTCAACACAAAATACGTTACATTTAATAGTTAGTTGTAATTGCTGAAGTACAAAATGTTTTTCAGTGTCATTTATCTAGAGTATTGTGAAAGATGTAGTAGCAGAACTTTTCTGAGTGTGACTGCACCTATTTTGTGTCATTCGTCTGCAAGCACAAAATTATTGTGTGCTGTGTTCATTATGTTTATAGGGCTATGTCCAGTAAAAACGAAAATTGTAGCGGTAGTAACCTTGTCATGCGACGAAACAAGAATCAACTGCTTGCTAATGCTTTTTATATGGACAATATTTAATTTTGTACTTGTTGCTAAGTGTAGTTGGATGTGGATTTTTATAACAGAGCTGTTAGATAGAACTATGTGTTAACAAATCACTATTATATGTAAAATTATGTATTACATAATGTTATTATACATATTGTCATGCAGATTTAACAGCAAGAAATTGTCATTTAATATGTGTGTTATAATTAATTTAATCATAAATCCATCACCGTGTTTCAAATACCTCCAGTTATTGGAATATTAGATAATAATTATTATTGTTGTACTGTTTATTCTATTATATATATATTAAAATATGAAATACCTAAAAATATATTTGAATACATAATTTTTAATCAGGTCGTATTATTACGAAAATAAGTACTTGTGTATCAAGGCTCGCTGTTGGATATCACCAGTAAAATCAATCTTGGAACTGTGGTACAAAAGTACTGTGTACAAAATTGGTTATAGTGCAACAGAATTAATTTTCCTCCGAAAAAAAAATTAACTATGAATTTGCTCAAAAACAGCAATCAAAAATTTTTGACCAATTTTATAATATAGTGATAGCTACGAGTTAAAACATAAAACTTTCCAAAGCTAAACATTTTAAAGAAATAAAAATTATAACAGAAACCTTGCATGCATGGCTAATTTTCCTTCCATGAAATAATTTTATGCCAAAACATAATTTAAAATAAAAATTAAAGTTTTGTGACCCACTTTAGGTTTTCTTATGATCTTGGAAGTAAAATTAAAATTTCACAGGCTATTAAATATTACAATAAATAGATATGTTAGTGTATGTACAATTTATAAAATACAAAAATTCCAATAGATAAAAGTACATTAAATAAAAAAAAATTAGTATTACATATTTATATTTTAATTTTTATTGTAATTTAAGAGAAGTCTATTGAGTTACATGTTCTCTAAATTTGTCACGACTAAAAAAAATCATCTTTTTTTTTACAATCATCCACTTGTATGGTGCATTTCTGATTTTTCTGTCAGCTACTCTGCAACTAACAAAAAAAGTGTATGCTGTCATTTTAGAGTTGGCCCTCACATCAATCTGCCAGTGTACACCAGCCTGACAGGATGGGTTGGAATTTAGCACTGTCTTCAAGTCTGTGAGACAGTTTCCATCGCATTCATCGTGCACGCTAAGATAGATAAATTTAAATGAAACATTTGCCAAGTATTTAAACTAATATGCTTTTAAAATCTAGATCTTATGAAGAAATAAAAATAATTTTAGAACATACTGTAGGAATTTTGTGAAATATTTTCTTATTCAAGGGAATGATATTCTGAGAACCCAAATTACTCAATGGAAATCATGATGATAATTAATTAAAAAAATCTTCAACACGAACTTTATTAATTTATTATATAATAATTTTGTGTAAATTTAGTAACTCTTTCTTCAAAATATTAGCAAGTAAGATTTTATTACCTAACTAAACATTACATATAGTTGCTGTTACAGTATATTTATTAAGCAAACAATAATGTTTAAGTTGTCATATCTTAGACTGTACACGTTTTCTAATAAGTATTATTGATAATATAAAGATGGAAACATAATCCATCTTTGATTCAAGATTTTCAACTGGCTTTTAATATTATAGTTCATTATTTTGGTATGTAGTATTTAATTTTAATATTTAATTTTTAAAATTATAATAATAGTGATATACTTTATGTCAACATTTCGAATCAATATCTAAGTCCCATTTATTTCAAACTAAATTACATTGTTAATATTTTCAATTTTTAACAAGTTTTTTTGCATCTACTGATAAATTATTAAAGTATAAATGTATTAATGTTCATTTCCTTTTCTATATTTCATGAAAACAACAAACAGAAATATTCCCCAGAAAGGTAAGATATATATATATATAATACATATTTCTTTATAAAAAATAAAGATACAATTACATTTTAATCATTTGAAAGTATAGATAGCAAAAAAATGCATTTTCTTATGTATGTTTAAATTCAAAGAAATATAAAAATCATATACACAATTTCTTTACTAAAATGGTATACAATTGTCTAAAGAATAAAAATGCTGTGCTATAAATACCAATAAAAAATTTTTTTTATGTTAAAAACAAAAATTTTTTATGTGGAGAAATTCTAATAAATTATTTGTTTAATCTTCAGAGATATAAAATTACATTTTTAAATATAAACAATATTGGGCATAAAGAATGGAAAAAATGAACCATGTAAATTGTAAATAAATTTTTCCTATGATAAAACTGTTACTTTCAGAACAGATGACTTTACATGTATGTAGTAAAGGAGAATTCCTGTAATTAATAAAAATATCTAGAATTAATGTGTGTCTATATATTTATTTAATTGATATTAATGTGTTGTATAAATTATTTTGTAGTTCTTATTGAAAATCTGCTGAAAATGTAATGCATGTTAATTTTTTAAATTATAAAAACCATAAAACAAATGAATTCACAAACTGATAACTGTAAAATTATTTACACAAAAAAAGACATTAATTAATAATTAATGTTTTTAATAATAAAAGCATCATTGTACTATAATTATATTACAATTGTGAAATAAGATGAATATCTTGCCATCCAATTAAATTTGTAAGGGCTGGAATATTTTATTATTTATAAAATGAATCTAATAACACTTAGCATGAAACTGCATGTATAAAAACTAAACATGCACATAAATATAACATAAATAATAATTTTGAAATTATTATGTGCTAATACACAGCACTGCTCTTGTTATTAGTGAAATAAAGAAAACAAAAATGAAAATTGTACACTGTAAAGTGGTCTACTGAGCTATTTTCAGTCCCTAAAGTTTTAAAACAAGGTGTCACAAATTGATTTTCTGAAGACATAACCTAAATAAAGAATGTGGTACCAATCTTTTGGATTTGAAATTATTAAAATTATGTATAACGATTGGTGGTTATTTGGAAAGTATTATTACCCGAATAAGATAAACGTATTTTAAACAATCATGGGTAAATAACTTAAATATTTCTTGAATCAATGAAATATATATCTATAAATATATTTGTATGAATTTTCTGATTATGTTCTCTCTTTCTTCTGTGAAATTTTCCAGCTCTTGTTCTAAGTAAATTTCTTTTAAAATATCATTATTTATCAAATTTTTTATCATCCAACACATACAGGATGAATCATCTTAGACTTGCAGCCAAATACCTCGGAAATGAAACATGCTAATAATGTGCTGGTTTCACCGAAGTGAAGTTTAGACAAGGGCTCATAATTGCAGCCCAGACATAGGATTTAATACGTAATAGAATATTTATTTATTGAATAAAGGTATATTTTGTCAAATTAAACAATGTATATTCACATCAGGAAAATAAAACTAGAGTAAATTAGAATCTAAACAGCATGTTTTGCAGGATTCTAGTACAAGTAGTTTAAGTGCTACCATTATACGACAATTTTAAATACAGACAAATGTCTGCTCAATTTAACTCCTTAATGACTAGGCTACGATGTTTATATGTTTGTGCATATTGTTTCCTTTACACTGATTGCATTGGAACTTCCTTGTGATTACTTTGCGTTAGTTCGTACTACCTAGACATAGGGTGTGCTGGGATATAGTATTCACTATTGCTGAAAAAGAAGACATGCTCATAGTGTATGGCGAATGTAGAAAGAATGCTGTTTGTTCTTGTAATATGTACGCTGAACGATATACCAATAGACATTAACCGCCTCAACAATTATTTGTGAATCGCTTTAACCAATGACCAGAAACTGGAAGCATAACACCTCGAAAACGTAACCGAAACAAACAAGTGGCCGAAGAAAAGACTGTTGCTATAAATCCTGCAAGTTAGCTCTCATGCAATCGTAAGCGGGAATGAGTCAGGCAAGTGTACTGCACATTCTGCATCATATGTTCCATTCATATCATGTAACCTTCCAATAAATGCTACATGGAAACAATGTTGAGAATCGTAATAACATTTGTACATGGCATTAAGACACGATAAACCAGATTTGTCATGGATCTTGTTTGGTAATGAAGAACTATTTACTAATCATGATCAAGTAAACTTCAGAAACATGCACTATTGGTCAGTCAACAATCCCCATTGGCTTCGTGAAATGGAACGTCAGCATCCATGGAGTGTTAATGTGCAGTGTAATATAGTGAACAATCATTTCATAAGTCCTTTTTTTTTTAGAAGGAACAGTGGATTCTCAAAAGTATGTCAACCTCTTTCCACAGATGTTAGAAGACCTTCCACTGCAGACTAGGAGGATCCTGTGGTATCAGCATGATGGTTACCCAGCGCATAGTGAAAGACGTACTACAGCCTCTCTGCACCAATTGTTTCAAAATCATTGGATTATACGGAGAAGACCAGTACGTTGGCCTTCTCGTTCACCAGACCTGAAGCCTTTAGATTTTTTCTCTGGGGAACGCTAAAAGACACTATCTACAAGGACATAACGACCACACCAGATGATATGAAACAACATATTTCAGCTACCTGTTCTCAAATATATGCTGAAATGCTACAACATTTGCATCAATCTTTAAACGACAGACCGGAAGTTTGTACTGTAGCATTGGTATTCATTTTGATCACAACTTCCGAAGAACAGTTTTTTGTTTCCTCTTCAAAATTCACAGCATTTGTTTACTCACTTTTGTATTTACTAAGAGAGTGCTGATACATGGTACAGTAAAATCACATAAATGTACAAGATGTAACATGCATTTTCTTGTACATTCAGAAAATAACCACACATACTAAAACAGAAAAGTAAACACATGAACATCATAACCTAGTAACTAAGAAGTTAAATGGAGCAGACAACTGAAGGTAATTAAAATTGTCATATTATGATAAAAACATAAACCACTTGCACTAGAATCCTGCAAAAACATAATGATGACATTCTAATTTTTTTTGGTTTTATTTTCTTGGTGTGAATAGGCATGGGTGCATTTGAAAAATGTATCTTTGATCAAGAAATACATATTATATTACTTATTAAATTCGTTGTCTTGGCTGCAATTATAAGCCCTTGTCTAAACGTCACTCCTGTGAAACAGCACATCAATAGCTCTCTACATCTCAAAAATATTTGCGGTGCAAGTTTTAGGTAATTCATACGGTATATAAAAAAAATTTAATTACATCAAATGCATTTTATTTCTCTACGATTCTGGTGTCGTCTTACTTTTCATTTATCAGTTATGTAACATTTTTTTATTTATCAT
Source organism: Dryococelus australis (assembly GCA_029891345.1). Taxonomy (NCBI): domain Eukaryota; kingdom Metazoa; phylum Arthropoda; class Insecta; order Phasmatodea; family Phasmatidae; genus Dryococelus; species Dryococelus australis. Next base: position 29,035,934 of record CM057000.1, on the reverse strand, counting down.
TGTATAACAAAATTCTGACGAATTGGATTATGACTTTGAACATTATTGGCAACTTTTTGGTTTAATTATTTTTTCTGTTAAAGCAAAAGTTTTTTAGCTACTTAGAGAAACTACAGTATTTACCCGAAAGGAAGACGACTCTGAATCTAAGATGAACCCTTCCTAAAAAACTATTCTTGAGGGAAAAATATTTAAACCTGAATTCAAGACTACCCCTGTGAAATGCTACAAAAATTATTTAGATTGAAAGTATTTTTGCATGAATTTATGACAATCCTTTTAACTCTTTTAAAGAAGAGCTAATTACAATGAAATAGGTGTGTCTAACCTGGCTGTACGATAGCAGCATCTTTCTTACACTGTAAAACTTTTATGGGTGTTATATATTCGTGACTTGAGCCATTTTGCTTCCCAGTAAAACACTTCCTATTTACAGCTTGATGAGGGGGTTGGGGCAGATATGGGGACCCTTGTCAAAGTTGACAGGTACAGTCTCAGCACTACAAAAATACATACACTCATAGGACACAAGGAATTTAAGCATGAAAAGCCTTTGTCAAACCCCTCTGTCTCATGTCAGGCCAATTTTGGAGGACTAACTGCTACCTGAGTAAAAATTATGAATAGAAGCCCATAGTAATTTTGTGTATGTAACACAAACTTAAATACTGAACTAGCAGTGAAGCACATTTATGGTAGGCCTATTTGTGCCCAAGTTTTGAACTGAAGGCGACCCCAAATTGTAGAACTGTTATTTTTTCAATTCCTTTTCAGTCAAAAAACCTTGTCTTCCTTTTGGGTAAATACATTTGGATATCTTAAATAAATATGAACATCATAATTTTTATTTTTTATTTAGTTTGGCTTTTTTATATTTAAAACTCTTTAATTCTAAGTTCATATTGATTTCTTTTTTTCGTTCGAGCTTGAGAAACATGAGCCATCTAAACATGCAGTCGAACAGCAATTGCAAAGGTAAAATATGCGTGTCAGTACGGGGCTAATGTAGTGCTATACACGAGTTGTAGTTATTCACATACAATATCATTACATAAAGCTATCCTATGTTTACAGTTACTCCCCTCGCCATGTTACATTCCACACTCCCCTTCTACATGTCCAGCGCCACCAACCTATACATACAATCATCATTCTAAGTCAGTTACTACAAATCATGCAACACCTTCCCTTTTTTACATTTTTTCTATGAAATGCTGTGGTAGCCTGCTCACTCTACCACTGCAAGTTATTTTGATAGCTTGCGCTTCCAGGGCTTCTCGTTCCTCTTCTTCACCTCCATCTGTTTCTTTGACTGGAAGCCCTCGAAAACTCTCTTCCTCTCCTTCCTCTTCACCTGAAGTTGACAGTCGTCTAATGCTCGTGGACCTGTCGGTTCGGTTTGCAGTTGCATCTGGCCAACTCAGCCAGTAGCTGGAACTGGTGATCTGGTGCGGCACTCACGAATAAGCTTTGTTGTTTGCCTTACAATACTTTCATCTTCTGTCATGACCCAGAATGATCTAAGGGTGTCGTGTTTCCAGAGTATCTTCCCCCTGGTTCATGGATCTCCTTTCCCTGTGCTGATGAGCACCTTATGTACTGGTCGGAAGTGATCCAATGACTTTTTGGCTGTTTTAATACACCAGGTTTTCCTTTTAAACTGGTTGTCTCTGACCTTTGCAAACACATTCTTCTGCACCCTAGGTTGCAAGTTGTATGCAGTTCTAGGTAACCCTGATCTAAGTATTCTGCTCATAATCAGCTGAGCTGGCGATGCTTTCAGCGACACTATGGGTGTATTCATGTACTCCTGTAACAGATCCCTCCAATTCTTGGATTCTGTTATAGCTTGCTTTCCTCAAGATCGATTTTGTGATGCTCACTGCCTTTTCTGCTCTTCCGTTGCTTTGAGGGTGTCTGGGGCTTGATGTCACCAGTTTGCTATGTATCTCAGTCACATGTTGTCTGAACTGAAGAGAGTTAAATGGAACATTATCTGAATATATAATTTTAGGGTTACCATGAGCGCTGGTGGTAATTTTAAATGCTTGGATTAGAGATGAAGTAGTTTTATCTGTAATTGGAATAATTTCCAGCCACGGTGAGTAGTGATCCACAATCACTAGGTAGCTTTTCCCTTACTGATCACGTATGTCTGTTGAGATCTGTTCCCAAGAGAGGATTGGAACAGATCTGCTACAGAGTGTTTCCTTTTGCTTCGCCGGTTGTTGAGAGTCACACACCCTACACATTTTAACATATGCTGTGATGTGCTCGTTCATGGCTGGCCAAAACAGAGCCTGCCTGGCTTTCGCTTGAAATTTGTCTCTCTCACAGTGTCCCTCGTGCAGCAGTTGGAGCATCTTCTCTCAGTGCTACTGGGATGACTACTCTTACACAGTCCTCATCCATGTCATTCATTATCACAATGCCATCCTCTACAAACACGTTAGATCTGTGTTACAGTACACTTGAGCTCTGTCTGTCACTTGAGATATATATATATATATATATATATTTTGGCCACCCATTATAGTAGTACTTGCTTACATCCTGCAGCACTGGGTCATCCTGGGTTGCAGTGATCAGTTCCTCTTTGGCTCTCTCACTGAAGGGCAAGGACTGCAAGGCGTGAACAATTTCTGTCATGCTGGGGTCTTCGGTTATGGAGTCTGTTAGATATGCCCTGGAAAGCATATCTGCCACATGGATTTCCTTTCCTGGTCTATACTTCAGTAGAATGTCATATTTGTACAAGTACAATTTCAGATGCTTCGTTTTAGCTTAGTGGACCCTATGCTATGATGTTCTTTTTGCATCAGTGGCACAAGAGGCTTATGATCAGTAATAACTGTAACAGGATATCCATACACTACATTGTGAAACTTTTGTAATGACCACTGTATTGCCAGCATCTCTTTTTCAACCTGTGCATAATTGGCAACTAGGTGTTAGACAGCATGAAGGATAGGCAATTGGCTTGTCGATTTGCACGAGGCAGCAACCTAACCCTGATTTTGAAGCATCAGTTTGAAAAACTATGGGATACCCTGGGTCAAAGTTAACTAGTGTTGTTGCAGCTGCTATTTTACTCTTAATTGCCTCAAAAGCTTTTGTGTGAACATCTAACCAATTTCATTCTGTTTTAGATTTTTGTAGGTCTCTGAGCGGCGCTGCAACTTTTGCAGTCTGGCACATATTCCTGACATAGCTGAACATCCCCATAACTCCTGCCTATCTTTAGGTGTCAACCTCAAGTAGCACTCTAAAGCGATCAGGGTCAGCTTGTTTACCCTCTGCTGAATAAATTTGACCTACATATTTGACACTGTTTTGTTTGTATTTAATTTATGTTCGTTAAATTTAACGTATGTCATGAACCTGCTTGACAACAGCTTTAACTGCCTCATCATGCTCACGTTCTGTGTCCCCAAATGCCACAATATCATCAAAATTACATTGTGGAGGTTACCAAAAATTGCCTAATTCTTCTCTTGGAAGCTTTCAGGAGCGCTACACACACCAAATGGAAGCCGTAAGAATCTGTAGACACCATGAGGCGTTGTAAAGCAACATTTCAGGCTTGACTGTTCCTCCAACTCAAAGTGGTGGAACCTGTCCTTTACATCAAACACTGTATAGTACTTCTTCCCACACAGCTTGTCACTGATGTCACTAAGGGTTGGGATTGGGTAAGGTTTCCTTTTCACCACTTTATTAAGATCAACAGGATCGAGGCACAACCACAGCTGACCATTTGGCTTTTTGACTACAAGGTTAATGTTGATATACACTGGTGTTACCTGACTAACTTGTTTTATCACTTCTTTTTGTTCCAGGAGATCCAGTACTGTCTTTAATCGCTCATTTATCACTCTTAGTTTGCGTATGGCTGGTCGTCTTATTTGCTCTCAGTTGGGTTCTGTGACTATTGTGTACTGACCAGGATATTTTCCTAATCCCTAAAAAACGTTTTTGTACTGCATTACAAATTCTTTGGTGTTCAGAACATAGTTTTCACAAACACAGTCTAAGTGCTTAATCAAACCTAGCTGCACACAGGCTTCGATTCCTAGCATTGGGACAACATTGATTTTGATGACTAAGAATTCAAGATTAATAATAGTTCCACCATGAGTGCACTTGAAAGTCACACGACCATATGGGGTTAAGTTAGTCCCCCCCACATACTACTATTGTTGCTCTAGTTGTTCTCATCTGAATGCCCCCGATCACACTCTTGAGTGTCACCAATGGTAATATGTTCACCTCTGAGCCTGTGTCAAGTTTGAAAATGACTGTGTGACCATTGACATTTACACTTTGTTTCCACTCCTTCTGACATTCCGTTCAACAGTTTCGACTCTGATGTGATCGCAATAGAATGCCTCCGCTGCGTCTGTTTCAATGCTTACTTCAGCTACCTCCTGTACTTTGCGTGGTTTGACCTTCTGGCACTGCTGACAAAATGTCCCTTCTCCTGACAGTACAGGCATGTTTTCTCATATGCGGGGCACATACCATATTGGTGAGATTTACCGCACTTGCTGCATGTCCTAGACTGATAACCTCACACACTTTCCCCTTGTTTACTAGCTCTGTTTCCATTGCCCATTCCATTAACACTTTGACCACTGAAATGGGTGGGGGGGGTTGTTGCAATCTCCAATTACTAATGCGCACCGCATCCAATGGCACTTGTTTATCTTCTTTTTCTGTCAGCTTTTTGTTGTACATTTTGCTTCACTCAGCTGCATGATAGTTCCGAATAACATAGTCTAGTTTCAAGTCATCTATACGGAGAAGGGCCTCCCCGAGGTGGTTATCTCTAATACCAATCACAATTCGGTCCCTGAGGATGCTATTTTCTTGGTCCCAATAACCGCAACTCTCTATCAACTTCTGAGCCTCAGTAAGGATTTTTAATATTTGTATTTCAACGCTGAGACTGCACCATTAAAATTATTTTTTAAATTAATTTTTCTTACATTTATGCCATTTTGGATAAAGTGGTCGAATGTCTCCCCTCCATTCTGGCAGCACTGATTAAATACATAATTATCATAGGTTTTCTTCCGCTTTGGGGCGCCATAGTTATCAAAGGCTTCAATTAACTTGTCAAAATCGCCCAAGTCTTTGTCCCCTAGGCCAAATGTCGCCGCCAAGTCAATCACATCTTCCCCTGCGACGTTCGGCAATATTCTTGCTTTTGTTTTGGAAACTTTTCTCTTTTGATCTTAAGTTGCATCTTCCGCTAGATCCGGGTCGTTCCCACTACCTTCTAGATTTAACTTCGGAGGGAGGTTGATGCTAGACATTCAATAATGCACAGGTTTGGATTATTCCTTATATAAACACACACACACACATATTTATCACTCCTGTGTGCTCTTCTGTCTGGCCTCGTCCCCGGATTCGCTTTTTGCACGTGAGAGACAACCGCCACGACAGCACCCGACTCACATTTCTAGTCCCTTCATATTAATATGCTACCGACTGCGCCATGTTTAAGTGTCAGTAGGGGCTAATGTAGTACTATACACGAGTTGTAATTATTCACATACTTAATTATAGTATCATTACATAAAGCTATCCAATGTTTACTGTTACTCCCCTCACCATCTTACATTCCACACTGTCCTCCTACATGTCCAGTGCCGCCCACCTGTACATACAATCATCATTCTAAGTCTGTCACTACAAGTCCTGCAATAAAATACCCGCGGCTGCACTGCGAGAAATGGAAGGTACATAGTTTAATGAGCTTTCAGAAGGACTTGAGTAGGTGTATAGAGAAACATACAAAAAAAATATCTTGTGGGATTGGAATGCCTTCCCCTTAGAAAGCACCTACTACCTAACTTGGCCGTCATCACAATCTAAAGGAAGATTTGTGGCCCCGAAGTGAGAGTAAATTCATCTTAAAAAATACAGGACATCGGCTTGTTGTCACAATACCAAGACATTGCCCATACATGCTATATATTTTATCTAGGCATATTAATTAGTTTGGTTATTTATTTTGATTATTTCTGGCAAAACCAGGCAAATATAAATTATTTGATTTATCATGACATTAACTACATCATGATATACTTATCCTAATATATCAGAATCATTAAACCCATTTCAAAATCATGTAGCTATTCAAGTGATTGATTAGCCATTTTTACATTGCTCCTCAAAGCAAACACATGTCAGTAAAATACTAAGCAAGATACAAATTATGGACTTAACCTTATAAATCATGATATTCGCCAAATTTTAGGTTTGATTATTTAAATTAATGTAACATACAATATTTGTTATTTTGTTTGGAGTAAAAGTCGCTTTACAGAGGGAGTTATTTAATTTTTTCTAACGAGCAATGCAATTATATGTACAAGAAACGTTTTAAAATAACAACCTAAAATTTTCTGGGAAGAATATTTTACATGTTTTGTTTGTTTCTTTTATAAGTTAAGGATAATTGATCTCACCACTAACAATACAATATTTAAATCACTCTGTTTTCTTTCCAACCTAATGTTTATTATTTTGTTGTTTGGTTTTGATTCTAAGGTTTTGTCGTTTTGCCACATAAATGTCCATCACAACTTAGAATACACAAAGGATTAACATATTAGCTGGTATAAATGGGCATATCAACTGTCTGATGTAAATATTAATTAACTCCTACAACATGTGCAATTTTAAAATTTAGAATACTCTAATTTTTCTCATTTTAATAACTTCTTTCTAAATTTACCATTTTATTCTAAATTCTCACTAACCACTATCCAAATTATATTGTCACTTGCACTTCTGTGAATTACTGGTGTTTCATAAACTCCGTTGCTATAGCATATTTTATGCAATGACAATTCCTGAAAATTCATATTGTTTACTCTTCATCTTGCAATATTGGTTGTATAATTTTAATTTAATTATATTTAATTACACACATTCTTTCTGCTGGCATTGTTTCTAAAATTCACTATTCTTTTTCTTCTCTTAAAATTAAATATTTCTTCTATAACTTTTATTTTTATAATTTGTTTAACAAGTGCACATTTTTTTAAATAAAATTCTAAGCCTGTAAAAATAAAATTTTAGACTAATTGTACATGATAATCTTCGACAGTAGCTTTTTCTGTTTTCTCCAGTAGTACAAAATATTAATGGTCCTGTTTTAAAGGCTTTTTATTACATATTTATAAAATGTTTTCCATAGCGTTAAAATGTAAACACATGCCCAGTAAGTACAGGTGCATAATTTTTTGAAATAGGAGTTAATATTCTTGATGAAACTGCAATCCATTTAGGTAAGAGAGAACATTTCTTTTCCAATATCATAAATGTTGATTAGATAAGCTAATTTAGTTTTTTTTTTTTTTATTATAAAAAACAGTCTTTTAATTTCACATTTTAAAAAAACTATTTGAGGATGCCAATCCAACTGATGAAAATAAACATTTTTGATTATTGTTTTTGACATTAGTAATGGCATTTATCTTTAATAACTAGCATTGGTAACCGACCATACAACAATTATTTTAACTACCTATTTCTTAACAGCTATTTGCAATGTATAAATTCCACTTTAAATCCATCCAGATTCTCTCTTTTGAAATTCTGGCATTTACAAGAGACTTCTTTTTCATTTTAGAAGAATTCGTAATACCATTATTAATTTATTTGTACAACTATATAATTGGAAATGATTTATGTTTGGTTATTTGTTTGCAAATGAAAATTACTTATTATATTTACGTCTAGTATAACCTTCAATTATAAGTTCCAAAATTTTGGATTTCGTATATTTTCAATATGAAAAGTTAGTGGTCTGTTTTGAACAACATTTTGCAGCATTTGACTATTAAAATAAATTATTCTTACAAACTTATTATAAATGATAAATTGGTTAATTTATTTGCATTTTCTTAATCTAATACTTCAATAAAATTAGCACTATTTAAAAATACAAGTCTTATTTGTTTAAAACATTCTCTAGTCTTAATTTTTTTTAATATTTCTAAGCATTTGACTTTTTCTTGTTCTACTTTAGCAACATAAGTATTCTTTTTTTAAAAATAAAATAATCCAAAAAAAAAAAAATACAAAATCCCATTTTTAGAGTTTATGTAAAAGTACATATATACGTATTTGATTAAAAATGTTTTACTAATGTAAATAAAGGTATTTTCTCATCTGTTTTATCATAGCAAGTTTCTGTATCATATTTTGAAAATTTCTTTTATAAAACCTGACAGTATCTGTACAACCAGAATTTTATCAATAAAATATACTGTTTTGTTATATTATCTGTTAGTTTTATTCAAAACACATTTTATGTATCATCAATGGAAGAAATTAATTCATATCTATACTACTAAATAAAATTTAAGCGCGTGTCTGTGATTTTAGAATTTTTAACGTTATTATTTTTTCATATAATATAACTGATAACAAAGCCATATCTAATGCTCATTTTTTTTTGTCGGATTTAACTCAAAAACCACATAACGTATTGCCATCAAATTTAGTCAGTATATAGATAACTCCAGGACCAACTTTGTTTTATTGAGATATCTCAAACGGTTCCAGAGAAAATGAACAGGGATGCAAATAGGTACTGGATTAAGCTTTTCTTAGGATTACTGGATAAAAAAAAGGGTGGTTTAAAAAACTCTGTCATTTCTCCTTTCTTTTTTGTCTATGGGCTGTCCTCCTTTCCTTCCAAAAAACCGTAGTGGCCCAGTGGCTTGAGTTATTCAAAGCGGGGCCGCAGTGACCCAGTGGATATATATATATCAAGTGGGGGCACAGTAGCTCAGTGGCTATAACACCCAATAAGGGGGCCGCTGCTGGTTACGGGCTAGAGCAATCAATAGTGGGGCTGCAGTACCTCAGTGGCTAGAGAACCCAATTAAAAAAAATGGCTAGATCAATTCAAATTCTAAAATATCATGCTAAAATAAAACCTGTAAGAAGATATGGCAGGGTGTATTTTAATAACTCAAACCTGAAAGATGAAATACTAGTATTTTAAACATAAAAACTTTATTAAACTACGGTGGCCTTAATTTTAGTAACTTTACAAAAATATCATGCGAATGTAGTTGCACGGGTCAGCTAGTATTAATATATTTTATTAGAAATTTTTTTTTTTTACATTTTAAAAATTAATTTACATTATTCAGAAATAAATACAATAGTAAAAACTAATAACGAAGTTAAATCATTCAACTAAATTAAAAGAATATAAAACAAAATAGAAATGAACATGCTATACATTTTCAGTACATGAATATCTCGTATTTTAATTATATCTTTTAAAATTATAATTCCTCATAAACAAAATTAATTTACCAAGTACTTAAGAGTTAAAACTTATTATTGGGAAAACATTTTAATTTACGTATACAGAAATATAATAAATGCATAAAAATGTAATTTTTAATTTTAGAACTTACCTTGGTATTACGCATATCAATTTGTAATATATCCCTACATATTTCATTTAAATTTTTAATTACTATATTTTATCATTACGTACCAAGAGCACTTTATCCCATTTTAGGAGTGTTGTTCTAATGTAGTGATTTTTGCAGGAAGTTAAATTTTCACTGTAAATATGGCTATTTTGTAATAATATCTGTTATCTTGTAAATGCTACAGGCAATATTTTGTTCACAAATATTATATTTCTGAATACTGTATCTGTTCTTGAGCAAATCTTAAGATAGGAAGTTAATAATAATCCAGAGGAAAAAAAAAAGTGTTACTGCAATAAAACCAACTTTACATATCTGTGTACAGTATTGACTGAAATAATTTCAAATACTCATTCCCGAAGCAGTTAAAAATGATAAAAATTTGGTTTTTACTCAAGAAAAATGTAAGCATGTTTTCCTGGGCCATGTCCAAAGTCGAAATATCAAAAATGAGTTACCTTTTTTTTGTTGCTACAGTGTACTGTTTGTAAAGTAAGGAAATATAACATTGGCATTTTTAAAAGCTACAAAAATGTGTACAACGGAGTGGCGGCTGGTGAATTGTTGAGTGGGGTAGTAATATGGTGTTTTCTCATGACAGGTTAGATCCTATAGTGTCTTTCTGGTTGTCATGCCGATCACAATTAACTAAAGTATGATCCAGCTGTCAACATTATATGTTAAACTGATAACTTGCTGCCTAAAAGCGAATGTTTTGGCTTTATTCTTCACATCCTGATGTGATTACTGATAATCAATTCATGTGACATGAATCATCACACATTCACAGTTCAACAACCATCACTGCAACAAAGATACTCGATTAAACAAGACTCCACCTAGGTGATATACTTTATTGTACCCGTTAAATTAAGTTGACTAAGACTGAGAAATATATACAGGTAAGGCACACCCATGATGATATAAATAGGATTGGAAACATTTTCGACGAATAATGCGAAGCGCAGTTATAGAACAATGAGAACAATCATATCAAAAAAGGATAAACAATTTCACAGGCGCCATGAAAAGTCATGTAATGTTAGATACGACCGAGATACTAAACTTCTTGTCCGTCTGCCTTTAACAAAGATAGTGTGGCCGAGAAACATGCGAGCTGATTACAGTGGAAATAACTTCTACACACATAAGTCTAAATTTTATTGACACAGAGGTTACAATACGGAGTGTTCACTGAATTCACCACAAAACTGTGCCAAACTATAACATAAAATGTATATCACGTGAGCCTCACCTGTATGTACAAATTTTGTTTACCACATTGTGGCATGTTTCTCGAGACTGTGCAATGGTATTGCATGTGTTTTTGAAATCTGAAATATGCTCTGTGTAATGTAACTTTTTAGACATTTGTTATTGCGGTTGGCTTTGTTGTGGGGAAAAATTTTTTTTTGCTTATGAACAACACTAATAAAGAGAACATGGTAAAAAAAGCTTTATTTTGTCATGCAAAAAAATCTTATAAACACTATATAAATATAGCCACACTTCTGTGTGACTTACCTCTGCCTTATCCTCCCTCCTATTTTGCTGTAAAAAAAACACACTACGGACTAGTTTCTTAAACAATGTATGTATGAGAACTTCAAATTTAATTCAATGTCATTTTTTTTTAAGTTTATGTGCACCCATGCCTATATAAGGTAAGCAATTTTTTTCTTGTGAAGTAAATTTTATTTGTTAAGTGAATAAAGTTAAGTGTGCGCAAATAAAATGTGTTCATATATTACCATATTTTGGCGAGTAAGGCAGTGTGCTTGTATAGACCACGTTAGAAGTTTTGATGAAAAATTGAGGATAATTAACACTTCAAGTTGGCCGCACTAAATTTTTATATTCCTGTAAACATTGCTGGGCCTCATTATGCCAGTGCAGAGGCCAACATGCAGCCTAAATTTGGTATAAATTCAAAACATTGACGTGAATCGCATCTATCAGCATGTTTTCCCAACACCAGGCTGCTGTTACAAAGTGAACCGGGCCCTGTAAGGATGGCAGTGGCAGCGGCCAGCTACCCGATGACTCAGCGTGCCAGCCATGCATATCGGCCCCGGCTAAGATTTTGTCGCTTTGCCAAATATATTTATTGTTAGCAATGACATAAATTACTGTATCCTTAAACATACCAAAGAAACAAACAAAACATGTAAAAAATCAGTGTAAAATATTCTTCCTGGGAAATTTTAGATTGTTATTGTAAAAGTTGTTTATCCACATAATTACATGGCTCATTAGAAAAAAAAAAGAAACACAACTCCCCCTATAAAGCAGCTTTTACACCAAACCAAATAACAAAGATTGTGTTACATTAACTAAAACCAAACAACGAAATAATATACATTAAGTTGTAAATAAAACAGATAGTGTAATAAGTGACATTTATAAATCTGAATCTCCCACCTTCAACTTGTCGCTGGTAATGGCACCACTGAATAAGGCCTCGTGGTAATTTACCATGTTTTAGCCATTTCCGCTTAAAATACGGCCAAGGTGTGTGGTGTTTAAATTGTGTACTTTTAAATACATAGAGAAAAAAAATGTAATGTTTGCATAACCTTAGAAGTGAAATTATAATCTGCTCACAGTTTATAATACAGCCTAATTGACTAATACAGTAAATGCTATTAAGTAAACAGAAGGAAGGTGTAATTCAACAAGGAATATATATCGAAGGAAATTATTCTACAATGTTTTCAGTACATTTATTTCCATTAGATTTGCTAAACAACTGTCTGCTATACAATTTTATACGATACAGAACACTACTAAATATTTGGTTTAAAAGATTTACACAACAGAATTGATCGATTCTAAAATTAAATAGGAATAATTAAATAAAAAAAAAATAACAGTTATACACAGAGTAACACAATCTCCACAGCCAAGGGATGACATGGGGTGAAAACTAAAAGTGAATGGTGCCCTGAATATTAAACCACTTGCAGCTTAGTAAGCTCAAGTTCTTACAGCAGATACACACATCAACTTGCTATTGTCACAAACATGTAATGTCCAATCAGGCCAAGCTCTTGACAACACCTTCCAGGAACGATGCTGGATCTTCAATATCATTCAACAAACCTGCAAAATAAACAGTATTACCATTTAGTGACAAACATCTATTAAACAAGTTAACATGATTTATGATAAAAATTCTGTGATGTAGGATTGAAAATACAGCGATACTTTACTGACATATAAAAACCCAAAAACAGAGCTACATTGTGAAATCAAAACTTCAGTTTCTGTTAGTACAATTATAACCAAATCTGTTATGTTGAAAATTAATTTTGTTAGCTTCTGCTTTGGAAAAGTAAATGTACAATTCAAATTATTTGCCCACGGTAAACTGTGTTTCACACAAGCTGAATGCTCATTTATGCATAATATAAGTTACATAGTACACAAAAGAAACGAGGAAACTTACATTATTTTCTATGAAATGTTCCTAGTTCTATCATATCACTATACAGTTAACATTTAAGTTATTCACGTGTGACTTTGCAATCATGATCTTTACAGTTATAAATACTCTCATGTAGTGAGTCAACCAAAAAGAAGAACCAATAAACTGTAAAAAGAAATGAACTGCATGCCTGGTATTGCTACTGCCTTGTTACCAATAATGGCAGTGCTCACAGTGAAACAGAAAGCACAAAACTCACCTGCCACATCGCAGAACTCTTCAAATGACGTGCAAGGCAGGAGTTCTATCCTATATGTAGCCAGCAGTTTCTCTGAGGCTTTCATCAATGCTTCGTCGTTGTGACGTATGTAGTCTGCCAAGGTTGATGGCCACTGATCCTCACTTGATACACTCACCTTCTACAACATCAGTGAAGAACAATCAAACACATTACCATGCTAAAAATTAAACTGACATTTCTTCACATTTACATTATATAAACAAAATCCATACTGGAATAGAAAAATAACACAAACAAGCAGTAGGAATATAATAACAATTCTGAGCAAAAACTTCAAAACAAAAAATGTTTTTTGAAAATAATATGCGTATGGTTATGACGCGTGCCGCTTCCACCATTATATTATAAACGACTACAGCTCATCCACGTGCTTCTACCAACCACAGGAACCAACTACCAGATGTCTAACAAGAAGTGTTTTGCCCAAGACATGGAAGATATTTGGTCTCCCAGACTGTTCCTGCCTTGCCCTTCTCCTACTACTAAGTGTGTGTTCACACATGAAGGAGAAAAACAAGCACGGCGTGATACGAATGCGTAGAGAGTGGGTTCAACTCAAATACACTTCGGAATCATGAAACAAAAGAAATTTGAAGCGGCTGTGCAACACGCCAGCCTCCCCTGATGCACCGGCAGACAGTGTCACCACACCGCCGAAGATAGAGCGCCTGCGACAATTTCATGAATGCGAGAGGGTAGTTCTCCCACCCCGTGCACTCCAGGCAGACGTCACACCTTCAACTCCGGGCTCGCCGGGCACTCCCGAGGAAACCACATATAAAGAAGTGCACGGCAGAGGTGGGGAGTTAATAGTCTTCAGTAGCTCGCTTCAACACTTCTTGTGCTGGGGCACTCTACTGACCATTAGGCCCTCACTGTCCTCTCCAAGAGCTTCTGGTTCTCCAGTGGATGCCGCCACATCTACCAGAGGCTTCTACCACCTCTTCATTGACGTCACCAAACGCTTCATCAACCTCAAGACGACAACGATCAAACACTACAGTTGTTGAGACCTCCTGGTTCTTCAGCTACCACTACTTGCTGGTAGTGGTTCTTCTTTTAAAGTTAGGGCCTCTTCTAGGCAAACCCCGTTAGAGTTAATGTGACAGTAAGTTATATTTTCTCTTATACTTCAGTATCCTAGGAGCGGGTCACCTTCACCCGTTAAAGCATAGGTTAGGGTACTTCCACAGCACAGATTTATTGATAGTATGCACGAGTTACCTAGGTATTTATTGTCTCAATAAATACCTAACCTTAAAGTAGCTCAGAGTTATTTTCTTAGTACTGTCTATTTCTCTATCAGTGTTGACAGACGAGGATAAGCAATCGGCAAGAGTTATTTAGAATAAAAGTCAGTCCCCCTTCAGGGACCTGTCAACAAAACTCACAATTTTCGATGGCCACTCATTAGGTACAACCCACAGAGGCAGAACAGCCAACCCCAACTGTGTCTCTCACCGGAGTGCCTAGCCAAGGTGTTGGCAGAGATTAGCTGTGGGGGATTGGATGCCTTACGTTTACAGTCACACCCGGCAGTGGCAGGAGGGCAGTCTACAACCTACGACTCCAGGTGTTTCCACTGTTAGGTAGTCAGGGAGCGCACTGCCAAGGCCATTGTCGGCATTACACCATATTAGTTAGAGATTGTCAATTGCTCGCCAACAACTGGATATCTGATATACAATCAGTCTATGCCATTCTGTGACAGGCACGGAGCTCAAAAAGCTATTAAGAAAGCGGAGTTCAGTGCTGCGAAGCAGGCCTGTGCAAGGAATCTCGTCTCGCCAGGAGTCGACACTCCTCGGGGGTAGGCACAAGCTGCCCGTCGTGCAGCGAGACCGATCTCGCCCGTGGGAACGTACGCCTTCCCATCAAACCCATTAAGGACTGGATACGATATACATCCAGAGGTTTGAACCCTCTTCAGTGGAAGTGACACCCGGATTGGGAGAGCCAACCCGCACATCGGCAGCTGGGCCAGCACAGACTGGAACCGATGCCACTATACAGAGCACTACCACAAGTTGACTGTTACCTCATCCAGCAGAACCCAGGATACCAGCCGCACTACCACTTCCACAGTAACACCATCAACCAAGAACACCTCGCCGAGCCCTGGTAAGTCAGTCTTGCACCAGAGGGCAACTGTTGTGGTAAGATACGTGGCCAGGCAAAGCATAACAGAGTTTATTCCTAGCAGATAGCCAACCAGGCCGACGCTAGTGTCTAGCTGGAAGTAACCAGTAACGAAGCACGACTGATCTGGCAAATACAAAAGTTCCTTGTCCATCTAAGTTAAAGCGACAAGCGTCAGTTACATAAACATATGGAAAGTGTAACTCCTCTTCACATAAGATTTGGAACTTAAGTTAAAGAAAAAAACACACACACTCTCTCACACTCACACTATATATATACACACACACACACACTCTCTCACACTCACACTATATATATATATATATACACACACACACTCTCTCTCACACACACACACACACACACACACGAATTTGCTTATTCAATTATAGGGGGGAAAATATTTGGGAATGTAACACCTGCCAAGAAAATGTAGTGGTTGCATTAAAATTGAAAACCTACACCTGACCTCGGTAAAGTGTGAAATACCTGACTTAACTGCCAGCTGTTTTTGAAATGGTAAACCAATCAATTGTATCAAGGTCACAGTTATATTAACAAAACAATGGTTGACTATGAAATAATAATGATAATTGTAGCATGTCACCTGTAGAAGCACTGAGACAGGTATTATCTTTAAAGTTTAATTGCAATGGTGTAGCAGGATTTATGTGACAATTTAAATGGACTGTATTAATTTCGAAGCCAAAAATAAGTCTAAGGACAAAAATGAAGAAACCAAAACACCAGAAAAAGAAGAATAAATAATTAGGTGTAAAACAACCAAGCAGTCAATGGAACATGAAGTACCAAACTGAACACAATGAAAAACTGCAATAATGAATCAAACAAAAAACAATTTTCAGAAGAATCAGTACAATTAAATTAAAACTCAAAGTAACACTAACATAAGGCTAAGCTTCTACAACAAACATACTATGGAAAACATTATTTCCTAGACAATGTTTAGCAAGAGAACAAAAATATTAGCAAATATGATAAAAACACAGAGAAATTTTGTTTGTTAATGTGAAGTTCATTAATGTGGTACTTTAACGTATTATTCATAGTGCAAATATAAAGTTTGGGTTTCTTAAAGTGCACATAATGGCACGAGAATGAAATACATATACAATGTTTTACCAGCCCACAAGGCAACGTTCAGTTAGCATACTTCATCCCCCATTGTGATGTCAGTGGGCTGGTACATCTACTTGTCTACTGAATGGCTAGGTGCTGACCTTGAAGTAGTAGTTGTAAATTGCATCTACAAGACCAAAGAAGACAAGGTAGCTCTTGTAGGCAGCGTAGTCACGTGGAGCGGGGTCGAGGGAGCGTGGTGTAGGCCCTGCTGGCTGGCAGTGGCGGGCATGTGCCAGGGCTATCAGCCTGCGCAGGTGAGTGATGCGTGTGCGTGCCCACGTGGATGGAGGGTGCAGTACCAAGGAGAAGGTTGTCCAGTAGAGTGGCCCTTCTGCGTCATAAGCTGTCTCCACCCACTTGTCCCCTGCACTGCTCTCCACGTATGAGCTAAGGTTCTTGTCCTCCCGCTGTCCGCAACGCGTCCTGCAATAACCACCAATCACATCCAACATATCACATGGGATGGCTGCAGCTAGAAACATATTTCACTTCACAGACCATTTGAAGTAAATGCACATTAATATTAGGGATGGGTAGAATAACAAAAAGTATTGGTTATAGTATTTGGTTCTATTCGGATAACATTTTAATAATTTCAGACTTAAAAAGCTTAAAACAATCTGTTTATTACACTCTGAAAATAATTCACATATAATGTTCAAAAGCACTCACAAAAACCAGCCACATACTCTACTCCACGTTTGTTTACATTTTTTTTCTCTTGTATAATACAACAGAGGCGGTAATCATAGTCATGTCCCAAGGCTGAGCTTAAGATAGTCTTGGTCAAGACCATCTTATTTCTCAAGACAGTGTTATTTCAGCACCACGTTTCATAGTCTACAAACAAGACAAACTTCATGAAGGCGCCGCGTGCTCAAGGCATAGCTTATATTTCAACACTTCCGGCTTGGTCAAGTACGAACTTAAGGAGTGTTACAAAGACTTGAATTAAAATGAAACATGGTGGCTAGACAAGAAATGGAAACAAATACACATTTTTTGTCACCACGAAGTAATTTATTCATGATATTATATGCAAAGTGATAAATAAAGTATTTAATAAAATTATACATAAGTATTGCACACACACAAAAACAAGGTTAAAACTAATAAAGTGACAAAGTGAAAAATAATGAAAATGCTTTTCACACTTAGCAAAATGTTGCAGACAAGTGTAAAAGGGGATTGTTAATGAAACTGTACGAATAATGTGATTTGTTTACACGAGCAGGCAGAAAATAACTCGGCACACTATCGAGAGCATCACTTTGAATGTAAATAATGAAAAACCGAGTATATATTTTTTCTAACTACCCAATATCAAAGTGTTAATTGGAAGTCCGGTGGGAAGGGCGGGAGCTTATTGCGTCTCAGGGCTAACCCCTTACGTCTACAAGGAAAGGAAATCTTGCAAGGAGACATGCATCATGGCAGAGGGGGATTGGGCAGCCATGGCCAGCGATTGGGGCCATGACTACCTCCCTAAGTGTACTTATAGCTAAAACTATAACCAGAAGAGACTAGGAAAAACCCAGTCGACAGAACAGAATTCAAAATTATTCCTGCATTAAACAGAACTTGTTATGCACATGAACGCTTATTGTAAATTACCACTAAATTTAAAAAGAAAAAACATTTTTTTGTAAATAAGTTATATTGCGTTTAGTGCTATCTAGTTCCCACTTTGTCATTAGTGTAATACAAGTTATACTATGAGAATTACATTAAAAAATTAATGGTATATGTACAATTGCAGTTATATACGCTTTCTCAGAGCAAAAAAATTTAATTTTCACCATAATGTGTAATTTGATGCATGCTACTTGATACCGATACCTTAGATGGCAGGGGGATGAACGTTGATTGCCCTCTCAAGAGCCTAGATGGATATACCATTGTGAATATTATCGGTTTTAACAGATCGGTGAGGTATGAAGGGGGTCGTGGACAGTATTGGATCGTTGGAGGGTAGGTTTACTTTGGGTCTGAGCGGAATCAAACCTCGGAGTGAGATGAATGGAAATAGTTACCCGCCCAAGGAGCTCTATTCTCCTCATTAGAAGGGACGTCAATATGCGGGGTGCCAGCGATCCCAGGAGGTTGGAATGGGGTGACGATTAATTGATCGTGGATGTGGAGGTGCACATTCTGGCCGGGGAGATCTTTATCGGGCGAGTTGGTATGTATCTGCCTGGGACGGGAGTCGAACCCGTACAAACTTCCCCAATGCTAGCTTGTTTGTACAGAACCTCAGGAGCTCGGTACCATCTGGGTGTGAAACACGAATCACTGCCCAAATTGAGTCTGATTGTGTTAGCTGTCGTTGGAAGCTGCTTAGCTGGGGTGTTGCTGGATGTAGTACTAGCAACCTGTGATAATAGTTTTGACTTGATCCTCATACTCTTTAGTGGGATATCCGGGCCAGTGAGCACCCAGGTGGTCGAGTGGGGTAGTGATCTCTAGTGGTATTAAGGGGGAGATAGGCCGTGGAATGGAGTCGTAGCACGGTGGTCAGAGTTTGTCCTCAGACGTCGAACTTATTGGAATTACTGTGCTGTTGGCTCGTGCTAATGAGTGACATTTATTACGTCACTGCTTACTCCGAATACAATCTCGTCTATCGTACATTCAGACCACTGGGAATACACAACACAAAAATACCAAGTATGAGGAACATGGGATAACTATCTATGAATGATGGTACAAAAACAATTAAATTGGACGTAATAATTATTATGTGGATTCGCCTAGGAGAGTTCCGGCTATTCCAGAAAATACAAATAGGAAAATCAATTACTCTACCTGGCTAAACACTCTAATTCTAAGCGAGGTAAGTGGACAATATAAATTCAGACGAAAGCGAGCTTGGAGAATAAAAAGGTCCTCGGAACAAATTCTATAGTAACACAATTTTACAGCGGCTAGAAAAATCTATAGCAACGCAACTTACAGGGTGCTCAAAATACTGGAGCTATTCAGGGAGGTAATCTACGATGCGCCGGCTCGTTACCTCTGGACCATGGGAAGTTGACTGGGGTAAGGGATAACGGGGTCAAGGCGAAGATTACCTGATGATGGCGCAGCTGTCTCTCAAGCTGTCGAAGATGACTGATCTTCAGTGGAGTGTGCCTTGTTGCAGGTCACAGAGAGGAGAGCGAGTCCTCGTAGACTGACTGGAGCCTTAAGAGTGTCCGGGATCAGATTGGGTAGGAAGTCGAGTCCTTGATTGGACTAGACAGGAAAGTCTTAATCAGACTGAGGTAATGGAGAGTCTTAGGCAGACTAAGGTAGATGAGTCTTAGGCAGACTAAGTATGGAGAGTCTTTTCAGACTGAGGAGGGGAAGAGTCTTCGCAGACTAGGGAAGGCTCGTGCCCTCTTCAGCCGGCGAGCCCGGCGTTGCCAGTGCTGGATACTGGGTATCTATATTGATTGTTCTCATATCAGCAGTTCTTTAGGGTGTGGTGTGTAGCGTAGCCTTACCCATGGGGGTGGGTTATCGGGGGTGCAGGATCACCGAGTATTTATTGCCCCGCGTGAAGGCGATGACAAATTAAAACTCCTGTTCCTGAGGCGGCCCGGCCGTGATGTCACAAGGCCACGGAGGTGCTGCCATCTCTCGAGATTGGCGGAACTTCTTCCAGGGCTAAGTAACGAGTAGTAGAATCCTAATAATATATCTTTTATTTCGCGGGGGTGTCTTTTGCATGCATATATCTGGACGGGCAAAGGAGATTGTAATTACGCACTTAATTTACAATGATGTAATTGGCTACCCAGGCACGTGGACTTTCCTAGCTCAATACATTTAATTCAATTTGCCGCTTACATATTCCAGCCCTGATTGCGCATGTCTCATAGATGTGCAGCGCAGCATGTTGGCATGCGTCAATTTAAATAATTAATCTCAAACCTAACATATGTGTTGCTGTTGCCATTTTGTAGAAATCTACGTTAATTGGATATATGAAGTTATTCAATTTGCTTCTGCCGTTTAATAAAGCACAGTCTCAAGTCACTTCTACAGTGAACTCGGGGAAGATGAACTTATTTGCAATCGCAAGCAAGGTCACGATGACTGTGAAATGTGGTTCGAAACTGCGATCTTAAGCAATGACTACGGAACAGGAATATTCAGCCTTAAGGCGCACAAAAATATGATTGTCTTCACGAAGACCGCCTTGTTTGGCTGTGCTTGAGACAAGCTTAAGCTATGTACATGAGACACCAAATAAGATTGTCTTGACAAAGCTAGAGTTCAAAATATGTTAATGAATATCGCCTTAGAATGCTGTATTTAAAAGACGTAAACATTTAACAATTAGAATGATTCAAAACTAAACATCTGTACATAAACATCAGCCATTTTGTTTCACTCGATGCTGAGTGTACTATCCTCTCTGTATGTATTTATCTATGACATTACCACCACAATAATAATTTTTACATTTTGTCTCGTTAACTGATAGAATATATTAAACCAAATACTGCATTTGATTAAACGCCTGTCTTTAAAAACTACTTTTGCGAACATTGGTACCAAATAAATTAATATTTTTTTTACTTTCAATGGCAATAGTAATTCGCTGTGAGGAACAATAGCGACAAAACAAAAAAATGCTTGTTAAAGGTGAATAAATCTATATAATGTTTTGGTGATAAGTACAATAATTGCTTGTTTTGATAAGTTTCTCATTATAGTTATTTTTGTAATGACAGAGTTTTGGCATAATTAGATTAATTAATAATGGTTCGTACTAAGTATATCATCATCTCAAAATATTACTAAATTTATTGCTGTGTAGAAACGAGAACCGAGTAGTTGTTAAACTGAAACCAGTTCCGAGTCAAGCCTCAAGAACCGGTATAAATTGGAACCAAAGAACGGAAACAACCCATCCCTTATATATACATAGACGCGTGATGGCCCATCGACTAGGAGAACACTACGTCAAGGGAGGGAGAGTTTTTGGCAGGCACTAAATAAGGCGTATCCCATTTTGGCTGGGTTCTCTGTTTAGATTTAGTCCTTGTGTGGCACTGGGGCAGGCTGGGTATAAAGGACTAGCCGGGTAGCTTTCTGGCAACGTGATCTTTCACTTCAGGCTTGGTGGTTGGTGCGGTATTTCTGGGCGACGTGTGTTGCTGGTACTATGTCTGGCTTGTGGTTGAACGAATATGCGTGTGGATGCAGCAGGCACGTGTGTGATGCCTTGTCAGTGGAGACAGAGCAACTATAAGATATGCAATAAGATCAGTAAGTGTGAGTGGGATTGTGGTGCCCTTGACAGTGAGGTTATTAGCAACCACAAAAATTTCAGAACAAAATGCCGTAAAAAAACTCCACAGGAGTGAGTGGGAGAGTTGATGTGATCCCACAAACCACAGCCACTCACACGAAGGGATACAAGAGATGGAGTGAGTGAGTGAGTGAGTGAGTGGTATTGTGGGAGCTCGACAGCGAAGTCATTAGCGCCCACAGTAACATTGAAGGAAAATGCTGTAAAAAAAAAAAAAAACTCCACAGGAGGCAATAAAAGGCTCAAAAGGTTAAAAACCTCAACAAGAGGCAGGACAGAGACAAAAACAACAAACAAAACAGGATAAAATACTCTAGAAGAGCAAAACCACAAGAACGAAATAAAAAATCACAACACATTAAAAAGACCTGTTGCACTTAAAAATGGGAATAAACCAACATATGTATCCCCATCGCACAGCATTCGCCGTAAGTCAGCAGGAAGATTAAAAGCGCTACGTGCATGGTAATACCTGCGACACTCCATCAGAATGTGCCGCAGTCAAGGGAGTGCCGCAGGCATCACACTCAGGAGGAGGTTCATCATAAAGCAGGTACTTGTAGGTCAAACAAGTGTGTCCGATGCGAAGGCGAGAAAGTACTATATCTTCCCTGTGGGTACACAAAACAGGATGAGCACAAGAAAGGCAAGTCTGAGATGGCCCGTAACTTGTTGGACAGCAGGAGAGAAGTCCATTCACGCTGCCAAGCATGCCAAACAAGGCCATGGACTGCATGCAGAACATCGCACACTGGGACACAAAGAAAACAGGATGGAAGGCTCCATGTCTCCTTAGCCACCATATGCCCTGGAACCCACAGGAAGACAATGCAAACACCAATCTGCACAGCCAGATCGAATGGCTGTCAAGTCACTCATTGAATCAGAGCACACAAGTCATTCACGGTAAAACCTCCTACTGATAAAAAACAAAGCCTTGAAAATAGCAAACAGCTATGCCGTTAAAATACTGCAAGATAGATGAAGTCCAAAAATGTACTGAGAAGCACCAATCACGAAAGCGCACCCAGTTGAGATAACCATTTTGAAACCATCCGTAAAAACAGCAAATAAAACCACCAAACAAAAAAGACACAAGATCAACAAAAAGGACCTGGTAAACAAAAGGAGGAACGGTCAGCATAGGAAATTCCGCTAAGTCAAAGGCAACACGCTTCAAGGAAAATAATACCTTCTGAGGGAATGTGCAAAGGGGACAGACGTCGGATAAAGAGAACCCGGCTTAGCGGAATATAACCGTTCATTGGACGGATGGAGAAAGGCAGTGTGGTGAAAGTGTGAAGAGTTCGAACACACCCGCACACTATAGGAAAGCAACATTTGGTCAAGTCTGTAATGTGGGGAGGGGAGGATGTTCACCAGTAACAGCACAAGGCTGACAACCGGGCTAGTGCGAAAAGCCCCAGTTGCAATGCGTATACCAGCATGGTGAACACGTACTAATGATTTGAGAACACAAGGCTGAGCAGAAGAATAAACAACACCATCATAGTCGAGTTTGCTGCAGACCAGGGCATGATAGAACCGAAGAAGAGTGACTGCGTCAGCACCCCAGACACGACCACTCAGAGTTTTCAATAGATTTAAGTCCCTTACACAGCGAGACTTCAGGGACTGAATATGAGGACTCTGTGAGTTTCCTATCAAACAGAAGGCCGAGAAACTTGACAGTACGACAGCCAGGCAAAACAGAGCCGTACAAAAGCACCTCCAGAGAATGAAATATGCCACGATTTCTACAGAAATGGACCACCTGCGTCTTGGCGGTGGAAAAGTGGAATCCACAGCTGTCTGTCCAATCACAAAGGCAGTGGACGGCAAGCTGCACCTGACGTTCTGCCATGCCCAGAGATGCAGCACGACAGAAGATAGCAAAGTCGTCAACATACAGCGCACATCCCACAGGTGTTCGAACGACAGATACAATGTCATTGATGGAAATAGCAGACAGTGTAACACTAAATATGCTACCCTGTGGCACACCGTTCTCTTGAACAAACTCCTGAAAATAGGAAGTACCATTGCGAACCCTGAAGGTACAGACGTACATACATTTCTGTATGAAACCATGGAGATAGCCACGAAAACCCCAAATGGACAGCTGTCTCAAAATACCATGTCGCCACATTGTGTGGTATGCCTTCCTCCAAGCTGACCAAATGATCCACTGTAGAACGATTTTGGCTGAAACCTCACTGGAGAGGTGATAATAGCTGCCAGATTTCAGGGCAGTATACAAGACGCGCATTAACCATACACTCCATGGTCTTACAGACACAGCTGGTGAGGGAAATAGGACGATAGCTCAAAAATTCCCCTTTGACTTTCCCTGGTTTCAACATGGGCACAAGGGTTTACTTCCACCAACTCAAGACGAAAACACCGGAGGTCCACATATTATTAAAATTTTTTAGCAGAAATAATTTCCCGTCAAGTAGGTGGTGATGCAATATAGCATAATGGATATTGTCGGGGCCAACAGATGTATTCTTCGAGTGTGACAAAGACTGATCCAACTCGAGAAGGGTAAAAGGCTGGTTGTAGTCCTCTTCACCCGAGCCAACAAAGTGGACACCCACCGACTCGCATATCTCCTTGTAGGCTCAAAATGAGGATATGTAATGCTCACTGCTCGAAACATCCACAAAATACTGACCTAAGGCAATCTGCTATGTTTGTCCCCTCGGTAACAATATCATTGTTGACCCGAAGGAAGGAAACCTGTGTTCTGAGAGATTGTCCACACAGATTCCGATCATTGTTCCATATAAACTTACTGGTAGCATACACATTAAGTGACAAAATTAAGTCTCTCCACGACTTCCACCGGCTGTCCTTGATGACACATTGGGCGCGAGAGCCCGACAGACGTGGAAGAGCTCCAGGTTA
Source organism: Dryococelus australis (assembly GCA_029891345.1). Classification (NCBI taxonomy): domain Eukaryota; kingdom Metazoa; phylum Arthropoda; class Insecta; order Phasmatodea; family Phasmatidae; genus Dryococelus; species Dryococelus australis. The sequence goes on along the minus strand of CM057000.1, from coordinate 29,011,233 downwards.
GCTTGGGTGGGGTGAGCACTAAAGCGCCTGAGTGCAGGTCGTCGAGCACAGACCGCATCCCTGCATTCATCACTCCACCAAGGAACACGCCTACAACCACAAGGTGAAGATTTGGGGATAACAGCCTCCCCAGCTGACACAACAATAAAGTTATTCATTGCCACATTCACATCAAGAGGAACCGAAGCAGGGAAGTGGAGGAAATGTTGGAAATGTGCCCAGTCTACTTTCTTAAGCACCCAGCAAGGTGGGTTGGGTGGGGCCGCAAAAGAAACGCGATCCAACACGATTGGAAAATGGTCACTGCCACCGAGATTCGGGTAGACACACCAATTAAAGTGGGTCACCAAAGCTGGGCTACAAAAGGAAAGGTCGATGCAGGATGATGTGTCAGTATGGGTGGTGAAGTGTGTAGGAGAACCAGAGTTCAACAGGGCAACATGTGCGCTGGTGCGCCACGACTCTACCACACGACCCCGGCCGTCCCAGTGGTCGGAACCCCATATCTGATTAAGAGCGTTGAAGTCGTCAACGATGAGAAATGGAGATGGGAGCTGAGAGGAAAGAACCTCAAAATCAGCTGACCTTACACGCTGGTGGGGAGGTACATATACGCTACTTACAGTGACATACATACAGAGGAAAACCCTGACTGCCACTGCTTGCAGAGCAGTGTGAAGGGCAACAGCTTCATGGCAATCAGAATCCTTCATCACAAGACAGACACCACCACAGGCATGGTCCATCAAAACGTTATCCAGGCAGTAGAACGTGTGACCTCGAAGGGAGGCCGTATCTGTGGGACGAAAGGGCGTTTCCTGAAGGCAAATGACTGTAGGGGTGAGGGAAACTAGAAGCTGTTTCAGTTCTTCATGATTATTGAAATATCCTCGGCAGTTCCGCTGAATGAGGGACATAAGTTACGGAAAGAGAACATGCAGAAAAATCGACTTCAATTTCCCTCTATGTCTGTTAATCACTGGCTTAAAGCGCTCTGAGTCTTCACCAGTGTTGTGAGAATCAACAAATGCCATTGCAGACTCTTGCTCCGTGAAGACAGGATGGCAAGGGGGCGAGCTTCGTGATCCTGCGAATCACGGTCACTCGAAGGAAGGGACACGAGAGAGTGTTTGGCTTGTCTATTCTTTTCGCGGCAGCCTCCCGAACAGATTTGCTAACAGCAGATGGTTTGGCTAGTTTAATTTCTGCTGGCCTACACTGTGTACCGACAGATGTAGTCCAGGTCGTCTGGACTACCTGTAGCTTCGGTGTACTCACAGACAAGTCAGTCTGGGTAGCCACATTTACTGTCTGTGTACACGCATCCTTAACTGCTGGGCGAGCATTAGCAACAATGTTGTAAGGTACAGAAGGCTTCGAGCCCTGGAGGGCATGGAAACGTTTCCGTGCCTCAACACAGGAAACCTTGTCTGTGGCCCTTATCCGTTAAACAGCCTACTCCCCAAGGTACACAGGGCACTCCTTCGACCAGATCGGATGGTCTTTGCCGCAGTTTGCACACTTCAGTATACTTTGGGCTAGCTGGTGAAATTGGATATTTTGCAGAAGAATGACCAAACTGTTGACAGTTGTAGCAACAGAGAGTAGTATATATTAATTGCTTAACACGCACATTCAAGTACCCTACTTTGAAAAGAGAGGGAAGATCACGCACACCAAAATTTAAGATGAGAGTAGCTGTAGGGATCTTTACAGTTGCTTCAGTGAAATTCTTCATTTCCAAGAGCCTCGCACCTGGGCAGTATTCGACGTCTCTACCAGTAACTCGCACCTTTCACTGAACTCTTGCAGTCAGCAACAGGACCACCAGCTGCTCCATCAGTAACATTTTGTAGTTCAAAAGACGACACCTTTTCAATTGCGTGTCCTTCTAAGTAACTTCATTGGAGTAGACTGATGCTAATCCAAACACACTAGCGGAGCCATCTAGTGGTGGTTAGTAGTACTAAATGTCTTCATTCACATAGCTTCGGTGGGCCAGCGAACAATACAAGTTACTGCCTGGAACGTCCATTCTTGCCGTTGTCAACAGTACAATACTTATACACAGTTGACTCTCGATCAATCATTATTCAGGGGACAGCCAAAAAATGTCCATACATGCAGGATTTCAATACATGCAGTTTCTAATATGTATATCAATCAAATACAACTTCTAAACTTATAAAATTTTATGAGTATAGTAAGAGCTGTACATTACCTGTGAATACAGTTTGGCTAATAATGGGAATTTTAGAAAAAAATATAATTGTAAATATTGTTTATACTTGTGTATTGCGCGCACTCATGTATAATGCACACCATGATTTTTGTAACAAGTTCCAGGGAAAGGTTTATTTTTTGGTAATAAAATTGTACCAAACATTTGTGTGTTGATCGTGATATGTTTGGAAAATACTTTAATTAAATAATTTGGGTGCAAAAAGCCAAATTAAAAAATCCCAGACCCTCATGCTCCTACTACTCAACACTTCCGGATTCGTTTTTATTTTGTCTTCTTTCTCCTTTTAGCAGTAACCAGCTCTCTATTTTTGCAGTTCTTCAATGTCACACTACCCTTCTCTAAAAAAAAAAAGTCTCACCCCTGTCCCTTCTACCCCCCCCCCCCCCCCAAGGTTTGCTAGCCTTTATCACGGAAACAAAGATGGATGGTGGATTTATTGATCAGCAACATCTGTGTGTTATCCCAAGAGGGGGGGGGGGGGGGGGGGGGAGGTTGGGCCATAAACACCTGGCTGCTCTGGTTTGTGATGACCCAAGATGCCAATAGTTGATGGGGAGAGCTGGGTTGCGACCTACACAGAACTGAAGGGTCGCTGTGTGTGTGTGTGAGAGAGAGAGAGTCGGTCCCGCCACTTATCTCAACATCCCCGGACAATTTATGGCTACCACTCCCCCTTAATCTTTTTTTCTCCTGTGTATAGCACACACCCTTGGAATTTTTTCCTTTACTTTGGGAAAAAAGGGTGCGCTATACAAGAGTACATACGGTAATACATTAAAAACATTTTATACTCATTTAAATAAAAAAAATATCTCAAAATACTGTATATAATTGATGGTAATTAAACACCAAATGCACGCTGACCTCAAACTTTCAAACCATCTAAAAATGAAAATAATATGACACTGAATGCAAGTCAAATTTTGAATGTCCCGCATGAGCTCGTTTAGCTAAGACGGCAAGGAGAAGTTATCAATCGGGCAGTGTGCACAAAGAGGCTGAGAGTGGTGGAAGGTGTGGTGGGAGGATTACTGCTCCACACCGCTACTTGTTGCAGAGTGCAGACACATTGCGGGTGTGACAAATGTCTTTTAAAGTAATTATTATATTTTACGGCAGAGAAAACTTGTAATTTTGAGACAAAACAAAATAAATGCGATTATAATTGATTTATTGACTGTCTAATAATTAATCATTCAAATGTCCTTTGATTTCCCCTGTCTTAAGTTACATTGCACTCTGCTCAGTGCTTACTTACCCATTATTAGACGGCAAAAGGTGTAGAATAGGTGCTCACATCTGATCAGTTTATTTGAAAGATACATGTCTATTGAAATAAATTAATATAAATCTTCCGATTTCCCTGCAGAAGTTACTGCGAATTTTACACTTATAATACAAGTCACTCGATGTTCAAACAATTTTTGGTGACAAGGGGAGTTCAATTATATATATGCTTCTGGGAATATAATTTTATTTGTGAACATACTAGCCATTGACTTAAATAAATATTACATTTTAAAATTATGTTAATTTTATGCCAGATACTATAAAACACCAACCTTACGGGAAAAACCGCCTTATATCACAAAAGAAAAAATATTTTCAAATAATAATTCCTCAAAATGTTATGCGTAACACTATCAGGTGTGTGTATGTGTGTGAGAGACAGATAGTATGCACATATATGTTTGCTAGGTGCCATGCTCGCTATGGATAACCACTTCCCCTCTCAGGGGGTGTAGGGGAAGTAGCAAGCCAGACTCGCACCACGCTGCACGGCCAACAGATGAGTTGGGAAGACAAGACATCAGACAGCGCGCTGCAGAGCAGTTATAAATGGTGGCGCGTGTTACTTATTTCACATCCAGTCACTTGGGGTTTGCATAAACAACCAGTTTTAAAAATATTTACGGGAAATATTAGGTGAAGGGACCCTAAATATACTTTAATCGACGCTCCATGCGATAAATGATACAAACAGTTTACGTTAACATTAATTACATAGGGATTTCACCGGGACCACAAAAAGATTGTTGGTGGATGTGGTTTATTGATACATGCTGAAGATAAATTGACAGTCGACTCTACACACACACGCGCGCGCGCACACACACACACACACATATATATATATATACATATAGACATACATATACATACCTATACATACACACAATTATTTATTTAAATTTAAAGAGCTTCTGGAAGAAACAGTTTTTGAGCACTTGGCACTTGATGATATACAGTACACTCCTGCTTATTCGTGCTTCACTTAGCCGGCTTTTGGCTTATCCATGCGGCTTTTTGACTTTTCTCAAAGTCTACTGTAACTTCTGCGGCAAGGCAATGCTGTAACCTGTGTCGTTTAACAAGCAGCGGTACCATTACGTCTATAGTTGTGCCGTGTGAGCTGATGTTTCTCTCTTTAAACTGTCTGCCTGTCACAGAGGCCTGTGTGAGTCATCCATTTCCGCTTATCACATGACCCCCGACTTTGTATACAAAAATGGTGGCATATTCTGTAATTTAGTATTTCGCATTTTGTATCTTGCGGATGCAAAAATACAAAATGACAAAGTGCCACATTGTTGTTACCTTCAAAACACATGCCCGAATGAGTAAATAAAATGTTTTTTAAAACAAATAATTGTTCATAAAATAAACTAGGCATGCTTCCAAAAGCAAGAAAGCGTTGCCATGAGTAGTAAACAAGAGACTGTAGGAAACATCCTAGTAAACTTAGGAAATAATGAGTGTCATTTTGGACACGGCCCTGCCACTCCCCCCCCCCCCCCCTCACCCCACAGACTCTCTTAAAATTCCTACAACACATCTTGCCAGTTTATTGACCACCAGACGGGTCATTGTTCACTTTGTAGTGCTATTTTCACAACATCAACAAAGCATAAAAGGGCATTTTAAACTATCCCATAGAAGTTAGAAAAAATTTTTTTCAGCATGGTGTTTTATCAACAAAAACTGTCCCAGTGCCAAGGAAATGAAAATTGAAGACTTTTTCAATAAAGGTAGGGTTTAACTTTTCTTACATTATTTCATATAAAATGTTTAAATGTTTACCAAAAATGTAACATTTCCCAAGTTTTAAACTTTTGTGTGTGTAAGTCCGTAAAATTTAAATAAGCTCCTAGTAATAAAGATTGTACTGTATTGTTTAAATGCCAGGTTGCCTCTTTTAAAGTCTTGTCATAGTCTTCATTGCATTGCATTCTAGACTTTCAGCTAACTCTGCCATCTAAAGGGGCCGGTCTGAATGATGCACATTGAGAAGGCCACACACACAACTACGCACCGCTTATCTATGTCGCCCGCCTAATGCGCTCACGGCTGGCACTGGCTTTGTATACTCGATGTGCCATCAATGAACTATACTGGGTGCAACATAAATATCAGTTAAAGTATTGTGTATTTTAAATGCTGCACATACCTTGAGTTATTGGTGTCTTTTTTTCTTTGAAATATATAATAGATACTTTGTTTTATCACGATTTTCAGAGCCAATATCATCGTTCCATTAATAGTAAAAATGTGTAAATTCGATTATCTGGTTTTTTAATACAAGTTCGCTTATTCGTGTTTTCTCCGGCCTCGATTAACACGGTTAATCGGGAGTTTACTGATGTCAAAAGTAAAATAAAATCAACACCATAGGAAATACGTGATATATAAATTAGTATAGACAATTTGTGCCTAATTTATTAACAACACTAGTGCAAAAATTTGTTGACAGAAAAATAATGAGAATTGTGCATGAACAGAATTGAAGAAACTGCAAAGCAATAGAACTAAACAATTTTCTCACTTCAAAGAAATGCAACAAACTTTTCTTCACATTTGACGTACCAATAAATTTAACTTACGTATTGATGACGTAGAGGATCATGTGTATGAGGTAAGGTATGATGTGCATGTTTGACTGAGGTCCGCCACCACCTGTGTCGTCGTGGAAGCTCTTCTCCATGGCAAACCTCAGGAGCAACAGCTTAAGATCATGGACTGTAGTTACGTAACTGATATCCCTGCACAAAAAAATACATGGCAATATAAATACACTGATCCTGAAAAACACAACTATACTTAGTGCAAAGTTTTAGTAAGTTAAAAAATATTGACACGTTGAAGAGGATTTGCATGAAAAACAATTCTTTTTCTGTACTGGAAAAATGTAATCCCACAGAATTTTTAAAAATTAATATGAAAATTGTGCTTTGTGAGCTAATTGTGGCAGGAAATTTTTTGCATGTACAAGATCTTTTGGTAGCATAATGTATACTCTGGAGTGTGTGAGAGTGATATTGTGGGGGCGCTCAACAGCAAGGTCATTAGCGCCCAAAAGGATGTAAGAAAAAATATCAAAGACCTCCACAGGAGGGAAAAAAAAAGAGTCAGGTAAAGATTAGTATAAAAACACCTCCATAGGAGATAAAACAAAAGACAGTTAAAGGACTATCACAAAAACCACAAACAAACCAGAATAAAATACTCCAAAAGAGTAACAACAAAAGAACAAGTCACAACACACAAAAAAGATACGTTGCATGTAAAAATGGCAATATGCAGCGCACAGACGTACCCCCATCACATAGTGTTTGCCGTAGGTCATCAGGAAGATTAAAAGTGCAATGAGCCTGGCCATACCTGCGAGACACCAACAAAATGTGCCGCACGCATCACAATAGGGAGGGGGTTCACCACAAAGCAAGTACTTATGCATCAGACAAGTGTGTCCGATGCAAAGGCAAGAAAGCACTATATCTTCCCTGTGGGTACACGAAACAGGTTGAGCACACACAGGCAAGTCGGAAATGGCCCGTAACTTGGACAGCAGGGGAGAGGTCCATTCACGCAGCCAAGCATGTCAAACAAGGCCATGGACTGCATGCAGCACATCGCACACAGGGGCATGAAGATCACAGGGTGGAAGGCTGCATGCCTACTTAGCCGCCATATCCATTGCTTTGTTGCCAGGCATGCCCACATGCCCTGAAACCCACAGGACGACAACGCAATCACCAAACTGCACAACCCCAGCAAACTTCTCCCGGATCATGGGAAGAAGTGGATGAGTTATGGAGCCAGATCGAATGGCTGTTAAGGCACTCATCGAATCGGAGCACACAAGGCATTTACGGTGAGACCCCCTACAGATAAAACAGAGCCTTGACAATAGCAATACGTTCTACAGTTAAAACACTGCAAGACAGATTGTCCCAAAAGGTACTGAGAAGCACAAATAACAAAGGCGCACACGGTTGATATATACAATTTGGAATAATAATAATAATATTATTAATAATAATAATAATAATAATAATAATAATAAAAACAACCCACCCACCAAACACAAAAGAGACAAAATCAAGAAAAAGGCCCTTGTAAACAAAAGGAGTGGTCAGCTTAGGAAATTCCGCTAGGTCAAGGCACACCTCAACCTGTGTCGTCAGCCACGGCTGTTCACGGTGAGACAAAGGCATATCATACCTTTTCAGGGTACGTGCAAAGCGGACAGATGCCAGCTGAGGAGAACCTGGCTTAGTGGAGTACAAACATTCATTGGGCCGACAGAGAAAGACAGTGTGGTAAAGGTGCAAGAGTCCGAATGCACCCGCACACCATAGGAAAGAAACATTTGGTCGTGCCGGTAATGGAGGGGAGGTTCACAAGCCACAACACAAAGGCTGACAACTGGGCAACAGCTTCATGGTAAACAGAATCCCTCACCACAAGACAGACACCGCCACAAGCACTGTCCACCAACACATTATCCTGGCAGTAGAACTTGTGACCTCGAAGGGAGGCCATATCTGTAGGACGAAGGTCCATTTCCTGAAGGCAAAGTACTGTAGGGATGAGGGACACTATGAGCTGTTTCAGTTCTTCATGATTATTGAAATATCCTCGGCAGTTCCACTGTACGAGGGACATAAGTTATGAAAAGAAAGTGTGCAGAAACAACTACGTCAATCTCCTTTTATGTCTGTTTATCACTAGCTTAAAGCTTTCTGAACCTTTACCAGTGTTGTGAGAATCAACATCAACAGCCATCTTGGACTCTGGCTCCGAAGTGACACGACAGCGAGTGGGTGAGTTGATGTGATCCTGCACATCACAGTAATTCGCAGGAAGGGATACAAGAGAATAAGTCTTTGGCTTGTCTATTCTTTTCACGGCAGCCATCCGGCGAGATTTGTTAACAACAAAAGGTCTGGACAGTATCATATCAGCTGGGCTGCACTGCGTACAGACAGACGTAAACCAGGTCATCTGGACTCCCTGCAGCTTCGGTGTACTCACAGACAAGTCAATCTGGGTAGCCACATTTACTGTCTGTGTACACGCATCCTTAACTGCTGGGCGAGCATTGGCAACAATGTTGTAAGGTACAGAAGGCTTAGGACCCTGGAGAGCATGGAAACGTTTCCGTGCCTCAACAAAGGAAACCTTGTCTGTGGCCCGGATATGTTGAACAGTCTGCTCCTCCTGGTACACATGACACACTCCTTTGACCAGACCATATGGACTTTGCCGCAGTTCACACATTTCAGCGGCTTGCTGCATTGAGGAGTATCTGAATGCGGTGGGTCAGCACACTTCAGACAAGCTGGTGAATTCAGTCATTTTGCATAAGAATGACCAAACTGTTGACAGTTGTGGCAACGGAGGAGAAGGAACAAACTGCTTAAACGCACATTCTCGTACCCTACTTTGATAATGGAGGGGAGATCACGCACACCAAAAGTCAAGATGAGAGTAGTGGTAGGTGACTTGACACCATCAGATGTCTTCAGTACACTGCGAACATCTGTGACGTACTGAGTTTCAGCTCATGAACAATCTCTTGTTCCGGGATATCAGCCAAGTCGGGACACCCTTGCTGGAATTGAGGTACACATGGGATTTGACCTCAACAGGGAACTTTGCAGTTGCTCCACTGAATGACTTTTTCACCAAGAGCCCCCGCGTCTGGGCAGCATTCGACGTCTCTACCAGTAGCTTGCACCTTTCACTGATCTTCTTGCAGTCGGCAACAGCACCACCAGCTGTTCCATCAATAACTTCTTGTAGTTCGAAAGGCAACACCTTTTCAAATGTGTGCCTTTCTATTCTGTGAATAATCAAGAAATGTGGTGTAAGTAACGTCAATGGAGTAGACTCGTGCAAAACCGAACCACAATCCGAATCACTACCTGTAACATATTGTGCTGTTTCAAGTGGATGTTGACTGTACCACCCTTTGGGGAGTGCTTTTAGAAGCCATGATGAATGCACCCTGTACTAGGACTCTTGTGCCTCAGCCTGCGGTTCGTGAAGGGGGTTTGGGGGGGAAGAAAAGAAGCCAGCAGTTAGAACACCTCACGGGCTGTGCCGTTGAGAGGGAGACCAATATCCCACAGACCTAAGCAGTACTTAGGAACAGCTACCCTTCACAGTTATTCACTGGTTACTGCCCCAGTAGTACACCGAAGTTTACACCAGGGCAAATCAGGGGTAAATAGTACATCATGAGTGAGGCCAGTTTTATTCCCCCAAGTAGGAAATCATTCCAGGGCCCCCACTACAGAGGACATCCTTGGGTACCAGTTCAGTGGACTTGTGGTTGATTACACCGGCTTCCTCCATACAGCAGTAACACGTCTTCCTGGCAGGTTTAGGCGCACATGGACTAGGCCATGACACCCCTCCTGCCAAGAAGGCACCAATTGGTGCTACGTGGGTGTACATGTACGTGGATATGGGTTCCGCACCTATATTTCCCAGCTGGGCCAGTGAGAATGGTTCATTAGACTGTCACTAACAAAGGCACCACGTATGGTCACACAATTTGGAGGCAGCACTCATTTGCGAGGAAAGACCCTCATTACGAAGAGGGACATCACCCTGGCCTGAGACAATGCTGTAGAGGTAATGACCTGGTGAGATGGAAAGAAAAAAGTTGACAAAAGAGAAGACGGAGACAGAAGTACGAGATGACAGTTCGAAAAAATTTCAGATCCTGACCGTGTCCCAATTAGTAGGGACCCTGAAAAATGGTAAATAAAAACTACAAATATCTGTGCAAAAAAACTGATTTAAGTGGTGTAAAAACTTCAAAATTATTAATAAAGTGGTAAAAAATTTTGTAGTAAATTTGTGAAACTAAGCAAATAAATGCAGGAAAATAGAAAGCACGCCCTCCGCGCTTTGGCACACAGTATGTATGTTCCAGGTGAAACGTATACTGGGGTTCAAACTATGTTTGTGTCAAAATGTTTTGATAAGATTTCATCAATTTTTTGGCCCATTTCGGTGAATCTTTCATCAATGTTTTATTAATTTCATCAAAAAATGCAAGCACTCTCACATATTTCATATTGCAACAAACTTCGGCTACACAAAAATCAAGTAGCATACACTTAATCGGAAAATGCAAGCACTGTCCTTGATTACTACCACATTACTTGGTGTTTCGTTTGTTCTTTTGTCAGTCATTATATTCCCAGGCACTGAAAAACTCTTTTCAGTGTCTACATTATTGACTGGATACATACCGGTTTCACTGATATTAGTGTAGTTCATAAAAAATCCCAATGATTTTCAACTTTAATGAAATTGTTTATTGTGTAATTCCCGCACCGGTACGAATAAAAGCGTCATATTTATCACATTTTGGTCTTTCGGTGATGTTACAACTTTTGAATTTTAGTAATTTGAATGCTATTTCCGTCCAAGCAAAATGTTCCATTGCATCATCAAAACAATGAGTAGTTATAATTTCTACTTTCTCGTAAGAGGCACAAAACCATCTTGTCTCAAAAAAGATGATAAATGTGACAAGCTAAATTCTATGCCCCACCAGTAAAATAAACAGAACTTCAACTAATATATTACTTTGTCCACCACCACTACCCCCCCCCCCCCAATCAAATCATTTCGTAATACCATAGATATACGAATCTATGGAGCGTTCTATTTTTGAAATAGGTATTCTGTAATTTTTTCTATTTTATCACATTTGTTTACTACCCACGAGGTTACATTAATTATGTGATAAAAAGTTAAAAAGGACAAAATGTAAACAATGTAAGTTTATTTTAGATAGTCACAGAGATCAGTTTATTTCCAAAACATAGCGATGTAACGTACGAATAGATGCACGTTGGCGATATCATTTCGGCGGTGTTACTTCGATACATTGATTGTGTCGACTTCCCGATCCTGACTACATATTGTAACGGTTTATCGAAATTGCGCCGTAAACATTAGGATTCACAACACAAAAATGAGTGTGAAGTGTTTTTTATGAAAATGACCCCGTTTTTCAAAAACCACAGGCATTAAAACCAGATGGAATTTATATTAACCAAACAGGGAAGTGAAAATATTTTCGTTCTAAGTCTCGTTCTGTAAAACTGTCTGGTTTTCTGTAGTGTTTCGCCTTGAACTTGAAAGAGAAATCTTGTGCAACTCTTCAAAATAATGATTGAAAATGTGATATTTCGTGCGAAATTTAGTGAAAAAGCAGAATTTCGGGCAATTTAGTGTAAAACAAGAAAAATGACCAATTTCGTGATATTTCGCGAAGTAAAAACGGTAAGTGATACCACCAAAATAACCCCAATTGTTGAGAAATATGCCCTACTTGCATATATAAAATTTTTGTGAAAAAACCATTCACGAAAATTAAGGGGCCCCTACCAATTAGTCACCTCTTACGATAAGCACTGCGTGGCTGTGGTGGTATTCTAAATACCCACCACCACACGGGGGCGATGTATTAATAAGAACTGTTTATTAAAAGAGGCTTTTACTAACAACACTTCACTGTGTGTGGTTCTGTAACTCATCAGAGGTGTGTGAAAAGTAAATAACGAGAAACAGTCACCTGTGTCCAGTACACTCCTGCAGGTAAGTGTTGTGGCGTGCCAGGCAGCTGGCAAATGCCGACTCTGGAACCTGTGGCCCCCACAGAGGCAGCAGGCCATTGCATTTGGTGTTGGCATTCTGCAGGGCTGCCGATTCCCACTCATCTCGCACTCGTGCCAACCTGCACACGAAACAACACTGTATACATCTCCAGGCATTTATAAATGTCTGGTCTAACCATGTGACATTTGTTCTGGAAATCTAACAGCATTTAGTAGATTGTACAGAAGGGCTACATGATGTTACGAGTAGTAATCATAGCTTAGCTGAGTGGAGTGCCTGATCAGACCTTCACTTATTTATCCAGGACACAGGCCGTGATTGATGAAATTAGTTATGAAATTGCAAACCACACAAACCACCTCCACCGGACAGTAAACATGGACAACGCATCCAATATAGAGCTGTGTACCCCGTGGGCACTGTCTCTTGTCGTTGGACCATTTGAATGAATACCACTGAATATGCAGAATCATGAACAAGGTGTGGACGATCCAATTACACTTTACTCAGAATGTGGCTAGTTAATTCTTTATAATTTATCATAAATTAATACAGTAAAACCCTGTTAAGAAGTTCCCACACTTAAAGAAGTTTCCCTTCTTAATAAGTTGAATAATTTTGTACCTCGTTTATAAACACACGTGCAATTTCTCCCTTTTAAGAAGTTTTCCAGGTTAATAAGCTTTGTTATTTCAGTCCCTTCAAAAACATCTTAACAGAGTTTTACTCTACTTCAGTTTAAGTGTACAGCTCTCCCCGTGCACAATTCACAATGTTTATAATGTTGAAATAATATTGTACAAACTTAATGTTAAATAAACCCACTTGATATAGTGTTGATTACATTACTCATCAATAACTTGCATTGCTTTTACAGCCCTATTAAGGTATGATGATGAACCATAAAATAATATCCTAACAATTTATACATACTAAGATTTTCGCTGTACATATTCCTAGCCCTGCCTCAATAACTTAAAATAGTATAAGACATACAAAATATTAACATATCAAAGTGGTGGTGAAGTACCAGAACATGATTTAGTAAGTATTCGTAGGAGTGGAGAGGTTTGGGCAGTTCGCCCCAGACTGCTGGGAAGCAGCAGTCGTCAAGTTGACAGGGTTTCTTGTAGGGGTAGAGTGAGTGAGTTAGTTAGTGGGGGGGCCCGACAGCAAGGTCACTAGCGCTCACAAGAAGTTTAACAAGAAAATGCATTAAAAACCACAGAGGAGGCAAAAGGACAGTCACAAAAATAACAAACTAAACAGGATAAAATACCATAGGCAAGGAAAAAACCTGCCGTCTCAATATTGGAAATTCTTATTGGGAACACAGGTTCTGCAGTTTACTAATCTCAGAAAGCCTATGAAGTGTTGAATTTATTCAATGATTCAGCTAATTATATTCTATTGATGGTAGAGAAACGTGTAGTAAGAATGGAAAAAGAACAAAATGTATTCAGGAGTTGCAAATAGAAATCACGAAAAGTAAGTCAGTGTGTATTGTAAATATATTTTGAAACGGTTATTAGAATGTTTGAAATATACGTGGCCTAAAAAAAGACTGTTTAAACTCTGTTTTGCAGTGTAAAATAAACACGTTTATTGTACGGAAAACTAACTTCACCCAAAATATTTAAGTCCCGAATGTCTTTATAACATTCAAATAGGTACAAACTACATATTTATCAAGTTTTCTTTCGGTGAGGTTAAAACTTGACATGATATATAACAAATTGAATGTTTCTTTCATACGAGCAAATTTATGACTTGTCCACTAAAACAATCTGTAATTAAAGTTACAATTTGGAGGCAGCTCTCATTTGAGAGGACAGACCCTCATCGCCCTGGCCTGAGACAATGTCATGACGGAAGATGCGATGGTACCTGGCGCGATGGAAAGAAAAAGGATGACAAAAGAGATGAAGACAAAGAAAGGAGCACGAGATGATGAACAGAACAAATTTCATATCCCGACTGCATCCCGATTAGTGTCTCTTACAACAAGCATGGGGTGGCTGTGGTGGTATTCTAAAACTTTGCCGCCACACTGGGGTAAACCCTTGGAGGACCACACATCACCTGCTAGACTTCTGTGAGACTTGATAGTAGTGATTCTGTCCCCATGTATTACTCCCGTCGCAGTAGAATCTGAAAGTGAGTTAAACGGGCAAATGCTGCCTCCCAGCACCAGCAGAAACTTAACCCTGTCCTCACCGTACTCGCACACCTCTCACCAAAAGAGAGGACACAAGCCATCCAACACCTGGAGAGACCTACCATGCTGGAGATGCCCACGGACCCCTTCGCAACACCCGTTTGGCTCAGCGAGGAAACACACCCCATGTTCGCAGCATACCTTAGTGGTCAGGATAACTCCCTCTGGATCGGCAATCCATGCTTTTGGAGAATTCATATTGTAGAGCCAACCCCACCAACTGTCAACACTACCAAACATCTGCCCACCAGCCTACAGAGTTCCAGCACACACACATCAGAGCCACCGCGGGTCAGGCAGCCGCAACAGGTAACGCGTTGCCCAGAGCAAACCCACTCAAGCACAAAGAACCGTATTTACAAGAAAGTAAGCTGATGTTTATTGACAGAAAGGAATAAAAAAAATGAGGGGTCGTCTACAATTCGGGAATCGTCTTCAATTCAAAACCCTAGGCGATTTTGACAAAGGCATTTCATGCTTAAATACAGTGTCTCCTATGATTGTACTGAAGCAGGCTAACAGCCAGCAGTGTTAAGCCCACAACGGCGTTCACCACTCACGTGACATGTGGGCATGCATGCACATGCACAGAGGCTACAATTTGAACTTTCGGGATATTAATTTGCAGTGTAAAATGTTTTTTTTTTTCCTTCCAGGGTCCAAATGTTTTAAGTGTTTGAAAATGTGATTAAAATGATTGCACAATGTTTGGTTATGAATTTAAAATGTGCGCTGTGTGAAGATTAAGATAATTACTACTCCGGTATGAATGGCATCATAAAAAGACATTCAAATAACACAGAAAATTAATAAGAAAAATCTAAAATGTAAAACCATATTTAAATTACTTTCGTACCATTTATTTTTAAATATAAAAAGTTTTATTCTGAGTGCATAGCACTTCCGTTTACGTCAACCTGTAGGCAGCCATGGAAGGTCCGTGATATGCTAGCCTCGGTGCAGTCGTTGGAGGTCTGGCGAGGTAAGACGCCTTCACATATGCAATTCAAACTTTTTGCACTGATGTAGATTACCATAGCTCATTCTTAGTATACCGAACTAGTTGAACTAGCCAGTTTGTACATACCATGGTGAGTACAGAGGTTTCTCAACTTTCTACCTATTGGGTGGAGTGGGCATAGGATTCCATATGACCTGAAGTAGTATAATCAGCCATGAAGTCCTTGTACATTGTTTTCATGTCCGGTTGAGATGCGAGTTTGCACTCCTGAGCATAGAATCTGTTTTCTGGATTTACGTATGAACTTCCCATATGCTGTCACTCAGATTGGAATCGGAGGTGAACCTTGTATCTACCCGATTCATCTCGAGAGTGAGTAGCCATGAAGTGAGTCTCCAAGAAGTCAGAATCCGGTTGTTTAGCAACTACATGAGGGGGTTCCTGTTTCCCAAAACTGTTTGAGAATTGAGTCAAGCGAGTCCTCAATCCCCACAAACATGGAAATTAGCTCTTGATCGGAGCTGGCATTCAGTTCAGGGTATTCTCTTAGGAGCATACAACCAAACTTAGACTCCAGCACAACAGGCATGTGCTGACCTAGTTCAAGTCGCCCACTCATACAAACTCGTGCATAGATGTCAGCACCCAGCAACATGTCAACACGACCAGGTTTGTCAAACTGGGGATCAGCTAATGGAAGAGACCCCAATTGGTTATGAACACATGGATCCACAGTTGCTAGTGATTTTAGAGACCACGAAAAGAGAGTGAGTAAAGGAACATTGAGATACAACAGAGGATTGGATCTTACAACTGACAGCTCCCTTCAAGTTAACTGTACCATGCGTGAGACCACAGACCCATTCCTTGACCTTTTGAACAGGTAAAGACAGGACTTTTGCTGCTGCCTCTGTCATGAAGGACGCCTCGGCTGCACTGTCCAGTAAGCATCGAACCACGTGCAATTTATTGTCAGCATCATACACAGTTACCAGAGCAGTAGATAACAACACTGAAGTACAACTACGAGCTGAAAAGACACCCAAAAATTGTTTAGTCTCAACAACAGCACGTGAAGTATTATTTTCAACATGAGTTATTGGATTAGGCCTAGATTGACCATCAACATGAAGTAGAGTATGATACCTCTGTTTGCATCAAAAACATGTACGAGCTGAGGAACATGACACTGCAGTATGGGCTGTTCCCAGGCAGTTGAAGCAGAACTTCTTACTGCGAGCTATCAACTGTCTTTCTGATGGTGAGGCATTAACAAACTCTGAACATTTATATACAGAATGAGTTACAAATACTTATTTGGGTGGTTGTGTTACACGACTTATTTTTGAAAGTTAGCCCTCTGGGCTATTTGACTAGTGCTTGTTTAGACTCCTATATCAATGGCACAGTTCATAGTAGAAACCCTTTCAAGTAGAAACTCTACACGTTCTGAAACCTTAGGCATATCATTAGTCCGCCCTGCACGCGAGCTTCCACACTGAATGCGCAGCTCCACGTCCAACTTTCTCATCAAGACTGTGACAAGAACAGGATTTTCCTCAGTTACATTACTGCCTAATCCCTTAAGGGCTTGTGCATTTTCATTGAATGTGCTGACAAAATGCCTGATGGATTTGTGATGTTGACAGAATGCAAATCGATGATTCTGTTTATATACAATGTTGTCAGCTTTCTCAAATTTTGGTACTGAGATATAAGAAGTTCCCATGCCACAGGATAGTTCGCAGAAGAAAATGGAAATTTTTTTACTAATTGTAAGGCTTCTCCTGTGAGACAACCCATTAAATATTGAAACTTTTCAACATCAGACAGACCACGATCGTAGTGAATGGTGGCCTGATACAACTGCGAAAACATAGGCCAGTCTTCCCGCTGACCAGAAAAAGTAGGCAAATTGATCTTGGGAAGCCCTACATATGCAGCTGGACCTGCAACAGGTGGAGGTGATTCACTTTGAACAACATGCTTACCCAAAAACGAAGCCACAATATCACGAGTGTCGGACAGTAAGCTAAACAGCTCATTATGTTTAGAGGTCAAAATATTTTCATCCAAGTCATCAGGAAGTGGATTTGACTGCAGTAAGATGTCGCATATTGAATTTACAGTACTATCAATTGCCTCCAGTTGTACATCAAGTGCGTTTACCTCGTGCACAATTTCAACAGTAATAAGTGGAGAACTTGTTAATACCTGAAGACGCTCACTGGTGTGCTGTAATTTAGTTTCCTGAAGTTTCAATTTCAATAAAAAAGTCTTGAAACCCATGTCAAAAAATTTCTACAATGAAGAAAGCGAAAAAAAATGGTAGGCCTACAGAGAAGACAAAGCCCTAAACTATAGCGTTGTAGCACAAGTGAGGTTACGTACATCTGATTAGGTGCAAAAATCGAAAATACTCTGGCTAATTCAAAAATACATTAAGTAACAAACAACTGAGAAGAGAAAAATGGGTAAAATACTCACCTACGTGGCGAACTAATTTGCAACTGAGTGGGTAACATCACAAAAATGTAAACTAACACAGGGCAATCAACATTGCATAAGCGATCACAAATATGTTGAATTCCTTGTAAATGGTGAAATGAGGGCAGATATCTTGTTACTTCACAGGATGTCTGAACAGCGGGTGATTTACTGCAGTAGTCGGTACTTGATTGACGAGCGTGGGAGATTACAATTACGTAGCACATGCAATCGAGTGACGAAATAAACACATATTTGCTGATCGGTATCACATGTGATGCAATAAGGGCCAAGAAGGCCACAAATGTTATGCAATACATACACAAACTTTGCCGGACAACCAACGATAGAGAGAGATTGTCACTACGAATAACTTTCCCAGATACCATCTTGAGTTCCACAGATCTTCAGGAGGTGGTGTGAACTACTTCCAGGACCAAGTATTCATGCGCCCAATCACACAGTCTGCT